>CM031234.1:81057874-83555967 GCA_018340775.1 Taxus wallichiana var. yunnanensis
ATATTTGAGCTTATTCATGCTTAGAAGTTTAGCTTCAAATTATTTCAAAGTGTGGCATAAATGATCACCCGAGTTGAATTTTTCATAGATAATTGATTCTTGTAAATGGACAAGAAGACTATATGTAAATAAATCTTGTAATTCAACATTGGACAAAATATTGTTTATCTTGGTAGGTGTGGTCTTATAATGTATAACATAATCATTGCTCGGCTCATAAGAGACTCATTACATTTTAGCCATTTAAACATAAGATACTTTTTCTTGAATGTTAATATAAATATGTGCAAAAAAATTGTTAGTAAAATAAGTGAATGTTTGTACATAATGCATGGGTAGATGGTAAAATCATTGTAGAGGGAAAAATATTTGAGACTTCGAGAAAATATCTTGGTAAGCAATGTGTCATTTGAATAATTGTCCAAGCAAACACCATGAACTATATGGAGGTGCTCTTTAGGATCACCCTTACCATATTAGATATGAATATTAGGAGCAACAAAAAACTGATAGGAAAAGGGTAGGAATCCACTTCGGGGACAAGTGATTTATAAAGCAATTGAGTAGAATTCATATTATTAGAGGAAAGAAATGTGTCATGTTGTAATTATAGAATTTGAGTTTGCAAAGAATAAACAATGGATTCAAGAGCTTGCATGTTTGAAGAAGAAGCGTGTGAGACACCATGAATGTAAACAGGAGATGCAAAAATAGTAGTGGTCATTAATATATACATAAGAATGTTGTAAAGTGGGGGATTAGGTGCCCCTAATGAAATATGAACTATAGATGTATGCACACTAGATGAAAAAGGAAGATGTAGTCCAAAAGGGACCACTCATTAGATTCTTGATCACAAGAAAGTTTAGTAGAAGGAAGAATGTGGATAAGAGGCTCATTGTGATGATGATTGCCATAGAGTTGAGCACAAAAATTAGATACCAATACTTGTTCTTGGTATACTTAGTTGTCTTCATTAGGATAGTCATCAAAATAATGTTCAATAGTGATGTATATTTCATTCAAAGGCACCTCATGTGTAGTATGATCCAACACATGAGGAATTATAAAAACATTATGCAGAGAATAAGCCATGAAGATATGTTGCTTATAAGTAAGAGAAGAAATATCGGTGTGCTCAATAGGTTGATTAATCTGATTTCTATGTCGAGTGGGCATAGAGATATCATAGGTAAATTGAATCCAATGACTCCATATAGGCTACTAGGGTTTGAGAAATATATTTAATTTAAAATTTGGGCTCACCAAATGTTTACAACCTAATTAAATATATGTGATGGAAACAACAATAAAGAGGTAAGGGTTTGTAATAGGGGAATATTCTCGATCTAATTAATTTACAATTAGCCATTTATAATCAAAATAACACATTAATACATAAAATGATTGATAAATGATAAACAATAGCTCAAATACATGAGGAGAAGAATAATGATATGTATATATCATAATAGAGAAGATCCGTATATGTTGATAGGTGGAAAAGGTAGATTAGAGACTAGAGATGCAAGATCGTACAACAACTCCATGACCTAGGCCGAGACATATTATCCCGATCTAGGGTTATTTAGTCTCATATCTTTGGTAATTGGGATATAAAGCTTCCCGTGTGCTTCACTTTCATGGAAATGGCCTTTTTGTATGTCATTATTGCTCACACAACCTCAAAATGACCTATAATCACCTACAACAAATTAGAAACCCTAGAAACCTAAAGTTCCCTTTATCAAAGCATTAACAGCAACAAGGAGAAATCATGTGTGTGTGGTGAGGTTAGACTAATATTGGTGGTCAACCCTAGTTTTTGAACCAATCAAAGTGTTGCACTGCATGCCCTCGTGAAGGATCAAGCCTCATGTAGTTCTCTTATGTGTTTGTGAAAGTGTGAATGCAATCTAATATAACCAAGATAGTAGGTTAATTATATATATTAACACCAAGATAGTAGGCTAATTGTATAGTATAGAATGTACCTAGTGTGGTTGCGGTGTGATGTCTTGTGATCTATGACCTTTTCATGCTTAGAAATAGAGGAAGCTAGACTCTTTGACCTAGTTGAGTGCTTCAAATTCATAACATGGAATACTCTTATTGATTTTCAATTGATTTAGAAATATTTAGGAGACCCTTAAGTGCTTTTGGAATGATATTTTCAATAAGATCTTGTAAGAGTTCTAGGTGAGTTATAAAGTGACATTGACTTGCTTATATATCCTTCCATAGGTGAAATATTATAGTAAGTTAATGCCGAGAAAAACAAAATTATCAACCATATAACTAATTATGAAGAGAATGCAATCAATATCTTATCTCAGTATTTACATTGGAGGATCTTCTATCAAGCCTGTAATGGCTAAACCTTGTCAAAATTGCTCAATCTTGCCAAATAACACTAAAAAGGGCTTCACCAAGCCTATATTTGACTATACCCTACATATAAACCTCGACTACTATTAATACTACTACAATAATCCAATAGCTCATCATTCATCAAAATGACATGATACTTCTTTACTCTCACTTTGGTTATTACCTTTCTTGTTCTAGCTCCTTGCCCTAACATATACCTTATAGTTTGGCTTCACTAAGGTTTATCCAATCTCAACCCCTGATCACATACTCATAATATTGTTAGAAATAATTAATCAATTCATTCACAACTTTAAAGACTCACCATAACTCTCTTCTTTACTGAGACCTCCTTTAGCTACTCTCTTCCATTAGTCCTTTGCTTCACTAACAACTCTAGATCTTGGCTTCGACCCCTCCAAATCATCTTTTCCTATCCCTACACTTACTCCAATGATCATACACTCATATCATAGTTATACCCAACATAAAAATGCATTCAAGAAATTCCAAATGCTTACCCAAACTCCTTTGTCCAAAACTACCTACTAAACCCTTAAGACAAGGTTGATGCTACAACCATGCATTCACACTTCCAAAGGTATTCGAAGGCTTTGAAGGTTTCATTAGATCACATTCACCTATCCTAACATGCCCTCAAAATATCAGGGTCCAATTCTTTACACAACTCTTATTATCTTCCTTTTTGCAATTTTGCTCTCAAGTCTTCTTATAAGTCTAGGACAACATTCTGTTGCTAATATCTTCCTTTCCCCTCAATAATCAGGCTGAAACTTGACATTTTTTACCACCCATTATTAATATCCGGTTTCTAAAAATTTCAGGTGTTAACTCCCACTTTAGAGGGTACTTTCTTTGTAAAATGACCCTTCCTATTAGCCTTAAGACTGTCTCAAAACCTCCTTCCGGACTGGTAAGAATATCTTCACTTTTAACCACTGAAACCCAAACTTTATTTTTGTATATCCTAAAATACTCCCTTAGGATTATTTATACTATATTTCAGAGCTAAACTTAAAGATCTTGGCCTTCAATCATCAAGCCCTAACACTGTCCTTAGTTAGAGTTCCTAGAAACCCAAGAGGAAGACCTAAAATTTTGATCAGAGGCATGTCTTATAGATGAAAAAAATATAATATTTCCAATAGCTCTTAAAGTCACATGAAAATTATCCTTTCACTCACTTTGCCACTTTGCCCCTCCGCCTATAGTTATACACAGTCCTACACAAAGAATGCATTTTTTACTAACACAAAAGTAATCAATCCTCATTTTATAAGATATGGAATTTACACAACCTATGTTAAATATTATAATCACCAAAAATTATTATTATGCCATTGTAGGGCTCCTTAGACACAGTCATAGCCAAAAGTTGCTTCCAATCAAGAACAGGTATTCAAAACCATGTTTTCTCAAGAATGTAAACTTTGCATGTATTAAATAGGCTACCACAACTCATGACAACCTTCACACACCATACCTTCACGTTATCTCCATCAATAAACTCATAGAAACCATAAAAAGAGAAGATAACTACAGTTTATGCATGCATTATACAGTCCAAGCTTCCATTTATATGTCAAGACAGGGTAGAAGGACCTCAATCCACCTTCAATCTTTTATGCGACTTGAAGAGAATCCTTTAATTTCTTTATCTTAGAATTCAATGCCTTCTTAGATCCCATTAGCAATAATCCATAACCATTACCAGAAAATACAGAAGCATTCAAACAAAAACAAGGTTACTATGCAAAATAGAGCTTTTCTATTAATCTCCACCATGATTCTACAAAATGTTATGTTTCATACCTTCACTCCTTCCTCCTACCATGAGGAATGACCTCAATAACTACCTCCCATTTGAATTTATCTCTTGCTTTTTCCCACATTACAACCCTAACCAACTCCTAATGACACAACATATAACCCTTCATATGCTATGAGGTATATTTTGCAATTTTTCAAAGCATTTATTGATTTTTACACTACCTAAGACCTATAACATCATGCTTAGTCATTAACAAACACTCTAACAATCCTTACAAACTCATTATCACTCCATGAAAATCATACTCCCTAACCATCATTCTTTAATAATTTCAATTTCCCTTTTTGGAGGGAAATACAAAAGAAGGAGAATTCAAATATTTAAGCCTTATTACTTGCATGGGATAACTCACTTAAGATTTTTAAGAACTTAAGCACATTCCAAAAAATCCAAATTATGACAAGAAGGAGGATTGACAACATAGTGTTTCTCATTCCATGATGCTCCTACATCATAAGTCTAACCCTAGGAAGATGAAACAATGTAATTAAGATGTTAAAATTGAAGTTAGAGTCAAAGAATGTGAATGGGATGGACCATTTAGGTTGGCCAAGACCGCACCCCACCCAATCAACTTATGCGGTTTTGCGAAGGACTATGATATGAAACATAAAATTGTGGCATGATGTGCGAGGATTGATTACTACTTTAATTAAGTAATATTTCCTAAGTCAATGGCAAAGCATAGTATAAATATAAAACCCACACAAGAGATAGATACATAAGTTGACTATAATTTGAATGTGAGCATTTGTCTTAGAAAAGGATCATATCCAAACTTCACACTATAAAAGGAAAAACTACCAATTTTTAGTGTCTACACCTACATAATCCTTGAAACACTAAAAGCAATGCCAAATGTCACATTCTTGATCCATCTATTTTGGTTAGGGACTAACATACTGATTCGATGGATCTTAATCAAACAAAGGGGGACTTATAGAGCCAATAAATGGCTCTGAGAGACAACCAGAGGAATATTTTATGGGTGAACCTTTACTCGTTGAAGGTATAATGTTCTCCCATATTATTTTTTATGAACTTTATAAGCATAAGGGAGATAAAAAATTGTAAAGCATCTTAATCTACGACATTAAGGTCATATTTCCAAGTTAAGGAATCAAGTGAACATCCTTTATAAATTTAACTAAGTGTGGTTTTTTTTGTAGAAGGTTCACAATGTCCGAAAGCTAATTATGGGTTTATGATTATAATCCTTAGAAGGATTGTTGTATAGTTTTGACATTATATTTTAATTGGAGTGTTGAGCTATTGTGCCAAATTATGTACTATTTCCTTACATTAATAGAGAACCATTATTTTTCTTGTCAATTTTTATACGAGATCTTGCTTCATGAGGTATAACTCTAACAAGTGGTTACGTGGTACAAGATGTACTTTCACTTAAGAATCACGACCACGAATACATCAATTTGGTATCGAAAAAAGTATTTATAGGTCACACTAAAAAGATTGGTATAAACATCAATTTGACTTGTGTGTGTGACCTTAGGATTTTCTTCTTTCTATACTAGGGGTATAGTAAAAGTAGTTATAGACATCTACAAAATATGGGTTATTGGGTAGTGATTACACCCAAAATAATTATATAATTGTTGGTGGTTAATGTGGTTCTTATTTATCCATAGGATTAGGGGCTAGAAACATGTAATACATTCAAATTAATTAACAAACATTAATGCATAAATTGGAATATATTGTTACGATCAATTTGCAAGATAGAATATTGGAAACAATTGCTAAGAAGGTGAAAACACAAGAAAGAGAGTGAGATTAGATGATTATAGAATTTGAAAGCTGATTTGGCAATGTTGTACAATGATACATGATGAAAATGATCTACAAGAGCATGATGGAAATGATCTACAAGTGCTTCATCTCAAGATTCTAGAAGTGCAAGTGAGCAAATATGCTATATTGTCGAGATGAGCACAAATCCATTTGGTGGTTCTATAATTGTTTGGAATTTTCATAAAGAGAGATCTTGTATTCTTATAAATTCATGTATTTGTAAAAACCTCAAAAATACTCTTTTCTATAAAAACCTAAGTGTTGCACATGTGCAAAACTCCCCACATGATGCGAAATAGCTTTAAAACCTAACCACAAGTAGGAGACCCTATGAAAATATCAACGGTTGGGTTAAGGTGGAATTTTTACACAACCTACATTCACAATGCTTTGAAGAGGCCTCAAAATGCACAACATTCTCCACCTAACATGTGATATCTATATAGATACAACTAGCTTCAATAATCTGATCACTTGATAATATAACAATGGTTTTGCATGTTTAGATTGACTTAGCATCGTTGGTATCCAACTTAGGAAGTGTGACTATATAACCTATTCAAGTGTTCTTTAAACCTATGTAGGGGCTACTCCTAAAGTGTATTGCTAATTTTTAGGAATTCAAGAGATATTTGAGTGCTTTAGGAAAGATATTTACAATAACTGCTCTTGAAAGTTCCAGTGAGTAAATTAGTGCATTTAACATGCATATATAGGGGTTTGTAGGTGTAATTTGGTATTATAAAAAACCCACGAGGAAAGTATCAACCCATAAAAGATATCAGATTGGTCAATTTACCATTGGTTGCCTAGGGATGAAACCCTAGTTTCATCCAAATTGTTTGGTGGTATTATACGAAAAGGGAGCGAGGTAGTGGAAACTTCTAGGCGGGACACATAGGAGTGATTATCTAATGTGGACTAATGAAAGTAATATTGTGGATGGCTAAGCATTGTTATTAAGGAAATTAAGTCATGCATACTAAGGATAAGCAATTAATCTCAAGGTGTATACACAATTCATGATTCAGGAATAAAGTTAATGCCATCATTGTTAAATGATAATTTCCAAATTTAGGTGTATATATTTTCCCCCCCTTTAATTATGAAATGAAATTTCATGGTTGAATGAAAAGGTACGTGAGTGTATAAACACACTTTATCTTCATTTGAGGTTCTTGATTCACTTATTTTTTTATACGATCTCTATAGTGAAAATTGCAACATGTAGTGTAGTCATTGTACATTAAAATAAGTGAATTTTAACTCATATTTGAGAATCTGATTAAAACATTGTAAATTGAAATTGAAACTTGTAAATTTGTAAAAATAAAAATGAGGAAGGATTACACACATTTGTCTTTTTAAAGGATAAGCTCATTGATGGTGTGCTTGGAGATATGGACTAAAACTAAACCGTTAGAGGATTAGGGGTGATCAACCTCTAATTCACCGATGGAGATGTCAAATCCGCAAAGAAATTGATTTTTCCTTGACCCAATACCAAAATAAGGGTGTTACATGGATTCTTGGCCACCCCAATAACCTTTTAAAATAAGGAGGGGTGTTATAGGTATTTCAAGTTACCCCAAAACACTCCCTAAAAGTGTGAGAAGAAGGCTATCACAAGGATTTATGGTCACCCTAAAAGATTCTTCCCTTATACCACATAACTATAGATGAATTTAGGCTTAAATGTGTTAAATAGTGCAAAGTTGAAAGGGAATGAAGTATACTCATACCCCCACCATGTGACATCTAATGTGTATCAAGTATGCAAAACTAAAATATAGAATAATGAGGAGGCTCATGCCCTTATTCCATATAGTGTAAATATTCTTTAGATGCATAAATACAAAAGGGAATGAAGTGATCATGCCCTCACATTATATAGCCGAATAGAGGAAAAAAATCCTGGATTGTGCCAACTAACCTTGAATTTGTATTAAAAACTTGAATATATATGATCCATAATGTTGAATCTATCAATGAAAATTTTCCTAGGAAAAAACTATCCATTTTGGAAAACAACATCTACAAATTCCATCCCCTATTAAATAGTTTTGCACATATGTAAATTCTAAAATTGTTCTATATCTATTTTCATTTTTGTGTTTACGTATTCTATTCCATTTTGTTTTGAGTTTCGTATCATATATGATGCCTAAATTATATGGATTTCCATGACCCCACCGAGTTCCCCCTCTTTTGAGGTGAGTGAGATGTATAAATATATTGCTTGGCTCAAATTAAATGATGTGTGTCCATGTCGGATGTAGCAGATAATAAACATTGTGTTGAGTTTTGGAGCTTAATTGATTCACATTAACATGCTTTATTAACTTGCTGGAATACACAATAAATCGGTGTCGGTTGGCTAACCGACATTAGTCCCCTAGCGGCCAGACGTATCGGTCAAGTCGAGAGAACCGACATCAGTTAGGGTAACCGACATCGGTTGCATGTGTGTGATTATTTTATTTAACTCACGAGAATTAGATCTAACCTTTGATATAAAGTTGATCTAATGGTTGTAATAACATAGCTAAGTTTCCTAAGTTTGTATATGGTTATATAAGATAGAAAACTAGGGTTAGATGATAATAAGGGAGAATTGTAAGAAGGAATTATTGGAGAGAGAAAAAGAGAAGCTTGTGAGGAAGAAAGTCTGTACATCCAGGAGGTGTGGAAGATTACATATCTTCATTGTATATTCTCTACAAAGCTTTGAATAATAAGATTGGTTGTTTCTTGGTGGACGTAGCCCACACTGGGTGAACCACATTATATCTTGTGTATTGTTCTTCGGTTTATTTTTACTTTTATTATTTGTATGCTTAGATTTGAATAATATATCTATACAACTAGTGTGATTAACCCCAACAACTGGTATCGAAATTTTTTTGTTTGAGGGTTTTGTGTGTTGACATATTTACTCATAGAGGGATTTCTGATTGAGTGGGAGCTACAACAATGGCAGAAGATAGTAAATACAAAGTTGAGAAATTTGACCGTAATTATTAGCTATGGAAGATGCAGGTGGAAGATTATCTGTATCAAAAAGATCTATACTTACCATTGGATGAGAAGGAAAGACCTATAAAGATGACTGATGAAGAATGGAAAATTCTTGACAGAAAGGCTTTGGGATCTATAAGATTGAGCTGACAACATCTATGGCTTCGAATATTACCGAAGCAACAACCACAATAGAGTTGATGAAATCTTTAGCTAATTTATATGAAAAATCTAGTGCTTCAAATAAAGTTTATTTGATGAATAAATTATTTAATTCTAAGATGCAAGAAGGTGAATTTGCATCAAGTCATTTTAATTATTTATGGTTTATTGTAAATAAATTAAAATAAGTGAATATTTTGTTTGATGATGAAGTGAAAGCACTTTTATTTCTATGCTCTTTGCTAGATAGTTGGGATAACTTGGTAATGGTTGTTAGTAATACAGCGTTTGCTACTAATATTTTAAAGTTTGATGATGTGGTTAGTATAATCTTGAATGAAGAAATACACAGGAAAAGTATAGGAGAATTATCATATGGTAATGCTTTGAATGTAGAAAGTAGGGGAAGGTAGAAGGAGAGATCTAAGAGCAAGAATAATGAGAAATAAAAGTCTAAGAATGACATATCTAAATCTAGAGGTAAAGGAATAACCTGTTGGAATTGTGGAAAGAAAGGACATGCAAAGAAGGATTGTTGGTTCAAGGAAAACAAAGAGAATGTACCAAAGAAAGGTAAAGAGGTAAACATTACTACATCTGAGGTAATGCAAGATGCCCTTATTCTCTCCTTGGATAATAAAATTGAATCATGGGTTTTAGATTCAAGAGCTTCTTTCCATGCTACCCCTAATAAGGGTTATTTCATAAATTATGTCTAGGGTAATTTTGGGCATGTTTATTTAGGAGATGATGAACCATGCAATATTATTGGTAAAGGAGAAGTTCATCTAAATTTATAGAATGAAAATACATGGATATTGAAAGATGTGAGGCATGTGCCAAGCCTCAGGAGAAATCTAATTTTTGCAGGACAACTAGGTGAATCTAGTTGCATGGTTACATTCACAACCAACTCTTAGAAGGTTACCAAGGGATCTCTTGTTGTAGCAAGAGGCAAGAAGGTAGGAACATTGTATTTGTCTACCTGTATTCATATTTGAAAGATGTAGATCTTGATTCCTTTTCTATGATATCTACTTGATTCATATATTATGTGACTTTCATTGATGATGCCACAAGAAAGGTATGTGTTTATTGTATTAAACATAAATTTGATATTTTTGAGACTTTTAAAAGATGGAAAACCCTTATAGAAAATGAATCAAATTCAAATTTAAAATGCCTTAGATATGAAAATGGTAGTGAGTCTTTAAAGGCTTTCAATGATTATTGTTCGGTAAATGGAATATGCAGAGAAAGAATGGTTCCTAGAACACCACATGAGAATGATGTTTCTGAAAGAATGAATAGGAAAATCATGGAACATGCAAGAAGCATGAGGATACATGTTGGATTACCCTTGCATTTTTGGGAAAAATCAGTAGACACGACAATTTATTTAATTAATCGTGGGCCTTTAAGTGCACTTTGGATGGTGGAATACCAAAAGAAGCTTAGACTGGAAAAGAGGTAGATCTTTATTTTCTTAGAGTATTTGGTTCAAAAGATTTTGTGCATGTTGATAAATAAAATAGAAATAAGTTGGATGCTAAATCCAAGAGATGTACTTTCATTAGTTATGGCTCTGGTGATTTCGGATTCCGTTTTGGGATTTAGAAGATTCTAATATTGTTAGGAGTCGTGACATTAAATGGAATGAAAAGAGAATGTACAGGGATCAAGTTTTGGTACCCAAAGATGAACTGGTAGAAGAGTTTGTGGATGAAAATGCATTCTCGGATTTAAAAGTGACACCTACATGTCTACCACGAAACGAGTGTCGATTGACACCAGATTGGCGTCGATCGCTTAAACCGATGTCGATTCAAAAAAGAGCCGGTTGCGTTGGCTATAAGAGACCAACGTTAGTTAGTTGAACCAACGTCGGCTCTGACAGTGATTGGTGTCGGTCACTATATATCGATATTGATACAAATTTGTAGAATGAGCAAAATGAGCCTCCAACACCCCAAATCTCAGTGAGAAGGTCACAAAGGGTAAGTAGACCTCTAGAAATATTTTCACCTTCCTTATCTTATTTATTATTGACTGATAGTGGTGAACCAGATATTTTTGAAGAAGCAATGCAGGATGAGACCTACGTGAAGTGGGAGCATGGCATGGATGAGGAAGTGGACTCCTTGAAACAAAACCAGACTTAGGATTTGGTTAAGTTACTAAGAGGTAAAAGAACATTGCAAAACAAATGGGTTTATAGGATCAAGGAAGAAGAGGGTGGATATAAAATATACAAGGCAACGCTTGTGGTAAAAGGATTTGCATAGAAATCAAGTATTGATTTTGGTGAGATATTTTCTCTTGTAGTTAAAATTACTTCCATTCGTACTATTCTAAGTTTAGTTGCAGTAGAATATTTACATTTAGAACAACTTGATGTTAAGATGACTTTCCTTTACGGTGATTTGGAGGAAAAGATATATACAATAGTCGCTTGGGTATGAAGTCAAGGGTAAGGAGAAACTTGTGTACAAGTTGAAAAAGAGCTTGTATGGGCTCAAGCAAGCTCCAAGGCAATGATATATGAGGTTTGATAGTTTTATGCATGAGCATGGTTATATGAGATGTGAATTTGACCATTGTGTTTATTTCAAGAAGCTTGGAAATGAGAGCTATATTATTTTGTTACTATATGTGGATGATATGCTTATTACAAGATCTAGTATGTAGAACATTGGCGAGCTTAAAGAAAAATTAGCTCACACATTCGAAATGCAGGATTTAGGAGCTGCAAAGAAAATCCTTGACATGCAAATACATAGAGACAAGAAGAACAAGAAATTATATTTGTCTTAGGAAGCTTATATCAATAAGGTGTTGGAAAGATTTAATATGCAAAATTCAAAACCTGTAAGTACACCTATGGATGGGCACTTTAAATTGAGCAAAGATCAGTGTCTTACATCACATGAGGAGGTCAGTACATGTCACGAGTTCCATATGCTTCAATAGTTGGAAGTCTCATGTATGTTATGGTTTGTACTAGACCAAACATTACACAAGTAGTGGGAGTTGTGAGAAGATTTATGGCCAATCCAAGTAAAAATAATTGGAAAGCATTCTAATGGATTCTCAGGTACTTGAGAGGGACATGTGACATGCGGTTATACTATGGAGGGTCAAATATTATTTTATGCGGCTATGTTGATTCAGATATGGCTAGTGATTTGGATGATAGGAGAAGCACCACTATATGTTTTCACAAGAGGTGGGACGGCGTTAACTAGATTTGGAGACTACAAAAGGTTGTGGCTTTGTCTACTACTACAGGTGAGTATATTGTAGCTACGAGAGGCTAGCAAAGATATGATATGGATGAGTAAGCTCATGGGAGATTTGGGAAAGGAGCAAGAGGATTATAGATTGTAGAGTGATAGTCAAAGTGTGATTCATCTGGTAAAGAACTCAACGTTTCATTTAAGAACGAAACACGTTCGGTTGTGGTGTCCTCAGATTTCACCACAGAAATGCAGGGACTACCCTATTTAAAAAAATTTTACTTTTAAAATAATGGGTTGTTTTGTGTTTTTATTGCCAGAAAGTTTCTATAATGTGTCAAGATATTCCCAAGGAGCCATATAAGCCATTTTCGACAAATACCCAGATGCCCAAAATTGTTTTATTCTGTCATTGGGGTTTGCCTGCGGAAATTTGTATTTAATTATTTTGAGCCCCGTTTGAGGATATGTATGCTCGATTTAACCTTGTTGTGATCGTACATGTCAATATTCCCATATACCAAGTAGGGTTTTAACCAGGAATGAATTCTGGGCTTTATTTGTGACTTCTGGCAACATTTTGTGTTTTTGGTGTTTTCCCATTTCGTTTTCTATGAAATTTCTCTAGATCAATTCCTTTGCTGGTTTGGCCTGATTCTTTTCCTAGAGTATCTAGAGATCACATATGTACATTGTGCCAAAAGGAATTTTCCACTTTGGAGGTCTGGTTCTCTTGGAAAAGATGAAGTCGTGCACAAAAAAACTTTTTCTGGGCTAGCCGCATTTTTGGAAAAAGAGGGTTTGAAGTGAATCATGAGATTTTTGGAAGCAACAGGCGAGGTGGGATTTTTATATCTGCTTAGAAGGGTACTTTTTCCCATGAAAGCAATGCCACTTAAGTCACAATGGGAAAATCGTCGAGGCAATAGGCGAAGCGGAATTTCTTACCTGCATTACAGGTAAAAATTCCCATTGTGGAATAAAGAAAAATCACTTAAGGCATTGATGGGATTTTGTTACCTGCCTTGCTGAGGGTAAATAATCCCATTATGAAAGTCAAACATCTTAAGTGGATCATGGAATTTTTGGAGCTGCGGTGCAGGGTGAATAATCCCATTGTTAATTGACTTTTAAAAATAGAAATTGCTTGTGCCAAAAAAGTGACCCCTTTTAGGAAGGAAGGGCAGCTTTAAATTCATTAAATTAATTTATTTCTTCTCAATTTTGGCGTCGAGGCATGTTGAAAAGTCAACAAAGGAAAGTGGATAAAAGAAATTGGAATTAGAAGTTCTAAAATTAAATAAATATTATTTATTTAAGGCGGCCCCTTCATGTCATCGAGTGCGCCTCATTTGGAAGAGGAATAATACTTTTTACGTATTAATTGATTTAATTAATTCCTATTTTCAATGGCTGAGGTCAAAGCATATTGTGAGGCTTGAGTTAACTGGAAGTAGAGAGCTAAAATTAAATAAATTTAATTTATTTAATGGCAGCCATGAACATGCACAAAATAGGCGCCCCATTTGAAGAGAAGAGCTTATTAATTAATTAATTAATTGCCAGGAATATGAGAGGCATTAATTAATTATAGAATTATGATGGTTATATAAGCAAAGGTTGCCATAAGGATGAATTAATTAATTCAATAGCAAAGAAGTGCAGCCCAGACAAAAAGTGCGCCCCATTTGAAGAGGAATTTTGCTCAAAAGAAGGTGTAATTAATGTTGGAAGCTTCCAAATTTGGCACCTAGGTTTGAAGGAGCTTGATTTGTGTCTGAATAATTGTCTGCATAAGTGATACAGGTGCTCAGGTGAAGTTGGTAAAATTCATGCTTGCTTTGCATGCAAATAAAACATCAAATTTTGGGGCAGCAGGCTTGATATATGCAGATTTTTATGATTAAAATCCACTGTTCATGTTCCGGTTGCCATCTTTGTCTGAATTAATTGCAAGAATTCATTACAGGTGCTTTTATAAGAGAAAGGGAGCTTAAATCAATGTCCAATACATTGAACATATCCTTCGAATCTGAAGAATTATCCAGATCTGCACCGGTTGTGAAGAATTAGGCCGAATAAAGAGAAAAAGAATTGTTCAGACAAAGATAGATACAACCATGGCAAAGAGGGATGAAAAAGAAAGCACAATAGAGTCATGCATCACTTCTAAGTTTGCAGACATTGGAGACACAGATCTAGGTCCTAACCTCTTTCCAAATTGATTGTGAGATCGAGCATTTTCATTGGAGACAAAGGAGCAGATTTTGGAGAACTTTGTGTCACGATGCATTTTGTTTCTAGCTTTTTATCTCATATCTTCTAATAAACTTTGTGTTATTTTAGATCTAGATCTAGAGTTACCTTTGCTTATAATTATGTGTGTTGATATCTATTGGTTTCTTCTATGTGCATGTAATCAACTCTGTTATCTATTGATTGGGTTGCACATCTTCCCTATGTTTTATTATTTCCTTCTTCTTTAAATATTTCCTTTCTTTAACAGCTGCTTACTTGTTGCAAAACTATACAACTATGGTTCATGAGCTGCATGGTTAAAGTAAAACCCCCATATAGATACTAGCATATTTTATTGACAAATCTGACACGGGAGCCTCACCGGTAAATGAGGGAGATTTATCTCATGACTACCTAGGTTTTCAGCTATGCAGAAAATCTAGCCAACAAGTTGAGATATCACTTCATACAACAGGTGTTGGAGGATGGGCAACTAAAATTGGAGAAAATTCATACAAATAAGAACCCTACGATATGCTAACGAATCCGTTGGTAAAGGAGAATTTGGAGCTACACTCCACTTCATTGGTCTTCAAGTTTGAGACTTGAAGAGGGAGAAATAGGCCAAGGAAAGGATCCAAGAATAGATTTGTATAGTATAGTGCAACAATTTATCTCCAAGTGGGAGATTGTTGAGTTGTGGAGCTTAATTACTTCACATTAGCATGCTTTATTAAATTTCTGGAATACACAGTAACCGATGTCGGTCGGCTGATCAACGTTAGTCACTTGGTGATCGATATTGGTCAAGGCAAGGAGGAACGAGCATCGGTTTCTGTGTATGATTGTTTTATTTAACTCACAAGAATTAGATCTAACCTTTGATATAAAGTTGATCTAATGGTTGTAATAACATATCTAAGTTACCCTAAGTTTGTATATGGTTATATAAGCTAGAAAACTAGGGTTAGATGATAAAAGGGAGAATTGTAAGAAGGAATTCTTGGAGAGAGAAAAAGAGAAGCTTATGAAGAAGAAAGTATTGTACATCCAGGAGGTGTGGAAGATTGTAGATATTCATTGTATATTCTCTACAAAGCTTTGAATAATAAGATTGGATGTTTCTTGCTTTGGACATAGCCTACACTAGGTGAGCCTTGTTATATCTTGTATATTTCTCTTTTGGTTTATTTCCGCTTTTATTGTTTGTATGCTTAGATATAAATAATATATTTGTACAACCGGTGTGATTAAACACGTTGGATCACATTGAAGGATAGTTGTAGGTGTGTATTATAGAGATCATGTTCTTGTAAAAGAGTACATGATAGGAACCATGCCACTAATAGATAGAAAACAAAGCACACTAGAAAATGACTACAAATGGAAATAAGCATACAAGTAACCAAGAATAGAGGCAAATACACTTGCAAGTATAGGAGCATGGAAACAAATGGGTACATAAGGAATGCCACATATGTTATTCATAGTAAAGACAAAGTGCCACATATAAGAGACACAAGAGTGTCACAGACACAAGTATAAGAAAAGGAAACAAAGGTCACAAACGAGGGCCATCAAAGTGTTACTCACACAAGCATAACAAAGGCCATAGGCTACACATTCGAAAACAAGCATATAATAAGAGTAAGTAAATGCAATAGTAGATAATATCCTAAAGGCACATAGAGAAAGAGATGCTTTAGATCTCGTATAAAAAAGTATGTTAGTTATATTAGTTTAAATAAATAGTATAAATCATGATATATAAAATGAGCACAATGAGAGTGTGAAATAGTAATATGTGATAAAATAATATCACCTAATAGTGTAAGAGATGCCCTGGATGTTGGTAGTTACTTAGGTAAGAGGAGAGATCAAACATCTAAGCATTGTATAGTACTACATATGTATTACATCATGCTCAAACACCTCATGCACACACACGTGTAAATATTATATAATATGTTATCTATCAAACCATATGATAAATAACATGTGTGAAGTAAAAAATTAACAAATAAAGTTGTATACAGATCCTAATTTTGTATGTTGATAATATTTGAATGTTTTTGTGCTTATGAGATTATTTGAACGTTTTTTCATTGTTAAAATATATGTGTAAAATCAAGAGTTATACTATCATAGGATTAGGAGGGTAAGGAGGGAAACCCAAAGGTGGAATAGGTTTGGGTCTTGAAATCACATTTTGCACTATAAGTGTTGGATGTATATATTTGAGCTCAAGATGTAGGAATAACATGCGTAAGAGGTATAACAAAAGTAATTATACTAATCAAAGATTCAAGTGGATGATCATATGTATCATTATTGGATTATCCAAGAGAGGGAACAAGAAGAGAAGGATCTATAAGATCAAAAATAAGAATAAAAGCTAAAGAGAGGTAAAAAGGGCATGCACCAATGCAAAAATATACAACCTATGACAATTATGGTTTGAGCAAGACTAAATATTTAATCAACAAGCATGTTCACCAAATTATTACACCCTAAATAAACAAATAATTTTTGGGTGCTAATGTGGTTCTTGTTTAATCATAGGATTATGTGTTATCAATGGGTAATATATTCAAATTAATTAACAAACATTAATGCATAAATCGTAATATAATATTATTAGCAATTTGCAAGATAAAATATTGTAAACAATTTACGTGAAGGTGAAAAAACAAGAAAGAGGGTGAAATTAACTAATTACAAACTTAGGATCTAATTTGGCAGAGTGTATGTTTGTGCATGATATAAATAATATACAAGCATTCTATCTCCGAGTTTTGAAAGTGCGAATTGGTTAGATATAAAAATATTGGATGAGTACAAAATCATTTGGAAATTTTCTACTTGTTTAGAGTTTTGTATAGAGAGCTCTTCGATTCCTATAAATTCTTATGCATATATGAACCTAGAAAATATTCTCACTCTGAAACCCTAGGTGTTGTACATCGGTGAAACCCTCTCTATGGTGTGAAATATCTTCGAACCCTAACCACATGTATGAGGTCATGTAAAAAGGTTGATGGTTTATTTGAAATGCAATATGTACATTGCCTACATTAGTAATACTCTTAAGAGGCCTCAGACCACATGCAATCCTTCACCTAGCATGTGATATCTACATGGATGTAACTAGCTTTACAAATTTGATCAATTGATAATGAAATAATGATTTTGCATGCTTGGCTTGACTTGGGTTTGTTGGTATCTATTTTATGAAGCATAACTCTAAAATCTAGTCGAGTTTACTTTAAATTTGTGTAGGGACCAATCCTAGAGCGTGTTGTTGATTTCAATGAATTTAGGAGAGATTGAAGTGCTTAAGGAAAGATATTTTCAATAAGTTCTCTTAAAAGTGCTATGTGATTGCCAAGTGAGTAAATAAATGCATTTGACTTACTTATATAGGGGTTCATAGGTATAATTTCAAATTAAGGCCAACCCATGAAGAAAACAACGACCCATAAAAGATACCAAATTGAGAAATTGACCGTTGGGTGGCTAGGGATAAAACTACAAGTTTTACACCAAAATTGGTCAACACTTTGGTCCCTATATGAAGGTCTTGTATGAAAATGGAGTAAGATGTTAGAAAATTTTGGACATGTGTAACAACCTAAAATTTGTAACCCAAATTAGTAGGATTTTTTTCTAACAACAAATAGACATTCCTCTGCATATATAAATTAGATAACTAGCTAAAGCTAGTTAATGCAACAAGTCATATTAAATTAACAACAAGTAGACATTCCTCTACATATTTAAATTAGGTAACTAGCTAAAGCTAGTTTATGCAACATGTCTTAATAAATTAATCCATCCTATAACATAGTGATAAACCTTGTGCAACTGTAAGGGTTAGTTATCCCTGATCTCCACGATCACCCTTAACATTCATTTGAATGTTCATACTTAGCCTCGCTTGGTTTTACCACTGCGGTAGTGAGAATAGGTGACCGATCCTTTAGTGTCTACCTGGATTTTTATTTAATAAAACTCCATCTTGTATCCTACACTTCGGGATTTGAGGAATCATGGTGATTAGACAATGTACCCAACAAGCACATTACTTTGGCCAAAGTTTCTTAGCTTTACTATGTATGCTTAGTATAGACGAGTGCACATAACATCTAAACTTGTCTTCCCATCACCTCACCAAGAAAAGGTATAATCCGAAAGTTCCAAGAATTTCGGAATAATAAACAGATCGATTAGAGGAAGAGAAAGATGAGGAAGAAAAAAATGACGATTCAGACTAAGTCTTGATGTAACATGTCATTTCAATCTTGAAATTGACATGTCTTTTTCATTTCTGTTTCGTCACATAGGAATCATATTTTGACTTGGTCTCCTGCGTGAGAGTCAAGCAAAATAGGACTCTTGTTAACAAACTATTTTATAGGGTTTGTCCTATTTTCTCTCAACTATTTTTATTATAAATAAGGGATGTGCATACATTCCAAAGGGTTGAGATTTTTGGAATATTGAGAACTATTGTGAAGAAGAAAAACTTTGTGTTTTCTTTTAATCATTTGAGGAATAGAAGCTGATACTATTTTTGCAAACTTTGTGTTGTGAGATGTGTTTTTCTTAAGATATTGTTCTTATGTTCGTAATCTTAAGCTATTCTTCATTTAGCGTCTTGATGATCCTAATCATTTCAAACATTATATTTATGATCTAAAGCTCGTATGATTATTTCGTGCTCTGTGTTTACTCGAAAGAAAATACGTTCCTCTCATTTCCTTTCCATTGTGCTTCTTCCATTGTAATAATTTCTGACCCAGTCCATTTATAAAAACAACATCTTCACATAGTGTGGATATGGATTTCGGGATTCTATCCCAACCCCAATGGTTAGATTAGTGTGAATATTATATGCATTATTTTTATTGTGTTTTAGATTAATAATAAACAAGCAGCCTCACCTGTCTTTGAGGAGGATTTAATCCCATGTCTTGTTGTTGACCTCATATTTTGGGTTGACAAAATATCCAACCAATAGTTTTTGGTGACTCCACCGGGAATACAGATTAACGGTATAAAGCTTATCCTTTTGGTGTCCGCGACTCCGTATTTGCCTTATTTTCAACTAGATATCTTTCTCGGTTCAAGCTGGCCGGAAAGATCTTCACTCGGTCCCGCCGAGCCCGGGTGAAATTGATCCACTCTTTGAGTTACTACAACAGCACAATTTCAGTCTTTCCCCCAACAGCGTTATTTCTAACCGAACCAGAAGTTCTTCACCTGTTCGAGAGAAACCGATCCCCGAAGAATGAGACGTGTCTATAACTTGTCACGCGTTATTCTTGTCCGACACTCGGATCCCCATACGCACTCTTGTCAGAAAGATGGCAGCACAACCTGTGCCCTGGGGCGCAGCTATTGGTCCTCTTTCTTTAACTCCACCATTGCACGAGTTACCACATGGATCATGTAAAAACATTCCCAAGTTCAATGGGGATGGGAAGCAGCATCCTGATGAACACATTGCATCTTTCTTTGTAGCGTGTGGCATCCTTGGAGTAGCTCACGAAGATTTCTTTGTTCGACTCTTCGTTGAAACGTTGCATGGTGCAGTAGCCAAATGGTTTTATCACCTTCCAAATGCATGTATCACAAACTGGGCTACCATGAGGACTAGATTCGAAGCACATTTCAAACTAGCCGAAGACTCTCATGCTTTATTAGCACAACTTACCCATATGAAGAAGGAATCGCATGAACCCATGCGGGACTTCATGGCAAAGTTTAACAAGTTGATCCGAAAGATTAAAAATAGTCAGTACATACTTGAGAAAATCAAA
The DNA here is from genome assembly GCA_018340775.1 of Taxus wallichiana var. yunnanensis. Classification (NCBI taxonomy): domain Eukaryota; kingdom Viridiplantae; phylum Streptophyta; class Pinopsida; order Cupressales; family Taxaceae; genus Taxus; species Taxus wallichiana. Next base: position 81,078,385 of record CM031234.1, read on the forward strand.
ATGCTTCTTCATTAATGCTCACCTCCCGATGTGAGCTTTATTAAGAAGGTCACTATTCCAGTTTGGCTATCGCTCACCAACACTATTGAAATAGAGGATGATCTCATTTTGGCCTGAGAATCGGAAAGATGTACCCAAACCTAAAAATCAATGTTCTTGTCAAGGTAATCTTGACCCTATGATTCAAAAAATGGCTAATGATTTGATTGCTTTAAAAAAGCAAATGTCCCAGTAGATGGGCAATGTTCCGTATCGGGATATCCCTAGATGGAATTTCAATAACACCAATGGTGCGCCTACAAGAGATAGGCCGCGGTTAACTCCTACTCAACCAAGACTGGCAATCGAAGCTCCTCCCGTTAACACGGCAGTAGAAATAGTTGATGAAGAGGAAGAACTAGAAGAATAAGATTCCTCGGAAACTTTTGAAGCTTCAGGATACGCTGATGAGTCTTATGATGATTCAAATTTACGACTCCGAGATTCGGTATTTGGAATACGAAGAAGATGAATGTGCATTGGATGGCTAGTCATTTTCCATCTTCACTCGATCCCAATCTCAGAATCCAAGAAAACCTCTTGGAATCCCCAAGGAGAAGAACAAGGAACCTTCCATCGCCATAGTCAAGAGAGGTGCTCCTATTTCAGCACAAACTGAAAGAGAAGTTACTAAAAAGGTAATAACTTCTCCTCATTCTCTTTCTCCTAAGGTCAGTGCCCCAGCTCAAGCTCATGAGATTAGAACTGAACTTACCATTACCCCTTCTTATACTTGCCTTTGACATTATCGATCATGCAAAAAGAACCAAGATCCAAATGTCAGAAGTAGAATACCTTCAGTCAAATCCTGAATAGTTCGAAAAACTTGCCAAATTCATTAGAAGTAAAGCCACCATTCCCCCACCTTCAAAATGTCTTCTTCCAAATCCTACTCAACCCCCACCTCAGAAAAATCTGACCTCTGCTTCTTCTTCAGGAAATATTGAACCATTTTATTTGTCTTTGCTAATAAATGGGTTTAAACTCAGCAATTGCATCATCGACTCAGGGGCCTCCGATAATGTTATGCCCAAAAAGTAGCCCATGCCCTTGGGATTACTTTGACTAAGTCATATAGACAGTGTTACTCCATGGAAACCAAACAAATTCCCTTGATTGGTTAAATCAAAGATGCACAGTTTGCATTCGTTGCCTTCCCAGAGAAGAGAGTGAAAATGACCATTCTAATTGCTGACATTCCTGCAGCTTACGGTATCCTCTTGGGTAGAGGTTTTTGTAAAGACATCGGAGGAGAGATTAATATGGATTAGACCAAGGCCAGGATTCCAGTCAATGGGGTTTATTATGTTCTCCATCCTGAACCTCAAGCAAAGTATTTGGTAACTAAATCAGATGACCCTAAGGCTCAAATTCTTTTTGAAGATGCTAGTTTTGGAAATTATTTCATGACATTAGAAATACCAGCTGTAGATGTCAAGAAAGAAGATCCTAATGCTATTTGGACCCTCGAATTTGATGGTAGCTGTTCAACCACCGGATTGGGCGCTGGTGTAGTTCTTATATCTCCTAATTTTGAGATCTTCCCTCTCGCTTTCAAATTGTAGTTTGATAATACTAATAACACAACTGAATATGAAGCTCTGTTACTAGGATTAGAAATGGCAAGACATAAGGGAATTCAAAATCTCAAGGTTCAAGGGGATGCGGAGCTGATTGTCAACCGTGTCAAGAGAATCTATCAAGTAAAAAATGATCACTTGAGACATTACAGAATAAAGTTTGAGATAATATAGAATGCTTTGATGCATTCTCCATTAAGGCGATTTTGAGAGATTATAACAACAAGGCTGATTCTTTGGCCGTGTCTGCATCCCTCCTTCTCCCTCATCCCAAGTTCAAACAAGATACATACACCATTGAGATTGTGTACCGTCCCAAAGATCCCCGATAATGTGGCTCACTGGCAAGTGTTTAATGATGATCAACAAGTGTTGACTTTTCTAGAAAAAGCTGAAAATTTTAGTGAGCTGTACTTTGAAGGTTTGGAATCAGCTTTCCGTGAATCTATCTCGAGATCCGTATCAAGAGGTTGATGGTGAATTTATTCAGCTTAAAGGCAACAAGATACCTAAAGGTCTGGTTTCACTAGAGGGTTTGTTTGACAAGCATGACTTTATTTTATTCAAAACAAGAGACAAGTTGAAGGAGCTTCTTCCTCGGAAGTAGATCAAGTCAATCTAGGTTCGTCTCGATCAACCGCGATGGTGAATATTGGGAAATGTTGTTCCCCGAGGAGAAAGCAAAATTCATTTCACTCTGATGAGATACATGGATGTCTTAGCCTTGGTCCTATGCAGATTTAAAATCCTTCAAGCCCAAATATGTACATCACATTATCCCTTTGAAGCTCGGTGTGAAACCTTACGGGTGAAGCAAAGACATTACAATCCCAAGATCTCGGGGACTATCCTTGTGGAAATTCAAAAAATGTTAGATGCCAGAATTATTTTTCCAATCCATCACTCCACTGGATTGCTAACATCGTCCCTATCAGGAAGAAGAATGGCGAAATCTGAATTTGTGTTGATTTTCATAACCTAAATTAGTCTTCGTTAAAATATAATTATCCCTTGCCTATCATGGATCAGGTGTTACAGACCGTTACTAGATTAGAAATGCTATCCATGCTCAATAGATTTTCAGGATATAATCAAGTTGAGGTAGCTGCAGAGGATCAACACAAGACAGCCTTCACAACCCCATGGGGGACCTTTGCTTACAGGAGGATGCCTTTCGGCTTGATCAATGCCAGAGCCACCTTTCAGAGAGCTATGGACTTGGCATTCAGAGACCTGATGGGCAAAGTCATAGTGGTATATTTGGATGATTTGACCGTTTTCTCTAAAAAACAGAGTGATCATTATGATCATTTAGAGCAAGTACTCTTGAGATGCAGGCATCACGGGATTTCATTAAATCCCAAGAAGTCCATGTTCAGAGTGACCAAAGGAAAGTTGCTAGGTCATATCGTAACTAAAGAAGGAACCAAAATCGACCTAGAGAGAGTAAAAGCCATTCAGAGCCTTACCCTACCCACAAGTAAAATTGGGGTTCATTCGTTCTTCGGAAAGGTCAATTTCCTAAGAAGGTTCGTGTTTGATTTTGCTGATAAAACTAAGGATATCCTTGGGATGATGAAAGGAAAAATTCCATTTCGATGGAATACTGAAGGGAAGATTGCATTTGATGAAGTCAAAAGGGAAGTTTCTTGTGCTCCTATCCTAGTATGTCCAAATTTTAAAAAAGATTTCATCATGTACAGCTACGCCTCTGCTCACACAGTGTCAGCCATCCTAATGCAGGAGAATGATGAGGGCATTGAAGCTCCCATCACTTTTATGAGCTGTCCATTAAAGGAAAATGAGCTAAAAATGTCACAAATTGAAAAGCATGCTTATGCAATGGTGCGAGCGGTGAAACATTTCAAGTACTATGTGCTTTGAATTCCCATACCCTCATTCTCGTTCCCGACACCGCCGTTAAATCCATTTTGACTCAACAAGAGCTAGGGAGTCAATGAGGTACATGCATAGCTAAAGTTCAAGAGTATGACTTGGACATTAGACCTACCAAGTTGGTACGAGGAATGGGCCTGTGCTAATTGATCGCAGAAAACCATGCTGAAACAGAATGCGAAAAGACCGAAGATACCTCTTCAAAGTTGCCCATGGTGCTTTTCGTGAGTACAATTGATGAATGGTACACATATATTGCTTTCTTTCTGACTTATGGGAATGCCCCTCGCATTTAATCCAAAAGGATAAGAGGATAGTCAAGTTAAGATCTGCAAGATACCTCCTGTGGGATAACGGGATATATAAGAAAGTTATTAATGGTGTGTTCCTATGTTGTGTTGATAAATCACAACAGTTAGAGTTGTTAGAATCCTTCCATAGCCTAGCATGCGAAGGACATTTCTCATCCTCTGTAACAACTTATAAGATCATATGGGCTAGGTACTATTGGCCTACTCTCTTTCGGGATTCAATAGAGTGGGTGTCCAAGTGTGAAGCTTGTCAACATTTTGTTGGTCGTCCTAAGCTAGCAGCTCTTCCCCTGAAGCCCGTAGTGATTGAAGAACCTTTCCGCCAGTGGGGAATTGACTTCATTGGAACGTTGAATCCTGCCTCCAGTGCCAAACACAATTATGTGTTGACTCACTACAGACTATTTTACCAAGTGGGTGGAAGCCGCGCCAATCAAGCAAGCAACCTCAAAAGCCGTGTGCAAGTTCCTTAAAGAAAATATAATTTTCAGATTCGGTGTGCCTCACAAGATTGTGGCTGACAATGCCTCCAATTTCTCATCGCATGAGTTGAAAATTTTTCTATGGATTCGGCATCACCCTGGCTCACTCATCTGATTATTATCCCCAAGGCAATGGGCAAGCTGAGTCCAGCAACAAGAACCTGGTTACCATAATTAGAAAGCTAGTAGATGAAAACCAGAGGACATGGCACAAAGCATTGTATGATGCATTGTGGGCTGATCGGATTACCCCAAAGTGAGCTATAGGAATGTCTCCTTTCCAAGTATTGTATGGGATTGATGCTGAGATACCTATCTCAGTAGAGTTGCCAGCCTTATAGTTGGCCAAAGCAGTCGAAGATGTGACTTTTCAAAATTCTATTGAAAAAAGGGTTATGTACCTAGCTAGGCTAGAAGAGGAACGAAGCAAGGTGGTTGATCGCATTGCAGATCATCAAAGCAAAGTAAAGAAAATTTTTGACAAGAAATCAAGGCAACGTCATTTCCAAATTGGAGACCTGGTGTTGCTTTGGGATAAGAGGAGGGAGCAGAAAGGAATGCACAGAAAGTTTGATTCTTTGTGGAAAGGACCTTTTAAGATCCATCAGCTGAGTGGTGAAAATAGTTTCCATCTATCATATCTTGATGGAGAGTTACTCCCTTTGCCTTTCAACGACCAACATCTAAAGTTGTTCCATCATTAATGCAAGATGCTCTTTTGCATTGTACATACTTTACTTTCTATCGTATGTTTGCTTTTAGTCTTCTTTCTTTCCTTGTTTTTTTTTTTTTTTCAGTTTTCTTCTTTTTTGACTCCGTAGCCCATGGATAAAGCCAGAGATTCTAAGTTCTCTTCCTTTGATATCACAAAGAAAGTCTCCAACTAGAGCCAATTGTTATCTCATTTTTGAGTTTACGCCAAAATAAGATAACCCTAAGAAATTTTTGAGCTGGTTTTCCATAAATGACCTTTCAGAGAGATAATCGGGTTTTCGGTCTCAATAGCAAGACAACATGTGTTTTGGATGCTTCATGTTGTGTGTTCCCCGAAACCCGAAACCCGCATCAAGTAAGTATTTCGGGTTTGCGGGTTTTCCAAGCATCGGAACATGCCTTCGTCAAAACATGCTTCATGTCGCGTGTCTTCCGATCCCCGAAGCCCGATTTACTCCTTTGTTTCAGGTTTTCGGGTTTTCCAAGCATCGGAACATGCCTTCATCAAAACATGCTTCAATTCGCGTGTCTTCCAATCCCCGAAGCTCGATTTACTCCTTTGTTTGTGTTTTCGGTCTTAAGCTTCGAACATGCCTTCGTTAAAACATGCTTCATGTCGCGTGTCTTCCGATCCCCGAAACCCGAATTGCTCTGAAACCCTTTGTGTCGGGTTTCCGGATATCCCAAGCATGCTGACATGGCATTAATGCCAAGTTTTCGGGTAGTTGGCACGTGTCAATTGAAGTGTATTAAATGTGAAATTTCTTATAAATATTCAGATTTCCATCATTTTTACCAGACGTACTTTTTACCTCGTGGATTTTTGTGCATGCGTCTTCGACCCAGAAACCTGATTCGCCTCTGTGCCTGATTACATTGCTCATTTTTGATCATTTTGCATTCTGATTAAAGGTATTTTACTTTATTATTTGTTTGTGGAATGAGTGTGTAAAAGATTCTTCTGAGTTTCTATCTTTTTCTTGTTGGGGTTATTTGGGTTTTATCTTTTCCGTTTTGAGGGTTGTTTTCTAAATCAGGTTTGTGTTTTAGGGTTACCCCTTTGGAATGATCACTTTGTTTTATTCCCTAGAATGTCATTGTAATTAAAAATATATTTGGGATATCAACAGTGAAGAAAAACTTGCATGTTTCAACTTAACAGTTACCCATTCCCTCTTTTCGGGTTTCACAGGGTGCTTTGCAGTGTTCAAAACCCGCAGTGTATCGGAAAGTTTAAAGTGTCGGGTTTTTCGAACTCTCTGGCATCCTCCCAGTGTGTCGGGTTTTCTAAACTCTCCGGCATCCTCCCAGTGTGTCGGGTTTTCCAAACTCTCTCGGCATCCTCCAATGTGTTGGGTTTTCCAAGTGTTCAACACCTTCTGATCTCCGACACTCTCCTCCTTTGAAATTCCTCATGTCGGACCCTGGTTCATCACAAGATAAGACTGAAAAATTAGGGAGGATGAAGTACAAATTTAGGAAGGTGGAGTCTCCCTCCTACATTGATTGTAATTACGACATCCGGGATACAGAGCTCGGAAACATAGATATGGAGGATTTTTGGAATAGGGTCAAGAGCTCTTCTCAGACTCCATGGATGAAATCAATAGTTAGCAGTGGCCTACCTCTTGCAGCAGGTTTCCCTATGTCCGCTCAGTGCCCCGAGTTTAATTTATCCTGTGCTTGAACTATGACTTTGCTTCTCATTCGTGAAGAATCAAAGCGGGAGAAGTTGTAATCAAGTTGGACGGAGGTTACTTCGATGACCTTCTCAAGCTGCCTAATTTTGAGGAATATGGAGATGTGGATCTCAAGTCAGCCCAAAAAGCTTGGGACAATGATCAGGAGGATTGCATCAAGCACGTGAATAAGAAGTTCCTAATCAAAGCCAAACCGGCTATTTCTAGGTTCCCAAGACTTGTTCTCAGAAGTGATTTCATTCAGGAAATCAATGATATCATTACTCTGTTGAGTCGGGTTTTTGGTTTCCCTGAATCAAATGTTTTCCAAGGATGGATGTACCAGTTCATGATCATTATTAAGAAGAATCAACAGGGAATTGATTGGGGTACTCTTATCGAAGAACTGAGATAGATTCTTAAATGACAACAGTATTCCCTGTCTATGGGGAAGTTTTATATGTCCTCATATGTCACCTATACAACAACCCGCATGAGGAACTATCCTGGATTGGACACCAAGGGGAACAAGGCAGTAGAGCATGTTTATCAGTATTTTCCTCACTAATAAGAAAAGGGTCTGAAGACCAATTCAAAAGGGTAAACGATGCCTTCTTTTATGAGAACATTTGCAGGTTAAACCCCGAACTGAGGAAAATGAGAGTCTCTGATGAGGCATGGGCTGAAGTTTCAAAATGGGGTTGTGTCTTCTTGCAATTTAAGAAGTTCACATATCTTTGAGTAGTCATGTACCCAGGGATCCTTTCCATTTGCCAAGATATCCAGGGACAAACTAATCTTGATGGAGTTGGTCAGGCAATTGTTGGATTTTCACAAGTTCCAACAGAGTAAACACAAGGCCGTTATATCTTTCCTAATTTATATTGGAAGGTATACTTGTTCAATGGTGGTGAAAGCCAAGAACGTTGTTCATGAGCTTCAAGATAAGTTGAAGAAGCACATGAAGCCCCGAGATGGGTTTGATTTTCGAGGAGTCCTTAAGGCATATGGAACTCTGCACCCGCACGTGCCAAGCATAGAAGACATCTGGATTGATTTACGTGATGAGGTTACTGTCAAGAAAAGATCATAGCAGGTTGACACTTGCTGAGATTTAGACACTTGAGCTCGCTGACATACCAGAAGGTACTGGCGATAATGAAAGTGTTCTGGATCCTTCCTATGATGGATTGAATGAAGATCAATATGTTTTCCCACCTATTGATTGGTCTATCGGTGAAAAATATTCCATTACGAGATAGATCGCCCCGATTATTACATGCACCAAAGCATGGCTCACCTCTTGGGAATGAGTTTCAAAGAAGATAATTTTTCAAAGTTGGTTGCTGTAGAGGCGGGGCCTTCCAAAAAGGAAAGGACAAAAGCTCTTCTAAGGGACCTATAAAGGTCAAGTTTGTCAAGAAGAGAATAGAACAAGAAACCTCTTCAATTGTTACTCCAGTTGAAATGGTGAATGTGCCAGAATCACCAACACCACCAGAAATAGGAGAAATTTCTTTGGAAGGAGAAGTAAGCCAGCCCCTAGTTTCACCATTTGTTGATTTCCCAACTGAAGTGACCTTATCTCTTGCATCCCAGGATTTGGCATCAGGATCTGTGCTTCCTCCTTCACAACCACTTCTACCTCCTCTTTCCCCATCTACTTCATCGGTCATGGCCAACATTTTATCTGGATTCTCACCCATCTCTCGCTTGGGACCAAAGTAACTACCAACATGCCCCCTCCTGTGCCTCTTTTCACCGAATCTGCTACCACATCGTAACTTATCCCTACTCCACCAAAGGTGGATCCCTCTCCCCCTAAAAGTATGATCCCAACTTCTACAATAATGGAAACTCCCTCTGACACGCCTCAATGGTTACTCGAGAAACCCCGAGGAAAAGGAAGGTGGTTGTACCCATACCGGCCTTTGATTTTAGTTCACTCAAGGCTCCTACTGCTAAATCAGCCAAGAAACCCAAAATAGTTTCAAGGGTTTTAGTGGATGCTTCGGGGCATAAGTTTGCAGAGATCACCACTCTCGCCACTGACAAAACCAAAGGGGACATAACGGCCTCTGACTATTAGATAACCAGGGTGGCTCTAGGCAAAGTGACAACAGAAGGAGCACAACAGGATGCATGAGATGCTATGAATGTGCTATGCTAGAAATTGAAGGAAACAAAGGACAGCAGAGATGAGCTTAAAGAAAAGGTGGAGTAGTTAACTGAAGTGTTACTTAAGCTCTCAAAACCCCTTGAATCCGTACCATCTTCCTCTATCCCTGTCGGGTTTGATTTCTCATCAGTGCCTATAATCGAGAAGATTAATGAAAAAGGGAGGGTGGTCGATGAATGGATCCAAAGGCTACTCCAACAGGGGAAATAAGTTATTCAAGACACCATGGAAGTCTATCAATCTTTGGGGAATATTCAGAGTGATGGGGAAAAGATGGATGATGATTTCTCCCAAGAAATTAGACACCTTGATATGAATTTCGAAGCTCTCCAAGTGTTGAAGCAAATTCCATCACGCATCTTGGTAGAAGAAGATGCCATCCCACATGCGGATAAGCATTTCCAGCTGACCAAAGCCATCAAGTTCAGGGTAAAGATTCTCAACGAAGCTTGTGGAAAATTGAGAGAATCAAGAGATCAATTGATTGATGGCAAAAGTGACCTGGAAGAAGAACTGCTAAAAATTTGTGAAAAAGTGTCAGTTGGAAACTCGGGCATCCTACCAGCTGATGATCTTTTCAAAAAAATCCAAGAATCTATTTAGCATGAATTAACTCATGGATTTGGTATTGAAATCATCGACAGGTTTGTGAAGATTGAACATTCTTTGGAGGCCTTGAGAAAACTCAACAAAAGATTGAGAAAGCTTCCCGATAGTGCCAGTGACACTCATGAAACATGTGAAGTCTTGAGTGATCATTCCACTGCGCCTGATGAAAATGAGATGCAAGGTATAATCCGGAAGTTCCAAGAATTTCGAACAAACAAGCTCAGTTAGAGGAAGAGAAAGATGAGGAAGAAAAAGATGATGATTCAGACTAAGTCTTGATGTAACATGTCATTTCAATCTTGAAATTGACATGTCTTTTTCATTTCTGTTTCATCACATAGGAATCATATTTTGACTTGGTCTCCTACGTGAGAGTCAAGCAAAATAGGACTCTTGTTAACAAACTGTTTTATAGGGTTTGTCCTATTTTCTCTCAACTATTTTTATTATAAATAAGGGATGTGCATACATTCCAAAGGGTTGAGATTTTTGGAATATTGAGAACTATTGTGAAGAAGAAAAACTTTGTGTTTTCTTTTAATCATTTGAGGAATAGAAGTTGATACTATTTTTGCAAACTTTGTGTTGTGAGATGTGTTTTTCTTAAGATATTATTCTTATGTTCATAATCTTAAGCTATTCTTCGTTTAGTGTCTTGATGATCCTAATCATTTCAAACATTATATTTATGATCTAAAGCTCGTATGATTATTTCGTGCTCTGTGTTTACTTGAAAGAAAATACGTTCCTCTCATTTCCTTTCCATTGTGCTTCTTCCATTGTAATAATTTCCGACCCAGTCCATTTATAAAAACAACATCTTCACATAGTATGGATATGGATTTCGAGATTCTATCCCAACCCCAATGGTTAGATTAGTGTGAATATTGTATGCATTATTTTTATTGTGTTTTAGATTAATAATAAACAGGCAGCCTCACCTATCTTTGAGGAGGGATTTAATCCCATGTACTGTGGTTGAACCTCATATTTTGGCTTGACAAAATATCCAACCAACACACCTCACCAATGTCTCATCACAGTTATCTAGATTCATTAAAATTATGTAGGTGAACCTATTAAGAATTACTGATTTCCTAACGTTTAAACTTCATAAGTACAAGGAACCCCAATGTTCACTATTGGTTACCTATGGGAGGCCAATCCATTGCTTAATATGTTACCACATTAAGCAACCCATGGGCCATTTGTAGGTAGCTTGGAATGTGCATTGAACGTGCAGTTCTTGCAAGGGTTCATAGCCTTCATTGCTTATCCAATTACTTAGTGAAATATAGTTTACACATCAAGTTACTATGGATAGAAGGATAAGATCACGAAGTGATTATCTCTTTGCTGCCCTATCCATATGTACTATCCATTCTAATAGATGAGGCATGTTAGACCCTAGTCAAGTTTCCACTAGGTCTTATTAATCTTACAATGTCATACCTTAGTTTATCTTGATTCTTTATCCATTAATAAAAGTCATATCTATGCTTTATTAGGACTATATCTCACATCTTGTTTAAAGCTAGAGATAACCTCAACTTAGGATTCATTTATTTTTCTTACCGTAGGATGATAAGTTCATTTTAATAACCTTTAAATCTTACAAGATATTAAATTTATTTAAAAGACGAGTCTATATCATACTTCTTTTAGATGCCTTCATACCTATTATTGAACTAGTCTCATGAATTCTTGACTAGATTATTATCAATTATTTACTCATTGTATATCACTATAGATTGAACCAATATGTTACCAAAGATCAAATTTTAATCCTTTCAAAGTTAAGACTATCATCATGCATTTTCCCCTTCGAATTACAATATTATATCTCTCTTATTATTCTTTATCTTCACCCATAATAATAATCTCTATATTTTTTAGAGAGTTAAATAGATATGGGGTATAACCTTATTATCACAATCCATACACATTCTAACCATAAGATTGTAAACTAGGAGCACCTTAACTTTATCAAATATACCATATAGTTACCAATACCCATATAACGACAATGTATTTGAACATATAGAAATCAACCAACATATTTATAAATTACAAGTCTTGTCCATAAATGGACTAGTACAAAGGACATCTTGTCCAAGACAATTTCTAAATCCTTAAATTACAAGTACAATAGGATCAATGATCCGTGATAAAAATCTTCAAGTCTAACACCATTCCTCACAAGCCGGTGATAAAATGCCCATACATCATCACAAAACCTGCAACACTATTTTGTTTGGGGTTTCAGTTCAAAGAATTAGAAAGAAGTTAATCTATTCTCTTAACTACATTTTTGACAAATAAAGTAGATTAGTCATCACACATAACTAACTATTATGCAACGGTAATGCTTCCGCCAAAGGTAAGGAGCTAGAATCCTCCAGCAGTCCCATAGCTGGCGATGAAAGAGGCATGGGGTATATATGTGAAGCATTCCCAAAGGAACACTTCACATACAAACCTCCCACTTCTTCAATTGCAAACCATGCAATTGGTGGAGGTTTTGGGTTCCCAATCTTTGTCGAACCACTATCTTTGCACATCACATGAATCAAACCAATCAAAAAATTTAGGTAAACTAACATTCAAGGAAAAATACATATGTTTTGTAAAAAACATTATCAAATAATACTTCTCAAGCCATAAAATTCATCTAACTAATTTTATTCCATAAAAATGATAAAGTATAGAATTCTAAGCGAGTTTCCCTTGTATTTTCCACTTAAATTTTTTTTTCCGTAAACCGGATCAAATTAATCTAAATCAAATAATGAAGTAAATGCATTAAATGAAAAAGGTATGGATCAAATGATCCAACCCTCCAAGTCACAAGGATCTCGGTCAAAATAAAACTAACAAGAAATAAACTTACCCAATTAAACCATCAACTTTTACCTTTATTTTATTAACATTTTCTAAATGTCTCTGTAGAAGGTTAATACCTCTATAAAATAAACAAGAACTGTAGATTCCATTTCTTCTTTTCATACCAATAGATAGTATCCATTTTTATTTCATAACACAAAATGAAATAAAACATTTCAACTATTTTTATTTCCAAGTAATGTGTACTAATAAACTTATTACTAGCTGCAATAATAAATCAACATTCAACCACTTGCACTCACATTAAATAGAGTAAACCAGGATTATACATGTCCTCCTATTGCATTAAAACCTTTGTTTCAAACTCGTACAAGATTTAAAAAAATTCGGTAAATCTTTTACCTTATTAAACTAACAGACATCCTCCATTGTTAAGAAGCTAACAATTACTTCTAATGGATCGAGAAAACCAAAACCCAGTTCAAATTTGTCATAAGGCCAACTTTATTCGATCCGAATGCCCATAAGTAAATAACTACATAAAATTCAAAGCCGACCCATGGAAAAGGTTCAAGATAGAAAAATAAAACACAAACTCACTTGAAAAACAATACCCAGTTCATTTTTAAGTAAGTTGTTCAATGCAGTTAATAGGCACAAAATTAAAACTACCCAGAACATATTTAGAGTGAGATTGATACCGTAACGGTGCAAAAAAAGAACAATAGAAACCCAGTTCATATTTTAACTGTCATAAGAACTATAGACCCTTTCATTATTTGCAGGTGTGAATAAATCCCAAACCTTTTTTTTTTACAAAAACCCACAAACACTAAGGATTCAAAATATAGATCCCACAAAAAAATTTATTCAACACTTTATTCCAATCCACATCACAACCAAGCATTCTCTACAGATTACACACAAGAAAACAACCATATGATTTTATTGAAGGAACACAAGTTCGAATACCCATAATTTATCAAAATATTTTCCATAAACCCTAACAACCATATGATTTCATGGAAAGAACGCAAGTTTGAATTCAATTTCATAAAATTTTCCATAAACCTTTCATAATAAACAAAACCACATACAATGAAACAATCACTTTATAAATAAAAACAAGTAAGCAAAGTGTAACTCCTTGCTTACAAATGATTCACGGGCCTTTGTTTTTGCTTCTAGATCCTCTTTGCAAACCCTATCGATCGATCGCTCCAAATGCAAAAGATCCCAGATTTCCAACAAATCCATCTTCCATATTTCATTCCAATTTATAAGTAGAGGGTTTCTCAATCAAAAATAGATTCAACACATGTAGAGAAAAAATTGGCAGAGTTCCCCCATAACTGGAGCTCAAAACCAAGTCAAATGCCATGCTCTAAACCACACTCTAGTTTTCCCCACATTCTAGCACAAATTCCCAAAACTATGCCACAAATTTACTATATCCATCTACCACCTGCCAATTGGATGGAAAAGGGAGGCCTAAGACTTCGTAGGAGGGGATCTCCATTTGAAAAATGAATATTCAAACAAATAATTACCCCCTTGTGTGGTCTGTCCACAATAGTGGATTTAATAATTATTAAACCTTATCCAACCAATATGGTCCTCAATACCATTTTAAAATTGAACTTAATACAAAATAAAACCTTAGGCTCAACCATTTGATGGGTGTGGCCATATGGCCCCCATCAATTATATTATTTAAAATAATGCCATAAAATTTAATGTTACAATGCAAATTTACCAAGGCTTTTAAGCCTTATTGTTTTTACCATATAACGCCAACTCAAAACAATTCACGCAACAATAATACCAATACCACAACATTTCATAATTATTCCAAGCCTTGTTAAAATGCATAACACAAGTTTCCTTAGGAGCGACATCACCCTTAGTCCATATGGGTGTCAACATAACATCATCGTTGTGCGGTGACCATATTGATTAAGGACTACACCGTCCTAATCAACTTGACGCTCAACAAAAATCTATACATGATAATACATAGTACCACCTCATAATTAAACTGCATTTATATTAATAAAAGTGATATTTAGTTATCTAAGTACTTAATCTTTAATTAAGTACTTAGATGACTAATTACCGTCATCCACATTTAACACTTAATTATTCGAATAAACATTCATTTTCCCATTATTCATACTTATTTGAATAATTAAATGTCAAAATAAAATATTAATTAGTGGGATGTTACATTCCTCCCTGCTAAAATGATTCATCGTCCCTGATGAATTAATTACTTGTTTTCACATAAACAAAAATAATAATGCTTTGCTGAAATTTACTAAATAAATCCTTCATTCAGTATCCCAAAATTTCAGAATCAAAACTTTTAAAAGTAACAACATGGCTAAAAATCCTTAATAATCTGTATAGAATCAAAAATTTAACAGCTTCACCACTGATAAATCAGAATTTTTCCAACTGTCATAAAGTAATAGATAATTTTTTTCAAATAATGTAATTTCATCACAAGTTTCTAAACAAATAAATGTGGAAAAACAATTTTAAATTCATCCAGATTCTCCCAAGTTGTGATGTCCTCAGAATATTGGTCCCATTGGACCTTGCATTGAGAAATTTCTCTATTTCTCAGCAACAACTTACGTGTTTCCAACACTCCCACGACGATGATTTCGGGTTCTAGAACCTACAAGTGAGTCCCAATTAAGTACATGTGATAAATATGAAACATACTTCTTTAATAAAGAAACATGGAAAACATCATGCATATTTGACAGTGAAGGAGGCAATGCTAGTCAGTATGCAACCAAACTAAGAACTTATAGAACTTCGAATGGTCCAACATAGCATGGGGAAAGCTTGACAACCTTCCCAAACATTATTGAACTCTTTTTGGGATTTACTTGAAGAAAAACCTTGTCTCCTTTTTCAAATATTCTTTCCTTCCTATGCAGATCTGCATAACTCTTCTGACAATCTGCAACTTCTTTCAAGTGCTCCCAGATTTGCTTAACTTTCTTTGCCATTTCAGTTAGAATTTTTGGCCTAACCACTTCTTCATCCTTTACGTTTTCCCAACTTACAGGTGTTCGAATTTTCTTCCATATAATGATTCAAAAGGTGCCATTTTCAACGAAGAGTGATATGAGTTATTGTATGCAAAGTCAACTAGTGGCAGATATTCTTCCCACTTATACTACTAATCCATGTAGTATATGAAAATCATATCTTCCAACACTTGGTTCACACACTCAGTTTGACCGTACGTTTCCAAATGATAAGCTGAACTAAAATTTAGTTTAGTGCCCAAACCAAAGTTTAATGTTTTCCAAAAATGAGATGTCATCCTTGGATCTCTGTCTGATATGATTGTTTCTAGAACACCGTGCAATCAAAATATCTCATGCAAAAACCTTTTAGCAAGAACTGGGGAATCATCAGTAAGGTTCCCAGGTATAAAGTGAGCTACCTTTGTCAACTTGTCTACCACTACCAAGATCATATCATGTCAGTTTTTAGTCAAGGGTAGTCCTTGGAAAAGTCCATGCTAATGACTTGCCATTTGTGGTGTGGAATGTTATGTGGGTATAATAGTCTAGTAGGGTGCATGTGCTCCACCTTTACCCTTTGACATTCTAAAAAATTAAAACATAAGTTGTGATGCTCTTTTTCATTCCTTTCCAAAAATATTGTTGCTTTATATCTGCTATCATTTTGGTTATTCCCGAATGACTAGAATATGGTGCATCATGGAATTCTCGCAACAATTTCATTATGAGTTTGTTCCCTTCTGGAACATAAATTCTATTTTCAAAACTTAGAATTATATCTTAGTCAAAACTAAAACCAACATACCTCTTATCCTTAGGATCAAATTCTAGAGTTTCCTTTACTTGCAAATAGTATGGATTTGTAGGTGACTCTTCATGACTTCCTCCTTGAATTTCGTTCGTAAAGTTATAACAAATGCTAAGTACTTCCTACGACTCAAGGCATCTGCTACCCTATTTTCCTTTCCTTTGATATAACTGATATCAAAGTCGTATTACGACAGAAATTCCAACCATCTTCATTGTTATGCATTTAAATTGGGCTGCGTGAAGATATACTTCATCCCCAAGTGGTTGGTTTTTAATTCAAAAGGTTTCCCCATCAAATAGTGCCTCTAAACTTGTAAAGAATGAACTATCACAGCCAATTCCAAATCATGAGGGGCATAGTTATACTCATGAAATTTTAGTTTCCTTCCCTCATATGCCACAACATGTTCATCCTGGAGTAGAACTCCTCCTAATCCTTCCTCGGATGCATCAATAAAAATTGTAAAATTTTCATTTAGATCAGGAATGGTTAGCACTAGAGTAGTTGTCAAATGCTCCTTTAATAGATTAAATGTTTTCTCACATTTATCATTCCACACAAACTTTTTTCCTTCTTCTAGAGTGACGTTATTGGACATGCTAATCTTGAAAAGTCCTTCACAAATTTGCGGTAATATCTTGCCAAACCCATGAAGCTTCTTACCTCGTGCACATCCTTCAGTGCTGGCCACTCTACAATGGCTCTTATCTTTACAGGGTCCACAAAGATTCCATTCTCATTAATTACATGACCAAGATATTATATCTCCTTCTGATAAAAATCACACTTAGCCAAATTGCCATAAAGCTTGTTCTATCTCAAAATCTCCAACACGATTTCCAAATGTGCATTGTGCTCTTGTTCATTCTTGGAGTAGATGATTATATCATCTAGGAACACGAGTAAAAACTTATCAAGATACTAGAGGAAGATACTATTCATTAGGTTCATAAATGTTTCCAGAGCATTAGTTAGTATGAACGCCATAACCGTGAATTCATAATGACCGTAGCGTGTTTTTAACGCCGTTTTGTGAATGAATTCCTCTTTAATTCTTAATTGATGATATCTCGATCTTAGATCTATTTTATAGAATACCGCGACACCTCTCATCTGATCAAAGAGATCATTTATCCGCGGAAAATGGTATCTATTCTTAATCAAGTTTCCTTGTTCAACATCTTATAGTGTATACGAAATCAAAGGGTTCCGTCCTTCTTCACGAAAATCACTGATGCACCCCATGGTGACACACTGGGTCTTATTAAGCCCTTAGAGAGGAGCTCATGCATTTGAGATTTTAACTCAATTAGCTATGTTGTCATGCAATAAGGCACTTTTGACATAGGATTAGTTCCCGGTTTGATGTCAATTGTGAAGTCAAATTCCCTTTTTGGTGGTAATCCAGGTAACTCCTCTAGAAATACATCACTAAAGCATTGTAAAAGTGGCGAAACAACCAAAGGAGATTTAGTAGTTTCCTCTAAATCATCTATTTTTATAAAGAAGAGAGTGTACAACCTTTTCTTTTTTCCTTTTTCAGCTGCATGGCTGAAATATGCCTCACAAAAAAACTCCTTTTTATTCCTTGAATGATGGCTAGTTTTAGCTCATTTTTCCGTGCAGTCCACATCAGCTTGGTGTTTGGATAGCCAATTGAATCCAATTATTATGTCATAAGACCCTAATGGAGCTACATAAAGGTTCACTTTAGTTGTAAATTTGGGTAGTTCTAATGTTGCCATAGCAAGCATTGCTCTACCTTATGTCTAACATTGTTACCATACTACACTTGTCCATGAATTTTCCATATAGCTAGATTTTCGACACAATTTTTGCTAAAACTTTAGAAATAAAACATTATGTTACCCTTTATCAATTAAAACTTTTACGGAATGACCATATAACTTACCCGGTACTTCCACTAGTGTGGCTTGCTTTTCACCTCACGATTGCCTACAACTGCGTGAATCTTCTCGATTAAAATTCTTTGTTGGCTGGAGTCTAACTCCCTGTTTCTTTTGTTGACACCATTTTGCATAATGTGGACCCCCACAATTGAAACAACCACTTATGGGTCGTTTACCTTCAAATTTTTGATTATTGTTGGTAGCTTTATACTACCCCGAATACCTGTTTGATGCATTTCTCTAGAAAATCTGGCTTCATACCCTCTTTCTTTATCCATGGATTTTTAATAAAGCTAGATGATGGAGTGTTATTTTTTTCTGGTTTCTTCCCTACTGACAGAAATAGATTTCAACTTTTTTCTTTCCTAATAGCCTTCTCAAAGACTACCTCCATAGTAGATGGGTCATGCACATCCACTTCACCACCTATGACTGGGTTGAGTCCCATAATGAACTTTTGGATTTAAAACTTCTCATCTTTCTAATATTGGGGTATGTACTTCAACAACCTTGTAAACCTTTCCCAATATTCTATCACGCTAAGCTTCCCTTGTGTCAAATTTTGGAACTCAGTCATTTTTTGGTCAAAATAAAGTCAGTGGTAATAGTGTCATTTGAAAGTAAATTTTGAATTGTTCCCAAGGAATGGAAGCAGTATCTAGTCCAAGTTCAACCTTCTTATTATCCCACCATGAGGACGCTTCTTGGGAAAGATAGAAGGCTCCCCAAATTGTTTTAGTTTCCTTTGAGAAGTCTCTTATCTCAAAATACTTCTCCATCTCACTCAGCCATGACTCAGCCCCATCTCCCAAGGTCGCACATCAAAATTTGGTGGAGTTATTCTTTTAATATCACAGGATAGTTCTACTATCAACCATGCATTTTTTTCTCACATTGTTCCTCTTCATCATGATGTTCCTCCTCCATTACTAGATCCTCTTCAGAGGCTCCCGCTCACTAGACACCCGTAATTCCAAAATAGCCATACACTCCCATGTGTCTCGTGAGGATTTTAAAAATTTATCGCAAATCGCTCAAAGAGATGGAGGCCCTTTAACATTGCTTCGAGGCTTACCCCGCAATAATCCCTTTTCCTCTTTGGGCCATCTATCCCTGATAGAGGTAAGATAAATTCATATTAGCAAAGTAGACCTATAAGGTCCAAGAGCTGAAAACCTATAGCTCTGATACCAAATGTAACAACCTAAAATTTATAACCCAAATTAGTAGGATTTTTTTCTAACAGCAAATAGACATTGTTCTGCATATATAAATCAGGTAACTAGCTAAAGCTATTTTATGCAACATGTCTTAATAAATTAATCCATCCTATAACATAGTGATAAACCTTGTGCATTTATAAGGGTTAGTTATCCCTAATCTCCATGATCACCCTTAACATTCATTTAATGTTCATACTTAGCCTCACTTGGTTTTACCACACTATGGTAGTGAGAACATGTGATTGATCCTCTAGTGTCTACCTAGAGTTTCATTTAATAAAACTCCATCATGTATCCTACACTTTGGGATTTGAGGAATCACGATGATTAGACAATGTACCCAACAAACACATTACTTTGGCCAAAGTTTCTTAGCTATACTATGTACACTTAGTATAGACGAGTGCACATAACATCTAAACTTGTCTTCCCATCACCTCACCAATGTCTCATCATAATTATCTAGATTCATTAAACTTATGTAGGTGAACCTATTAAGACTTACTGATTTCCTAACGGTTCAACTTCATAAGTACAAGGAACCCCAATGCTTGCTATTGGTTACCTACAGAGGCCAATCTACTACTTAATATGTTACCACATTAAGCAACCTATGGGCCACTCGTAGGTAGCCTATAATGTGCATTGAATGTGTAATTCTTGCAAGGGTTCATAGCCTTCATTGCTTATCCAATTACTTAGTGAAATATAGTTTACGCATCAAGTTACTATGGATAGAAGGATAAGATCACGAAGTGATTATCTCTTTGCTGCCCTATCCATACATACTAACCATTCTAATATAAAAGGTGTTAGACCCTAGTCAAGATTCCACTAGGTCTTATTAATCTTACAATGTCATACCTTAGTTTATCTTGATTCTTTATCCATTAATCAAAGTCATATCTATGCTTTATTAGGACTATATCTCACATCTTGTTTAAAGCTAGAGATAATCTCAACTTAGGATGTATTCATTTTTCTTAAGCATATGATGATAAGTTCATTTTAATAACCTTTAAATATTACAAGATATTAAATTGATTTAAAAGATGAGTCTATATCATACTTATTTTAGATGCCTTCATACCTATTATTGAACTAGTCTCATGAATTCTTGACCAGATTATTATCAATTATTTACTCATTGCATATCACTATAGATTGAACCAATATGTTACCCAAGATCAGATTTTAATCCTTTAAAAGTTAAGACTATCATCATGCAT
Source organism: Taxus wallichiana var. yunnanensis (assembly GCA_018340775.1). Lineage (NCBI taxonomy): Eukaryota > Viridiplantae > Streptophyta > Pinopsida > Cupressales > Taxaceae > Taxus > Taxus wallichiana. The sequence continues at coordinate 81,098,938 of CM031234.1, forward strand.
TTTGCCCTTCCAATTACAATATTATATCTCTCTTATTATTCTTTATCTTCACCCATAATAATAATCTCTATATTGTTTTAGAGAGTTAAATAGATATGGGGTATAACCTTATTATCACAATCCATACACATTCTAACCATAAGATTGTAAACTAGGAGCACCTTAACTTTATCAAATATACCATATAGTTACCAATACCCATATAATGACAATGTATTTGAACATATAGAAATTAGCCAACATATTATAAATTATGAGTCTTGTCCATAAATGGACTAGTACAAAGGACATCTTGTCCAAGACAAGTTTCTAAATCCTTAAATTACAAGTACAATAGGATCAATGATCCGTGATAAAATATTCAAGTCTAACACCATTCCTCACAAGTGGTGATAGAATGCCCATACATCATCACAAAACCTGTGACACTATTTTGTTTGGGGGTGTCAGTTCAAAGAACTAACAAGAAGTTAATCTATTCGCTTAACTACGTTTTTGACAAATAAAGTAGATTAGTCATCACACATAACTAAACTATTATGCAATGGTAATGCTTCCGCCAAAGGTAGGAGCTATAATCCTCTAGCAGTCCCATAGCTAGTAATGAAAGAGGTGTGGGGTATATATGTGAAGCATTCCCAAAGGAACACTTTGCATACAAACCTCCCACTTCTTCAATCACAAACCATGCGATTGGTAGAGGTTTCGGGTTCCCGATCTTTGTCGGAACCACTATCTTTGCACATCACATAAATCAAACCAATCAAAAATATAGGTAAACTAACATTCAAGGAAAAATACATCTGTTTTGCAACAAACATTATCAAAAATACTTCTCAAGCCATCAAAGTCATCCAACTAATTTTATTCCATAAAAATGACTAAGTATAAAATTCTGACAAAGTTTCCCCTTGTATTTTCCACTTTTAAATTTTTCTAGAAAGCGGATTAAATTAATCTAAATCAAATAATGAAGTAAATGCATTAAATGAAAAGGTATGGATCAAATGATCCAACCCCTCGAGTCACTAGGATCTCGGTCAAAATAAAACTAACAAGAAATAAACTTACCCAATTGAACCATTAATTTTTACCTTTATTTTATTAACATTTTCCAAATGTCCCTACGTAAGGTTAATGCCTCTATAAAATAAACAAGAACTACATATTCAATTTCTTCTTTTCATGCCAATAGATAGTATCCATTTTTATTTCATAACACAAAATGAAATCAAGCATTTCAACTATTTTTCTTTCCAAGTGATGTGTACTAATAAAATTATTACTAGCTACAACAATAAATCAACATTCAACCACTTGCACTCATATTCATCTTGAGTAAACCAGATTATACATGTCCTCCTATTGCATTAAAACATTTATTTCAAAATCAACACAAGATTCTAACAAATATGGTAAATCTTTTACCTTACTAAACTAACAGACAACCTCCTTTGTTAAGAGTCTAATAGTTACTTATAATGGCTCGAGCAAACCAGAACTCGGTTCAAATTTTTCATAAGGCTGATTTTATTCGAGCCAAATGCCCACAAGGAAAAACTACATAAAATTCAAAGCCGACCCATGGACAAGCTTGAGGACGTAAAAATCAACCGTAATAGCACTTGAAAAACAATACCTAGTTCGTTTCTAAGTAAGCCAACTGAACAGTTAATAGGTATAAAATATCAACAACCTAGTTTATATTTAGAGTGAGACCGATAGCGTAATGCACAAAAAGAACAATATAAACCCAGCTTTGTATTTTAACTATCATAAGAACTACAAACCCTTTCATTATTTTCAGTGTGAATGAGTCCCAAACCTTTTTTTTTTTTAAAAACCCCATAAACACCAAGGATTAATAATATAGATACAAAACAAATTTATTCAACACTTTATTCCAACCCACATCACAAAAAAATTCTCTACAGATTACACACAAGAAAAAAACATATGATTTTATCAAGGAACACAAGTTCGAATACCCACAATTTCTCGACTATTTTCCATAAACCCTAACAATGATACAATTTCATGGAAAGAATGCAAGTTCAAATTTAGTTTCATAGTAAATTTTCCATAAACCTTTCATAATAAATAAAACCACATACAATGAAACAATCACTTTATAAATAAAAAGTAAGTAAGCAAGCAAAGTAACCCCTCGCTTGCAAATGATTGTGGGCCTTCATTTTTACTTCCGTATCCTCTCTCGCAAACCCTATCGACTGTCTTGAATGCAAAATATCCTAGATTTCCAACAAACCCATCTTCCATATTGCATTCCACTTTATAAGTAGAGGGTTTCACAATAAAAAAGATTCAACACATGCAGAGAAGAATTCAACCGAGTGCCTCCACAACCGGAGCTGAAAACCAAGTCGAATGCCATGCATTAAACCACACTCCAATTTTCCCCCCATTCTAACATGAATTCCCAAAACCATGCCACAAATTTATTCTCTCCATCTACAACCTGCCAAGTGGACGGAAAATGGAGGCCCAAGACTTCGTGGGAGGATCTCCCTTTGAAAAATGAATATTCAAACAAATAATTACCCCCTTGCGTGGTCTGTCCACAATAGTGGATTTAATAATTATTAAACCTTATCCAGCCAATATGGTCCTCAATACCATTTTAAAATTGAACTTAATACAAAATAAAACCTTAGGCTCAACCATTCGATGGGTGTGGCCATATGGCCCCATCAATTATATTATTTAAAATAATGCCATAAAATTTAATGTTACAATGTAAATTTACCAAGGCTTTTAAGCCTTATTATTTTTACCATATAACACCAACTCAAAACAATTCATGCAACAATAATACCAATACCACAAAGTGTCATACTTATTCCAAGCCTTGTTAAAATGCATAACACAAGTTGCCTTAGGAGTGACATCGCCCTTAGTCCATATGGGCGTCAACACAACCTCATTGTTGTGCGATGACCATATTGATTAAGGACTACACCATCTTAATCAACTTGATGCTTAACAAAATCTATACATGACAATACATACTACCACCTCATAATTAAACTCAAGCGTGTATATTAATAAAATCAAGGTATTTAGTTATCTAAGTACTTAATATTTAATTAAGTACTTAGATGACTAATTACTGTCATCCACAACTAACACTTAATTATTCAAACAAATGTTCATTTTCCCATTTTTTCATACTTATTTGAATAATTAAATGTCAAAATAAAAGATTAATTAGCGGGATGTTACAACATGAAACTTAGAGGTGATATACTTTGTGGAATTATGTAAAAAAATTTTAGTGACCAATAAGTGTTATATAGGATAATAAGTCCTACATGAGACTAGTGATAAGTAATTAAACTTAAGGTGTGTGCACAAGTCATGATTTAGGGATAAATCCAATGTTGTCATTACCAAATGATAAATTTCCAAATTTTGGTGTATAAATGTTGAAGGTGTGAGATCAAAAATATTGTTGAGTGAGAGTTTACGAGGAAAATGTGGCATGCAAAGTGAATAGAGTGCCAAGACTTGCATTATTGGGTAACATGATTAGAGGAATATTAACCCATTTAGAGGCTATGGAAATTTTACAACATAAAATATTTGTCATGGAGGACGACTAAAGTGATGATGAAAGAGAGGTGAGAGAACTTGTAGATCAAACATCTACAACGAAACATGCAAATGAGTAAGAGGATTAATTCTTGGATGTAATTAGAAGGATTGTAAGTAAATTATGAATACAAGTTCCATGCTACTCTAGGAACTTATATCTAAAAGGTATTATCAACTAGATTGTACAAATGGAGAAATACTTCAAGTATAAAGGTATAAAGGATATGAACAAGGTTAGATTTGTGAGTACCATATGGTGGGATCATGTGTAGGCCGAGAGATTATAAAATGGAAAGGATAAATTGAAGAAGTGGGATCAAATGGTGACAAAGTTAAAGTCCAATTTCATTTCGATAGATTACTAGTACCATTTAATAAATTACTTATAAAACTTGTGTCGAAAGAACTAAGTGTGAATAATTACATTAAATAGTTATACTTTGGCTCACCATTAGAAATAGATATATGGAGGATGATGCAAAGTATCTCTCAAGGCATGTTAATGGTTTGCACATTTATATTTAAGATGAAATTAGTATGATTAGGCTGATATATGTGGAGGAATATTATCACTACACTAAAGGCAAAGGATAAGTTGTCATGTAGACAATGTATAAATCTACGAGGAAAAGGAAATTCTTGTGCAAAGGAAATTTTTATGCAAAGTGATACATAGAGTCATGCACGTGAAGGAGAAACAAGTACCTCACTTAAGTAGAGTCATCTACAAAGAGGTGGAGCCATTTATTCTTCCTATGGAAGAGGATGTAGAAGAGGGAGAGGATTTTATGGAAATTATTTCCACTTTGTGTAGAGAATGGACATCATGCATTCAAGTATCCTTAAGCCACACAAAATAGTGGTGGTAGGAGGAGCAATGCTAGAAATCATGTTTCATAACACATGAATGCAAAAATACACACATATGCAAGTAGTGAAAATTAACCGTAACATGGTGAAGTGCTCATAATGAAGAGGGTGTTGCTAAAACTCACAAAGAAAAATAATAATCCCGCATAACGAAAGAATTCCTCTCATAATCATTTCAAGTATGTTGTAAGGTCATTATTGATAATGGTAACATTTCTAATCTTATTTCTAATAAGATGGTTAAGAATATTGGTTTAAAAATAGTTTTATGCCTATGAACTTGTTCAATGTGGCATAGTTATTGAATGGGCAATAAATACTTGTGAATGACCAATGTAAAGTACATCTTAAGACTATGGCATATAAATATGAAGTCCTTTATGATGTAATGCCCATGGATAAATGTCATATGTTGTTGGGGATACCTTGGCAATATGAGAGACATGTGGTTCATGATGGCCACATAAATACCTACACATTGATGAAAGATGGATGAAAGTACACTCTAAATCCCTTAAAGGACATGATTATATAGGTTGAGAGGAGTTTACATGTATTTTTAGTTTTAGGAAATGAGTTCTTGAATGTAGTGAAATGGGATAATGGTTATTTTTGTTCATTCTAAGGCTCTTTCCAAAAATAGAGGAAAGCGAAACCATGCAAATGGAGGAGATCCCGTGAAAGGTGAGAGAGATGCTAGGTGAGTATGTAGATATCATGATGAAGGATATTTAATATGATTTACCACATATTCAAAATATCATTCATCGATGGCACATAAAAGCACATAGGCTATCACCAATGAAAAATGAGGAAGTAAGTACACAAATTTATTTAGAAGGGGTTGATCAAAGAGTATTTGATTTTGTGTGCAAGACATGTAGTATCGCACCGATAATGCCCATATTTTTACATCTAGATACATGGATTCTCAATATCGACACAGACTATGATAGTGATATGGATATTGATTACATATGTATTTTGATTATGAACTATATAAAAATTACTTATTTGATTGTTAAAAATTTAGCTAGAAAATGGAGTTTGTTTGAAAATTATGATTGAGTAGGTATGCCAAAATTTATAAATTAATGTTTGATAGAAATAACCCTAAACATTATGTTGAGCCCCTATGACGAATAAGCACCTAAGGCATAGATGGTTTTAGTGCATGCCAAGAAGGAGAAAAGGCTCATGGAATAAAATTCGGAGAAAGCGCATAGGTTTGCACCTGTAGAATAGGATCAAGACTTAGCCATATTTTAGACCAAAATCGAGTTGTAATGAGGGACACATAGAGATGAAGCTAGATCTTATTGAGATAAGGCTAGGACATTGAGACTTATAACCTAAGGAAAGAATATTCTAGGGTATGGTTATCATGACAAGATTAAGAGCTATAAAGTGGAGTTAGTTATGGTTTAGCTGGTAGTTGTATGCTAAGGATACTTGAGTATGGTGAGGCATGATGAAATTTGGCATGCGGTTCACTCTTGAGTGATGAGTAGGCGGTGGAGAGAAGATTCCCAAGAGCCCCTTGATATGTCTGGATTTACATGATAATAAAAGAGGATAGTAGGGATGATGACAATAGTGGTGTGTATGGTGTGAGAGGTGTATGTAAGAAAGTAGAGAGAGTTGTGAGTAGAATGAAAGAGAATGATGTTGTAACTTCTTGGGTAGATCCATTGTTCTAGAACTGGAACTAGGTTAATGTATCTAGTCCATTTATGGATCTCTTGATGTATTTGGCTACTGTGATAATGGTGAAATAATATAATGGTGTTGTTTTAAATATCGTGTTCAATGGATCCGAGTGTTTGTGTTCTTTATTGTGTTCATAGTTCAGATCTGGTTCATGTATGTTCTTTTTAATATTTAGAATCGTAATATGGATCACTTAAGCTCAGATCTAGTCTCATTATCTTTGTCATAAGATGTATGTGTTTATGTCTATATATTATTATGCTATAATGATGAATATTATTGAAAATATCACATAAAAGAGGGGCTCAATGCCTTCACATACCTCAGGTGAGTGCCTAGTTCAGGCTGGGTGATGTGCCGATGTGCTGATGTGCCTGGGATTTAAAAAGGAGTAGGTAAAAGTGACTACATTTTGGTTTCATTGTCGGGATCTCATTTGGATCCATTTTAAGAATGGTTTGTGATGGGAGAGTGTTTGACTTTGGTCAACGTGGAAACTTGGCTTAAGAACATGGAGGATGAGTTTGCATAGAGATTCAACACTAGACCTAAGTTTGATACATGTACATGGGTAGAGGAGCATCTGTATCATGAGCTCTATGAAACATTATTTTGCTATTTTCCAATAGAACTGTATGAATGGTTGTCGGCGTATGCATCGAGGAGGAGTTGGTACTATTGACCTCATGTGTGGACCCAAGAAGATTATCAATGGCTTCATGATGTCGATCTGATTTGGACTCATGTTGTTGATCATTGGTGGAGTGGTGTGTTGACTAGATACACGTTGGAGTACACAGTTTCTATGTATTCTTGCCCAGAGGTTGCTGAGTTTGAGTTCTTGTGAGAATCAAGAGGATCTTTCTTGCATGTTATACCGCTAGCCATTAAGATACTGATCATCACTCTGAGTTTAGAAGAATTTCTTATGGCTAGCTAAAATCCCACTAGGTGCGGGAACGGAAGTAGGTGTGGTGAGAAATGGCAGGTCCTATGACAAAAGTAGAGAGAGAAGAGAGGCGGCTCAAGTATAATGAAGCTCAGGAGAGGGAATTGGCGAGACAATGTGAGATTACAGGAATGATGGATATTTGGAGGTAGACGTTGTGAGAAGGATTTGAGGTTCACGTGGAGGACATGGAACCTAAGCGGATCTGTACCCCCATCTTGGAAGATGCGGAAGTAGAACCCCCTTAGCTTATGATGAGAGCTCATAAAATGGAGAAAGGACATGTACCATAGGTGCGCAGATTGAACCTACTCGGCAACCAAGCCCTCTTGTGCTTGGTTTTCCAATTCTCGAGATAAGTATTGCTAGTTCATTGACATTGGTAAGAAAAAAACATAAGATAGATATAATTTTACATTACATCTATTTATAGCAGCGCGTAGACATTTCCTATGTTTGGTGGTATCTTGTCAGGTGCATCATTTGGACAAGGTGTAAGCTCATAGAACATGGGTATCATGTCTGGAAGTAGTTCAAATTCGCAGATTGTTGGAGCTGAGTTTAGTACAATGGTGGGAACATAAAGTGACACTACTTTAGGCCCTATACCTACTATAAGAGGAGGATCCAGAGGATCCAGAGGATATAGTGGATCTGGAGGGTCAGGGGTTAGTACAACTAATGGATCTGGTGGTGGAGGCAACATAGGAGGAAATCAAGGTTCTTGATTTGGTGGAAAGGACCACAACCCCATCAACAAGTGCTCTATGAGACGTCTCTTCATTTTCTTGATTATAAAGGTGTTGAGGATGTTGCAGAGCATGTACACAAGTGTGAATTGTTATGGCACACTAAGGGGATCACTACCCCAGTGGAAGGCAAGCTAGTTTACAACTATGTTGTAGGGGCACACACATAGCTGGTACCAAAAATATGACCCACATCATACAGTGGTGGATTATATTGCATTGTGTGATGCCTTCTTGGCGGAATTTTATATTCCTGAATTTGAGCAAAAGAGCATCATCACGCTCAAGGAGATTCAATAGGGTATGGCAGAGATTGGGTAGAAGTATGATGTGCATTTTAAGCCTCTTTTTCAAAGTTATCTTATTATATCCATCCTTCTCAAAGATCCTCGGTGGTTCGTTGGAGGCCCGATAACACATTTTAGATGAATGCTTTTACATAATATTTTCACAAATCCGCACGAGGCATTAAAGGCTGATTTGCATGATGAGGCTATGGGAGCATTAATACTAGGGTAAGTCCCTTTTTAGAGGCACAAATTACTTCCATGGCAAAGTAACTTGAGAAATTGTCCGCGAATTCAACACATGACACTCACAATGGACTTTGGTGTATAGATTGTGAAGTAGATGACACACCAAGGATAGTTTCCCTTGAAATTCGGCACGCCATGATAGTAGATCAGTAAATATATCATAAGGATCATGATCCAAGTAGATTCCCTTTGTTACAACGCGCGCTCCATAAGAATGTGTCTTGCTATTGTAATATTTATACATCTACCACTCATGATACTAAGGACTATTGGTTGATAGATCAAATTTATGATGCAATTGATACGTGTTGATCGTGAGAAAACTTGACAGAAAAGCACACAAGAATTCCACGCTGAAATCATGTCATATTCAAAGGCACGAATGGATAGGGAGAACACGCGCATGGAGTAGAAGTTTAAATTTTTGGGACTTAGCCATTTTCACTCATGAAGGTCTATTTTTAGAGATGGCATGTAGAGCAAAAAAATGAGGTAGAGATGTGCGTGCCACACATTGGCTATTTCGGAGGGTTAGCTACAAAGCACTTTGTATGGACATAAGCCAAATTAGATCTACTACTGTCATTTAACTACTAGTAGTCTATTGTCAGCGCACTTGCATGTGTGGCTAGTTTTGTAAAGGCCCGTGGATAATAATAACATGCGACCTATTTTGGGAATGGATAAACGGTGAAGGGAATGTCCCCACCCTCATATATGTAGTAAAATATGTAATAGAAGCTCATGGTGGAATTACAGGTGGCCACTATGCAGTGATGATGCCGAACGCACAAGATTATACTCACTGGATTATGGTGGGAGACCCTCTATAAAGATTGTAAGGAATTCTGTAAGGCATGTGACCATTGTCAACATCTTGGAAGACCAAGTCAGTGAGATGAAATGCCTCTCGAGTCTTATTACTAGTGTAGAACCTGTTTGAGAAACAGCTATAGATTTTGTGGGTCCTATTTTACCAGTGCGCGTGCGAATCGGATCACACTACATTATAACTTGCACAGACTATCTAACAAGATGGGCAGAACACCTACCAAGGATTGTACAATGGCTACAACGTACCGATTTCTATGGGAAAATATTATTAAAACGTATGGATGTCCTTTGAGTTTGACCAATGATAGGCACACATTTTCTTAATGAGACAACCAATTTTATTGGATGAGTTCATGATTGCACACCATAATACTACACCCTATCATCCTTAGGAAAATGGAACTGATGAGGCTTTCAACAAAATTTTGGGCTAGACATTGACAAAAATCTGTGATGTTGGAAGAAAGGATTGGGATGATAAAGTATTTGCAGTACTTTGGGCATATCAAACAACATATAAAAGGTTAAACAAAGCAACACCATTTCAATTAGTGTTTGGTGTAGAAGCCGTTCTTCCTATGGAATTTATGTTACCTTCTTTGCGTATTGCGTATGCTGGAGGTCTAGATGATGAGCAATATTTAGAAGAATGGATTGAAAAGATAATTCAATTGGATGAATGAAGAGCCATAGCACGTTGGAGTCAAAAGCAAGAAAATGCCAAGTAGAAGGCATGGCATGATAGAAACATAAGGGACAAGAAGTTTGAGATTGGACAAATGGTACTTCTCTATGACTCTAAGTTTTTATGCCATCCAGGAAAACTTAAGGTACATTGGTTGGGGCTGTATGTTATCACTTACATCCTTGAAATAGGCGCTTTCGGCTAGAAGCACTTGATGGAACACAACTACCCGGTTACTTTAACGGGAGTAGGTTAAAGCCCTACTATAAATAAGTCTTCTTGGTGTTTGTAATAAGGTAGTATTGCCATTTAGATTAGGTTTTCAATTATGTATTTCCTTAATGTGTTTCCTTCTTTGTTGCTATGCTTTGTCAATTTAGTTGGTGTGTTGTGTAATAAGCATGCTTACGCGCATGAAGCTAATTACTATATGAAGCATGTTTATGTGCAGAGGACTGACACATACTTTTAGTGTGGGGTGGATTGTCGATATTTAGGTACAAAATCATGGGAATTGAAAGGTGAAAGGAATAAGCTACTATAGGTGCTCTTCAAGTCAAAGGATTGCTTCTAAAAAGTGACCAAAGATGGAGATGAATGAAGGGACAGTATAATGCGAGGTAAGCAGAGGCCATAACAACTACCAGTAGAAGGTGTAGTGACGAGGTACTCGGGTGCAAGGAAGTGCGCTGAAGAGAAGTCTGTGACTAGAGGGTAGGAAGGCGCACTAGAAGGTTATAGCTAGGGCGTGAAGATGTAACGCGTGGAAAGGATGGAATTGATAAATTAATGAGAGGATATTTGGTAGGTGAAGGAGAAATGAATGCATAAAAATTTGACAATCCATATAAGGATGAGATGTAAATTAATTTTTACCATTGCGATTAAGATTATTTGAAAAAGATATAAGTGCGAAGAGCCAAGTGATTGAATTGAGGTACAAGAGGTGTGTAACTAGTCGTGACAAAGAGATCTGTGCATAGAAAGAGCTTACGTCCCTGGGGTGAAGGATTTGGCAAAGCAAGGTGATAGAGAGGAGAAAAGGCACATGATTTCACCTAGGGCACACTGAATTGAGCTAGGGTTTGATTTACACATTACATAATTCAAGAGGTGAGTATCTACAAAGGATTGCAAGGTAGAAATGACACCCAAGAAATTAGTTGCAGTAGGAGTGAAGGGAAAGAAGAAGGTGGTCGAAGAAGAAGAGGAGATGGCTCCCAAAGTAAATTTTCTAAAATTTAATATCCAGAGGGGGTTATCGTAGGCCAGGAGTGGGATTCTCACATAAGGAAAATCAAGGTGAGTGAGTACAACCATCGTACCGTAGAGAATAAAAAGGAGCTTGATGCCTTGCTGAACATAAAGACAAATAAACGCACTGACGTAGAAGACATGCAGGGTGTAGGAGTGCTTCGGATGCGTAAAACCATTAATGGACCTAAAAATGCAAAGTCTGTATTTCTCCTCCATTTTCAAATAAAATTATATATTTGATATGGGTTTTTTATGCTTCACGTGCAAAACTACTTTGTTTTACCCAACGGTTTGACGGGAAATTGGATTTTTTCTTCATTGAGCTAGAAGTGGGATTTCTTAATTGTGGATGCTCTATTGCATGAGAGGAGGGTTTGAAGGTGTCTTCTCAATGGAAGGTAGAGGAATTAATATAAAAATATATATTTTTCACGCATCCATTTGGGAGATTTCTTCAACTTCTCATTTCATGGTTATGGAGTTTTCTCCTTTTTCTCCTTTTGTGTTCTTCGTTTCTCCTTCTTAGCTTGATGATAATTCCTTATGAGACCTAAACATCACTATGGGAAAGGTGATTCAGTGTTTGGGGAGTTTATGTGGCCATGGTGGAGCTGGTTCGGAGCAATAATGGTGGACTGGGTGTCTGGACAATCATGCATGGAGCCATGGCAATGTATGAAGTTGTGAAGGAGAAATGAGGGGGAAGAAACGGCTAAGTGCCAGATTTAAAATTTTCAAAACATGCACATGGAGGGGCTGGGTGCATTTTTGTTTCCCTAATTTCCTTGACCTTAGGGACATGAGGGACATCAATTTCCACAGTGGTCAAGGTGATGCCATGTGCCCTCAATCCGACGACAAGGGATGGATGCTCCAAAAATGCACCCAGCACTTTAAAGTAGGTCACGTGAGTGTCTGAAGACTCCTCATAGGGTCTCGGGAACATTTTCTAAGGTATAATTTCCCTCACCTTAGGTACATAAAGTAAATTAGTTTCCACAATGGTCCTGGAGCTGACACATGATGCCCGATCCGACGATAGGGAATGGATGCTCCAAAAATGCACCTAGGGGCCGAAAAGCCGGTCACATGGATGTCTGAAGACTCCCATAGGGGATGGGCACAATTTTCCATGTATTATTTCCCCCACCTTAGGGACATAAGGGACATCGGTTTCCTACGGTGGTCCCGGAATTGACACGTGGCGCCCGATCCAATGGCAAGGAATGAATGCTCCAAAATGCACCAGGGGGCGGAACTGTCGAGTCTGGAGGTCATATGAGGGTCCAAGAGGTCACATGGGGGCTGGGTGAATTTTTCAATGGTTGGTGTACCTAACCTTAGGGATGTCGGGGACATGAAATCCTGCTAGGCTCCGGTGCTGACACATGTCCTCCCAAAAAAATGACTAAGTCCCGAAGAGGGCAACTTGAAACGATGATAACGTGAGCTCCCGGTGGAATTTATTGGTGAAATTTTATATGATCCTAAATTGAAATATCATTTTAAATCTAATTTTTTTATTATAATGTCTTGATTCATACATATTATCCCTGAAAAATCAGATTTTGTATTTGAGGCTCCACTTATGCCTGATAAAACCTACCTATAAATCCTATGCGCCAAGGTGTTGTGAAAAATATTATTTCACCATCATGTAGGTATTGTAATCCTATTTTTGGAGATGTTTTTTTACTTCTAACTCCATCCGAGCTTCTAAAATCTTCTTCTAAAGCCTAATAGCCGTTTTAGGCCTGTGAACTACCTAGGCTTGTGAACCCTGTTTTCACTCAGACTGCTCCAAGTCTTTCAAAACTTCTCAAATCCTTCCAAAATAATTTCCATGATGTTATAAGGTATTCAATTCACCTCCATGTTTAATTTTACCCTTCTATTCCACTCTAGGGTGGTTGGTCTAGTCCTGGGAAGGCCAGTGATAGCCCTTCCCAATACCGCCAAAAGATAGTATCTTTTCGGCACTCCCTAAAATCACCTAGGGGGAATGAATAGACTTTCCTAAATCACCTAGGGGACAAATTTGACATCAAATATTAGGTGACCAGCCTGATGGATTTGTCTTGGGGTGCCTGGAAATGATAAAACATGAAAATTTCGACACATGGGTATAGTTGTCGTGCTTGGAAACTTCCAATTTCCCTATTGCACATTTACACGACAACACTTCCTTAGTTTCCTCCTTTTTCTTCTTAACCCGATATCCCAAAAATATTTCTTAAAGATGACCAACCTTCCCACAAAGTGCCAACATTCCAACTTGCTCGTGGACTTTGATCTTCCACAATCATTTAACTTACCACGATTACCTTTCCTTCTATTTTTTTCAGTATCCCTCTACTCTCCACCATCAAAGTGTTTCCGTAAGTAGAAGAATCCTCAAATATATTCCTTCACATTTCCTCACTCAGGATCAAATCTATCACATCTTCAAACTTCATCTTTGATTTATTAGATACCAAATTACTTGCAGTCATAACCAAGTTGTCCCAACTATCCGGTAAGGAGCAAAAAAATCAACAAATCCCCGACCTCATCATCAAATTCAATTTTCACCGAGTTTAACATAATTAACCGTATTAAATTCATTCAAATTATCAAAGAACATAACCATTCTTAGAAATTTTCATATTAAATAACCTTTTCATCAAAAATATTTTATTAGAGGGAAAGGGTTTTTCATATAACTTCCCCAATGCATTCATAAGACCTTATGTGGTCTTCTTCTGTGATATTTTGAAAGCAACCAAAGATGAAAGACATAACTGAATTATCCAAAGAATATTTCTATCCAGTAACTCCCAATCCTCATCCGGCATGGTTGTAGGTTTCTTTTCTTTTCTTGATAAAGGAACATGGAGGTTCTTTTGATACAAGTAATCATCCATCTACATCTTTCAAAAACCAAAGTTCTACCCATTTAAATTCTCAACCCTTGATCTTCCCTCATCTTCCATAGCTCCCATTCAAGCTAAAAGTTCCCTACAATTCACCACTTTAGAAAAAAACCACCAAAGCTCTAATACCAATTGTTAGGAATTAGAGAAAAAATATGCAGAAATAATTCCTCAAATCATAGTAGTAGGAAACTATTTAGCATAATTGTACTTGCAAAAATATAACAACATATATAAACAATGCACAAAATAAGACAAGACAAGATTTAACATGGTTCACCCAATGTGGGCTATGTCCACCAAGAACTTGCTTAGATTTTATCATCAACAAGAGTAAAAACAACTCTCACAGTCTTCTCTCAGTTACAATTGCACAACAATCACTCATGAACTCACAAAAGAATTCCCAAAGATGCTAAACCACATCTAAGACACAATTGACACCCAATTGCTCAACCTTGATCACTCTTGATCACCTCTTGATGTTCTAAGACTCAATATATTTTTGATCACTCAAGATACATTAGGATGCCCCTAACACCTCTATTTATAAGATTACAATCCTTCTAGGAAGTTCTATAGCCAACCCTAGAAGTTTGAAAGTCGTGACCTTTCAAATTCTCATGGATGGAAAATCCATCACTGTGACAACCGCCAATTAACAACAAATACGCAACACAAAAACAACACATGATTGCAGAATGCTTCAAGTCTCCAAACTTAACCATTTGAACTCCAACACTTCAATGTTGATTCCATAAGACTAAAAATAGGCTCCACGCCCCAAAATTTCCCACTTACATCTTGTTTTCTTGTGTACTCTCTTGTATCTTGTTAATTGTGTATAGATGATTCAATGTTTGATAAACACACAAATTGTTAAAGGATAATGAATGGTTCACACATATAAAATTAATTAATTTAAATTTTTTAAATGAGTGATTCACACCCCCATCTCAATCCATTGTGCTTCTTAAAATTGGTATCATATATGGTCCTTGAGAAGTAAGTTTGACAACTTGGAGGAGATCCTCTTGAAGAAAAAGCTATGGGTAAGTCATCGATGTTTAAGTTAACTTGAGAAATAAGTGTGAGATAGTTGAGTCTCTAATTCATAAATTACAATAGAATATCAGTTACATGGAGGATGAAATTGGAAAAACCTTCAAAAGTCTAGAATCTCAAGTTGAGAGTGTGACTAAAGTCCTAAAGGATAAAGAAGAAGCTTGTTCCGGTGTATGAAGATAATTTGAAAAGTTTGGAATCTAATTTAGAATATTCTTATAGTAGGTTGAGGATGTATGGGAGGTTAGAAAAAAATTGAATCTCTTGATGGTATTCTTAGAGATTCAAATATTTTCCACGATGATAAAACATGCCTAGGATTCAAAGGAGAACATGTAAAGAATGATGAAGAAGTTATTCCAAGCTCTCAAGAAAACATAAAGGTGACCAAGAAGGCTGATTTTCAAAAGTCTCACCCTAATATAAAACCTAATGTTATGAATTATGGTTATATTTTGAATGGTTATTATTATTCTTGTAATGGTTTTGGTTACAAAGCTATGATATTACAAGAAGAAGTCCTCAAAGAGTGAGCTATCATGGAATGGTGAAATATCTTTCAAGGGTCAATGGTACTCATGTTGTGAGTATGGCCATAAGGAAATTGATTTTGGATGGAATATTAGTTTATATAATTCAAGAGGTAGAAAAGGTATTGTGTGCTATAATTGTCACAAAAAAATTCATATTATAAGATATTGTCATCAAAGTAAATCTTGTATGTATAACAAAGAGGTTTCAAGCTCGTAACAAGAAATATGGAAGAGATTTTAGAAGTAAGATTAGTTCTATGAATGAGTATTAAACTAACATGTCATATTCTAAGGATAATAAGGATGTCCCTAAGCTTGAAGCTAAGAAAGAAGACCATAAATTTGTCAATGACATCAAGGAGAATGAAAATCAAGGTGTTGTGATATAGAATTCAAATTCATCTATCAGTCAAGGTGAAGTGATTGCTAAGGATGATAAGGCTAAAAGGGTAAAGGATGTAAAGGAGAAGGAATCCAAGTCAAACAAGATGATAGGTCCAGGAATGACGAAATAAAGTTCATCAAATCTACTACATGTGTTAGAGGTTTTCTAGACCTAATTTTTAATCAAGACAACTATATGTGCTTATCGGTATTCAATTAGATGATGAATACATTAGAGATGAAATAATTATACCTAAGAGTGAAAATATATCATAGGTAGAAAGGTAAAGGATACAATCATTTAGACATTCTGATGCTTATATACTATTTTAAGTAGCCTAATAGGATTTGTGTGTCTTCTCTAGGATTTTAGAAGACATTCATTTGACAAAAAAAACATTGGTATTGATTGTGCGCTCCTACAAATGTGTTTCATTCCTATTAAATTATGTCTTTGTCTTATTCATCAGAGTCTTATCTTGAAAATTAATTAGTGTTAGTCAAAATTTTGTGGAATCTTATCATGAGTGATTGTAAAGTTGTGTCTCAAGTTGAGGATATCTAAGTTCTTGGTGTAAAATTATTCTAGAAAGAGATGGTCTATGTTTTCTCTAAAGAAAATGACTTGGTGATAATGCTTTGTATGGTTGGATCAAGTAGGAAAAGATTGTCGCTATTACTTTTGTGAGAAGTTTGAAACTTTGAATTTTTTCTACTTTCTGTCAAATATATGTATTGTCATAATGAGAAAGTGTTGTCTAAGGTAAGTATTCATAAGGTTTAAGGTTTATATCAAAATTTAAATCCTCAAAGAAATAAGAATTTTTGTTTCAAGTGAAAATGTCATATCATGTGCCTCAAGAATTCTCTTTCATGATTCTTAAAGCTTAAGTCCTATGTGTAGAAGTGTAAAAATCATCAAGAAGGCCTTGAAATATTTGTTGATTAGTCATGAATAGGGTATTCTAGGTTGTATGGAGATAGTTATGAGTTATTAATACTTTTTTATTGTTCACATATTGAAATTCTTGAGAATTTTTAGCTTTGTGTTTTAGTTCTTCATGTGAGAAGTGAAGAGTAATGTTGCAAGGTCATTTTTTCATGTTCATGTAGTTTATACTACATTTTGAGTCCAAGTTATCCAAAATAGAGTATTAATGAGTTTGTGTGGATCAAGCAAGGGTATACATGTTGTGAATATGGACCTGAAGTGCATTAAATAGGTTTTTGCATCATGAATAGATGTGAAGAGATATTTAAGCCTAAATATCTATAAAACATGCGTAAGGTTTGAGTAATGTACAATACCATGGGGAGATGATGTGGTTTCATGTGGCTTATTTAAGGTTCTCATGGTGCTTTCTTTAAAAGATGTCAAAAGTGCAGAGTTACATATAAAAGGTGGAAAAGAGATCTATAGCTTCTCTAAAAAGGTTCTAGATGATCTCAAATGAAGTTTTTTGGTTCCAAGAAAGGATAGGATCATGGATATACTAAAAACATTTTGTGAAGCTAAGTTTCACTAAGAAATATTCATTATTTTCTTTCAATAACTTCATTCAATTAATGTTACAAATATATAAGTCCATTTTTAAAAGCTTGTGTTTAGATCACTTTTTGTCCCTTAAGACTTTATAGTCATTTTCATGTCACTATTCTCTGAGTATGAGTTATTAAGAGAATGTATTCTAAGTCTAGGCATAAGGGGTTCTATGAAGTACAAAGGATGACACATATTTTAGGGGATTTCATAAACAAGATTTGTGTTGTTGATGTGAAGAAGGTTTGAAAAATGTTATGAAGACTATTTCTATGATGTAAGATGGTGTATAAAGGTTTTATTGAGTATGTATTGAGATATAAAGGTTGTATAGTGTATTCACTAATCATGAGCCATTGTCTAGCAGCTTTAAAAATGAATGTATTGAGTTCTTACAAACCATGGAAATTACATGTAAGTATTTTTTATCCTTTTTTTATATCTAAATATTAATTCTTAGGACCCTAAAGGACTTTGATACAGAAATAATAAAAAAATTGGGGACTTGAAAATAAAAATTGTGCACTATATGATGTTTTACCATAACTTGCTCTAGGAAACTATGCTAAGCATGCTTTAAAGAAAATCTTGTGCTTGAGGGACTAAATGGAGGAGTTGAAGACCAAAATTCAAAAAAACTCATCTACACTAAGCCTATATTAATATTCAAGAATATTTATGCCATGAGAAGACCCTAGATGATGAAAAATCTTACAGATCTAGGATTGCACTTAGACAACAAATGAAGACCTAATTTGAAAATGTAGACATTGGATTCTAGAATATTTTTGTGAATAATTTTTTATAAAATTTTGTACAAAGAATAAAAATCCAAATGGGTACTCCAAAATGGTTTCATTTTGTGTGAAAATTCATTATGTCAAAAGTTAGGTTTAAAACCCCTTAAGGAAGGGCTAAGGCAAGAGTAAAAACTAAAATATAGTGAAGGAAGATCGGGATAAGATAAATAGTTGTTCATCTTTCTCGAAGAGGAAAAGCTCAAATTTATTTTTCCTAATACAAGGAGGTAGTCTAAATAATATTTCATGATCTATAAGTATTCCAATCAAGTTGCATAATTGTTCGTAGTCACTAAAAGAATGAGCCTCATTTAGTGTGGATTAATTGGTTCAAAGTATGCAATAAGATGATATAATTGAGAAAGAGTAATGATTATCCTAAGGGTAGTCCATCTCGCATTGAAAGGTATGATGATTTTATCTTTCGCCATCAATTCTACAAGGAGTATGGAAAGTATGTTGAAAATCAAAGAAGGTCTATATTTTTTTGCTCCTAGATGAAGTGTAAAATTTAGGCACATGGTGAAGATCATAAAAAGGTCAAAATGTTGTCCTATGTGTTTGTCAGATCGTGGTCTCCAAATAGCTTAAGATATGGTTAAAGTATTTATATGCATTATCTGAGCCTATATGTTGAGTCTCGGTCTCTAAAATCATGTTGTGAAGTTCATCAAAATGATTATGCATCTTGAAGGTAGAATGAAGAATTTGAATCACTATGAGGAAAACAAATGGTTCTCTCAATTACTGAACTCTTTTACAAAATCTGAAGTATGAATGTTTGGTTATGTTAGCAAATGGATTTTCACATATGCAAATGACATGTAATAGTTAGGGGACAAAGTCCCTCCTCAATGAAGGTGAGGTTTCCTTTATTGAAAACCAAACTAAATTTACATCTATACATTCAAAATTATATGTGGGGTGTTTTGGGACATCAAATGGAAAGAAGTGTGAATGAGGTAAATGGAATGGAATGAAGGAAAGAAATGGAAAGCAATGGATGGAAGGATCATATAATAGTTAGGTAAAAATAGAGCCTAATATTGCATAGATAAGAATAACAACAATGAATAACTAAATCAAATAAAATAGAGTTTGAATCAGCTAAACAAGAATAAATGAAAGGGAACACACATGAGCAAGTAGATATCATAGCTTGATCACTATGAACAAGAACAAAAATTAATAGCATTGTCAATAAGATCAGTGATAGTATTAAATATGCAAGATTTAAACACTAACATCTAATGAACATAAGAATATCAAATTCTACAAGAGATAATGAATCGGAAACAAAGTTCATATTTCATTAACTCTTCAAAATGTTTTCACGAAATAACACAAAGTTTCTTTCCTAAAAAAAAGCTTTCACATAAAATTATTTCTTCTCCTCTCTCAAAGTCACCCTTACAAATGAGCCCCTAACTTCCTTTTATAACCCAAAATTTTGTTATAAGGTAGTTAGGGTTTACATGAACATTAAATTAGGGCACTTTAAGTGAATTTTACTTTTTCAACTAACTTTTAAAAGTTAAATTGAAAATAGAAATCACTTAAGTGATAAAAATTATGCTAAAAATGAGTTTAACAATAACATCACTTTAAAATATCATTTTAAAACATAAAACAAGACCTAATGCCTTATCCATTAAAGTGGGGTCCACCTATCTCAATCATATGAGAAATGGACTCTCCCACTTCGTTAGATACTATAATTCTATCTCCTCACCCATTGGTGAAATTAGGATCTTCCACCTTTTCCAATTGAAAATATCTGAACCTTTCCAATGTCTCAAACATCTTCTCTTCTTCAGAGGTTCACTTGGTTGAAGCACAACCTCGCAGAACACCTACAATTCCAAAATCCTACCTAGCATATTATTTAGGTTGACCATTTTTGATTGAGAATCCTCAAACAAGTTCCTCAATTTGATACAATGTTCCATTGAAGTAGAGGAGAAGTTGATGGCAGGAATGTACATGTCCTTAAAAATTATGAGAATTATTCCTCAACATGTTATGATGAATTCCTCTGATTATGCTCATCCATGAAATCACAAGGGATTTCAGCTATGAACTCATGAATTGAGGCAAGTGAAGTGAAGGATTCACTGCATATGCTCTCATAATGAATCATGGAATATTTGAGAAGCGTCTTTCATGACTTGAGATGTAAACACCATAGAAAGTGTGTCCCTCGGCATTCGAATTCAAGGATCCCTTCAATGGCTAGAATTGTAGATTTCATGCTCATCATCTCTTACAAACTAGGCAATATCTCATCCAAATTTGATATGCTAGAAGCAAAAGATTCCTTAAAAGAAAGGATTGGATCTAGGTATGCACTAATGTCTTCATGGAGCTTTACAACCACTTTGATTGTCTCTCTCCCGAAGATGATAATTTTTGAAAGCCAGGATTTAGTGACATGGCCCAAAGTGTTTACCTCCTTTGACAGATTGAGTGTTTCTTTGTCGAGGGAAGCCACTGCATCAGGTACTAGGAAAGTGGAGGATATTGGATTTATCAGATGTTGAACATAATTCACCAACTGATTCTTTTCAGCCTTGAGTTGAGAATTCTAAGATTTATATTTCTCAAGCCTTCTTAACATAATATCTATGGAATCTCAAGCCATTTCCATGTTGCTTTCAAATGTATACTTCACAAGTATAATCCTGGATACTTCATAGTCAACGAGATGTCATGGAATTACGTTATTTCTCGACTTGGGAGATGACAAGGTCTATAAATTTGTTTCCATCTCTATCCACTATTCTAGACAACACTTTAGGATTCTTGGGGATGAAATCATTTGAAATATTGAAAGGGAATCAAATTAAATATTGATCACCTTGACAACCCTCTTTCTTTTCTTGACTTCATAGTCAACCCAAGAAGGGGTCTCCTTGACCAATTTTGCACACAAAAGCCTAGAGTATGAAGCAACATTCACACCATTCTCAACATCATTGGATTATACAAGAGTTATTTCCATAACTTCAATCCTTGGGAAATAACTTTAACATCGACCTCTTGAACCTCGGGAGACCTTGAAAAACATATTTTTAAACAAGGGGTTCATGATCATCCGGTATTTTGACCACTTGTGCTTGAGTAAACTCTTGTTCATGACATGAATGAGTAGTTTTTATGATGATCTTCCTTGAACTATCAATAACATGAGTAGATGATTCTCTACTCAAAGTGGAAAACCATGAGACAAATTCTCTTCCTTCAATAGGGCTAGGACCCTTGGATGTTTCTCCTCATGAAATCTTCTATGGAGAAGTGGATTTTGGAAACCATTATCTCCTTGCTTGATGTGTATGGGTTAATGGCACGGATGTTGAATGAGAAAATTATTTAGTCAAATAGGTACCTTCTCTTGTTGGCAATTTCTGTGATCCTGGGGTATGAAATTGGATGGATGGTAACTTTACAAGTTCTCATTCATACCAGGCTATGTTCCTTTCTAGAATCGGTTGATTCTTGCTATCAAGAGAAAATTCATCTCTCTTGGTCCATTGAACTCGAGGAAATGGATTTAAGGTAAAAATATCATATGATGGAACAATAAAATCATCACGATCATCTACTAATGAATTTAGATGATCTCTAATGTAGAAGGCCTTTATTTGAGAAAGATTCGGGTGGGAGAATTCTCTCCTTCTTACTTCATGTTCATCTGAGCAGTAGCCCAAAAGTCTTCCATGGTGGGATTGTGTTGGTACTTTGCTCCAAGAGCCTTTTTCATGTATCCATTGATGTCAAATTGGTATCTCTTCACAAATGGATGTATGGTAATAAGAGAAAACTTCTTCTCCATGAGTTGTGCACTAAAGAGATTTGGGCATTAGTATTCCCCAATTTGGATTGGGAAGTGGATGCCTGAACGGTGTTTATCGCTAAGAATATAATGAAATTTTAAAATTTATCGTGCAAACTCCATTTGACACCTACTTATCGGTGACATACTTGGGAATATATCATGGAGTGCCTATAAATTGGCTCATGGGAATATAGGAAAAGGATGGGAATTGAATGAACCATGTTCCCCATTGAGAAATGACCGCCATGGCATCCTTGGAGAATCTTTCTTCCGATTCCTATTCAAGTTTCTAATCACACGAAAGGTGAAAGCATCATTAACTCTCTTGAAGTGATGAGAGCTATTCTTGAAACTCAATTATGGATAATAGTGGAAAACACTATTTGATGGACCCATGATGGATTTCGTCTCTAACCCTAAAAACAACTTACTTCTACCCACTACATAGGTTAGGTATGATGTCATATAGAAATGCCCAGTCATCTTCACCTCAATTAACTTCTTTTGGAGAGTTTCACTGATGATGGTGGCCCAATCTACAAATTCTCTCTTTGCAAGGATGATGCAAATGAACTAATACATCCATGGGTGAAAAATATTAGAAGAAGGGAAATCAAAGACTCGGCTCAAACGAGTGAACATATCACCGATTTCCTCCAAAAATTCAATGCGGTAGAATTC
Organism: Taxus wallichiana var. yunnanensis; assembly: GCA_018340775.1. NCBI lineage: Eukaryota > Viridiplantae > Streptophyta > Pinopsida > Cupressales > Taxaceae > Taxus > Taxus wallichiana. Next base: position 81,121,893 of record CM031234.1, read on the forward strand.
ATTGGTAAACCGGTCAACACGAGTCCTCTTGATCATTAGCCATTTAGTTTTTACCATCTTGGTTCACCTGAGGGGTTCTTCATCCCAAATATCTTGCACTCAATTTCGCGTGATATTAGCATTTTTAGGAAATCGGGGATGTTGAGAAATTTTTGATGTGCTATGGTGTGATCAAAAGGAAAGGATCATGATTATCCTTGAAGATTCCTCACCTTTTGGGATCATAATGTTCCACGTAGGTGATGACTAGCTCAAGGCATTGCACTAAAATAGGAAAAGTTATTGCTTGAGGTAGACCACTATGATAGAGTCTATCTAAGAAGATGGTTTTCCCCTCGGCTTTCACCCGATCGCAAAATTTTGTTACATTGATGTGGCCAAGATCGGTGTTAGTGATATTTTCATATGCAAATTTGATGGAAGTGGGAGGAATGATCCCTTGGAATTCATATTTGAGTGTGGACTTGTTTGACCTTTCTACATGTTTCTTTGACTTTCCCGTAGATTTGTTAGGTTTTTCTAGCCATTATGAATTTTAAAGGAAGAACAAAGGAAGCACACAAAATGGTGTTGGGTCTTAGTCTCCGATCACCGTAACTACAAGGAAAAATATGTCTCTTTATTTATTATTATTATTATTATTATTTTTAAAATAAAGAGAGAAATTCTAAGTTACAATTTTTTACAAAGTGATAATATGATCTCAAGCTCGAAATATAAATCATGCCAAAATTTTATGGGTTCATGCATGAATTAAAAAAATATCTTTGAGCTTGGATTAGAAATTGAGCTAACGGGACAGACTTGGTGCAAATAAAGAATCATGTCGATTCTCAAGTTCGATCTTGATAGAATAGAATGGTTTGGGCTTATTTTGTAAACCAAAACTCGATCTTGTTTGTGTAGACTCAGAATAATCTATTATTGGTTGTTCTTTTTATATTATTCTCTTGGGTTGTTATTTCTTTGTGCGGGGTCAATTTAGATCTCGATCCAATGGTTTAGCTACTCGGTGAATGCATTGTGAATCTTCCTTGACCTACGTGTTGCTTTGTTTGCCTATGTGGGTTATGAGTGGATTTATTTAGGCCTACATGGGATCTCCTAAGATAGTTGATGTGGTTATTTTACCTTGGATCTACATGGTAAATAACCTCAATATGGTGTGATATTCCCCCTGCGTGGATCGGTTTGTTTTCTCACTCGTTGCATGGAAAAATATTCTTCGATTAATGAGGGAACTATATTTTATATACCAATGTGTGTCCTATGTGTGTTTTGAGTGGATTTTTGTTTTTTTCTACGCGGGATTTCTATCTTAGGTTGCATAGGATTTCTTTTAACTTGGACCAATGTGTGGCCTTTACCTCCTTTCATCTGTGTGGACACCAAGGTAAATTGATGGTGAGGATAGCTGAGTGGAAATGTGTGGTCCTCCTCATCTTTTCCATGCATTACCTCATTCTTATACATCTATGCGTGGATTGTTTGTGATGGATAAGTGTATATGGATATTTTTCCTCCTCTTGAGTGAGATATTATTTCTAGTCTCGCGAGAAATTTGTTGAGTTTTTCTTGGGTTGTGCATGATGAAAATAACCTCAGGCTTGTTCTTTTACCTGTGTGGCCACTTTGTGATTTGTGTAAATATATCCCTAAAAATGTATAAACGTTTAGGATGTTGGAAAAATCCTTCTTGAAAATAAAAATAAAAAAGCTTCAAAACTTCTTCTCACAATAATTCAGTCATATGGTTTTACCGTAGAGTTATCAAAGAGAGGTTATGAATGTCCCGAAGATTTATTTATTTGTAACTTCTTATTCCTTCTTCATGTTAATAGCCAATTCCCAATTTATTTTGGTAGTGGGCATTAATTGTTGGGTTTTAGAGATCAATTACTTCATTTTAGCATGTAATGGAAACTTACTGGAAAATACAAGAATCGCATCGCTTATGGGAAACTGCACTGGTCACCCAGGGACCGGCATTGGTCGAGCAAGGTAGGAACCTAGCAACGGTTAGGTCTAACCATCGCCGATTACATGCGAGGATGTTTAATTAACTCTTGGGAATTAGATCTATTTTTAGCATTAAAGTATATCTATTGATTGTAATTGCATGGCTAAGTGCCCTAAGTCTATAAATGACTATATAAGCATAAAGCTAGGGTTTAGAAGTAAGAGATTAACAAGAATTAGAAAGAACTTGCAAAAGTTGGTGAGAGAGAGAATTCTTGGTGATGAAGCAAAATCTTGAAGAAAGAAAGTATTGTACATCTAAGAGGTGTGGAAGATTGTAAATCTTCATTATATATCTTGTCAAAGCTTTGGATAATAGATTGGCTTGTTTCTTGGTGGACGTAGCCCACACTAGGTGAACCACGTTAAATCTAGTGTTGATTTATGTCTCTTGGTTTGTATATTTATTTTGGTAGAATATCTGATTTTATTTGCATGTATGCTTAGATCTGATATATTGTCTGTACAACTAGTGTGCTAACCCCAAAACTGATATTAGAGATTTTTTTGAGCGTTTTTGTGTTGACATTTACTCACGAGAGGGTTTTTTGATTGAGTGGGAGCTACAACAATGGCGAAGAAAAAAAAATACAAGGTAGAGAAATTTGACATCGTAAATTATCAATATGGAAGATGCAGATTGAGGATTATTTATATCAAAGATATTTTTATTTACCGTTGGATGAGAATTCTATACCACAAAGATGGTGATGAATAATGGAAGATTCTTGATGAAAGGCTTTGGGATCTATAATATTAAGCTTGGTAGCATCTGTGGCTTCCAATATTACAAAAGCGGATTCTACGGTAGAGTTAATGAAATCTCTTGCTAATTTATATGAAAAACCTAGTGCTTCAAATAAATTTTATTTGATGAAGAAACTATTTAGTTCTAAGATGCATGAAGGTGGATCTGCATCTAGTCATTTGAATGATTTTCAATCTATTTTAAATTAGTTAAAATCGGTTGCAATACCATTTGATGATGAAGTGAAAGCACTTTTACTCTTATGTTCTTTTCCTGATAGTTGGGATAACTTGGTAATGACTATTAGTAATATAGCATTTGCTAATAATGTTTTGAAGTTTGATGATGTGGTTAGTATAATCTTGAATGAATAAATTTGTAGGAAGAGTATAAAGGAATCATCATCTGGAAATGATTTGAATGTAGAAAGTAGGGGTAGGCAGAAGGAGAGATCTAAGAGTAAGAGTAATGGGAAATCAAAGTCAAGGGATAACAGATCTAAATCCAGAAGTAAGGGAATTACTTGTTGGAAATGTGGAAAGAAAGGACATGCAAAGAAATATTGTTGGTCAAAGGATAAAGAGAACCAACAACCAGAAAAGGTAAAGAAGAAAATATTTCTACATCAGAGGTAATGCAAGATTCTCTTATTCTTTCTTTAGATAATAGAATTAAATCATGGGTTTTAGATTTAGGAGCTTCTTTCCATGCAACCCCTAATAAGGGTTATTTCAGAAATTATGTCCAGGAAATTTTGGGCATGTTTATTTGGGTGATGATGAACCTTGCAGTATTACTGGTAAAGGGGAAGTTCATCTAAAATTGCAGAATAGAAATACATGGGTATTGAAAGATGTGAGGCATGTGCCAAGCCTCAGGAGGAATCTTATTTCTGCAGGGAAACTAGGTGAATCTAGTTGCATGGTTACTTTTACATGAGACTCTTAGAAAGTCACCAAGGGTGATTTTGTTGTGGCAAGAGGTAAGAAGGTAGGAACGTTATATTTATCTACATGTATTACTAATTCCTTTTCTGCATTATCTACTTCAGATTCAGATGCATGCATGTGGCATAACCAGTTAGGTCATATGAGTCAAAAAGGAATGTAGATCTTAAAGGCTAAGGGTAAGTTATCATATTTGAAAGATTTAGATCTTGATTTCTGTGAGCATTGTATATTTGGAAAGCAAAAGAGAGTGAGATTTCTCAAAGTTGGGGCAACTAAGAAGGAGCATAAATTGGAGCTTGTACACTCAGATGTGTGGGGACTAGCTCAGGTAGCTTCTCATGGAGGATCCTAGTATTATGTTACTTTCATTGATGATGCTACAAGAAAGGTATGGGTTTATTGTATTAAATGTAAATTTGATGTTTTTGAGACTTTTAAAATATGGAAAGCCCTTGTTGAGAATGAATCAAATTCTAAGTTAAAGTGCCTTAGATTTGACAATGGTGGTGAATACTATAGTAAGGCTTTCAATGATTATTGTTCAATGAATGGGATACGTAGAGAAAGAATGGTTCTAATAACACCACATGATAATGTTGTTACTGAAAGAATGAACAAGACAATCATGGAACATGCTAGAAGTATGAGGATACATTCTCAGATTGCCCTTTACGCTTTTGGGAAAAAGTAGTTGATATAATGGTTTATTTAATTAACTGTGGTCCTTTAAGTTAACTAGATGGAGGAATACCAGAGGAATCTTGGACCGAAAAGAGGAGATCTTTCATGTCTTAAATTTTTTGGTTTAAAAGCTTTTGTGCATATTGATAAGGAAAATAGAAAAAAGTTGGATGCAAAATCCAAGAGATGCACTTTCATTGGTTATGGATCTGGTGATTTCGGTTTCCATTTTTGGGATTTAGAGAATTCTAAAATTATTAGGAATCTTGATATTGAATGGAATGAAAAGAGAATATACAGGATCAAATTTTGGTACCCAAGGATGAACCGGTTTAGAATTTTGTGAATTAAAATGAACTCTCGGATTTAAAAAATTACCGAAAGGGTTACACAATGAATGTCGAGTGTCGACTTGACCTCTAACCTAAGGCACGAGTCATAAGAACTCGGTATCGGTCACGAGAAGATCCAAACCAGCCTCGGTTAGCATAACCAGATTTTGGTTAGAGGTGACCAGAGGTGGTCACTGTCATATTTGGATAGGAATGTCCAGGAGGTCCAGATTGAGCCTCCGGTACCCCAAACTCTTGTGAGAAGGTCACAAATGGTAAGTAAACCTCTAGAAAGATTTATACCTTATCTATTTTATTTATAATGGTGAACCAGAGAGATTTGAAGAAGAAATGTAGGATAAGACTCACGTCCAGTGGGAGCATGGCATGGATGAGGAGATGGACTCCTTGGAATAGAACCAGACATGGGATTTGGTTAAGTTGCTAGCAAGTAAGAGAACATTGTAGAACAAATGGGTTTACAAGATCAAGGAAGAAGAGGGTGGATAGAAAAGATACAAGGAAGACTTGTAGTAAAGGGATTTGCACAAAAAGTAGGTATTGAATTTGGTGAAATATTTTCTCTTGTTGTTAAGATGACTTCTATTCATACTGTATTGAGCTTAGTTGCAGTAGAAGACTTGAATTTAGAGTAACTAGATGTGAAGATGAATTTCCTTCATGGTGATTTGGATGAAGATATTTATATGTAGAAGCCGCTTGGGTATGAAGTCAAGGGTAAGGAGAAATTAGTGTGCGCAGTTGAAAAAGAACTATATGAGCTCAAACAAGATCTAAGGCAATGGTACATGAGGTTTGATAGTTTTATGCATGAGCATGGTTACTTGAGATGTGAATCTGACTATTTTGTTTATTTCAAGAAGCTTGAAAATGGGAGCTATATTATTTTGTTACTGTATGTGGATGATATGCTTATTGCAGGATCTAGTATGTAGGACATTAGTGAGATTAAGAGAAAGATAGCTCACACATTTGTTATGAAGGATTTAGGAGCTGCAAAAAGAATCCTTGGCATGCAAATACACAGAGATAGGAAAAACATGAAATTGTATTTGTCTCAAGAGGATTATATCTACAAGGTGTTAGAAAGGTTCAATATGTAAAATTCTAGACCTGTTAGTACACCTATGGCTAGACACTTCAAATTAAGTAAAGATCAGTGTCCATCATCACATAAGGAGGTCAAATACATGACACGAGTTCCATATGCTTCAGCATTTGGGAGTCTCATGTATGCTTATGGTGTGTACTGACCGGACACTACACGGTAGTGGGAGTGGTGAGTAGATATATGGCCAATCTAGGTAAAGAGCATTGGAAATCAGTTCAATGGATACTCAGGTATTTGAAAGGGACATCTAGCATGTAGTTATATTATGGAGGTTCAGATAATTTCATTATGTGGCTATGTTGATTCGAGATATGGTGGAGATCTGGATGGTAGAAGAGAACTACTGGATATATTTTCACAATAGGTGGGATGGCATTAGTATTGGATTTCAAGATTGTAGAAGGTTGTGACTTTTTCTACTATAGAGGCATAGTATGTTGCAACTACAGAGGCCAGCAATGAGATGATATGGATGAGTAGGTTTATGGAAGAGTTGGGAAAGGAGAAAGGTGATTGTAAACTTTTTAGTGATAGTCAGAGTGTAATTCATTTGGTAAAGAACTCAACATTTCAATCAAGAATGAAACACATTCAGTTAAGGTATCACTTCATACGGAAGGTATTAGAGGATGGAACGTTGAATCTGGAAAATATTCATACGAGCAAGAACCCTGCGGATATGCTAATGAATCCATTAGCAAAGGATAAGTTGGAGCTACACTCCATTTTTGTTGGTCTTCAAGTTTAAGACTTGAAGAAGAAGAAACAAAGTTAAGGAAGGATCCAAGAATGATGATGTACAGGTATGGTGTAGTAATTAATCTCCAAGTGGGAGATTGTTTAGTTGTGGAGCTCAATTACTTTAGTTTAGCATGTAATGGAAACTTGTTGGAAAATACAATAACCAGCATCAACTAGGGGGGAACTAGCATCGGTCACCCTAGACTGGCATCGGTCAGGCAAGGGAGGAACCAGAAACGATTAGGTATAACCAAAGATCAGTTACCTATGCGAGGATGTTTTAATTAACTCTTAGGAATTAGATCTATTTTTAGCATTAAAGTATATCTATTGATTGTAATTACATGGCTAAGTGCCCTAAGTCTATAAACAACTATATAAGCATACAAGCTAGGGTTTAGAAGTAAAAGATTAACAACAATTATAAATAACTTGCAAAAAGTTGGTAAGAGAGAGAATTCTTGGTGATGAAGCAAAATATTGAAGAAAGAAAGTATTGTACATCTGAGAGGTGTGGAAGATTGTAAATCTTCATTGTATATCTTGTCAATGCTTTGGATAATCTATTGGCTTATTTATTAGTGGACATATCCCACACTGGGTGAACCACGTTAAATCTGGTGTTGATTTCTATCTCTTAGTTTGTATATTTCTTACCGGTAGAATATCCAATTTTATTTGCATGCATGCTTAGATCTGATATTGTCTGTACCACCGGTGTGCTAACCCCAACATTAATTTCCAGGGGAATAAGGGAAGAATTCAACTTTTTCCCATGACAAAGTAGGCTAGTAACTCCCCTCCATTTCTTCACATGAGGAAATGAGATATATTTTGTAGTTTAATATCTAGTTTGGTTGGAAAATAACAAGGGAATTTCCCACAAGTGGGGGAGAATGAAATATTTTATAGAAAATGGAAAAACATAAGTGGAAAGACAATTTGGCATTCATGGTAATTAGAAATGACAATAATTTCCCATGAAAATTACTCATGGTAATTGGGGAAAATGATAAAAGTTATCCCAAATTTTTGAAACAAGTTTTATGAGGATTAAAAATGTATTTATTAATTAAAAACACTAAAATTTTATTAAAATAATTTTCTTAAATAAAAAGGTAAAATATTAATTAATTAATTAAAACACAATTTGCGACATAATGGGAGAAGTACTTATTTGAAATGGATGAAATGAAGGCCAAAACAATCAGGAGAATAAAACGATCACAATGAAGGTGATAAATCATGAGAAATTGTACTTTTGATTTTTTTTTAAATTTTCACGTTATAATTTTGTGAAGTCAAAATTAGTTGATAATAGTTGGCTCTTATTGGGGACAAGGACTTCACGAATGCAACAATGACCTAGACCCAAAAATTTAATGAACATGATCCCAAAAATGATGATGCACAAAAATGGGACGACAAAAGAGAGGAAATTGAAAACAGAAACCGAAACGAAAAAAATCCTAACTACCTATGTACATATGGTGGAAACCTGTTTTCAAATTTGATAGTGCTTGAGATATTTCTCATTGTAGGGTAGAGGAAAATGATTTCCATGAGGATATGCCAAGTAATAAGTGTTATCTCAACAAAAATGCCTGATATTGAAAGGGCCTAGCAACAATGAACCAAACTTCTGGTGCTTTCCTTTTGGTTCATGCCTATTGTCCCATAGAAGAAATAGGTCATTGATTTGAAATTGCCTCTCCTTATTTTTTCTATCATTTTTTTTAACCTTAGAGTGGTGTTCCTCAATCCTATTTGCTACTTTACTTCTCTACTCTTCAAGATTACTTAGGAACATGATCCTTTTATCCAACGCATTGGTAAATAATTCATCGTCAACTATTTGAGCCAATCGTAATGCCGGTAACTCCAATGTAATGGGAATTTGAGCATTAGTTCCATACAAGAGTTGGAATGGAGACATTCCAATTTCTCTTTTGGGATTTATGTGGTTAGACCACAATGCATCATATAACTTTTTGTGCCAAGTTCTTTTATTTTCTTTCACCAACTTGCGCACGATAGTAATGATGTTTTTGTTATTGATCCTTCTTGACCATTTCCCTAAGGATAATAATATGATGAATGAGACAAAGATATCTCATACACATAACAAAAACCTACCATATCTACATAATATAAATTGGTGTCATTGTTCGTCACGATCTTTTGTGGAATTCTGTAATGAAAAAAAATGTTCTCTTTGATGAAGACACAAATTACCACAGTAGATGTTTGTTTCACTAGAATAGCTTCTACCCACTTCGTAAAATAGTCCATTTTCATGAGCACGTGAGTATGACCAGCACTAGAATTTGGGTTCAAGAACCCGATGAAATATAACTCCCATTTTTGAAATGGTTCTTCAATGACAAATGGATTTAAAGGAAAAGCTGTCAATTCTGGTTTTCCTAAAAAATATTGACAAACTTTGCATTTGGCTACCCATTTTTAGCATCGGAAACATATTTGGTCAATAATAATGTGCTCGCAAAATATTATGAGCTATCACCGGTCTTAAGAAATGACTACCACAAGCATGATTGTGAAAATATTCAAGTAACGTGGGTTGTTGTTCCTTATCAACACATCTGAGGAACATGCCATCAATACCTTTCTTGAATAAGGTGTTGTCCCAAATGGCATACAGGGAAGCTCTTAATTTTATATTTCTCTTTTCCTTAGCTATCAGATTCTCGAGACATTCACCATATGTGAGAAATTAAGCTATATCAGAATACCACTCGTCATGGTATTGACAAAAACTACCAGTGGTAAAATTTCTTCAACTGGTTCTTCCTCAAGGTCATTTCTTGGCTCATTCTCTGCAATGAGTTGGCAGAGTCCTCTTCCTCAAACCAACTTGGTAGGATTGATGTCCAAGTAATATTATTGGATCTTGGAGACCCAATTACCTCTTTTAGATCTCGGTTATTGTTATGTCAACATTGATTTAACTGTGGTTTCGGAACTAGGACTTTGGTGTGAGAATTCAACACATAATATTTGAAATGTTTCAAGGCTCTAACCACCACGTACACATGTTTCTCAAGGGGAGTATAATTCAGTTCATGTTTCTTGAATTCAAACTCATGAATGGAATAGGAGATTTAATTCCCTCTTAATTATCTTAAGTCAGGATAATAAATATCGTGTGTGGGGAAGCATAGAAATAGACTATGAAATCCTTTTTAAAATCATGACACACCAATGTAGGATATTTTACAAGAGCATCCTTGCTCTGTTCAAATGATTCCCTACCTTCCTTTGACCATTTGAAGGATTCTTTTCCTTTCATCATGTCATTAATTTCTTTGGTTAGCTCGGAAAAATTTAGCATGAACCTCCTCAAAAATTTCACCTTCCCAAAGAATGAGTGAAATCCAAGCTTACTTGCAGTAGGAAATATTCTTGATAGCTTGAATGCGTTTATAATCGATTTTGGTTCCTTCTTTAGAAACAATATGACCGAGGAGTTTTCCTTTCGTAACTCTAAACATAGACTTCTTTGGATTCGGAAAGATTCTATGAAGCTTGCATCTTTGCAATATTTTCTCCAAATCTCTTAGATGATCTTCTCGCTTCTTTGAGAAAACCATCAAGTCATCTAGGTATATTATAATGATCTTGTTTTTTATAATCTATGAATTCCATGTCCATATCCCTTTGAAAGGTTATGTTCACATTGATCAAACTAAAATTTATTCTTATATAAGTGAACGTATTACCTAGGGGTGGTGAATGTGGTTTTATGATTGTCTTCTCTATCCACTTCAATTTTATTATAACTAGAGAAACCATCTAGCATGGATATCATTTCCAATCCATTTATTTCTTACAAAATATGGTCTCGTGATTGGTAGTGAATAGTTATCCTTTAAGGAGTCTTAATTAATATTACGAAAATTTATGCAAATCCTAATTTCTCCATTTTTCTTGTGAACCAGGATAATATTAGCTATCCAAGTTTATTTTCAAATAGGAAACACTATCCGTGCATCCAACATCTTTTAAACCTTGTGGAGTATCATCCCTAATATCTTGGGGTTATATTTTCTTTTCTTCTTCTTGAATGGAGTTGTACCAGGTTTCAAAATTATGGTATGCTCCATTTCCCTAGGTTGAATAGACTTCAAGTCTTCATATGATAAAGCCAAGACATTAGAATATTTAGTAAGGATGCTTACAAATTTATTGAAATCCTCAAGCAAGAAACACTTACCAATGTTGACTAGGCAAGGTTTTTCCTTAGACAATGTCAACTTACTCATAGTCAGCAAAATTCGCAGGTCCTCCCTTCTCTTTCTCTTTGATAAACATATCATGTTTATCAAAAATTTATTCAAGTGAAACCAATCCTTTTAGAATTTTATTTCCTTTGAATGAATGATTCCATCACCGGGATCCTCGCTCTAAAATCTTTCTTGAATGGGTGAGGTCATCTATTCGTGAAATGCAAATCCATTTCCTTCAAAGTACAACAACTCAAAAGTATCCCTTTTTTCTAATAAGGAAATAATTTGTTAATCATCATTAAAGACTTTAAAATTTTATGCATTGTCAGGAATGCTTGGCATAAAAATCATTTCAATGGTGTATTTGTCTTGATCAAACTCTAAATGAGGGATCGTTAATGAATCTGAGCCTACTAGAGAATATGCTTTGTCATTCTTTTCACGAGGGACATATTTTATGGAAAAAAATTTGATGGCTTCAATTGCATCCCACACTTTATTTTTGTGGTGTCTCAAGCAATCATTTTTACTTGAAACAGATTTTTACTTGCTTCACGATCAACTATGCATCTCCTAAGGCTTTCAAAAAAATTATCCCTTTTTCTTCTGTAACTTGGAGGCCAAGGATGAATGCCTCATATTATGCAGTGTTGTTAGTATTTAAAAATTTGAGTTTGTAAGAAAAAGGAAATATTTTACCATTTTGAGATATAAGCACCACTCTTGCACCGGAACCTATTGAGAAACAACTTCCATCTAACTCAAGAGTCCAACTCCCATTGGGATCTTGGAAAGTGACCTTAGGCACATTAACCTCTTCATTTATTATATAATTACCCATACCGAGTTTTGAAACAGGACCTATGTGCAAGGATATTCGGGTTTTTTACTGTGAACTTTTCCTGAGTCTCCAATATTAGCTTCTTCATTTCTAAATTAATATGGATCATAACATGATACCAATCCATTTGAATCTCCCCACCCATATCTTTACAAAATTTCCTTCTTAACAACATACCATATGAAGCGGGAATGTCAAAGAAATAGAATTGTTACCTTGACTCACTTTTGAGGAAATTAAGCTAAATCCATTTGAGCATCTTTAATCTTCCCAATCAGAGGAACTTGTTTTATCTCCATGGAGTAACAAGAGCCGTGTGTTTTCATACAAGTCAAACCAAGAGCGTGTGGTACTTTCATAGGCATCACATTATCCAAGGCTCTAGAATCTATAATGACGTTACTTAATTTACATCTGTTGATTAGAAAGGACACAAAGAAAGGTTCAACCTCTTCATTTGAAGGTGTAGTGGCTGCCACAATATTTTGAGTCTTCTCGTCTTTGGGAGTTTTAATAATTCTTTGAGAGGAATGAACAATAGATTCACCTTTGATAAATTGGACAAATTTCTCAAGTTAATCCTTATTGTAATTCAAGTACTTTTCTTGTGACATGGAATTTTTTGTTTTATTGATATGATAAATAATATAAAATTTGGGAAAAATGATAGTACTTGATGTCCGAGATAAAAATTATTTCGAACTTGATGATGACTCAATTTTGACCTTTTCTTCGGGCGTAGTTGGTGCGATGTGGAAGAAGAAAATTTATTTGTAGCTGATTTATCAACTAATTGACTTGGAAAAGGTTCTCATTTATTTTAAATAGATTTGACCTTGGATACCTCGGTCTGCCTTAGACTCTTTAGGAATCCCAGTTGTTTTAGATTATATGAAATTTTCCTTTGTTTTAGATTCTTTAGGAAATTCCCAGGAACTCTTTTTATGTTCCACCTTAGTGGTACTCTGATCCTTTTCTTAGAGCTTGTGAAGACTACTAAGGATTGTCTATAAATGATTATTACTTTCTCCTTCCGGATCTTTAACTTCAAGTTTAGATGTCCCAAATTCTAGCTCTTCTTCACCAACCTCGACGATCTCAACTTCATCATCACTTTCTTTGATGACATCACACTTTAAATTATTTGTGGGAGATGCTTCAATAGTAAGCCTCGTTAGAGTGCCTACAATTCTAGATTTTTAGGAACAAAGCCTTTTCTTGGGATGTATTTGTAAGTAAGAGGTTTACTACTTTGAGAAACTTACTTTTTTAAAGCTAACATATCATTAGCCAACTTAGTGAGTATGGCCTCTGAAGCATTGGGGGTTTCTCAACTCTTTCCCTTGGGGAAGTTTTCTTGATCTCTCCCACCATGATTATATCATCCTCAATTTCTATTTCCATGGATTGAGCAAGATCCAAATTAGCCACTCTATCCCTTCTCATATGATAGCATAATTTTGGTTTTTTTATTAATGATGAAACATTTTTGTCTCGTCGAGGTTCGTGCAAATTCCAGTAGGAACTTTTTTCACCATTTTGTTGAATTTAGCCACAAAATTCCTCATGGGTTTTCTTGGTTATCTCTTCACCTGAGATAGTTGGGCTATAAGTGAATGTTCATCTTCTACCATTTTTAACATGTCTTCAAACTTAATTTTCATATCATTCCAGTTTTTAATGCATCCATTTGGGAGATGATGAAACCAATATATGGTAATGTCTTACAATGTTTCAATGAAGAGGCAAACAACAACATCTTCATATTCTACCGATAAAACTGCACATGCAACAAAGAAGGCAAAAATGTAGTCATCAGGTGAAGTCTTCCCATCACCATTAAAATTGGGAAGGATATTCATCGATCCTCGTGGGATTTCATGTCAAGCTAGTAAGGCCAATGGGCCTATGACATTTCCCCATGGTACGTTAGCATCCATCCTAGGAAAGGTTGTATGTGAGGGTAAAACAACATGAGAAAGAACAAGTGCTTGACTTGTAGTGATTCCTCCCTTACTTTCTCTTTCGGACTTGATGTAAGGATTACATATTTATGGGGAGTGTTCCTCCTTGGAGGAGATAACTTAAAACCAAAATTTACTTGAAAATCAAAAATGGATCAGATCAGCATTTTTATTTTTCTCCTCGCGTAAACCTCCTTCCTGCCAGTTTGAAATATTTATAGTGAAAGGATCACTGACATGTTTCGATCATCTCTAGCCTTTTCTCTTTGCACCTAAATTACTCTAGCAACTCTCGTAGCTTGATTTTCTTTGTTATCCAATACTTGATGTGGCAAGATGAAAATGATAATCATTGGTGCATTTTTCCCAAATAGCTTTCCTCAAATCTGATGATATGCCTTCTTGAGTATCTATAAAAGGAATATTTGAGAAAAGTGAGTTACCTATAATATTCATACATATTATTACCTTGGTGGAAGAGGTCCACTTTGATGAACAACGATAAACATGTGTCTAAGAGGTCTTCTGGCCACAAGTGTGGGTGCTCTTTTATTAAGGAATTAATTGTAGATTTCTTTCTCAATGGATCTATCAATAGCCACACATTACTACAAGATTTTGTAGTTTTCCATAGCTACTATCTGAAGGTTGGAAATAATTTCTCCTTGAAAATATTTTTTGGGCACAAGATTCGGCTGAAGAATTGGAACTTGTGCAGAGGGGACAATCATAAGGATTTAACCAAGCATTGGTTAATGATTCTTGTATCCTAAATAGAGTCACTAAAACCTATTAGTAAATGGATTTGCACACATGCAAATGACATCCAACAATCAGGGGACAAATTCCCTCCTCAATGAAGGTGAGGTTACCTTTATTGAAAACTAAAACTATATATACATCTATACATTCAAAATTGTATGTGGGGGGTGTTTTGGGACATCAAATGGAAAGAAGTACAAAATAAGGGAAATGGAATGGAATGAAGGAAAGAAATGGAAAGGAATGGATGGAAGGAGAATACAATAGTTAGGTAAAAACATATCCTAATATTTCATAGAGAAAAAGAAGAACAATGAATAACTAACTCAAATAAAATAGATTTTGACTCAATTAAACAATAATAAGTTAAAGGGAACACATATCAGCAAGTAGATATCAGATCTTGATCACTTTGTGAACAAGAATAACATATTAATATCTTTGACAATAATGTCAAAGATAGTATTTGTATGCAATATTTAAACACTAACATTTAATGAACATAAGAACATAAAATGCTACAAGAGATAACGAATGGGACACAAAGTTCATATTTCATTAACTCTCCAAAATGTATTCACAAAATAATAGAAAATTTTCTTTCCTGAAACAAAACTTGCACACAAAATTATTTCTTATCCTCTCTTAAAGTCACCCCTTACAAATGAGCCCCTAATTTCCTTTTATAACTCAAAATTTGGTTACAATGTAGTTAGGGTTTACATGAACATTAAATTAGGGACCTTTAAGTGACTTTTAATTTTCCAACCAACTTTAAAAAGTAACTTGAAAATAGAAATCACTTAAGTGATCAAAGTATGTTAGAAATGATTTTAACAATAACATCACTTTAAAATATCATTTTAAAACATAAAACAAGACCCAATGCCTTATCCATTAAAGTGGGGTCTACCTATCTCAATCATATGAGAAATGGACTCTCCCACTTCGTTAGATACCAGAATGCTATCTCCTCACCCATTGGTGAAATTAGGATCTTCTGCCTTTTCCAATTGAAAATATTTGAACCTTTCCAATGTCTCGAACATCTTCTCTTCTTTAGGAGGTTCATTCATTGAAGTAAAACCTCGCAGAACACCTGCAATTCTAAAATCCTACCTAGAATATTATTCAGTTGACCATTTTTTATTGAGCATCCTCAAATAAGTTCCTCAATTTGATACAACGTTCCATTGAAGTAGAGGAGAAGTTGATGGTAGGAATGTACATGTCCTTAAACAATTGTGAGAATTGTTCCTCAACATGTTCTGATGAATGCCTCTGATTATGCTCATCCATAAAATCACAAGGGATTTCAGCTATGAACTCATGAATTGAGGTGAGTGAAGTGAAGGATTCACTACATATGCTCTCATAATGAATCATGGAATCTTCGAGAAGCGTCTTCGTGACTTGAGATGTAAACACCATAGAAAGCATGTCCCTTGGCATTCGAATTCAAGGATCCCTTCAATGGCTAGAATTGTAGATTCCATGCTCGTCATCTCTTGTAGAATAGGAAATATCTCATCCATATTTGATATGCTAGAAAAAATATTCCTTAAAAGAAAGGATTGGATCTAGGTATGCACTAATGTCTTCATGGAGCTTTACGGATGCTTTGATTGTCTCTCTCTCGAATATGAGAATTTCTGAAAGCTAGGATTTAGTGACATGGCCCAAAGTGTTTACCTCCTTTGATAGATTGAGTGTTTCTTCATTGGGGAAGCCACTACATCAGGTACTAGGAAAGTGGAGGATATTGGATTTATCGATGTTGAACATAATTCACCAACTAATTATTTTCATCCTTGAGTTGAGAATTCTGAGATTTATATTTCTCAAGCCTTCTTAACACAATATCCATGGAATCTCGGGCCATTTTCATGTTGCTTTCCAATGTAGAATTCCCAATTCCAAGCCTAGATACTTCATAGTCAATAGACATCATGGCATTACGTTCCTTCTCGACTTGGGGAATGGAAAGATCTACAAATTTGTTTCCATCTCCATCCACCATTATTCTCGTGAACACTTTTAGCTTATTTTCGATGACATAATTTGAAATCTTGGAAAGGGAATAAAATTCAGTATTGCTCACCTTGACAACCCTCTTTCTTTTATTGACTTCATAGTCAACCCAAGAAGGGGTATCCTTGACCAATTCTACACACGAAGCTTGGAGTCTGAAGCAACATTCACATTATTCTCGACATCATTAGATTCTACAAGATTTCTTTCCAAAACTTCAATCCTTGGGAAATAACTTCAACATTGACCTCTTGAACCTTAGGAGACCTTGAGAAACATCTTTATGAACTAGGGGTTCAAGAGTGTTTGGTATTTGGACCACTTGTGCTTGAGTAAACTCTTGTGCATGACATGATTAAGTAGTTTTTATGATGAGCTTCCTTGAACTATCAGTAATGTGAGTAGATGAGTCTCTACTCAAAGTGGAAAACCTCGAGACATGTTCTCTTCCTTCAATAGGGCTAGGACCCTTGGATGTTTCTCCTTGCGACATCTTCTTTGGAGAAGTGGATTTGGGAAACCATTCTCTCCTTGCTTGATGTGTATGGGTTGATGGCACAGAGGTTGACTGAGAAGAGGTTTTAGTCAACTGAAGACCTCCTCGTGTTGGAAATTTCTATGATCCTAGGGTATGAACTTGGATGGATGGTAACTTTAAAAGTTCTCGTTCATACCAGGCTATGTTCCTTTCTAGAATCAGCTGATTCTTGCTATCAAGAGAAAATTCATCTCTCTTGGTCTAATCAACTCAGGGAAATGGAGTGAAGGAAACAACATCATATGAGGGATCAATCAAATCATCACCATCATCTACTAATGAATATGGAGGATATTTGATGCAAAAGGCCTTGATTTGAGAAAGGTTTAGGTGGGAGAATTATTTCCTTCTTACTTTGTGTTCATCTGAGTAGGCATCCCAAAAGTCTTCCATGGTGGGATTGTGTTGGTACTTTTCTCCAAGATCCTTTTGCATGTATCCATTGATGTCAAATTGGGATCTCTTCACAAATGGATGTATGGTAATGAGAGAAAACTCCTTCTCCATGAGTTGTGCACTGAAGAGATTCAGACATTGGTATTCCCCAATTTGGATTGGGAAGTGGATGCCTGAATGGTGTTTTTCATTGAGAAGACAATGAACTTGGAAAATTTGTCATGCAAGATCCATTAACACCCACTTATCACTGACATACTTAGGAAGCTTCCATGGAGTGCCTACAAATCCACTCACGCGAATGTAGGAAAAGGATGGGAACTGAATGAACCATGTTCCCCACTAAGAAATGACCGCCATGGCATCCTTGGAGAATCTTTCTTCCGATTCCTATTCAAGTTTCTAATCACACGGAAGGTGAAAGCATCATTAACTCTCCTAAAGTGATGAGAGCTATTCTTAAAACTCAATTACGAGATAATAGTGGAAAACACTATTTAATGAAACCGGATACCTTTCGTCTCTAACCTTGAAAATAGCTTCTTTCTAGCCACCGCATAGGTTATTTATGATGTCATGTAGAAATGCCCAATAATATTCACCTCAATTAGCTACTCGTGGAGAGTGTCACTAATAATGGTGGCTTAATCTACAAATTATCTCTTTACAAGGATGATGCAGATGAACTGATACATCCATGGGTGAAAAATCCTAGCATAGAGGAGACTGAAGAATCGGCTCAAAAGAGTGATCATATCACTGATTTCCTCCACAAATTTAATGTGGTACAATTCCTTAGGAAACTGGACAACATGAGTTCTCTTTGTCACTAGCCAATTATTGTTGACCATCTTGGTCGACCTGAGGGATTATTCATCCCAAAACTCTTACTCTGAATTTTTAGTGATGTCAGAATTCTCAGGGAAATTGGGGATGTTGAGAAATTCTTTTTTGTGCTCTCGTGTGATAAAAAGAAAGGCTCGTGATTATGCTTGAAGATTCCTCATCTTTTGGGATCATAATTTTCTGCACAGATGATGACTAGCTTACGACATTAGACTAAAATAGGAAAAGTTACTACTTAAGGTAGACCACTATGATAGAGTCTATGTGATAAAATGGTTTTCCCTTGATTTTCCCTGATCGTAACTTTTTTATGTTGATCCGCCAAGATCGGTGTAGTGATATTTTCATATGCAGATTTGATAGAAGTGGGAGGAATGATCCCTTGGAATTCATATTTGAGTGCAGACTTGTTTGAACTTTCTATGGGTTTCTTTGACTTTCCCATAGATTTGTTAGGTTTTTCTACCATTATGAATTTTAAAGGAAGAACACAACACGAGTGTCGGATATTAGTCTCTAGATCACCCTAACCGCAAAGAAAACATATCTCTTTATTTATTTATTTATTATTATTAAAATAAAGAGAGTAATTTTGGGTGATAATTTTTACAAAGTGATAATATGAGCTTCAACTTGAAATATAAATCATGTCAAAATGCTATGGGTTCGTGCATGAATTAAGCCGAAATGTTTTGAGCTTGGATTATAAATCAAGCTATCAAGATAGACTTGGTGTAAATAGAGAATTGGGTCGATTCTTGAGTTCAAGCTTGATAGAATAGAATGGGTCGGGATTATTTTACAAACCAAAACTCAATCTCATTTTCATAGGCTCAAAATAAGCTACTATTGGTTTTTCTTTTTTTATATTATCATCCTCAGTTGTTATTACTTTGTCCAAGCTCGATTTGGATCTTGAGCCAATGGTTTGGTCATGTGGTGAATGAGTGGTGAATCTTCCTTGACTTGTGTGTTCCTTCATTTTCCTATGTGGGATGTAAGTGGATTGTTTTCAGCCTGTGTGGGCTCTTCTAAGACAATCAACATAGTTATTTTACCTTGGATATGTGTGATGAATAACCTCAAACTGGTGCGTTATTCCCCCTACGTGGACTGGTTTTTTTTCTCCCTATCTATATGGACAAATATTCTTCTAATAAATGTGTGGACTACATTTTATTTCCCAATGTGTGGCCTACGTGGGATGTGAGTGTCTATTTTTTTCTACGTGATTTGTATCTTAGGGTGTGATGGAGCTTCTTTGACTTGGACCAATGTGTGGCCTTTACCTCCTTTTACCTGTATGAATGCCAAGGTAACTAATCGGTGAGGAGCACCGAGTGGAAATGCATGGTACTCCTTATCTTTGGTGTTTATTAACTCCTTCTCAAATAGTTGTGCATGGAATGCTTGTGATGGATAAGTGTGTATGGCTATTTTTGCCTCCTCCCGTGTGAGATATTATTTCTGGTCTCGCGAGAACTTTGTTGAGTTTGGCCTAGGGTATGCATGATGGAAATAACCTCAGGATTTTCTTTTACCTATGTGGCCACCGCATGATTTTTGTAAAAAGATACCTAAAAATTTATAAACATTTAGGATGCTCGAAAAATACTTCTCAAAAAACAAATATTTTTTTCAAAACTTCTTCTCTGTCAATATTGCACTCACATGGTTTTGTTGTAGATTTCTCGAAGAGAGGTTATGAATATCCTAGAAGCTTTCTTGATTTGTAACCACTTCTTCCTTCTTCCCATTAATAACCAATTCCCAATTTCTTCGGGTAGTGGGCATTAATTTCCAAGGGAATAGGGGAAGAATTCAACCATTTTCCCATGACAAAGTAGGTTAGAAATTCCCTCCATTTCTTCACATGGGGAAATGGGATATATTTTGTTGTTTAATATCTGGTTGGGTTGGAAAATAACAAGGTAATTTCCCACAAGTGGGGAAAATGAAAGCTTTTGAAAAATAGAAAATGTAAGCGTAAAGCCAATTTGGCATTCACGAAAACATTCACGGTAATTGAAGCGCATAATAATTGCCCATGGAAATTACTCACGACAATTGGGGAAAATGAGAAAAGTTCTTCCAAATTTGTCGAACAACTTTTATGAGGATTAAATTAATATTTATTAATTAAAAACCCTAAAATTTAATAAATTTAATTTTATTAAATAAAAGGTAAAATATTAATTAATTAATTAATACATGGTTTGTGACATAGCGGGAAAAGTACTAATCAAATAGACGAAACAAAGGCTAAAATGATTCAGTGAATAAAATGATCATGATGAAGGTGATAAATCATGAGAAAGGACACTTTCTATTTTTTTAAAATCACATTATAATTTTGTGAATTCAAAATTAGCTGATAATAGGGTCTATTGATCGTGTCTCAAAGGTATCAACACATGCAAACCATTCTCAAACCTCGAATTCACATCCTGAGACCCATATGAGTGTCTCAACACACTCTCCTCATGTTCTCCATGCCTCTTGCATGCTACTCAAGCCTCTATACATGTTTATCCTCCATGAGTCATCACTTATGTTGACTAGACCTCATAATTAGACCTACTTGGCCAGGACATTCCCACTTTCTCCACTAATGAAGCCTTGTCCTTAATTTTCTAATCATTCCAACACCACTATAATCATCCTATTACACTCCTAATCCTCCTCATTTTTCATTAATTAACCTTTTACATCAATGAAAACACACTATCTCACACATGCCAACATGTCTTAGCCAAGAAGCAAAATTACAATAAGAAATGTAAAAAGAGTAAATCGCTAAATTTGAGTGTGTACATTTTGCCCCTTTAAGTATTAATTGAAAATTACATGCTTAAAGGAAAATAAACCTGAGTGTGTAGACATACTTTGTCTTAACTTAGAGTTTTTGTTGTCTAGATGTGTTAGTGTTGGAACAATCCATGATGAAACTTGTAACACAAAGTGTAGTCAATGTCCATAGTAGAAATTAAAATGTAACTTAATTATAAATATAGAATTTTAATTCACATAAATTGAAATGAATATATGTAAAACATGGAAAGAGTACACATGTTTTTTTTAAGGAAATATCTTCTCATTCCTTTCTTATAGTTGGATATTTAGATTATTTTTAAACTTTCTTTGAAGGATTAAGGTGATCAATCCTTAGTGTTAAAGGATGTTAGAAGAAAAATGGAATGGGGGAAGGGGGAAAATCAGTCCTTATAAAAAAATTTAAATCATATTTCATATTACTTATTCAAAATCACTCAACCATCCATTAATGTGTGCAGACAATCAAATACCATACATGTTATAAACCATGAATAAAAGAGAAAACAAAAACATAGGATATAAGTACAAAAATCTAAAGGGGAATACAACCAACTGAATTTTTTTAATAATATTACACACAAAAAATACTCAAGTTAATATTACACATCAAAATATATCTCTTGAGTGAGACGCCAACCCCACAAGGAGCACCAACCCCTAAACCCTTGTTGATATTACTCACAACAACATGAATATGACTCATCACAAAATATTTTGTTGAAGTATGACCACTAAAATTTTTCTAATACCACAGATAAGAGTTAGCCAAATATTCAGCTCCAAACTCTTCCAAACCCTTGCTCAAACCCTAGGTCTTCAACTTGCACAATCTAGCTTTTTCTTCACTTCTCAATGCTTCAAAATATTGCACACATGCTTGCTGATCTTCCTCAACCTGTAAATCACTTGATCTACCTTAAATTAATACTTAAATACCTTCAAATTTCACCCACCTAGGTCACACTTCTCACACATACCATGCACACACACAACTAGTTCAAAAAATCTCCCAAAAACATGCTTTTATATGTTTTTCCACATTTCAAACTTGGGCACAACCTTTTCCCTCAATTTGTTTCAACTAGTACATCAAGGAAACATTTAAAATTTGAAATATAATAGTCATAAGTGACAAAATTATGTCATCCTATATAAAACAATCATTTTATGTGCCAAAAATGGCTCAAATCCCCATGGGCACAATCTTAAAATTTTCCTAACATTAGTACCATACTTTGTCATGACCCAAAACCATTTACATATGAGTAAAATATCATAAAAAATCATACATGGTGGTAATTAATATCAACCAATCACCTTTTAAAATCACCTTATAAGAAACCCTAAAATTCATAAGGTCCCATTCAAATCACATTGTTCACAATGAGCATCTAAAGTTGCACTTTGAGCTGGATTTTGCCTTGTTTTTCACCATGTCTCACAAAATCAGTCATATCTAAAAAATACTCATCATGGGAACCTAAAATTTTTCTGAGATAATCATCAATAATCCCTATAAAATCTCCAATCATCATAATTATAACACCATAGCCCAATCTCTCCAGTCACTAAGACTTACCTATGTTTGCATGTTAGATCCTCATAGTAGCAACTAGGGCCAACTAAAATAATGCAATAATTGAACATGAAACCTATGAAAATGACCCAAACATACCTCATATTCCATGATACACCTAATTTCATTCTTCCATGAGCTCATATAGCTCCAAACCACTTTGTCACACCTCCAAGCAAACATACCTGCTCCCAATGAGCACTGTAACATAGAGATATACCCGCACTTGTACCATAACACTACTATGATTTCTCAAGCACCCTAGAAACATGTTATACATCATGTTAAAATTCTTCCCAAGTAATCAAGAATCTCATCACTGTCAAGCTACACCTCCTAGGCACCTGTATGGGCTTGCTAGAGCAAGCACACCTCATTGAATCCCACTGTAGCAGTTGATAAACATATGAATCAATATGTTAGAATCATATACAACATCATGAAATCATCATAAAACATCCAATTTTCCATTAATGTGGTTTTTCATCTATGGAAACACCTATTAGGCTTACATGTCAACAATCTTCCCCTTTGCCATTGATGGAAACAACCTAAACTTCTCCCTTTTTTTACATTAATGATAAAGGAATACATGTAACATACCTTATTCACATTCTTCAGCTTCATACCTCTATGATTTTGTTGGAAATATTAACCAAATGTCTCAATTTTCTTCATTTTATTGATTTTTGTCCAAAATCCTATTCTTTCCTTCATTTTAGGCATGCAAACAACAAGCTCCCCTTGGAATAGGCACTACCAATATCTAAGAAACGTCAATACACCATAAAATAAACAATATCTCACCTTGTAAATGGCTAAAACATCATTTTCCATCTTCTAGACAAACAAAAGCATCAATATTCTTCTTCAACCCTATTTTAGCCTTTTTAAGGATATTATAGCATGATATTTGAGCCATTCAATCTCTAAACCATGCCAAAAATGTCATAAAGGATCATTCTACATCATTACTCAATCGTTCTATACTATTATCCACCATTTATATGCCAAAATCATGCATATCAAGGCATATACATTCACTTCATAGCATGAACAATACAATGATACCATACTGGACTTCTTAGTGTAATTTAGACCACTTTCAACATGCATCTGCAAGTCAATCATGTTTTTAATTCACTAAATATCAGTCCCCTTGGACTTAATGCTACTATATCTACCTCACAGGCATAAAATAGAGGAACTAGCCTTGCTACCATCCCTTGAATTCAACTCTACAACTTTTAGAAGTATCTAAAGAACTTTTTCAGTCATTTCAAACTAAAATAATTCAATTCATACATGTACAACCATCAACAAGAAGGAAGCACCATTTTCTCACCTTGGATAGCCTTGATACTAACATTTCACTCCCATGGAAGGACAAAAATTACTTAGATCTGAGTCATACCTTGAGCAATAATTTTCTTGCTACAACAACATTTCAACACAGTTAGAAGACAATCAACACCTTATCTCTATCAAAAATATCCTTTGAGAGGGAAAAACATATCTTGAGACAATCAAACACCTAAAAATTATTTAAGGGGGAAACCAAAATCCCCCTTTCTTGATTACCAAAAATACAATATTTTAGACATCAACCCTTTGTCACAAGTTACTGTAGCATGGTTCACAATCTTCAATTGAGATGCAAGATTCAACTGAAAAACCAAAAACATGATCATTTCACACATGAAACCACTACTCCAAACATATCTACCATGAAGGATACAACAAAAGGATTGATAAAACATTATTTAACTTCATTACCAATGACATTATGCAAGCCAAGCAAACAGGCCTCTAAAGTGCTAATTTAGAGTAAAGACATAGTTTACTAGTCTTAGAAGCACCTAAAACCCTATCATTATGAAAACTTATTGTAAAACACCGATGAATGGATGAACTTACATATTCATTGTTATATTGAGCTTTAAAGATCACTTTATACCATTGAATACACTCAATTATGCCTTCTTTGACCATTTGAAGCATGCAGGTCTTCATCTTCCACTAGGTGCAACATTAGACTCACGAGTATACATTAACTGAGATTATCAACCTATAACTTTCCAAATATCTTGAAATATTTTCACAAGTATTTTCACCTCAAGAAACATGTCCAAAGTGACAAAATCCATCATTCATACCTCATACTCAACAACTATGTTATTATACTATGATATGTAACTTTTGAGACATCAAATGGAAAGAAGTGTGAATGAGGGAAATGGAATGGAATGGAATGAAGGAAAGAAATGGAACAGAATTGATGGAAGGATCATAAAATAGTTAGGTAAAAATAGAACCTAATATTGCATAGAGAAAAATATGAACAATGAATAACTAACTCAAATAAAATGGAGTTTTAATCAATTAAACAATAATAACTGAAAGGGAACACATATGAGCAAGTAGATATCGAGCTTGATCACTATGAACAAGAGAAACATATTAATAGCATTGATAATAATATAAAAGATAGTATTCACATGAAATATTTAAACACTAACATATAATGAACATAAGAACATAAAATGCTAAAATATATAATGAATGGGACACAAAGTTCATATTGCATTAACCCTTTAAAATGTATTCACAAAAATAACACAAAGTTTATTTCCTAAAACAAAACTTTCACACAAAATTATTTCTTCTCCTCTCTCAAAGTCACCCTTACAAATGAGCCCCTAACTTCCTTTTATAACCCAAAATTTGGTTACAAGGTAGTTAGGGTTTACATGAACATTAAATTAGGGCACCTTAAGTGACTTTGAATTTTTCAACTAACTTTTAAAAAGTAACTTGAAATTAGAAATCACTTAAGTGATCAAAAGTCTGCTAAAAATGAGTTTAACAATAACATCACTTTAAAATATCATTTTAAAACATAAAACAAGACCCAATGCCTTATCCATTAAAGTGGGGTCTACCTATCTCAATCGTATGAGAAATGGACTCTCCCACTTCGTTAGATACCATAATGATATCTCCTCACCCATTGGTGAAATTAGGATCTTCTATCTTTTCAAATTGAAAATTTCTAAACCTTAGACATTTCTTTAACATATTCTCTTCTTTAGGAGGTTCACTCATTTCAAGCACAACCTTGTAGAATACCTGAAATTCTAAAATCCTACTTGGTATAATATTCAGATTGACCATTTTTAATTAAGCATCCTCAAACAAGTTCCTTAATTTGTTACAACATTCCCTTAAATTAGAGGAGAAGATGGTAGGAATGTACATGTCCTTAAACAATTGTGAGAATTATTCCTCAACATCTTCTGATGAATGCCTCTGATTATTCTCATCCATGAAATCATAAGGGATTTCAGCTATGAACTCATGAATTGAGGTGAGTGAAGTGAAGGCTTCACTACATATGCTCTTGTAATGAATCATGGAATATTTGAGAAGTATCTTTCGTGACTTGAGATGTAAACACCATAGAAAATTTTTCCGTCGGCACTCAAATTCAAGGATCCCTTAAATGGATAGAATTGTAGATTCCATGCTCGTCATCTCTTACAGACTAGGAAATATCTCATCTAGATTTGATATGTTAGAAGCAAAATATTCCTTAAAAGAAAGGATTGGATCTAGGTATGCACTAATGTCTTCATGGATATTTATGGCCACTTTGATTGTCTCTCTATCAAAGATGAAAATTTTGAAAGATAAGATTTAGTGACATGGCCTAAAGTGTTTACCTCCTTCAAAAGATTGAGTGTTTCTTCATTGGGGCAGCCACGGTATCGTCTTGAGAAAGTGGAGGATATTGGATTTACCAGATGTTGACATTAATTCACCAAATGATTATTTTTGGCCTTGAGTTGAGAATTATGAGATTTATATTTCTCAAGCCTTCTTAACATAATATCCATGGAATCTCAAGCCATTTTCATGTCGCTTTCCAATGTAGACTTCCCAAGTCCAAGCCTGGATACTTCATAATCAGCAGACATCATGGCATTACATTCTTTCTCAACTTGGGAATGGAAAGGTATACAAATTTATTTCCATCTCCATCCACCATTATTCTAGTGAACACTTTTGGATTCTTATGGATGACATCATTTAAAATATTGGAAAGGGAATACAATTTAATATTGATCACATTAACAACCCTCTTTATTTTTTGAATTCATAGTCAACCCAAGAATGGGTCTCTTTGACCAATTTTGCACATAGAAGCTTAGAGTTTGAAGTAACATTCACACCGTTCTCAACATCATTGGATTATACAAGATTTATTTCCAAAACTTCAATACTTGGGGAAATAACTTCAACATTGACCTCTTGAACCTCAAAGATACCTTGAGAAACATCTTCATGAACTAGGGGTTTAGGAGAGTTTGGTATTTGGACCATTTACACTTGAGTAAAATCTTGTGCATGACATGATTGAGTAGTGTTTATGATGAGATTCCTTGAACTATTAGTAACATGAGTAGATGAGTCTCTACTCAAGTGGAAAACCCCGAGATATGTTCTCTTTCTTCAATAGGGCCAGGACCCTTGGATGTTTCTCCTCATGACATATTCTTTGGAGAAGTGGATTTAGGAAACCATTCTCTCCTTGCTTTATGTGTATGGGTTGATGGCATAGAGGTTGACTGAGAATAGGTTTTAGTCAACTGGAGACCTCCTCATATTGGAAATTTCTATGATCCTAGGGTATGAACTTGGATGGATGGTAACTTTACAAGTTTTCATTTATACAAGGCTATGCTCCTTTCTAGAATTGTCTTATTATTTCTATCAAGAGAAAATTAATCTCCTTGGTCCAATCAACTCAGGGAAATGGAGTGAAGGCAACAACATCATATGAGGGATCAATCAAATCATCAACTTCATGTTCATTTAAGCATAAAGCCCAAAATTCTTCCATGGTGGGATTGTGCTAGTACTTTTCTCTAAGAAACTTTTTCATATATCCATTGATGTCGAATTGGGATATCTTCATAAATGGATGTATGGTAATGAGATAAAAATTCTTCTCCATGAGTTGTGCACTGAAGCTATTTAGGTTTTGGTATTCCCTAATTTGGATTGGGAAGTGGATGTTTGAACGGTGTTTGTTTGTTAAGAAGAAAATAAACTTGGAAAATTTGTCATGCAAGATCCATTAATGCCCACTTATCACTAACATACTTAGGAAGCTTCCATGGAGTGCCTACAAATCTGCTCATGTGAATGTAGGAAAAGGATGGGAACTAAATGAACCATGTTCCCCACTAAGAAATGACCACCATGGCATCCTTGGAGAATCTTTCTTCCGGATTCCTATTCAAGTTTCTTTTCACACATACGGTGAAAGCATCATTAACTCTCTTAAAGTGATGAGATCTATTCTTGAAACTCAATTATGGATAATAATGGAAAACACTATTTAAAGGACCCATGATGCCTTTCATCTCTAACCTCGAAAACAACTTCCTTCTAGCCACTACATAGGTTAGGTATGATGTCATGTAGAAATGCCCAGTCATCTTCACCTCGATCAACTGCTTGTGGAGAGTGTCACTAATGATGGTGGCCCAATCTACAAATTATCTCTTTGCAAGGATGATGCAGATGAACTGATACATCCATGGTTGAAAAATCTTGGCATAGAGGATATCGAAGAATCAGCTCAGAAGAGTAATCATATCACCGATTTCCTCCACAAATTCAATGTAGTACAATTCCTTGGGAAACTAGTCAACACGAGTCCTCTTGGTCACTAGCCAATTTTTGTTGACCATCTTAGTCCACCTAAGGGATTATTCATCCCAAAAATCTTACGCTAACTTTTGAGTGTTTTCAACATTCTCAGGGAAATATAGGATGTTGATAAATTCTTTGATGTTCTCTAGTGTGATCAAAAGGACAGGCTCACGATTATCCTCAAACATTCCTTGTCTTTCGGGATCATAATGTTCCATGTAGGACATGATTAGCTAAGGTCATTACACTAAAACATGAAAAGTTACTACTTGAGGTAGACCACTATGATAGATTATATCTGAGAAGATGGTTTTCCCCTCGGCTTTCACCCGATTGCAAAATTGTGTTACTTTGATCTTGCCAAGACCAATGCAAGTGATATTATTGTATGTAAATTTTATTGAAATGGGAGGAATGATGCTTTGGAATTCATATTTGAGTGTGGAATTGTTTGACTTTTCTATGGGATTATTTAACTTTCCCATATATTTGTTAGGTTTTTCTGCCATTATGAATTTTAAAGGAAGTATGCAACACAAAGTGTCAAATCTTAATCTCCGATCACCATAACCGTAAAGAAACAATGTCTCTTTATTTATCATTATTATTATTATTATTTTCAAAATAAAGAGAGAAATTTCAGGTTACAATTTTTTACAAAGTGATAATATGAGCTTGAGCTTGAAATATAAATCATGGCAAAATGCTATGGGTTCATGCATGAATTAAGCCAAAAAGATTTGAGATTTGATTAGAAATCGAGCTACCGGGCTAGACTTGGTGTAAATAGAGAATCGGTTTGATTCTTAAGTTCGAGCTTGATAGAATAGAATGGGTCAGGCTTAGTTTACAAACCAAAAATTGAGCTCATTTTCATAGGCTCGAATAAGATATTATTGGATGTTATTTTTTTATATTATTCTCCTAGGTTGTTATTACTTTGTGCAGGGTCAATTTGGATCTTGAGCTAATGGTTTGATTGTGTGGTGAATGCATGGTGAATCTTCCTTGACATGTGTGTTGCTTTGTTTTCCTATGTGGGATGTGATTGGACTATTTTGGGCATACATGGGCTCTTCTAAGACAAGTGGCATGGCTATTTTACCTTGGATCTATGTGGTAAATAACCTCAAACCGATGTGTTATTCCCCCTACATGGACTGGTTTTTTCTCCCCTAGTTATGTGGATAAATATTATTCGATCAATGTGTGGACTATATTTTATTTACCAATATGTGATCTATATGGGATGTGAATGGATTTTTGTTTTTTTCTGTGTGGTATTTGTATCTTAGGCTACTGATGGAGCTTCTTTAACTTGGACCAATGCGTGGCCTTTACCTCCTTTCACATACGTGGGCCAAGAGTAATCGGCCGGTGAGGATAACCGAGTGGAAATGTTTGGTCCTCCTTGTCTTTGGCATGTATTACATCCTTATCTTATAGTTTTGTGTGGACTGTTTGTGATGGATAAGTGCATATGGCTATTTTTACCTCCTCTTACGTGAGATATTATTTCTGGTCTATATGAGATTTTTTTGAGTTTGGCCTAGGGTGTGTGTGATGGAAATAACCTCGGGCTTGTTATTTTACCTATGTGGCCACATTGTGATTTTTGTAAAAATATCCCTAAAAGTTTATAAATGTTTAGGATGCTGGAAAAATACTTCTCGAAAAACAAATAAAAAGCTTAAAAAAAAATTCTCTATCAATATTGTGCTCATATGGTTTTTTCATAGAGTTCTAGGAGAGAGGTTATGAATATCCCAGAAGATTTCTTGATTTGTAACCACTTCTTCCTTCTTCCTATTAATAACCAATTCCCAATTTCTTCGAGTAGTGGGCATTAATTACTAGGGTAATAGGGAAAGAGTTCAACCATTTTCCCATGACAAAGTAGGCTCGTGATTCCCCTCCATTTCTCCACATGGGTAAATGGGAGATATTTTGTTGTTTAATATTGGGTTGGGTTGGTAAATAAAAAGGTAATTTCCCACAAGCAAGGGAAAATGAAATATTTTTTAGAAAAGGGAAAAACAGAAGCAGAGAGCCATATTGGCATTCATTGCAATATTTACGGCAATTGAAGTGGACAATAATTTCCCATGGCAATTGCTCACAAAAATTAGGGAAAATGAGAAAATTTCTTCCAAATTTGTCAAACAAATTTTATGAGGATTAAATTAATATTTATTAATTAAAAACCCTAAAATTTAATAAATTTAATTTTATTAAATAAAAAGGTAAAATATTAATTAATTAATTAAAACATGGTTTCATGACATAGCAGGAGAAGTATTTATCAAATGGACGAAATGAAGGCCAAAATGATCAAGAGAATAAAATGATCATGATTAAGGTGATAAATCAATAGAAAGGACACTTATGATTTTATTTTAAATTTTCATATTATAATTTTGCGAAGTCAAAATTATCCCATAATAGGGTCTATTGATTGTGTCTCATTGCATTGAAACCTTGCAAACCATGTTCAAACATCGGATTCACATCCTAAGGCCCATATGAGTGTCTCAACACACTTTCCTCATGTTCTCCATGCCTATAACATGCTACTCAAGACTCCATACATGTCTATCCTCCATGAGTTATCACTTATGCTAACTAGACCTCATGAATAGACCTACTTCGTCAAGCCATCCTCACTTTCTCTACTCTTGAAACCTTGTCATTACTTATCCGATCATGCCAACACCACTATAAGCATCCTTTTAAACTCCTAATCCTCCTGCTTTTTCATTAATTAACCTTTACATCAATGAAAACACATTTTATCACACATGCCAACATGTCTTAGCCAAGAAGTAAATTTACAATAAAAATGGAAAAAGAGTAAATTGCTAAATTTGAGTGTCTACATTTTCCCCCTTTAAGTATGAAATGAAAATTACATGCTTAAAGGAAAATATACATGAGTGTGTAGACATAATTTGTCTTCACTCAGAGTTTTTGTTGTCTAGATGTGTTAGTGTTGGAACACTCCATGATAAACCTGCAACACAAAGTGTAGTCAATGTCCATAGTAGAAATTAAATTGTAACTCAATTATAAATATAGAATTTTAATTTTCATAAAGTGAAATGAAGATATGTAAAACATGGAAAGATTACACATGTTTTTTTAAGGGAATATCTTCCCATTCCTTTCTTATAGTTGGATATTTAGATTATTTTTAAACTTTGCTAAAGGATTAAGGTGATCAATCTGTAGTGCTAAAGGATTTTAGAAGAAAAATGGACTGAGGGGGTGAATCAGTCCTTATAAAGAAATTCAAATCAGATTTCAGATTACTTATTCAAAAACGCATAATCACTTAACCATCCATTAATGTGTGCACACAATCAAACACCATACATGTTATAAACCATGACCAAAAGAGACAACAAAAACATAGGATATAAGTGGAAAACCCTAAAGGGTAATAAAACCAAATGAAATTACACATAAAAATACTCAGGGGAATATTACAGATCACAAGAGATTTCTTTAGTGAGGCACCAACCCCACAAGGAGCACCAACCCCTAAACCATTATTGATATTACTCACAACAACATGAATATGACTCATCACACAATATTTTGTTTAAGTATGACCACTGAAAATTTTATCATACCACAGCAAATATTTATCCAAATATTCAGCTCCAAAATCTCCCAAATCCTTGCTCAAAACCTTGGTCTTCCACTTGCACAATCTAGCTCTTTCTTCACTTCACAATGCTTCAAAATCTTGCACACATGCTTGATGATCTTCCTAAAAATTTAACTCAATTTACATTCTGTAAATTAATGCTTAAATACCTTCAAATTTCACCCACCTAGGTTGCACTTCTCACACATACCATGCACACACACACAACTAGTTCAAAAAAGCACCCAAAAACATACTTTTATATGCTTCTCCATATTTCAAACTTGGGCACAACCTTTTCCCTAAAAAAATTTCGACTAGTACATCAAGGAAACATTTAAATTTTGAAATATAACAGTCATAAGTGACCCAATTATGTTGGCCTAGCTAAAACCATCATTTCATGTGCCAAAAATGGCTCAAAACCCCATGGGCACAATATTAAAATTGCCCTAACATTATTACCATACTTTTTCATGACCCAAAACCATTTAAATATGAGTAAAATATCATAAAAAAATCATACATGGTCGAAATTAATATCAACAAATCAAATTATTTCATTTACTGGGCCCAGTTCCCTTTACAAATCTTAAAACAAATTTTCCTTAACCCTTCAAAGACCTGAAAAACTTCATCTAATCACCAAATAACTTAAACATGATAAAATTGTGTCATTTAGCCACTCAAAATAAATTTTAAGACCTGTAAAACTCTTATAAGAAATTTATATGTCATGATACATCCTTCACTTCAAACCACAACAACATTTTTCTTTACCAAAACAACCTGCCAAAACATTTGTTTCCAAAGGTTAGCTCATAACATAATTTTTACATACATTAAATATTTCCAAATGTATCCATTAGATACCCAATTCATCCCTTTTCACATTAAAGGTGATATAAAGCATCACTCAATCTATCTCGTGCTTCAAACAACATAGAACTTCCACCAAAATAGGTGTTGTTTTGAACTGCCAAAATCTTATTACTTAAAGAATGACTTGGAAACCATGTCAAATGACCTCATCATGAATAAATCCATATATCACTATAATTTTTTTAAATATAATTTCTAACACAACTTGAATCATATCAAAAATCCACCTATAGCTCAAGTTATGATCATTTTACTGGACCCTTCTATTTGAGACCCCAATACTGCCCTTTGACCAATCAACTTGTTTGGACCTAAAAAACCATTAAACTAAATGAAATTTATTTGAAACCTTCATAGACACAAAAAAATCTACCAATCATCATGCACCATCAATTTTTCATGCTACTCCTTTGGACCATCTTGTCCTAAAACCTTCTTCTCCAAAAACGCTATTTTTAAGTAGGGCCCACATATTATCATGACCTCAACCATAAATTTATAGAAATAATGAGGAGTAATCTACAACATCCAATCATAAAATTTTCACTTGCAATCAAAACTAGGTCATTATACTTCATTTTCTTCAAACTACTCCTAGCTAGGGTTTAACTAGGGTTTTAGACCTCTTTACCTTCTTAACATTCGTTCATAAAAACTTAACAATTAAATGATATCATTATTTTTTTAAAACCTTATAAGAAACCCTAAAATTCACAAGGTCCAATTCAAATCACATTGTTCACAATGAGCATCTAAAGTTGCACTTTGAGTTGGATTTTGCCTTGTTTTTCATCATGTCTCACAAAATCAGCCATATCTGACAAAATACTCATCACAGGAACATGAATTTTTTTTGAAAGCATCATTAATCATCTGTATAATATCTCAAATCATCATAATTATAACACCATATCCCAATATCTCCAGTCACTAATACTTACCTATGTTTGCATGTTAGATCCTCATAATAGTAATTAGGGCCAATTGAAATAATGCAAGAACTAAACAAGAAACCTCTAAAAATGACCCAAACATACCTCATATGCCATGATACTCCTGATTTCATACTTCCATGAGCTCATATAACTCCAAACCACTCTGTCACCTCTAAGCAAGCATACCTACTCCTATTTAACACTTGTAACATAGAGATCTACTTGTACTTGTACCATACCACTATTGTAAGTTCTCAAGCATCCTTAAAACTTGTTATCCATCATGTCAACATGCTTCCCAAGTAAACAAGAATCTCACCTGTCAAGCTACACCTCCTAGGCACTGTATGGGCTTGCTAGAGCAAGCACACCTCATTAAATCCCATTGTAGTAGTTGATAAACATCTGAACCAAGTATGTTAGAATCATATACAACATCATGAAATCATCATAAAACATTCACTTTTTCATTAATGTGGTTTTTCATCAATGAAAACACCTATTAGACCTACATGCCAACAATGTTCCCCTTTGTCAATGATGGAAACAACCTAAACTTCTCCCACTTTTTACATTAATGACAAAGTAATAAATGTATATCAAGTCATATACATTCACTCATTCTATACTATGATCCACCATTTATAGGGAAAAATCATGCATATCAAGGCATATACATTCACTTTATACCATGAACAATATTATGAGACCATAACAGACTTCTTAGTATAATTTAGACCATTTTCAACATGCATCTACAGGTCAATCATGCTTTGAATTCACTAAATATCACTCCCTTGGACTTAAGGCTACTATATCTACCTCATAGGCATAAAATGGAGCAACTAGCCTTGTTACCATGCCTTGAATCCCACTCTACAAATTTTAGTTGTCTCTAAACAATGTTTTCAGTCATCTACAGTCATTTCTAATCAAATAATTGGCATCCTTGAATTCATACATGTACAACCATCAACAAGAATGAAACACCATTTTCTAACCTTAGCTAGCCTTGAAACAACGTTGCACTCCCATGTAAGGAAAAAAATTACTTGGATTTGAGTCATATCTTGAATAATGATTTTCTAAGCTATACAAACATTTCAACACGGTTAGAAGACAATCAACACCTTATCTCTATCAAAAAGCTTCTTTGAGAGGGAAAACCATATCTTGAGGCACTCAAACACCTACAATTTTTATTTGATGGATAAACCAAAACCCCTCTTTCTTGATTACCAAAATAACAATATTTTATACATCAACCCTTAGTCACAGTTACTATAGCATGGTTCATAGTCTTGATTGAGATGAAAGATTCAACTAACAAGCCAAAAACATGATCATTTCGCTCATTAAACCACTAATAAAAACATATCTACCATGAAGGATACAACTAAAGGATTGATAAAACATCACTTAACTTCATTACCAATGACATTATGCAAGACAAACAGCTACAGACATGTAGAGTGCTAATTTGGAGCAAAGACATAGTTTACTAGTCTTAGGAAGCACCTAACACCTCCTTACGCCAAATTATTGCAAAACACTGATGAATGAATGAACATACTTATTCATGATGATATTTATCTTTGAAGATCACTTCATACCATTGAATCAACTTAACTATGCCTTCTTTGACTATTTGAAGCCTGTGGGTCTTCATCTTCCACTAGGTGCAACATTAGACTCACACAAGTATACATTAACTAAGATCATTAGCCTATGAACTTTCCAAACATATTGAAATATTTTCACAAGTATTTTCACCTTAATAAACATGTCCAAATTGAAGAATTCCATCATTCATACCTCAAACTCAGTCAAATATGCTATTGTATTGTGATATGCAACTTTTGAGATGAGACATGATGGGGAGAAATAAAAACACCTTCACAAAAACCTGAACCATGTGAGACACTTGAATATGCATTAGAATACTCTTCTTAGTATGTCATTAGTATGAAGTGTTGTCAAGTCTTAGAGGAACCATCTGTTAGGGTTTTACTAAACAAAAAACCCTCTGCAGACTGTGCACTATGCACTAACACTTCAACTAAGTAGGCACAACTGAAAAAATATTCATACCTAAATTCCAAAATTCATACATCCTCTATCTCCATATGTCTATTTGATTGGTACAAAATATCAAATCAAAATTTAATAATTTGACTACACAAAAATGATTTTCCATGCATACCAATTTTAGGGATTGTGTGAACCCTATCAAGGATAGTGAGGTAGCATTTTTGTCATTATTTACATTTTTATCATAATTTGAATTTATTTATCCCATAATAGTATCCACACCTTGAAAAACTATTTTACCATATAGATCACCTCTTCAAATTATTGTTGATCATGAACAACCATATCACATACTTGTAGCTTCCATTTTCCTTAAAGAACAACCGATAAAGAGAAACTTAGGTCACAAAATATCTTCTCTTCATAAAAAAATAATAAAGTTGACTCTTATTAATTTTAACCATATTAATTAAGTTAATCCATCTGGTTGGTTTGATATAGAATCCTAAGAAACTCATTAGAGAGAACAAAAGAACCCCATAGTTTTAGACATAAACATAGACCTCTAAGGACTGATTACACACTTGATTTGAATGCAATACACTCACTTTTCAATACAATAATAAGACATGTAACATTACATACATGAATGAAACAATGAAATATCTATAAGTACCATTTATACTTCATGACTACATCATATAATCATATTATCACTTAGGCAAGACAATGGAGACCATCACATGACCCAATGATAGGGAAGAGTTCAACATTTGACACAAATAGCATGATCATGATACTTAAGACCACTAAAACCACTAAGACTCTTATAGAGACAAGGTAGGATGATACTCAACCATTCAATATTCATCACGAGATGAGTTACATACGTTGATAAATCATGCACAGATCCTCATAGGCTACTTGCAGTGTGCAACTCGAGATGCAATACTAAATGAAAATACTATTGAATAAGAACCATAATTATGAACCAAAACAAGATTATGAGGAGAAAACACACTGAGACATAGAAATTTCCCCCTCACCTATATGCTTCATTTACATTGATATACCTTAAAGAATCATAATGAAGGTATACCTATTCCATGGAGACCTAAAAGAAGGTCTTGAAGAGGTCCCAAGCCTTCTTGGGCACCTGCAAAACTCCTTCATCCTCCCTTCTCTAATCAAAGCACTATGTTTTTCCTTTTATAGCATCATTTTTGGCTCTTGATGAGACACCGAGGTCTCTCTTAGGTCCCCAAGTCTTTCTAGGACCATTACTTTGCACTCTAGGCCACTGAAACCCACTTCATGGTCTTTAAGACCTTGAGAATTTTTTTCATGACCTGAAAAGACTTGATAACAATTTCTTGCAACATGACCAACCTTTTATAGTTGTAACATACTATTGAATTATTCCTCTTGAAACCATCAACATATCTAGGTGGATTATTCAAGAATATTCTAGCAACATGACCTATCTTATTGCACTTATAGCATATAACATACTTTTTATATTTACTTCTATTATCTTTCTAAGGTTGTGTACTTCTTGAAGATATCCTACACTCTTTAGCCCTATGACCAAATTCTTTACAATTATAGTAATCATCATTTAAAATTTTCTCATACCTTGAGGCATTAAGCTTCCTAATAGGCCTTGGTTTCACATTGTCCTTCATGAGTATCACCTTCTTCTCTTCCTTGGTGATAGGTTCACCTGATTCTTTTCTTGAACCAATGTATTCTTTCTTCACTTCCTTTCCTTTAGACTCCTCTTTGAATCCCAAGCCATTCCTATCATTTTCTGCTCTTTGTTTTCCAAGTAGGTCATCTAGGTATTTTACACTTTTCTCAAACTTTTGAAAGGACATAGTCTTCTTGCTAGCCTCTAGTAGCTCAGCCCTTAAAAACTCTATATCCTCTTCATATTTTGAACAAAAACTCTCTTTATCTTGCAAATTTGAAACAAGATACTTTACCTTTTCTTCTAGCAATTTGATTGACTCACTTTTCTTAGAAGATTCAAACACATATTGTTCTTCTAGCTCATGAAAGTGATTCCCATATTCCTTGATCTACAAACTCAACTTTTGATTTTATTTCTCAGCATGTTTTAACTTCTCTTGAATGCCTTTAACATCAACTTTATCTTCCTCATCATCTTTAGTAGAATAGCTGCAATAACCTGAAATAAAATCTCCTAACAAAGAAGATTCATCATTAGAAGACCTCATGGCTTCTTTAGTCATGAATAAGGCCTCATTTCCAATGTTCTCACAATCTAATTCAGATTCAAAATCTGAAACTCCACTACTAGCATCAAATAGTTCATCATTTTCATTTGTATAAAAACTCTTTTTATCCTTTTTGTAATCAAACTTCTTAAAGATTTTATTTCTCTTATCATATTTTTTTCTTGTTGTCATGATCACTATCATGCTCATGTTCATCATGATCTTCCTTCTTATTCCTATGAGGACAATTAATAGCAAAATGTCCTATCTTACCACATTTGAAACATTTGTAAGGAAGCTTACCTTTGTACCTACCAGATCCAAGTTTCAATCTTCTAGCCATCATAGCAAAGAGCTCTTCATATTCAATCTCAAGAGTAGCTTCATCATCCTTCACTTTATTTATTTTAGTATTCATTTCAGATTTGAATGTAACCTCTTTCTTGGCTAGTTTGGGATCACCTACTCTCATCTCATAAGCAGTCAAAGTACCATGAAAATCATCCATCTTCAAAGTAGTCAAATCTTTTTCTTCTTCTATAGAAGATACTTTGGAATCAAATTTTGGAGTTAGTGACCTTAGAACCTTTTGAACAACCATTTCTTCTTTTACTTCTTCTCCTAATCCTTTCATACTATTGACAATTTTTTCAACCTAAGTAGATATGCAGCAATGGACTCTTCATCATTCATCTTAAGAGATTCAAACTGATTTCTAAAGGTTTGAAGTTTAGAAATTCTTACCTTTGAGTCACCTTCATATAGGACTTGAAATTTATCCCATGCTTCCTTTTCTAATTTGCAGTACATTACCTTTCCCAACTCATATTCTCTAAGACCCTGAATGATAGCATTAAAGGCCTTAGAATTGTGTTCATATGCATCCTTGTCTACTTTATCAGTAATAGGAGTGGCAGGAGGAGTATAGCCATCTACCAATCTTCCAAACATAAAATCCTTGTGACATAATGTAGGTCCTCATCCTTATACTCCAAAAAATTGTATTTTGTTCCATCAAACATTGGTTCCTTTCTATGTAACTCTAACACTTGCCATTTTTTCTTCGGATCTCCTTTCAAGTTGTCAAACTTTTCCAAAAGGACCATCTTTGATACCAATTTTTGGAAGCACAATGGACTAGGGGTGAATCAGTACTTATAAAAAAATTAAAATCAGATTTTATATTACTTATTCAAAACACATAATCACTTAACCATCCATTAATGTGTGCACACAATCAAATACCATACATGTTATAAACCATGAGCAAGAGAACAACACAAAACACAATATATAAGTGGGAAACCCTCAAGGGGAAGAAAACCCACTATTTTTTTTTTTTGATACTACACACAAAAATAATCAATTTAATATTACACATCACAAGAGATTTATTTAGTGAGGCACCAACCCCACAAGGAGCACCAACCCTTGAACCCTTATTGATATTACTCAAACAAGAGGCTTGCTTGAATATGCCTCATCACACAAGATTTTTTTGAAGTATTACCACTAAATATTTATTGATACCACAGTTGATAGTGATCCAAATATTCAGCTCTAAACTCTTTTAAACCCTTTCCTAAACCCTAGGTCTTCAACTTGCACAATCTAGCTCTTTCTTCACTTCTCAATGCTTCAAACTCTTACACACATGCTTGCTGATATTCCTCAACCTGTATCTAAATTTATATTCCTTAAAATCATGCTTAAATACCTTAAAATTTAACCCACCTAGATCTCACTTCTCACACATACCATGCACACACACAACTAGTTCCAAAAAGCACCCAAAACATGATTTTATATGCTTCTTCACATTTCAAACTTAGGCACAACCTTTTCCCTCAATTTGGTTCAACCCATAAATCAAGGAAACATTTAAAATTTTAAATATAATAGTCACAAGTGACCCAATTAGGTTGGCCTAGCTAAAACCATCATTTCATGTGCCAAAAATGGCTCAAAACCCATGGGCACAATCTTAAAATTTCCCTAACATTAGTACCATAATTTTTCATGACCAAAAACCATTTAAATGTGAGTAAAATATTAGAAAAAATTCATACATGGTATAAATTATTATCAAAAATTAAATTATTTCATTTATTGGGCCCAGTTCCCTTTACAAATCTCAAAATAGTTGTTTCCTTCACCCTTTAGCACCCTAGAAACTTCATTTCATCACAAAATAACTTCAACATGATAAAAGTATGTCATGTAACAACTCAAAAGAAATGTTTAGACCTGTAGAAAACTTATAATTAATCTATAAGTCATGAAACATCCTTCAATTCAAACCATAACAACATTTTCCTTTACCAAAACAACCTACCAAAAAAATTGTTTCCAAAGGTTAGCTCATAAAATCATTTATCGATACATTAAATATCTCAAAATGGATTGATTATATACCCCATTCATTCCTCTTGACATTACATGTGATATAAAGCATCACTAATCCATCTAATGCTTCAAAAACATCAAACTTGTACCAAAACAGGTGTTGTCTTGAACTACCAAAAATATTTTTGCTCAAAGAATGAATTGGAAACCCTTTCAAATAACCTCATCATGAATAAACCATATATCATTGGAAATATTTCTAAATATAATTTCCAACCCAGTTGTAATCATCTCAAAATTCTACCTTTAGCTCAAGTTATGACCAGTTGACTAAACCCTTCTATTTGAGACCCCAAAATTGCCATTTGACCACTCAACCTGTTTAGACATCAAAACACCATTAAAATAAATGAAATTGATTTGAAACCTCCATGGAAATCAATAAAATATCTAAATCATCATGCACCATAAATTTTTCATGCTACTCTTTTGGACCATCTTGTCTAAAAACTTTCTTCTTCATAAACTACTATTTTAAGGTGAGGTCCACATATCATCATGACCTCAACCATACATTTCTTGAAATTCCAAGGATTCCTCTACAACATCCAATCATCACATTTTCACTTGTAATCAAAACTAAGTTAGTATACTAAATTTTATACCAGCTTCTTATAACGAGGGTTTTAGACCTCTTTACCTTCTTAACATTCATTCATAAAACCTGACAAAAATGACCTCATTAATTTTTTGAAGCCTTATAAGAAACCCTTAAATGCAAAAGGTCTTATGCAAAGTACATTGTTCACAATGAGAATATGAAGCTACACTTCAAACTAGATCATCCATATCTAACAAAATACTTATCATGGACACCTAAAAAAAATTTGAGAACATTGTTACTCATCCCTATAATATCTCAAATCATCATAATGATAACACCATAGCCCAATCTCTCCATTCATTAAGACTTACCTATGTTTGCATGCTAGATCCTCATAGTAGTAACTAGGGCCAACTGAAATAATGTAAGAACTAAACAAGAAACCTCTGAAAATGACCCAAACATACCTCATATTCCATGATACACTTGATTTCATGCTTCCATGAGCTCATATAGCTCCAAACCACTTTTTCACACCTCTAAGCAAGCATACCTTCTCCCAATGAGCACCTGTAACATAGAGATCTACTTGTAATTTAACCATACAACTACTATGAGTGCTCAAGCACCCTCAAAACATGTTATCCATCATGTCAACATGCTTCCCAAGTAACCAAGAATCTCACACTATCAACTCCGCACCTCCTAGGCACCTATATGGGCTTACTAGAGCAAGCATACCTCATTGAATAACAATGTAGTAGGTGATAAACATCTAGACCAATATGCTAGCATCATATACAACATCATGGCATCATCATCAAAAATTCACTTTGTCATTAATGTGGTTTTGCATCAATGACAACACCTATTAGGCCTACATGCAAAAAGAAGAAATTAGAGGATTAGGCGCAATCAACCTAACACTCTGTGGAAGGTAGAAATAGAATAAGAGAAAGATACTAATGCACCTCATGCATGAATTTTCGAGACGAGGGTGAAAAGGTGTAATAACGAACTATATTAATTAATGAATTATTATAAATCAAAAAATTACAACATAAATAAATTAAATAAAACACATAGTACACATAACACAACATGTAACGTGGAAAATCCATAAATGGGTAAAAACCACGGAATAAATCCACTATCAAGACACTCTTACAATTACCAGTCCAATAACTCCCTCCTCACTTCTACTCCATATTTTTACCAGGATTAACCTTCATATTCCACACACTGGAATATTATTTTATATGTTGATCTAAATTTGATTCAATATATCTTGAATATGACCTAAGGTCATATTTAAATAACCCAAAGGGTTATAACATTATTAAGTGATGAGGCATACCTCCTCAATTTAATTAGTTGATTAATTAAATTAACCAACCCCTAATATAAAGTTTATATTTAAATAATATGAATATAGTTTATTCTATATTATTGAATACAAATTATATATTATGATGAACTTAATATTATAGTTCTAAAACTTCCCCTTAATATTAAGTGAGATCCATATGCCAACATTACTTGTTTGTACAACATGATTTACAAATCCATAAACCCTAAAGGTTTAGGCTAACAAATGTATTTGTGAGACTAAATCTCACCATTTCTCATGGAAATATTCTTATACCACATCTCTAGGAACCTTTTATAACATAAGGATCTTATTTACAAACAGATGCATAATGCACTCGTATTTTTCCCATAAACTCTATCAGTTTACATGTAAAATCTATCAGTGTACTTTTAGATTATACAAGATATTTTACAATGCTTTTAAACTAGAGTAGAAGTACATAGAGGAAAAGGATTCAATCATCCGATTGGCTATTACGAGGTGGCATTGTCATACACACTCCCCTCAATGGAAACTCTGAAAGGCCAAGCATTGCATGGAACTTGTAGAACTTCATAGCACATAATGGATTTGTGAACAATTCTGCAACCCAATCTTCTTTTGATAATACTCGAGATCTATATCACCGTTGAGAACCTTATCGCAAATAAATTTCATATGTATCTCAATATGATTCATTATTTGATGTTGAACTAGATTCTTAACGAGAGAAATGAAACTCTGGCTATCACATAGAAGAGGAGTACTTCCTTTAACTTCCATGTGCATATCTTCTAACAGCCTTTTCAGCCACATGGCTTCTTTTGTTGCTTCTATTACACTTCTATATTTTTCCTCAATAAAAGAAATGGAAATTTTTGGCTTCTTTCTACTACTCCAAGTAATGACATGATGGCCTCATTGCAATTGTCATTGCTTAATTCCTTATATGAAGCATAAGATCATTTTCTACGCTTTTCAAGATAATGGACATCGCCTCTTATACTTTCTATTGATATGTAGCGACATTATCGGTAGTTGCATGTCTTTCAAGGATATCTCTTTGTTCCAAATGTTGTAGTTTTTTCCATTCAACATTTGATATTTATCAATTTA
This sequence comes from Taxus wallichiana var. yunnanensis, assembly GCA_018340775.1. Lineage (NCBI taxonomy): Eukaryota > Viridiplantae > Streptophyta > Pinopsida > Cupressales > Taxaceae > Taxus > Taxus wallichiana. Next base: position 81,165,407 of record CM031234.1, read on the forward strand.
AAAATTGATTATACCCCATTTTTGCATAAAATATAGATAAACAAGGATTAAAATAAGAGTTTTATACAAATTCCCCCTATCATATTTTAATCCTCGTAATCGATCACGATCAATTTATACCAAAAAAAGGAGCTCCTCAGTAAATTGAATAGTCTATACACGAATACATTAGAATGATATCAAAAATTAAATTGAAATGTAAGTGAATTTTTTTAGTTTTGTAATAAAATTATGACCAAAAAAATTTCATCATATAGAAACGATAATTTTTCTACTTTTACAAAAATGATTTATAATTTGTTTATATTTTTTGAAAAAATAAATAAACGAATTATTTAAACATAATTTCTATAAAAAATGTTTATATATAAAAAAAATTGAGCCATATTATATCAACTCGGCGAGCCATGTTACTATCAAATCGGTGAACCATTTTATCCTAAATGTTAAAGCAAACCATATAACCCTGTCAAACCGAATACCAATATTTATTATAACCAAACATATATTATCAATCTCAACCATATATACCATATTGAAACCACATTGTAATGTTAAATGTGCAAGAAACCCATAGCCAAGCCACTTAAACAATAGTTGAGTCATTCACCATGCCCACGAAGGGATATCAAACAAAAGGGGTTGTGTGACCTAAGTCAACCAACCGTATTACCATGGGGATGCTTTTAAATCCTTCCTCATCTCTACATCACCCCATGTGGGACTAAACCAAAAAAAAAAATGAGGGGGACGTGTGGCGAGTGTGGGTGAGAGCTCACGAAGCGAGCAGTCGTGTCAAGTGGCACATAGCTAGGAGGGGGCGATATAGAGGGGGTCACCCCAATATTATTATATACAATTTTTAATATATGGTTTTTATTTATATATGTGTCCGGTTTAATAGATTTAGGTTATATAGGTTAAGTTTAGGTTTATATAATTTATATAAACCATATAAGTTTTATATAGATTTATGTATATGCATATATATATATATATATATATATATATATTGAGTATATGTCGATGGCGTTTGGGTGGAGCGGTTAAGTCGTATGGTTATTTTCGGCTCCACCTAGGTTCAAATCCCACTAGAGGAACGATCCCGATCGGGGTGGTAATGTCTTAGGTAGTCTTCTTTAGCAGGATAATTTGCATAGAGGTAATTTATAGATTAAGAATACTTGCACTATATGAGTGATCAAGAATGGCAGCTTATGGTTCATTTGTGGTGTGTGCATGTGTGGCAGCTCATGATTTGCGAGATGTGTGTTCAAGGGTGGCAGCTTGTGGTTCACTTGTGGTGTGTGCACACATAGCAGCTCGTTATTCGCTAGACGTGTGTTCAAGTGTTGTGGTTTGTGGTTCGCTAATTTTTGTGCCTAATTGATATATCTGGGTTGATTGTACTCCATTTCATAGCTCACCAAAAATTATTTATCTATAAAAATTAATATATGTAAATATATATGAGTATATATATATATGTATGTATGTATGTATAGAAAAAAATTATACTAATATATTTGAATTGTATTTTTATAAAATACAAATATTTAATAAAAAACACACAACTATTATAGTTTGAATTAAACTATAGGAAAAAAATTTTCAAGGGCCCTATTCAAGACATGAATAAGGGTTTCCGAAAAAACAAATGTAAAAGACAAATATATTATATGGGACAAGGAATTTTCTTGACCAATGAAAAAAATAGAGAAACCTATTTTCTCGAGTGTTGTCTCCCCTGTAAACTCAAATTTTACTCTGTATTTTTACTTCCCCTTTTGAATTTTCTTGAATCCTTGCAAACTATATAAAACTATATAAAATATTTCAAAATAATTTACAACCCTTACCTTAGTTTCAGGGCCTGGTAATTCCTGAAGTAGAATTCTTTTCACGCAGTTGAAAAATCAACAATGCCTTTTCACCTATGCAATATTCATCCAACCAACCAAGTGAAATGGGAAGGGGGTTAAATAATATTTCAAATATTTTAACTACCTTCCCAACCATTACAACCTTAGGTTACATTAGGATTAAATTTAATTTATTAATCCTGCTCTGATACCATGTCAGGACGAGGGGTGAAAAGGTGTAATAACCAACTATATTAATTAATGAATTATTATAAAGTAAAACATTACAACATAAATAAATTAAAAAAACACACAATACACAACACAACATGTAACGTGGAAAACCCCTAAATGGGTAAAAACCATAGAATAAATCCACTATCAAGAAACTTTTACAATTACCAGTCTAGTAACTCCCTCCTCACTTCTACTCCATGTTTTTACCAGGATTAACCTTCATATTCCACACACTCAAATATTATGTTATATATTTATCTAAATTTGATTCAATATATCCTAAATATGACCTAAGGTCATATTTAAATAACCCGAAGGGTTATAACCTTATTAAGTGATGGGGCACACCTCCCCGATTTAATTAGTTGATTAATTAAATTAACCAACCCCTAATATAAAGTTTATATTTAAATAATATGAATATAGTTTATTCTATATTATTTAAATATAAATTATATATTATGATGCACTTAATATTATAGTTCTAATAGGAATATGACCATATCAAATATTTTAGTAACTCTGATATCTTCCCCTTTAATAATGATGAGAGGAAAGACTTACCTTGAAGAAACTAGTCACTTGTATTCTTTACATAACCCCACATACCACACCATTTGAGATATATCTAATTTAAATGTCTGGATGTATATAGACACATGGTATAAAATATATTGTTGAGTTACCCCATTCTTTTCTCATGTGTTTTACTATTGAGTAAGAGTATGTAATATGATGAAATATCAATGGAGAAGGAGACCAATTCCTCCAAAATATTTGTATTTTGTATTTGGAGTTGAGTACTAAAGTGAAGGATTGAAATATGTATGCCACCATAAACCTATTTTAACTTTGTCAATGAGTCATATATTGTGCCAAAAGCCTATATCCATGATGAGAAATTTGAAACTATAAAAACTATAGTTTTTTTCCTATGAAAAAAATATGGTATGTTGAGGAACATCTATACAGCCCTTACCCATTTGTACAATTTTTAACATGTGTTTTATGCAAAAATTGAATGTTTTTACTTTTTCTCGAGTATTATTTCTATGTAAAAATTGTTCCCGATTTATAGTTCTACGTGTAAGTGTAGAATATATCTCAATGAATTCCCCTCTTTTGAGACATTTGTGAAAAACTATTTGAGTACATAACTCAAAAGGATAGAGTTGTACCCATGTACTCTATTCTTGAGAATTTTTAGGAGAGTGTAAAATGCTGAAGAGGTGGCCACCTTAGAGAGCTTATACCTATAAAAGGGTTCCACAAGGTGGAAACCATGACACGCAAAGATACTAACAACCATATTAATAGTAGGAATGATGTCAATAAGAAGAATAGTAGTAATAATAATGCAAATGTAATAGAATGAGAATATAGATAAAACAACAATATCAAGTGATAAAATAGAAGAAAGAGCATGTAAAAATATTCACATTAAGAAATAGATATACAAACATGGGATATCAATTATTTCACAAGATAATCAAGGACCTTAGGTAGCATACGAGAGAAGAAATTAGACACCCACCGTGTCATAAGGAAAGAAATTCACTCAAGCTTCATATAATGAAACAAACAAGTTGTAACACAAAAAACTATCAAACATGATGTAGAAATAAATAATCTCAAACAATTATAAAAGTAATAAACAATAAGAGAGAACATGAAGCAATACATGTCAACATTACACAGACACATGGGTTAGTCCTATTGGTTCAAAAATTGCATGTACACAATGTATGTAATCAAACACAATGAGGACATATAAATACATTATAATGAAATAATAACATCTTTATAGTGTATTGGTATGCCCCCAAAATAAGTAATGTAAGGGGAAAAAGTAGCTCATATTTGCATGCAATGATCTATGTGTCTTGTATCAAGTTCAATATACCTCTTGAAATCATTTGCATAAAGATTAGAAAATATATGCTATCAATCAAACTATAATGACTAATAACATAAGTAATGTAAAGTGATAACAATGCAAGCTATGTGTACAAGTACTAGTTTTGTAGTTTTCTAAATATATGAATGTATTTGTATTATTGAATATAATTATGTACAAGGATAGGGGTAGCACAAGAGATACCTAATGAGGGCATTGCAGGGAATACAAGATGATTTAGGAGAAATGAGAAGCACGTGCCTTAGTTGTTCGATGAATAATTCCCATATGTAAGTGGTTCGAAGTAATTTCATGTTTCATAGAAACCATAGATGGAGATCAAGGGATACTAAATCCACAAGAAGTGATGTGTAATAAGGTAGGTCTATGGGTATGACTTGAAGAATGAGAGCCACAAGATTAAAATATTCTCAAGAAGAGATGTTAAGAGGATTTAGAGGGATAAAACCACTAGATATAACATGTGTGCTAAAATTCTGGTTAGGAGACATAGGAGGGTTGGATCTACTAGATATATTGTGTGAGGTAAAAGTCTTATCAAAATATATATAAGAGCCCCTAAAGATTTAATTTGTTTTAGAAATTTGATTAAGTATCCAAGGAGTATATTGAAAAAGGGACATAATGTTATAATAAGGATAGGAAATTCTAAAGTGTATGTAACCAAAAATGCCTAGAAAGCATATGATTAAAATGAATAGTGGATGGAAGTGAAAATGGGACTGATGTAGGAATGATTGGGTAAATTAAGAGATCTAATGGGTGAGGAGTATGAACCAATTCCAATATAGGTGAAGGAAGGGGTGATCCTCAAAATATTTATATAGGAGGTGAAACAATAGAAGGTGTGAAAATGGGGTTGGGGGCATTTACTATAGAGGTATCTATCTAAAACTAGAAGGAGTGAGTGGAGAAGACAGGTCCAACGGGGATGGACAACAAGATGAATTGAAGAAGTTGTAGGATTATCTATATCAAGCTATATAATAGCATTAGTGGTGTATCGACATTGATTCTAAGGAACATATTTTAAATCCATATACATTGTAACATTTTGAAGGGGAATATGGTATTCCCGTAAAGTCATAGGTATAATAGAAGTAACACATATAGATACAATGAGTGAAGAAATAAGAGGAATAACATTAGAGGCGGGGATATAATGATATGGTGGTGGTATTGCATGATAATCATGATGATTTTTTGAAATATGTTTAATATTATTGAGAGAAGGAAGTGGAGTAGGGAATGATGTGAACTTGGTACCATCATTACTCGGGATCCTCCCATGCAATTACATTTACATAAATAAGATATTGTATAACATTCCTTAGCCTAATACATCAATTAGTAAGGTAACAAATGCATCGATAATAGTCATAATAAGCATTATAATCAAAAATATTACTATGAGGCTTGTTTACATCAACCTCAAGTGTTGGAGGGAAAGATACAATATTTCTTTCGAGTAATTGCTTTAGCATAATTTTTAATAGTGTAGATGAAACACAAATTTGGAAAGGGATGGGGTCCGTGGACAACCATAAGTAGATCCATGAAGATGAAACCATAAACTAGTAGACACAAAGTAATACTCATCGTATGTAACTATGGATTTATAATGAGGATATTATAATGGAACTTATCTAGGATAACATAGCATAATTTTTCAACGGTCTTAGGACCGATAGTAATGGGCAAGGTAATTTGTTCGAGTAGTTGAAGAATAACATTGGTAAAATCTTAGATAATCATAGTGGGGGGATAAATGATTAGTAGATATACCTTGATGGTGAATAAAACAAATTTTGGAAATATTAACTCTCAATCCATGATTAATAAGAACATGCATAACAACAAGGTAGTGTGTAATATTTTTGAATATATAAAGGAAGGCCCTTATTAATTATGTCTTTTCTAGGTAAATAAGTTGAGGTGAAGGAGATGGATTCCTCTAAATAAACCATTTCTTATATACACACCCATAGATGATCAATAGAGGTGTTAGGAAGAATGTGGGCATGTTAAAAGGCCTCATAGATTATATTATTACACTCAAGATGAAGTTTCACAAACTAAAGGAAGGGTGTGGTATAATCATTAGAATAATCCATGAAGGTAACCAAAATTGTAAGAATGATACTTACAAATAAGATATAAATTATCATATACTAATAAAACCAAAGATACTCGTAGGGTAGGTAGATTTTAAACAATAAATATTCAATTCATAAGTTGGGTTCACCAAAATGTTTATACCCATTTTAAGATTTATATATTGGTAAGGAATGTACAAAAATAAAAAAGGAATGTAAGGTTCATTACAAGAGGTTATTCGACTAATTAACTTCAAACAATAATTATATAACATCAAAATAACACATTAATACAACTAGTTAATACAAGCTCAAATACACAAGAGGAAGATAAAATTATCTATACAGAGAAATCTAGGTGCACATACTTGGGAATCAGGGAGTTCGAGACTAGAGATGCTCCACTTACGATATTGTGACCTGAAAATTCCCTAGTCTATAATTGTACATGTTGGTTGGGGTGTATAATATGGTCCCCCCTTCTATACAGTCTTGGACTCCTTCAAAATTTTGTTCTATAACTTTTTAGGTCCTTCGGTGGCCTGAAAATGTGGTTTGACTTCAAACCTTAGTTTTCACATAGTTTTGAAACCATCTCTAATCACCTAAATCATTTTAAAACCCTAACCACGGGTAGGAAACCCTACAAGAAGGATATTGTTTGGGTTAAATTGAAATCCATACACTTCCTATATCAAACCTACATTGAAGAGACATAAAAAAAATTTAGTTCTCCACATATACAACTAATTGGAAACTTGAACCACTTTGATCATGCTTGAGAGTATTATCATTTTGCTAAGAATTTGGAGTAGATAACTTGGTGTGCTTGTAAATGAGGTAAAATAAACTCATTGACTTGGTTTAATGCTTCAGAACTATAGTAGTAATTTCCCTAATGGATGTATATCATGTTTAGGAATATTTAGAGAGCCTTGATTGCGTTTTGTATGTTGCAAGTGAGTGTGTCAATAAAACTCCATGTGATTTTTAGATAAGTAAATGAAGTGATTTTACCTTTCTTATAGTGGAATTCAAAGGTAAGTTATAATGATAAGTCTGTCATAGGAAGATGAAAATACCCCCAAAATTATAATACATTAAAAATAGAATTGGAAATGTGTTATTTTGGGACCATACATGTCAAGGTAGAACTAGACTATATAACTTGACCAAACCGTATAGTTTTGGAAAGGGAAGAGGTATGTGAAATATTAAAGTTAAATCATAGAAAATAGTTTGAGTACTTGTATTATGTATTAATAATAAGATTTTTCAACACATGTATGAAAATAATAAGGTTAGGAAAGAGATAACAATATGCACTTTACAGGGTAGTATGTGGGTGTTTTCCTTAGACAAGAATCATATTTGAAATAAGTAGTGTTAAAAGGGTAAATTTTCAAATTTGAGTTTCTACAATACTTGTAACAAAATAGAAACCATAACAACTTGAAAAACCCTTCATCATAGAATTAGAAAATAAAAGGAGAAAAACATTCATGTGTTTTTGAGGTTAGACAACCCATGGTGGTTAGACTCTCAACTATTGAACCAATCCAAGTATTGCACTACATATCCTCATTACAAAAATCAAGCCTCATGTATTTATCCTAAGTGCTTGTGTAATTTTTATATACCAACCAACCCCTTAGGGTTTCCTCAGTGTCTCTTGAAACTAAGATAGAGGGATAACTACATAGCATAGAATGTACCCAATGTGGTATTAATGATATATGTTGTGCCTTAACAATGTGACCTAACCCTTGTTAAATTCTTAGAATGACTTTTGCCTTGTTAGTACTTGAATCTATGATCTTTTTATGCTTGTAGATGGATTAAGATAGACTTGTTATACTAGTTTAGTGATTCAATTTTATGTTAGGGACTACCCTATATTATTTGCAACTAATTTGAGTATATTTACGAACCCTTTGAATGTTTTAGAATGATGTTTGCAATAATAATTTGTAAGGATGTCAAGTAATTTATAAGGTGATATTGAAATGCTTATATAGTCTTTTGTAGAAGAGATATTTTTGATAAGGCTAACCATAAGAAAGTGAAATGACCCAAAGAATGATATAGAACTAAAATTAGAGTTGATAATTGAAAAGGGGTGGGAGAGGAGAGATAAATATATAAATAAAAAGTTGTTTCATGAATATAATATGTTTTATGTTTCTTTGATTAAATAATATTTCCATAATTGATGATAAAAAATATTGTAAGGATAAGAAAGTTATAAAATGGCTAAATAAATCAAAAGATTCAATTTCAAAGGTGAATATTTTTATTAGCGAGGATAAAAAGTCAAAATTGGCATTGCATAAGGTCAGGTTACAAAATTTTAGTGTCTATAGTTACACACGGGATTCTAAAATCCTGGCAAGTGAACAATGAAATGTTAAAGAAGAATTTAGAGTTTCAAGGTTCGAAATCAAACCTAACTAATACTTTAAACAATAACTAGGAACAATAATCACTTATTGAATATGGTGTTAAACTAAATCTGATTATATATAACATCATTTGTATGCCATATTCCTAGTAACTTGATGATTTTGAAATCAATTTTTCTAGAAAATTCATTTGTGTTTTTGGTAAAAAAATATACATATCTTGAATTTAATGTATTCTATAATTTTGTTTTTGATATTAGAGAGAACATTATATATTAATAAATACATTTGATTCCTTCACATATGACATCCTTAGAGATTTTGGTTTAGCTTAATATGACATGGATGCAAATTTAGATGAAGCCAATGTGTTGCCTCGACGTTCATTGACCTCTACGCACCCACCACAAAGGTATAAGTTTATAGTATTTTTGTAATGTAATTATATTTTTCATATTTAAAAATTATAACTATACATATTCATAATTATAGTTATACTACTTATAAATACCTATAAGATCCATTTAATAAAGACCACCACATTTGTATGAGTGAACATCCCTCAACCTCTAGGTACTCAAGACACATGTCTATATTTATATTACAAAATTATTTAATTTCACTGAAAAATTCTAATACTATTTGTGTATCAAAATTCTACTTCCCATATAGAGTGACAAGACGATGATGATGGTGGAATGATCATATGTAATTGTACTCTCGTGGTGTCCCCTACATGGAGATATAAATTTACATTTTATTTTTATTATAATATGACTTGATTATGACAGGTCTTCATCCCATATCAATTGACTCAAGGATGAGGGTAGCCATAAGATGAGGGATTCATTTGTGTGGAGGTATAAATTATTACTTCATTAATTAAAGTGGTTTTAAATAATTTTTTTATAATAATTTGACATTTCGTAGATCCTTGTTAGAGGTAGATCACTCTCAAAGCATGGTAGAAATAAAAAATTAATAAAAATGAAACAATGAGAGACTTCCCAAATAGTATGAACGACCTAATCCCAAGTGGATTAATAGGGATGACAACACACTCTTTCCTCCTCTAATAACAAACATTGATGGACCCTCTTTGATTGTTTATAGTAATTATAAACACCGGTAAGGGTACCTCTATGTAAAGGACGACATGATGATATTAATGGATATTTGGGTAAAGTAAGTATTTTAGTATATTTTATTTGAGCTATAATAATTTGTTTTCTTTAAATTTATCATTTTATTAGTTTAAGTTATTTTAAATTTATTTTATATTTCATTTTTAGTGATTTCAATTTTTTGTGGTTATAGGTATTTAAAAAAAAGAATAGTTGACCAAACATTAAAAATTGATTCATTCTATAGTGCTCATCGGTTTCTCTCTATTTTGATTATGTTGACTCATTGTAATTATTCACGATGACACATTGGACACATTATTATTTTCTTAGGATATGTATTGTTTTGTCATCACATTATCTTTTATATGCTAAATTCACTTGGTAGGATGTTTGTATTTGGCACATGAGACTAATTCTCGATTATTATCATTAATATATGACACAAATGTGATTTTCATTGATCTTGTTGATTTGAGATTAGAATTTATTTTATATTTGATTATAATATATGGCATGGATGATTATGGTGGTTTTTAATCCCTTATATAGTGGATGGATGATTTTGTAATAAATTGGTTAGTTGGTGTATGTTTGAATTTGATTGTTTGATATGCGGACTATTTCTTTATTTAGCATTTTTATTGATAAGGTATGATGTTTGAAATTGAGTGTGTAAGTAATAGGTTCACACTATATGAGAACATGGGTTTCAGGATATGCTCCTTCATGTGGCACAATAGGCCTTATAGGCCGAATTTACCCCTTACTTGATTTTGGTCCCTTTGTAATTATTATTTTTTGAATAATGTTGGAAAAGGGAATTAAATATTTGGTATATGTTTATTAATTTTATTTAGTCATTATTACATTTCTTTAGTCTTGTGTTTATTTGATTTAACCCATTGTATTTTTCTATTTAAATGGTTTTTCTTTTAACCTAATCACTTCCCACTTACATGGGTTGATTTAGATTGGTTAATTTATTTTATTTATTAGGTTTAGGATCACCCAACCATGGATTAGGTGGATCCAACACCCATATTAAAGGCCACGTCTTCCCCAAAACTCGAATTTGGTCATGAAGTGCCTTTTTGAGGAGTGTGGAGTAAGTTAGAGGCTATATTTACCTTGAAAATATCCCCAAGTACCATACTTATGGATGGGTGAGCTCTTTATAAATTTGATAATGCCTAATTTTCCCCATTTTTACCTTTTCCAGCCACATAAATTTATGATTTTTGATCCTTTTGTATGCTTTTGGACCGGAGTTCAGTTATCCCATGTGGAGACTTACAAGGTTTACTTTTGAATTTAATTCATTTATTGTTTCTAATTAGTGATAAAATTTGTTGATATGGAAAATTAGGTGTCTCCACAAACACTCACAAGGATATGCCCCTCTGCATTGGATGGTACAGCTCTCATTATTAAATGTAAACTAATATAATCATATCTAACTATTATGGGTTAGCCAAATAGGATGAAGATCACATAGGAACACTCCATTGAACCTATGACAAAGTTCTTTGATGGGGTACAATGGAGTAAATTACAACGTTGAGGGGTGAAGAAGATAAATTAAGAAAGGGAGGTTATTGTCATGAGTAGGCCAATTGCATATTTCACACCTAAATACTATAATAGTTTAACATTCAATATAGAAGAAAGAAACAATGAAGCTATCTAGTGAGAAGAATAATTAAAAACCCAGACAAAAAGTTCTTAGATTCATTTATCAAATATGCAAATCTCTTTCTAGATCACTATGCTTGCAAAGTGCATAAGAGGGAAATAGAAGAAACATAGGAAAAGGGAAATGGAAGAAAATTATATTTCATTTCTTGTGTAGTGATGAGTAAAAAGCATCAATAAATCTACAAAAATTCACAATTTCTACCAAAAATGCTAACTTTCAAGATCCTTTGAAATGGAGAAGCCATTTCAATTTATAGCAATGTGAATTGACCTCTCATCTTCCCCCACATAACTCTTCATGTTCCTATTCCACTTATGAATTTTCATTTGCCCCTAGAAGAGAAAAATTAAGTATTTATCTTATAATTTTAAGAAAATACTTTTACAATTTAAAATTTATGTCACTTAAGTGAATAGGAAAAATACAATGATTATTCTCAACAAATAATTAGAAAGGAGATAGAGAAGAGGAGAATGAGGAGGGAAGAGAAGGAATGCTCCAAAGCATGAATTTCAATGAAGATCAGCTCCGGTGGTATTGAAGATGACAATATGACCCTTGATGATCCTCGATGCTTATGCATTGATGAGAAGCTCTAATAAATATCACTTTGAACACCTTGCCCCCTTTTGAAAACCCTTGAAATGATGAACCTTCGCCACATTACTTGAACACACCGAGAGGAGGAGTGATGAAAACTTAAGAAGTAGACCACTGAGAACACTAGAAGATGACTCCCCTTATTGATAAAATCCTTCTAATCCTTGAGACATTTTCATAGCTTCATGATCAATCATTCACATGAGAGAGATTGGATGCACTTTGTTCACCCGTCATGATCTTGATCCTACCACTATGGGAACGTTGATGATGAGTGAAGCATAAAAACATTTCGATCATGGAGCAAGGAGAGAGGAATGAAATAAAACCAATTCCTTCCACCTTTTTATCATGCACCTAATGTGAAATTAACTAGAATTGTATTTGATGCAAAAATGACAGTTTTCTCATTTTGATACTCTTCGTTCACCTCATCGGGAATGTAGGAATTGACTTGAAAACAAAGAGGGCATCTCTTGTGAGTGCTCAAAAATTGAAGTATGGGTGAAGGACCATAATGTTACCACTCTTAGCTCATTTTACCCATTTAATATTTTTATAATATCCACCATTATGGTCCCATTTAGCCAATTCTTTGTCGTTTTTGTAAATTTTGCCAATTTTGAGTGTCTTGATCATGGGGGAATGGAATGAGGAGTATGAATGCACAATTTTCTTGGAATTAATATCTTTATTAGTTTCTCACATATAGGATTACTAAAAATATAAATTGGTCTTTCTCGGTGTCAAATTCGAATGAAACTACTTGTAGAAGTTTACATAATTCATTTTGAAACTCTACTCCAATTTTCATGAGATTTCACCCACTAGAACCCTAGGAAGTGACGAGGTGCCTCGCTTCCCTTTCACTATTATGTCATGGAAGAAATTAATGGATTCCCTAAGCTTTCTATAAATTTTTCTTTCCCACCTTAGTTTGTGATGAAATCGGCTTCACCGGAATAGATTTTTCTTCTGGACTTTGTGCTCAAATGTTTATCTTGATCTTTCCACCATTTAAAACCTATTTCATAATTTAATATGTTATCACTTTATCCTTTAAGGTGTTTTGAAAAAATCAAGATTGCAAACAATATCACCTCGATCTAGTTACCGGATTGTGAGATATGAATTTTCTTCGATCTAGGGCACGAAGTCATTCGGAAAAACATGAACATGGAGCTTTGTGAAATTTCAAATTTTATGAATATTTCCTCAATTCTATCATGTGGACATGGAGGGAGGAATGAAGGAATAACAATGGAGGAGAAAAATCTGGAAAAGTTTTGCCAAAGTTCCAGGTGGATATTTGAGCATTTGGAGGAAAATCATCAAAAATGTTATCTACTTAGTTATTTAGCTTTATATGGGGGAAATTTTTTCCCTTTTCCCCTTGTAAAATGGATTAAAGTTACACAAAAATTCACCCTATACCTATGAGTACAAGTGGTAAACATGCATTTGCAAAAGAGCAAGAGGGAGAAGCTTATTTTTAGCACATGGGAGCCAAGTTCGGTCGCGTGAAGAAACATGTGGGAGAAATGTGGGGGTGAATTATTTTTCCCCTTTTCCCCTTGTAAAATGTATTAAAGTAACAAAAATGTTTCCCTATCCTCATGGTGACAAGTGGTGGACATGCGGTGCATGAGGCGGGGGCTAGAAAACTATCAAAAGGTGTTTACAAAAGCTTCATAAGGTCATGTGGTGGGTATAGGAGATCAAATAGGTGAGAGGAAAAACTTTTTTCCCCTTGGAAAAGGTACAAGATGAAAAAAATTGTGCCTAATCATCATGTTGACACGTGGCACTGGAAAAAGTTTCTAATTGCGAGCGTACCTTGGGAAGGACTATGAAAACGAAATTACCGGAGCTCCCGAGGGTTTTTATGGGCACTTATTTATATTATTTTGACTAAAAATATAATTTTTAAAATAATGGAATGGGTCCTATGATCTAATTCTTCCTCCAATTCCCTCAAAATAGCTTTTTTCTCGGGACCGCAGGTGTGCCTACCAAAAATGGATTATGGAGAGAAGCGCCTTGGTCTTGTGAAAATATGAAAGTACCTATTTAGAGAATTTAATTATATTTCAAATGTTATATTTTTTGACCTGAAACTCGTTATTTATCTCCTGAATTAATTTTCCGAAGCTCGGTGTTGTTTTGCAAAGTCAAGAAGCTCCTTTGTCCTCAAAACCCACTTTTTTAAACTTGCTCTTAAAATTCCGAGATCTTTCCATAATATTCATAAATAACTTAAAAATTCTCTTATATCCTCAATACCAATCCATTATTATTTTTATCCTTCAACTCTATCCCAAAGATTGCACACCTGTCTTGGAAAGGCTAAAAATAGCCTTTCTAGGTTCACTGAGAAAACTACCTTGAGAAACACTACATTGGGAGAACCTCATGAGCTTGATTTCACATTTAAAATACTTGGGGAAGGGTATTACAAAACATATGGTAACTTGAAGGATGGGGATAGTCATGACTCCAAGGGTAAAAATGACCCGGGGAGTGCTCAGGAGGGTTTATACACACAAAAATTAACACTAGGGTATAGTTTTCATGTTTCATCACTAAATTTTTCCCTTGCAAAACACATGACAAAATTTCTATAAGATATTATTGGATGGATTTGGGTGACTTGGAGTATTATGTGGAGGAGTAATACATGTCACCTTCCTATTGATGTAGAAATTGGGAATTATTTTCCTTTATTATCCTCAAACTTTGAGGTTTTGGGGTTCTTTCATTATTTTTGTTTTGGCTAATTTTTGGAGAGGAAGAGATTGGTTGAAGGAGAGATTATATCTTGGGAATTTAGAAAGATTGAATTAGATTTTGGAAGCTTGGAATTTTATTTTATATATGATGTAGTCCTCACACTCTTATTTTTATGTTTTTTTTTAAAATGAACATTGTATTCTTCTTATTTATATTTTGTGTGTGATTGGATTTGTATTTGGATTGCTAATGATTTTTTTCTTTATTTATTTTCTCTCTCAACCCCTTTGGGAGTGGATTTTTGAATTATATGGGAAGAGGAAATAGTAATATCCATTCCCAAAGGGCTTGATTGGAATTCCTCTTTGGGATTTTTTAGTTTTTACTCCCTTTGAATAAGGTTTCAAAATCCTTGATAAGGAGGATGAAAGGAGGTATAATAATTATGGTTTTTTGGAGGGATATGAAGTTATGGAGGAAATTTGGAACATTTAGAAACTTTTGGAAATTGATAAGGATACTTATTTGGATATGTTTGAAAGTGGATTTTATCTCCTATCTTCCCCATTAGAAATAAGTATGGAACTTCTTGAAGTGTTTTTGTGTTATTGTTAAATAAACTTTTTGGGTTCTTTGGTTGGTTGTTTTGTTTTGGAAAATCCCCTTCTTTTGGGCTCACATGGAAGCTTGCATTATTTTCTCTCCCATAGGATTGGAGGGAGGATACCACTCTCTCCATTATTTTGTTGTTGCATGAAATTATGCCAATTGGTTGGGTTGTAAACCAAGCCTTCTCTTATGGCTTTGGATGTTCTTTGGTGGAGTTGGAGTTGGACAAAAAAAGGAATTTTGGGATCTTGTTTGTTTGTTTATTAATTGTGAAAGTAAGTTTTGGCATGTTGTTCCCACTTTGTGGGAGGTTTGTGTTCTTGCATTTTAAGTTTATTGAAATATTGTAATTCCAAGTGAAGGAAAGAGTTATTTGGTTTTATTATTTTTTAGGAATTATATAAAACAAAGTTGTAAATCTTTCCCTTTTGGAATGAATAAATTATAACTTTGTGTAAATATAAACTCTTACATTTATCGTTGTTTGTAGTGAAAATATTGGACATGTTGAGTAAGGTAAAAAATGTTTTTGTTGAGATTATTGAAATGCCTACCAAACTATGGACTTTTTCAATTGAATTTGGTGTATTGATATGCTATGATTGAAATTGTAAACATTTATACTTAGTTGTTGAGGGTTAAGATTTGAAAAAAGGAGAAATGGATCATAACTTTCTATATTTTAAATGGTTTAGAAAAAAATCTTGTTTTTCATATCGGACTTCCAAGTTTGATTCATTATCTTATATATTTCAAAATAAAATGGTTGTTAACTTGTCTAATTTTTTTATTTCTCATCTCATTTGATTACAAAGAAAATATATTACTCCTTATATCAGGATATGAGTTGAGAATGTTGAATACACATTTAGGTGTGTATATATGGGTTTATATATATATATATAAACATATTATTTATGTTTTTTAAATGTGTAAAAGAGGTTATTTAAAACCATGTATTCATTTATATGTATATTTCTGAATATATATAAACACACACACAATATTGATTTATTTAATAAATAAAGAAACAAATTTTAGGTTTTGGGAGGAATGGGGACTAGGATGACCCAACCCCTCCCCTCCATATCTTTTGCATTTGGGCTTGAACCAAAATATATTCCATTTTACCTAGGAAAATTCCATTGTATTGAGTACAACCCATCTATACTCTATTTTTTTGCATCCATTCGGCCCTTAAACCATTTGTGGAGGCCATAAGGCCCTAAAGTACGATTTCCTTTTCATACACACACACACACACACACACACACACACACACACACACACACACACACACATGTATATATATATATATATATATATATATATATATATATATATATATATATATATACATATGTATGTATGTATGTATGTATGTATATATGTATACATGTATGTATGCATGTATGTATGTATGTATAGATGTATATATAAACACACATTTCCACCCATTTATAAATGCCTTGATTTTAATTATATAATTGGGTATATATAGGTAAATATATACATTTAATATGTATATGTATATGTATATGTATATATCCATTGTTCCATATAAACCCTAATAAGGGTATTATAAATAGAAGATAAATAAATTAAATAAGGTGTCATGAAGCTCCTCCACAACCTAAAAAAACAAGAATAAATGAGAAAATGAAAAGAGAAAAGAAATTGTAATTGAGTTTTAAAAGTGAGATTATGGATTTTAGGAACCCTATGGATCAAGGTTGTAAATCCCTTTAATCCAAGGGATATAATTAAACCTAGGATTTCCAATTGCCCAATTAGGAAATATAGGGTTTACTTAGTTGGTTGATCATGTGAGGATCAACCCTACATATTTCCAAATTTGGATGAATAATATTAAATCTAAATTAGCTTTTAAATTATTATGGGAGTAAGGGGAATGGGTCCATTTGGATGGGGCCAAATGGAACCCATGTCCAATGAATTATTTATACCTTAGCCAAATTAAATTATTACCTTGCTAAGATTAACTCCTTTTCATGGGGAAACAAATTAACCCTTAATAATCTTAATTAACATTGATTGTGAATAATATTTCATTTTAATTATAATACCCCTTGACTAAATTATTGACTTGGAATAATAACTAAATATATGTTGATTATTAAACAAATAATACTTAATTAATGTTTAAAATGCATACCCTAATTTTATGGAGTTTTCTACATATGTATTTTGGGTCATAAAATCATGGACACGAAACATTCAGATTTTCATCTAGAGTGGCTACAAATCCCAGTTGAGAGACAAATAAGGCTATCGACATAACTTTTTCCAAGCTCAAGAATACCCACAAAACCCAAAGCTAATTGGAAAATTTACATCGAAGGATTTAGGTGAATAAAGACAAATTTGAGGGTTATTATGTTGCGTATATAAGTTTTTTTAATAAAAATGTATATAATTTTAAAATAATTATTTATATTTATGATTTATAGGTTCACTACTAATAAAATACAAATGATGAGAGGAGATGTCTTCGACCTCTTGAAATAGAGAAAGATTCTTGGTTTAGTTTGTGTGACAAGTGGCTAGCATATGACATTAATAGGGATGTAGTTTAATTAATGAAAATAATTATATATGTTGACATTTACATTATAAATAGTAATACTTATAGATTTGCACTTTGGTTGATAAAAACATTTTAATTTAATTTAATATTTTATTTTGTCATGTTTTCATTCACATATTATAAAAGATAAATATGGTATATGATAAAAAAATGCAATGGAAATTCTATAATATGGTTATTGATTACAAATTTAAGACATATTGTAATTGATACAAGTATCAAAAGTAATTTTCTCAAGGGTTATGAAGCTAGAGTCAGAAAAGGGTTGTTAGGGACTCATCATTTGGGTTAAAAAAACTTAGAAGACACTATTAATACTTTTAAAGTTCTATATAAGCTATTTATAGAGTTATGTTATTTTTTTAATAGTTTTTAAATAAAAAATATTAATTTATCTATTTTATCATATAATTGTATTTATAGTAACGCACAATAAAAAGTGTGTGTGGAATTAAAATATTTGAGATGGAAGTGAAAAAAATTAATCAATAGGCCCAAGATAATCAGTTTGTACCGATAAGACATGTAATGTTGAACTCATTGTACACATTAACTAAAAATTAAAATTGAGCAATTTTAACATTTTATTATTATTTTTGGCAGGGTAAAATAAATTGGGAGGATAAAATGGATGTTGAGAAGGATGAGTAAGATGAAGAGGAAGTCAAGGAAGACAAGGATTATCAAGATCATGAAGATCAATAAGATTGTGAGGATTGGAGGGAGGAGGATGGGACTAATCACCGTGATATTTAGGATGTAGTTTTACATCTATTTTTTTGTAATTCAGAAGGGACCTCTTAGTAATCCCTTGGAATTACACTATTATATATTATTGTGATACACATTTTAAATCGAAATATAATATTTATTATTATTATTATTTAAACATTTTACAAATTCTTAGTGTATAATTTCTCAGTGACAATACAATGTAAATAATATTTTAGTATATAATGTTTAATTTTTGTAAATAAGTAAAAATATAATATAATTATTCATAATCATAGAATTTGTAATTACTTTAAATTTTATTTCTTTTTTAATATTTATCAAATGATTTTTGCATCACATTTGTGTCACCCTTGCTCTTAATATTGTAGGCCTTGTGTTATTATTAGGTGGCAAAAATTAGATGCATATTCATGGTAAATTTGGTACTAAAGTGTCAAAAAGTGATGCTAATTTGACGAAACTAAAAATATATTATTTCATCTCATTCACATAAATTTTACGTCATGAAATTTGACATGATTTTTCGCAAGAACAAAATCCCAAATTGTTTGATTCGCAACACAAAAATGATCCAAAAATGAAACCATTTAAACATTGTGTAGTAGTGATGGTCTCCATGATAATAACCCACTACAAGAATAAAATCCTAACACTTTCCACTAAAGGAATCCCTTTGTGTGATCCAACGTAGACTATCAAATGTATTTGACATGGGTACACATATTTTATTTTGATTTGTGATCTTTGTTAACACATCTCAAGTGCCTAAAAAGAGGGGGAATTTAGTGGGGTATATTATACACATATGGATGACACGTATAAATTTCAAACTTCGAATACAAAGTTATATAGGCACATATCGTAAAAATAAGAACATATATAGAATAGTCATATAATTTTCATTGGTATAGAACCATCAACTAGGACAAAACTATAGTATGTGATGTCCCAAATTATATGTTTTTATCCTAGGGAAAATTTATAGAAAATTTTAGCATTCTCATATTCGACATACTTTTTAAACTTCTAGTACAAATTTAGATATAAATGACAGAGTTCAAAGAATAATACAAGGGGTGTGAATACTTTATTCCTTCTTCATTAAACCGTAAAGGGTATAGTGGAATTGGAATTATTATCCTTTTCAATATTTAACATTTACATATTTATCATATTCATCTATTACATCACATGGTGGGGGCATAAGACACACTTAATTCCCTTTCATTTTTTTCTATTAATTTTTTTACCTAGATTTGTTTGTGTCAATATGGTTTGTGTGGGTGGAATATATTAGAGTTGATAGATAATTTTTATGTTTTTATTATTTTCTCTCTTTTTTGGGAGACATTATTGTGGCTAGATACTATGTAGAATGTTCTTCTCTCTTTGTTAGGTTCTTTATGGGAAAATTCATATGGTACCTCTTCCGGATGTTGGGTCATGGGAACTCAACTACTCTCTTACTTTGACTTCACTTTCGACAAAAATTCGGGACCGATCACCCCAAATATTGCAAAAATTCAATTCATATCAGAATCTAAAAACACAACATTAATGGGAGTTCCTCCTCGAAAGAAAATGTGTGTATTCCTTCCATGTTTTGTCTCTTTAATTTACTATACAAAAAAATCAATTTTTCAATTTATATATACTACTCACATTTGAGTTAGAGTTCAATTTCTCATATAGACATTGAATACACTCTTTTTTATAGGTTTCACCATGAATCGTGTTGATCCCAACACAACAACAAAAAATGAAAAATATAGAGAGAGTGTGTGTGTTGTAAATAAAATTGGTTCACCTTATATTGGGGCCTTAGAGTTAAAATTTGGATCTTAAAATAGTTTTAAAAATCTCATTTTTAGCATGCTTATAATTTAGAATCACCCAAAAATGGTTTCCTTTCCTTTCTCTACATATACAAAGGATGCCACATTTATTTTACTGAAATATGAAGTATTTTTGGCCTCTAAATGCCAATTTGACATGCAAAGCCTTGAAATCCTTTGTTATTGGGCCCTT
The DNA here is from genome assembly GCA_018340775.1 of Taxus wallichiana var. yunnanensis. Taxonomy (NCBI): domain Eukaryota; kingdom Viridiplantae; phylum Streptophyta; class Pinopsida; order Cupressales; family Taxaceae; genus Taxus; species Taxus wallichiana. Next base: position 81,186,055 of record CM031234.1, read on the forward strand.
CATGTTTAATCCAAGTGGTTAATACTTTTAAAAGTCCCGTGATTATCGATTAAACCCAAGTGTCTCCAATGATAAGTTCCAATCATCAACACATAAATAAGTATAGTGAAAAGCCACTAAGCCTTAATGGATGTATGAACACATTATACCGATGGGTGACAAGTGTCACTCATTGGCTCATCAATACAAGTGTTCACTTGCGATGGGTGATTTCACCAATAACGTGCGTGCATAAAATATTGGAGAAGAAATAATATGGATGCCAAAGGCTCAAGAGCCCACAAAGGATAATGATATCAATGACAACCACTTGTCACCGATTAGTGCCCCGAGTGTATGAGGGAAGTCATAGCTGAGGTTAGAGGGATTATGTGAATCCATGACACCAATGGAGGATGCATGATGATGATTGGTGAGAGCTAGGAATTGAGATAGAAGTGAAGGAGGTATACATGGTGGGTAACAATTAGATGTAGGAAGTTCACACTAGGTTAAATTTGATGTCCAACTAATAAAGGAAAATAATTTTAGGGACATTAAACTAAGAATTACATTAAAATTACTAAGGGGTCCATTTTATTTCTCATAAAATTTGACACTCGAGCTCCAATCAAGGAAAATGGTACCATTGGAAATCTTAGGAGGAGAGCTACATGTTGGTATATTTTTGAGGCAAGTAGAAGAGAGATCTGAAATATTTTAGTGACATAATTTTGGGTGGTCTCGGTTAGTTTTTTTGATCAATTTTACTCCAAATTTCCTTTTCATGCTCCCGATTATTCCTTTTAATTGAAAATATGCCTCCTTGATAGCATATTCCATCTATGGACAGAGACTAAATTTCTAAAAATTATAAAAATAAAGCTTTCAAAATGATCAAAATCTGAAATATGAGTTTGATTGACAAATGACAACCTCTTATTCATCCATCCTCCTAATTTAAAGGATGCAAATTTATTTTCCATCATGGATTACCATTTGTGTTTTTCTTAGATCAATTTTTGTGCCAATTTATCTCACTTATGATTAACTAAAATCAAAATTTTATAGGTTAATCTAAGGAGTAAAGAAATGCAATAACTCGAAATATAAATGATAAGAAATTTATTTGATATTTTGAATGAAATGAAATAGATGAAATGGGAGGAAAAGGTACTAACCTGAAAATAACTTACCTCACAATAATTTGGGATTGGATAGAGTGATGTTTTGGTAGATTTGGATATTGTGACAAACCTCAAAAAATTTCAGAAGTGGTAGATTTAGCCGACCGGGATGCCTAGAGAGGAGCGGGGTACTGTGGGTGCCATGGTTTGAAGTATGAGAACCCCGGTTTATGGATTAACTCGTAAAAATGAATCTAATAAGGTCATTAAACCCTCATAATAATTTTTCCTTTGATCTATTTTGTGTTTTGCTTGCTTCACTTATGTCACTCAGAATCACCAATGAATAATCTCCTGCAAAACCCCACACAAAAGAATCAAAACCCTAAAAATAAAGATGAAAATGAATGGGTAGGATTTTCCTTAGCAGGCAAATGGATGGACATATTACCGAGTGATGCACTACATCTCAAACCTAATGTAGTTTTACATTCTTGTGTCCAATCATGTTCCTATGATGCCCTAGTGTTAATGACACCAAAAGTAACAGAAATAGCTAGATAAAAATACATATTGGTGGTTAGAATAGAATAAAATCCCCTTCATATGTAGTGTGTGATGTATAATAGTTTCTAAATGTAGTCCCTTGCATTATTTAGATAGATATCCCTTAGTAGAAATAGTCTACCCTTAAGATAGTGTGTATGTTGTGTTTATATGGGGATATCTTGCTCAAATTTTGACACTAATAACCCGAAATGTTGACTAGTACTTAGGGGAATGGGAGGGAAAATTATAAAGACCAACCTCAAACATCTAAATGAAAAGAAAGAATGACCAGGAACAAGGTGCCTAAGAATGAGGATTAGGGCACCCATGGGTGCCATAATGCCTCCCTGTGCACCCCCTAATCAAAGACTAGAGATGACACTCCGAGTAATTAACGCCAAATGAGACTCCCTAAGAGACAACCATAACTTTACAAGAAACTAATGACTATGTAATATACTTAATGAAAATGACTAATTAAATGGACAAAACGGAATCAAGGATGAGCCATTAGTGAATACTTTTCTTACGTAATATCCATATATTAAACAATATAGTTGATGGTATACTTATAGTAGTAAGTGCATTATTTTTTAAATACATTTCCCCCACTTTATGTTGGTGAGTTTAAAGCTCAATAAAATAAAGTAGATAGAGATGCGTACCTAAAATAAATCTGGAGAATCCCACGTTATAGTCAAACATGCAAATATGGTAGAAAAATGTGTCAAATTAACCACATAGCATGCCAAACCATGGATCAACGTGTTAATCCATGTAACATAGTGAGAGGCATAATATCACGATGAAGTACACTAAATGAGAGTGACGATTGATGATTTATGATGAAGATATGATGGGGTAGGGAGCGATCAGTTCCCAACCCAATTATGTGTATATGAAAAATCAACCAAGGGATTTGGGCATCCTGCTGCTAGAGGAATAGTGTAGGGAGAAAGGTGTGTTACTTTCTAACCTCTAACTACATCATCAAGATCTAGCCTCTGTAAATGGACTCGGATCAAAAAAATTTGTGGTTTTGGATCCAAATAATTTTTATCAAATAGTATACATTTATAGAAGTGATTTAGGAAAGGCGCTCCTTCCCCACTCCCGGATGTCACCACAATGTGATGGATTCCAAGTTAGATCATATGGAATAAAATTTGAAATATATGATGGCTTCCAAGTTAGGTCATTTGGAAGAAAATTCCAAATATAGAATAACTTCCCAAGTTAGGTCATCTAGGAAAGTAATGAATGTAACTCCCAAGTAAGGTGATCTGGGAGACTATATATGTTATATTGTATTGATTCAATAGTGTGATTTTGATTGTTAGAGACTTGAATGTGTAATTGAATTAATTGATTGATTATTTTTATTGGTTACTCATAGTGATATTTTACACTAGTTTCCCCGTGTTAGGTCATTAGGGGGATCACTTCAAATTAATGAAGTATCGCATATAGATAATTTACACTTGTTTCCCCCAGGTTAGGTCATTAGGGGGAATCGATGGTGAAATGTCGCATAGTGCATTAGTAAATGTTTGGAAATGAAGAATTGGTAGTTTTTATTAATCACGTGATCAAGTAAGGGGAATTATAAAATGACCCAATTGTATGCCTCCCCTTTTGGTGAAAGGGGAAGTGATGATAGGAAAGAATTTTGAGCCAAAAATAAGCAAGAAATAGATACAATGTGATAGAACTTGCTAAAATGTGTATATATCAAGTGAATTATAATGCATATATTACAATTTTAGGTGGAATTATGAAAATAACACCACAAACGGGGTAGAAATCAGATTGAAAATGCTCAAGATATGACGAAAATTGTGTGGTGTGTATTAGTAAGACATGATCGCTAAATAATAACCATAGTAAAGTAGGCCATGGGAAGTAACTATAAATAGTAAGTCAAAAAGTGGATATTCACTTCATTTTTATTTTTCATGAGCGTGTGAGTGAACTCTAAGTGTGTAAGGATGTCACAAGTGAGAGCAAAGACAACCTAGCCAATTTGAGATGGTGGCGACGACGTACCATTGTGTACGATGGTGGAGTTGGTAAGTGTGATGTTTTTTCAAAAAATGTGTGTGTTAGTCTAATTTTATTGATTTTTTGTAAATTTTGAATGTTTAGTTTTCTCATCATTTTAGATCTAGACAAGATTGGTGAGGGAACTAGTTGCCCCTTAGACAAGAGCACATAGACTTGGGCACTAATGTCCTACTCCTAGGTGCCCTAGTCTAGAGAGTTTTTATTTGATCTATAACGGTGAAAATCATATTTTTAGTGTTTATTTATGTGATAAGAGAGTGTGTTTGGATTTGTATAGTTTTCTAATGCTCCTTTTTTTTATGTTCTATGTTGTGTAGAGATATATTCAATCGAGGAGTTTCGCAGTGGTCGTTTGCTTAGGTTGGGCCTATCGATGATGATTGGGATGATATGGACCATGTTGGCCTATGACACATAGCGTAGATGGGATATGTGCCCCGATAATATTCCTATGTTAACATCTTTATGCGAGAGATGGTTCATGGATATACATACATTTTGGTTTCCTATGGGTGAGATGACAAGCTTACCTTAGAATATGTGTATCGCATACTATGATTGTTATTTGTTAGGGAGAGAGTACATGTTATGCCATTGGAGGATATGAAGAGACATATATGTGCTACTAGATGGTATTTTGTGGGACTTGATTACCTTCCAAGGCCCACATCATTTTAGATGTTATCTTGAGGTCAAGGGCCCCATGCTTACAAAATTTCATAGTCATTATTATTGCTTCATCCATTGCAGTAGAGGGAGGAGGTGTGGGCATCTTGTATAAGATTCACGATATATGCCACTAGACATGGGAGGATAGTACTAGATATGTGTGTGCACGATGTTTATTGTCCCACCTATACGAGATATTTATACATGTTCACTTAGGATGAGCATGGTGGTGGGATAGGAGCCACCACATTATTGCATGTATGGGAATATGTTCATATAGTCATGCGAGAGGCCAGTTGAAGGTCCACAAGTAGAGTGGTCTAGGCCAGATATATTTGTGAGTAGGTGGGTTAATGTACATGGGTGTAAGATGGACACTGATACTTACAAGAAATTGATAGATAGGATGGGGCCCGAGGAAGTTGTATGGAGGCCATATCACAATTATGGAGGATGGTCGAGGATGTTGTAGAGATTTACTGAGTATACATAGGACTATGTGGTTGGAGGATCAATTTCCAAGAGTGGCCAATTTATTCCAGGTGGAGAGAGTATCTTGAAACAGCTTTGGCATGGCTTGGGATGTTCCCCATAGCCATATATATGGTTGAGAAACATTAGAGCACCGAGGAGGTCCAAGGCTAGACTAGGGTCCACAAGAGAGTAGATAATACTTCCTAGGCTAGATGTGGCTATAAAAACTGATAGAATCAAATTATGTTGGGTGTATGGAGGCCTACTGTGCATGGTGGGAAATACATTGATGGGAATTCGTGTTTCCATTGTTTGTAGAAGTAGTGGGATTAGCACATGGAGGAGTGGGAGAGGGGGAAGAACATGCCCCCAACAATGTAATGGTAGTTGTAGTAGAGCATGAGTATTCTTATAATTATGTTGTGATGTGTTATGTGCATATATGATAGTGATGGTTATCTAATGGGTTGTTTTATGTGTTATAGGTGATGTGTATTGGTCATTGATAGTGGATACTTCCATCTACACATTGACGTGGAATGTGTCAAATGACATACTTACGGGTGGAGGTATACTAGAGCATGTGGATGACATTATAGATGATAATGCCCATTTGTTTGATCCATTGGTCATGTCGAGTGATGTGTATTATGCTACTAGGTGAGAGGGATGAGGCCCACGAGGAGACAGGATGGGTGAGAGAGGTGATGGGTGGTGGTCCATTAGCACAGGATGTGTTCACACAATTTATGGCACTACAGATTCATTTTTGAGATTCTATGGAGAATACCTTATTACATAATCAAATGCAAAGGTATAGGAGTCACGATCAAAGGCATCGAGTGAGTGGTGAGGATTCTAGATCGAGAACTCTTGCAGTACCAAAGAGTGATATCGATGATCAAATTTGAGTTACTTTTTTATGTACTATGTAGGGGCATTACCCCCAAAGTGATGGGATGTTTTGTAATGATTATTATACTTTATATATATAGAAGGTTTTATTAGTTTATGATGATGGTATTTCATTGTGTATGATCGTGTGATTATTGTTGTAATGTATGTGATGTGTTGGATATTGTTCATGTTAGTTGATGTAGACTTGCACTATGATGTTGGTATTGATAGAAAAAATGTGTAATGTGAATGATGATAGGTAACATATGTAATCTAATTGATGAGTTGAGTGAGATGCATATTTTTTGAATGGAACTTGTAATGCATAGTTAGTATAATGGGTATAGTAGAATGTATGTAAAAATAGATAATGTATGATTTCCAAACTAATGTGTCATAATAATGTAATGTGATTGTAATATGTTAGTGTGATGAATATGGGGGAAGAATATTAGCAATGCCCCAAAGCAGTGTATAGATGATGAGGTTCATTTAGTTAAGACCCCTCAACAGTCAATAATGAACTGCGTAAAGCAAGATTGCATCATCGGGAAATGATTGAGTGCACTAGATGAATCAATGAAGCGCGATGAGAGGTTCTTATAAAAATCCCTCAACATTCATGTAAGAACACAAGTGCATCATCGAGGGGTAAGGTGATAGTAATCACCTACCAAATACCAAGGCAACATGAAGTGGTGGAAGCATGTGACATGAGAGCAACGTGAGCATATGAACCAAACTAAATATCATGTGGAGTTACGGTGGGATGGATGAATGCGGAGGGTTTTGGCAGCTGATGTGAAGTAATAGTTTTATTTGGTGGATGAAGCAGATGTGGTGAATGCAATGGTGCAACTATGGATGGATGTGGTGGAGAGCGTGCAGGCATGATAACTTGCGGTGATGGACGTATAATAACCTTAGTAGTAGATGGAGGAGACAACTCAACCCAAATAGAAACATGTTGACTTGGAAGAGGAGAGATTGATTTTTCACATAAGCAAGAGCTAAAGGAAATGATTCCATTATCCTCTAATTTTTGTAATATATTATGAAGGGAAAATAAATCACTGTCCCTATGGCCATTGATACGATGATAATTACAATAGGGTTGATCATTCCAACATTGTAGATAATGTTGTGGATGTTGTTGATTAGAGGGAAAGTAAATTAGATGCTCATTAAGTAAAACACACATCACATCATATGATTGAGCATGATAGGAAATTGCAATGGATTATGAGAAACAAATTGAGTAGAAGGAGAAGTATCATGTCACAGAGGAGGAAAATAAGTACACTTTTTTGATAGAGTATATTGAGCTTGCTTGCTAGGTCGAGATGGAGATTGTGTGGGATGTTCAACCGATGTTAATGGAGGAGAAATAAATGATGCAATAGAAGCAAAGGTACGTGGAGGATCAATGACATGTATTAAAAAATAAGATATTTTTCTAGGTTTATGACTTTGTAGCACAGAAGAATGAATGACTCACATGTATCATATTGCAATATTTGCTTAAGTGCGGAATCAAACCATGACATAAAATGAATTTCTTCTCTAAATCAATAGGTTAGAATACTAGTTGATGCATACAAGTATTGAACCATAAGATATAATCCTTGATAGATTATGATGAGCCCTGATGTAACGTAGGTAGGCAGTCGTAAGTAACTCTAGGGCCATTATTGATGATAAAACAACGTAGGAAAGCTTCCTCCATGTCATAGTAATTACTAATGGACCCAAATGGAAGTTGATTGTACCATTGTAAAGCCTCATCAATAAGAATAGGGGTCCATATCCATGTAGTAATGTTGGAAATTGTAATGAGGGTCACCAGTACCAACAAAATATGTGAACGTAGGCATGATAAAGTCTTTAGGAAATACAGAGTTATGAATCTTCTTCGGAATAGGGTTATTGTACGCACCCAAAATTACACGTGCTACATTTTCGAAATGGTAAAATATCCAATGATGATAAAAAATTCTTCCATGGTAAAAATGAGGTCCAGATCCTTCCCCCTTTCCTTTGCATCCCTCCTTTGGCTCAAACAAACATTTCTTCTTTGTCTCTAAACATTAATTTTTCTTGCAAGACCACTTTTTATCTTTTGGAATTGTCGGGGAGGTGGTTACGTACCTGTCAAAATTTTGACTGGCAGTTGCATAATTTTCAGAGTGTGTCAGTTGTGTAATAGTCAAATATTTACCAGTAGTTACATAATTTTCAAAGGGCGGTGGTTACATAATTGTCAAATTTGGACCGTGGTTGCATAATTGTCAAAGGGCGAGGCTTTCATAATTGTCAAATTTTGATCGGTGGTTACATAATTGTCAAATTTTTGACTCCCACTTGCATAACTAACTCTCTCTATTGATTGGTGATCCTATCACTTAAAAATACCAACTTAAAACATGCATTTTTTGATGCACGTTTAGATTTCTAGAGTGATTTTCTCACTCGTTTCTCAACCATTTTTCCTAGTTTTGGACTCATTGGAATCATATTGATTTTCTCTTTCTATTTGTCCACATTTATAATGTTGACTTCCTCTAATTTTTCTAATTTTTCACTTCTTCTTTGACACATATAATTGACTTCTTCTTTCCCATATCAAGCTTTTAACCATATGATGGGTTAGATTTTTCACATTCTTGAGGTAGATTTATGTTGCTAAAATTTGATTGGAATCACACAAAAAACAAGCTCTTTTCTTTGTTCTTTCCTACCATTTTATTTCAGTCATTTCTTACACCAAGCCAGCACATCCAGTCTTTTGTTTTCTTTGCTACTAGCTAGTATCTGTACATTCCTGGATCAATTAGACTTCATCTTTGGAAGAGGATACAAATTTGAGGAGAAAAAAAAACATATCATCTTTGGGAAGCTACCATAGTACAGTAGTAACTATGTTGGGGTTGTACTTAAATTCTTTGAAGCTTTAATTAATTTGTATTTGTTAGAATAGAAAGAATACATTTGTTTTAAGTTGGTAGGATTATAGAAGCGGAAGATTTCATCACTTCTTGAATGTATTTATTTTATTTCTAGTATTTCTTTCAAAATATTCTTGCATACATCTTCCCTTGATAACTTCTTCTTGGCTTATCCCTGTGGATTTGCTTGGGAAATTAGTTGGAGGAAGAAGTGAAGAAATTCTTGTACATCATTTGTTTATTTCGATTAATTTATATTTACTTATGCCAGGGAAATTTTATACAACAAAGAGGAAATTGCTTTTGAGAATCTTTCCCTTTCCATAAAACTTGAGGCGAATATTTTCCGAGAAGAATTTTATTTTATTTATTTAGAACAGAATTTTCAGACAACCCTACAACAAAGGAATAGCCACATCCAGATATTCTTTGTTTTCTAGTTTATTTTATTAGAAATAGTAGTATTTTATTTTAATTAAATTCCTTTGTTCGTAGAATAGTTTATTAATTTTTTTGTATCTAAATTCCAAAAATAAAAAGAATTTCTATTAGAGGCATAGTAGGATATGGAAAAAATGTATTAAGTGGTTATAACTTTCCATTGTGAGTAATCATAGGTACCTCAAGAGAAGATAAAGGAGATCCCGATGCTAAAGGAACACTAGGTGGTGGTGTCAAAGAAGCTATAGGGGATGAAGGAGATGGAACATCCATAGCAAAGTGGTAGGAATAACATCAGAAAAATCCCTAGGAGGTGAAGCAACCGATGGAGATACCTTGATAGGAGAGGATGAACTAATAGATGTAGGTGAAGTGTTAGGAGGAGATGAGATGGTAGGAGTAGAAGAACTAATAGATGGAGGTTCCTCATGCATTATGCTAGATATAACCTCAGGAGAAAGTGGAGTAGGAGATTCAGACTCAGTAGTATGAAAAGTAGTAGAATCATGACTATTAATTGTATCATCGACATCAGATAAAGACTCAGATATGAAAATGTCATTAATCGTACTATCAATAGGATCATAAACATAATATGAAAGAGTTTGCAAACTAATATGTGATGGATTAGGAGAAGTAATATCAGAAGTGGGTGAGTTGTGAGATGTATCCCTAGTAGTGGTCCGATTAAGAGGATAATTAGTATGAGAGATATTGTCCGAACTAACATGTAATCAATCGAGAATCATCTAGAATTTCCTTATATAGGTTAGTAAGAGGAACACTAGTAGTCGTATAGTGTGGTATACAACGAGTGAAGGATATCAAATCTAAAACAATATTCATTCCAATGGGAGAATTTTCAAAACTATTAGGTACATATTATTGACCATCTAAGAGTTATTGTTGAATATGATCAGGTAGAATAACATTATTATATAGAGACACGATCTCAACAATAATATCCTCGTCATAAATTGGATTGACACTAACATGAGACATGGTGGGTTATGAAGGTGAAGAATTATTCGAGACATTAGGGGTTGGATTGGATTGTAGAGAAAAAATTTCTAAGGTACAAAGTTCACCAAAGTGATTAACTAAAATATGAATTTTATAGGTTAATCTGAGTACAACAATACAATAACTGAAATATACTTGAAATACAAATTCTAAGTAATTTATTTGATATTTTAAATGAAATGAAATAGGAGGGAAAAGGTCCTTACCTTAAAAAATGTACCTCACAAAAATTTGGGACTAAAAAAGTGATATTTTAGTGGAGCTAGATGTTGTGACAAACTTCATAAAGTTATAGAAGTGGTAGATTTGGCTATACTGGGACACCGGAGAGGAGCATAGGCATTTATGGGAACCCCGATCTCAAGTATGGGTGCCCCGATCTCGTGGATTAAATCAGAAACTAAATATTACAAGGTCATTAAACCCTTGTAATATTTTACCTTTGAAGTGGTTGGTTTGGTTCTTGCTTCGTTGATGTCACTATAAATCACCAATGAATAATCTCTTGCAAAACCCCACAAAAAAGCATCAAACCCTAAAAAAGAAATATGTAAATGAATTATTTGGATTGCCCTCGGTGGCCAAATGGATGGACTTATGACTGAGCATTGCACTACATCTCAAACCCAATGTAGTTCTATGTGCTTGTGTGTGTAATCATGTGCCTAGGGTTCCCTAATTTCAATGACACCAAAAGTAGCAAGTAATAGCTAGATAAAAAGAAAAAAAATGGATATAATAGAATAAAATCCCCTTTCTATATAGTGTTTGATGTATAATAGTGCCCAAATGTATCCCCTTGCCTTATGTAGATAGCTATTCCTTATTAGAAATAGCTTTACCTTAAGATAGTCTGTATGTTGTGTTTATGGGGGGATATCTTGCTCAATTTTTACACTAATGACCTGACATGTCGACTAGTACCTAGGGGAATGGGAGGGAAAATTATAAAGACCGAACTCAAACATCTAAATGAGAACTAAGTATGATTGATACTAGGGTTCCTAGGAATGAGGATCGAGGTGCCCATAGGCTCCCTAATCCCTCCCTAGGCACCCTAGTTAAAGACTAAAGATGAAAACTGAGTAATTAACAATAGTTGCGACTCCCTAAGAGATGACTAGAACTCAGCAAAGCAAATTATTACTATGTAAAATACTCAATGACAATGACTCGACTAAACCGGATATAAGACTAGGGGATGAGCCATTAGTGAATACTTTTCTTATGCAAGATCCATATATAAAACAACATACTTGGCGATATAATTATAGTAGTAAGTGCGTGATTTTGTGACTACAAATTCAAGTAAAAACTTGTTCTTCTTCAAGTTTAAATTTGTAGAATTGGTTCAAGCATGCTCTTATCTCTCCTATCATTGGTGGATGATTTACTTTTGTCTAGAGTTAAAATTTATCATCTCTTAATCCTATTTTTAATTTTGAGATAATATCTTAAGTAAATTTTCTATGCACCTATTGGAGCTCAAACTTGTACCTACGTCTCGAGATCCGAAAGAACCAAGTTGTTGATTCAATAATGGGATTGTCTTTAAGTTGTGGGACCTTGTGTACTTGAGACAAACCTCCGAGAATTCCGGTTCTTATACCTATTTCTTCCGCTACTTCTACTCCTAATTTTGAAAAGTAAATCCTAAGATAAACATGCCAAGGACCAAGGATAGAAGGAGAACATGAAAATGGAAAAACTAATCTAAAATAGGTGATAGCACCAAAAAAGTGGGATGGACATGATCTATTTTCAAAAAAATAAGGAGAAGGCATAAAGGGGGCTAGGAACACACATCATAGACCAAAACAAATTCACATGACTTATTCAATGAGATACAACAAGAAAATAGAGTCAGTGCGAAGGGACTTAAGATTACATGACAAGCACAAAATTCAAAGGAGAGGAAAGAAGAAGAGTATAAACACATTATGGCATAGGATAGCCATAAAACAATGCTTTTATTACTTATAGATATTCATAATCTATTACAATGGTGTATGAGGTTGATATTCACATGCAAAGACCATATCTAGAGGTCTCAACTCAAAATTTAAAGAAAAATAATCCTTAGCAAACACTAAAGGATCCAAAATGTCTAACTCTTTACAATGAGCTATTCTCTTACATTTATAGATGAATCGATGAGAGAAGAAAAGGAGGAAATAAAACACATATTTAAATCATAACCACCAACAACAAGCATTAAATGCCTACAAATATTTTAAATGCATTTTCCCATATCTATGACATTCAAGAAGAAAAGAGGGAAAATCAGATCAAATCTGGGTGGTTGGACTAATCATTTACATTCATTAATGGATAGAAGTATGTTTCCTATTTTATACCTACAAAAACCCACCAAAATTTGAATTTGAAAGATCTGGATTGTAGCCCATGTCAGTAGCTATCAAATAAGAAAAATATTTCTCTATTCCGAGCTCTACAATTAAAGTTATGATGATCTCAAGTATGCAAATCACTCGACATACAAAGACACCTAGCGCTCTAAGAATGGTTGAAGGATGACCAACTATACATCCATTTTTTCATTTCTACCACATGCTAAATAATGATTTGTCTCTAGGATTTGGTGCCCATTTGGCACGCTTTGATCTGTTGCGTGTAGCACACTCAAATTATGACACATATAGTAGTGTAGAAGGATGTAGAATAAATTATGAAGACACGCATGAAAGAGGGAGTAATAGAAGAATAATAGGAGGAAGGGGCATGCAAAGATGGCACGCGGGGAGAAATGGGAGGAATACTTGTCAAAATAACATATTGCATAGGCATAATCATTACAAGATAATGTGTGGTACCAAGGAAGGGGGTGTGTAAGAATGTTAGGGACTTAGCTAATTTTGGAAGCAGTAACCAAGGCACGACGTGGGATGCGTAAACTATTGGGAATCAAGTGAATGTGCAAAGATTCAAGATGAGGGAGAATGAAACAGAGATAGAAGAGGAGAAGGAAAGGATGGAATGCGTAGGAGAAGAGGAGCACACAAGGGGGTGTGAAGAATTTCCACCTAGGAAATGTGCCAAGGAGATAATTGAAATGTGCACAAATGGCAATGTAGAACCCTTAAAGCCGAATGGGGTTGTAAGTTGTTTAAATAACTAGGGGTGTTATTTTAGAACCCAAAGACTCTACAAAGGGAAAATGTATACATCAAGGAAGAAATTATCCATGATGATATTTTGGGATATTGAAAAACATGGTTATCATTATTAAGCATTATTTTTTCTAGTATTGTGAGCAATCAAGAGTGACAATATTTCCTCAAAGAGCATAAATTAGAGGATGTTGAACAAATGTTGTAACTTTATCAAATTTTTATCTTGTTGATGCACGGACATGTCTCCAAATTATGAAATTTTTCTTTTCCATCCAATTTTATCTTAAATGTTAGTTTAGAGTGTTTATAATTCATTTGGTAGTCTCTAGAGTTCATTTCATTTAATTTTTTAAGTCTAGCTATTTAAAACTTCAAGTTTTGGCTTTTCTCGTAGAAAAACATTTTTGAAGTTTTGAATGGTTTCTTATCTAGTTAGGGTGAAAATGATGTTTTAAGGAGAAATTAAAATGTGTCATGCTTTTTTTAGGTCCTAAAAATATTTTAAAGGTTATAACACATGACTAGACCTTATGGTTTTATGAGTCCTTCCTTAAATGTGTTCTTAATGCTACATCATGTAACTTAAAAGAATCATGAGAGCTCCAATTCAGTTGGAAGTTTTTTAAGAGGTATACTATGTTGTATTTTCCTTAAAATGACCCGTTAATTTTAGGGAAGAAGAGGAATAAGCTCTGAAAGGTTATAGTTCATCTTTTCTTGAAAACAATTACTTTTATAGTCTTATTTATGTGCATGGATTGTTTTATAGAAAAGATACAAATGCAAACACCCCGATAAAGGATTCTTATGGTTGGTGAGAGTAATTTTTCCCTTCATTAATGTTTATTGGTGATTATTCTACAATTTACGTATTTATTTATTTGATAACCTTGTAGCAGGCTATTGAGGGTACATAATTAGGTCTGAAATAACATTATTAGAGTGTAAAATTAATCAAAAAGTAGAGAGTTGAGAATAGAAATGGTGCATTAGGTTAGCACAAGTCTTATCCCACCTTTAAAATATTTTAAAACTTGAAAAGGAACATAAAAACTATTTTTACCCTTCTCAGGATGGAAAATACCATTACAATCCTTACTTAGGGTTTGGAGACTAAAAATATTTTGGGAGGAAATGAACTAGCCAAACATGGTGAAACTTGGTAGGTTAATGCATGTGTATGCCCTCTAGTATATTTTAGGGGTTTTGTGTCAAAATTGTACCTCTTTGTATGGATATTAAGAAGAAATTTCATCTATGGGATTATTAGGCCTAATAGGATAGGGACAAAGTTGGGAAAATAGCAGCTTTTCTTGGATTTTACTAACCAAAATTATTTGGGATTTGAATTGGGATAAAAGTTGTCTATAAAATAACATTGTTTGTTATGAAACCTCATACTTCTTCCATTAGTATTAATAAAGGCTATTGATAGGGCTACTAACCTATAGGGGCTTTATAGGTGTAATGCTTGGATTTGAGAGTTGATTCTTCTTACTTGGTTTCTCTACATCATTTTTGGTATCGTAGAATGCTAAGACATCTAAGGAAGTTGAAGATGTGAGATTAATTGTGAAAGATATGACTTACAACCGTATTTGGCTAGGAAAGACAATATGCCACCGAGGAGGAATGTGGCAGGAGAGAGGGTAACAACCTTACAAATGGGAGATATCATTCTACATGAATTGAGAAACCTTGAGGTTAACTTTGATGCATGAATCACATTATTTGAAGGTAGTCAATGAAGAGGAGTGGTTAGAAGTGATACAAGTGATAAGGAAGAATAAACACAAGTAGTTCCAACACATGGATAGGTCGAAGATCCCGAGAGAGTGAAATGGATAGATTTTTTAAGGTGATTGTAGGATATAGGTCAAATCCAAATATGGATATTCCTACCTATGTAGGTAGCCTTGATGCAGAGGGAATTTTTATTGGATAACTTCTTTAGACAAGTTTTTGAATTTGAGAATGTTCCGGATGGACAAAAGGTGAACTTTTCTTGTACAAGGTTGAAAGAACATGTAGCTATATGGTAGGAATTCCTACAGGATGAGAGATTCAAACAAGGTAAAATAAATATTAAGGCATGGGATAGAATGGTGGAAAATCTTAAAACTAAGTTCTTACTTAGTTACTATCGACAAATATTTACAGGAGGATTCAAAATATGAAATAGAAAGAGATGATGGTTAAAGACTATACAAAGGAGTTCTATAAATTTACAATTAGATTAGGACATGTGGGGGAAGATGTTGAAAATATATAAAGGTACTTGAATGGGTTGAGATACTAAATCCAGGATGATCTTAGCTTGGTTAGTCCTAGAAGTTTAGAATAATGTTACCAATTTGCCTTAAAGGTTGAAGAAAAATTAGATATGAGACACAATCATCGAAAATAGAGATAGAGGAAATATTTTTAGGGGTGGAGGTCAGAAAGGTGGAATAGGACAGTCAAAAATAAGCCAAGGTGAGTGAAGTGCTTCAAAAATCATCCACCTAGATCAAAGGAGGTTGTAGAGGAAGGATGTCCTATTTTAGAGGTGGATACAAAGCAAGAGGAATAAGATCAGGTGGTTTTACTCTAGGTGTTATCAATGCAACAAAGTTTTTATACCATAGATCATGGGATTACCTAGAGGAGCAGCCATCAAATAGTCCAAGGAATGAAGGAAGAAATCAGATTTCTCAAGGGTTTGATGAAGATATTGTATGTTCTCCATCACTTGTAGAAGAACCAGAAGTGGGAGAATCATTACTAATAAGTATATTTTTGTTAAAGAAACCAAAATAAAATGATCCACCAAAAATAAAGCCACCATTCAAGACATCATGCAAGTTCCAAGGTAAGTGTTGTAAGATGGTTATAGATTCAGGAAGTACAAATAATCTAGTTTCTGTTGAAATGGTGAATAAGCTAGGATTGAAGAAGTTACCTCACCCTACTCCTTATAAGGTTTCATGGTTGAACAAGGGACAACAAGTATTGGTTAGTGAGCAATGTTGGGTTGAATTTCAAATTGGAAGGTACAAGGATAAAGTCCTTTGTGATGTCATCCCCATGGATGTGTGCCATGTGCTTCTTGGTAGGCCTTGGTAGTATGATAGGAAGATAACACATGATGGAATAAGGAATGTATATATTTTAGAAAGGGATGGATTGATTCATACCATACATGTCATGAAGGAGGATGATAATAAACAACATGTTGGTTTAAGTGTGATGGTAATTGGAGAAAAGGAGTTCTTGAAAACAATGAAAGAGGAAGAAGTTGGCTTTGCATTGGTGGTTAAACCAAGGACAGTTGTAATAGTAACTAAGGTTGATGAGTTTCCACAAGATATTTAAGACATGATAAAGGTATATGCAGAATTTGTAGGTTATTAAGTACTTATTTATTTTCCCCGATGAGATATATCATTCATAATATAGACTTTTTGATGTGAGCAGGTTTTCCTAACAAATTAGCTTATAATATGACTCCTAAACAGAGTGAAGAAATCAATAAATAAGTGCAAATTTTTTTGGATAAAGGACTGATCAAGGGCACCCTCATTCCAACTTACAGTTCCTATAGTGTTGGTGTTAAATAAATAAGGTGACTAGAGAATGTGTACTGACTCTAGGGCTATAAACAAGATCACAATCAGATATAGGTTTCCACTTCCTAGAATGGAGGACTTAATGGACTGTTTGTGTGGAGAAAGTTACTTCTCAAATATTGACCTCAAGAGTGGGTACTATCAAATCAAGATTAGACAAGGTGATGAGTGGAAGACAACCTTTAAGACCAATGAAGGATTGTATGAATGGATTGTTATGTCATTTGGTCTCTCAAATGCACCAAACACTTTCATGATACTCATTTTCCTCATATCATCATTAATTAATTACACTAAGCTAATTAATTAAGTTGCCTATCCAACAAATACCCTAATTAACGACTTTCCGTTAATAAATCACCCCTTCTACCTAGACTAATTAATTATTATTAATTAATTAGCTTTCCCTTCCATTTAACCAATAAATCAATATTTAATTGATTTAATCCCCTTATAATAGCCTAAATCGTACTAATATTCCTCTAATTAGCTTCTATAAGCTTACATCTACCTATTAATTAATCACCTTTGATTAATTAAAATACCCCCCAACTCCCATGACTTGTTAAACATGTATTAAACCCTTCTAAAGTAAGGTTACCTTTAATAAAGCAACCTTATCCATTCCTAATCATGTTTTACCTTTATCCCACATTCATGAGAATGTGTTGAATCCTTTATCCTTTGGGCTATATAAAGAGCCCTCCACCTACCTTTTTACTTACACCTAAACTTTCTAAGAGAGTAAATGCAAAGCATATAGCAAAGAGACTAAGAGCTTGCACCTTGCCCTTTTGAGAGTTCATCATCTTGAAGAGTTAAGCCTCTTTCTTAAAGTGCTTGGGTCATATGGGAGGTGTCAAAAGGGTCTTGTAGAGCCCAACTTTGATTAGCCCCATTCCTAGGTTCTCGAGCATTAAGGACAACTATTTTGATAGCCATGGAGCTTACTTAGGTCCATTCATTTATTTGTTGTTAGAGAATAGAGGAGTTTAGATATTTAGCATTGTTAGTTTCAAAGTTTGTATTGATGAATGCTAGCATCTAACCCTTGTTTAATTCTTATCATGATGGTGTTTATGCTTTGTTTTAGCTAAATTGTAGAACTATTTTAGGTGGTAGTTCTTGCTTCATTTGATTTAGCATTAAGAAAATTATACATGCACACATTTGGCACGCCTGGTGGGACTTACTCCATTGTCCTTTGCACTTAATTTCAAGTTTTTGTAGTTAAGTTTTATTTTTGGTTACTAACCCTCTTTTACACATGTTGATCTAACTTGTTTTTTTAACATGTTTTGTTGAGTTTGCATGTGTTGGGTCTTCCTTGTAGGTATGAAGGAGGTGAAGTGCTGTCAAAATTGGAATTGAGGGGAAAATTTCAAGATTTCTCCATGTTTTCATTTTTAGAGCTTACTTTTTCAACATTCTACATGCTAGTTTTGTCAATTTCTTGAAGATTTTAAATTCTTGAGCATGTAGGTTAGTGTTTGATAGTGCTGAGTCTTCTATTTACATATTAATGTGGTGGGTTGCTGTCAAAATTTAATCTTGGTGAGAAAATTTCAAGATTTCATCATGTTTTCATTTTTTAGCTTACTTTTTCAACATTTTACATGCTAGTTTTGTCAATTTCTTGAAAATTTTCAATTCTTGAGCATGTAGGTTAGTGTTTGATAGTGCTGAGTCTTCTATTTACATATTAATGTGGTGGGTTGCTGTCAAAATTTAATGTTGGTGAGAAAATTTCAAGATTTCATCATGTTTTCATTTTTAGAGCTTACTTTTTCATCATTCTACATGCTAGTTTTGTCAATTTCTTGAAAATCTTAAATTCTTGAGCATGTATGTTAATGTTTGATAGCATTGAGTCTTCTATTCATATATTAATGTGATGGGTTGTTGTCAAAATTGAATCTTGGTTGGAAAAATTTGCCCATTTTGCATATTAAGGGACGTTTTTTTGACATTTTTTAAGTGCATGTCAAGTGCATACCCATGAGCATAAGAGCATATGCGTAACCCATCTTCCGAAGGCCATAACTTTTGCTCCCGACTCTAAATGACTCCATTTTTTTGCGTTGGAAAGGTATTGAAGTTAACTATGCAATGAAAACATAAATTTGGGATTTACACTTACAGAAGTTGTAGGTTTTTCTGTTATTTTAAAACTGGTCATTTTCTAACATGTCTAATGTTTTGATGAATGTTATATTTCCATGCTTACTCGATTTAGATCAAAGCGTGTGTATGCTCTTCTCTTGCACCTTTTGGTGATCTTGAGAATCAAAAACAACTTTGATCTATATCTTTTTAACATTGGGATTAAACTTGGAAATTTAATTATTCATTTTGCTTAAGGGAATGAACCTTTTACAAAGCATTTTTCAACGGTCCTTTGATTTGAAGTTTTCCATTTCTATATAGTTGGGCTAAAGTTTGTGTATGCTCTTCTCTTGCACCTTAGGGTGATCTTGAGAATCAAAAGCAACTTTAGTCTTCATTTTATAACATTTGGTAAATTGGAAACTTCATCTTTCACTTTTGGTTTAAGGGAATGAACATTTATCAAAAATTTTGTATGGTTCATTGATTGAAAAGATTTTATTTACTTTTTAGTTGGATTATTTGTTGTGTATGCTCTTCTCTTGCATCCTCGATGATCTTGAGAATCAAAAGCAACTTTTAATCCTCTTTAAATAATGTGATTTTCTTGAGAACTACTAACGCTTGAGTGCAGGACCTAAAAACGCTTGTCAAAGAAAGGAGGAATCAAAACGAAATCAAAAACTACTAATACAAATTGTTATATTAAAGTTGCAAAAGGTGTTCAAGCAAACCACACCTAATTAAACAAGATAAAAAGAACAACATATTCAAAACACCAGATTGCAGGTTTCGAAAAGGGTACGTCCCTCTCCGCTCAACGAACATAACCCTTTGGCATAACGCCTTAAGCTACAACAATGGGGGTGGTTCCAGAACCCCAAAGTAGTCCACGCAAGAGGGAACCTCAGGATTTAAACGGAAGTGCTCCGCACTACCTACTTGACTAGTGATTCCTTTGTGAGATAGAGTTACAGTTGTCCGTCAGGCGACCCCAAAGGATAGTACACGTAGACGCACTAGTTGCCTACCGTTCTTCTCAAGGGGGTAAAGTAAAGCCGAGATACTCCCAAACTAGTCAAGCAGTGACTTTTTGGGTAAATCGCGCCGCTCGTGGCAACTTTGTAACACCTAGGCGAGAGAACCACCTAGAGAATATACTTTGGCCAGAGCCCACTTTGACCACTTTAAAACAAAGGTGTTGAGTCAGTGAACCTTCTTTTTGAAACGTGTGACGTATTACTTTTTCGCCTAGTTTTTACTTGCCTTAGGGCAAGGCGAAACTCACCAAGTAAGACTAGCATTTTTGTCATTTTTTTCTTGATTTATTTCTTCATATTCTTTTGACACTTTGTTGATCAAAAGAGGTGTGATTACCTTTGTGTTGCCATTCGATCGCTTCTCTCACTTTTATGTCCGCTTACGCCCATCCATGTTTGGGTCAAGTTAGTTAAACGCCTAAAGTGAGTGGAGGCGTTTTCACGCCATTTGTAGCCATTGTGATCTCGATACCCACGCCAAGATCGCATCAGAGTTAGGCGTGGTTCATCACCGCGACTTCCATAAGAGGAGTTAGTTTGTTTGTCTCGTATCATTACAATTTCGATATTTACGTCTTGTTTCTTGTAAACTCGACATAAATACCTATATTGTACGGTTACACTGCACACATTCTTAACTATTCCTAGCTATACTTTGAGCTTTTTTTTGTTCAGTTTTATTATTACCTCGATTTCAAAAGGTGTTAGGAACTACCATTTGTGCGTGTTATATCAATAACACTCGATATCAATACTCCACTTTCTTGCAAAGTGGGTTAACATATCTTGGTGATATTGTTGTGTCATTCGCAAATCGTAATTGACACTTTTTGAGATATAGGTCTTAATCAGACTTGAGCTTGCTCATCGTATATCTTGATTGGGAGATCGCATTTAACTTCATGTATTTACTTACGTTTTGTTCATTCCTTTGAACTTGGCATAAGTGGAGACATCTTGTTAATCATCCGCATCAGTAAATTACTTTAAAACGTAATCTAGGAGGTACTTCATTTGATTAAGTTTTGATACCAAACGATTGTTTCATTGGTGACTTTATCATTCTATCACATTGGTATTCTCACACTGTTAATTTACTCTTAACACGTACATCTTGTGTTTCACTTAGGGGTAGTCATTGAATTTTGAACAAATCTACAACTTACCTTAGTGAAACTTATCACGAAAACATGGCTCCTAAGACGCGCCTAGGTTAAAGAAACAAACATATGAGGAACAACAGCGCAAGCTTGGGAAACCTCTAATGCATAAGGGTCAAACCCATTTATCTGACACGATCTAGACCACTATTTTCTGCAAAAGGAAACAAAAGAGATGGTCGATCATAGTGGAAATGAATTAGAATCACCACACGCAGACTTTGATTTTGACCCCACTCTACTAGATGAGTTTCTCCTTAGAAACAAAGATAGAGTTTTGGCACGGGTCATGGAATTAGGGGCCAAATTGCCCATTGAGAAGGAACCAATACTACAAACAAATGACACTACTAAGGAGGAACACCCCCTTATCAATATGGAAGATATTTTAACAGGCAGACATGCTTCCACTTCTTATGTAGAAAATGATAAAGTGGTAGGGCATAGAATACCCCTCATCAAAGTGCCACGAAGAAACAAGATAGAACATGAGACAGGGGAAGAACCTCCACAATACGAAGAGGAGGAACCTTTAGAAGAAGAAGACACAAACCAAGTCACAATCCAACAACAACTCAGTAACTTAAGCCGACAACTAGCTTTGCTTACTTTCCAAGTACAGAAAGACACAAACAAGAACGTTCAAAAGTCAAAGCCTAAGTTTAGGATCCACGAACTCCATCGAGAAAACCAAGGAGAAGAAGACACAGGGTATCATCATGTACACATCCCCGCTTCTCCCACTAAAGAACAATTGCTCGCACAAGAAGTACAATCTATGAAAGCAACGCTTGTGAGCATACAAGAAAGCAATATAGGGAGTATTAGGAAATACCAATACGAAGAACTATGCCCCTATCCTTTTGACAAGACAATGACCCTTCAACCCTTTCCAAAGAAATTTGATATGCCAAAGTTCGACAAATACAAAGGAAAGGGAGACCCAAGGGATCATGTTAAAGATTTCTACATGGCATGTCAAGAGGTGTCTTATAGTGATAATTACCTCATCAGACTTTTTCCTAAGAGTCTCAGAGGTCAAGCATTAGAATGGTTTACGCGCTTGCCACGAGGATCAATTTTCACCGCCGACTGGCGGAAAGATTCGCAAGGCCATTTCTCATATAACATAGAGAGTGACGTCACCATGGCAGACTTTGTGAGGCACAAAACAACGCCCAAATGAGACCTTCGCCACTTCCTCCAACGATGGAGAGGGATAGCTAGTCGCTTCCTCAAGCGCTTTCCCCGAGAAGCAGCTAGTCAAGATTTTCGTCCCTAATCTCAACCTGATATAGCTTTCCACCTCCAAATGCATTGTGTCCGCACCTTTGAGGAGGTTATCGAGAAAGGGATTCAAATAGAAAAGGCTCTCATTGCCAAAGGCACCTCAAAACCCAATCTAAAGACAACCAAAGTGTCAAACCCACTAAAAGCCAAAGATCTTTAACAAAAAAAAACGTGGTGGGAGACGGAATCACCGATTCCAAACGTGTTCAAACGGTCCAAACCAAATAACCTTTAAACCGACTAAGGGCCCAATTCAACCACCACCAAAGCGAAGAACATTCACCTCCTCAATGAGCCGTTGTCTGTCATACTAAAACAGCTGGATGCGCCCACATGATGACCTATCCTACAACACAACCGCTTCGATGACAAGCTCCTAAACCTTCATGGTATAAGGAGCATGAATACTACGAAATGCATCGCTAAAGGTCATAAAATGATAAAATGTTTGCGACTTCGCCACTATATTCAAGACCTCATCGACAACGGGGAGATAGAGGTGGATAACCCTAGCCACATGCAAACACCTAACGAGAAAATGGGGATTTATAAGAACCATTCCCAAGCATGATAAGTCGGAAAAGGCAAAACCGGATCGGGGAGAGTCATCCCAAACCTATAAAGCCACGAATTACTTGTATACCAAGAGAGATAACAATCATTACGATTCACTTATCGGATGTATTCGCTCCCCTACTGACCGTGTCAATACCATCCGGATCAAGGGAAAGGATTACACTGCAGTAACAAGGCGTGCCCGCCTCGTGATTCCAGAACCCTCTCTGTTGACCCCGCAAACTGGTAAATATAACCTTTTAGAACAACTTGAGAAGACACCTGCTAAGATCTCGATCTTAGATCTTCTCAAGATATCCAATGTGCATAAGGAAATTTTGTATCAAACTCTTCAGGGGTCGGGAGTGCCTTTAGAAGTTGATCCTGCATACCTTCAAGCCGCGGTGGCAAATATTGCACCCAAAGTGAGCATCTCACTTTCAACCATAGGAGGTCCCTACCGAGAATCCTACACATAATCTTCCCTTATACATTGAGGTAGTCATGTCACCCGCAGAAAATCAAAACGGGTGCTTGTGGACAATGGATCGATCAATATCTCGCACGCTTAAGTTGGTCAAACAATCGGGACATACAGAGGCAGATCTTGAGTCCCATATCATCACTATCACCGCATACGACAACGCGGAAAGAGAGTCAAGAGCACCATTACGCTGCCAATGGAGGTGGGCCCCACTTGCCATCGACAAAGTTTCACGCCTTAGACTTGGAACTTCCATATAATATGCTTCTAGGCCGACCATGGATCCATGCCATGCAAGCAAAGTGCATCAACATTTCATCAATGCATCAAGTCAAGCATGAGGGACATACAAGAATAATACCAGAGACTCGAGCCCTTTGCTCATCAGAGCTCTTAATAGCTTTGCACGAAAGGGTACATATGCATGTCCCTCCACAGATATAGTTGTCCCTCTTCATTCTCGAGGCCATGGAATCTCGAGTAGATTCAAATTCTCTTCGTTCTTCGCACTCATGGGGCATCTACTTCAACATCTCCATTTAATTCATGGGAGATGAAAATTCTGAATATGGTCATGGGGAGTATAATGTACAACAAGCGCTCTTGGTTTCGACCTCTCCTTGTCGCCCAAGACTAGAGGTCGACCCAACTACCGCTTCAGAGACCTAGAGAGGAACATACTATCGGGTCGCATTCCTACCCGAGGCTTGTTAGCCGAGGAAAAATTACTTGATCCACCTACTACTGGGTCCCCGAGGACACTCACCATCTTGTTATCAAACCCTGTATATGAAAAATCTAGCAGTAATGATGTACTCCATGGGGCTACAAAGGCCTAGGATGTGGGAGGAATGAACAAGGACAAAGAGAACCACCCCTCTTCCACATTTCAAAATAAAAGATATGGCATCGGGATTCGCCCTTATGGAGCACACCCCAACGATCAAGATGCGACTTGTTCTCGAGCATGAGGATAGCTCCGATTATCTAGACAAATGATACGGATTCCTCGTTGTAGCCAATATGAGGATCCGCCTCCACGAACCTTTTCATGAATAATGTTGTCCTAACCATCACCCCCAATGAACCAACCCTTGACTCAGATACCCTCCCTTGTCAATGGGACCAACAACGCCACGTGCCACTAGATTTATTCGAGAATGACGAGGCTATTGCAGAGTTCATGGGCATAAGGGATACAATTCCCATTGAGATCACAAGAAGGGTTTCTTTATCGACTTAGACACCGCGCCTACTTCGCGAGGAGGCTCAACTTCGTGGTCAAGCAAAATTTAAAGAAAAGCGAGGGCAAGAGTTCTAAAGAAAAGCCTCGCAAAAATCAAAGTCCAAGTCACACAAAGAAAACCTCTTTGAGGCATCGGCCGACAAACAAATAAGAAAATCAAAGGACAAACAAAGTGACCACGCCAAGGATGAAAATCTCGTAGAGACATCCTTGATGAAGATCTCAACCTACCTCCCGATCCCACGCGTATGGAGGATTTATCAAAATTGTTAGTCAAGAAACCATTGATGTCAATATTGGTACCAAGAAGATCCCAAGATAGTAAAATTGGGAGCATCACTCTCACCGAGAACAAAAGACGTTCACTATGCTACTGCGAGAGTTTATTGATGTGTTCGCATGGTCTTACAAAGACATGCCCAGCTTAGATCCAACTTTGGTCGTGCACAACTTGGTTGTGCACGCAGACACTAAGCCTATCAAACAGAAGCTCCGAAAGATGCACCCAAGAGTGGCCTTGTTAGTTAAAGAAGAGTTGGAAAGGTTGCTTGCAGCAGATTCATCAGGCCAATTGATTATTCTGAATGGATATCAAACATTGTTCCTGTCCAGAAGAAACCTATCGGTATCCGAATCTGCACAGATTTTAGGGACATCAATAAAGCTTGCCCTAAAGATGACTTTCCGTTGCCCAACATTGACATGATTGTTGACTCAACCGCAGGGTATGAAATGCTATCACTTATGGATGGCTTTTCAGGTTATAATCAAATTAAGATCGCTGAGGAAGACCAACACAAAACAGCTTTCACAACTCCTTGGGGCACCTTCTATTATCAGGTGATGCCATTCGCCTTAAGAATGCGGGAGCAACTTATCGGGGGCCATGACAAGAATATTTCACGATATGATTCATGACATCATGGAAGACTATGTAGACGACATCCCGGGAAAGTCCAAAACAAGAGAGGAACATCCTATCATTTTCATGGGCGATCTTTGAACGCCTACGTGAATACAAAGTCAAAGCTAAATCCAAAGAAGTGTGTCTTTGTGTGCTATCCGGGGAAACTATTAGGCTTCATCGTGTCAAGACGAGGTATTGAGGTAGACCCTGCTAAAGTATCTGCCATCACAGAAATGCCTCCACCTGAGAATATCAAGCAACTGCGTAGCTTGCAAGGGAAAATTCAAGCCATTCGCCGCTTTATCTCCCAGCTTGCAGATAAATGTCACTCATTCACTCATTTGCTTAAGAAGGACATCACTTTCATTTGGGGACCTGAGCAACAACAAGCCTTTGCTTTGCTTAAACAGTACTTGGCTAATCCACCTGTCCTCATGCCTCCCACTCCGGGAGAACCACTTTTGCTCTATATTTCCGCTACGCAATATGCTATTGGTGCACTGCTCGCCCAATATGACCTTAGCCATAAAGAGAAAGCAGTGTACTATCTGAGTCGCACCCTCATCGCCTATGAATGTAATTATCCTCAGATTGAGAAGGCTTGCTTGGCTGTTGTTTTTACCTTTCAGAAACTTCACCATTACCTGCTAAATACTAAGACCAAGCTCATATCCAAGGTCGACCCACTCAAGTATTTGTTGTCCAAACCCGCCCTCACAGTAGAATGGCTAATTGGATCATTCTACTCAAAGAGTTTGATATAGAATTTGTCCATCAAAAATCAATTAAAGGACAAGTACTTGTTGACCAGCTAAGGAAGCACCTTTCGCAAAGCATAGTAACCTTTGAGTCCGGATCTCCGATGCATCTTTGCTCTACATTGAAGAATCTATCGTATGGCGTATACATTTTGATGGATCTTTTACGTTTCATGGTTCAAAGTGTGGAGTGGTCCTTATTACTCCTTCAGTGATCCTATACCACAAAGCTTTCCGCCTCGCCTTCCTCGCACAAACAACATCATGGGAATATGAAGCACTCATCAGGGATGAAGCTAGCCATCAAGTGGAATATTCAACATGTGAAGGTTGTAGGTGATTCACAAACTAATCATCAAACAAAGTTAATGATGAGTATAAAGTTAAGGATGACAAGCTCATACCTTATAAGAAGTTGGTGGAAACTCAAGGAGTATTTTGTGCGCATTACCTTGAGAAAATCCCAAGAGCGCAGAATAGATCGGCAGATGCTATGGCAACGGTGGGATCTATGCTTCAGTATTCCGCCAGGGAACAATGATATGCCATTCTTCGTAGAAAATCTACGCCACCCGCGTATGACATGCCGTAATCTTGCTTGGCTTGTGAGGTTGTTGGTCCCCATTCACCATGGTATGAACCCATTTTCACCTATCTTAAGGATAAGACATTCCTCCCGAAATCTCCCGCTCTCAAAAGCAGAGCCTAATTCACCAAATAGCCCATTACACCCTCGTTAGAGGTACACTTTATCGCCGTGGCTACGATGGGAATCTGTTACGCTGTCTGGATGTGTCGAGTCAATCCAGCAATTAAAGAAGTACACGAAGGAGTATGCGAGCACATACAAACGGAATGGTCTTGCTAAGAAACTATTAAGAGTAGGTTACTATTGGCCCACCATGGAAACCGATTGTTGTAATTATGTTAGAAAATGTGTGCTATGCCAAAAGTATGGAAATTTCATCCATGCTCCATCGCAACCATCGCAACCAATCACTACCCCGTGGCCATTCTCCAAGTGGGGACTTGATCTAATAGGGAAGCTTACTCCTACCTCATCTGATGGTCATACACATATCATCACAAACATACATATACTTCACAAAATGGGTGGAGGCTGTCCCTTTAACCTATGTCACAGAGCACGATTTCTAAATTCATCATGAATCACATTATTTGCCGATATGGTATCCCCGCAAAATGCCATCATTCACAGATAATGGGAAGTCATTTAAGAACAAAACTGTGAAAGGTCTTTGCCAACGGTTCCAAATCAGATTGAAATGGTCCACGCCATATTACCCTCAGGGTAATGGACAAGCTGAGGCAACAAACAAGACTTTGGTAAGGATAATGGAGAAGATGGTTAGCAAAACCGGTCGAAACTGGCACCTACAAATCCACCCAGCCCTCTGGGCCTACCGAACATCAATTCGCACTCCTACGGGTGCGACGCCATATTCCCTCGTGTTCGGGACAGAATCTATCATCCCTTTAGAGATTGAACTCCCATCCCTGCGAATTTCTCTTCTGACTATTCGATAAGGATGAAGATTACCGAGTGGCAAGATTGGCCGAGTTAGAGCTCCTGATGAGAGGCGCATTCGCGCTCTTAATCACCCGAAAGTATATCAACACGTAATCTCCCGCAACTACAACAAGAGAATCATCCTCGCCAGCTTGAGGTGGGTGATTTAGTTATGAAGGAGAACCAGCTTCAACACCAGAGCAGAGCGAGAAAAGAAAGGGAAGTTCGAACCACACCGGTTAGGACCCTATGTCATAGTTGCTGCAAGTGGCACAGGGGCATACAAGTTAGCTCACCCCAATGGTGATGAGCTCCGGAGCCCATGAATTCCATGCATCTTAAGAGGTTTTATGCCTAAACATGGCACAAGAAAGTCATAAAATCATAAAATAAAAAATATAAAAACAAAAAAAAAATAAAAAATAAAAAAAAAAAATAAAAAATAAAAAAAAAAAAAAAAGAGAAAACAGTCGTCCACTAGTGAAAACCACGCAATTGTGGCACTTTGACAAGTCCTTGGGTGAAAACCGCTTTCTGCGCCTGGGAGGATTCGTTGTTCACAAGCATTCTGTATTAGAAGGGTAGTTGTCTTTGTCCTGGACCTGGTTCTACCTTCGAGTTTCCTTGTGCACACCATCTAGTCCAGCCTTGATCCGGCTTTTCCTTCTTCTATTCGTCTGTAAGGGACGTGGTCTTTCGTTATTTCCCATCTTACGCTGGGGCAACTCAACGACTTCACCTTCTTGTTCATAAGCGCGTGGCTTCTGCCCTTGTATATTCTCCACCTAACGCTGGGGGCATCCATGCTTTCTTGGTTACCTGCACATAGCTTTGGAAAACTATTAAAAACACAAAAACAATAGAAAATTGTTTCACAAAACACAAAAACAATAGAAAATTGTTTCACAAAACACAAAAACAATAGAAAATTGTTTCACAAAACACAAAAACAATAGAAAATTGTTTCACAAAACACAAAAACAATAGAACATTGTTTTGAGAAAACACAAAAACAATAGAAAATTGTTTCAAAACACAAAAACAATAGAAAATTGTTTCAGAAAATTGTTTCAAAAAAACACAAAAAAAAACAATAGAACATTGTTTCGAGAAAAACACAAAAATATAGAACATTGTTTCGAGAAAAACAAAAAAATATATATATATATATATATATATATATCAAAAAATCTAAAAACAAGGCAAAATTTTTCAAAAAATTCCTAAAAAGTAAAACACCCTACAAAATGGTAACTTGCTTCTTACGGCTGAAACTTGTGTCTTGCGCATGGTATTTTCTCCATATCCTGTTGGTTTGTCTCACATCTTCCCCGATTAATACGACTCATGGATCACTGGATTCACAACCATTCACAAAAGCTAGCTGCTTGCTTCGTCTGTACTCTGGGGCACTTTTGGTTGCTCGGTGTGTTTTCACGCACAAATGCTTTTCATGGACCCCGTGTCCATTTTCATTTCCCCTTGCATGTATCCTTGCTTGGGGCATCATTTTTAACCCTTGTCATCAATCACGAACTTGTGGATCTCTTCAGCACTGATAACAAAACATTTGTACAACTGTCTTGACCGTTGTTGGGTTAGATATGTGTGTTCGTACTTGTTTTCCCTGTTATATGAGCTTGTTTCCTTCTCGTATTGCATTGCATTATTGTATGTTGCGTGGAGTTGGTACTTTCAGCAATGGACAATTGTTCGTAGTATGGCTTTTCATGTCATTCTACCTTTGTCGTATGCTTATATTTTTCATAAGGACCGATGATGTAGTTCCTATGGCAATATGATGACATCAAATTTGTTCCAAACAAATAAGCGGCTAGAGGTTAAGCTCTTCTCTCCCCTCATCCATATTTCTTCTACACCACTTCCCTTTCACCCCTAATTCTCCCTCTCCTCGGGGCACCCCGCCTCGTCCCCATTCTTCTCTCCTACTTTCTCACCTTTTTCGATCGTCGATCGAGTTCTTCTATCACCCCATCGACACTCGAGGGGGCATCTCTCCTCCTACTAATTTTTCTTCCATCTCTTCAAAATCTCTTTTTTGTCTACTATCTTTGAAGTGGCATCACTTACGCCACCCCAAAGAGGGGCAAATGTAGACACCTATAATTACGCCCAAGCAATTTAAATACTTAAATTGTGCTAATTATCCCCTTTCTCGCAAATCAATGACATATCATCAAAAGCACTCATTTTCCTCATATCATCATTAATTAATTACACTAAGCTAATTAATTAAGTTTCCTATCCAACAAATACCCTAATTAACGACCTTCCGTTAATAAATCACCCCTTCTACCTAGACTAATTAATTATTATTAATTAATTAGCTTTCCCTTCCATTTAACCAATAAATCAATATTTAATTGATTTAATCCCCTTATAATAGCCTAAATCGTACTAATATTCCTCTAATTAGCTTCTATAAGCTTACATCTACCTATTAATTAATCACCTTTGATTAATTAAAATACCCCCCAACTCCCATGACTTGTTAAACATGTATTAAACCCTTCTAAAGTAAGGTTACCTTTAATAAAGCAACCTTATCCATTCCTAATCATGTTTTACCTTTATCCCACATTCATGAGAATGTGTTGAATCCTTTATCCTTTGGGCTATATAAAGAGCCCTCCACCTACCTTTTTACTTACACCTAAACTTTCTAAGAGAGTAAATGCAAAGCATATAGCAAAGAGACTAAGAGCTCAGCACCTTGCCCTTTTGAGAGTTCATCATCTTGAAGAGTTAAGCCTCTTTCTTAAAGTGCTTGGGTCATATGGGAGGTGTCAAAAGGGTCTTGTAGCCCAACTTTGATTAGCCCCCATTCCTAGGTTCTCGAGCATTAAGGACAACTATTTTGATAGCCATGGAGCTTACTTAGGTCCATTCATTTATTTGTTGTTAGAGAATAGAGGAGTTTAGATATTTAGCATTGTTAGTTTCAAAGTTTGTATTGATGAATGCTAGCATATCATTTATCCTTAGGCCATTTATTAATAGCCCTTAATATTCTATTTATGGGAAACCTTTGAGTGTCCCATGATCATCTACTTATGGGAAATCTGTAGGTAGTCCTTCATCTTCTATATTTTGGTCACCTCCTGGTATCCCAATATCTTCTATCCTTGGGCCACGTCCTAGTATCCTATTATCTTATAATTATGGGACACCTCTAGGTATCCCTTCATATTCTATTCTTGGGTCACCTCTTATTCCATTACTATCAATTATTAGGCCACCTCCTAGCCCATTCTCTTCAATGCTTGTACCATATCCTATTCATCCATCATATCATCCCTCTATCAAAAACTTTGGTAAGCACACTATCATTCCTAACACTCCTATCATCAATTCTAACCATCAAATTTCTTCTCCCACTTATCATGACCAAACAAATCAAACATTAGATTTTAAAAAGCACAAAAAAATTCTTCATCAATCCAAAATCAAAAATCCAAAGAGCTTCAAAGCTCCCAATAAATCCAACACCCACAAATCTAAAAATAAAATGTGATTCAATAATGCACACCAACACAACCATCAAGTATGGAAAAAAATGTTAAAAAATATGGTTAGGGAGCTTAAGAACCCACATACAAAATCGATGTTCCAAGATAATTCACAGTCACTTATCAAGTATGATCTCACCATGATCATTGAGATTAGAGATAATAGCACACTTGATAATAAAAATCTCCTAGTCTCCCTCATCAAATAAATCACATACATTGTTGTTGGATCCTATCATACAAAGTGACATTGTTGGTACCAACTTTCCTATCCATCTTATCATGGATATATTTCCTCTTATCTATCCACATTTCATCTTCTCCCTTTGTGGTTTTCCTTTCGTAAAACCGTCAAAGATATTTCAAAAATACAAAAATGAGAAAACATTAAAACATTACAAATAATTAAAGGTACAAACAGCTAACATTACAATCAGGTTTTATATGCACATGGATGTTATTTCCCTCCTTTCTTCATGTTTCTTTGCAAGTATCCAGTCATCTTCATCCCTTCTATGATATTTATGTTATTCATTCATGCTCATTATGCATACTTTATCTCTATTGCATCCATTTGACATTGGTTATTTATTACCTTGGTAAATTAAAGAACAAATGACCTCTTAGAGATCTTCTAACTATCACTAAATTTAATAAACTTTTTGTGAAGACATTTTGAGAGTATTTTTGACACTAGTCAATTTCGTCATCGTAATCACTTCCATGTCCTTCCATCAACCTATCAATGGTTCTTAACCCCTTATCAAAACAATCGAGAGAGATGAAATACTTTTCACAAAAAAATCAATCACAAATAAAAAACAAAAGTAAAAAGTAAATCAATATATAACTCTCTCTTGGGGTATTTCCATTATCTCTATCGGGGCTATAGGCACCTAGTGGTAGTAGAGCACCTTTGTCATGACTAGAATCGGATACATGTCCATCAAGGCTATAGACACTGGTGTAAGTGGAGAAATGCATGGCTCATCTTCCACCATCCATTCACAAATATTTTATTAAAATAAATCATTCCTATACATTAGTTGGTGTATCTTCATTCATTTCCTCTTTAAATCTTCCCTTCAACAAGTAATTCATTTCCACGTGCACACACTAGATCTCTATGAACAAACGAGACTAGTATGTTACCAGGTGTTGTTTGGACCTTGTTCAAACTCTTTATTTAGACCATATTTTTTCTCATGATTTGTGCATTTGGATCACTAATTTTTCATTTCCAATCATTTAGTTACATTTTCCATATCCTTCCATAACATTCACACTTTTCTTCTGCTTCATTCAGAACATCCATGTGTATAAGATTGCCTTTTACTATGTTTACGGAACCTTTTTCCCCTTTCAATAAACTATTTTTAAAACCATATAAGGATTCTTTATTCAAAATAATATCACACACAGGGGCATGATCACTTCTTCCAAAGCTATTATGTCACCCGTATTTGAAATCCTTTTGAGCATATCCTTCATGGCCTTGATCCTACTTGATCCTACTCTTGTATATATGCACGGAGTTTTCCCTTGTAAATTCTCACCTCTTATTGGGGAATATTTTCATATTTTTCATATAAATAGCTTGAAAACTTTTAAAAACCCTAAAATTTCACAAAATCCTAGAAAATACAAAAACATTGGTAAAATATTCAAAAATCCAAAAAATTGTAAAGCATCAAAACATCCTAAACATTCACACAACAAAACATCCTCAAACATTAAAAATATCCTACAAAACATCTTACTTCAGTGCTTTCTTGTTCTAGCACTCAATATGTGGATCATCTTGATCTTCCTTCATTAACAAAGTTGGTTTTCTTGTTATGTTTATCTTCCCTTACATATATCGTTGCTCGGGGTAGTTTCATAGTGCATGTTGCTTTTTCATAGGACTTATATGTCCTTCGTTTATTCCCTTGCATGTATCCTTTCTTGGGGCATCATTTTAACCCTTTTCGTATAACTCAAACATTTGGGAACTGAAGCTAGATAACAAAAACATTGGTGTAACTTTCTTGAACATTGTTTGTTTAAGTA
The DNA here is from genome assembly GCA_018340775.1 of Taxus wallichiana var. yunnanensis. Classification (NCBI taxonomy): domain Eukaryota; kingdom Viridiplantae; phylum Streptophyta; class Pinopsida; order Cupressales; family Taxaceae; genus Taxus; species Taxus wallichiana. Next base: position 81,219,624 of record CM031234.1, read on the forward strand.
TGTTTGTTTGTGCTTGTTTGTTTTTTGGTCACTTGTTTACTTTCTCATACTACATTACTTCATGTATTTTTCTTTGATTCAATCCTTTAGAAATGAACAAAAAACATTATTATGGATTTTTATGTCATTTTACACTTTTTGTATGTTTATATCAAATAAATAGTTACTTCAGCCAGATGGTACATTAGCTATGTCATGATCTTCACATTATCCATCTTCCCATTTCCAATATAACTAATTTTCTACCTATAATTTTCCAATTCTTCCTCCTCCCTTGCTTCTTCCACTTGAGGCATGGGCTCCCACTCAATCAATCAATTTGAACAAAGGGACAAATAAGCCAAGTTTCAATCCCTTCCATCACTATGACACCTTTTTATTCTACATGATCTATTAAGAAAATCATACCTTGCAATCCACAACAAAGGTGACCTTCTTAACTTACCAAAAATGAGTTCATATTGGTATTATGCAGGGATCATTGATCGCATCTCCTTCATATATTCATATTTGGTATTTTTTTATCTCACTATTATGATGGGATTTTCCACCGTTGTAGTATTTTCTCTTATTTTCGAGTGTCCATCGACCTCTTCTATCAACCCATCAACACTCGAGGGGAATCCTCCATAATACTAATTTTTCTTCTACCCTTACAAAATTTAACCGTCTATAATTGTCTACTATCTTTGAAATGGTGTTGTTTTTGCTACACTAGATCAAAAAGCGGCAAATGTAGACACCTAAATCTGACTATGTAGTTTTAAGACTATCTTTTTTCTATCATTTGGTTATAATTAGCATCTTTTTCATTAATTAACTAGCATTCCCCTCCATCTCGGTCAAATAATGACACTTTGTTAATTAACTAGCTTCATACTTCATCATGGATGCCAATTAATGACACTTCATTAATTATAATCCTCTTTTAATTAATTAATTAATCATTATTAATTAATTAAGTCTTTCAATCTTGTATTTAACTAATAAACCTTCTTATTAGTTAAATGCCCTTTCCAAACCCTTCAAATTCTACTAATTCCCTTCTAAATCATCTTCAAATAGCTTTTATAAGCTTAACTTGGTCTATTAATTATTCCTATTTGATTAATTAAATCACTTCCAACTCCCATAAGTTTCTAATCACTAATTAATCTCTTCTAATCATACTTATCCCTTTCTAATTCTACTTTACCTTTATCCCACATTCACTAGGTTGTTAGCTTCTCCCAAAATGGAAAGCTATATAAACAACCTAGTACCTTCCTACCAATCTTACACCATGTCCTTGTAAGACATTTGCATATGATAAGAGAATTTAAATATTGAAAATATTATTGATCAAGCACCCATTTTAATTTTCTACTTGAAAAAGAGTAGTAAGAGAATAATTAAACATGGCAATTAAGCCATATTGGTGAGATATCTTCCTCATCCATGGAGAATTTACTTTGATCGTGCGTAGATAATGTTCAACTCACTAAAGGAGTACCTACAATTAAAAAGCACATCCAAATATCAAAGGATTGGTTTGTATTTAATGTTTTAATGTTTGATGCATAATAGTTAAGATTTTCCTTTTAGCTTTATCATGATGTTTATGTTTGATTAACTAAGTTAGGATTATACTTGGTGTTAGTTTCCTTTCAATAGCTTAGATTAATTCAATCACATGCATACAGTACTATGAAACAAATTAATATGATAGGAAAAATTATATGTAGGATAGTATAAGTAACCAAGTAAGGATATATATAGCCAAGATCTAAGCTAATATTTTTGTATTTTTTCCAATATGTGAATGTTTTTGAATTGTTAGAATATGAAATACTCGAATAGGGGAGGGGAACAAGGTTGCCCTTATTTTTGATTCACATTGATTTCACCAAATTATTTAAGAAAAATAAATCTTTATTAGATGACCGATATAAAATAGATAATATAAAAAATACAAGATCTAACATACAATGACAAGTAAGTATAAGTGATGAGAGGATGAGAGTGAATTAGTTAATAACTCTTTTTGTGTTAGATCTAGGCTAGAATGGTATTGTAACATTTTTATCAAGGTTGTAAATGATTCATCTATAAAAAACAGATATGTTAGTCTTCTAGAAAGTAGCACCTAGAAGAAGAAAATACCATGTGGGTGCAAGTGTCTGTACTTTGTGTTAGGGTCCTAGTAATAAATCTATATTTGATCTTTCCAAGGTTTTATAACCTTTCCTTCCTTTCACTCTTTATCACTCACACTTAAAATTAGGCATTCATTGGTACACCTATACCTGTAAAAAAACCCTAGCTACCTACACAAGGCTCAAGCACACATTAGATAGATTAAAATATTCTTATGCTTGAGTCGGACTAACCTTATTGGTCACATCAATGTGATTTTCACCAAGTTTTGAACTACATTTTAGACTCAATGTATTTATGTTGTGTGTGATATAATTATGTCCCTTGAATCTAATTTTCCCTAGTTCCATTCACACCAAGATAGCATGCTACAACTATTTTTTCCCCAAGATGAATATGTGATAAGGAATTCATATTTTCCCCTTCCTATATATTGAATGATACAACCCAAATGCATTCCTTGAATGTTTCCCTTTTCAAAGTAAGAGATAGGAAGTAATAACCCAAATTTCCCAACCCCTTAGAATAGTAATTCATGTATATATATAAAATTATTTTCCTTGAATTTCGTCATTAAAAATTAAAAATCCAACCTAAAGTGATAATAAAAGTTTTATAAAATATAATAGTTGATGTGGCATTTTAAAACAAAAGAGAAGAGGAAAGATAATATAATCTCCCAAAGGGGGTAGTAGCACTGGGTGCTCTTCTCCCTACTAGGTGGTAGTGCCTGAGAAGCTCCAAAGACAAAATAAAAGACACTGAGTTGGGTCACATGTTGTGTAATTTCCAAAAGTAAAGGGATAGTTCCAGAAAGCAAAGGACATAAGTATAAAAAGATAAATCAATGTAAATACAAAGTAAAACAAGTGTTGTTAATGTCTAGTTTTCTTGCTTAGGAATCATGCATATAATGACATATTGGAGGCGTGATGTAGTAATACTAAGTGCATGATTTCATTTCTACAAATAGATCTTATAGCTCACTATCATGTATGATATTGTTTATTTTGGTAAGCATGTTCTTGTATCATAAGACATAATCATTGATAGGATCGGTGGATCCTTGTCATATGCTATAGAATTTTGCATAAGAAACTTTTTCCCCAATGTTAATGGAGAAGTGTGCCAAAAAAATTATTAGCAACTATGGTAAAATAATTCATAGAATGTGTGGGAGATCATAACACCATCGTAAGGTGAAGTTTGTAATACTCATATGAAAGCATTTAGTGAGAAAGATGTCCCGAGAAGTGTTAACAAAAAAATCCACATGAAAAGAGAAAATATGATCAGTAGGGTCTTATTTTCCATCATAAGTAGGAATTATAGGAGAAACAAAACCAATGGGAAAATAATAATAAACCACTTCAGGCACAAGGGGATTGTGAAGTAGATGATTATAATCCATATCATGAGTAGAATTGGATGCACCTTGTTGTAGTTGCAATATTTAATCTTGTAAGGTATTAACATGGGTTTAAAGGGTTTGTATACTAGATGAAGAAGTGTGTGAACTATGAGGAGTGAATGTAGGATGTGTAGTATTAATAGTGGTTATATGAAGAGGCATGTAAATGTTGTGTATTGGAATATTAGGTTCCCCCAAGGAGATAGACACCACAAATGTAGGGATAACTAATGTCAAAAAGTGGAAGAGGGCTGAGACCTCCTAAAAGGTATTCTTCACTAGATTTATGATCATGAACAAGTTTAACAACAAGAAGGATTTTGATAATAGGCTCAATGTCATGGGGATTCTGATGAATTTATTCTTGTAAATGAGATATGATCTCCACTTGTTCATGATCTAAAACATTTTCATCATCATTTTTATAATCATAATAATTATCATTGTTTGTTTTAATTTCATGCAATGTGATCTCTTGGGTATGGTCAAGCATAGGAATATTGATAGTAATACATAATGGGGAATAATTTATGGTGTTATGGTACTTACGATTAGGAGGAGAAAGTTCAATATGCTTACAGTTTGACCAGATAAATTAAGCACTACACCGAAGGGCATAGTAAAAATGTATATGCAATCTGAAATAGGATTAGGGAACTAAGAAAAAATAGTAGCATATACTTGTAAATAAAATCCTAAGAAAACTAAGATGAGGCTAGGATTGAATCACGGGTCAGGTTCAATAAAAAAAATTACACCATAATTAGATTTTAAGATGAAACTTAATTGATTTTAGTGAATTAAGTACACTAAAGGATGTAAGAGATAGCAACAACTGATTATTTTGATTAATTACCTTCCAAAAGTAATTACCACAAGTAAAATAATGGTTTTACACTTGTAATTTATATGATAGATAAGATATGAACTTGAAAACACAAAAGAGGAGTGCACTTAGTTGATTGGTTCCAAAATTTCTGGGAGGATGTACTATTAAAACAAGAATATATAAACATGATGATGCTTCATTTTTAGACTGAAATTGGTAACTAAACTGGGGCAAGATAATACAAATCTATCGGGCCATACCATATGGTATTGATGCTTATGTATAGTCTTGGACCTACTAGGTTATTGGTTATATAACTGTTTGCACACTATTAATTTCTTAGAACTATATATCAAAATCACACCCTAATTTAAGATCATGTTGAGAATATCTCTAAATACTATGATTATGATCTCAAAGCCTAGTCATGAATGAGAATTATTGTAAAATAAACATTAATTTTGTTTTGGGAACCTTTGTGCACCACCAATGTTGGCACTAATCTAAAGAGGCCTCAACCACACGTCATTCTCCACCTAGTATGTGATATCTTAATAAATGCAACTAGATTGGATGACTATATTTAAGAATTCTTGAATTGAGTTTTCTCTTTCTAAGATACTTGGGGAAGGGATGTTTGTGTTCATGTAGATGAGATATATTGTAGTCTTATCTTTGTAATAATCTTAAGACCTATATAGATTGTTTCCCTAATGACTATATATGTGGCTATTATGAGATTTAGGGAACCTTGGGCTCATTTTACAAGTGTTGGAAGAGAGTGTATCAATGTAGTGTCATAGGATTTCTAGGTTAGAAAATAAGGTAGTGTTTACTTTCTTATATAGGGATCCATAGATGATTTATAAAGGAAAGGTAAGCCCATAGAGATTAGAAGACCCAAAAAAATATATGAATTTGAAAGAAAATTAAGAAATCTAAACACTTAAAGTTGGTAGTATGCACTTTTTCTACTCTTGATTTGGTTATGCACTCTTGTTATGATAAATAAAAAATTCTCCATTCCCGATTAGCACTCTATAGGTCCATTATTTATCTTATTTATCCTTGCACACTAACATGTCGACACATTTTGAGAATACAATGCACAAAATCAATAGAAAAACATCAGTTTATCAACTCCAAACTTCATGTGGCATATTTCTTGCTCCAAGTTAGGACCGTATATTTTTTAAGGAATTTATATCTGATCTTGACCCATTTGTATGGTCTAGGAATTTATATTTGGAAAACCTTTCTTAGATATATCATATACATAACCCTATATAAGAAAGTAAACATTCCCTTGTTTTCTAACATGGGACTCCTATGTAAATACACTAGAGCACTCACATCATACATTTGTAAAAGATGTCCAAATATTCCTAAATATTAAATTATCACATCTGAAGTCATTCGGAAACACCCACATAAGGCTTGAATCTATAAACCATGTCAAGGCATCATTATCTCTCATCTAGAAGCATTCAAACATCCTCTCTCTCGAGTATTTTAGTTCTATTGAAGTAACAAAAAAACATGGTCAAAGTAAATGTCAAATATGATTGATGTATCTAGATATCACAGACAAGTGGAGAATGAAGTATTATTTGATGCCTCTTCGGAGTTGTAAAAACCTTGATGGTGAAAGGTGGTACCCATAACCCTTTTAATGTTTTTTGTAGGACTCTTCATACATGGCTAGGGTTTGATATGATGATCATTCTTTGTAGATCATAACTATATGTTTAACAAATAGGGTTTGATAGTAATAGACAAATCCATGAAGATGACCAACCTAAAAAGTTACATAAGCATAATTATAGCAAGTGTAAGACCATACAATTTCATACCATATGGTATAGTCCTAGTAGTTTGGTACATTCCCACCCTAAGTGGATTCGCATTCATAGTTCTAGTTCCAAGGATCATTTAGGTTCATACCCCCAATTTTACTATTTTGCGAGTCCCATATCTCTCCAAAATTCATTTGTAATCATCTAAGTCATTATATATACATATTTTTCATATTTTTAATTGCATGTTAGGTTGATTGGTGTATGTTATATTCTTTTATCTGATCTAAGTTACAAATCTAAGCTATTATTTTTATTGTAACATCTTTGTAAGATCTGTAATCAACTCTAATCTAATCTAAAACCTAATTAAATTAACCCAAATTTTAATTAAGGGTTAAACATTTTGGTGAACCCACTTTTGATCAAACCATTGACCTAATGTAGGATATATTCCTTATGTAATTAACCTATTGATATCCAAACCCTACTTTATTTACAATTTCTATCTTGGTACATAATTGTTTTTCTAGGATTGTGCTTTCTTTTTATCATCATGCCTACTTTTCATGTTCACTTTGCAGTTGGTTTTCTTTGGATCACAACATTCTATTGAATTTTATGCATTTACCATAACTACAACAATCCCTCCTACATTTAAACGTAACTTGTTTTGGAAAAATTCTCCATGAGTTACACCACCAAATTGAATCTAGTAATACCCCCTTAAGCCAACAGGTGAAAATGATTTAACAATTGTACCTCTTCCTATATATATATATATATATATATGATGTTTCTTATTATGATGATGATCTTAGCACCACCCTTCTAAACAAATTCCATGACAATTTTCCCCTCACTTCTCCTCATGTGGCACCACTTCATGTTGACTCTCTATCAATGAATGGCATAGCACATGTTGAAATTAATACAAACACCATTGATTTTGATAGTATATAATGTTCCACTCATGGTGTTTCCTTCATCTACTTCATCTAATGTTATGGATTCCACATAGTTACTTCATAATCCACTTGCACCCAAAGTGGTTTTGTATATGTTACCTATTGGTTTTGTTGCTCCTAAAATTCCCACGATGATGTAAAAGGGGATCCCACCTAGCATCTTCACTCATTACATGTCGTTTTCTTTAATTATGCTTTTAATGACATATTTCTTACCAATATTTTTCCCCAAAGTATTAAATACTTTGCCTCACATGTGTTTTATAATATCCCCACTCACTCTTTACATGAATTCACTACTTTATCCAATTTATTTTGGAACAAATCACTATCAATATTGAGGAAAAAAATTCTTATGCACAATTATCTCAAATACAACAATGGCCAACTAAGCCTTTTAATTCCTATTATTGTGTTACAATACCTTGCTCATTGAGATGAATAATATCTTATCCAATAGTTAATTGTAAGACCTATTCACAAAAATATTATTACCCCCTTTACAAGATTCGGTCATTTTTGACAAGTTTAGATCTTTCAACTATCTATGCCACACCTTGAAGAGTGTGAGGCTAAATTATTACATATAAATAAACTCGAGTACATTGATAACTCACCTCTTATATGTACTGATATTTTTTAAAGTAACCCCACATTCAAAATCAATCTTAACTATGTAAAAATTTCTTTTGAATACATCGTTAATGCCATCTCACAACATATTAAGCTATAATCACAACTCATGCATCGTCAATTTACTTGTTTGTCAAGTCCTCCTCACATTGTCTTAAAATAATTACTTGAGTGCAATCTCATATCTCTCCCTCCACCATTCAATGTTTATATGAGTATACCTCAAGGAAATAATTTCAATTCTAATGCCCATTGTGATTATCATTGGTTTGTCGAGTACTCTACAAAAAAATTCTTAAAGCTTCATCACGTTATTTAAGATCCTATCTATTCTAATGTTATTATATGATATGAGCCTATAGAATATTCATAGCTAATAAATGATAATGCTAAGCTAAAAATATTCAATGATCCACTTCTTAAGCATGAAAATACAAAATCTTCCTCAAGTGTACATAATGTTTATCATGTGATACCTCCACCGCCCTTTGATGATCACCCCTTAAATGTAATGATTGGCATAGTTAATAATACATTATCTTCTACTTTGATCATCATTTTTTATGAATCTGATGTCAATGCTACACTTATTTCATATACATTATTCATTCATGTTTCTATTAATCACATACCCATACGAGGTGTTTTGCTAGATTTGCACAATAATGACAATTTTTGTTCTCTCGTTTTATTTCAATATTTGGGAATTTCTACACAATCTTGCAATTGATATGTATCCTCACTACCAATACATCATTCTACCTATCATTGTTTCTCCTATTACTATGTCAATTTCATTCTGGGTTGTCTTTACTCTTAGTTCTAGTGCCCTATGATTAGGTCTCCCTTGGCTATGTACTCTTAAGTTTGTTCCCTTAGTTATACATCAATGTGTTAAGTTCATCCATAATCAATAGGTTATCATTATTAAAGATATTATCATCAATTTTTCACTTTCTATTGTTCCTAATTACCCTTCTCCAATTCCTCCTATTAGTCCTTCTACGGCTAGATCTCTTGTTCTCAAAAATTTCTCTCATAGCCCTAGAATTCTATGTTACTCCCTAGGTTAGTACTCCTACACTCTATTTCTAATTTTACCGATTCTCATAGACCCTTTGTTGCACACTCTTCCTCTCCTAGTGTTAATCCTCTTATTTCTACAAATAGGCCTTCATTTACACACTCCACATCTCATAAATCTAGAAATCATCATTATATTGTAATCCATGGTATTTTTTCTCAATATTCTCATTCCTTTAGGAACTCATGTCAATCCTCTAGTGCACATACTACCCCATAGTTTATTGATACCCTCCTAGTGCTCAACACACTCATTCCTCTAGTCCATTGTGTTGGCACCATTCTACACATGTTATTGTTACATCTACTAAACCTTATGTTGAATATGTTATTATAACAATCCTCGCTAGCATTTGCATCACCAATTATTCTTGAATCTTTGTCTTCTATGGTAACTTATTCACCTCTTAAGGAGGTTATCATTGGATATCTCTCATAATATCCATATTTTGTATATATTTATGCATTAAGATAATACAAAAATATTCAAATATTTACAAAAATACAAAATCAAGACCTGTACATCTTACTTGCATTGTTAGCACTTTACATTACACATGTTGTTTATCACTTTGGTTTGATAAATAACATGTTTTTTCTTTACACACATGCATTCACTGGGTATATTTATTTGGATGTAGGAAACACAGATCAATACACGCTTATAGGAGCACCCTTACTTATTTGCATTCTCGTCATTAGGGGAAATGCCTCCACATTTTGAAAGTGTTATTATTTTATTATAGTTCCTTTGCACTTCCTCATTTATGCTCAATTATATACATTGTATACTCGCTATTTTCAGACTAACAATATTAACAAATGTGAATTTTGTAGCATTGACATCTCTTAGTTTCGATTACTATTGTTGTTTATCACATTCTCAAAATCCTTACTATTATATATGATTAATAGTTTTGTTTATTACTAGTTGTTTTATTCATTGATTGTGGCCTAAGTGCCTTTATTGTTTTGTGACACTATGGGTGTCCCATGTTTATGGATATATATATATATATATATATATATACATTGTATTCCCTTTATTTCTCTTGTTGACCACCCTAATGGTCTTGATTGTCTTGTGATAGTGTGGTTTTCCCATGTTTGTAGGCTCTAAGTATTTTGTATAATTTTGTATGTCATTAAATTTCAATTGGATGCATTAATGTTGTTCTTGTTTTCTCCTACATGTGTTGTTCCTATTGGTTTCTCTAGTTTCTACTATCATTGTTTGTTGTTAACATTATTTTTGTTACACACCATGGTTTCCATGATAAGAAAACACATTTCCTTTTATAGGTATAGGTTCTCCAAGGTGAAAACCTCTTCAAAGACTATACACACTCTCCTCATGCATCTCTTTAAATATTAACTATCTATTTCTTTTGAGCCACATGCTCAACATGGTTTTCACACATGCCTAAAAACATAGTGCATTTATCTAAGTTTATTTTACATTTTTAGAAAATACAAAGAGAATTTTCGAGGAAATACAAGTACTAAAAAGGTACAAGAACCCATAAATGTAGTCGAGACACAATTTTGGTAAAATCAACATAGGGTAAAACTATACACTTTGATTAGAACTGTACATTATGGTTCTAACCCATCACATAATCTAACTAAGGGAAAATTCAAAAACAATTCAGCGCTTTCATATATTCACCTATGAGTACATTTTTTCTACAAATTTTCATATCTAGAAAACTTAGTTTAAATTAGTACAAGGGGATATGAAAGGTTTAATTTCTTCTCCACATCATCACTTAGCTTCATGTTAAATTTTAAAAATCTTGGGGCATGGGTCTCCTTCTGAATTCAATTTTGTTAGCACATTTTAAACATATTTCAAGACTTATTCATCTCATACTCAATTTTTGGCATATCAAGAGAGTTTGGGGCTCTTAATCTCTTTTCATTATATGTCTTTATTTACAAAATTGAGTCTAGATATATTTGTAGTAGTTTGATATGTGGTGATATATAAGGTAGTGAAGTACATAAGGAATTCATTGTCATACTTTCCTCTCCTACTATACTTAAAGGGGAAGATATCATAGTTGTTGAAAAATTTGGTAAAGGTCTTATTCCTTTTCAAGGGTGTATTTTGTTGGTAAAATATTTTTTTATAGGGAAGATTAGTGGGTTTCACCAATGGTCACGATGTTAGGCCTCTCCTTATTGGGTATGTGGAGGCTCCTATTTATTGAATACATGGACTAAATGAAATTATGGGTGGTTTTTAGGCTAGGTATCACACTTTAGTACTCCACTAAACTTTTGAAAAAGTGTTTGTACATTATAAAAGAGATTAATTTTCTTGGAAAGAGGTAAAACAAAGTAGGAAAATAGAGAGGGGGTTAATATTATAATTAAGCACTTGCATATTCTCACTAATATTAACCAGAGTAGGTCCACATTCAATAAGAAGAAATCAATCATGTAAGAAATATCAAGACTAATAAATTAGAGACACAAATTTTTATTGATTCATTAATCAAAGATGCAAATTTCTTTCTTGGTTGTACAATATTACAATGCTTGTAATGTTAGAAAGTAGAGAGAGTTAAATAACATAGGCAAGGAGATAGAATAATAAAACTTATTGCTTGCATTAGTAGTGAAACAAATTCCAAAAAACTAACAATAAAAAAATGCTAACCCCTTGGAATGAAGAGGCCATCCCAATTTATAGATTACAAAATTCTCTTCATCTCCCCCATGTGACTTTTCACCTCACCACCACTTATGACCTTTCACATTCACAAGGAATGAAATTAAGCCATTTTCTTATTTTTGAAAAGGGAATTCTACAAGTACAAATAAGGCCACTGAATTGAATAAGAAAAAGAGTGAAAAAACACATTACCAATGGAGTACTAGAATGTTAGAGAGAGGGAGGAGAGAGAAGTGATGATCTGGAGATGGGTAAGCTTCCGTTGATGAATAGTTTGGTAATTTAATATAAATTGAATCAAATTTATATTTCAAAGTAACTATTGTAGTGTATGATATACAATTAATAAAATGCAGTGAATGGACAAGCAACAAGCAAGTAAAAATGTGAAACCCTAAGCAAGAGGGGGAGATAGAGAGACTTAGTTGACTTTTGGATGATCCGGAGGTGATCTAGGAAGGGAAAATGCTGGTATAGATTTGAAAGAGTGTCATTTATGCTCACCGGAGATTCTAAAACTCAGTAATATGTCGGATAGGAATTATCATTTGAGGACATGAGTTCCTTGGTTCTAGTTTTGATTCTAGGTGTTAGTTTTTTTGTGAATGATCGAGGATTTTTCCTCTTTTGTAAAGGATTAGATTCATTTTTTACCTTTGTCTATTGCTTTGGATTTCCTTCTGGATTAATGAATGTACCTATAACCTACAAAACAAATGTCTACCTACACATTTCTAAAAACCACATCAAATCTAATAAAAAATATGCATAATGTGGAGTCAAAGTGACCTTGGTGATCACCCAAAGAGTGAACTTAGTACTTATTATTGCACTACATTTCAGATTCCATGTATTTCTATGTGAAAGTGTGTGTAATAATGCCCTTGTGCAATTTTCACAATGAGAGTGGGCTAGATCTAGAATGTAGAAAATGCATAAAATGTGTGAGATGGAATATAATAAACTTTCTTTCCTATGTTGTGTATGCAGAATAATGCATACCTTGTCCCTTGATTGAATGTGTAAGATGGATGTGTTTTAATGATCTTCATGCCTTTGGATGCAAGATTAGGTGGTAGTAGATAATGTTAGTGCTTATCCCCTTATTTGAGAGATATAAATATGTATATATATGATTCCCTTGTTTGAATTTTTAATTAACAACTAGAAGGCCAAAAAAAAATTTAAAATATTCCCAAGAAGTAAAATATACCCAAAAGAGTGATAAAAGGTGAAAAGGGTTAGGAGCACCCGGGAGGGGCAAGAGCACTTGGGCACTAGTGTTTGAGGCCATAAAAGATAAATCATTCAAATACCGATAGGGTTTTAGGTTGAGTAAGGTCAATTAAAGTATAAAAGACAAATAAAATAGCTAAAAATATGTTGTCAATTACTATTTTTCTTGCTTAGGAATCATGTATATATTAGTATGTTCTAGGACCTAGAAATGTACCCAAGTTCAAATATTTTGTGTCTACATTTTTCCCCCACTTTATGATATGGAGTGAATACTTGATAGCATAAAGTAGATAGAATATATGTACCTTATGATCATGAAGATAATAGTGTATCCAATGGCATTCCGATTTGGACAAGTGAAGCGTGAAGACTAGGAAGGGAGGGAGTCCCTAGGTGTGAAGTGTATGTATAGTAGCATGTTGTTGTAACTTGTGCTTGTTGATGTGAGTTACTTCTTGTTGTGTATTAAGGAAGAATCATAAAAATAAGAGTGAGAAAGTATTCAAAGTTATGTATATGAAAAATTAGAGTAATATGTGTATAAGTATGTAAAAGGTGTGTAAAGAAAACTGTGTACCTTATGTACAAGAGAGTAAAGGATAGAAATTTTTCCTTTTTCTTTAGCGATGTTGAATTTGAGTTTCTTGTTGCCAAAGGGTGTGTGTTTAAGAAATTTCATGCCAAGAGCAAGTTTTTTGGGCAATCTCATGCCAAGCGCAAGTTTTTTGGGCGATCTCACACCAAGAGAAGAGTGTTGGGAAGATATGTCTAGTTTTTATCTCCTTCCATGAAACTTCCTGACTAAGAAACACTGTAGATGGTGCATTCTAATTTTTTTATTGTTCTTATTTATTTTGATTAGTCATGATTGTTCGATTACAACTTGTAGATTGAATTTTTTTAACTAGAGGTAAGTACCTATTATTGGAGAACCGGTCTGAAAATTGTTGTAAACTATGTTGTACTAAGAATGAAAATTTTCCCCCATGACACAAGTACCCATGGGGACACAAGCACCCACCATTATTATTTTCTACTAGGTGATAGTGTCTACTCTATGTTTGTGATCCAAGTCTAATTGTGGAACACTCGAACTATGTTCATGTGCCAATTATGGAATATGTTTTTTTCTAGAGCTCTAGCTGCTATAAGGGTGACTTTTTCACCCAATAGATTCCCCCATTTAGGGTGCATGTGATGACTGTAGGAGAATGTGGCCCAAAGGAGAGGACCTGAATTTGATATGCATATCGAGTGTGGATACCTATATGGGGTAGGGTATTTGCATGGTAGAAACCAGGCACATGCGAACAATATAAGCTAGAAGAAAGGGTTAGTGTAAACAAAGCTAGCATGTAATAAGTAAACAAAGTAACAAGTAAATGTTAAGATAAGATGGACCATGAAAAGTGGGTTTCATACATGGGACATCACTCATAATTTCGCAAGACAATCAGGGTAGAAGTGGCCAAAATTAAACAATAAGAAAGCATGACATAGGGTCTATCCCACAAAAAAATGGAAAGTAAAAGTAACAAATAACCATGTTTGTATAGATCCTGTAAGACAAAATGCTACACATGAAGCACCCATTAGTATGTTAGAGAGATAAATAGTATGTCAAAGCATATATAGATTAGTGAAAAGTAAAGTGACTATAAGGAGAAGTAGTAAATAATGTGATAATAGAACCTATGATGTATGAAGTATAAGAGTAGCAAAGGTAGATGCCCTCAGGAGCCTCGGTTTGACTAGTAAAGAGATATGTTGAGCATCATGCATTGTGTATGAATCTATGATAGGTCTTGCATTCACCTCAAGATACCAAGTGAATGCATGTGTGTATATAGAAAAATATAATGACATACTAAATAAGAAAAGTGTAAATTGTAAGTAGTATAAGTGAAATAGACTAAATACAACAAATATATGCAAGGTGTTGTGAAAGTATGATAGTGTGTTTTGATTTGTAAAATGTGAAGGTGAGGAGGGGAAACATTTCCCCTAGTATACGTGCATGAGATGAGGTTCATTTATAAATTCTCCTCAACAGTCAGAATGAACCATAGAACAAGATTTTGTCATTGCGAAATGAATGTATTGCATGATAGTAGATTCTATAAATATATATTATGAATCACAGAGCATGAAGTATGGATGATGCGAGGTTCATAGATGAAGTGTGCCCTTAATATTCAAGTGTGAACCGTAGCACTAGACTCGTATCTTCGGGTGATGACGCTACAATTTTTGTGCCAAATAGGTAAGAGTGTTTCGAAAGGTAAACATGAAGTATTAAAGAAGCTAAGAGTAAAAATAGAGAGATCCACTAGTGATGGAGAGGGGTAGAGTGAGATTCCCCCAACCGTGTATATTAGGAGGTGTTAGAAAATAGATGTGATATTTGTAAATGAGAATAACTAGAGTATGTATAGTGCACAAAAGGATGTATATTGTATATATGAATTAGTATGTGTATCATGAATAGAAGGATCCATAACTAAGAATGAGTAGCAAAGCATGTATCGAGTATTATAGGAGCATAGAGAGATGTAGCAATGTGTGCCTATAGTGTAGATATGATAAAGTGTTGATAGAAATATTGAAATTAATTCCAACTAAGAGTAATGTATAGATGTGTATGTGAATAATATGGATAGAAAACTATTTATTGCAACATATGACTATAAGGTGGGATAGTTTGATGTCCCCAAGTTTGCAAGTAATGGAGATCTATGAAATGATGCTAGAAAAACCATTACATTGTGGAGTAATTAGAATAAGGACAACATTGAGAAATGTAAGAGTTACCAAAGAATAATGTCAACATGGTGAGGGTAAAAATTGATAGAGTCTAACATCCCAACTGGATGAATAAGAAGTGTATAAGAAATAAGAATGTACCCATTAGGAGAAAATATAATAGGTGTAGCATTGTGCATGTTGGAAATAGTGGAAAAATTAAGTGCAAACATAAGGATCAATATGTGAGTCAAAATATGTGTAACATATGTAATGTTGGGATGCTCATCAATAGTAATGAAAAGTAATAAGTGCAATTTGGGAATATTAGAAGCAATAAAGTAGTATGAACTAGCCCCTATGATCATAGACAAAAATGTAGAAAGAGGGGAATGGATGCTCCCCATGAATGTAACAAGATAAGGTGTATCCATAGTAAATGAATCATGCATATGATCTTGGAAAGTGATAGAATTAAGAATCATTATAAAAGCAAAGGTACGGTATTCTAACTTTTGATGAGGAATGTGTGGGGAGAGATGTAACATTGGAAACACGAAGCATAGGACTAATATAAGTGCATGGAGAGTGAGTCATGATGTGATGAGTATCATGGGTACCAATAGAAAATTGATCATGTAAATTAGTAGCACTAGGGTGAATCCCAAGAGGATAAGGGTGTAAATGTCATGAGCATCATGTGTAAAAGGAATATCACAAGGAGTAGCAAACATTAGATGTGGAATCTAGTATAATAGTATACATAGAATAATTTGTAGCAAGCGCATTGTCTGTTATGACATGGGTAAAAATAAGTGTATGCATTATTATATGTAACCAAGGATGGCCTAGAATTATAATATAAAGAACATCATGAGGCATAATGTGACATAGAACATTAAGAGTGTAAGATCCCATAGTAAGGGGAAGAGAGATTGTGCCCAACACTTGCTTAGGTATATTATCAAAGCCACAAATACAAA
The DNA here is from genome assembly GCA_018340775.1 of Taxus wallichiana var. yunnanensis. Classification (NCBI taxonomy): domain Eukaryota; kingdom Viridiplantae; phylum Streptophyta; class Pinopsida; order Cupressales; family Taxaceae; genus Taxus; species Taxus wallichiana. The sequence goes on from CM031234.1 coordinate 81,236,124, forward strand.
GAGTAGATGGATTGAGATGAGTAGCAGAAAGTCTTATTTGATGGAGAAAGGAAATATTTCATACATTAAGACTAGATTCAAGATCAACTAGGACATGCTTAACAAGAATATTATGAAGTTGAACCTAGATATATAATGGGAAGAATTAGAATCGAAGGGATGGTCAGCCATGATAGATATGATAATGAGAATGTAAGGACCAGGTTCACCAAATGATTTAATATAAATTTAATTAAATATATATTTCTGAGTAACTAATCTAGTGTATGATATACAAGTAATAAAATACAAAGAACGGACAACCAATAAGAAAGTAACAATGTGAAACCCTAAGCAAGAGGGGGAAATGGAGAGACTTAGCTGATTTCTGGATGATATAGAGGTGATTTAGGAGGGGAACTACTTGAATGGATTGAAAATAGTGTTGTTGATGCTCACTAGAGGTTCTTAAACTTAGTAATGTGTCGAGACATGAGTGTTTATGAAAGGACAGGAACACTTGGGAACTAGTGTCAATTCTAGGTGTTAGTGTCTCGTGGTGAATGATCGTGATCTTGTATCTTTTTACAAGAGGAGATTCATTTTTACCTCTATTTTTCACTCTGTAATTTCTCCTAGATCATTGAATGTACCTATAACCTAAAAAAAAAATGTTTAATAAAAATATGTAGAATGTGGAGTCGGACTAACCACATCAAATATAATAAAAAAATATGTAGAATATGGAGTCGACTAACCCTATAAGTCTCCCGAAAAGTGACCTTAGTACCAAACGTTGCACTACATTTCAAACTCCATGTATTTCTATGTGAAATTGTGTGTAATGATGCCCTAGGATGCCCTTATGCAAGTTTCACAATGATAGTGGGCTATATCTAGAATGTAGTAAATTTATACAATGTGTGAGATGGAATAGAATAGACTTCCCCTCCTATGTTGTGTATGCATAGGAATGTAACCCTTGTCCCTTGAGTGAATGTGCTAGATGGATGCTTTGTACTTGTTGTTTGTGCCTTTGGATGCAAGCTTAGGTGATAGTAGATAATGCTAGTGTTTGGTCCCTTATTTGAGATTTATAACAATGTGTGTGTGTGTGTGTGTGTGTGATTCTTTTGTTTAAATTTCATAATTGAAAACTCGAAGGCCAACTCAAAAGTATAAAAGATTCCCAATAAGTAAAAGAGACACAAAAGAGTGAGAAAAGGAGAGAAAGGTTCATGAGCACCTAGGAGGGGAAAATTGTCTAGGTGCTAGTGTCCTAACCCGACACTAGTGTCTGAGGCCACAAAATATAAATCAGTCAAATACCGATAGGGTTGTAGGGTGTGTAAGGTCAATAAAATAATAAAATACAAAGCAAAATTCCCAAAAGATGTTGTCAATTACTTGTTTTCTTTCTTGGGAATCATGTATATATTAGTATGCTCTAGGACCTAGAAATGTACAAAGGCACATAGATTTTGTGTCTACACTTGCTTCTTATGGATCTTGAGAGGATGCTCTGAGAATGAAGTTATTTTACTTTAACCTATTATTGAATTGAAACACTATGATTGCAATATCCTCCTTCTATGAGATGTGCACACACTCCAAACCATTGAATAAGTTTTATACAGTGCTACTATGATAATTTCATTGTTTATACCTGAGATGACTATCAGAATCATTTAAACATGATGATCCTTTTCTGTGACTACTATGATGGATTGAACCTTCCTTTATATTGCAAAATTGACCCTACTAACTCTAAATAAACCATTGAGAATGAATTCCCCTCTAATTTTTCATGGTGTTTAATCAACATTCTTGTTTTCAAGTCTTCTACTTCCATACTTGTTACATTACGGTCACTCTTATTAGGATGTCAATGTTTGAAGTTTAAAATGGATCCAAACTTAAGTTTTGAGATTTATGGTGACAAACTCGTGAGATGAATGGGATACAATTGAGTGTGTAAATTTTTACCACAATCTTGATGCCTTCTATTTTTAGTAATTCTAATTCCAAGATGTCTATTTTTATTAAGTGTATCGATTTAGAAATTTGGAGTGTTTGTGATATGCAAGGAGTAATAACAACTCTAAGAATGAATTGTTGCAGAACTTACTATTTGTAGACTATGAAGCTTGGTAATACTTTCTATTTTTAGAAGAGGGTATTCTAGGTATTGGAATGAGATGAGATTGTTCTCAAAAAATTTGTTATTTTATAATGTTTCTTTATTCCAAATTTTATATGATTCTCTCATCTATATTAGTGGGAAAGTGAGAAATTCATCGAAGAGGGAAAAATATTGAGAGAAAATGCATTCATCCATATCCCCAAAAATATTCCACCTCATCATGAAATAAATGGCTCTAATGAAATATGATTTCATGAAGAATATTTGCTCCATATTTGAGGCAATTTGGCTTATTCGATGACCGAAAAATGTAAATTTCATCGAGGAAATAATATTGAGAGAAAATCAGTCCTCATTATCCCTAAAAATACTCCACTTCATCATGCAAGAAATTTATTGAAAGAAATATAATTTATGAGGATCATCTTCTCCAAATTTAAGAAAATTTGGCTTGCTTTGAGTCATCGGAAAAATGAAAATACATTTTCAACCTATCCGGGAAAAAATGGAGTTCATGGATGGAAACATTGGTCATTGATAACATATGAATGGGGTAATGTCAAGCCATGAATCATAGATCATCACGAATAATTTTTCAAGAGGAGTTGACAGTTAGAATTTAAAGTCATTTGGTCCATGGGATCATGAGATATGTGCAAAAATGAGTTTTTCAAGCATGTGATGTCTTAAGAAACTTCCAAAGAACATATCAACATGGGAGAGAGATTTTGGAGGGGAAAATGCATTTGAAATTGAAAAAATGGTTGTGTTTAGAAATGAATCCTTGCCATCTCATTTTCATGCCTTAACTCTTGTTTAGCCTATTTGAGCTCAATCATGGTCAAACGACGGTTGACGTGGAGTTACACCCTAAAAATAGGGGACGAGGGTAGAAGGGACAACAGAGTCACAAAGATGTGATTCGCATTATATCATGACAAATTTTAGCATGGGGTTTCCGAGAGTGAGATGCAACGGGTTGAAAACTATCTCTCGGGGCTCAAAAATGGTTTTGCATATGTTTGGGGCTAAATAAGAGAGGGGAAGTGCACATTTTTGTCCCTCATGTCCCATTACACTTTGCACAAAGAAAAGGCATGGAAATATCTCAAAAAATTGCCATGGGTGCATGCATCATGAGGAGGGGGAAAATTTTAATAGATCTTGAGTTTAAACATTTTCCACCGTCTAACACTTCAAGTTACGAATTTTAAGTGATGAAAGTGAAGCTTGTTTGTTTGATGATGTCATCATCACAATGCAAAATTAGAACGCCATAAGGGTTTTTTCTACCCCAGGAGCATGACATAGACTTTAGGAGAAAAATCTTATATTATTTGACCTCAAAAAACCTTATGAGACTATCCTAACCAGTTTCAAGATCCAATTATTCATGTAATTTTATTTTTTGGTCTTGTTACGCTTATGGCTCAAAGGTGCAGTTACAGTGTCTTGGATCATCATGAAGGATTATGATTTCTTAGAAAAAAATTGATGTATTTATAATGTATATGATTCCAATATCTTTCCATTTCTTATTTGATAATATTCCAAAGCCTCCTATAATTCCTAGAATATTTAGAATAAAGACAATTTCTTTATTGAAGCCTTCATTCCCTATGCCCAAAATGACCCGGTTTTGTTTGAATTATTCCCGAAATAAATTTCCTCCATATATTTTCCCTAAAATACCTTGTATCACTCCATTCATCTCCTAAAAAATCCTATATGAATTGATCCTTTCCTATCATCTTCCAAGAATGTCATCATGTTGTAACATGGTTAAACATAGCCAATTTAGCACTTCGGATAACACTATTCCACCTTAGAGCTTAGTCTCACTTTGTGAAATCAACTTGGATCCATTCCCTTGCACATGAAACACACTTGAAAACCATGTTAGTAAATTTTTCTTAGATAAAATTAGGATGGACTAGACCTATAGGGGTTGCGTGAACTGACGAGCTAGCTAGGGGAAGGGGTCATGATGACCGAGAGAGAGGTTTTCAAATGGTGGGCTTACTTTTCATTATCAAATTTTCAATTTTGTATACTATAAATTTAGCATGATAATATATGGCTCTAGATTGGGGACATTAGATTGTAAGGAATATGAAGAACCTCAATTATCTTGTGAATTAGTAGACCAAAGGCCTTATCCATTAGGCCATAGAGTCACCACATTGAACAATTAGCAAATATACCAACACAACTAAGAGAAAAAAATGAACACACAACACAAAGGGAAACACAACAAAAATGGAAACCATGATATAATATTCCTAAATCATCTATGGTACATGCAAAAGACAACCCGCTTTCATTATAGCATCAATTATTCTCTAAATGTTTACCCATGTACAAGTAACACCCAATGCCTTCGTTACGTAAACCCCTTGAATTTTTCAAGGAAGTATGACGCATTTATTAATATCTTGTGAAAGTTTTCATAACTATTCTTACAAGTGGGGTCCACCTGAATACCTCATTTCCTTTGTTTCTCTAATATTTTATTTTTGGCTACCAATCTATTATCACATTTAACCATGTTTCTAATTTCTCATTTTTCATTTTCCAGCTACTACAGAATGATTATTCATCATATCAAGATCATCATTTTTATAACAATACTTGTGATCTCTGATTGGAATTTTTCCATTTTTAGCTTCCTCATGACCATGGTCTCTATGGGTTGGTTCTTGGAATATATTTTGAGATTTTTAACCTTGTCACAAGTTTCTTAGTACTTTATGTTTCTCAATTTCTCTAAGCATTCATACTTCACAGATATTGGCTCATTTCTAACATGTTTCTCACAATGGTGTGGATTTCATAGTACCTTGTCCTCCTCTTAACATTAAAATGATCACAAGGTGGGGTATGAAATGTGGATATCATCACTTTTCTTCTCGTGACCATATTGAGCTTCAAAAATTATATTCATGATGAAGATATCGTCTTCTTGAATAGAGTAAACCTTAAGAGACCCAAACACCTTATAATCTATGTATTCATCATTATAAAGGTCCTCTTCTTGAATTTAATCATCCTTGGTAGAATCAAGAACCATTCAATATATTTTTGTTTACTAAGAATGAATTCATCTTTTCCCAATGGGAAAAATAAGGTATCAAATTCATAATTATTTCAATATTCACTAGAAAAATATTCATGTTTGATATTAGGAAGATGATTGGAAATTTTGGATTCACTTACCAAGAATTCATTTGATGTCACTTCTTCTTTATGATCCATATTGTTCATCATCTCAAGATTTCTTTGTTGTAAGTCAAGATATCCAAAATCTTCATCACCACCAAGCATAAAACCTACATCTATATCCACATCCAATGGGAAGTACATACTTTCAAAAAAAAATCTATTAGATCATCATGATATTTCCCGATCGGATCCACTACACATGGGTACTCCTCCATCAATATGGATAGTTTAAAATATTGCTCCAAAGTTATGAAAAAGTTACCATACCTTGAATCTTGATATAAAATGTTTTCCCTTGGGTCATTTGGTTTTCTAGACTATATACTTCATTTTCCTTATTAGAAGAAGATTTTTCATTTTTTCATTGACTTGAATGGTTGCATATGACCAATACATTTGTATATCTTTTCCAACATCTTGATGGATAATATATCTCAACAACATACTATATGAAGATTACATGTCAATGATAAGTAATTTCATTGTGATTTTCTTGTTTGGAAAGTTTACCAATGCTACTTGAGAATATTTAACCTAGCCAATGATGTCTACTTCTTTAATTTCCATGGAGTGACACTAGATAGTAGCAGGAGTGAGATTAAGATTTAGGGGTTTGGAAACTTTGGTGTGTATGACATTTTCATAGGAACCAAAATCAATGATGCAGTAATTTATACCTATTGATCAACAAAGAGATATAGAAGAGTTCTACCTTCTCAAAAGAGGAGGATGTGGAAGAAATAAGGTTCTAAGAAGCAGTGGTATGATGATCATGAAGTGTTTCTTTTGAATTTAGATGTTTGGAACGTGAATTTAACTAACTCTTGATGGGTGTCGTTTTAATCAACTCTTACTTGATGTCATATTCAAACCAGGGTATGTCTAAAGTTATATATAACAAGAAGAATCATAGTGATCTAGTAATTGACTATAGGTATTTGTTATTTTATTTTCTAGGGGTTTTTTGTAGTGTCCTTAGGATTCCATGGCCAAATCCTTATTATATCTATGCTATAAGAAACTTGCTGAAATAAACACTCATTACTGGAATAAATTGTTGGAAATAAACACACGTTATAGAAGTAAACATGCTTTCTTGAAATAAACACATGTTACAGAAGTAAACACACTTTCTTGGAAATAAACACACGGTTGAAAATTTTGTGAAAATGCTTGCAAGGAAATAAGAGTCTAGTTTATAACACCTGTAGTGATAAGTACATAACATAATTCAACTAAAGAATCAAAAGCATTTATAAAATTAATACTTAACAAATTTACACGAATTGCTTAGAAATATAAATACCAATAAAACAAGGATCCTATTTCTTGGAGGAGTGGGCCCTTTCTCCACCTTGAATCAGGATTTGACAAATTATGATTCTCTCAAAATGAAATGGCTATCTTATTACTGAAATGTTTTGTCTCACAAAACTTCATTCTCTCTCTCTCTCTCTCTCTCTCTCTCTCTCTCTCTATATATATATATATATATATATATATATATATATATATATGTATGTATTAAATATATCTATAGGTCTTTATGTATATCTCATTATCCAAAGATGCATTTACATCCATAGTTTTTCTACCAATTCAAATGGAACCAAATAGTGCCCAATATAGATGTCTAATTTAGAAACCTTGTTGAATGTATAGTAGTCTCGATAAGTTATCTCTGGGATATGGAGTATGAAGAATCGAAAATCTATTGATCTGCTCTTGATTGGAAGGCTCATTAATTGCTCTATCATCAGATGTTGTCAAAATAAATAGATTCCCATTTATTCCGGAACTTTCGAGAAGTTCTAAGCCAAAGGGAACTATTCCAGAACTAATTGTGAAAGTTCTTAAGCTATGCGCAATAGTTTCGGAAGCAAGTGCTTTGGAGTTCCTAACTAAGTCTGAAGGTTATAGAACTAAGAAATAGAGCTCCTTAGCTATGTGATGGAGTTTCGGAACTAAGTCTGGAGGTTCCGAACTAAGCCATATTGAAGCCAATGCTCCCAAAAACATGTTGATTGCTTCATACTTCATTCTTTTGACTGATTGTGCCTTGTTTTATTACAAAAACTGAATTTCCACACACTTTGTTACGAATTACAAAGTTTTTATACATTAGAACTAAATCCAATAAAATATGGACAATTACATCCTAAATTATACTAGATCAAACAAAAGTCACAAAATGCAGTCAAACTTGATAAAAAGGAGAGTAAAATAAGATCATTTATTACACATTAGATGAGACATATTTTGGCCTTATCATCTCCCCATACTTACTTGTTTGTAATTCCCCTTACAAAATTTACTCTTCAAATCTTGGGTTGTGAATTATGCATTCCAATTGACTACTCAGGTCAAATGGCTGAAACTAAATATCCTAGTGCTTTAGTTTAGAAGTACTATACCCTAATCCTGCTTCTATCTTCCTCTGCCACTCCTCAAAGTGAGTGGGATCTTGAGGCTCTCTATTTTTCCATGGAGACATGGGGGTGAGAAGGAGAGGAGGCCTTGTTCTCATTCCCATCCATATGCCCCTACATTTTTCATTGACTTGAGGGATTAGTGTACACAAATCTTTAGCTCTTTCCAAAATCCATATTAAGTTTGTGGGAGATATCACTTCTCTTCTTCTCAATGCAACTGTGAGAAACTCCCATATTTTCAAACATCCATCATAAATATCTTCAAATTTTTCCTCCTCATAAGAGGTGAAGGCATCAATACTTTTCTGTAAATTGGCAAGATAATGTGCCTTGAACCGACTATCAAAGGCATGGGATCTGAAATGTATAACAAAGGAAGATGGTTTTCCATAGTGATCCCTCATGCAGATGTCAAATGAACTAGATTTTAATAGATTTTTAGAATCCCTCTCTTTCCATGCAATCTGATTTTGAAGTACAGAAACAAATGCATTCAGTTGGCTTTCCCCTACATACAAATTGATCATGAAGCATGTATTCTTTTCCAGCATAAAATTGCAGAGATAGAATTTGTAGAGAATATTTTTTTGTTCTACACTAGTTGAGGAATATGTTGTCATGAACTTAGATTCATATTTTATTTCATGTGGAAGGCCACATGTAATTTTTGATAGCTGTTAGTGAATAAATTGTTCTTCTAGAAATATGTTGTATGCAGCAAAAGTTCTCCTGCATGTGAGTAATTTTTCACTCATTATGTAAACCATTTGTATCTTTACTAGACATTTAAATTTGTCTTCTTCCTCTTTGTAAAATTTTTCTTCCCATTCCTTCCTTTCCTTCTTCTCCTCTTCCATATTGCTTCTTAGTTCCTCATTTGATGTTTTAAATTCATTAAGTTCCCTGCAAGTATCATCCCACAACTGCTCAAGTGGTCAGTAAGTCAATTTAGTTTGCACAACTTGATTCATTGAAGATATCTTTGACATATCATTTTGTTTACTATCCAATTGACATTATTTCTCTTTTTCTATCATTTTCTCTTTGACTAATGTCAATTCTTCATCCTATATGTGAGCTGATTTTTTAGATTCTCAATGAGCATTTCCCTCTGCTCTAATTTTAGTTTGAGGAAATTTAATTCCTAATATTTATCCTCGATGATTAGTTCTTTTCTCAGAAAAGAACAGAGTCTGCTTTTAAGTGTTGTTTTTCCTCCTTTTCTAAAAGTTCATTGGGAAATGAGAATTCCTCTTCTATGAAATGGTATTTCCCTTTTCGTTTCCAAGATGCCAATTCCTCTTCTTCATGTGACTGCATGGTTGATTCACTCATCTCTTGAAAATCCTATTCTTCAAATCTCTCCTCTTCTTTTTCCACCTCGTTTGACTTGGTCGAGGAGGATTCATTGCCATTGCCCAAAATATCAGCAGCTTCTTTCTCCAAACCATATTGTTCTTTAATATCATTTAGATTTTCTCTAGACCTCTTATGAACTCTTCTTCTTTAAGGAGCTTCAAAATGTCATGAAGTGGGTTTCCTCCTAGATCTTCTTCTAATTTTCACTTCATGATCCAGCTTAGGTGAATTGTCATTATCAGAGATAGATATTAGTTCTTCTATTATTGTTTCGTAGGAAGGAGTTTCTTTTGAAGGCACAATAGGTTTTGCAGTTTTAATCATTCTTTCATATATCCTCCTCTTTGGTACATTAACCCCTCCTATTTCCTTATTTTTCTCTTCAGGGGGATCAATATCCAAATTACTTTTAGGGGAGAAAGGGGTTGGTATTCCCCTCCTGATAATATCAGGCCTTTGTTTGAATTTGTTAAGGAAATTTTCCCATGCTTCTTCTCCATTTTTATTTGAAAGAAAATGGTGCTGACAAACCAGATGGACTAATCCATGATGTATAATTGTTCCAAATCCCCAAGAATACCTTTGATCCATTATCTAGATGGATTCAAAAAGGAACCCTAGAAGGTTTACTATATATTCTAGTTTTATAACCCCATACCTAAGATATATTAGCATCTTAAGGACCTCTCTTCCCATAGTCCCAAATTGGCCATCACAAGTTAGGTACTTAACTACCCAAAATGCTACCCTATCAAAGGGTTTGGGAAAGTTGGCTCTTCTGACCCCCTTTATGATTTTCTTAGTGTTATAAATATATTAGGGTTCATATTCCCCCTCTTGTATCAAGGTTTCCACTAGTTCTTAGAGGGTCCCTTTTACAGGATTAGGAACATGTACAATCGGTACCCCCGATACATTACTCATTGTATTGATAGTAAAAGGAATTACAATGATTTTAACTTTAGTTATGGATTCTTCTAAATTTACAAAAAATTCCCTTACCAATTCGTCATTGTACCTCGAGAAATTTGAACTCCAGCCACCCTACTTGTCCAAAAATGGCTGCCACTTCTCCATCTGCAAGAAGTTGTGTATCATCCTCTAGCTCTGACTTCTTTTTAATCCCCATGGCAAAGAGGACGATTCAAATTATTCCTTCTTAAAATTCTTACTTTGATAGAATTAGCTGCAGAACTACATCGGATTTAGTTTCAAAACTATTGGGTTTAGTTTGTGGAACTATTTTGTTTAGTCATGGGATTCAAATATAATTCTTCTGCTTCTTCCTTGAAGTTTTCTGCAACTTCTTATTAACTTTTTTATTCTGCCCAAATGATAGCTCATTACAAATATGCCACCACTTTTACTTGTTCTATTGACATCACCCTCATAATAGCCTACTTTTAATCATAATGTGCAATAAATTAGTCATCATAACAACTTCTTAAATAAATTCTAATCACAGATGTGAACTTTTAATTTAACCTTTAATAAGATCAAGACATAATTATCGTCCTTTCTGATGTAATCCCTTTGCCTTGATGACTCATCATTCCTAAAAGTGAATAAGGAAAAAAGGTTAGAAAAGACAGAGGAATTCCAAAGAAATTCCTTTTATTTTGCATTAGCCATTTATTGAAGAGACCAACCGCCATTTCTAGTTTTCAATTGGTCTTTTGAGATATTTTTTTATTTTTGGGGAAGAGAACACCATTTACTGGTTTTCATTCCTTCCCTTTTATTTTTTCTTACTTTTTATTTTTGGGGAAGAGAACGCCATTTGCTGGTTTTCATTCTCTTCCCTTTATTTTGATTCATGCATCTGATTATTTGATCATTTTGGAAGAACTAGGTTCTTCCATATGATCAAATTCTTTGTCTGCTTCAATCTTCTTCAAGAATTCATCCCTAGTAGGAGGCTTCCTATAAATTTTTAACTCTGTGTCCATTGACCAAAAGTGTCCTTCTGCTGCCATCAATGGGAAGTAGCTAAATAGAGCCATTGTCAAATATCTACTCAATCTAATAGGGTCTTAACCATCTGGTTCTCAACTTTCCTTTGAATTCTGGTACTTGGAATCAAATAGTAATGCCCAATCTCCTATCTTAAATTGTCTTTCCTTGATATGTGTATCATGCCATTACTTCCTTTGGTCTTGGATTATCTTTGTCTGATGAAGTGATTCTAATCTCAGCTCATCCAATTCATTGAGTTACAAAATTCTTTCCTTTTGTGTTGCATCCAATTCAATACCCAGTTTAGTTGTTTTTCTCAATTTTTGTAGTTCAAATTCAATAGGTAACAAGGGATTTTCCCATAGACTAAATCATATGGTGAGAACCCTGTTGTAGTCTTCAAATTTTATTATAAATTCAGATAGCCTCAAGTAGTCTCTTTACCCAATCTCTTCTACCTGCTTCAACTATTTTGGTAAGGATGTTTTCCAATTCTTTGTTTGTTACTTCGCTTATCCATTTGATTGTGGGTGATAGGGAGATGACTTCCTATGATTGATCTGATAGTACATTGTGAAGGCCTGGATCATATTAGACATGAACTGTGGCCCTTGATCTAAAACTATACTCCTTGGTGCACCAAACTTCATCATAATTATGTGCCAAAGGAAATCAACAACTGCTTCTTCAGTAGCATTTGTTAAATCCTGCACCTCTACCCACTTTGTCACATAATCAGTACACACAATAATGTGCTCCTTTCCTTGTGAAGGAGGACTAAAGGGACCAAAAAAATCTAGCCCCACCTTTCAAATGGTTCAATTACTACTTGAGGTTGTAGAGGCATTTCATTGGTGAAAGTTGGTTGTCCCATCCTTTGACAAGGATCACACTGCTTGATGTATTTCTTCACATATTTATACAGAGATGGCCAATAATATCCAGTGCCAAGTATTTTGTGTATTTTTCTTTTCACTAAAAATTTTCCTCCACTTGGTTCATCATGACATGCCCTGAGTATGTCAAAGATTTCATCTTCTCTCACACACCTGTGTAAAACCAAATCAAGACCACATTTAAATAACATTCCATTTAACCATTTAAATTAGGTGTTGGTTTTGATTAACTTATTCATTTGTTTCTTATTAAAAGGAGTAAAATTCCATGTTGCAAGATAATATGCCATATCAGAAAACCATGGTGTATCAGCTGAAATAGTAAATAATTGTTCATCTATAAAGTTGTCCTTACTTGGATCTTTCTCCTGTAGTGGTTAATCTTGACAATAAATCAGCTACCACATTAGATTTTCCCCGGATTATCCACAATGGTAATATCAAATTCTTGTAAAAGTAATAACCATATAATTATCCTACCTCCAATCACTTTGGCTTATTCATTAAGTATCTAATTCTTGAGTGATCTGTATGTACAAATATTTTATACCTGTAATATAATGTCTCGAACTTATTAATTGCATAAATCATAGCAATAAATTATTTTTCAATGGTGGTGTAATTTATTTCTTTGGGAGTAAGATTTTTACTAAGGTAGTAAATAGCATACATTTTCCCTTCTTCGTCTTTTCTGTCCCAAAACTACACAAATTGAGTTATTTGAGGCATCCATTTAGATGTGAAAAGGTTTCTCCCAATTAGGTGCTCTCAATATTGGGGTAGTGATTAATTTTTCTTTAATTTCTTCAAATCATGTTGACACTTTTCATCCCAACAAAATTCACAATACTTGGTAAGAAAACTAAACATGGGGGCAGCAATTTTACTAAAATCCTTGATAAAACACCTATAGTATCTAGCATGCCCTAAGAATGACTTGATATATATGGGGGTTTGAGGAACAAGTAAGTCTGAAATAATCCTAATTTTGTTTTGGTCAACTTGAATTTCTCTTTTTGAAATGTGGTGTCCTAATACAATCCCCTCATCAACCATCATCAAAAATTTCTCATGACTAAGAGACAAATGGTGTTTCTCACATCTTGTTAATACTTTGTCCAAATTCTTCAAAGCATCATCAAATGTGTCTCCATGCACAATAAATTCATCCATGTATACCTCTACAAATCATTTTTAAGTCTGTAAAAATTGCTAATACAACTCTTTGGAAGGTTGTTGGAGAATTACATAGTCCAAATGGAAATACCCTGTAGGAAAAGGTACCCCATGGAAAAGTAAAGGTAGTTTTTTCCTGATCCTCAGTAGCAACTTTGATTTGATTATATCCACTAAATCCATCTAGGAAGGAAAATTATTGTTTACCTGTAAGGTTGTCTAAAACATGATCTATGAATGGTAAGGAAAAATAATCTCTCAGTGTGGCTTTGTTCATCTCCTATAATCAATAAAAATTCTCCATTTTCAATTATTTTTAGACAATTACAAGAGGAGACACACACGATTATCTAAGATAGGGTAGATAAAACATACTTGTAATAGTTTTTCAATTTCTTGCTTGACTATGTCCCTTAAGGCTAAATTAATCCTTCTCTGAGGTTTTCTAACTGATTTAATGTTTTTAGTATAGATGTGATGGGTGAAAATACTTGGATGAATTCCTTTCATGTCTTTATAGTCCTAATAAAAATCTCTAGTATGATATTTTAGAACATTAAACAATTTAGCTTCTTCATCATTCTTCAACTAGATATTAATGTTCAAAATTTTACCCTGGTTGAATCTCAACATGTTTGGTTCTAGTGTGTGATGAATTGATTTGTTGAAATGGTTACATTAGGGTGTTTAATGGACATGAATGTGGTAATAACATATGATATGCAGCAATATCTCCAAAATTTCCTTGAGAAATAATACTGGAAAAAGGACAGTAGGTAGAGTTATGATACTTATCTTGTTATTGGTCAAACTCCTCGTCACTGCTGCTTTCCAAAAATTCCTCACCATTTCCTAATATATTTGAGACTAAAGCTACTAATTCCATAGCTATTTTTTCCCCTCCCCAAGATAAATCTCATTCCTCTGAGTGAAATTTTTACATTCGCAGGGAATTGTTGTTGGTGTGGTTCTAAAGATAAGTGTGAATGTTCCAGAACTAAATCTGATGGTTTTGGAACTAAGTTTGTAGGTTCCATAACTAATTTTGTAGGTTCTAGAACTATCCCCGATTTCTCCAAGGACAATTGGTGTTCATTCAATGGTTGATTAATCATATCTTCCACCTCTCGTACGTGATCCTGCAACATTATCATAGCCAAAGAAGATAGGTTTTTCTTATTAGTATCAGGATCATCAACCCGTAATTGTTATTTATTATCAATAAAAGGTTTTGCAGAAGGATATAAGAAAAATTTCTTAGAATTCTTACCATTTTAGATAGTCATATCACTTTATCTACAATCAATTAAGGCAAAGAATCAGTAGTTAACCATGATCTACCCAAAATAATGGGATAACCAAGTGTTTTACCTTTTAGTCATAATATAAGGAAGTCCACTAGATATTCCCATGACTCCACCATAATTGCCACATCTTCAATAACTCCTTCTAGTTTTGCTACTGACTGATCTACCATCTGTAATATGGTGCTTTAGTAGGTTGTATACCTATTAATGGTAATGTTTTCAAAGTGTCTATTGTCATCACATTTATAGTTGCTCCCAAATCAACCAAAACATTATGTATATCTTTATTCCCTATAGAGATAGAAATAATAGGGCTTCCAGGATCTCCATATTTGGGAAGTAAGAGTTTTCCTGCTAATAAATCGAAAGTTTCCCATCTACCTTAATAGTCCTAGGGTATTGCTTCTTTCTTCTAGGTCTTTTTAAACATAGCATTTTGATTAACTTGTTTAACTCAGGAATGTCCTTGATTGCTTGCAACAATGGTATTTCAATATTTAATTTCCTTAATTCCTGCACCAACTCAGATTCCTTGGTCTCTATGACTTCTTTAAATCTCTCTGGAAATGGATTTTCAGTAGAGTTTTTATCTGCTCCTTATCTTTTTATTTTTCATCCTTCTTAGGAACAACCAAACTAGGGGTTTTAGTTTCTTCTGTCATTTCAATAATTATAATAGGTGGACTGCTAATTATTTTTCTAGATCTAGTTTGAATATCCTTACAATCCATGGCATTAAGATCAACTGGTTTTTCTTGTTTTGTCCCATAGATAGGAGTTGTTTGTTTGTTTATGGGATTAGCCACTGGTTGTGTTGGTATTTGTGTTTGAACCACATTTTTAGTCTATGAATTTTGTGTTGGGAAACCCATTATGGATTGTTGATTCTAATTGGGATATGTCTTCCCTTGAGCGTAGTTATTAGGGCTCCACCTAGGTTGTGACCAAGTATTTGGGTTACCTTGACTAGACCATGGTTATTGGTGTCCTTGAGCATACCAAGCTTGTCCTGCCCAATCCTGGGATTCCATGCTAGTTGAGGGGCCCAAGGTGGTTGTACCCAATTTTTTTGTACTTTCCTAGTCACCCATGGCATCATCTAGGGATTAGGAACTGACCTTGGCATGAACTTCCCCTGGCTAGGTTGTCTCTGGACAAAGTTTACTTCTTCTTTGTGGATGGAGTGTTGGTTTGTTTAAGCTGATTTTTTATGAATGGAAGAAGAGAACAAGCATTAATCTCATGGTCCCTAGATTCACAAATAAGACACATTTCTATTTTATCCAGAGGACAATCTCTTATTGCATGTTTTTTCCTGCATCTAGGACAATACATAGCTAATGGTTCAGTTTTAGCATTTGCTTTAGCTTGCAATCCATCCATGGTGGAGGTTAATTGAACTAGAATGTCTGTTTTAAATTTTTCTAGTTCATCCATCAGTTTGTTCATATCTGGATTCAAACTTTTCACTATTTTTCCTTTCCTAGGTCCACCCCTTGTTCTTGAATAGCTTCTACAAATGTCTTTAATATCATTCATTCTCAATTGATCAATGTTTCCACCTCCTATTAAATTAAGGGCTTCCCTGGATTCATCATCCAAACCTTTAAGAAAAATGGTTTTTCTCAACTCTTCTTGAAGTACAAATCCACACCTTTTACTTACAAAGAGGAATATGTCCAAATAATCTTCCATATTCTCATCCTCCTGCTTGATTTTGAAAAATTATTCCTTCTTGTTTCTCCCTCTACAGTAGTCTTGATATTTTTCTAGGAAGGAAGTTTCCATTTGTGCCCAAGTGGTAATAGAATTGGATGTTAATCCCATAAACCACCTCATTGTTGCCTCCTTTAGAGTAGATGGAAACAACTTGAGCTTTTGATTATCTATTTTGTAATCATAAGTCTGACACAATACTTTAAATTCAAACAGAAATTGGTCAGGATCTTCAGATGACATCCCTCTAAATGTGGGTAAATGTGCAGGTGAAATATTATTCATAGGTGTATCATCATCATCCAACTGAATTGGATAAGTAAAGGTCCTATTAGGTTCTCTTTTAGCTTCTCATGCCATTTCTGCAGTACTTTCTAGATTTTTCTCCCAATCAATGTGGTATGTGATCTACTTTGGGGAAGGTGAGAAGTCAGGAGTAGGAGGTTGACTACTCAACTGAGAATCAAAACTTGCTCTAAATGGGTCTTGGGAGATAATCCTTCTTCTAAAAGTTCCACTTCCTTCTAGTGACTGATCCAAGAATTCCAAAGGTGGCAGTTCTGCTTCTTGTCTAACAGAGACAATGGTGCTTCCAATTCTTGGTCAAATTCCTTATTTGAACTAGAGGATGCTGATAATTCTTGTTGAGATATTTTTGGGAGAAATCTACCCTTTGAGTCTCTTGGTCTACTCATAAATTTTATGATAATGTAGGGAATATTTTCAATTATTAGATGTATAATTATTGCTTGTGTTGACACCTAATTAGACAATTCTAACTAGTGGGTCCCAGACAATGGTGCCAAAAACTGATGGGTGTCGTTATTCCCTTCATTTAATGAACTCTTAGTTAATGTCATCTTCAAACCAAGGGTGTGTCTAAAGCTATATGCAACAAGAAGAATCCTAGTGATCTAGTAATTGACTGTAGGTATTTGTTATTTTATTTTCTGGGGATTTTTTACGTGTCCTTAGGATTCCATGGTCAAAGCCTTATTATATCTATGTTATAAGAAATTTTCTGAAATAAACACTCATTGTTGGAATAAATTGTTGGAAATAAACACACATTATAGAAGTAAACACACTTGCTTGGAAATAAACACACGTTACAAAAGTAAACACACTTTCTTGGAAATAAACACACGGTTGAAAATGCTTGCAAGGAAATAAGAGTCTAGTCTATAACACCTGCAGTGACAAGTACATAACAGAATTCAACTAAAGAATCAAAAGCATTTATAGAATTAATACTTAACAGATTTACATGAATTGCTTAGAAATATAAATACCAATAAAACAAGGATCTTGGTTCTTGGAGGAGTGGGCCCTTGCTCCACCTTGAATCAAGATTCGAAAAAGTATGATTCTCTCAAAATGAAATGGCTATCTTATTATTGAAATGTTATATCTTAAAAAACTTCATTGTATCTCTCTATATCCTCTATCTCTCTATCTCTTTATCTCTATATATATGTATTAAATCTATCTACAGTCTTTATGTATATTTCATCATCCAAAGATGCATTTACAACCATAGTTTTTCTACCGATTCAAATGGAACTGAATAGTGCCCAAAATAGATGTGGAATTTAGAAACTTGTTGGATGTACAATTGTCTGATAAGTTATCTCTGGATATGGAGTATGAAGAATCAGAAATTTTTATCTTCTCCCGATTTATAAGGCTCGTTGATTGCTCTATCATCGGATGTTGTCAAAATAAATAGATTCCCATTGATTCTAGAACTTTGGAGAAGTTCCAGAGCCAAAGGGAACTATTCTAGAACTAATTATTAAAGTTCCGAAGTTATGGGCAGTAGTTCTAGAACTAAGTGTTAGAGTTCAAACTAAGTCCAAAGGTTCCAGAACTAAGCGATAGAGATCCTTAACTATGTGATGGAGTTCGGAACTAATTCTGGAGTTCTAGAACTAATTCGTATTGAATCCAATGCTCCCAAAAACATGTTGATTGCTTCATACTTCGTTCTTTTGACTAATTGTGACCTGTTTTATTACAAAAACTGAATTTCCACACACTTTGTTAGGAATTACAAAGTTTTTAGACGTTAGAACTAAATCCAACAAAAGATGGAAAATTACATCCTAACTTATACTAGATCAAAAAAAAGTCACAAAATGTAGTCAAACTTGATAAAAAGGAGAGTAAAATAAGATCATTTATTGCACATTAACGAGACATATTTTTGCCTTATCAACTCTTTTGATAAAGTGGGCAAGTTTATAAAATTATTTAGGATGGGTTCTTAGGTATTTCAATTCATATATTTGGATTTTGGATTTCTTGACATGGTCAATGATGTCAAAAGGTGAAGAAGCAATGGGAACATTAGGAGCTAAGGTAGCCTTGATAGGTGTAGGATTTTCATTCTTAGGATCAATAGAAGTAGAAATTTATTTGACAAGAGGAGATGAAAGATACTTACTTGAAGAGGAAGATGGGGCCTTGGATGAGGTAGTTTCAATTTTCTTCTTAGTTGACTCCATGGAAGTTAGCTACAATGATCCTCTATTTGTTTCTATTTTCGAGTAGGTTCGTCATTTAAGGATCTACAAGTTTCTTCTTTTTGATCGCAACAAAGGAAGAGGCTTCTCTTTGTGCTTTTGAGAAAGTGAACACTTTGCACAAGAGTAATTATTCATATCATCCATGGATTCTTCAAGATATTCATTAGGTGAGTATTCAAAATACCCAATTTTTACATATCCATCTTCTTATTATCTTTTAAGTTTTGATTCAACAAATTTATCTCCTTCATCTTCATAAGTTCCACATATTGCATCAACCGGTATAGCTTCCAAGGCAAGTATTCAAGGTTCTCAAACAATTTTATTCTTGATTTTATTTTGATACAAGGCATGTTGATCAATTTACTTATTCAATTTATTCATATCATTGACTAATTTTTTAGCAACAAATCCACACCTTCATCTTTGGAGCTCTATATTTTACTCTTCGTTGATTAGTTCTTGACTTTTCCGATATGAAGAGGTCATCTTCCACTTCAATCGAAATTTCTTTAGCATTACCTAGAGTGTTTGGTTTGGATCTCCACAATATTAACCCAACTTCAGGTAACTAAGAATTTATGAATAACCTCTTCTAATTATATGCGGTATGATGAGCACACGGTAGGGAATTATGTTAATCAACTTGTTAGATTTTTCCACAAATTCTCTCATGTGCTCTTGTGGTTCTTTCTTCATCTGAGATAATTGAGCAAGGAGGGCATGATCATCTTCTGTAGTCTTAAATCTTACTTCAAACTTGGTTTTCATTTCTTCCTAATTAGTAATGGAATGAGGTGGAAAGTAGTAAAACCATTTAATGCAACAACATCTTGTAATGACTCCATGAATATTCAAATGGAAACATCTTCATGTCCCACTCCAAGGACACATGTTGTGATAAAGTTGTAATACAATCATCTAGATGTTACTTTCCATCTCTATAGAATTTGGGAAAGTTATTTCTTGGTCCTTTTGTAAATTCATGAAGCGGAGAGAGCTAACACTATTGGACCGATGTTCTATCCCCAAGGTGCATGTGTAACCATATCTTCTCCTTATTATTTTTCTAGAGGAATGATCTCCAATGTTTCTACAACAAGTTCTTCAATAGGATATTCAAGAGGAAATTTGGGATCAAATTCATGGAATAACTCTTTCCTAACTTGTCTTGTTACCCGAACAATAGGAATTCTGAAATTGTCTTGTTATTACTCTTCAAATACAAAATCAACAACACCACTTACATGAGCATATAAAGTATACCTTCTTTTTTTTCTTTTTTCTCTTAATTTTATATAGGGATGCAGCCATGAAAGTGTATAATTATTAATAGTATTGTAATAAGTCTCTTAAACATCCAGAAAGTAATATTGGTATTTTTAGTTTTTTTATTTTTATTATTTTTTTACATATATGATTTTTTTGGATTTTAGAGATCATTATAGGGTATACAAGGGAAAATTTTACATAGTAGAGTCACCAAAAATATTGGTGAAATATTTTTTTGTAGGGTAGATTAGTGGTTTGCACCAATAGTTACAAGGTCGGGCCCCTCCTTCTTGGGTATGGGGAGGATCTCATTTATTGAATGCAAGGACTAAATGAAACTATGGGTGGTTGTAAGGCTGGGTATCACATAGGATTACTCCACTAGACCTATGTCAAATTAATTATGCATTGTATAAGGGATTAATTTGTTTGCAAAGTGTTAAAGGGAAGTAGGAAAATAGAGAGGGGGTTAATATTGTGAGTAGGCACTTGCAGATTCTCACCAATATTAACTAGAGTAGGTCCACATTCAATAGGAAGAAATCAACCATGTAAGAAATAGCAAGAATAATAAATCAGAGAAAAAATTTCTATGGATTCATTAATCAAAGACAAAAATTTATTTCTTGGTTGTACAAGATTACAATGCTTGTAAAGTTGGAAAGTATGGAGATTAGAATAGCATAGGAAATGAGATAGAAGAATATATCTTATTTCTTCTAGTAGTAGTGAAACAAAGGTCAAAAAATAACAACAATAAAAATGCTAACTCCTTGGAATGGAGAGGACATCCCAATATGTAGCTTACAAAAATTCTCTTCATCTCCCCCAGGTGACTTTTCACCTCACCACCACTTGTGACCTTTCACATTCACTAGGAATGAAATTAAGTCATTTTCTTATTTTTGAAAAGGGAATTTTACAATGAAAAATAAGGCCACTTAAGTGAATAAGATGAAAGAGTGAAAAAGTACATTCCCAATGAAGGAATAAAATTTTAGAGAGAGTGAGAGGGAGGAGAGAGAAGAAGAGAGAGAAGTGATGATCCAAATATGGGGAAACTTTCATTAATGAAGAGTCTTATTCTCGGCAGATCTTGAGAGGATGCTCGAGAATGAAGATCTTTTTCATTGACCTCTTGTTGAATTGAAGCACTATGATTATAGTCTACTCCTTCTATGATATGTGGACACACTCCAAATCATTAATTAAGTGTTCTAAAACACTACTACGATACTTACATTGTGTGGACCTGAGATGATTTCCCGAATCACTTAAACATGATGACCCTTTTCTGTGACTACTATGATGGATTTAACCATCAAGAATCTTATAAAAGTGACCCTTCCAGCTTTGAATAAACCACTGAGAATGATTTCCCCTCTGAATTTGTTTTGTGTTCAATCAACATCTTTTTTAAGTCTTCTAGTTCCATACTTGTTACATCATTGTCACTCTTATTAGGATACTCAATGTTTGAAGTTGAAATTGGCTCCAAACTTGAGTGTTTGAGCTCCATGCTAAAAAATTTTGTGATATGAATGGGAGATGAATGAGTGTGAAATTTTTAACCACAATATTAATACCTACTATGTTTATTAAGTCTAATTCTAAGATGTCTATTTTAGTAAGTGTTCTTGATATACAAGGAGTAATGGAAACTCATATAATGAAATGTTGTAGCACTTAATATTTATAGACTGTGAAGCTTGGTAAGACTTACTATTTTTAGAATTAGGTCTTATGGGTTTTAGAATGAGATGAGAGTTGTCTCAAAAGTTACGTTATTTTACAAGGATTCTATGCTTTGAATTTTATATGATTCTCTTGTCCAGATCAGTGGTAAATTGAGAAATTCATCAAAGAGGGTAGAATATTGATATAAAAATCAATCCTCCATATCTCCAAAAATATTCCACCTCATCATAAAATAAATGGCTTGAATGAAAGATAAATTTATGAGGAATAATTTTCTCCAAATTTAGGGAAATTAGGCTTGCTAGATCATTGAGAAAATGCAAATTTCATTGAGGGAAAAATACCGAGAGAAAACTCAGTCCTTTGTATCCCTAAAAATACTCCACTTCATCATGCAATAAATGGATCAAATGAAATCTAATTTTATGAGGATCATTTTCTCCAAATTTGAGGAAATTTGGCTCGATGTGTCATTGGGAAAATGAAAATACATTTTCAATCGCTCTGGGAAAATGGAGTTCATGGCTAGACAAATCATTCATTGATAAAATTTTAATGGTTTAATATCAAGCCATGAATCATAGATCATCACAAATCCATTTTTAAGAAGAGTTGATGGTTAAATTTTGAAGTGATTTGGTCCATGGGATCATGAGATATGTGCAAAATTCATCTTTTTAAGCATGTGAAGTCCTAGGAACATTCCACCAACATATCAACATGGGAGAGATCTTTGGGAGGGGAAAATGCATTTGAAATTCAAAAAAATTAAGTTCTTGGAAATTAATACATCTCATTTGCACGCCTTAACTCTTTTTTAACCTATTTGAGCTCAATCATGATCATACGGGGGTTGAAGTGGAGTTACACCCTTAAACTAGGGAAAATAGGGTAAAATGGACAGTAGGTGCATAATAATGTGTTTTGCATCAGATCATGACAAGTATCAGCATGGGGTTTCATGAGAGTGGGATGCAAGGGGTTGAAAAATAACTCTCGAGGCTCAACAAAGGTGGTTTTGCATGTGTCTAAGGGATAACGAGAGAGAGATCACACCTTTTTTCCGTCATGTCACTTTACACTTTGGTACAAATAAAATGGATATAAATATCTAAAAATATTCCATTGGTGCATGTATCATGAGGAGGGGGCAAATTTGAATAGATCTTGAGTTTGCACGTTTTCCACTCTTTAACACTTCAAGTTGCAACTTTTAAGTAATGAAAGTGAAACTTACATAGGGTGAGCACACTTATTTGTCCCTCATTTCCCCTTATACCTTAGGAAAAATTTAAAGGGATGTGAAAACTCCAAAAGTGTGTTCATTCTTGTTTGTTTGTTGATGTTGTCATTCTAATACAAAATTGGAACTCCAGTAGTGTTTTTCTTCTCTGGAAGCATGACATGGAGTTTAGGAGAAAAACCTTAAATTATTTTAACTCTAAAACACTTGAGGATAATATCAAAACAACTTTAAATATCCAATTCTTCCTAAAATTTTATTTTCATGGCATGTTACTCATTTGGCTCAAAAGTGTAGGTGCGGTGTCTTATATCATCACAGAGGATTTTCAAAAATTGGACCAAATTTGATGTGTCTATCATGTTTATAATTCCAATATATTTCCATTTCCTACTTTATGATCTTCCAAATCCTCCTATTAACTCCCATAATCATCAAAACAAGGTGATATTATCCATTGAAGCCTTCATTCCCTGTGCCTAAAATGACCCATTTTTACTTGAAATGTTCTCAACATCAATTACCTCCCTATATTTTCCCTAAAGTACCTTATATAACTTCATTACTCTCATTCACAACTCCCAAATTATTTGATACTTTCCACTCATCTTCTGGAGGTTGTCTTCATGTTGTAATATGGCTAAAATAGCTAATTTAGTGCTCTAGAGAGCACTATTCCACCTCAAAACTTAGTCTCACTATGAAATTGAATTGGATCCGTTCCCCTGCACACGAAACACACTTTAAAACCATTTTGGAACATTCCTCTTAGCCAAAATTAGGATGGCACAAACTCGTAGGTGTTGTGTGAGCTAATGGACTGATAAGGGAAGGGTTCACGATGATTGAGAGAGAGGTTTTCAAATGGTGGGCTTAGTTGTCATGATTAAAATTTTCAATTTTTCATGCTAGACATTTAACATGACAACACATTTCTACCTCTTTATTTTTCTATTGCATATTTATGTTTTGGATTGCATGCACCTAACACTTTGATTTCTCCTCGCATAGATTAGGGATCAATCACCCTAATCCTTAGGCAAAATTCAAGTAATACAAATCTCCAAGAAAAAGCAAATAAAAATTAAATAGGTGTATTATTTCCTTTTTTACATATTTTCACTTCATATTTATACAAAATTAAACTCTTCTATTACATTTTTTATTTGAGTTATGGTCAATTTTCTATCATGAACATTGGCTACACTCTATATTGCATATTTCATTGTGGAACATGCCAACACCAAGCACAATAACAAAAATACAAAACAAACATTCAAGAAAATGTTATGTGATTTTTACACACTTAGGTATATTTTCCTTTTAAAATGTAATTTTTAATTCATAATTAAAGGGGAACATAGACACTCAAATTTGATAATTTACACTTTGGAAAATCTTGATTTAGTTATGCACTCTTCATATGATAGATACAACTTCTCTATTCTTGCTTAGTACTTTATGAGGTACATTGGTTATATTGTTTATCCTTACACATTGACATGTCAACACAATTCTAGAATACAATGTATGAAATCAATATAAAACCATAAATTTATCACCTCTAAAATTCATGTGGCATATTTCTTACTCCAAGTTAGGACCATATAATTTCATCAGAATTTATATCCGGTCTTAACCCATCTATATGGTCTATGAATGACATGTCCTCCAACTTTGATTTCAATTTCATATATTTTGTTGGGCTTTATACTTCATCTAGGTTATCCTTTCTTAGATAAATCATCTATGGACCCTATATAAGCAAGTAAACACTACCTCATTTGCTAACTTGGAACTCCTAAGGAAATGCACTAGAGCACTCACTTCATACACTTGCAAAAGGCATCCAAAGCTCCCTAAATCTCATAATGTCACATTTGAATTCATTAAGGAAGCACCCACATCAATTTTGAAGCTACAAACTAGGTCAAGGCAGCCATATCTCTCATCTACAAGAACTCAAACATTCTCTCTCCAAGTATTTTAGCAAGAGTGAATTCAAAACAAGCATGGTCAAAGAAAATCCTAAATCTAATAGATTTATCTATATATCACATGCTAGGTGGAGAATGATGTATGGTTGAAAGGCTATTTAGAGTAGTTCCAACATCGGTGGTGAAATAGGGTTCCCATAACCCTTATAATTTATTTTGTATGACTCCTCATCCATGGATATGGTTTGAGATGATGATCATTCCATATAGAGAGCCTCGCTTCATGTGTGACAACTAAGGTTTGAAAATGACAAAAGAATCTAAGAAGATGACCAACCTAAAAGTTGCAAAGAAGAATTAGAGCAGATCTAAGACCATATAATTTGGTCGGGGTAGTACAATATAATCCTAGTAGTTTGGTACGGTCTTTCCCAAGGTGGATTCATATTCATATTTCTGGTTTTGATAATCATTTAGATTCGGACCCCTAGTTTTAATATTCCACAATCCTAGATCTCTCCAAAAGTAATTTTCCAACTAGTTAAGTGCCTCTATTAATCAATTTTTTATTTTCAATTACATTTTAGGCTGATTGATATCTTCTTTATTATTTTTATATGATCTAAGTTACAAATATAAATCTTTATTTCCATTACAACATCTTTGTAATATCTAAAATCAACTCTAATCAAATCTAAAACCTAATTAATTTGACCCAAATTTTAATTATAGGTTAAACAAGAATACATGTTGGTTCAAGACCATTAAAGTTTGTTAAGACAGGAAATAATATCCTGACAAAACTATATGGCCTTCACTAGGGAAGGAAAACATGCAATCTAAATTTTGGATATTGTTAATTTATGTTTGCCTATTGATTTTGTACATTGTACTCTCAGAATTAGATGACATGACATTATACAAGGATAAAAAAGATAAAAAAGAGACCTCAAAATGTGCTAAGTGGGATTGGGAAGGTTGTATTTATCTTAGTAATAGTGTATTATCTAAACTAGCAGAGTCTTGTCTTGTGTTCTCTTTTGCACTTTCATTTTTGTAATATCATTTTCTATAAAATGGATCAAAATGTGATTTTACTTCTCAACCCATTAAACTATCATGAGTGTAAAATAAATATGAAAATATTCTTACTAAGTAATGGTTTATGCCATATTACAATGGGTATTAAAAATGAACCAAAATTGAATGCGAAAAGGTTAAGTGGTATAGCTGATGTGATGACACCAATTGTCTATTATATTTTTCTATTTCTCCTAATTTACTCTTTCACATAGAGTATTTTAGCACACCTGATGATGTATATACCATATTGGAAGGAACCTTTGGGAATTGGGATTCAATGAGGAATCATGAATTAGAAAATAATCCCATTAGTCTGATTCTAAGTAGCTTTGATGCTATACAGATTTTTCACTAAATTCAAATCACTTAGATTGAAATTAAAACAATGTGGGATCATAGACAAAAATCATGAAAATTTTAATCTTTATATTCTTACCAAGTTTGGTCCTGACTATTCAGTTTTTTTCCACTTTTCATGCCACTAGGATTTCCCTTGAAGCCACATGGAAAATTCCTTCATTAAATGATTATGGTTCCTCTGTGACTAGGTAGCAAGATAAGATCATAAAGATGGGTAATCTAAAGTCTTCTAAGTTACATGCCTTAATATTTGGAAAAGAAAAACATAAGGCTATAAACACCAAGGATAAGAAACAGAACAAACATGACCATGGGAAAATAGATTTGAAACCTATCACTGAGACCTCCTCTTCTGAAACCAAACCTAAAAAAGAGAGTGTCAAATATGCTTATTTTATGAAACTTGTACATGATGAATATAGTTATATAAAAAAACATATTGATTACCCAACACATTTTAGAGAAGAATAATATCAAGTTTCCTATTTTTGTCACATAGAGTTCATCAACTCAAGAATCTTACAAATAAAAAGATAGTCTTAAGGAGAAAGGAAATCACAAGGTTCTTATAGTATTTGTTCCCCAGACTTCCTCATGGGTACTTGACTCAGGTTATTTACACCACATGGATTCATCACAAGTTGACTTCACTTTCTGAGCCATGTACTTTGCCTTCTATTTTTTTATGCTAAAAATTCTATAGAATTTTGTGTGAGAGGATATGTTGAAGTGAATGATGGAAAATTTTAGGATGTTCTTTATGTTCCTCACTTTCAACTAATATCCTATCTATTTATCATATCACTCACATTGGTTTAGGAAAGAGAGTTGATTTTAACCCTCATTCATTACTCATTTGATAATTTCACAAATATTATAGAGGATTAGTGGGAAATTCATATCATTAAACATGGTTATACACCTCACACTTTTCTCTCGAGACTCCTTTTCCTACACTTCTCACTCATGTAGATGGGGTGAGTAATCTATAGCATGAGTGGTTTCTCCATATTAACTACTACTAATTAGAAAAACTCAGTCTTAATGATATGGTCACAGGGTTTCCTTGTGTCCATTTTTCTAATGGTGTTTTCTAAGGATGCATGTTTGATAAACATCTTTAAGAAAATTTTGACAAAGGAAAATCATGGACACCCACACAAATTTTGGAGCTAATTCTCATATATATTTGAGAACCATTCCCATATCCTTTATTTAACAAGACCAAATATATTCTTACCTTCATTGATGACTTTATAGATATAATTGGATATACTTTCTTCAACACAAGTATGAAATTTTGAGAATTTTCAGCAATTCAATACTTTTATGGGGAAGCAGTCAAGAAATCCATCAAGTTTTTACACATAAAAAAATGGAGAGTATTTCAACCATTGTTTTAAGTGATTTAAAACTTCGAGGGGATTGATTTACAACATCTAGTCCCATACAATCCTCATTAAAATGGATTGGTAGAATGTAAGAACAGGTCATTGAAGGAAATGGTAAACTACATGGTATAATCCAAATCACCATCACCTTAGTATTGGGTATATGTAATTAATTGGGTGTATTACATAAAGAACCATGCCCCTCATAAAGAGTTAAAATGTATCACTCCCGCCGAAGCTTGAAATGGTTAGAAACCCACACTTAAGGAATTTAGAGTTTTGGAACCATAGTTATGTCACACATTCCTAAGAATAACTATAAGGCAATAGAACCACACAAATCAATCTTAAATATTCATAGTATATCCAAATGGTGTTATGGGGTATAATATCCTTCATCATTCCACACATGAGTTGTTTATTGAGAGGAGTGTTAATTTTTAGGAGGGTCCTATAGACTTTACACTAGGTACTTCTCCCTCCTCTTTAGACACACTGGAATTTTATCATAGTTTTCCTAGTATAGACCATCCCGATTATATTCCTAATGATGAGGGTTATTCTTACAATTTAAATTATGGGAGAAAAATTAGGGTCCATCTATTCCTTCTCCCAGTCACCTTTTAAAGGATGACAAAACCCCTCCTAACTCTATGACTTCCATTCCACAATGGGCTATATAAACACTACGGGATGCATGCACTTGGATTAGGAATCTATCGGATACCATGAGGACATGCTCATAGTTCCATAATGTTCCACATTATTATTTTCCTATACCTCTAATCCAAATTCATTTCATGAGGTATTTATCACCCCTTAATATGATAAAACTATGCATGAGGAGTATAATTCTTTGATTAGGAACCACATTTGGGATTTGGTACACCTTCCTTTAATGGAAGGAATATTTCTTGATGTAAGTGGATATAACAAAAAAAAATAGTAGATTGATCTGTGAATAAGTGCAAAGATCTACCGATTGCAAACAATCACAAGTTATAGGCATTAACTATACTAAGACATTTCGACTTGATTGCCAAGATGAACTCTATCTGACTTACTCTTTCCATCACCAAAATTCATCAATGGGAAGTTCATTATATGGATGTGAAGAGTGCTTTTATTCATGGTGACCTTGAGGAGGAGATATATATGGAGAAGCCACCGGGTTTGTGTAGGATTCTTCCCTTGTATGTAGACTTCAAAAATCTATCTATGGCCTAAAACAATCCCCTTTGGATTGGTATGCCAAAATGGATTCCTTCCTTCTCACAATTGGGTTCACTAGATGACATTCTTATCCAAACATATACATTTTATAGCAATATGATTCAGTTCTAGTCTTATTTCTATATGTTAATGATCTACGATCACGGGAAGTTCTTCATCCTCCATTGCAAATATGAAAGACTATTTATATGAGAGGGTCTCCATGAATGACTTGGAATTGTTTCACTACTTTCTTAGGATTGATATTTCAAATTCTAAATTAGGTATCACCATTGCACAATCCAAAATGATTTCAAATGGATTACTATAATCCAGCTCTGAATCCCTTTCTCTTTTGAGTCAAGCTTGAGGCTAAAAATTCTTCTCCATTAGTTGATCATACCTTGTATCGATAACTTGTTGCAAGTCTCATATATATGACTTGAGCTAGACATGAAATTTCATATGTAGTTAATGAAATCTATAGGTTCATGTAAAATTTTAATGAGTTGTACTAGAAATTAGCCAATAAGATTCTCCACTACATTCAAGGTACTCATAGTTTTGGAATTCACTATGGAGTAGGTATTGGTATTGACTTAGTTGGGTACAAAAATTCATACTAGTTTGGTGATCTTGAGTTGTGCAAGTCCACTTTAGAATCCATTTTCTCTCTTGGTTCAAGTCTGATCTATTAGTCTAGCAAGAAGTAGAATGTTATTCGTGTTATCCAAAATGAGCCCCCTGCTTATTTTGGCTAACTTTCCTTCTTTCTTTCCTTCCTTGTGCATCAATATCAAATTTTACACATTTTAAGCACTCAAATGGTTCTGGAAATGGCTTCATCAGATAGTATTTTTCTTCCCCTTTCCAGAAAGGTAAGGAAGTCCTCCTAACTCCTTGTATTTTGCAAGTTATGGCTTGGTGGAGTTTGGAGGGGAAATTTTCCGGGCGGGCCCATAGCCAATGAGAAGCCGACACATGTCTCAGCGGCGGGCATCGAAGGGAGTTTTTGGCACTTAGCCCTTTTGGATAAAAGGCACAAAGGAAGAATTTTTCCCACGGGCCCACAGAAGGAATGGAAAAAATTGGTTAAGGCCCCGCATCGAACAGGAGGCACCACGTGTCCTCGTCAGTAGCGCCAAGGCGGGGTCGGAGGAAAGTTGAAGTTTTTTCCTTTTGGCACAAAAACTTAAAGGCGTGCATTAAACCCGTGGCCCCATCGACCAATTGAATAGCACCATGTGGCCACATCAGTGGCGGAGGTCGGGCCGGTGGGAGAATTTGGTAAAATTTACAAAAGTTGCAAAAGGTGCAAAAGGTAAAAGTTGAAGCGTATTCCCCCAAGAAATTAGAAGGTGCCACATGTCACCGAGAGAGCGGGGCATGGGGAAATTTCGGAAAAATTTCCCAATTTGAAATCAAAAGGAAAAGGTGAATTTTGAGCCCGCGATTCCATCAGTGAACCAGGAGATGCCACGTGTCTTAGAGCGACGGAGGCATAAAGTTTTGGGGAAATTTTCCAAAAGGGAAAATTTTAAAGTTTGACCCAATGACCCAATTTTGACTCTATTTTTCACCATTTTTTCCCTAAATCTTCAGAGGGGCATAACTTTTGATCCCAAGATCAGATTTTTGCATTCTTTATATAATTGGAAATCTTGTGAAATTCTCTACATGATGAAATCTTCAATTTTGATTCTTGGTGAAGACTCATGGGAGAAAATTGGAAAAATGTCTTTGGCACTGGAAAAGGCAAAAATTAGATTTCCATCTACCAGATTTAATGAGATATGGGAAAAAAAATTTCCTGCGGGCTCGAATGCATTGGGAAGTGGATTTTCAGAGGTTCCCTTGCCGTTTTAATCAATATTTTTTATGGTTGGAGATCTCAAATCAGATTTCCCGAGTTTTCACCTTTCTTTCATTTTTTTCAATGGTTAAAAGCCAGTTTTGGCTCATTTTGTAAAATTGGTTAATCATTCTTCTCTACCTCTCCCTTATTTTCTTCCCTAGGGTTGAAAATGGAGTTTGAACCTCCTCCCCTACTCTGTAATGGCATTTTTCCTCTTACCCATGAAATGATGTTTTGTGCAAACTTCTAGAGCAATAAAAAACATGTTTTGTGATGCATTTGTCCATCCTTGCTTGTTTTTGCTTGTTTTCTTCTTGCCTCTCTTCATTGCAGGTATTTGTGCATGTTTGGATGTTCATTGCAGGTTTTGGAGCTATGTTCATGGAGTTTTGGAACATTTTTTTGTGAAATCCATCCTTGGTTTTGTGATGCACTTGTCCATCCTTTCCATTGCTCACCTCTCTTTGTTTCCATGGCAGTTTTGATAGATGTTCAACATTTTCCTTCTCTAGTGTATCACCGTTTTAGTGTAGGCTCTATTTTTCCCTCTTTTCTCTCTCTCTGTCTCCTTGGCATAGTTATATTAGGATTAGATTAGCTTCCTGCACTGGAATAGCTTGTGGCAGGTAGTTTAGGAAGAGGAACCAACCTTCTCTGGAGAGCTTTCCCCATTTGCAAAGGTCCCACACTTTGGGAAAGCTCAATGTTGTGCATTCACACCAAATGAAATTGCCTTAGAAAAGTAGATCCATAGGTCATTTTAGAGGTCTTGTGAATTTGCACTAACAATTCCTTTATCATCCACCGAGGTGAGTACAAGGGAATTGTTAATGTTGCTACTTGAGACTATGTGGCTTTAGGAGGTTCTCTCCAATTTGGGTATCCATTTTAGGTAACCCATAGTCATCTTATGTTACAACCAAATCACCATCCATATTTTCAGATATATGGTCCAACATCAAAGGACCAAGTACATTGAGTTTAATATGTACTTCATATTTTCTTCTTCTCTCTTTATCTCTTAGGGGTATTTTTTCTCTCTTCTAAGGGGGTTTCCTACATGTTTTTTATTTTATCTACTTTATGAGATATGTTATTTTTCTTAGGTACCTCATCATGCCTTGTTATTAGGACCCAATTCTTCTACCTAATTAAGTTATGTTTAAAGGGGTGTTAGTGTAGGGTTTTATTATATTGTATGGTTTTTCCTACACATGTATTTAGTTTGCTTAAGTGTCAATGGGATAGATGGGAGTTACACTTCTCCACCTTTTTAGGTGGTGGTTACACTTCCCCACTTCCTATTTATACACCTCTTGTAAAGCTATTTTATAATGCATTTAATATACAATCTATCTTTTGGCTCATGTTTTATTCCTCTCTCTTGCAACTCTACTCTCTTTGTGCATTTGTATTTTATCAATGATTGATCTTCAATCATATTTTCACCAGTTGGTACACATATAGTACCATAAATGAAAACATCTTAGAAGAGGCATGGAAGGAAGTGTTAAACCACCATTCTTCTAGTGACCCAACTAGCCCATATTTATTTTTATCCTATAAACACATATTTTTAGTACCCTACATTTTTCATCCATACTATTCACATTCAAACTCAAAACATTAAAATACATTATTATCCTATAAACCATATCCTCACCCTCATAAAATCACATTTCACCTATAGTAAAGACCTATTCTACCCATCCTAAGTTACTTAAACCTCCCTAACCACCCATAACTCATCCAAACCCATTTTAACCCTAACCATCTAACCTCCTAACACCCTCAACCTATTCCTAACCATCTTCACTCGCCCTTATTATGAAATTAACCCTTTTTAGAGTGGTTAAACCCACTTCTAAATGGGTTTTCCCACTTTTCCTAGGTTACCAGTGATTCTAACCTGATCGTCGGTGATTATATAAACAAAACCAAACCTATTTCATAGGACCTTGAGAGGTTTTCAATCAAGCTCGACTCATTAGCAACCTAGACGACACCATTATGGATATCTTTACATCACCTACACCCATGTCATGTCTATGGAAGCTATGCAAACATTGTAAGATTCCCACAACACCATTTCTTAGCATTCTTTGTGCAAGGTAAGATTTGGTCATCTATTTTTCACATTATTTTGTTAATGCATCGCCTTAAAGCTCAAATTAACTCATAAATCATCTATTTTGCACCTCATTTTCATATTATTTGAAATCAATATTTTCCACAGCTTATCACAAGTGATTTATTTTAATAACAAGTGATTACCAAAAAATGCCAAAGTGATCCTTGTCCTTTAATCAATTTAATTATATTTCCCATATTTGCATCAAATATCAATCTATTTTTGTCTAATTTTCCTATTTTCAAGTTATTTCTCTCTATAGATGGTTGTACTACATTAGGCACATCCAATCACAATCATATATGACCTTCTTATCATCCAACAAGCATTTTTTTGGGAACATAACATTGTACATGAACTCAACCTTTGTTCCATCTATTTGACACAAAACATTGAAGACATTGAACATCAACTCAAAGTCATACTTGAATAACAAGATTTTGTTGAATACGCATGATTTGATTGCTTCATAGATTTTTATTTTGTCGTATCCCTTGCTTGGGCCACCTATCACATGGAGTAGAATCTCTCTATCCCTTTGGATTTCTATTCATCCTCTTATTTTCATATCATTAGCACTTGATTGTAAAATGAGTTAAGCACCCTTCAAGGAAGCCCATTGGTTCTGGTATCAATCTTTTCTGAGAAACTCATCATATATTTATCTAATATATAGCTTTCTTAGTTATATTTGTACACATGTTCTCCCATTTGTTTAAAGGAGTCACGCATCCATATTACATCCATTCATCCCAACATTGTATTGTCGGTGTAGGTATCATTAAACCATGTTATCTTTTGAGTTTTTGTTTTATCATATAATTAATGAACTGAAACCCACCATAAACATTCGGAAACCTAGTGGAACCCTTAGTCCCTTTTCTTTGATTTATATTTTATATATTCTTATTTTCTTTCCTTGTCAAATCATCTAAATTTTCATCTTGGATTGATTTTCTATCGCCTCTTCAAATAATCATAAAATAAGAAAAAATCAAAAGGGAATAGTGAACAAAATTATATTTATTTTCATTCGGTTTCCTTTCAAGATTGCATTTTTGTTTGATTTGTCTTCATTAAAATTAATCTTTCCTTTTGGGTCTTAAAACAAACCTTCATTTTTTTTTCTCACATAGTTTAATTAGGGGTTAAATGATTGCATTCACAAATTCCCCTCACACACAACCAAACCATATCATAAATCAAACTTTCTTATAAAAACTTCCTTCCAGGTCTACCTACTTATATTTCATCACCAAGGGGGAATCCAACTCAGTTCTCTAGATGAGTATAAATAACCAAAGGGTTGATTTATCAACTAAGCATCGACACCCTTATCACTTCGGGACTATGAAGTGAGGAATTTGGCCCTAATACCATGCCTTGTACCAACACCAACATAAACTTTTTCCTCACGTACCTTCGGGCATATGGAGGAATTTGGTCTTCACTCACCGAAACCAGCCTTATCTAGCCTCTTCTATAGTTCCCTTTCAGCCATTTTTCATTTCAAACTTTTCTTAAATAAATCAAGATAATAAAAAATAAATATTTCTTGTGATTGTGTGACTTTTATTTCACTAATAAACATCTTTATTTTTCCTTTTTTCTTTCTTGTTTAGTTCATATTTTTGACTAGACAATAGTCTTGCATCTAAAACATCTCAAATATGATAGATCCACTTCAAAAATCCTTATAATCAACCCGACTCATATTCATAACATCCCGAGCATGACAGATCCAATACAAAAACCCTTAGATATAGATCATGAACCTCTACATTATCCCAGACCCTCAATCTGCTACATTAGAGGCTCCTTGTCTTAACTCTCCATAGTTCTTCTAGATTGGTGATCCAATATTTTAGAACTCTTAGACTCTAATCCAATTTCCCTTTGTAGCTAATTTTCTTCACAAATGTATTCGTATCATTTATCCCCCTATCCAAAATATTATCCATCTTCTTTCATTGACACTTGTGACTATTCTAAACTTTACAACCCCAACTATCAACTCTTTATTGAGAAAATATCTCCTTTTCTCATGTTACTAATGATATAAGGATATCAACACCCACTTCATTTTCTCATGTTACTAGTTTCAAACTCAATTCCATATCATCACAGAACATGACTAGCCAACAAGTATTTGTGTCATCATCTTCCTCACGTATCCCGCAGGTTATAAAAATTCATACTACTACCTCCCCACCCACATACATCAGGAATCCTCTGCCACTCCTCATCCTCCACCAAGCTCATTTGTGTCCCTCGATCCACAAATATTTTAATCATGTCTCAACCTGTTTCTTCATAAAAACCTATGTATTTGATTCAAAATCTAGTCCTATCCATCCCTACATCTATACCACCTATTAACATGAGTTTCATTTCTAGTACTCTTCCTTTTCACAACAAGCATCCACTGTGCCCATCTCACAATATAGTTACATCTCTTCTCAATATATCCCATAACCATCACAACCTCCTATCAACACCTATATTCCTCCTCCCTATCAATACATCCAATCTTCACAACCATTAGTCTCTCAATACACTTATAATATCCCAACAAGTATTCCTCCTCAAAATATTCCATTACCATATCACTTGTATTAGCAATCAAACCCTCACACCTATAATCAAGCCATTCCTTCCTCTTCAAACTTCCAATAGTATCAGAATGATCCCATGCAAGCACTATTAAGAAGAATAGCTAGCCTTGAAGCTGCCACTATGAGACCTAAAAAAACCTTTCATACAAACAAATATGCAATGAACCTATCAACCCATTTGTGTCTTTCAAGGCCTATCCTCCACACTGGGAACTCCCAAAATTCATCAAATTCTACAATAAGGAGAACCCACAACAACATATTATGTGTACCATCTTATCACTCATGGTCGGGATCTCATGTTAACAACATTCCCTATGTCCTTGGATGGACCCGCCCTTTTGGTACAACAATATCAAGCAACACTCCCTTTTATGATTCACACAAGTCATATATTTTTTCCTATAACACTTCTCCATCAACATCACTCATAAAATATCCATCATTGATCTCTATGCCATTAAATAATTTGAGGATGAGTCCATTATTGATTTAATCTTTAGATGGTGAGGAATTATCAGCCAACTATCCTTCTCTTTTTCATAAATTGAGTCAATCGAGTTGTTTTCTTGGTCATGTGCCAAACATATATCATCAACTCTTCAAATTTAGTCCTTCCAAACATTTTATGACACCTTTACCACAACCTAGAAACTAGAACTTTGCACCCTCAAGGATGGTAAAGTTAAACTCCACTCTAAGAAACCAAAACATGGGTCCTCTTTTAAACCTTCTTCCAATGACCAATCTAAATGGTCAGAAAATGTAGTTGTTTTTAAAATTATGTCTAAAGTTCGTTCGAATCTAGAATGATCCAAGCCTCAACATAAATACACACCTTTAGGGGAGTCCTATAGCACTATCTTTGACAAACTTTTGGCCACTTGTATGATCAATCTCCCCCTCATCCAATTTTTCAATGTATCTACTTCCAAACCTTCATGGTATAGACAAAATGATTATTGTAAACATAATAAAGTCTGAGGACATGAAATTGAGAAATTTCGTTCATTCAAAAATTCCTTCAAGACCTTATCGATCATGGTGAATTATAACTTGAAAATCAACACGCCTCTAAATCAAAATTTAGACATGTCTAAAAACCTTTCTCAAATCATCCCCACCCAAGAATCAACCTTAATCCAATATCATAGGGTCTCATCATACCATTAATAATATCAAGAATTCCCCACCCACATCTATAACACCATATATTTCCATAGTGAGAATGTCAACCAAACAACAAGGCCCTTCAATCTATGACACCACTAATATCCCAATCTCATCTATAATCTAACATATGAACCCTACCACATCCACTAGCACAAAACATTCCCACACTATTCCTTTGGAATCACTAGAAAAGAACCCTATCATTGAAATCTTAAATATCTCTTTCCAAGACCATGTCACCCAACACTGAGCCAAAATTATTGGTAATCTAACACAAAAACATACAAATCACCTATCTAGAAAGATGCAAATATTACAAGAAACTTGCTAGAAAATCACACCATAGGTTGATATGTCCTTACCTTCCATTCTGGGACCACATTCTCGTATCAAAATTTACAATCACCATCACAGATTATAAACCCGTCTCATGACCAACACCTAAACGTGCCACACAAGAAATAACTCCAAAGATCACAGGGATCCTAAACTCACAAATGGTATCCCCATCCTTCATCCTCATCATCACGATATTACAAGACACTCACCGAAAATCACACCATAGGTTGATATGTCTTTACCTTCCATTCTCGGGACCACATTCTATATCCAAATTTACAATCACCATCATAGATTCTAAACCCATCCTATGACCAACACCTAAACGTGCCACACAAGAAACAACTCCAAGACCTCAAGATCCTAAACTATCAAATGGTATCCCCCATCCTTCATCCTCATCATTAGGATATTAGAATAGAATCCTTGAAAAAATCATATAATCATCATTCATCATTAACACCCATTAAACACTCGATCCTCGGGGTGGAAACCATCCTAGTATAACTTTGAGGCATTTTGTGCTTATTATGAAATATTAAAACATTACATAGAGATTGAAAATACCTCCATTCCATAATATAAAGTCTTAGTAAAGGAATTCTCCTATAAATAAAAATCATCCATCCTCGACCTAAATATAACCAAATCCCAACATCAAATCAAACCAACTCCACAATCCCTAAACATATAAATTCCAAATCATCACTTGATATCACATCTAATAAAAACAAGGCTTCCTCTAGTAAATCCCCACCCCATCATATATATGTCATCCTTATAACCACAAGAGCATGCACACAAGATTTGAAATACTGACCTTAAGTCTCTATCTCCATCACTCCTTCTGAATCACCCAACCCATCAACTTCTAAAGCCAAGGTATCCATTATTGTTGAACCTCAAACTCAATCCAATACATCCATAAAAAAACATGTTCCTTAAATAATTACATCAATCTCCTATTAATATGTCTCTTTACAAGCTTGTTCAAAACCTTCCACAACATCAACAAGCCATGATTAAATCCCTTCAATTCATTTCAGTACTATCGAACAACCCCAACCATTTTCTAACCACATTGGCACACTTAAAATTTCAGCCACCATCGCATTCAAATACTCTAAAATTTCATCCTTACATCCCGAGGATCATGAGCTTCCTATCTTCGTCACTACCAAAATCAATGACATTCACATCAAGAGAATAATGATTGATAATGGCACCAATATCAACATAATATCATCTCACATCTTCAAAAAAATTCAGTTTCACGATACTATAGTTACTCAATCACCTATTGTGTTATGCGCCTTTAACAACATTGTTTCCCCACATTATTACCTATTAAAGTAGGTGTTAACATCCTCCACAAGCTCTTATATCTTGTAGAAGGAGAGTTTAAATATAATATACTACTAGTTCATCCTTGGATACGCATTATGTACTTTGTCCCATCCACATTACATATATGTCTAAAGTATGAACATGAGGGTAAAACTGCATGGTTCTTACTTGATGAAAGCTAAGCACGTGACCTATAGACCTAATAGCATACTACTTCTATTAAAAAATTACACCTCTTAATACCAATCTTCTACAAGCTCTTCCATCCCCTCTAAAATACTAGATGATCAACATGTCAAAGACATCATGCGATGTCTATCACTAGAGTAATATCACCTTCTAACCCTCAATACACTCTTTATACCTAAAACCTATGGGAGACCTGAAAAATAACTTCTCTATGATCCTAATGTGGGAAATATCATTTACTTTAGTCCCCCTCACCTCTGAACATATATTTTTATGGATGTATTGACTGCCCTTCATCTTATCTCAATGATCAACCACACAAAATCTCTTCTCATCACACTTTTTATCATGCAAACCACAGTTCACCCCAACCTACCTCCACCATGTTGCACATGGAAAGGCTTCAATATGGGCTGATATGAATAGGGTGCATATGACTTAAACTTTGAAAGGTGGAAGAAGCATCATGAAAAAGATGTCCTTGGCTTCAAAGCATCTTCATCTAAACCATCACTATCAACATCCCCATCTCAAATGTCGGTGTCACGTTTGATAGACTTTGCCTCCGATGAAAATGACACCATAACCATTCTTCCTAAAAAAACTTAATCAATGTTATTACACTCAGACCACTAACTATAAAAATAATGGTAAGACTGAAACCCTTCCCCTAATGTTTCCACATATTTTAAAGGAAGGTTCCCCTACCATCGATATTCTCTCTTGTCATGAAAAATAACATTATCTAACTCATATGTTTGTTGATTATCACTATCTTCGAAGACCTTACCTTTCGATACATATACGCTTCTCAATGAATCAACCACCGATGTTAATATTAGCACACCACAAGATCTACATATTGTCAAAATCATCCAAGCCTTAGACTCACATGAACTCCAATAATTCACCTCTTTCTTATCTAAACATAGTCAATCCTTCACATGGTCCTATAGTGACATGCCTAGTATAGACCCTAACATCATTATCCACAACATCATTACCATCCTGAATGTTAAACTTGTAAAGTAAAAACTTTGTAAGATGCATCCTCACATTGCACTACTAGTAAAGGAATAACTTCAATGTCTTCTTTATCACCACTTCATATTGTCTATTGAGTATCCACAATTAGTTTGCAACATCGTAGCTATAACTAAAGCCACTATAAAAATGTGCATCTACACGTACTTCGATACTTGAACCTCATTTACCCCAAGGACAATTTTCCCTTACCAAACATTGATCATCTCATTGATTTAACAACAGGCCACGAGATGTTATCCCTTATGGATGGTTTTTCTAGTTATAATCAATTCCTTATAAAACCATATGATCAACAAAATAATCTTTTATCACCCCATGGGAAACCTTCTAGTATATAGTAATTACCATTGTCCTAAAAATGTAGGATCTACTTATCAAAGTGTGTCATGACCTATATATTTCATGATCTCATCCAAAAAACCATATAGGACTATATCAACAATCTCTTAGGTAAGTCTAAACACCAAAGAGACCACCTAGTTGTTATTGGCATGATATTTTCACATATTTTGCAATTATTTCCTCACCTTAATCTTGCTAAGTGTGTTTTTGGAGTTCTTACAAGAAAACTCCTGAGATTTATTATTTCTATCAAGAGAATTGAAGTTGAACCTACCGAATTCAAAGCCATCATCAAAATTCCCCACCAATTAATCTCAAATATCTTCATATCATTCAAGGAAACCTTTAGTTTATCCATCATTTCACCTCTCAATTATCATATTGTTATCAACCTTTACATCACCTTCTTAGAAAATATATCCACTTTAAGTAGGATGATAATTTTCAATAATCATTTTATTCCCTCAAACAATATCTTTTATCACCACTAGTGCTTACACCTCCACTTGGGGGAGCCATTTTATATTTATATGTCTGCAATGACCATGCCTTAGAATCCATGTTGGAACATCAAAATGAACAAGGTAAGTAACAAATTTTCTATTATGTTAGCCACACACTTCATGAATATGAAACTCACTGTATTTAGAGGTCAAAAACTTTTGGTGTGCCTTATATTTTGTAACTTGCAAATTTCTTCACTACCTTATCAATCACAAAATATATGTTGTCAAAAACTTTAATCCCCTCAAAGATATACATTATAAGCCTTATCACAATGATCATATCACTATATTACTCATGCTCATGACAAAATTTGACCTAGAATTTATCTCTCAAAATCCATTAAGGGATAGGTCATCACCAATCAACTTACATAAGTTCCCCTCCCTACTAATCAACTACCTTGTGAATAATCTCTTCCATAACAAATCTATCAACACTCTCGATCATGAAAACACCCCTCTTAAAATGACCTTGTTATTTAACACATCTAAGTGTAGATAGGGAGAAGGTTCTATAAAGCAATCATAATACCCCCTTGGGACACTCTTATTCCATTATCCTTCAAATTGAACTTTAAATGCACTAATAACATGGTGGAATATGAGGCTCTCATCATGGGACTTCAGACCTCTTCCTTTCTTGGTGTAAAATCCTTGACATTTATGGAGGCTCATAACTTTTCATCAATAAAATAAAAGGAATTTATCAATGTAAAAATGAGGTCCTACAAAAATACAAAACCATCATCGAAGACTTATTTTAACTCTTTGACCATTACTAATTTCAAACCACCCCTCACTCATCTAAAAAATTCATAGATGTCATGGCTTTGCATTCCTCCTTCATCCCTTTATCACCATATGATTCCAAACTCTTCTTCATTGTACATAAACTTGATTAGTCATCTTACACCAACATTGATCTACTCACCATTGATCACATAAAAGATACCTAATTTAAAACCTGGTATATGAAAACATATGACTACCTTTACACAAGAAAACTACCCCCATATCTATTCGAAATGGAACAAGATCTTGTTTAAAATGTGCATCTCACTACATCATACTAGGAAGTATCCTTTACAAAAGAGTATTTTATCGCCTCCTTCTTTGGTGTCTTCAAACTATGAAGGTTCATCTAGTTATCCAAGAAGTCTATATGACGACATATGTGGTAGAAACTTCAATAGTTAGGATTTCATTAAATGCATCTTACGCATGGGATACTAATGGCTTACACTTAACCAAGATATTGTGACTACATCAAGAGTTGCATAAAATGTCGACAACATTCCAACCTCAGCCACATCCCTAGCCACACTCTTCAACATGTTTAGGACATGTGGCCTTTTCACAATGGGGGTAGACCTTATCAGCCTTATCAACCCTTGCTCATCATAACGATATAATTCCATCATCACAATGACCGAATATTTTACTAAATGGGTCAAATAAATCCCCCTTATCTCCACTAAAGTAGATAAAATCTTCGACTTCATCTATTGCTTTGGTATACCACATAAAATCATCAAAGATAATGGAAAATCATTAAAAAATAATAAAGTTCATAAACTTTGCAATACTTATAACATCATTCTCATCTTTCCTCGCCTTATAATTAACAAGATAACAACCAAGCCAAAGCATCCAATAAAACACTCAATAAAATCCTCATGAAAACTATTGATAAAGATGGTAGAAATTGACATATTCAAATCCCATTTGCATTATGGGCATATCGGACCACCATTTAGACACCTATGGGAACTATGACCTTCTCCTTATTATACGGAACTAAATTTATTATTCCTGTCAAAGTTAAAATCCCATTCATATGCATTTCTCTCAAATACTTCATCTTTGATGAGGATTATCATCAACAATGCTTATCACAACTGACTTAACTGCTGGATGAAAGTCATTTAACCACCCTTGAACATATCAACATCTATCAAGAATTAATCGAATGATCTTATAACAAACATCTCAAACAACATGAATTTAATGTTGGTGATCTTGTTCTTAAATAAAACAATCATGTCACTAACATGGAAAAGAGTAAACATGGGAAGTTTTCTCCAAACTAGCTTGGACCGTATATTATCACTCATAAATATAGGACCCGAGCATATCATTTCTCCTCCCTTTATGGTAAACTTGAAAAGGATCCTCTTAATTTCTTACACTTACGTTCATTCTACTATTAAATTATCACCTCACAAGACCTTCCTCAAACTATGATCTTCATCCATCAGCCCACACATCCTATCACCCTCGTAGTGATTTATAACTATGTGGTTTTCCTTCGATATATCTATCATGACCTTAAATATGGGCACCATGTTCTATTCATAGCATATTCCTCATGGAAAAG
Source organism: Taxus wallichiana var. yunnanensis (assembly GCA_018340775.1). Classification (NCBI taxonomy): domain Eukaryota; kingdom Viridiplantae; phylum Streptophyta; class Pinopsida; order Cupressales; family Taxaceae; genus Taxus; species Taxus wallichiana. The sequence goes on from CM031234.1 coordinate 81,278,955, forward strand.
TTCCTTGCTTAAAATTAGGGAACCCCACATTCATTACTCTCACCATCCCCTTATCTCATCATATTTCATGACATGACAAGGAAAAATTATAGCTTGTATGTTTATTTAATATAGCTTTCACGCTTATTTAATCTCCTTCTAATGGGTTACCCATACTTTTCCTCAGCTCAAAAATCAAAATATCCATGGGATGGATCCAATCAAAATATAGACCAATCCCATAAATGATGACTATAAAAATAAAATTATGTCAAAAATCCGTAGACCACACTCCTTGAAGGATGACTACCATAAAATCAAAAAGTATACTAAATTCTAAACCACTTCCTCGAAGGATGGCTACCCTATCAAAATACATAATAAGGATTTCTGTATTGATCATACCTCATATACAAAAGGGATACTCGTATTGATCATCTCTCATATCAAAATAAAAATAAACCATCTCAGAAACCTTCATGCATCCATCATCTTTCCCATAAAAAAGATTTCCCGCATTGATCATCTTGTGTAATATAATAAAGTTGAGGAAAAAACCAGAGAACTATTAAGAAGAACTTGTTTCCCCATGTTTTCCACACACAAATATTTCTCATGTCATAAAAGGATAGGTACAACTATCCCACATCCATCAATGATCCTAGTATGACTAACTATTATGAGTCATATGTTAACATTATTTACAAATTCACATGTGCAATGTCATACATATAAAACAATTTTACCATCATACTCTCTCTCTCTCTCTCTCTCTCTCTCTCTCTCTCTCTCTATGACTCTCGTATGACTAGCTATTATGAGTCATATGTTCACATTATTTACAAATTCACATGTGCGGTGTCATACATATAAAACAAGTTTACCATCAAACAAGTTCTACCTCTCTCTCTCTCTCTCTCTCTCTCTCTCTCTCTCTCTCTCTCTCTCTCTCTCTAATAGTAAGAAGGTAAACATCCCATATTATTTTCTTATCCATTGTATAGTGTATTATTCAAATAACAATATATTCATTTTGTCACAAACATATTCAAAATCATCAAAATCACATCAAACATCTCTAATCTAAAAATATACATTTCATATATAACTCATTAAATAAATCATCATCAACTACATCTATATCCATCACATTGTAATCATACAAACTCAAAACATAACTCAAATATCAAAATCATGTATATACATATCAAAAGTTTCTATACATCATCAATTGCCTCGAGAGTCTTATATATAAGATATTTATACATCATTGACAAGGGCTTGAAATGAGTCTCATCCATCAAAATTTATCTACAAAACTACCCCCAACACTGAACTAAATTTCCATCAATCGGACACTCCCTCGGGTGTTACTCCCATAATCATCATCTGGGCCTCAGGTTATTCCTTCACCTAGACCTCTAGGTGGATAACCCATGCTCGCGGAACTACTTGAAGTAACCTATTTTCATTGAGCCAAAAACATAATATAGCAAGGCTCATCTGGAAGCCTCCACCTCACTATATCCTCATAATACCAAAACTCATTACATAAATCCTGGTAGTTAGCCACACTCACATCACTATGTGGCCCCATCTAACCATTAGTTTGAGAACGGGTTGCCTGTAGCTCAGGACTTGAGATTAATGATCCTATCACTCCAAATTCCTTCTGTAAGGCCTCTCTATCTCATCTATATCTATCTCTATCATATCTTTCTTGTGTGTGCTTGACTTGTATAGTAGTGAGCTGCTGGCTCAACCCATCTATGTATCTAGTCACAATGTCCCTCTCGTCAACCAATGTGTCCCACTCAGCTAGCCATGTGGCCTTCTCGGGCCTCTAAACTCACTATAGTGGCCTCTAGTAAAGCCACTTTATCATCCTCATCCCCCCTCAGCACCACCCTCGGGTGTAGCTTCTATATGAGCCCACACCCACCTCTCATATCCATCTAGTTATTCCTACCACTAGGACATGTAATACTCTATCAATCCGAATCATCATGCACCAAAAATCCCTCCTCATCTCCCATATCAACTACCTCCTAAACATCTAGTAGTGCTACATCTAACTCTTCATCATCTCTCTTCTAAGCCATTGATGCCTCCTAGGCACATCATGAATCAATCAAATTATCACCTAACACGAACAAATATGATCATATTTCGCTGGTCCTCCCTCAAACCCCACACCAACCTATCATTTTACATGGTCCTTACCTCCCCCTCTATACCTAGTCATACCAAGAAACTTGTATAAGGCCTCCAAACTACATCTTTACCCTGTAAGCCAACTAAAAATTGTCTATAATGATCCTCGCCTCTAATAGGCCCCATGGTGGCATGATCTAATAGCCACCTCATAAATCCCATTGTATACTCAAATCTAACCCATCTCATCCATAATAATCCCTCGGCCAAGACACTATAATTTTCTCGTAGGCCCAAAGACTTTAATAATAATGATACATCCACTCAAAAGTTTCTTCTAGTACTCCAAGATCACAACTCCTGTAAACTCCGTGCCGATAAAATAGGATCCTAAACAATATGTATTTTAGATCATCATATTGACTACAACCCCATAAATATCAAATACAATTGGCCATCTTTTGAATCGGTAAGGCATAACAATTAATACCCATCATCGTCATCGTGATTAGAGACCAACCCTCCCCGTCCTCACTATACAATGTTCCATATAAAAAATATCTAGAAGTAAATACCACATCAGCTCCATCATCACCATATAATCTCTACATCTAGCACCCCTTCCTACATCATTAATCACATAAACTTGTTCACCTTGTACTAGTAATCACAAGATCCTATGTCTATCCTCCAATGTCATTGTCATCTCTCATGTAGGAAACCATAAATTGCATGTGACATGGTCTTATCTCTCAAAAGAATCTACCAATAACCCATGTCTATATGGATGCACCTTTAAAGATGCATTCCCCCAATCCAAACTCCTCTAAGTGACCCCAATCAACATCTGATAATTTATGTCAAACATCATCTAGTATCTTCGGATCCTATCTCGTGTCGTCAATCTCTCTCTAGCCTACATCCACAACAGATTAACAACACACTATTAGAAACAATCCATTACCAATCAAATACACTTAAAAAAAAAAAAAAAAATTTTTATCAAAACACACTAATCTCCAACAATTCAAGTATGATGTCCAACAACACATAAATCATTGGCGATTTCATACAAAATCACTAGTTATTTCATAGTGATTCCAAAATTTTCAAAAATAATAAAAATAACACAAAATCTAAAAAACACCACCTACCTCAGCACATGTGGACCTTCATCACCTCTACACACCTCCAACTACCTCCATCTCACTTAAAATAGCAAAAACTCATAAATTAGGGTTTTTTGGTCTCTTAAGTTCTTAAATTGTAATAGTACTAAATGAACCTCCAAACCGCCTTTTCTATAAAAAAATCTTTCCCTCCCACCCCGATCATTTACGATTGGTCTAATCACCGACAATTTTTTCAAATCGCCAAGCAATTATCTCCCCTTTATCCAAAATTTCATTATTAGCCTCCAAACCTTATTAATGTTAGGAAATTAATTATTAATGTTTACATTATAGATATTAGGTTTGAAAGTATTTTGTTATAATATATTGTTTCAACAATATATTATTATTAGATTTTTTTATACCCGTGAATAACATTCGGGTTAATTGTTGTGACTCCTTCCTATTTTATAGGAGGTTGTTTAGTTACTATTATGGCTATATATTAGCCTAATGTATTGCACAGAGAGATTGTGATAGTAAATATAATACGAGAGTGATTTTGTTTTATTGTGTAAATCTACTTTACACCAATATTTGGTATCGAGTGATATTATCTTTGTGCTCGTAATGGATGTTTAGTGTACTTGCAAGGGGAAAACATCTAATTTTGCAGTGCCCCTGTTAATGGGAATTTTGTTTCTTAGTTTTTCAAATTTGCATCAGATCGGTATTTCCTTTGGTGAGATGATACCAATCTTGGTGGCTCCAAAATCTGTATCCACATTTGTTCGAGGTTTTTTGATCTATTAAAGGACACAATTCCGGTTCTACAAAGCCACTATTACTCTTTGTTAAATCCCTCATATTTGACGGCTCCTCCAACCACAACGCTATTTTTTGATCTGAGGCATTGCAAATAGTTTTCAAAGGCTCGACGACTTTCCAGAACGTGTCAATCGAGCTCCACATTTTCGCATTTGGATGTATCGATATTACCATGAAATAGGCACTGTGCTATGCATCAGTCTACGACATTGGCATATTTTCTCGAAATTCAATTATTTTTCCATCAGTCTCCATCACTGTGCTACGCATTAGTCTCCATCACCCATTGTTCCTAGTATCAATCTCAGAGTTTGTATTCAATGATCTACATGCAAAGTGAAGTTATCCATTTATTGCATGCACAAATTAGATCATGCGACAAGCTCCTGGTGACATCTCATCCTGTAATGGAGCACCTGTAGAAGATATCTCATCAGCTGTGTGTTGTATCTAGCCTTGCATGGTGCTTCGCCCTCATCTCCTCCACCGAACGGTCTGGCATAATTCTGTCCACGTGGTGAGTTTAGTTCTATTTTAGGATTTTTTAGTTGTTATCAAGTGTTGAGTCGTCTTATTAAAAATAAAAGTAGTCATTTTGTTGGTGTTAAGTCGACTTATAAAGTCATGTTTATTAGTCAATTAAAGTTGCATCATGAGAAGTATAATCTCTTTTAAGGGTCCATAGTTCATCATCCGTTTGTTGTTTAACATGGTATATTCTCAAAACAAATAGTCATTTCCATGTGTCATGTTTGAAATGTATATAGTAAAATAATTGTGAATTCCAATGTTATTATGTGTCAAGTGTCTTGGTCATTTTGTAGAAGTGTCAAATATCATTGTTATGTCATTAATGTTAATAGTCATTGTGAGTTGTAAGTCATTGTCAATCAAATAGGTGATTTAGGATATTCGTGTCGATCTGTCTAGGTAAATAATTTTGTAAAAAAAAAAAAAAAGGGTGCATTTTCGGTTGATCTCGACACCTATCTCACAATGGTCAAGAAAAGAAGAAAATGTATTCTCATGGAACCAATTACCATAGAGAGAGACATAAAAAATATACAAGATCAAGAAAATTCAGTTATGCTAAATTTAGAAGAAGGATATGAAGGTGACAGTGAATTTGAACCACCTAGATCTCTAAAAAGAAAAAGGTTGACAGCTAAAGAATACAAAGACCATATTTTATGAAAATGAGAAGTTCGGAAAAGAAGTCTCGAGCACATTTCTCCGACCTAAGCGGTATGTCGACTGGAGGACGGAGGCACAGGAGGATGGAGGTCATTCAATGACCTCTCGTCGACCACCAATGATGGGGCCTCATGAAGTTGTGGTGACGATGTGTGTGTGAGTTTTCTTTCATTTCGAATTGCGGTTTGTTGTGTGCGGATGATTTTAGAGTTCCTATTTTGGATTGAATAAGTGAAATGTTCATAATGAGGGGGAACATGGTCTCATTGTTCCATTTCCATTATGTTTTATTGTTCGATTTTAAAAGCGATATTTCTACATGATTCCCTTTTGTAGTGACATTGTATAATATTGATCAAAAAGTATTGTAGCAATCATGATGTAAAGGTTTTTGGTAAACTGTAAAACCAATTGTGTAAGGTTTTGGTAAACCTGTAAAACCAATTGTGTAAGGTTTTTTGGTAATCCTACAAAACCAAGTGTGAAAGGTTATTGGTACACTGCAAAACCAATTTGGTAAGGTTGTTGGTAGAAGCCGGAGAAACCATCGATGGAAGAAATGTGCGTTGGCACATGTTCGAGTTTTGTGCCACCCCAATCTTTGCACATTTACGGAGTTGATCATGAGCACACGAGGTGGCAGGCTATTTAGTGAACGAGATATGTTGTACCATGTAAACATTAAGGGGGGGAATGTTAGGAAATTAATTATTAATGTTTACATTATAGATATTAGGTTTGAAAGTATTTTGTTATAATATATTGTTTCAACAATATATTATTCTTAGATTTTGTTATACCCGTGAATAACATTCTGGGTTAATTGTTGTGACTCCTTCCTATTTTATAGGAGGTTGTTTAGCTGTTATTATGGCTATATATTAGCCTAATGTATTGCAGGAGATTGGGATAGTAAATATAATACAGAGAGTGATTTTGTTTTATGTGTAAATCATTGCTACACCAATAATTAAATCATAATTTTTCATCATTCCTTTCCAAAATTTCATGTTCATAAGTGTGTTTTTTTCTTTTAGGGCCCAAAACCCTCTCAAAATCTAAATTAATCAATCTATACATAACCTTCCTTTATTAAATCCATTTCAGATTTTCCATCTATTAGGGAAACATTTTCCCTTTCCACAAATAATTTATATGTGTATAGTTAAATAACACATTTGTTCCCCTATCACTTGACTTCCTATCTGTATAATCCCATCTTTGTGGAAACATCCTATATATCGAGCATCGTCTCTGATACATTATGGGTACTATAAAATTTCTAGTAACCTTTTCATGTAGCCTCTTTCTTAGAAGGCATACATCTATAGGTCAAGAACCCATTAAGTCCCCTATCATTTGACTCTCTAGTCACCCAAGTCCACCTTTATGGTAATTTTTTTGTGCTCACTCTTGGGACATCTTAAATTAAACCACAACATAACACAAGCCTATCTTATTCAACAACTTCATCAAACAGTGATCATTGCACTTCATCACAATGATCCCTAGTTTGAGGGGGGAACCTATCCAACACAAATTACATCATTCTACTTATTTTTTCCAATGGTTTATCCATCAAACAACTTTATAAAAGGGGTAAATGTAAACACTTATTTTCAGTACCCTACATTTTTCATCCATACTCCTCACATTACACTCAAAAATTAAGTTATCTTATTATCCTATAAACAATATCTTCACCCTCATAAATTCACATTTCACTTGAAGTAAAAACCTATTCTACCCATCCTAAGTTACTAAAACCTCCCTAACCACCTATAACTCATCCTAACCCATTTTAACCCTAACCATCTAACCTCCTAACATCCTCAACCTCTTCCTAACCATATTCACTCACCCCCATACCCAAATTAACCCTTTTGGGAGTGGTTGAAACCACTTCCAAGTGGGTTTCCCCACTTTCCTAGGTCACCAATGATTCTAACCAATCACCGGTGATTATATAAGCAACATCAAACCTCTTGAATAGGATCTTAAGAGATTTGTAGTGAAGCTTTGACTCATTGGTGACCTAGATGACACCATTGTGGATATCTTGCAATCACCTGCACCCCTATCATGTCTATGGAAGCTTTGCAAACATTTTAAGATTCCCACAACATCATTTATTAGCATTCTTCATCTAAGTTAAGATCCAGTCATCTATTTTTCACATTTATTTTGTTAACGCATTGCCTTACATCTCGAATCAAATCACAAATAATTTATTCTACACCCCATTTACATCTTATTTAGAAATCAACATTTTCCATAGTAATCACTAGTGATTTATCTGAATTGCTAGTGATTACCCCAAATCACTGGAAATCCCTATATTTTTTATCAAATTAATCATATTTCTCATATCGTCCATCAAATATCAATCTATTTTTGTCTAATTTGTCTATTTTAAATTTATTTATATATGTAGATGATTGTACCAAGTCAAGCACGTCGACCACAAATATATATGACCTTCTTATTGTCTAACATACCTTTGTCTAGGAATGATTCAAAATTACATGTGAACTTAGAGATTGTGACATATCTTTGACACCAAACGTTGAAGATGTCTAAGATCAACTCAAATTCATTCATGAAGAACAATACATTGCTAAACAATCCTAGTTTGATTACTTCTTGTATTTCAATATTTTTGTAGCCCTTTCTTAGGCCACCTATCACGCGGAGCTGGATATTTCTATTCATCCTCTTATTTTATTTTATTTTCATGTCATTATCAATTGATTGTAAAAAAATATTGACACCCTTAAATGAAGCCCATTGTTCTTATGGGATCATCCTTTACCAAGAAACTCGTCATATCTTTTTCTAATATATGTCTTGTTTAGCTATCTTTATATGCAATTTATCTCATTCACTGGAAGGAGTATCGCATCCATATTACATCCATTCATCTGGACATTGTATTGTTAGTGCAGGTATCATTAAACCCTATTATCTTCTGAGTTTTTAGTTTTTATCATATAATTAACAAACAAAAAGCCACCATAAACATTTCTTATGTAAAAATAATGAAGATAAACTTATAGGTATTTATTGATTAATTATATTTTCTTATCAAATTGAGGATGATAAGATAATTTATGATATAAATGAGTACCCAAACATGAAAATAAATTAGTCTAGAAATTAATAGTAAAAATTGGATCACAATCACTCATGATGATCCCGTGGATATTGTATGCACCCCATTTTCTACAATGTCGGAATTAAAATATCCAGTGATGATCACAAGGATCTCCAAAAACATGATGATATGTTTTTTAAGATCTAAAAATGATTCCATATATCCCTCTCAACCCTGTAAGCCTATTAATCCTCTTTCCATCTCTTCTAGGCCCTTCGGAATTATTTCTCTCCTTTGTTTTCTTCCTTGCGTCTTTATTTTCCATTTTGAGATGTAATCATCATGGAGGTTTTACCCCTAACTATGGTGGATGTGTAACCACCATAGAATCTTAATCCTTCATTGTGGAGGTTTTAACCCCCATTATGGTGGGTTTGTAACCATCACAGAATCTTCATCCCTCACCACATTGATTCTATAATCACCTCGGTGGTTTTTTTAAAATGAACAGCAGCTTATGTAAACCATCGTGGTGGTTTCGTAAATTTTACTTTCAATAATCATAGGCTCCATCATGAGTGATACTTAAGTCAAAATCTTAGTTCACATATATGAAATTTTATCCTTTCTTTTATCTATGTATACATTTTCCTCATTTTTAAGGTCTATTTCACTTTACCTACCCTCTAAATGAATCGATTTTATTCCTTAAGTGATTGAATCTAAGCTTTATATTAAGGTTTGATCTTGAGTTAGGATTGGAAAACACTTAGAGGTTAGATATTAAGAAAAATTATATGCTCATTTGCTTCCCCATAATTTTGAATATTTTTTAGAGATCATTTTTCATGTGTTACTTTCATCTATAGAAAAAGAAACCAATCCACGAAATAGACTAATTCTAGTAAAAAGACCCTAAGGACTATGGATTACTATTTCTACCAAAGAGAAAACATAAGGGCCACCAGACCGAAGTTTTTCCTCCCCTTAATCCAGCCTCAATTCAACTACCTATTATTCCTCCTAAGTGTACTAAGTTCCCTTCTTTCCCACTTAACACATCAACCAAAAATTGGCTTCAATGAGATCAAATAGAGTAGTTAGATGAGGTTACAAACATTGATTCCAAATCATCCTCATCTCAATCACAAGAGAAAAGGTTGGGTATGAAAAAAATATTTGTTTTGATAGTTAGATTAGATTTGAATTCTTTACTTCAATAGGAATTAGAAGGGGAAAAAGAACAAAAAAATATTAGAATAGATTTTATTTGTGTAACTTTAATGTTAATAGATTAGATTTTCCAAACCATATTTCTCTAGAATTTTTCTTATCACCGAGATTAGGCTCTAGGTGTTAGAATAGGGATGAAATTTGTTTATTACATATTTATAAATTTGATTTTAGAAATATCAAGAAAAATCAAAAACAAAAACATAGTTTCAGTTGTTTAGATTATAGACTCACATGTATTCATAGATCAAAGGAGAATTCATTTACAAAGTAGATTAAAGTTGGATTTAGGTCATAGATCTTAGTCTGTACAACCTTAGTCTCACAAGTCAACTCATAGATTAGAGAATTTCAATAGGATGACATAGAATTTATAGATTAAATAACACTAGACTCTTCAAGTATACCATCATTTCCATTTCCTTGATTTGTAAAATGTTTAATTTCAGTAAACACACCTTTCATTCTTTCTTGTAATTTGTTTCCTCTCATATGTTTGTTTTAACTTATAAAAATCATAAAAATGTCAACAAAGTTCTTGGTTTATATTTTCACTAAATCAAGTGAAGTAAATTGGTGGTGTGTTTATTAAAAACTTATAAAACAAACTAATTTTAACTTCTAAAAACCTCATTTCTAGTGAGCACTTGACTTTTTTATATAACATGCAAACATGTCCCAAACAATCTTCATAAACTCTCAACTAGGAAATAAAAAAATTGATCTAAAACTTACTTTTGAACACACATACAAGACAAATTTTGAACCCAAACAATCTCAAAACACACATACTCTAACTTGAAACAAGTACAATATACAAACATTTCATTTTGGGTGTAAGAAAAATTATTTTTGAATAAGGATGTTTGTTAATCAGTAGGATAATGAGCAATAATTTGGTTCAAACAACCTCATAAGTCATCCGTAAGGTTTCAATCTAGACCGGCATTTCTCTAATACATCTTCTCATCACAAGATCTCCTTTGTTCTTTATTCCCAACCATAGCAAACACCACATAGCAATAATTTCCTCTCAGGTAGTGGAAGACTATAAATAGTCAAGTAATCCCTAGAAGAGTTGGATACTTTTATTGTGTAACAACTTCACTCAGACACTAAGACCTCTAGGATGACATCTTATCTGAGCTCAGACGATAAGTGTTATGTTCTTCACCTACCCCAATAAAAATAATCTCACAATTAGTTTCTCTTGATTGTGAATCCCTAAAACACAACCATATTCAACAACTTATCGAAACTTATCACCAATATAAATTTGAGTTCTCTTAGCTCATTCACTATCCATTTTTCTTCTCCATATGAACCTTCCTAATCATAACCAACCCATCTCTAGTGATTTTTTCACTCGAGTATCACAACCCAACATCCCTCCATTAAATAACCAAGACATAGACATAAGGCTTCATGTTGATGTTATCCTTGACCATACCATACACCATGATCAAGTCCATAGGATTATTGCTACCCATGATGAGAAGGTTTTACTTTCTCAAGAGTATAGGTAGTGATACCTTATTTCTAACTTATTTGCATTATCATACTCCCGCTCTTAGCACTATCATACCATCCACGACCATATGTCAAAGCATCATCTCATCATCCTCTATGTCAACTATTTTATCCTGTACTCATGAGGAGTTGAGTACACATGAAGGGCCCTTACATTTTTTTGGCATATATAAATATAATGAACCCAACGTGAAATACGGTTTTCTTCTTGTTTCAAGACATATATCTTCTTTCTATCCTTTCACCTTATCTCTCTCCCATTATTTTGAGGGTGTTTATACACCTCTTGAATATATTGGATCAAGACTATAGGCATATTCTAGGCCTTGAGGATTCCTATGCTCACATGATTCCTCAATAGTCACCCTCTTTATATGTTTAGGATAATAACTATTCTCAAAGCTCATGTCTTCTGCAGGGTATCTTCCATCCAGATGTGAAATTAATTTTATAATGTAAGGATCAAAGAGATTGGTTAACCTCCAACCTATAAAGGCTCTCTTTTGGAACTCTCCGCTTTAACAACATGACATTCACTATGAAAGGAGGGATATTTTCATAGGTTTTGATAAAACAAAAAATTAGTATGCAATTTGATTATATGTCATCTTATTTAAGGCCTAATGATGAGATGTTAGTAAGGTTTGAAAAAATAACTAATTGGATCAAGACCTTATATGAGTCACTAGATATGATACAATCCTACACTAATACCCTCTTACAATATAACATGACTTCTACCCCACTAAGGCCTAAAATAACATACCAAAGGGGAGAAGTAACAAATAAAAAAATTATTATAGGGTACCACCCTTCTCCTACATAGCCAAATTGATGTAGGAGCATCACTCCATACATATGAATAAGTCATGAAGACATCAATTTTGGTTTTCTAGGTATGTTAGTTGAGTTCTAGAGGTTATTAGATGTCAACTAGGTTTGTTAGTTGGTGTTTTGGCCTTTAAGAATTCAAATGGAGCATTTTCCCTCCATTTTGCATTATTTGAATATTTAGGCCATTTTTGGCTTGTTGTATTATTTCAAAAGAAATATTGGATCTTACAACCCATGAAAAGGATGGATAGAGGTATGATATGAGTGTCTTAGGTCCTCTTTAGGGTCTAAGAGTCATAATAAGAGTTAGAAAGTAAAAGGTTTGAGCTTATAACTAAGAGATTTGATGTTAAGCCTAAAACTACTCATGTGACCAAGAGGTCTAGATGTCTCATTTAGTTATAATTTTAGGAAAGGAATATAAATTTCAAAAATGTAACTATATTTCTCATTCCATCTAGATGAGAATCAAAGGTTTAATTTTTTAAGAGGAATATTGAAGGGAAAACTAAGTTTTTGTATGTTTTACTTGTAATCTTAGATGGTCATGTGTTTGCATCCTAGTAAAGTTAAAATCCTTGGAAGAAAAAGAATGATAAAAGGGGAAGTTTAATTAGTCAAACACTAAAATTTTGTATACACTTTGGGTATGAGGAAGATGACTAAAGAGGTTTATACATTTTTGGGGGCTCTAGAGGACTATAACCTTGGTAATAGTAGGCATATGACCATAGGAGTAAATTGAGGGCATTCTAAGTAAAGTCTAAGAAAGAGGGGTTTTATTTCCTTATGAAGCTATACGATGGTGAATATAACATATTTTGAAGTGTTTAACAAGGTGGAAATTAGTGGAGAGAGGACAAGATTCGTTAAGATCTTCTAAGGTGATAGTTAAAGGAGAAGAGCAATATGAAGAAGAGAAAGGTAGATTGAATGGAATCAGTAGGTTATAAGACCATGAACCAGTGTTGAGAGGTACTTAACATGAGTTTTGAATGTAGGAATAGAGGATGAAACCAAAGAAACATTAAAGGATAAATAAACCAAAAAATTTATGGTTGATGAAGAGAAATTAGTCAAGAAACTTGAAGACAAAAATGCAAAAGGTAAGAATGAATGAGAAATGAGTTCTTGTTTGATGTAATGGTGTTATAGGGAACATATGGATCAGGGGAAGATATATAATTGAGTTGGGGAGGACCCTTAGTTGATAATAACTCAGTTGTATAATATTTTTACCCTCATATGCTTATCTAAATATCCTCAAAATGCAAGGTAAGGATGAAGTTTTTGTGTTTGCATCTTGTTGAATAAATAAGTATATCATTTTCCTAATGATGGTCTACATCACAAATGAAAAATCCAAAGTGTTCAAAAAATTCAACATGGTCCATCATGAAACCTCATTTATACTCTAGTAAAATGAATTTAGGATCTCAACATGTGGAATAAACGATGTAATACATAATTGAAATCCTAAACAAAACAAACCATACCCAACCCATGTAATAATGGTCACAAGAAACCCCTCATGCTAACTACACATTGCAACCAATCCCAAGAGTTCTCCTCATAGGTGTTGGTACACTTGACATGAGTAGATCCTCATCGTATACCTTTCCCACATACATGTCAGACAACACTAAATCATATTTGTGTCATTGAATGTAGTAAAATCCATAAAAACCTAAAATCAACCTATGTTTGCATCACACAGCTTATGCTCAACCACAATCTTATGTCCAACATGCATAGGCTTATGCTCATCCCTTATATACTTTCCTTTAACCACTGTAAACCTTCCCATAAACCACTTAGTAGTTTGTTGGTCACTCTCCCATAAGTCCCACACCACCCTAATTACATTTATACTCCAATTCTACCCATCTTGATAGCTTCTTCTCTTCTTTTTCAAACATCGAATGTCCCTAACTACGTTTTTGTTCCAAACCTTCCTTTAACTAGTCATTATCAAGCACCACAACTAGTTATTGACATGTTAAGCATTCCTACCATTTATTTTAATACATTGGGAACTTGCTTGGAATATTTAAAATAACATTTAGATTTTAACATCCTCATGACAATCCTTCCTTTCCCTCTTCTCGATTAACCAAAATATAAGGGTGAGGGAGACCCCAATGCTCATATAAAGGCATACGCCACCACAATGCATGAATTACTCCCATGGGACAAATTCATCACAAATATCTTCCCTAATACTGCTGAAGGTATAGCACTCAATTGGTATTACTACTTGCCTAAAGGTTCTATACATTCATTTAGGAATATCATGGTTTAATTTGTCGATGCTTTTAACATAAACAAGATTGTAAAAACTAGTATTAAATAATTTCTTCATATAAAACAAGAAACTAACAATTCATCAACACATTTCATAATGAGATGGTGACAAGTACTTTATTCCTCTTCCATTCCCAAACATGGATAAAAGGGAACTATGTGACCTCTTTCTCCATGTCATTAATAGGGAGACTAGGGAATAAATACATAAGTTCTTGTATAACTCTTATAATGAATCTTTAGAGAGAGAAATAAGGATCAACCAAGTAGTGATAGATATCATCCATATGACATATGGTGTAAATAGAATACCTATTGTACCTAGTCAAAACTCTAGAGAATATCGAAACAATAACTATAATGTACAATCCTCCCAAAAATTCCCAAGGTCTAAAATTTCTTTATCAAAACCGTAGTGCCACTAAAGATGGTGTTATGGATCAACCAAGAGGCCAAAATTCCCTAACAACATGATCAATTATCCCAACAATGGCAAAGATAATAACCACAATGGAAACATTTTCACTAACAACAATCAACCGATTATGATTGTGGTAAATTTTAATTGGGTTCCAAATACCAATCTAAACTACAACCTGAACAAATAAAAAAACATGTTCATAACATGAATAGCTAAGGGTAATACCAAAATAAATTTGGTCCAAATAGTATTTACCCCAACAACTTTAACAATTTTCATTGTAGATCAAAAACAGGTTGGCTTGAAAACTATAACCCCAACTTGTTATGCTTACTCCATTGGATCGGAGGCCATGATACCACTAATTGTAGAGAGTATAATAAAAATATCCAATGCCTTCCTGAAAATAAAATAAAATTCTTTCAAGAATAATTTTTAAGGGTAGTGAACCTTAATTATTAGCCTACGACTCATATGGGTCTCATTTCACCCCAGCCTTACCCATCTAGGAATTTATTGAAATCCCTTCCCAAACCATTAGCATAATGTCATTCTAAATAAAATGCAACACAATAATGTACAAAAACCTTACCTCCACCAAAACCATGACAACCACCACAACAAAAACAATAGGTCATATCCCTAGTCAAAAATTACGACACTAAAGTTTCAACCTCCAACATGATTAACCCTAATGTGGCCCCGCATTTGGGCACACCAAGATAACCACATATGATTTTTTTTTAGAATAATAAAATAATGAGTAAGAAAACTTTATTATCATGATTAAAGAAAATCAAACTCCTAATTCCCCATTATAGGCTCCCTTTGAAGTACAAAACAACACAATCCCTAAGTAACTAGGGAACTACGATATTTTCCTTGACCTTGCTAAGACATTTTCCCATATTTCATTTTTAAATATCTTGATAACTCCCCATCCAATTGAATCATGCTCCTAGACATTATATGACTTGAAATTTATCCTATGTCACACCTCCATCAGAAGTATAGGTAAATGACATATACATGGATATGTTCCCCTAGGTAACACAATGAGAGATGCAAAAATTCTTTGACCAGTCAATTTTCCATAAATGTGGAAATGTTTAGAAGAGGATATCCCACACTCCACTTACAAATATGGATATATGACAACTTGGTAAACTAAAGTATGGTGGATGATGGGGTGGTCATTAACATCATCCCCATTTCACCATTATAGAAACTGGGATATGGTGAGACAAATTTCTTTTAAAACCAAAATAATATTTATGGTATGATATTCTTAGATCCACTTTGATTAGCACTATTGATCTTCCCATAAATATTATTCAAAAAACATCCTCACCGGATTCTATGTCATAGATTGAGAAATGAACTACATCATGATCTTGGTACGGTCATGGATCCGTCAAATGAAAGTGATCCCTTTAACACTATTCTAGGAAATTTTATTTTTGCATTTAGGGAAGGTTTTCATTTCCAAATGAGACCCTAACCCATTCAACTTAATCCAAGCTAAAGTTAAGAGATTTCTAGGACCCCATGTTCACCATGACCTAACTAGAAAAGATCTACAAACACTATGTTCCATAAAGAATGGTAAGAACCAAGTTACAAAATGTGGTGTTGAACTCAAACCTACTCTCTTTTCTATTTATTATCCTCCTAATAAAGGTCTGGAAGAGGATTTAAAGGCAATGAAAATAGCCTCTCTATTAGTTAATATTTATAAATCAGAAATCAAGACTTTCCCCGAATACCACTACACAAATTATTAACATCATAGAAAAGGAATCACCTCTCATACATCCATTTGACTCAAAATGGCCTTCTATGTATCATTTCCACTTACTTGAGAATGAAAAATATCAACCTTCTCTAGCCATGGTGGCTAACGTAAACATGGTTGAAATCAGTGATACTCAATTTCTACCATCTAGCCTATCTTATGACCCTCTCCCTAAAAGTAACCTATGAACCATATACTATGATGGATCCAAGTGTGTTTTATGAGTAGGGGTTGGTATAGTATTAATCTCCCTAAAATAATAATTTTACTTTTTGGATTTCTCCTCGACTTCAAATGCACCAATAATAAAATTGATTATGAAGCTTTGTTGATCAGCCTTATCCTAGCTTATAGACTAAGTATTTGGAGGTTGAAAATCATTGGTGACTCTTAACTTATCAATAAGCGGTAGAAAAATTTATTAAACCAAATCCAAACATTTGTAACTATAAAAAAACATTACTCGACATTAGTTAATAATTTCAATTTCATATCTATTGAATCCATCCCTAGGAGTCAAAACCATCTAAATTATTTCATTTCTATTTCTTACGCACGATATTGAACTTTTCAGAAGATTCCCAAATCTGGATTTGTTTTCTCCTTAATGTTTGACCCCCTCATAAAGAAGGAAATCCCATCCGAAATAGGTTTAATCAAACTAGATGACCTTGGGTTCTTAAACCTTGACATGGTAGATAATGATGAATCAATTGTAGATTATCTACATGCTTGCAAATACATACCTCCCTCACATCACAAGAAGGGGTTTTCCATAAATGTTCATCCTTCATCCATTCTATTGAATGAATATTATGATTTGTATTATATAATTGAAAACTATTAACTAGTAAATAACTCAAAATTGTGAAATTAAAGAGAAAGTTTTAGATATTCCATCGGTGCCACTCGAATTTTAAGAAGGAAATAATTCCCTCATTGAATACACTATATATAAACATAGAGATAAAGGAAGATCGAAGGATCTTGAAACTTGGCTCTTCATTCTCACTGCAAGAACTCAAAGATCATAAAGCCCTATTCATAGAGCTATCTAAGTTTTTCACCTTCTCCTCTTCGGAAATGACCGGCATTCACATGGATGTGGTCGTCCACAAATTTTTCATGAAAATTGAAGCCCAAAATAACACTAATGGTAAAATATGAGGTTATAAAACTCGTAAATTTTAGTTTTATTAGGATTATAGATTATAAAAATTAGTTGTCTTGTATCATTTCATTTTTGAAAAATAGTGGTAAATTTTGAATTTATATTGGCTTCCACAATATAAACAAAGTGTGACCTAAATATGGCTTTCCATTTCCCTCTATTGGTATTATTTCCAAATAAACCATTGGGTATGAACTCTTTTCACTCATGCATGATTTCTTAGGTGATAATCAGATCTATATTTCTGAAGCATAGAAAAATAAAACCTCATTTACTACCCCTAGGAAAAAAAAAAAATTACACTATCATGCCCTTTGGTCTCAAAAATATAGCAGTAATTTACCAACAAGTTATGACTCACATACTCCATGACCTCATTCATAAGATCATTGAGTCTTACATTGATGATCTCACTATTAAATCTAGAAAGATAGAGGACCATGTAGGAGTTCTTAGAATCATTCTTACGCATCTCGTTGAGTATGGAATCACCTTAAGCCCCGAAAAGTATGTGTTTGGAGTAAAAAGTGGAAAATTTTTAGGATACACTATATCTTAATGGGACATTCATGTTGATCCCGCTAAGATAAAAATTATCCTAGATATGGTTCCTCTAACCACTAAGTTAGGGGTCCAATCTTTCCTTGGGAAGTTAGGATCCACACGAAGATTCATTTTGGGTCTCTCCTACATGGTTAATTTGATCAAAAATTTATTGAGGAAATTTAATGCCATAAAATGTACTCAAGAATTTTTGGAAGCCTTTGAATCTATCAAACACTTCCTATGATCAACTCCCACTCTCATGGCTACTCAAACTTACATATCACTTATCCTTTACCTCTATGTAACTAATGTTTTCTTAACTTTCATGCTTACTCAAGAAGATGATGATGGAAAAGAACGAGTCATTTATTTCATCATTTTTGTTCTCTTGGAGTATAAAACATGTTATTCCCAAGCTGAAAAATAATACCTCACTATAGTATTCAATACTAAATTCCTAAGACATTATGTGATAAATAAAGATACTAAGGTAATTGTCAAATCTCAGGGATTGTTTACCTTTTTAACACAACCATCCCTCTCCAAGAAATTTAGTCATATAATTACACTCCTTGGTGAGTTTGAGTTGACCTATGTTAATCAAAAATTAGTCAAGGGAAAATTTTCATTGATTGGATAGTAGAAAACCTCTTTGACTTAGGATATTTAGTAGTAGTTGAATTCCCTAATGAGCTAATTTTCTATGTAGACAAATTGATGTTACTTCATCTCCATGGTATTCAGATATTTTCACTTATCTCATTAAGCATACTTATCCAACTGATTTCAATTCCCAACAGAGGCAACATCTCTATGTCTTGGCATGCAGAGTATGTAATTTTAGATACAATCTTGTATATGAGATAATTTTACAATATGTTCTTTTTGTGCACCAAAAGAGAAGAGTCCAAGAACATTTTATTCCAATGTCATGATGGGTTTTTGGTGGTCACTTTGGCATCCATGTAACATCTTGAAAAATTCATATGATGGGTTATTTCTAGACCACTCCTAACAATGAAACTATTGATTTATGTCCATTAATACCCCAAATGCCAAGAGTTTGCACACGTTATACATGTTCTATCACAATAACTTTAACCTATTATTATGACATGGCCCTTTTTTACTTGGGGTCTTGATTTAATTTGAAAATAACCCCCACTTCCACATATGGGAAAAGATTCATCATAACCATAAAATATTACTTCATGAAATGGGTAGAGGTCATTCCTCTTACCACCACCATCGGTTCATTTAGAGGGAAATTCATCTTAATCCAAATTATTTGTAGGTTTGTAGACCCAAGTTATTATTTATAACATGATCTCCTTCAAGAACACATGGATGTGAGAACTATGAAAGAAGTTTTTGATTTCACACCATACCACATCTCTTTATTACCCTCAATCTAGTGGATAAGATAAGGAAAAAAATTTACATTGTAGTCCATCTTACTTAAGTTGGTTAAGAGAAACAAGAGGGATTGGTATTTACAGTTATATCTCACATTATGGGCCTATCAAACTACCATATGCACATCCATGGGTGTTACCCCATATTCATTGGTTTTTACGAATGAATTTATTCTTCAATTGAGGTTCATTCCCAAGTCTCTAAATCTCACTTCAATGAATTTTAGATGAAGAAAAACATAGGGAAGTATAACTGGATGATTTAGGAATTTTAGATTAGAATCTCAAGGATACACAACATCACAAGATCTATGCCACTCGCATGACTCAAATTTCTAATAAGAATATTCATGAATTCCCTATTTATATCATTGACTTGGTGTTTTATCAAGACATTCAAATAGATAAGAATATTTCAAATGGATGCAAGTTTCAACCAAAATTGTTAGGACCTTATTTAATCATTGAATATTTAAATAATTGGGGCCTTGTGCCTCTATATTCTTGAAAGTGAGGAGTCGTGTGTTGATTAAACCTCTCCACCTTAAGTGGTATTATGTCTAGTATCATATTTTACATTTACCTTTGTACTTTCATCTACATTCTATTTTATCTCACCTCATTATGTTTAATACCTAAAAAAGTTGTTTAAAACTAAGACTTAGTCTATTTTATCTACATGGTGATCCTTTTCTTCGTTTGATGTTAAATTTTTCACCTCCCATACTATTGTCTTAGTACCATTTCTATTATTCATCTGCACTATATCTTTGGTTCTTATTTGGCTAGTGTTGTGATTACCTTTTCCCTAGCAACCTTATTGGGTATAGGAAATATCTATCACATGTCTAAGTATTTAATGTTGATCCCTTATATCCTAATAGTTACATGGGGTTGGGGCATGTGGGATAGGTTTCACTTCACTCTCAAATAAAAAAATAAAAAGAAAATGACAAATCAAAAGGAAAACAAATCATACAAAAAAAGAGAAAGATTCTCATTAACTGACCTACCACATTACTCACCCTTGTTAGTCTTTGGTGATGTTCCCACATGTCTTCTAATTCACGTGAGGCTAGAATTTAGGAGTAGCACCCTTACTCACCCATATCTAATCTTTGGTGATGATCATGTGTGTCTTGCAGGTCATGTGAGGTTAGATATGGGGTGGCATACATAAAGAAGAAGAAAGTTATATTCTAGAAAGATGAAAAGAAAAGTGAACTAATGAGATATTCTAAATTCTAGAGAAAAGTTAATTTTTTACAATCAAGAAGAGAGAGATAATTCCCATTTCCCATTGTGACACAACTGACTACCAAAAATTTTAAAACTAGACATCTATATCTAATAATTCTCCTTTCTCCACTAAGGGTTTATCTAATCCTAAATTGTTATCAATACTCAATCAGTTTCCCAAG
Source organism: Taxus wallichiana var. yunnanensis (assembly GCA_018340775.1). Classification (NCBI taxonomy): domain Eukaryota; kingdom Viridiplantae; phylum Streptophyta; class Pinopsida; order Cupressales; family Taxaceae; genus Taxus; species Taxus wallichiana. The sequence goes on from CM031234.1 coordinate 81,299,986, forward strand.
ATTTATTTGTTGATTTAACAAAATTAAATCTTAATCAAAGGATTGAAATCAATCAAATAATATTATAATCATACAAGATGTAACTTGAAAATTCAATAAAGTATAATCAACAAGAGGATGAGAGTAAATTAGCTGATAAATAACTATATGTAATGGATCTAGGCTGGAAATATGATGTAAGATGGTCAATCTTGACTATATATGCTCTATCTGGAAGACAATGATCTAAATGTATACTATACGAAGCACCCAAAAGGGGATAGGGTCACCTTGGGTGCTAGTTTCTGAACTGGGTGCTAGTGTCCTTGTAGTGAGTGTGGATCTAGCTATTTAAAAGGCTAATCATATCACCTTCCCTTCACTTATTTCACTCGAATTTGTTGTAGGGTTTTCCTGTCATGCATGTACTAGAAAAACAAATCCTAGCTACCTGCATAAGGCTCAAGCACACATTAGATGGAATAAAATATGCATATATTTGATTCAAATTGACCTTGGTGGTCACCCCAATGTGATTTTCACTAAGCGCTTTACTACATTTCAGATTTAATGTAGTTTTCGTATGTGTGTGTGATAGAATTGATTCCCTTGAAGCTAAGTTTTTCTTGTGCCAGTCTCACCAAGATAACGGGATATAATACTTTTCCCCAAGATGAATGTTTGTGATGGAATTTTGAATATTCCCTTCCTATGTAGTGAATAATGTGTATCCCAAATATATTCCTCAAGTTTTCTTTTTCCCAAGTAGTAGATAGAGAGTAATAGCCCAATTTCCTATTTTTCCTCTTGCCCCTTTAGAGTAAATAGTAATTCATGTGTGTGTGAGTGTGTGTGTGTGTGTATGATTCTGTTGCTTGAATTTCATCATTAATAACCCTAAAATATGACTCAAATTGATAAATAGAATTTTAAGTAAAGATAACAATCGATGGGGTGTTTTAAACATAAGAAAATAAGGGGAAAGGATAGAAGCACCTAAATGGGATAGTAGCATCTGGGAACTCCTGTCCCTTATTGGGTGCTAGTGTCTCAAAGATATCCAAAGATAAAATAAGAAGTATTGAGATTGGTGATACATTTTCCAATGTCCAAAACGAAAGGGTTAATTCTAAAAAGCGGAGGATGGAAGCATGGGAGGACAAAACAATATCAATGTAAATTAAAACGAGCATTATCAATGTCTACTTTTCATGCTTAGGAACCATGCATATAATGGCATACTAGAGGTGTAATGTAAGAGTATTAAGTGTATATTTTTGTGTCTACATTTTCCCCTCTTTATGTTGGTGAATGAATATTCGGTAGCATAAAGTAGATAGGAAGAGAGCACCTTACAGATATTTGAAGAATATTTTAACCGATAAAGCATGTTGATGGAAATTATAGGATGTGTACCATAGAGTATAAGAGGGGATGATAACCCTAGGGATAACTTTTTCATGTATTTGGACTGATTTCTATGTTTGTAACTGAATATTGCTTTTGTTTGATCACTTTGTGCTTGATAATGTTCCTTGTTCTATTTGTGTTTACCTTTTGTCGTGATAAGGATGGACCTACAAAAGAAGAAAAGTGTAGTCAATGCTCATGGTATATGAAATTGAACTTTAACTTAGAGAAACTAGAATAGAAATGCATATGAAAAATAAGTGAATCAAGGATAGAATACACTTAAATGTTATGAGAGAAATGATATAATTGTTCATGTGTATTTTTTTCCTTAGAGATGGTTGGAAGAGTCGAGAGTGATCAATTCTTGAACTGATGTGAATATATTGATTATTTAGGCATCTTGTCTCTAGAGGAAGAGTGTTGGGAGAGTTTTCATATTTACTCTCCACTCATTAACACTTCCCCACAAATAAGTGTCACTACATATGGTCATGAATCTAATAGTAACTAGCCACATACGACACATTGTTCTAGGATTATTGTTGTCCCTACATATGCCCTAAGCGTCACTTCTTATTTGATACCAGTAGAAAATATGCTCATTGAGAAAGAAGAGTAATTAGTTCCCTTTCTCAAAGTATGAAACATGTCACTGATTTTGTTCATGTGTACTAGATAGTAAATTATATTTGAGTATCTATTGTTGGATTATGATAAAAATATGTCACTGAGAACTTGTTCAATCTATAAAGTATTTGTTTTTTCCTGGACAAAAACACCACACAGTGGGACGCTAACACCCACCCTTCTTGTCTAATTTGGGAACTTCTTCCCCTATGATGTTTTAATATCATGTCTAATTTTGAAACATGTTTTTAACTCCTATTTGGCCAAAAACATTATGTACCATTTGTGACTAGTTTCTCAATTGTTGAGAGGGAGCGATAATCACTGATGATTTCCCCCACTTGTTTGGGGTGTATGAGATGAATCAATGTAAGTACAACCTAAATGAGGGAATATAAAAATGATGTGCACATCCAAAAATAACTCCTACATGGGGATAGGAAATTTTCATGGTAATAACCATGACACATACAAAATAACTAGGAAAAATCTATCAAAAAGTGTTAGTAACAAACATGTATGGAATAATGTAATAGAAACTAGTCAAACATGCAATAATACAACAAGAGAACAACATAGTAGCTTGTGGAAAACATGGGACACCACTCGGATGTCATAAGACACTCAATGAATTCAATATCATGTAAGTAAACAAACAATAAATCAAAGGGCATAGCCCACAAATAATGACAATCAAGACACAAGTGTAGACAAGATACAACCAAATCATATAACCATGGTTGGAAGTGATCCCGTAGGAAAAATTCTACACATGACTTACCCATTAGCATGTTAGAATAATTTATAGTATGTCATAATGTATAGTTCTAAAAATAGTCATGAAAGTGAAAAGAGTTTGTGAGAATCGAATCGGAAATGAGGCACCATGAAGTAGTTGCACTCCAATGGAATCGTGAAAGCTCCAGTGATAGCAAGGAAAAAATGATCAGTAATGGAATAACTTGCTCAACAAAAACAAATATTACATAGAGGAAAGATAGCGGAGTGTCTTGGCATACTCATAAATGAATAGAAAAGGGGTACATATAGGGTGTTGAGTAACCCTAGTGCATGACACATATGAAACCCTAAACCTAACCCATATGAGATGACCCTCCAACATGAGAGGAGGACACATAGGATAACTCACACTAACACCCCCATTCATCGAAGCTGGGGTAGTGGTTGTGATGAGTCAGACGGAAGATGAAGACACTCTTAAACAACTAAGAAAGATGTGTCGATGGGACCCGCAACTAAAGGCCCGATAAGGTGCCCATATACAAACACAATCTTCTTAGAAGAAGAAGAATAAAAGAAGGACTAAATATCCCTAAGAAGATGGGCAATTGTAGAAGACCTCACCCTAAGAAGAGACCATAAGTGAAGAAACTTCATCTCAGTGAAAGGCTTGGTGAATAAGTCTGCAATCTGATCAATTATCTGAATGTACTGAATGTCGATGATACCATCATGAATAAGCTCCCGTATGAAGTGCATATGGATCTCAATGTGCTTCATCCACTGATGTTGAACTGGATTTCTACAAATAGAGATAGTTCTCGTGTTATCACAGTAGATAATGGTAGGCCACCGAAAGTGGATGCCAAACTCTGTCAGAATACCTTGTAGCCAAATAGCTTTTGTGGCAGCGTTAACTACTCCTCTATATTCTGCCTCTGTAGATGATATCACAATTGCATTCTAATTCTTGCTAGACCAACTAATAGGACCCAAACCAAGAGAGAAATTGTAGCCAGAAGTAGATTTCTGATGATCTAAGTCACCGGCCTAATCAGAATCTGTGAACCCAATCAAGTCAATATCAACCCCTCCATGATAGTGTATGCCATCAGCATAAGTGCCACGAACATAATGAAGGATCCATTTAGCTGCTTTCCAATGCAGCTCATGTGGCTCCTGCATGAATCTGACATGATCCCAACAGCATATGATAAATCTAGTTGAGTGTGAGTCAAGTAGATCAAGCTCCCAACTAACTGTCGGTAAAGAGTACCATCAACCAAGGGAGTAGAGCAATCTGAAACCAACTTAACCCCGGAAAGAAAAGGAGTAGGAGAAGACTTGCAATCAGGCATCTAAAATTGAGCTAGCAAATCAAGAGCATACTTAGGTTGTGAAATAAAGATTCCCAAGTCAGATTGTGAAATCTGGATCCCAAGGAAGTAATGAAGCAGACCTAAGTCAGTCATGGAAAACTTGTTGGCTAAGGCAACCTTCACAGAATCAATAATAGAGGAAGAGCTTCCCGTGATCAACAAGTCATCAACATATAGAATAAGAATGAGTATGGAGTCATCTTTCCATAGAATATAAACATTTGGATCAGAGTGACACCTAGTAAACCCTGATGTAAGTAAGAAGGAGTCCATCTTGGCATACCAAGCCTGAGGGGCTTGTTTAAGGCCATAAAGAGACTTCTTTAACTTACAAACGAGGGAGGAATCTTGGACATAACTTGGAGGTTGTTCCATATAGATCTCTTCCTCTAGGTCACCATGAAGGAAGGCACTCTTAACATCCATTTGATGGAATTTCCATCTATTTGTTGTGGCAATGGCTAGGGTTAGTCGAATAGAAGTCATCTTCACAACCGGAGCAAAGGTTTCTATATAATCAACCCCAGCTATTTGGGAGAAACCCTTAGCTACTAATTGTGCTTTAAACTTTTCGATGTCTCCATCTACTCCATACTTTGTTGAACACCCACTTACACTAAATGATTTTTCTTCCTTTCGGAAGAGTGGTGAGATCCCAAGTATCGTTCTTCATGAGAGAGGAATACTCCTCATCCATGGCAGAATCCCACTCAGGAATACCAGAAGCCTCCTGGAAAGACTATGGATTAGAGGCAGAGGTGAAGAAAGAGTGGGGTCCAACAAAATTTGAGTGAGTACATCTCATATCCGAAGTATCTCCAACTAAATCTCCAACACTTTGCAAAGTTTTCTGGCCCAAAGGGGACCAGGAGGATCAGGCTCAGAGTTGGAAGATTCTTCACTTGAGTGAGAAGGGACATAATCCTCATCATCACTACTGTCATAATATGAAAACTCAAGGGTCGATGGTCAGGAGGATCCAGAAGAGGAGCACACTCAATAGTATCATCATCTGATGAGTCAGAATCTAAATCAGCGAGTTGAAGAACCTCAATAAGTGGAGAAGTAGAATTCGAAGAAGATTCATCAAACTTAACACTTCTCTCAATATATAGCTCATGAAAATTAGGATTCATCAATTGATATCCCTTCACACCATCAAGATACCCTACAAAGATACAAGGTTTGGATTGTGGTTCCAAATCCTTGTGTTTCTTCTTGGGAATCCAAGCCATAGCCTTGGATCCGAAGACTCGAAAGTGCTCAACATTAGGCTTACATCCAAACCAGGCTTTAAAGGGTGTCATCCCTCTTACTACCTTGTGTGGAACACGGTTCTGAATGTAATTTGCACAATTCACTACTTCGGCCCAATACTACGGAGGAAGAGACTTCGAGTGAATCATACAAGTGGCCATCTCCTTCAGAGTACGGTTCTTTCTTTCTGTGACTCCATTCTATGAAGGGCTATAAGCAATTGTATGCTGTACAAAGAGATCCCTTCAGAAGTACAAAATCCATGAACCTATTGTTTACATATTCACCTCCATTGTCAGTTCAAAGAACCTTGATAGACCGTTCCACCTGTTTCTCAGCAAGAGCCTTAAATTCCTAAAAATGTTCAAAGACTTCAGACTTAAGCTTAAGAAAATATACCCAAGTATATCACGAATAGTCATCAATGAAGGTTAGCACATAAAGAGCTCTAGTAAACGAAGGAGAAGGAAATAGACCAGAAACATCACTTGTGTGAACAAGATCCAAGGAATGAGTGGATCTCCAGGATTTTCCTTTGTCAAAGATCTTTTCAGGATGCTTTCCAAGGGTAAAACCCTCACAAAGACTCTTAGAAAACTTGACGCGAGGAAACCCATTGACCATTTCATTTTGACTCAATTGTTCAAGATAGCGATAATTTAGATGTCCGAAATGCTCATGTCATAGCTTACTAACCTCATTTGCATGAGTGAGCAAGGCAGTGGGCGTAGAATCAAAAGTAAAGTGGGAGAAGGTGTAAAATTTTGAATGGTGATCTGCCTTTCCCTCGGCCACTATAGTGTCATTGTTGTTAAGCTCATGAATGAAATCACCGAGCTAGGACTAAATTCCACTCGTATTCCTTCACCAAGATGAGTAGTTTAGTAAACTGATAGGAGATTGGTAGAGAGATCAGGAACACTCAATACTTGGTTAAATGTCCCCCCATCCATCTCTACCGATCCACTACCGGAAACCGACACTGTCATGTCATTACCCATCGTGATTTGGGACATTCCACAAGATTCAATGTTGGAAAACTCAACATGTAAAGAACCCATGTGGTGCAAGGCACCAAAATCTATAATCCATGTCGATGAAGGAGTAACTTTGGCTACAAGGGCCTTTCCTTTCTTCTTATCATTTTTAGCACCTTTTGCAGCAGAAGACTCGGCCTTCAGAGCACTTTGTTTTATGGATTCAGGAACACTTATTTTATTTTTCTCAAGTAAATGAGATAAGTGATCAATCTATTTCTTAAAACAATGTTGCTCGTCGTGACTAGTATTCTTGCAATAGGAACACAAATACTTGTTTTTTTGTGCCTTAGGCTCAGAAGTCGAAGTGTTTGTGTCATTTTTAGGTTTGATCTTGGTTTCTTTCTAAGGTTGATCCGTTGTTTCCTTCTTCTTTTCAGTCTTATTTCCTTTGCTAGTACTTGTTACAAGGGCATGTGACTTGGACTTGAGAGACCCCATTTGAATGAGTTTTTCCTATTCTCGAATGAGTTGGGATGAAAAATAGTCAAAGAGGGCATCGTCCAAGTATCACCCAAAGCAGCTTTTGTAGTGTAGAAAGTTGACATGAAGACAGAATATTCGGGACCTAGCTTAGAGAGAATTGACAAGATCAGTTGAGAATCTTTCTTTTCTACTTGACATCCTTTTAACAATAATCTAATGTGGACAAATTTCGAAGAAGGCTTGTAGGTTTTCAAAGTCACTAGGATTTAACCCTAGTAGTTCATTTTCCAACTCATGCGCTCTCATGTCATCTAGTTGTCCAAACATCACATCCAGTGTTTTCCACGCATATGTAGGTGTTTCAGACACCTCAATGTGGAAGAGTAAGTCAGGAGAAATGGACATGTAAAGAATACCTAAAGCTTCATCACTACGGTTTAACCACTTAGATTTTTTAGGTTCATCGTCTGGTTTAGTCTCAGTTCCCATGGTGATGCGGAATAACCCTTTACCCCTTAGTTTCATTATTATTTTTGATCTCCATTCAAAAATTTGAACTACATAAGCAAAGGAATTGAAAGTGCATCCATAGTGAGAGAGAGAGAAAGAAATGCAGAAAAGAAACACAACCACCCAGGACAATAACAACCCCTACTTTCGGCACTTTATAGTTCAGTGCATTGATTACAACCAGATGCAACTGTGTTCCGAGAACCAATTTTTCACTCACCTTGCAATTAGCGTAATAACACGCAATGGTGGAGACAACAATCAAGGTTCGTAGGGTGCAACAAATCGACACGGCAAGTAAAAAATAGAAAGGAGGTGAAAGCCAACCCTGGTGGTGAGAAAAAACATCTCACGTCGCATGAAAGAATCCCTTTGTCGTAAGACTATGGCGGACGCACTCACAAGTCCACGAAAAAAGGAATAGAACAAAGCTCAAAAAAATGAGCTGAAATAAGCAATACAAAGACACCCCCCAGAATGTGGCACTTTATAAAATTAGTGTGTTTACAAAGATAATGATCCCATCATCTAGAGTGCAAAAAAACATGCAACTTTTACTAAAGAAGTGCTCAAAACTGAGCAACGAGTCAAAAGTTATAGCAAAAACCAATTCCCACAATTGATGAGAAAAAACCAATAAGCCTACAAACGGATTTAAAAAGTACCCTAAATGCATGAAAAAGGTGTCGTATGTATGCCCGTTGGAAATGGCATGGAATTTGAGATAGGGTTTGTTTGTATTATGAGGGGGGATTAGCCACCTGCCAATCCCGGACCTCACCCTTCGTCTTTGGCACTCGACGGAAGGTTAAAAATACAACAAGCCAAAAGACCAAATTTTATAATGCCAAAGAAATATTGTGTTTAGATAATGTGAAATTAATAAAAGATAGATTTAATTAAATTAAATCTAATTAATTTCAAGAAATAATTAAGATCTAAAAAAGATAAAAAAGGATTAGAATTTTAATTTAGATCTTTTAAATATTTGATGAAACTTCTAATTAAAACAAATTGCTAAAATGGTTTTAGAAACTTGTTATAAATTAAAAAACATGGTAAATTAGAAATTTTAAAAACTTACCAAAAAAAGTTTGATTTGTTTTTACCAAAAAAAAACTTAGCATGAATAAAAAAACACGGCTCGTTTTTGTTAAAAAGCAGAGGATTTTGAGATAAAAAAGAAGGAAATTAAAAACTTTACCAAAGGAAAAAGGTGTATGGTGAAACCTTACCACATTTGGCTTTGATTACACCAAAACCAAGAAGAACAGTCATGCGAAGGGGGAAAAACACAGAAAATGTGTATACCACGCGCAGATAGTTTCAGGAGCCATTTTTGGCATTAATGAGTTGTTTGCAGGTGCGTGGGCACCAAGGGAAGGAGCCTACAGTCCACGCATTAGAATAACAGCCTATACATAAGATTTTACAACCCCTTCAAGCAAAAAAATGTGGCAGAGGTTAAAAAATGCATGTGAATGAAAAAAATTGCAAGCAGGTCGCGCCTAGTGAAAAAGGACGTATTGTATTGTATTTTGAACAGTTTGAGCAGTTTGAACAATCCAAAAATGGTCAGAGGGACAGCAGTTCGTTGATGAGCAACCACGACTAAAGAACTCAAAGATCCTGCAACCACAGACAACATGCATAGACAAATATCCTGCAAAAACCAGAGATCTTAAAAAAATTCACTTCCATTTTAATAAATTTAAAAAAATGAAAAGAATCTCTATTTTGGATTTAGTTACATCCAACTAAAAAGAGTAGAAAAAACCTTTGATTTCTCAAGGTATTTTGAAAAACCTGCACATGCACAAGAAAAAAACACAAAAAAAACTTTCTGAGAAAGCTTGTTAGAGATATTTGCAAGATAATTTCTAGAAAATAGTGATCAAAGGACTTGCATGCAGAGTAAAATAACGAAACCAAGTAAGAGTAATAGCAAAAAAAAATTGAGTGCACGTTTACCCAATCTTAGCTCTGATACCATGAAAATAATTTATAAGAATTGAATCGGAAACAAGGCACCACGAAGTAGTTGCACTCCAACGGAATCGTGAAAGCTCTAGCGATAGCAAGGAAAAAATGATCATTAATGGAAGAACTTGCTCAACAGAAACAAAGCTTGCATAGAGGAAAGACAGCAGAGTGTCTTGGCATACTCATAAATGAATAGAAAAGGGGTACATGTAGGGTGTTGAGTAACCCTAGTGCATGACACATATGAAACCCTAAACCTAAACCTAAACCTAACCCATGTGAGATGACCCTCCAACATGAGAGGAGGACACATAGGATAACTCACACTAACATAAATTAGTAGATATTAAAATGATATCACCTGAATATAAATAAGTATGGAAGGTAGATGCCCCAAGAGCATGATGGGACCGGTGCAGAATAGTGTCAAGTATCATGCATCATGTGCTAACCCATAAATGGCATATATTCATCTCAAAGTACCATTTGAGCATGCATGTGTATGTGTGAAAGGATATAACATAATATAAATCAAAGTAACATGCTACACAAAATGCAACATGGAATAGTGTAAGCAAGTAAAGATGCATCCAACCAAAATCTAAGTGATGTTTTTAAAACCAAGATTTAGGCAAGTAAAGATGTATTATTAAAACCATGAATACATAGAATAGAGAGAGTTAAATCATAAGCATAAAGCTCCATTTTATGGAGAAAATATATGGTACATATATTAAGACCTGATTCATCAACTAAGGCATGCATAATAAGCACATAAAGAATGTGAACTTGAATATACAATGGGGATAATTATCAACAATTGTTTGGGAATGAGACAATAGACTCAAGATATTTTTTTCTATATGAATACATGTGGGAGATATGATAAATAGGAGATGTGGGAAAGCAAGATATATATTGATAATGATCCCCAATAGTCACCATGATGAATGAAAGATATTGAAATCCACAACCAAATAAAGAAACCCTAAGGTCACTAGGGTTAGGGCTATGATGTTCAATGAGAGGGTAGGGTTCACCAAATGATATAACTCAAACTAAATCTTAATAAGATCAATGAGATCAATCGTATGATATCATACACATACAAGATGTAACATGTAATAGAAATAAAGTGTAATCAATAAGAGGATGAGAGTAACGTAGCTAATAACTCATTGATTATACTAAATATGGGCTATAATTATGATGGAATAAGATCAATCTATAATTTAATTGCTCCATCTCGAAGATAGTGATCTAAAAGTACGCTAAACAAAAGAACCTTGAAGGGGATAAGACTACCCCAAGCATTAGTGTATGAACTAGGAACTAGTTTCCTAGCGATAAGTGTCGATATGGTTATTTCAGCATTTAATCATGTCACCTTCACTTTTTTACTTCATTGTAGGGTTTTCCTATCACACTTGTACCTACAAAACAAACCCTAGATACATGCACAAGGCTCAATCACACATTAGATGGAATAAAATATGCATATTCTTGAGTATAACTGACCTCAACAATCATGTGATTTTCATTGAGTGTTACACTATATTTTAGACTCAATGTAGTTTTGGTGTGTGTGTGTGTGTGATAGAATCATGTCCCTTGAAGCTAATTTTTCCTCATGTCAATTACACCAATATAATGGGATACAACTAATTTTCCCCAAGATGAATGTGTGTGATGGAATTCATAATTTTCCCTTCTTATGTAGTGAATAATGCAACCCAAATGCAGTCCTCAAGTGTTCCTTTTGCCCAAGTAGTAGATAGAGAGTAATAGCCCAATTTCCTATTTTTCCTCTTTCCCTTTAAAATAAATAGTAAGTCATGTATATATATGATTCCTTTGTTTGAATTTTATCATTGTAGTCACAAAATCATGCACTTTCTACTTACATCAGGTTTAAGTATGTCGTTATACATGTGATTCATAAGCAAGAAGACTAGATATTAACAACACTTGTTTTATTCTTTCATTACTTTTATATTTCCCAGACTCTTATTATTTTATTTTTTAGAATAATAACTTTAATTTTGGACACTAGATGATATTTGACCCATCTTTGTATTGACCATTATATCTTTTGACCATCCTGACACTACTTCCCATTAGGGACAGGGGAGCGCCTCAAGGGCTACTATCCCTTACCCTAATTTTCTTGATTTTGAATTACCACATCATTTAGTATCTTTTCTAAAGTCTCTTTTATCACTTTGGGTTGGAATTTTTAGTTGTTAATGACTAAATTCAAACAATGAAATCTTATATAGATATATACATGAATTACTCGCTATTATTAGGGGCTAATACTTACTATCTACTACATGGGCAAGGAGAAACATTCAAGGACTACATTTGGGCTACATTATTCAATACATAAGAGGGTTATTTATAAATTCCATCTTACACATTCATATTATGGGAAAACTAGTTGTAGCATATTATCTTGGTGTGATTGGCACAAGGGAAACCTAGCTTCAAGGGACACAATTCAAATCATGCACATATAAGAAATACATAGAGTCTTAAATATAGTGTAGAAATCAATGAAAATCATATTGGATTGACCTTCGATGTCATTTCAACTCAAGTACATGCATTATTTATTCCATATAATGTTTTCTTTAGATTTGTGCATGTAGTTAGGGTTTTTATAGGAAAAAGTGTAACACGAAACCCTACAGTAAATTTGATGTGATAGACAATGAAAGGAAGAATACATAGACAAACCTTGAAAAGATTAGAAAAAGTGCATCTACCAGGACACTAGCACCTAGATTGAATACTAGCACCTAGTGCGGTCTTGTCCCCATTTGGGTGCTTGTATCTAAAGAAGTTATAGACTCTAGTTTCTCAAACAGAGCCTACACATACTAGATCTTTCCTTCTAACCTATTTCCTAGCTGGAATTAGTAAAAATCTATTGATACAAGGTAATTCACTCTTATATTCTATCTTGCACACTTTTTGTACTTTACATGATAGATATTTTTGTTACTATTATATTCATTTGATCTCAATCCTCTGATAAATATTTAAATTTCATTAAATCATTTGGTGAACCCAATCCTTACATGCCCATTATCGGATCTATCTTTCATGTCCATTACTCGTAGTGGTCACTTTGGTCTCCCATAGTATACTAAGCTCATTCCACGTACTTATACTCATTCCAAAAATATGGTTAAAACCACACATGATAACCCTTTATTCAATTCATGTCATATCCCCCTTCATGACATAGAAACTTATAATATCAAACAATCCTATGATGAAGACACTAATGTGGATTAGGCATAGCTCATTTCTCTCACCACTTTCATTTCTACATTAGGTGATAATCTCACCCAGTACCACATATCCTTGAAGCATTATTAATATCTCATCATTCCCTTGATAATTTTGATCATGTTAGTATGCTTCATACCTTGGAGCTCTCTATTTTTATTGCTTCTTCTATTCCACTTTCTTCTTATCCCACTAATGTTGGGATATCCACCATTCATATTCATATTTCCATACCCACTACTTAATTTTCCTCCTCTATCATTTCCCATATCTAACCCAACACTTCTTTAAGCACCCATTCCTAGTCTTTATATCATGATTTACAAGCTCAAATTTGTCAATTGCAACAGGGACTCGTCATCTTATTATCCATATTTTGCTTCTTTGATTCTTCTACATAGTCCTCTTACACCCAAAGTTTCTTCTTATACAATCCCTCCCACTTTTGTCTCACCTAAGTTTCCTCTTTCTGATGGCCATAGAGATCCCCAAGATCACCTTCAACCATTTCATGTTACATGCTTAGATTATGCTTGTGATGACACACTTTTGGCCAAGTTGTTTCGAGGAGATTATATGACTATGCCTTGAGATGGACATGTATAAATTAGGAATGCTAATCAAAAGAAACTAAAATATAATAACCTCAAAGCATTAATAAAATATACACTAAACCATCATGATAAGAACTTATAGGAAAAAATTCTATCATTGCATGAAACAAGATTAGATAAAACTAACATGCATAAGTTATTCCTACTCTTTAGATTACTTAATATAAAAATGAACCTAGTTTAGATCCCATTTAGAAATCAAAGGGTTTGTTTGTTGTTTACTTCCAAGTAGTGAAGAAATCTCAATGAAAATGGCTACAAGGAGGCATTTTATATCTTTTCTTACTAACCAAGCTTAGAGGATGGATGTAAGATGAGCAAGCTCCAATGGAGGAAGGATCAAGATCAAATTTCTTATAGCTTTAGCTACCAAAAATGAGGTGTCTTGATGTTTTTGGTGTTTGATATGATAACCAAGGTGTAAGGTTGAAAGGGAGGGCTTAGCCTTGTATTTATAGTTTTCCACTTGGGAGAGTTTGGAATTTTGGTGCATGTGGGACAAAAGGTAAGCCAAAAGCACTTTATGATTAGGAGTGGATAAACATGCTTTAGAAGATAATCTTGGTTTAGGCTAGTTAAACTTGATTAGCAAGTGATTAGTGACTCATTGAGAGTTGGGAGGAGTCTGATTAATCATATGTGATTGATTAATAGCCTAGGAAGCTTACAGAAGTGATCTAGAGGGGAATATGGATATGTTTAGCTAATACAAGGGGTTTATTAGCCAAATTAGTTGATTATAGGAGGAATATAACCAAGAAGGTGTCATGAATGGGCATCCGAGAATGGAGTAAAGAATAGATAATTAACTGAAGTGTCATTAATTGACCAATTAGAGGAAATGCTAGGCATAAGTGGATTTTAGGTGTTCTACATTTTCCCCTCTTTGGGGTGGCGTAAGCTACGCCACTTCAAAGATAGTAGACAAGCATAAACAAGTAAAATTTTTTGAAGGGGTAGGAGAAAAATTAGTAGAATGAAGGATGCCCCCTCGAGTGTTGATGGGGTGATGAAAGAGGTTGATTAACGATCAAAAATATGAAGGAAACAAATAGAATACAAAGGAGGTAATATGCCCCTAGAAAAAGAGCAGAATAGTGTGAAGAGAAGAAAGGGAATATAGAAGAAAATGAGTATGAGGAAGGGGAATGAGCTAACATCCATCCAATGTCGTGTAAACAACTTAATTTTCATCATATTGTCAATGATCTTCATCATCAGTCCTTATTAAAAATGTAAGCATACAACAAAAGTTTAGAATGACATGAAAATCCATAGTACGAAAAATGTCTGTGCTAAAACACCAACTCCATGCAACATACAAAATGTAATGCAATACAAGAAAGTAAAATGATGCCTAACTCCATGCAACATACATAATGTAATTCAATACGAGAAAGTAAAATGATGCCTAACTCCAACAAATATACATAATGTAATGTAATACAAAAAGAAACAAGATAACTAAAAAAAAACAAGTACAAACACACATACTTAAACCAACAACATCTAAGATAGTTGTACCAATTTTTTTTATCATCGAGCTTCAGTTCTAACCAATGTAAATTAATGACAAGGGTTAAAAATGGTTCCCTAAGCAAGGATACATGCAAGGGGAATAATGGAGGACACTTGGGTCCTATGAAAAGCAATCATGCACTATGAAATAGTACCAAGTACATTGTTGTGCCCTAAAGTATAGATATAATAAGTGAACTAGATTTGTTAATGGGGGTAGATCCAGATGATCCGCAAGTCATGCACATGAATAGATGAGAACCAAAGAGTGATGTTTTGTAGGATGATTTTTTATTTTTAGAAGTTTTCTAAAACATATTTGAATGTTTTGATTTTTCTAACATATTTGAATGTTTTTGTGATTTTGAAATTTTTAAAGCTTATGTACAAGAAGACAAAGAAGCATGGATGCCCCCAATGATAGATGGGATGTACAAGGGCATAATGCCACGCATGCATGCAAGAAAGTGAAGATGCAAAAATGCCCCAACGTTAGGTGGGAGTATTCAAAGGAAAACTCTTCATGCGTAGAGGTTAGATCAAGGCCAATATGGATAGGTTCAATCATGATGATGAACATAAACCAATGACATGTTAGGAAGGAGCAAGGATGCTAGTATAAGCTGGCTAAGAAACACATGATAGAAAGGAAGTAGAAGATTATTTTTGTGAAAGGGGACAAAGGTGTCCACAAAACATGGAAAAAGGAAATCTTATACACATGGATGTTCTGAAAAAAGTAGAAGAATGATGTGAATGTTATGAATGTAACTTAGAATCCTTGCGATGAAGAAGTGATTAGCCAAAGGCATGAATCATGAGACAAGATACGACTAGAGTAAGAGTCTAAAAGGTCCAAAAAATACACTTGGTAACATACTAATCATGTTTTCTCATAGAGATCCAGTGTGTGCACATGGAAATTAATTACCTCTCAAGTGAAGATTTGATAGACAGCAAGTGAAGACATGCTAGCCAATGTGTAGGAATGATTGATTTTCAAAGTTGATTTATGAATGGATTGTGGAAGGAGAGTCATACATTTCTCCACTACTACCACCAGTGTGCATCCATAGCCCCATGGAGATGCATTTGATTCTAATCACAACATTTTCTCTACTTGTCATCAGTCATCCATAGCCCCAGTAGAGATTATTGGAAATACCCCAAGAGAGAGTATATATATATATATATATATATATCAATTTGCTTTTGCTTTTAGCTTTTGTTGTTTGATTTGATTTTGTTTTTCTTTTTGAAAATGTATTTCAGCTCTCTTTTTTGACAAGGGGTTAAGAACCACATATGGCTTGATGGAAGGATATGGAAGTGATTGTGATGATGAACATTGGCTAGTGTCAACAAATATGTCCAAAATTTCTTCGCAACAAGTTTATTAGATGTTGATTGTGATAGGATCTCTAAGAGGTCATTCGTTCTTTAATTTACCAAGGTGATAAAATACCAAGGTCAAAAAATACCATAGAGATAAATGTCACAAAATGCATGTGAATAGGCTAACCAAAATATCATCGAAGGGATGAAAATGGTAGGAAGACTTGCAGAAGAAGAACAAGAAAGGGAAGAAAGAACATCCATGTGTATGCAATACCTAATTGCAATGCGTGTTCGTTTACCTTTGATTTTTTTAAATGTTTTCTCATTTTTTTGTATTTTATGTTTTCTGAAAGGTGGGATCAACAAGGTCACTCGGCATGATAAGATCCAACAACAATGTTTGTGATTTCCTTGATAAGGGAGATTAAGCGTGTTTTCTTATCAAGAGTCATATTATCTCCGATCTCGATGATCATGGTGAGCTCATATTCAACAAATGACTATGATTTATCTTGAAACATGGATTTTGTATGCGGAGCTTGAGTTCCCTATCCATAGAGGTTTATGCACTTTGTGCCATACTTGATGGTTGCGTTGATGTGCATTCTTGAATTGTGTTTGATTCTAAACCTTATGGTTGTTTGACTTGTTGGGAGCTTTGGAGCTCTTGGAATTTTTATCTAAGCTTGATGAAGAAACCATTTGGGTTTCTTATAAGCTAATGCATGACTTGTTTGATCTCCGAAGTGGGAGAAGAAAGAAACATTTATGATTGATGTGAGGAAAAGGATATGGTCCAAGAATTGAAGAGGATGGGCTACTAGGAGGTGAGCCATAGATAGAAGATGGAAGGCTACTAGGATGTGGCCCGAAGAATAGAAGATGATGAGTTACTCAAAGAAACCCATAAAGGGAACATGAAGGGATACTAGGATGTGGCCTAAGTATAGATGAAAATGAGCTTCTAGGATGTGGTCCGAGAATAGAAGATGATGGGCTACTCAATGGTGACCCACATATAGAAGAAGATGAAGGGATACCCAGAGGTGACCCAATGAGAGGTTGTGATTGAGGAATTGTGATATGTAAATAATGATTGAGTGATGAAAAGATAGGCCATGGATCGACGCCCAAACTAGGCATGTCATCATGTGATGAGGGATGTGAAGATGGATGAATAAGAGGAGGATCAAGTTCAATGGTCTTAGGATCTTCCTCTATTTTCTGAAAAAAAATCAATTTCTTCCTCCCAATATGTGAGTGCATCAAAGTCAAAATTGAATCCTTTCTCGTGATCCTCTAGGGGAATTTCATCATGTGACCCCAAGAATTATGTGATCACTTCTTCATTCTGAAATGAATTGATTGGTATGGGTTGTTGTTCTTTGACCATGGAGGTTGATTAGAAGAAATAGGTCCAACTAGTGTGGAAGATTGAGAAGATGATGACTCAAGAGATGAAGTAGATTTGGATTAGATGTCTCATGAGTAGAAGAAGATGGCATGGGCTTACCTATAAGATGATATAGTTGCTGGTAGACAAAGAGGATATTCATCTCATCCAGTTAGTTATTACTGACATATGGTCAACTTAGATGATTGATTAGAAGAACTTTGAGTCCCTCAAATCTTTGATGAGGAAGAGGTCATTGAGGTGAATATAAAGGGGTCCTACGAAGGAAGGGAGGACCATGACATAGGAGTCACTTTAGATGTTTGATGAAGAGGTCCCTACAAAGAAAGGGAGGACCATGACATAGGAGTCACATCTGAATAATAGTTTGGATCAAAATCATCAGGAGACTGAGGAGAATCGAATAATAGTTTGGATCAGAATCAGAAGAAGAGTGGAGGGAACCCAAATAATAATTTGGATCAGAATCATCCAAACCATACCACCGACTATGAGATGAAGGTGGGGAACAGGGTACCCAAATGGTTTTTCTAGCATGAGGAATCAACCATGGTTTAGTCGTGATGGGTATTTTGAGGTAAATGCCTAAACCTAGGTTCCCTATTTTCATAAGTGTGAGGAACCATGTGATAGTCAGTCATGGTTGGCATCGTTGGGTCCAAATTCCTAGACTTAAATAGCATAATTGAACTCCTTCAAAGGGAAGGAAGTTCCATGTCAATTAACATAATGACAACCAACTAGACATTTTTTGGATAAATAGGGGATGTTTGTGTGATTTTCCAAAGGGAACCTAAGGAAAATATACATCATGATGACACAATTTCAATGATCCAATCAAGGTTTGGAAAACAAACTACGAGTGCAAAGGATCAAAGGATAAAAAAGGATTGTCCCTAGAAAAACAAGTTTACAAGATGACCGATTACAAGGAACAATCATGCAAGTTCAAAACACAAAGCCAAATAAGGAAATAATCCCTATGCAAATGTGTGTCTCAATGACAGTTTGACAAAAAAATGATCAACACAATGTCAACACTTACGTCAAGTTTAAAAACAAACAAGGCGTAAGTATTAACAAGGGTTGAAGTGATTTCTGATCAAGGTATACTATAACGAGTCTAGATACAAACAAGGCTTAAATCTCAAAAGGTGGAAGTTACAAGTGTGAGCAACACAACAATTCCACTTAGATACATTTAATCAAGCTTTATGGAAAAGCATGATATTAGTATCGAAATGATATTGACATGACATGCAAACAAAGTAACAATGACACTTTTCAAGGTTGAGGCAATGTTTGAAAAGGAAAAAGTCAAAGTATATCAAGGATTTGTTATCATGTGAGCAGCATAATGCTACAATCTCAAACTTAAACCCAGTTTTACGAGAAACAAGATATAAGTATCGAAATTGTATCGAGGTAATGTAAGAAAAGTAACACCTCAAAGGAAGATCATGATGAGAAATCCTAGCTACAAATGAGACATCTTGATGTGGGTATCAAGACAAGGCTATCAAGATGTGAAGACGTACCAACACACTTTCAACATTTACCATCTAGTCTCAAGCAAGGATGAATGTAAATGGGTGTAAAAGTGGTGGACACGATCAATCAATAACACACATATGATGTTCCTCTTTTGATCAAAAATATCAACAAGAGAGAAAAGGAGTAGATCAAAATGGGGTTGAAAAATACTTGGCATCACTTGGTAGAGTTTCACCTCATCTTATGACGAGTGAAAAACTAAAACAAAGTAACACTTCACAAATTTCGTGATGAATGACACTTGGCTCAACTTTGAGGACTCTCCCCTTGTTCGAAAAACAAGGTTTTGACTCTAAAAATTTATCACTTCATGAAGGCTCTTTAAAACACGATGGCTTGATATGGTAAAGTTGGCTCCAAGATGAAATGGCTTCCTATTGGTTCTCTCAACTAGGTGTCACAAATTACCTCTGTGAGCTCGGTTTTCCAAGAAAGTCACACTAACTAATCTTGAGTATCCCAGATTTTACTTTACCCCCTTCAACACAATGAGCATAAAAATGCATTCAGTTGTATTTTCATTGGGGTCGCAATGGAGATATTTTGACTCTAAACTCACAAGTGTATAACTAGTCAAGTAGGTAAGTGGAGCGCTTCCCATTTCATCCACAAGGTTCCCTCTTGTGTGGACTACTTTGGGGTTCCTAGGAGCATCCCTTTTGTTATAGCTTAAGGCTTATGCCAAGGGGATTTTCTCCTAGTTTAAAGTGGATGGGTTTACCCTTATCCAAACCTGCAAATCAAGTGTTTTGAATATGGTGTGTTTTTAATCTTTAAACTTAATGTGGTTTTTGTCACACACCATTTGGCAACCTACAACAAATGTGTTAGCTTTGTTTAGATCCTGATTCTTTCACAAGTGATATGGTCCTTCACATAAATATTAGTAGTTCAAGGCATCATATAAAGAGGATTAACATTGTTTTTTATTCCTAAGATCATCCTAAGACGTGAAGGAAGAGCATACACAATATAGAACCCAACTAGTTAGTAAAAATGAAAAGCCTATAAATAAAATACATAACTCATTTCCTTTTAACCAAATTTGAAGTTCATTCCTTTATAAATCTTTTAATGAATGTTGTTTTGAAAACATGAAAAAGGTATTGAACCATTTTTTATTCCCAAGATCACCTAGAAGGTGTGAGGAAGAGCATACACGATCCAAACCTTATAAGTAAAAAGAATGCAACATTCATCAATTTTGACTAAGCAAATTAAAAATAAAATGAACTCTAAAATACCCTCTAAACCACTTATTAGTCTTACAAACCCTACGAAAAGTGTTAGAAAATCAAAAACAATTTTTTGCAAACTTTAAGACATGTTAGAAAATGACTAGTTTTCTAATAAAGTAAACCACCAAATTTTTTATAAGTCAAAATCCTTTTTATATTTCCAACATTTCTTCAATAAAACACATGGATTCCTTTCGAGTTTGGGAGAAAATTTTATGGCCTCCAAGATAGTAATGAACATAGTTCAACGTATGCACGCCCCTAACGACATATGTGGGCCCATTTGTAACATATGTGCACTCTTTCAAGAGACGTGTGGGCACATGCATTTTTTATGCCCGAAATGTGTGCATATATGCACCCGAGAGGCGTATGCATGACCTTTAGCGTATGTGTTCCCTTTTAAGTGTGTATATTGTGCACACCACTTGGGAATGTATGCATGCCCTTTCAAGCATATGGTGCATGATTTTGAGAGTATGCGCACCCTTTTCTAACACCTACACGTGTACCTAGAACTAACAAAAAATATGGAAAATGTATTTCTAAAAATGCAAATAGGTCAAAATTTTGCATTTAAATCAATTTTCTAATAGAAACCCATTAATTTTGCATGCAAAAGGAATATTTTAACACATATAAGGTTAGAAAAATCTATTCAATCCTCAAAATGCATGAAATGGTTAAAAAAATGATGCAAATGACAAAACTTGAAATCAACTTCTATGGACTATGGAGTAAGTCCCACCGGGCGTGCCATAATGTGTTCATGTATAAATTAGGAATGCTAATCAAAAGAAGCTAAAATATAATAACCTTAAAGCATTAATCAAATCTACATTAAACCATCATGATAAGAGCTTAGAGGAACAACTTCTATCATTGCATGAAACAATATTAGATCAAACTAACATGCCTAAGCTATTCCTACTCTTTAGATTACTTAATATAAAAATGAACCTAGTTTAGATCCTAAGCAATCAATTTGTTTGTTGTTTGCTCCAAGTGGTGAAGAAATCTCAATGAAATGGCTACAAGGCCATGTTCATATCTTTTCTTACTAACCAAGCTTAGAGGATGGATGCAAGATGAGCAAGCTACTACAATGGAGGAAGGATCAAGATCAAATTTCTTATAGCTTTAGCTACCAAAAATGAGTTCTCTTGATATTTTGGTATTTGATATGATAACCAAGGTGTAACGTTAAAAGGGAGGGCTTAGCCTTGTATTTATAGTTTTCCACTTGGGAGAGTTTGGAATTTTGGTGCATGTGGGACAAAAGGCAAGCCAAAAAGTACTTTATGATTAGGAGTGGCTAAACATGCTTTAGGATAGCTACTATTGGTTTAGGCTAGTTAAACTTGATTTTTAAGTGATTAGTGACTCATTAAGAGTTGGTGTTGGGCCCCAAAATATCAGCAAAGTACAAGAAGGCATGTGGGTGTGCACAACCTAGTCAAAAAGGGCACGTAGGTTGAAGGTATGCAAGGAAAAATGGGTTTTTACTTAGCCATATTCATCATCCCAGTGCAACACATGACAAAACCATGACCCCTATGTATAAGGTGTCATCCTGATGACCGTGGGATCAAGAGTGGAATATTTTAGGCATGTGATGGAGGGTTCTAGAAGACAATCATCATGGAGAGTGGAGAACTTGGGTCTGTGAAGGCATGCTCCCATGGAGGACCACTTTGACACTTGGAGACTAATCTGGAACTTCTGAAATCCATGATGGTGGGTGCTAAGGCTATATATACAAGCACATGATAGAAGAAAAGGATATAGTGGATATATTTGAAGAGAGGATAAGCCCTACAGAAAATAGAATGGAGGGTATTATAGCTAGGGGTTAGGAGAGCTCTGTAAGTGATAGCATGTCGAAGGAGATGGGTTCTCATTCTTCGTGTAGTATGATGAGCATAATATAGCTCTGATGCATGATTTGAATCTGCATAATTATATGAGGATTTGTTATGACCTCAAGGGATGTAATGTGGGTTATTAACTTTGATAGTATGAATATAATGCTTCATTATAAATCATCTATGTTCAATACTCATGCATTTCCTTTCTGTATAAATCATCTTCATGTGTTGCTTGTTATTTCTCTTACCTGCATACAATGAGATGACAACTCTTCCTAAGTTCATAAGAATGTGGTTTAGTTATTTTCTATCCTACATTTGATTATCTATTCTAAGATGATGCATTCTCACAAAAATCACATAAAGGAGAGACTCGGCACCTACACATGCCTCGTGTGAGCACCCAGCACCCACTAGGTGATAGGCCAACACGCATGGGATTTTCATGTTCTGATGAAGGGTACAAAAATGACTACATTTTGGTTCCATTTCTGGGACCTCTTTTCAAAGTTGTTATGAGAAATGACATGCATCTTTATCCCTGTGATGTGTGATGATAGAGCACCTGACCTTAGAAAGTGTTGAAACATGGTTCAAGAGCATGGAGGATGAGTTTGCTCAAAGATTCAACGCACTAGATCTGAGTTCAATGCACGTATATGGGTAGAAGAGAACCTATACCATGAGTTGTATGAGACATTCTTTTGTTGCTTCCTAGTAGAACTATATGAATGGCTTTCAACCTATGCATCCATATCAAGATGGTAATCAAATCATGTGTGTGGAACCAAGATGACTATCGGAGGCTACGGGATGTAGATCGACTTCGACACGTGTTATTTATCACTGGTGGAAGAGGGTGCTTACCATTTATACTTTCAAATACACCATTTTAATGTATTCTTTCCCATAGGTTGCTAAGTTCAATTTTCCGAGGTATCCTGAGAGGATCATTTTTGTGTGTTATTCCTCTGGATATGAAGATATCCATCGTTACTTTGAGTTTAGAAACATTCCCTATGACTAGATAAAGCTTCTCTCGAGCATTGGGAGATGAACCTAGGGTGGAGGAAGATGGCATAAATTGTGGATGAAAAGGAAAGGGAGGAAATAAGACTCAAGTATAGTGAATCTCATGAAAGGGAGATGACTATACAATGTGAGGTTACAAGTGTGATGGATCTATGGAGGCGGAGACGTTACAGGAAGGATATTAGGTTCATATAGAGGATGTGGAACCTGAGCATTTTGTGCTACCCCATCTTGGCAAGCGCATGAGAGAATCCCCTTTAACTTCTGATGAGATTTCATCACATGGAGAAAGAAGATCCATCTACGCACATCTAAACCCACCTAGCGACCAATCCACGGTGTTTGGTTTTCTAGATCAAGGGAAAATTATTGGTAACCCATTTTGTATTAGTGGGAGTAATCGATCAGCACCTAGGAGATATAATTTCCCATTTGGAACATCCATGGTTGCACAATCCTTTCCTATATTTGGAGAAATCTTTGGACAAGGTGTAAATACATAAGCTTTTGGTATCACATCTAGGACTAGTGCGGGGCACATGACTAGTAGTGGGACATTATTACAGACCATCGGCACATAGTTTAGTGGGACATTGGCAATCCTTGGTGTGACCACTTCAAGACCTTTTCCGATTACAAGAGGTGGATCCGGTGGGTCGGGAGGAATCAGTGCTAGTGGATCCAATGGATCTAGTGGAGGAGGAAATGCCATAGGGAACCAAGGCTCTGGATCGGAGGAAAAGGACCCCAGCCACCTCCCCAAGTGTTTTTGAGATGTCTTTGCACTTACCAAAATATAGGGGTATTGAAGATGTTGTTGAGCAAGTGCATAAGTGTGAGTTACTATGGCACACAAAGGGGATCACTACCCTAGAGTGGAAGGCAAGTTAGTTTGCAACTACATTGTAATGGTGTGCACATATTTGGTATAGGAAGTATGACCACCATCGACAATGGTAGACTACACCGTGTTCAAGAACACTTTCCTCATAGAGTTCTATATTCCGAGTTTGAGCGAGAAGATCATCAACCCTCTAAAGGAGATCCAGGCGGGAATGGCGAGAGAGTGTGCAAGAGTAAGATGTTCATTTCAAGACTCTCTTGTCAAATCTCTCCTATCACATTCATCCTACTCAACATGCTTAATGGTTTGTCGAGTATTGATAACACAATTTAGAAGGGCTCTATTTCACAATACTTTCACCGACCCACGTGAGGCATTGGAATTTTCCTTGCATGTTGAATCATGTAGGAGCATTGATACTAGTGTGTTAGTCCATTTTTGGAGGCCCAAATTTCTACAATGGCCAAGTAGTTGGATAAGTTTGTAAATTTGGCGCATGAGGTTCGTAGTGGGCTTTTGTGTGTAGACTGTGAAGTGAAGGGACATGCAAAGGATATTTTCCCTCGGAATTTGGTGTGTGCTATGGCGAGATCGTGAGATCTACCACAGGGATCATGATGTAATTAGATTCCCTCTACTCCAAAGATGCAATCTGCAAGAATTTTTCTTGATGTTATAATATAGGCACCTCTATAACCCATAATACTAAGGATTATAGATTGATTGATCGATCCATCATGTTATTGATCTAGGTGTGTGCCAGACTAGCCTTGCAAGAAGTTCTAAGGATGATGACCATCGTTATGAAGGGCACTCAGATGGAGGGGCATGTGGAAGAGGTTTTTACGAGGGGATTTTGTGGACATTGTAACCGCATGGAGGAGGACAGAGTGAGTTCCCATGAGGAACATGTTATAATTGTGGATCTACAAAACATTACAAACATGAGTGTCCGATATGTTGCAATGTTCATGGTATGGAAAGAAGATCAAGTATGAAGAGTGTCCATAATTTATGATCATATGAACCAAGAGCACTTTGGAAAGACAAGGGCATTGTTATGAGAAGCATCAAGAAATCTGATTCATAATGGATGCCAAGAGTGGCATGTGAGTTAGAGCTAGAACCTATATTGGTGATGATGTGAGAAAAGGCCATGTGTGTTAGGGATATGTTGATACCAAGGACACTAGTTTCAAGAGAGGAGGTAGTACATGGAAAGTACGGACCTCGCGAATCGAAAGAAGTGTACCAAGAGACTATGGACATGATTCAAAGTTTACAAGGGGAGATCCAATGTCTCAAGGAGAAATTGAGGTAGGTGGAGCAACGAAGGATAATGAGGTTCCACAAAGTAACTTTGGATGAGATCAAGGAAGTATGTAAAATGTTAAGGCAAGAAAACCTTCCTCCTCATAGCCTTGAATATGAAAAGGAGATTACTTTGAATGTGGTTTTGATGGGTATCTTTTGAGAAATATCCTCATCGACACGGGAGCGAGAGGTGAATGTTCTTACCGTAGATGTTTGACATCGAGATGGGAAGGCTTGCACCGCAGAGACATCTTCAAATGTGTTGTATATTGCAAACAAGACTAAGACAATGCCCATTGGAGTCATGAAGGATGCATTTATCACCATTCAGGGCCAAGTTCACTAGAGACTTTGAATTCTCGGCACTCACCGAGGAAAACAACTTTTCAACATTGCTTGGGCACCTATGGTGTTATAATAACAATGTTGACATAAGGTTTAACAAAGGGTATATCAACTTTGAGAACAAGGAAGAGAGGGTTATCATCCCTTTGTGATGATGGGAAGTCAGCGCCCTATATAGAGCTGTTGGGATAAGAATCCCTTGATAGAATCTATGTGCACTCCATCGAGAGATCCTAAGATCATTCACCCCATGGAGGGAGTTATTTATTTTGAGGATGCTCATTCCTTAAGTGATACCACTAGTGTGGCATATGACTATTGGGCACATGGAACTTATGAGTTAATTGGGAGACAATTAAAAGGACCTCTAACAAGGTGTTCTTAGTCAAGCACTTAGGAGCAAAGAAGTTGCCAAGTTACTGGGAGGGCATACCATGAAATTTTCCTACGAGAAATGGAAGCTCAGTGGAAAAATGAGGATGAAAGAAGGGGAATGCTCAACTATAACCTACTCGGGAATATAGTGTGCTAGTGGGCTACATGTCGAGAGAGCCTCCTGGAGTGGCGCGAGGTGAGGATTGTGTTTTCTGTAAGGTTCTCCAGGAGCAACTTGCCCACAATTATACAATACTACCATGGAAAATAGACTAATTCATTTCATATCCACACATGCGAGGAGGCTTGGATGGGAAGCACGAAGCATTTACGCCTTCTTTATGGCTACATAAGTTGTATTCCACCTTACAAGGATGTGTGTGCACTTGGTATGTTCATTTGGAGATGTGTAGTCGATGGGTAATTAGCAAGAGTTGGCGCTTGTTCTCATTCAAGATTTTGAATATAGGAGTACCAAACCATCAATGGATAAGGTGTTACAAATGATCAAGCACCTTATAATGGGAGATAGTGCAATGGCGAGGGTTAGGGTACTAGAATTGTTGGGTGAGCCTTATCGGGGATGGGCCTCAATGAGGAAGAATCAAAGGAAGTAAATTTTGAGCACGCATGTATGGAAAAAGAAAAAGGAAAATTGGTCTATGTAATAGATGGAGAAGAGATAGAGACATTGGATGTTAGTCATTTGAAGGGTACGCGTGAGGTCATTGATGAGTGCTGAGAGAGAGCATGCACCTACCATGATCCTTTGAAGATGATTAAGGTTAACAATGGGATGGAGGTAGAACCTTAGGAGGCTATCATCGGTGACTACCTTGGTCAAAAAAATAAGTTTCAAAGATCATTGATATGTTGCATAAGTTCGAAGATTTACTCAAAGGTGTCCACCATTCCTTTAGGGAAATGAAGATCACGTTGAAGGAAGGTGCATACCCGATTCAAAAGAGGCCTTGTCGGATGAATTCTAATTTAGGTGTACGGGTTAAGGAAAAGATATAGAAAATGATAACATTTGGTATCATTGAGGCAGTGGAAGAGTCAGAATGGATGAGCCCGATGGTTATTAGTATTAAGAAGGATGGTAGGATAAGAATTTTTGTTGACTATAGGGATCTAAATGTGGTGTGTTTCATCGATCCCTTTCCAACCCCCTTTACTAAATAAATTATGGAGGGAGTAGCTAGACACGAAGTCTACTCTTTCACAAATGGATTCTTAGGATACCACCAAGTCGGGATTGCGGAAAAGACCGAGAGAAGACAACTTTCACCACTAAATAGGAATTTTTCCTACATGGTTATGCCCTTTGGATTAAAGAATGCACTTGTTGTGTTCTCACGCATTCAGTACAGGTATTCCAATACTTCAGCCATAAGTTTCTTCAAGTTTATCTAGATGACTAGACTGTGTATGGACTAGTGAAAGACTATTGTGATAAGTTAATACTAATGTTTGAGAGATGTTGGTAATTGAGGATATCCTTCAACATTAAGAAATATATCTTTTCCACTCCATTTGGAACCCCGTTAGGGCACATTATATTCAAAGATGGCTTAATAGTGGATCCCGCCAAAGTTGAAATTATTGTAGGATTAGAGGATCCTACCAATCAAAGTGTAGTGAGAAAATTCCTTAGATACACCGGGTATTACAGGAAGTTCATCAAGGGGTATGCCAAGATCGCCACACCCTTAGAAGAATTGTTGAAACATAAAATTTCCTTTCATTGGGGAGAGGTGCAGTAGAAGGCATTTGACACCTTAAAGGATAGGCTTGTCAAAACACCCATATTGTGTTTTCTTTCTTGGGAAAATCCTTTCCATGTGCATGTTGATGCCTCAGGGACAGCTATGGGAGTAGTGCTAGCACAACCTGGTGAGGGAATTGTTGATCATCCCTTGAGCTTTGCAAGTAGAAAGTTGACACCAACATAGCATAATTACATAACTACTGAGCATGAAGCATTTTCAATGATCTATACACTGCATAAGTTTAGGTAGTATCTATTGGTAACACCCTTCATATTCTACACAGACCACATGGCATTGAAATACTTAGTCAAAAACCCGTTCTGCAAGCATGCATATGTTGTTGGGTCCTTCTATTTTAGGAGTTTGAATTCACAGTGGTGGTGAAGCTGGGAAAGAGCAATTCAGGGCCTGACCACTTATCAAGGATTGATTCAGAGAGGATGCACAAAGCATTGAGGATACCATGCCAAACACACAATTGTTTAGATTACGGTGCATGCCCTTAGACTTGGAAGATATAGCAATGTTTTTAAAAATAGGTGTGGTGCCAGAAGGGATGAAGGCCCTGGAGAGAAATCGAGTTGGAAATATGTGTCGCACCCTACATGCTTTGATTAGTTGAGACCTATGTAATTTAGGTCATGAAGAGGTTCGGCGTCGATGCGTATTGGAACATGATCACGTAGAAATTATGGAAGAAGCACGTGGTGGGATTACAAGAGGACACTATGTAGAAAACGCTACCACGTGGAATATTTTATTAGCAAGGCTTTGGTGGGAAACCATTTACAAGGATTAGATTGATTTTTGCAAGATCTATGACCATTGTCGGTGCCTTGGAAAACCTAGAAAGAGAGATGAAATACCCTTGCGAACCAATAGCAAGCATTGAACCATTTCGAAATGGGAAATCAGCTTTGTAAGACCAATTTCACTAGCCACGTGAAGGTATGTTTCACACTATATCATCACTTGCACTTGATTACTTGGCACGGTGGGCAAAGGCATCACCTATAAAGGATTTCACTATAAAGCAACAATCTAGATTTTTATGGGAGAACATAATCATCATGTATGGTTTTCCTTTAAGTTTAACAAGTGATAAGGTTACATGCTTTCTCAATGAAATAGTCGGGATTACATTAGCGAGAATTTATGGTGGCCCATCATAAGACTACCCCATATCACCCTTAAGCAAATAGAACTGTTGAGGCATTTAACAAGATACTAAGTCATATGTTAACTAAGATCTATGACATTGAAAGACAGATTTGGATTATAAGGTAGTAGCCATTCTATGGGCATATAGGACAACCTATAAAAGTTTGAACAAGGCCACCTTTGTTTCAATTGGTGTTTAGCGTAGAGGTTTTTTACCAAATTGAATTCATGTTACCATCGTTGCATATAGCACACGCATGAGGAATTAGCCGATGAGCAAGCTCTGGAAGAAATAATTGATAAGTTGATGTAATTGGATGAAAGGTGATCACTTGCTAGATGGATTCAAAATATAAAATGCAAGACAAAAAGCATGGCATGATCATCATATCAAGAACAAGAAGTTTGAAGTTGGATAGCTAGTATTATTTTATGATTCCAAGTATTTGCACCATCCTAGGAAGTTAAAATTCCATTGGTTGGGACCTTACATCATCTCTTACATTCTTGATTTACTGAACTTTCTATTTACAAGTGCTAGATGGGATGAGGTTACCAGGTCACTTCAATGGGAGTAGATGAAGCCCTACTATAAATAAGTCTTCTTGGTGTTTGTAAATAAGGCAGTGTTGCCAATTAGTCTAGAATTTCCTTTATTCTTTTTCTTTTCTTGTGTTTCCCTTTCTCGTTGCTTGTTCCTCTCTTTGTTTTGTTTTGCACCTTGTGTATCGGTAACCACATTATTTTTCCAAGGTTGTGTATGCACAGAGGACCACACATTTGTTTTAGTGTGGGGTGGAGTGATGCAAAGTATAGGCCCATAATACAAGTTTGAACCGTAGTAGTAGAAGTTGCGGTAAATGGCCTAGTTGATGGATAAAAAACACATAAGGAGTAAGAAGTTCATAGAAAAGAGGTGGACGAGAATGGTTGGTGTCAAAAAGGCTTTGCAAAACCATGTATAGAAAGGATGATGAGTGTAGGAATCACATGAGGTAGGCATGGGAAAAAATCAAGTAAAGGATAGAAGAAGTCCCTTCGACCTTTGTAGATGCATGCATAAGAGTCTTTGGTCGGGTTGGATTTTTGCGTGATGAAAGGTTGTAAAGGGTTTATCACATAGGATGTGGCACGTAAGTAAGGACGCTTAAAATTGTGCGAGTAGAAAAAGTCACATTTAATGTTAAATTATGGTGGTAGGTGGTATAACATTTAATGCTAGAAAGAAGGAAAAACTATAAATACAAGATCGGGCAAGTCATTTATTACCTTGCATTTACGAAAAAGAAGAAGCTCTTGTGAACTAGGGCATCCAGAGAGAAATTTGTGCAAAGAAAGGAGAATACAAGAAATTTGAGAGTGCATCTAGGGTAAATCCACAAACTAGTGTGGAAGGAGTACACGGGGGGGAAGTTTGTTGAAGAAGCATCATCTTGTGGAAGGATTTTTCTAGTTAGGGTTTGGTGGCTAGGGCACAAAGTTAGAAGGGTTTCTTCACAAGGTTGAGCTTTGGGATTGGACAGAGTGGTAGAACAGAGCAAGGGGAAGAGGATTTAAGTGTTAGCACCGACCAGAAGAATGGCACCAAGGAAACCAACCATTTCACCAAATAAAACAAAGGGCAAGGGCAAGGGAAAATAGATCACTATCGTCACAAGCACCAATAAAGAATGGTACGTGGAAATGTAGTACCTAGATGGGGTATTGCTAGGAAAATAATGGGAGTCACACATATGGAAGATGGTTATAAGTGATTATAACCATCACATGAACATAATGGAAAATGAAATGGCACTGGAGTTTTTCGACAAACTAACAATATGACACCAGATGGAATGCCCATTTACAATG
The DNA here is from genome assembly GCA_018340775.1 of Taxus wallichiana var. yunnanensis. NCBI lineage: Eukaryota > Viridiplantae > Streptophyta > Pinopsida > Cupressales > Taxaceae > Taxus > Taxus wallichiana. The sequence continues at coordinate 81,330,873 of CM031234.1, forward strand.
ATGCGGTGACGGTAAAATTGGAAAAGTTTGGGTTATTGCAATTGTATGAGTTTCCCTACTTTGGAAAACCTGAGCACCTTTACCAATGGCTGATGTCACACATACATGAAGATCATTTTTATTTCATGGGGTGCAAGATGTGCATCACACCACAACTAATATCCAAGTTCACATGCCTCAATTGTGAAGGAGATAGCATTGATGATGATCTAAGCAACAAAGAGGCTATCAAGGAGATTGTAGCCATGTATGACTACAAGAAGGGTTCAAGATACTTTGACATCTCAAAAATACCAGACCTAGTGATGAGGATGGTCATGCGCTTAGTCACCAAACTCAATGACCAAGAACGGTGGACACAAGTAAATAAGGCATGGTTGAATGTATGTCAGAAGATATCAGAAGGGACCATCTACAACTTGTCCACTTTCATCGTAGATGAAATTATAAGTAACACGCAAGAGGGAGAGAAGATACTCTTCGGTAACGTCCTCCTCACCATTGTGTTCTCAAATATTGGAATGCCCGATGGGCCACAAAAATTGTTTGGGAATATCCAGAAGAGGATCCCTCACGCACAAAGAGATTTAAAAATACACTTTTGAAACCATGATGGCCACTCACAAGGCACGCCTAGAGAAATGGTATAAGAGAATGCATGACACATTCAGGGGATGAGTGGAGGATCCTAGAGCATTTTCCCACACTCATGAACAGAGAGGAAAATTTTGTAGTATACCAACACTTCTATAATAGTAAATTTAGATTGACATATGAGAACATGAGTCTATGGTGCAAACTACCCTTCTCCTTCACCACGTTATACTTCCAAGCTAGAGTTAATTGGTCCAAGGAGGCCAAGATACTAAGGTTTGACCTTAGTGAGGTAGATGTAGACCACTACGAGTTGTGCTACAAGCTAGTCTACTTAAAGAAGCATGTGTACATGGAGAGATACATCACCCATGAGATACAAATGATGAAGCACATGTAACGATGTCAATCCCTAGAATGGCTGCAGAAGGGATATACCTTCACATGAGATTGAAGTTTGATGCTGCGGTAAGGATATACCTTCACATGAGATTGAAGTTTTAAAACGGTGTTAACTTTTAGAATGATGTCTCCATCCCTAAAGATCCTACAGGAAGGAACAAGGCCGCACCTAGAAAGAGAGAAAGAGAAGAGGTGCAAAAGGCACCAAGTGTTCAAACTACATAGATGGTAAGCACTCAAGACAAGCACTAATCCAAGTAATTATGCGTAGAGGAAGAAGTCTCTAGTAAAAGTAAAGACTCTATAAGAAGAGGCACTAGAACACGAAAAACCCCTCACTTAGGAGGAATTTCCAAGGAAGAAATCACCTACCAAGGGAAAATAAAAAGAATAATCTCTTGTACTGGAATCCCCAGTAAGGAAGAAGTAGAAGGTGATGGATGAGGCTGATTCAGAAGAGACAGAGAGTCTAGATGCCTACATTGGCAATAGAGATGATGATGATGAAGATGAACCAGGAGGCGAAGACCATCCCATCTATGAAATACATGATTCTGAAGAAGAAAGAGATGAGGAGTATAACAAAGAAAATGAGGAGAAGGAGGATGAAAAAGAGGTTGAGACCCAAGGAAAGGGGGTAAACAGAGAGGAATTTACAAAAGGAAAAAGGAACCCATACCTCATGAAGGAATAGGTAGATGAGGCCACGGAGAAAGAAGTGGAAAAAATCATCAAGGACCTGGTGGAACAAGAAGTGGAACAACTGCGTGGATGTGGTGATGAAGGAAGTTGAGGAAGAGAACATGGGAAAATAATATGGCAACATGGGAGGAGATCCCAGTTTGGATGTTAGCTTTCCAAAGGTCACACGCACAAGGAGGAAGAGTGCAAAAGCATCACAAGTTCAAGGAATGGGCTACATTGATGATCTGAACAAAGTTTTGTGTCCACGCTTCTAGAGCACCATTCCAACAGAACAACTTTTATCTATGACTTCATTTGATGAGGAAGGTGCATACCCTTGGATGAGGAAAATGTTGTCATGGGAATTTGAGTCCCACATTGATGAGCCAAAATTTGAAGTAAGCCAAGGGGCATTGATGCAAGTGCAAAAGACAAAAGGGATAAACCCCTTGGTGAATTCTTAGAGGTTGTCAGATGAATAGATATACAACGCACTCAATAAAGTCTTAGTTGAGGTTGAAGCTAGGATCTTTAGAAGAAATGATAGGGTAAAGTTCCTAGAGGCAGAGCTAGAGAAAAAGGAAGAAGAGCTCATTAAAAAGACCAAGGACTTGAAGTAGGAAGAGCTAATCAACACTCAGTTAAGGTGTGAGTTGAAAGATGAAAATGCAAGAGTGCATGAGGCATACAAGAAGATAGATATGATCACGGATGCCATTTTCCTAAAGCATCCAGACTTAACACTACCCACATAAAATTATGGATCATCCTTGCAATGCCTAGAGGAATTAACCTACATACTCACCATGGAGAGGTAACCACTCACCCTAGAATCAATGGAGGAGGCATTGGCATGCCAAGAGAAATAAAATAAGATGAAGGTGGTGGAGATTGTTTCTCAGTACAACAAAATCCTCACCGATGTAAAATTTGTTGTGTAAGTTATTGAGGCTGCCTATGACAACTATGCAAATAGAGATAGAGTGGAAAGTATCCTAGTTACCACCCATGAAGTAGAACTCAAGGAGTTCTAGGAAAAGAAAAAGGGGAACAGGGCTGAGTGAGAAAAATCCTAGCCAAGGTAGAAAAGAAATCATAGGCCATTGAGACCTTGGGGGCTCAATCAAGAACCGAATAAAGGAATTGTACCCTCAAATCACTTAGAGGATGGACACACTTGAGTATTTGGGAAAACAACTAGAGGATATCATAGAGACAATGAGCGCTAAGGGAGAGGGGCTGAGTTTTGAAGAAGTGAGCACCCTAGTGGGGATCTCTTTCATCGTGCTCGAAACAAGGTCGACACTTTGGGGAAAATTAGAAGTTGATTTAAGAAAATAATTCCCTCTCCTCCTCTAAAAGTAAACAAGTTCCCCATTCTTTCATTCTTTATCCCATTTCCTCATTCCTTATTCTTCCCAACCATTTGTAAGGATCCTCCATTTTTATTTCCTTTATTGAAGATTGTTTATGAGGATGGATAATAGGCGTAGTGTGGGGTGATGTTGGGCCCCGAAATATCAATGAAGTACAAGAAGGCATGTGGGTGCATGGGACCTAGTCAAATAATGGCGTGTGGGTTGAAGGTGCGTAAGGAAAAATTGGTTTTGTACTTAGCCATATTCAGCACCCCAGGAAGCTCACGATAAAATCATGACCTTATGGATAAGGTGCCAACTTTGTGATTGTGGGATCAAGAATGGAATATTCCATGCATGCGATGGAGGTTTCTACAAGAGCATCATCATGGAGAGTGAAGATCTTGGGTTTTGAAGGCATGCACCCATGGAGGACCCCTTGGACACTTGGTGACCAATCTGGAACTTCAAAGGCATGACAGTGGGTGCTAAGGCTATTAATACAAGCGCCCGGTAGAAGAAAAGGATATAGTGGATATAGTTGAAGAGAGGATAAGCCCTGCAGAAAATAGAATGGAGGGTATTATGGCTAGGGATTGGGAAAGCTTTGTAAATGACAGCATGTAGAAGGGGATGGGTTCTCATTCTTCTATGTAATATGATGAGCATAATATAGCTCTGATGCATGATTTGACTCTGCATAATTATATGAGGATCTGTTATGACCTCAAGGGATGTAATGTGGGTTATTAACTTTGATAGTATGAATATAATGCTTCATTATAAATCATCTATGTTCAATACTCATGCATTTCCTTTCTGTATAAATCATCTCCATGTGTTGCTTGTTATTTCTCTTACCTGCATACAATGAGATGAAAACTCTTCCTAAGTTCATAAGAATGTGGTTTAGTTATTTTTTGTCCTGCATTTGATTGTTTATTCTAAGATGATGCATTCTCACAAAACTCACATAAAGGAGAGACTTGGTGCCCGTCGTGCCTCGGTAGAGCGCTCGGTGCTCATTGGGTGATAGGTCGAACACATGGGATTTTCTTTTTCGTGAAGGGTACAAAATGACTACGAGTTGGGAGGATTTGGATTAATCATATGTGATTGATTAATAGCCTAGGAAGATTGTAGAAGTGATCTAGAGGGGAATATGGAGATGTCTAGCTAATATAAGGGGTTTATTAGCCAAATTAGTTGATTATAGGAGGAATACGACCAAGAAGGTGTCATGAATGGGCATCCAAGAATGGAGCAAAGAATAGCTAATTAACGAAGTGTTGTTAATCGATCAAAGTAGAGGAAATGCTAGGCCTAAGTGGATTTTAGGTGTCTACACTAATATTTATTATCAATATAGTAACAAGTTCCCAAAAAAATTAACCTTAAAGAGTAAGCCTAGTGAACCCAATCCTACTGTCAATGTTGTGTCTCAACCTACGAAGCTCCAATTGCAGCCTACATGTTGTATTTTTAGTAAATTTCCATATCCACCATGTGTTTTATTTCCTAAACTCCTAGAAAGAAATATAATTTATCTTTTGGCTCCTATTTAGATAGATCCTAATAGACCTCCTAGAAAAAATTGATGAAAACACCCATTGTGATTACCATATATGCAATGGACATTTTAATGATAGGTGTTTCAATCTTATACATATAATCCAAGATCTAATTGACAATCATGACATTAAGTTTCCTGAATCTACTATTTATATTCTGAACCTATTAATGGTAATGGTAAGCTTAAATTATTTAATGACCCTTTCCGTACGCATGAAAAATCTGCTCCTTAATCCTTTTTGAGTCATATTTATATGTCGTTACTCATCCATCTACATATCACTCTCTTGGATTTCTTGTTATTACTACTGATCTTCCTCCACCTATCATTAATTTTATTGATGCTTATTTTCATGCCTCATTTTCATCACATAGACTACACATTGATGTTTTTGTTAATCCTCCTGCTATTAACAATGTTATTATACATCCTACTTGTAAGTGAAATGCATGTTTACTATATTTCTTGCAAACCATCATATTTCCATTATCTTAGATGACATGTATGTCTCCTACTTCTCATGGACATGTTACTCTTCCTATCACTATTGTGCCCCTCACTATCTCCATGTCATTCACTTTGTTAGATCTATAGTTGCACATTGTGACATGGTCTTAGGACTCCCTTGGCTTAGGGATTCCAAATCCATACCATCCATAGTTCACTTGTGCCTTAAGTTTGTACATGAGAATCACATTATAACTATTTGAGGCATCCCACCATGGACTCTTTTATCATTGGCATTTATTACTACTACAACTTCAGTTACTTCTACCCCTATTGCATCTATCTCTACATATCCTCATGATAGTCCCATGGCTTTTGCACATAGTACTCCTAGTGCTACTTTTACACATACACCTAGATATCCTCTACATATGTTTTCTACTTCTCTCTCATGATGGATACATCAATATCATAGTCTACTTTGTCACCATAGGTATCCACTCTAGATACACACTACCCACAACACATATAGGCCCATTTCATTGTTTATTTCTCCATATGCAATCCTATGTGGCCATAGAGTCTTTGATCATGATCACATGCATACTTCCCTAACCCTATCGAGAAAGTGGGCCCTTACTCCTTACCCTCATTTTATAGATCACTTCAACATTCACACTTGGGGTAATATTACTTCCCCCTCACTACCCAAGGACGAACTCTTGTTCTAGGTTAACATGATTGTTCAGGGTGCACTTACCTACATGGACCTCACTTTGCACATAGCTATTCTATTCCATGTTCACATATTTACAAAAGAGAAAAAATACTAGCTTAGATCTTGATTGGATGTACTCTTGCTTGTTTATCTTATTATATGTTACACATTGTTTATCATGTTACTTTGATTCATAGTATGCTCTATATTTTTCCATACACACATGCACATTCACATGGTACTCTTGAGGTGAATGCATATTACTTACAGGTTCTTACATAATGTGTAATGTTTGGAATTGTACCTTACCAATCTCAATGAGGTTCTTAAGGGCATATAACTTTTCCTCTATCTCTATATTCAGGTTCTATCATTACAATATCTACTACTTTCATTCCTATTTTTAGTTGTATAAATTATGGCATACTATCAATTTTTCTAACATGCTAATGGGTGCTTCATGTGTATAATTTGTCTTGCATACCTACTTCTAACCATGGTTATCTAATTAGTTATCGAATTCCTATTCTTGTATCTTAATTTTCATTGTTTACAGGTTATGCCCATGTTTGATTGTTTTTTTACTTCTATAGCCTTGAAGGCTTTGAGTGTCTTCTGACATCCTGAGTGGTGTTTCATGTATTCAACTAGCCACCCATTATGTATTTTTCCATATTACTACATGATTTGACTAATTTATATTGTGTTTTTCATATTTGTTTACGACTAACAATTATTGCTATCATTTCCCATTATTTTGCTTCCACCATGATTGTCACCACATTAAATGTGTGCATTCCATATTCCCCCTACAAGATTCATATTTCAAATATGCACATCAGTTTCTACTTTCCTCATTTGGGCTGCACTCACCTTGGATCATCTCATGCACCCCAAATAAGTGGGGTGGTAATTGGGTGACTATTTCACCCTCTCGGTGGTATAGAAGTTGGATACGAATGGTACACAACAAAATCGAACATAAATGAGCTATAAAATAGAATCAAAATAAAAATTGAGCTAAAATCATATCCTAGATAGGACCTCCCAAAGCAGATAGGAATGGTGGATGCTAGTGTCCCACCCGGTGGTCTGTCATGGGGTAGAAACATGAACATTACAGGATCAACAAGTTTCCAATGACATTTTTCTCCAATTCTAGTAGTAAAATCTTAGTTACATATTACAATTAGTTACTAACAAGAACAAAATCAAAGGCAAATTACAAGGGAACTAATTACTTTCTTTTTCTCATGACCAAATAAGGAAGTGGCACCTAAGGCATATGTAGGAAAACAATATGTCTAGAACAATATTTTACCCATGAAAAGTTTCAATCAAGTTTGTGGTCATTTATAGTAGCACTTATATATGGGTAAGTGTTACCAATTAGAGGGAAAATCATAGAGTTCTCCCAATACTCTTCCCTTGGAGGTAGGATGCTTAAATCCTCAATTTAATGACAGGATGCTCAAATCCTTAGTTTAGGAATAGGATGCCTAAATCCTTATAACTATTCCAACTATCTCCAAGAAGGTATACATATAGGAACATTTGTATCTATTATCTCATGACACACAAGTGTATTATATTCGTGATTCATTTATTTTCAATATGTATTTCTATTTTAACATGTACTAAGTTAATGTTCAATTTCATTTATCGTAAGCATTCATTACACTTATTTTTTTGCATGTACAACCTTACTCCAACAAAATTCAACGTCAAATGGAACAAAGAACAATATCAAGCACAAGATGCTTTGGAAAATTCAAAATCCAAGGAAAAAATATATACATCATTTCTACCACACACATGTTATCACCCCTAGTATCCTTATCATCTTCAAGCTTCCACGATATACACTCTACAATATCCATTCGACACGATATCAAGTACAATCCTTATTTGTAAAGGTATCGATTCTGACTCCCTTTGGCTCTCCACAAGGTATGCTCTTCTTATTTACTTTATGTTACTAAATATTCATTCACTAACATAAAGTGGGGAAAATTTAGTCATGAAATCATGCACTTTTTACTTACATTAGCACCTCTAAATATGTCATTATATACATGATTCCTAAGCAAGAAGACTAGACATTAACAACACTTGTTTTACTCTTTCATTGATTTTATCTTTCCCACTCTTATTATTTGCTTTTATAAAATGATCACTTTACTTTTGGACACTAGATGACATGTTTTATTCTTTCATTGATTTATCTTTCCCACTTTTGTTATTTACTTGTATGAAATGGTCACTTGACTTTTATATCTTTTAAGTATCCTGGACACTACCGCCTATTAGGCGGAGGAGCACCTCAGGTGCTACTATCCCCTTTGGGTACTTCTTTCTATTACCATCATTTTCTTAATTTTGAATTTCCACATCATTTGGTATCTTTTTTAAAGGATTTTGTATCACTTTGGGTTGGCCTTTTTGGTTATTAATGAAAAAATTCAAACAAGGGAATAATGTGTATATACATGACTTACATTTACAAGGGGTTGGACTATTGGGGCCTAATACTTACTATCTACTAGGGAAAGGAGCAACATTACAGGATTGTATTTGGGTTGTATTATTCACTACATAAGAGGGACTATTTTCTAATTACATTTCACACATTCATCTTGGGGGAAAAGTAGTTGTATCCCATTATCTTAGTGCATCTAGCATAAGGGAAATCTAGCTTCAAGGAACACAATCCAAATCACACACACATACAAGAACTACATAGATTTTTAAATGTAGTGTAACACTCATTAAAATCACATTGGGGTGACCTCCAAGATTAGTTTAACTTAAGAATATGGATTATTTATTCCATTTAATGTTTACTTGAGATTTTTGTAGGTAGTTAGGGTTTATTTTGTGGGAACGGGTGTAACACAAGAACCATACATCAGATTTGATGTGAAAAATAGTAAAAGGAAGAAGCCATTAGCGGACCTTGAAAAGAGTATAAGTAGAGTATCTACCAGGAAACTAGTGCCTCGATCGGACACTAGCACCTGGGCGATCTTGTCCCCCTTTAGGTGGTTTTGTTCAAAGCATTTATAGACTCTAATTTCTCATATAGAGCCTGCGCATATTATAAATATAACCTTCTTAACTTGTTTTCTAGCCCGAAATCAGTCCAGATCTGCGATACAAGCTAAGTCACTTTTATCTCCTAGCTTACACACTTACTTATAATTTACATGTTATATCTTTCTTGTTATTGTTATATTCATTTGATCTCGGTCCTCATATACATATTTACATTTCATTACATCAGTCATTAACAACCCTAAAATCTGACCCAAAGTGATAAATATAAGTTTAAGAAAAGATAACAATCTATGTGGAATTTTAAACCTAAGAAAAGAGGGGGAAAGGACATAAGCACCCAAAGGGTTCACTAGCACCTAGGTGCTCATGTATTTTACTGGGAACCGGTTTAAGAAGACCTTCAAAGATAAAATAGGAAGTATAGAGTTGGGTGACACATTGTGAAATGTCCAAAAGTAAAGGGATGATACTAGAAAATTAGAGGATGAAATCATGGTAGGATAAAACAATATTAATGTAAAGTAAAATGAGCATTGTCAATGTCTAGTTTTCATGTTTAGTAATCATGCATATGATGGCATACTAGAGGTGTAATGTAATAGTACTAAGTACATAGTTTTATGTCTACATTTTTTACCAACATTTTTACCTTTTCCTTTTGTCATGTTTTCTTTTGTTGCACTTAGTTTTAGCCATCTACTATTTTGTTCCTCCATTTCATAAGATTCGTCTAAGGAATCATGTCTCTTTATCTCGCCTACAAAATAATTGGATAGCATATATTTTTATTTTTATTCATTCATTGCATCGCCATGTATATAAGTTTTAAAAAGGTTACAATACATACGTCCATTCTATTACTCACTAGATTGTATACATTTACAAGTAAAATAAAAAGTTAAAAAACATGTATAATTAAACAAGTCTCATAACATCCTATAAATTAAATTCCGGTATGTGTGTATGTGTATCAATCAATATAATTTGTTATCGCATCCACACTTTGAATGGGAAAGTGTGGGATAAAAAATCAAAATATATAAAAAAATAGGGCATCCAAGTGCCTCCATGTACGATATGTTTTGTAGTGTATAATACAAATAAGGTCACGAATATGACCCTCCAGCTAGGTGATGTGGAGGTATCATGGTCCTCTACCTCTATGGAACTATCATAGAGCAAAGAGGGATCCTCGATCGACTCGTGTGGCGTCATCCACTTCCCTATAGTATCGGCATCATCTCGTGTCTCGCCTTCCTTCTTGGGTAATCTTTATGTCTTCTTAAATGTGCACCCATAATCTCCCACAAGGTATAGATCTTGGCCTCTAGTGCTAATTTCATGGCCCTCTCAAAGCATCCTAGAGTATTCACCCGTGGTATCCCATGATAAAGACATCATTATCTAACCCATTACTTGGGAACTACATGATACACCTATAACTCGGTGGTCATATTCCCTAAAACCGAGGAAAACAGGTCCACTATAATTTCCTAAATGATTTATTGTCACTCATTAGTAGTATTTACACACACGCGTGTAAAATCATAGAATAAAAAAACTATACCAAAAAATCAAGTAGCCACTATATGTAAGAAGTCGATAATGTTAGAAAAATAAGTAATAGTCTAAATAAAATTAAGAAGTGTGGATACAAAACAAATCAAAATAGGTTACATGGGTTTCTCATCTACCACTATGGATCTGATCCATAATCGAAGGCTCATAGTATTCATCCTCCTCCTCCTCTTTGAGAGGTCCCCGACCCTCTCCAATCTCTCCTTACCCCATGCCAACTCATCCCTATCCATCTCCACCCTCACCATGGATAATAAAGTGTACCACATGCATGGGTACTAGCCCCTGCCATGTCCTGTTGTAGATGGATACTACTTAGGTGAAAGTGGTTATCCTAGTGGTGGTGGTGCACCCCTCCTTCCTTGTTTCCTATGGGCTATTATTATTCCACTTGAATTTTTAATAATGAGGACTTCTAGTGTTAATGGAGTCCACTTTAACTTCTCCAACCACTCATCTCATCACTCTCATGTGCCATGGTACACCACCGGTATGTCTATGAGTGCAGCATCCAATGGCTACCCAAACTAATGATGTTCCCTATTGATGGGATGTACTTCCATGTATCCCAATTTATCCATGACCTACACCATAAGGGAACAAGCCATCAGCGAAGCACCCTCTCCGAGCCAAGAATGTTACATCACCGGATATGGCTAAGAAATCATGTCTACATCATTCAATATCTATGTTATTCTTGGAGTGTCTCTAAAAGGACCATGTTCCCCAACGACATGCTCTCGGGTCTCTCTAGCTAGGCCTACCAGACTTTCCTAGCATATGTCCTAAATCTCTCATATACCCACTCATGGCTAGTGTATGGAAACTCAAGCCCTATATGCCCAATCTAGCCACCCTCTATATCCTTGTATGTGAAGGATAACATTTCCTATGCCCAACTAGATGTGTGCCCATGCTCATCAATCTCCCTAACAATGGGATCCCGGGTGTATAGGAGTAAGTTCATGCCCTTATCCATAACCACTCTCGATAATAAGATGTTAAGGATAACCTTACCTAATTTTAGAATGTGAGCATTCTAAACCACCACCAACTTCACTCCCTACTTGGTATCACCTACTAGCACTTTAACATCCCCAAAGTAGTTAGCCCACTATAAAGTTTAAGTTGGACCCATGCTTGTTGTCACTAAAACCTCTCTCCTTATGACCTAGATACATTTAATCATGTATACATCCTCAAGAGTGATAGTCCAATCTACTTCCACTCACAAAAATCAAAAAGTACTAGTTTGGATCACAATATGTGAGGATGTTGCGAAGAATCTTACTCGTAGGAGCAACTAATGTAGTCTTGAATAATATTAACAGCCCTAAGTTAGCTAAAAGTATTACATCCTATAGATTCATCTATCATATCATTGACTATAACTAGTTGATATCTATATCTCTACTTCATCTAACGTATCGGCCCTACAAAACACCAAAATGGTAGAAGTAAAAAAATTGACTTTTTAACAATTTATTACGCAACCTCGCTTCTTGCAAGCAATGATTACACGTTCACCACAGGTAGTTCCATCGTTTCAATGGTGGTTACATGTTCTCTATTAGCAAACATACAACTACTAACATATGGTTACGTCCCCATCATGGCGATTATGTAACCGCCTATCTATATACACTGATGGTTTTGTCTTGTAAACAATAGTTCTATCTACCACTGACCAAAAAAATAAAACTTGGAAAACTATCCAAAATCCCTGTAAATTCTACCCCTCCTACCCAGCATTTCTACACTAATTTCATGACCAATGACTACCCTAATTAATAGATCATGCCAAAATAACATTTTCCCCCCTAAAACATGAAAATGACAATAAGTCACTCGTCCAAATACCCCACGTGATCCCATTGGTGTCACTATCATCATAGCCTCATTTTCATCATGTAGCATGTATCCATTAGTTAGATGGTTATCGATTATCCAAATCTCAAAAATTACAACTCTCACCTATGTAAATGATTTCTAAATTTATCAAGTTTTTGAATATATACAGAGAGTTTTGGCAAAATTTTTGAAAATTAGCTAATTTTATTAACCTTCTCGTATGATTGGACCCTATGAGAGATATAGATTGAGCCTGATTTTGGTTAACCTTGTTTATTTTCAGTTTATCATTGTAAATTTTTATTTTCATGTGTTTTTAGCATAATAGACTCATGCAGATGGAAAGGTAGTATCTCCAAATCATGCTCAAAAGGTAAGTCCTCTCATTTGATTTTGATTGCGTATTCATTTCTACTTTTTGTATATACTACACTTGATTCCATTTCTTTTTTTTTGCAAGATGGAATTCATCATGCGCTAGCTTCACTACACTACAAGTAAGATAGGTAAGTAAGTTAAGTTTTTCATATTTTTTTTAATTGGTGCTTACTTCTTGAGCATCACACCCTAGTAAATTCATGGCAGAGCTACTCACCCAAGGGGAAAATTTCTACACACCCCAATTTACGGTTTCGAGTTAAAATACTTGATTAATGATGATGAGTATCTCTAAAAACATGATGAGATGTTTTCAACATCAAAATCATTCAATATATCCTTGTGAACCCTTTAGCTCTATTAAGCCTCTTTACTGGATCTTCCAAGCCCTACTAGACTTCATTCTTTCATTTCTTTTCTTCTTTGCACCCCTTTTTTCCATTTCAAGATGTAATTGTTAAGGTATTTTTACCCCTTGTTATGGAAGCTATGTAACCACCATGGAATCTTCATCCCTCAATGCAAAGTGGCTTTGTTAAAATGATTGGTAGTTATGTAAACCATCACAATGGTTTTGTAACCACTGCATGTAGGAATTGTTCCCTCACAAGTGAGACTCAAGTAAAACTCTCACTCCCATGTGTGAAATGTTATCCTTTATTTGATCTATGAATGAATTTTCCTTATTTTTAATTCCAAATTAACTTCACCTATCCTCTACCACTTTATTTTAATCCCTAATTTATTGAATCTATGCCTTAGATTGAGTTAGGATTGGAAAATAATTAAACATTGGCTATTAGGAAAAAATTTACCCTCGTTTGTTTCCCCCATAATTTTGAAGCTTTAATATAGAGAATTTATATTGTGTTATTTTCATCTAGAGACAAATAAAAAAGCCCAAATTAGATGAATTCTAGTAAAAATTTCCATGAGGACTATTGATCATTTTTGTTACCAAAGAGATAATACAAAGGCCGCCAGACTAAACTTTTCCTCCCCTTGAGGTATCCTAAGTTTAGCTACAATTTATTCCTCCCAAGTGCACCAAGTTCCATTCTTTTGTTATAAGCACAAAGACTAAGAGGGCGGTGAATCATTCATTCAAAAAAATTTACTTCATTTAGCATATCACACATTCATCATCAAACCATCCATAAACAATGTGAGCTTATTAAATGTGTTACAAACCATTCACAAGTACAAAGACAAGATAGAACACAATAACACCATATATGAAGTGGGAAACCCTTAAGGGGAATAAAACCCACTGAAACCTCTATGCTAATTTTACTCATAATAAAGGACTTGCAATAATATTACACATCAAGAAAGATTTATTTAGTGAGGCATCAACCCCTAGTTTAGTAGGGAACCCACCCTACAAGGAGGCTACAACCCCCTATATGACTAAGAACCAACATAGACACGTGAAAATGGTATATTATTGATTATATGTTGTGACAATAACTTATTGTGATCATAAATTTAGCTTTATACCCTTCAAACCCTCTCAAAACAAGTTGTCCCTAACTCGCTCAAATCCGGTCCTTCTCTTATTGATTAGGTATAATAACATGTCACACATACTATTCAATATTTATCATCCATGTTTTCATATTTTCAACTCTATAATTGACCCCTCTATACTTCTCTTCTTCCTCTTTTACCTCACTCACCTCCCCATTGTCTTAACTAGCTCAAATGAGCAAATATAATGACATTTATACACATGAATCAACTCTTATACACATCTAGGTCATCAATGACCATATAGGTCAGTCATATAAATAATAAAATGCATCTAGGAAATCATATAAATCATTCCTAGAGACCTAATTAGATCAGCAAGGGTCACACCATCAATAACTAGCACACACAAATTTCTTATGTTCAAAACAAGGTCTTCTAGCTCCAACAAATGTATTATGAGAATTAAGGGAATCAAAAAAATTAAGACTCAATAAGCTCCACAAAACTTAGGGAAAATCTATCAGAATCACCAAAAATTACAAAAATCTATTCATCAGCTATCTCCACCATGAAACACACTAGCTTGCAAACAAACTCAATTAGGTCTTCAAGCACCCAAAAATCAATCCCAAAAAACAAGAAACTTCACCTATAAATAATATTCATCATGTCTCAAGTAGTATATAATTATAAATATATCTTACTCTAATTTCTATAATAACTCACTTCAACCTCCAAATCATAGCATAAGGCCTCCAACCAACTCAATCTCTAAAATAGGTCAAAATTGTCAACAAGAGCTCAAGAATTAGTCTTGAGGAATTTGACTCCAAACACCTCGAAGGCCACATATAAACTCAAAACCACCTATAATGCATCAAATAAACTTATACCAACATGTTAAATCACTAACAAGCATATGTCATTTGGAGAAAATCAACCAAGCACACTTGTTTCACCACCTATCTTAGAATGCCAAATAGGACTAATTATGCCACTAGGGTTTCAACATGAAATGACTTCATCTGATAAAACCAAAGGATCCAACACATCATTTCATACTTATATCTACTATCCATGCTCAAAAAAAAAATACTCCAACATGTATTTATATCAAACACACCTCAAACCTTCATGACTAGGTTTTAGCCCTTAAGGCCAAAATCGGTAGGGAAAATTTGGAGACTTGTACCTCAAAATTATTCATTGTACCTACATGAAATATTGAATGGTTACTTATAGAATCTCCCAAGGATTATATAACAATTCACTTTTCATCATTCAGCTTCAATGTCAGCCCTAAAACTACAAATTTCCACCAAACAAGGGTTTTTTATGCCTTCTTGAAACACCTGGAACATGAAACCACCATCATTAGGAGCCCAGAAAAATTTTCTACCAGCCCAAATCATCACAAAATCATTTCCATGGCATTTAAAGATCATTAAAAATATAATCCCTTATATTGCTCTAGAAGGAGGGTTTAACTAGGGTTTCAAACCACCTTAGCTTGTTAACGATTGTTCATATATGTCTGATGACCAAATCAATCCATTATTTTTTTAAAAACTCTTATCTTAATGTAAAAAAATCCCCTATATCCTATGGATCAAATTCATAATCCACACATATGGGTGAGAAAAATAACTTCACCATCGAGCTGGAAATTTCCTTCTTAAGAACTCAGTTTTCCAAAAATATCATAACATACAAAATATTCATCATACCAACGTGAAATTTTTCCCACTGCACCATAGGGACCTCCTCCATGGTTTCCAAGTCTCATCCATACATAAATTTATTTAAAAATCTCCAACCACTAAGACTTACCAATGTCTATATGCCTTATTCTCGCTATCTTGCTTCTCAAAGACCTTATAATGCACTAAACAATTTAGATATGACATGGTAATCCTTCACCACATATTGAAAAACCTAAACATATATGCCACATGCATCACCAAGTATTCTCTTCTCCATTTCTCATGTTACTCACTCATGCACCATGCACTAGGTCTAGGAATAGGCCTAGAATGACCTAACTCAACCATGACTTCACATGAACCGAACTTGTTGACCACTTACACACACTTAGATGCCTTTTCCACATTAAAATAACCATGATTGACCTCATATATGTCTCATACAACCTTTAAAGATCTCATCTTGTCTTGACCATTCCTAGAACCATGCTCAAAGACATCATAACAACACCAAAACTAGACACTACCAATCAACCTTCATACTTGACCTTAATTGACACCTCATGGAGACACATATGACACCTAAACTCCCTTTTCCATAAATTAAAACACCATAGACATAATGGCCAATATTCTCCCCTTTTTCATTGATGGCAACAACCTTTAGGAACATTTATGGCAACCACAAGACCAAACACTGCAAGAATCCTGTTTTCATGTTTTTTACATCTATGACAAAGTAAAAATGAAAACTCAACATGAAAAAATGAAAATACACAATGGAAACAATGAAAAATATAATTTACTTGCTCATAAGCTTCCCCTTGTACAATACTTTATTTTTTTACTTCAACGCCAGTAAATGAGATCCATGGACCTGAAATGATCGTGCACATAGCTCACCTTGAGAGGAAATTATCCTCTGAAAACCTAATATTTCATTAAATGTAAACTCTAAGCATCATATACATTCCTCCTTATGGCATCAACATTACTTTCATGACTAAATGCACAATTCTAAACTCCAAACTCACCTTTACATTCTTAAGACCCGCAAAATATGTAAAACTCAAACAAAAGAGCATATTTTGATACCAAAACTTATAATACTTACAAATTTTAATGGACCTTTTACAACCCTTAAATATATACCTTACTCCCCGAGATGGTTCACACCTTCATATATCTTCATCAAGACAAACTCGGACTTCTTTTCCAAGATGTGAATACTTCAAGCAAACTTTCATGGAGATCATAGATTTTCATAATGACAAAGACAATCTTTTTACTTAAACCAACATGACCAAGCACAATCACCAACACTCCTTCATACTCAAACCAATAGAACACCTTATGTCATACTGAATTCTTTATATATGACATAGAATAATGAATAACATAACCATACCTTATGCTTCAAGAATTCTCGATCAAATGAACATACAGAACCATGACTGACAACATATCTTCATAAAAAAGGGTAGAAAATATTGATAATCTACTAACTCCTTAGTACCTCATAACTACTTGATACCTCATGCAAAAACTTCAAGAAATCCAAGACACATTGACCATAGACACTAACAACTTCTTGAGACCTAACAGTCGGTACATTACATATCATGGAAACACAGACTTCATAAACATGTTCTCCAAATGCTCTGTCTTGATTATCAACATTGTGAATCCTCTAGAGACTCTTCTTGGATTGACTTGGAATATCTCAAACTTTCCAGCAAGCACACTCAATCCATGAGTCTAGATATATATTCTTCAATAATTTTACCCCGCATATTCAAGTTGACTTTCTCTAAGAACATGTTCTTGATCTTCATGGACTAGGCAAAAAGATTTGATGGAATAACAACTTCAAAAACCATTGTTAAGTTATATGTACCCATATTTTCATTCTCCAACATACTCATAATGGAAAATCCCTTGATGCCTAAACATCTCAAAGCACCGTTTGTAAACATTGACATACCTTAATGCTTACTTATTTCCTTCAAGATACAAAAGATGCATGGTACACCTCAAGACTACCCTTCAATCATATAAATCACTTCATGAAGGCTTAATCAATGAAATCTTCCATGATACCTCGTGATAGTACACCACTCCTAATGGTACTAACTCTAGAACATTTCTCATCAACTGAAAATGATGATAACATAACAAGCATACCTATATATTGCATTGGGACATATTGATAGTATAAGAGACTCCAGATGAAACCATTACTACTTCTTCATATAGCTTTCTATAGACACACAACACCATGATGACATTTTCACACTCATATCTCTATTTGAACTATCACATGACCATAATGACACTTTTCATAGGATGGGTTCAAGTACCATTCCAACTTTGACACTTTGAATGATGGAAAAGGCACATAATATTCTGAGACAACCTTTTTACTCAAGGAAATACTTCATTGCAACCCATTTTGAAGACTCACATACACCACATCAAAAACCTTTTAACTGTACACACACACTTTTCAAGACTTTATTTAATGCTAAAGAGCATAACTAATCAAAAACAAAACCAACGGAGTTCAAACGCTTTTAGGAGCTAACAAGGCCAACACCCATGCTTCTTAATCAAATGAATGTATTCAAGAATCATAGTAAATACATTCAATCCTTCTTAGATCACTAAAATGGTATGTCATCATCAATGAGCCCAAGGAATCTAACCTCTTTCTATCTATTTTGTAATTACCCTTTGAGGTCCTTTTATTCTCCTTGAATGAATTTTTAGGCATGATAATTTCATCTCCAAATCCTTCATCATCTAATTGGTGACATAATAAACACATATATCTTTCTTTTACCAGATACCCATACTCAATAAGATCCGGTAATACTTTTTGACTTGTATTAGGATTGATAGAATTGGTTATCACTTTCTTAGCCTTGTCATGCATTTGACACCTTGGTTGAGCTTGATATTCCTTTGACCAGTTCTACTCACTTTGATTCTTTCTCCTTTATACCAATTACCTTCTCATCATGATTTGGCTCTTCAGATCTTATACTCTACTTATCAGACATAGATTCAGTTTTCTTGACCTCATTTTCATGCTCAACATCCTTCTTATCCATAAGTATCAGACATGACTATTTCAAAATCATTCTTAGGATTGATCTTCCTTTTGAACACCTTCTTATCTTTCCTTTTGGGAACTTGAATCCTACTACTGAACCTTGGAGAATCACTTTTATAGCAATATCTAGCAATATGACCCAATTTATGACAATTGTAGCGCACAACAGCATGTTTGTCCCTAGACTGATATGAATTAAGATTTTAACCATAATCAACTGCCTTATGACCATTCTCACAACATGAATAGAATTGACCATTGAAATAAGCTTCATATCTCCATGAGAACTCATTCTTTGAGGACTTCTTGCATTCTCTAGCTCTATGACCAAAACCATGACAAGTATAGTAATAAGCATTGAAAGAATATCCATAACTCATTACATTGGGTTGTCTAACAGGGTTAGACCTCTTTGAAATTTTTGATTTTTTATTATCTAAGATACCATCTAGATCCTCAAATCTTTTATCTAATCTTCCATACATCTTCAACATGCTTGATGTTTCTTCTAACTCTATTTTCAAGGAACTCAACTCATTTGCATACATGAGACAAGATTCTTATTTAATATTTAGGGATTTTTTCACAATATTGAATTCTGATTCTAAATCTTTAAAGGCTTAACCATTATTAACCTCCATGTAATTGATTTTATCTTGCAATCCATGAATTAAAGACTCGGTAATCTCATACTTCTTTCTCAAGGTCAGCAAATAAGTCTTAACACTGGATGATTTTCTCATTATGCTTCTAGGATCTCCTTCAAATTTTTAAACGTGCTTCACAAGGACTTATCTCTTATACCAATTTTTATAAGCATAGTTATTGTGACGGGGATGAATAGTTATACATCAATTTTTATTTCATTTACCATGTCATACATTCATCATAAAACCATCCATTCAACATCCATAAACAATGTGACCTTATTAAATGTGTTATAACCATTCACAATTATAAGAGACAAGATAGAACACAATAACACCATATATGAAATGGTAAACCCTCAAGGGGAAGAAACCCCACTAAAATATCTGCTAATATTACTCATAATAAAGGACTTACAAGAATATTACACATCAAGCAATATTTATTTAGTGAGGCACCAACCCCATAAGGAGCACCAACCCCTAGTTTAGTAGGGAAACCACCCTACAAGGAGGATACAACCCCTAGATGACTAAGAACCCACCCAACCACCTGTAAATGGTTGATCACTAATGATATTTTGTTAAAACAACTAATTTTGATCACAAATTCAGCTCCATACTCTTCAAACCCTCTCAAAACAAGCTCTTCCCTAACTCGCTCAAATTTGGACCTTCTCTTGTTGATTAGGTCTAATGACATTGCACACCTACTCTTCAATATTTCTCATACCTTCATACCTCTTTTTAAAAATTTCCTTTACCCTTATATACTTATCTTCCTCCTCTTTTAGCTTTCTCACCTCCACATTGTCTCAACTAGCTCAAATGAGTAAATATAATGACCTTTATATACATGACTCGACTCCTAAAAGCCTATAGGTAATATATGACCATATAGGTTGGTCATAGTAAAAATAAAATAAATCTATTGCATCATATAAATCACTCTAAGAGACCCAAGTAGGTTGGCAAGGGTCACACCATCAAGAACTAGCACACACATCTCTCTTAGGCTCAAAACAAGGTCTTCTAGCTCAAATGAATGCATTATGAACATTAAGGGCATGAAAAACTTATTCAAGACTCAATAAGCTCTAAAAACTCAAGTACAAGCTATCAACATCACCAATAAGCACAATAATCTCTACATCAACTATCTCCACCATGAAGCACACCAACCTCGCAAGCAAACAAGACCAAATCACCCCTAATTTACAAGCCACTTCACCTATCAAAAATATTCATCATGGATAAATTATTATACCATTGGAAATATATCTGAGGATACTTTCTTCTAAAACTCACTTTAACCTCCAAATCATAACATGAGGCCTCCAATCATCTCAATCTAAAACAGTCAAAACTACCAAAAAGGACTCAAGAACCAGTCTTGAGGAATATGACTCCAAACACCTCTAAGGAAACTTAAAATCTCAACCACTACCTATAACACATAAATTACACTTTTTCCAAAATTTTCAAACACTAATAAGCATATGTCATTTGAAGAAAATCAACCAAAAACACATATTTCAGTCATCTATATTGGCAAGCCAAATAGGGCTAATTAGGCCACCAGGGTTTCAAAATTAAACCACTTCATCTAATAAAAAATCCTCCAACACATCATTCCATACTTCTATCAACTATCCATATTGAAAAATAACTCCTCCAACATGCACTTATATCAAACACGCCTCAAACCCTCATGACTAGCTTTTAGCCCTTAAGGCAAAAATTAGTAGGGAAAATTTGGAGACATGTACCTCAAAAATTATTCATTGTACCTTCCTAAAAATTTCATTTTTATTTAGATAATCTCCCAAGGATTTTGGAACAATTCACTTTTCATCATGAAGCTTCCATCTCAACCCTAAAACTATAAATTTCCAAAAAACAAGGGTTTTTTTATGCCTTTGTGAAACAACTAGAACATGAAACCACAAAATCAGGATCCCATAAAATTCTCTACAAGTCCAAATCATAAAAAAATCCAAGTCATTTAAAGATCATAAAAATCCAATCTTTCATATCACTCTAGAAGGAGGGTTTAACTAGGGTTTCAAACCACCTTATCTTGTTAACGATTGTTCATAAATGTCTGACAACCAAATCAATCCATTATTTTTTCAAAACACTCTTAGCTCAATGTAAAAACATACCTCAAAGCCTCATGAACCAGTGCATAACCCACACATCTGGGTGAGCAAAATAACTTCACCATCAAGTCAAGTAAATTACCTTCTTAAGAACTCGGTATTTCTAAAAACATCATAACCTACAAAATATTCATCATACCAACCTGAAATTTTTCCCACAACACCATAGGGACTTCCTTTGTGCTTTATAAGTCTCATCCATGCACAAATTTATCTGAAAATCTCTAACCACTAAGACTTACCTATGTCTACATGCCTTGTTCTCACTATCTTACTTCTCAAGGACCTTATAATGCACTAAACAACTGATATATGACATGATAGTCCTTCAACACATGCTTAAAAACCTCAACATACAATATGCATGATTTACTAAGTCTTCCCTACTCCATTTCTCATGTTACTCACTCATTCACCATGCAATACGTCTATAAAGAGGCTTAAAATGCCTAACTCAACCATGATTTCACATAAATTGACCTTGTTGACCACTTACAAACACTTAGACACCTTTCCCACTTAAAAATGGTCATGCTTGACCTCATACATGTATCATAAAACCTTTTGATATCTAATACTAGATTGACCATGATTAGAACCATGCTCCAAGACATCATAACAACACCAAAACCAGAAACTACCAATCAACCTTCAAACTTGACCTTGATTGACACCTCATGGAGACACATATGACACCTAGACTCCCTTTTCCATCAATGACAACACCATAGACACAATGTACAAAATATTTTGTATTGAATATATCTACCACAAATTGGCTTCAATGAGCTCAAATGGATTATTTCGAGGAGGGTAAAAATAGAGAGTTCAAATTAGCCTCATCTCAATCATGGGAGAAAATGTTGGGTATGATAAAATTTATTTTATTTGATAATGAGATTATATTTAAATTCTTTACTTCAGTAGTAATTAGAAGACTAAAAATAAAATAAAAATAGAATATATTTTTTCGTAATTTTCATTTTAATAGATTAGAGTTTCCAAACCATCTTTCTTTAGACTTTTTCCATATCTCATATTAGGCTCTAGGTGTTAGAATATGGTGATTTCACTTTTAAGTGATTAATCTTGACCTTTTTAAGATTTATAATGTTCCTAAATAACATGCATAAAAATGATGAATTGTTGTTACAAGACGATATTTTTATATAATTAACTTCCAACATTAATTGCACAAATTAGAACAATGCTTAATCAAAACACAAAGTATGAATTGCACTTAGCTGATTCTATGTGAATCTAGAATATTTTGAGTGACATGAATGTAATAATAGGATGATTTGAGGTTGTAAATGCTTCATTACTTGGAATAAGAACTTGAGACTAGACCTCGGCAAAATCATAAAAATAGGTCAATATCATCTCGTATGATTCTCGACCCTATTGTATGGTCTTAGCCCTACTTAAAATTTGGTCCTATAAATTCTTGAGTTCTACACTTTTATATAAATGACTTTCAATGTATGTCAGTCTTCTTCACTCATGTTCGAATGGCTATGTAAACTCTACTCAAACCCTTGCGGTGTAATATGGGGTTCTTGCAAAATAAATTTAGGTGGGTTGTGGGCACCTCTGTGCACCTCCAACATCGCCACTACTCTAAAGAGGGCTCAAACCACATTTCATTCTCCTAACATGTGATATCTATCGCAAAGGTCAATAAAAACTTGACAATCATGCTTTGACCATGCGTTGCTTCGGTTTCACACTTGCTCAAATACTTGGGAAGGATCACTTTTCTTACTTGTGAAATGAATATGAAGACTCTTGGACCTGGGAGGATACTTCAAACCTATAGAGGATGTTTCTCTAATTTATTTTCATTAGCTAGTCCACTATCTAGGTATCAGTAAGTTCCTTCTGTGCTTATTTTAACATGAAGAGAATATAAAGTGCCCGGACCCCAAATGAGGTATGATTGACTTGCTTATATATGATTTTGATGGATTTTTTTAAGGGACGACCAAGACATAATATTAGTCCATATGAAGATGATGAAATTTATATTTAGGGCCCAAAACATGTCAGTCCAAAACCATACATTAGGGTCGGGATTGATGTGTGTAAACTCCACCAAAACTAGCGCTTTGACCGAGAGGAAAAAAACATAGTTTATCTTTCTACATCGAGAGGATGTATGTATTTAGATGCATTTTATGTTAGAAAACCTCAAGAACTGTCGATAGAGAGGTATATAAGAATAAGAAAGTAATTTAAGATCTATTAGGGTGTGTTAAGAAAGAGTGAAGAGGGTGTATTCATGAATGCAAGTGTGCAATGTCAAGATTATAATTGTTAAAGAATAGATTTCCAAATTTGAATGTCTAAGTTTCCCCCTCTAAGTATGAAATGAAAATTTTATGATTAAATGGAAAATATACCTAAGTGTGTAGATACACTTTGTATTTACTTGCAATAACTTTGTGTTGTAATATTTCATTGTGTTAGTGTTAGCATGCTCCAAAATGAAACCCGCAACACAAAGTGTAGTCAAATCCCAAAATAGGATATTTAACTTTAACTCAAAATGTAATGAGATTACTATAAATAAGAGTGCAATAAGAAATGGTAAAAGAGATGTAAAACATGAAAGGAATATACATGTTATTATTGTGGAGGGAATGTACTCTCATTCATATGCCTTGGAGATTTTGTATTTTATGAACAACGATGAATAATTGGGGGTTATAAATCCCCAATTGTGTCAAGGAGAGGTTGATGTTCTAGGTGTACCAACCCATCACAGAAAATCCAAAGAGAAGAACCAAAAATAGGATCCAAAGCACCCCTTTTGAATAGGAAGACAGTGTCACAAATCCATTTAGCAACTCGATATCTTCCCATTGCGTATAAAGAGAATATGAAATCCTATCCATGAATAACTTAGTTACTTTGCTACCTTATGTAATCCTACTGAGACCATACTACTACTACAAATGGATATAAGCCCAATTTTGTAACTTGATACACATGGTAGAAAAGAGAAATAATCTCCCCATACTCTTCCCATGTGCCATACAACTAAATAAAAATTGAGTAGAGTTTATTACATGCTGAAATATGAGTGGAGAAAGGAGACCCATACCCCCAATGTGTCTAAAAACTAGAAGTGAAACTGAGTACTATGGAGAAGGAGAGAATGAAATACTTTATTCCCCTCAAATTTTTGCCAATCTGAGTCGATATGATTATGAAAACCTATGATAATTTTGTAATAATGATGGAAAATCCAAAAATATTGACAAATATGAAGAAATTACCCCTAGGAAAAATCATATAATGGGGTCGGTCATCCATACGGTCCTATCCAAACAATATGCTCCTAACCATGCATGTTTTTTGTAAATTTTATGTTCTCAAATCTAATTCTGAGTGATGTTTTCTAGTCTTTGTATTTATGTGCCTAGAAAGTTGCATGTATATGTTGGAAATGCATAATAAACCTTGAATGATTTCCCCCACTTTTAAGGCATGTGCAATGAAGAATTTCAGCACGCAAATCAAAAAGAAATATGTATACCCATGTTTCATATGTTGAAAACCTATAGATTCCATATAAAAATTTGATGTGGTGGCCTCAAAGAAGAAACTATGCCTATAAAGAGGATTTTCATGGTAGAAACCATGGCACAAAACATGAGCAACAAGAAGACAAAATATGATAACAAAATCAATGTCAATTCAAAAATAGCATTAACATGAAATGGAAACTAATGTGTTAGTATAAACTAATTACATACATTATAGAAACAAGTGTAAACATGCCAAACCATGTCACACAAAAGGAAAAATGCCTACACACATGGGATACCCATAGTGTAGCAAGGTAATCAAGGCTTGTGAGCCTGAAACAAGAGGTATAACAAACATGCACAATACATAGTGTCGTAAACATGGGACACCCATAGTGTTGCAAGAAAATCAAGGCCCTTAGGCCACTATAGACACAAAATCATGCACTTGGGTACATTTATAGGTCCTAAAGCATACTAATATATACATGATTCATAACCAAGAAAACTAGTAATTGATAGTCTTTTGGGCCTTTTGTTTTGTCTCTTATACTCTTATTGACCTTACACACCCTATATCCCTATCATTATTTTACTAATTTATCTTTTATGGCCTCGAAACTAGCAACCAGTTAGGATATTAACACTCAATCACTCTTGTCCCTCATGGGTGCTCCTAACTCTCTCTCCACTTTTCTCACTCTTTTGGGTCTCTTTTACTTATTCAGAATCTTTTACACTTTTGGATTGGCCTTCCAGTTGTCAATTACAAAATTCAAACAAGGGAATCATATATATACATAGTTATAGCTCTCAAATAAGGGGCCAAGCACTAAGCATTACATACTATCACCTAAGCTTGCATCCAAATGCACAAGAGCATTACAAATCATCCATATAGCACATTCACTCAAGGGAAAAGGGCTACATTCTTTTGTATACACAACATAAGAGGGGAAGTTTATTCTATTTCATCTCACACATTTTATACATTTTCTACATTCTAGATCTAGCTCATTATCATTGTGTAACTTACACAAGGGCATCCTAGGGCATCATTACACACACATTCACACAGAACTACATGGAGTTTAAAATGTAGTGCAATGCTCGGTACTAAGTTCACTCTTCGGGTGACTATCGGGTCAGTTTGACTCCACATACTACATCTTTATTTTTAGGATTTGATGTGGTTTGTGGGTATGTGTAGCTAGGTATCTGTAGTCACAAAATCATGCACTTTATACATTTATTTATCTTGGTCTCATACTACTATTTAGAAGGTTCTTGAGGGAAGAAATTACTAATTAACCCTTGTATTTTGGCCATTTTATTTTATTTTATTTCATCATTACAAACCTCTTGCACCCATATGCCCAGTCATATTTTGTCATCTCACATTATTTTAGCCTCAATTAAGGTGCCTAGATTAGTACTAGGATGCATGTGGGTTCCCCTGGTCCCACCATGGGCACCCCAATCCTTCTAGAGATTTCCTGCCTCTTTTTGGGCTCTTTTTAGTCATTTGACATCTTTATCTTTCTTATGGTCAGCCTTTTTGGGGCTAATTATGAAATTAGATCAAGAGAACCCTATAAATATAAATTTATGAGACCATAATAAGGGACCTAGCATAACTTACTACTATAATTCCATCTAGAGTTTCATCCATCTATTGCATTGGAGATCACTTACATCCAAATAGATTCATAATCAAGGCACGAGACTAGGAAATTTTCATCACACTTCATAGGGGGAGGGATTCTATTATATTCCCGTACACATTCTATTACATTTTCTACACATAGTTATTGCTCGCTACTTCACAAAGTGTGACTGGCACAAGAGAAACCTAGGGCATGTTCACACACACTTACACATAGAACTACATCGGGTTCTAAGATGTAGTGCACTAGTTAGTAAGTCCACCATTGTGGCAGTGAGGTCATTCTAACCCCTTCATATGTATTTTTTTTTTTTGGGTTTGATGCTTGTTTTGGGTCTTGTAGGTCTTTCTTCCATCTTGATTTATTGGAGAAATTCATTACGGGATATGAACATTGATGTGATAAGAAGCAAGGGTTTCAGATCACCTTTCGGCCCTATGAAGATCAGATTTAGAGATTTTATGCAGAGACACTGTGGTGGCTAGATAACCCACTACTGACAGGGCGTCCGTAGGTTCTCCAGTCCTCCCTCCAGGTGCCTCACTCCTCCGATAACTCTAATCCAGCTAGATCCACTACCTCCATCCTTTTGAACTCTGCACATAGTCTTGTTCCTACTCCCGATTTACCCAGTCACCTCTATGACATAGTCCTCTGAGCATCTGTTATTAGCTGAGTTCTTTCCTCTTCTCTCTTGCACATTAGGGTTTCTATTTTCATTAGTTTTATTACTTATCTCATTTACATATTATCTTAGTGCATTTATTTGTTGTGTTTATATGTCCTCCTAGATTAGATTAACTATCCCTTACTACACTTAGTTAGTTAATTTTAGTTAATCATTTTGGTGAACCCAACTTATTCATTCATACTTCCACCTTCTTCATTCCTAGGCTTGAGTCATCATGAATATATCAATCAATGATTACTTTCTTACAAATCCTGATTTATTACATAGATTACAAAATTTTCTTTCTACTACCCATATTTGTGTCGACATGCATCCTGATTTGGTTTATCAAGCATTTGTTGATGCATTTTCTCCACATCTAGTTTTCAAGTCTAACCTTCCTATTGATGTTCACACTTTTGATAATGACCCACCTTTGCATATCATATCTCACATTCATAATGTCATTGTTAAGTGCACTCTCATTGATAATGGATCTGAGCTTAACTTGTGTCCTATGTCATTCCTTGAAGTTTTAGGTCTCTCCACTTGTGACGTTAGCCCATCTAGTATTTCCTTACATTCTTATGATGGCTCAGTCTGTCCATGTCTTGGTCACATTACATTTCCCATTACTGTTGGTCCAAAGACATTGTCTTCTTTTTATTGATTTTCACATCTCTTATAATGGATCTCTCGGTAGGCCATGGCTTCATGCCATGCAAGCACTTTACATCATTGTGTCAAATTTTTACATGAGAACATGGAGTATACCATATTTCATGACCGCGACCCATTCCAATATTACAATCATGCACTCCTAATACTAGTCTTCCCATTCCACGCATAGATATTACTAATGAGCCCCAACCTATCGAAGAACCACCCACCTACCACCACTTGATGGTACCATTTTTGTGATAGATGTAGTTCCTTCTATGCCACATGTCACTACTACTGCTATGATTCCTTATCAAGGGGCCTATCCAAGCTATAGACATTTCTCTATCACATCCACCTTCTCATGCACTACCTACCTTAGCACGCCCACCATTCACTTGCATGTTCTTCATGAATGGTTCATATTGGGAACAAATTCCATTTGACCCTACGTATGTCACTATATGTACACATGAGGTTTGTCTCACTTAGGCCTTACTTTTGAGGACCTCCACCCTACATTGTATGCTCCTCATCTTTATTATGGGTATGTCATCATATGTGTCGGATATGGTCTTTGTTTCTTTTTATCTCACGATATTTCTTGCATATAGTCATCGATCTTCACCACTCACATTAGGATAATCTTGGCTTACTTATATTAGAGGCACCTTAGATCCTAGTCATATAGACATTTCATTTCCTATGCCCTTTGGTCATGTTTTCATTTGCAATAGCTCTTTCCTAGGTTATACATAGAATCTTACTCATTGGTATGTACACACACGGTTGATCTTTTCCTCCATTTACTGATGAGGAATATTCTATGGGCATGTACACCTTACACCTCAATGGATCACTACGCAATCAACTAAACATTATTTCTTATCAGGTTACTAATTCTTACCCATTCGATTATGACCCGGAGGATGATGATATTCTCAATGAATTTACATGATCTTCTTATATACACTTGGGGGCATAGCACTTCACATCTTCCCCCCTCACCTCGTCTTAGTATAGTCACACTCATGATCTTGTACACTCTTATACATTCATATCCTCACATTAGGAATATTCATCATACATTCTAGTTTCATTACCCAATGACACACTCTTGTGCTTCATTTCACACTTGAATGTTGAGGGATTACTACTCACTAAACCCCACACACTACACTATAGGCTTTACACATTGCGCTTCATCACACCTTACATTCTACATTTACTCTACAACATTTTTACATTCACATATTTACACATCCTACATTATGATAGTCATCATTAGGCATACATCATTGTCTACGCATCTTACATTCTATCCTACATATTGCATTATTCATTTATCTACATACCATACATATTACACCACGCATTTTCTATATATTATACTAGCCTTCATCATACAGATTCTAGCATTACATTACTATTATATCTACATACATTGCATGTCACACCATGCATGACACCTTACACATTTTACATGTCTAGCATTGCATTCTACATATTATACACTCTTACACATATTACACCTATTACACTCTACATTATGCATTCCCTTATTATACATCATGCATAATTACATGTTCTATTCACCCTAATTTTACACATTCTGCACATCTTCCATTTCCATTCTACACATAGTGTGTTTACACATTTTACCCATCACATGGTCAAATTTTTACACTACATTATCTTCTATGTGCTACACCCACTACCCGATGATGCACTTTAGTTCCTTGGTCCATACTCAACTATCAAGGGTTTACAAATCAAATGGACCTTACACTCATCACACATTTACTTTTTTACCTTTCACCATGTGACAATCTTAGGCTAGCGACATACGCTTTACACTGAATTTTCACCTATTCTACCATTTTGTAGTGGTATACACCTTATGTTACATCACCACTCCTTCATCTCATCTTGTAGTGACATACGCTTAGGGATAAATCATCACTCATCCATTCATCCTATAGTGATATACACTTAGGTATAAATCATCACTCATCTATTCATCTTATAGTGATATATGATTAGGCTAAATCATCACTTATACATTCATCTGGTCGTAATATACACTTCGGCTATAGGGTTCACACACACATCATCACTAGGTCACATATTATCACACCTACACACATTCCTCATAAAGCATTAGACAAAATACACACTACTCGACCATTTCCCGATGACACACTCTCATTTATAGTTCATTCTTGATTGTTGAGGGGGAAAACAAAATGAACCTCACTGCATACATTTCCATCCACTCGGGGGCACACCTGGCTCCTATTACTCTATCATGTATTCCATTTCATCCATCCACATCATACTGCATATATGGTTGATTTTATTCTTTCTCATTCTTACTTTTTCATGGTCACTTTATTACACATGCTAGTTAGATTACTTGTATGTCATTTATCTATATCATCCACACATGCATTCACATCTTTTTCTAGTTGTGATCACGGATACAGATCTCTTACATTTAGTATAGATGTTCACCTTCTACCCTTCCTACACTGGTCATTGGGGGCATCCACATTTTTCTCTTCTAGGTGGTATTGTTTCATTTTGTACTTAACACTTTACATCACTTGCTTATACATGTTTTTGACATATTAGTTATCTTTCTAACATGTTAATGGGTGCTTCATGTGCATTTTTTTATGCAAGGATATTGGTTTCCATACTTGTTTGTTACATTATATACTATTATTTGCTATTGTTTACGGGCCTTGCCCTATGTTTGGTGTGCACACTTGTTGTTTTGTGGCCATGATGGCCTTGTGTGTCTTACAACATCATGAGTGATGTCCCATGTTTACAACCCATTTTGTGGCTTAATTTTCTTCTTATGTGTTTACATTACTTTTCTTGGTAGCTTACACATTGTTTGCATATCTTATACATTGTTTTCTATATACATGTGTGTTTACACTTGTCTTTGGCTAGCCTTCTTGTTTTTGCATTCTTGGTTTCCACAAGAACTTTTCATGGTTATAGCAAATACATGTGGTTGGTCCTCTTTTGGGGCCACATTCTCCTATCAGTGACGTCGCATGCACCCCAAAGAGGGGGCATCATTTGGGAGTTTTACATACTAACATAGTGCATTTACACCGGTTTAGTTCAATGCACTTTCTCCCTTTATTATGGGTTTACATACAGCGAGTGGGTTCAGACCAATCTACAAACCCCATACATAGCATGCTTTTACAAGACATGGTGTCCTTAGCATTTTGGGAAGAAGTTACATGCTTGGAGGTTACAGTGGGTGTGCCTCTCTACACTACTTTGGCCAGTGGCATCATATCACCCAAAAAACTAGGACGTATAGAGATCTCTACACACATTCAAGGAAGTAGTTAGAGCTTAGAGGACATAGAGCATTTCCTCCCTACACTTCTTCGGCCTATGGTATGATCACCCAAAAAACTTGTAATATAGGATATCCTTCTACACACTCTCTCTCGACATGGATCAGGTGCACATGTTCCATTTACATTTACATTTAATTTTCCATTTACATTTTTGTATTTTACATTTACATACACATTCGTCTTTTACATAGTATTTTTACACTTACATACATACATATTTGACTACTTGATCATTTTCTCATTTCAATTATGGTAAGCAATCAAATGAGGGACAAAAGCAAAACAAGTGAACACTCAACAACAACAACACATACTTTACATCACACATGCTTTACTAACCATGTACACTACTACACACACACAATACACACATGCATTCTTCCCCTAGGTTCACTCTCATCACTTTTTTTTACACATTTTTCATCTTTAGTTTCCATGATCCTCCATCTTTTTATCATTCCACACTTTTCTAGTCCTTCAACATGCCTTCTTCATCATTCTACATCGGTATCAAGTATGCATCTCTATCTACTTTATGTTACCAATATTTCTTCTCACCAACATAAAGTGGGGAAAAATGTAGTCACAAAATCATGCACTTTAGACATTTATTTATCCCGGTCTCATACTACTATTTAGAAGGTTATTGAGGGAAGAAAGTACTAATTAACCCCATCCTTTAGCCATCTTATTTTATTTTATTTCATCATTACGAACCTCTTGCACCCATATGCCCAGTCATATTTTATCATCCCACATTATTTTAGCCTTAACTGGGCACCCAGATTAGTATCGGGGCACCCATGTGGGTGCCTGGTCCCACCATGGGTGCCCCAATCCTTCTAGAGCTTTCCTACCTCTTTTTGGGATCTTTCTAGTCATTTGACATCTTTATATTTCTTGTGGTCTGCCTTTTCAAGGTTAATTATGAAATTAGACCAAGAGAACCCTATAAATATAAAGTTATGAGACCATAATGAGGGACATAACATCACTTACTACTATCACTCCATCTAGAGTTGCATCCATCTATTACATTGGAGATCACTTGCATCCACATAGATCCATCATCAAGGCACAAGGCTAGGACATTTGCATCACACTTCATGGGGGATTTTATTCTATTTCATGCACACATTCTATTACATTTTCTACACATAGCTATTTCTCACTACTTCACAAAGTGTGACTGCACAAAATTAACTAGGGCATGTTCACACATATTTGCATATAGAACTACATCGGATCTAGATGTAATGAAATGCTCAGTTAGTAATTCCACCATTGTGGAAGTTGAGGTCAGTTTGACCCCTTCATATGCATTTTTATTTTTAGGGTTTGATGTTTATTTTGGGGTCTTACAGTCTTTTTCCATCTTGAGTTGTTATCGACATCAGCACAAGACAACGTAGTTGATGCAACTATAAGAAATGGTTTCATATCACCTTTCATCCCTAAGAAGATTATATTCAAAGCTTTTACGCAGACCAAGGCACCCAAATTGTAGACCATAGCACCCATAGTCACCCTAGTCCTCCTTCAAGTGCTCTAGTCCAACTAAATCATCTAGTTCCATCCTTTTTGGAACTCCTACACATGCTCATGATCCTAATTTACCCAGTCACCTCTGCAACACATAGTCCCACAAGCATCTATTATCAGCTTGAGTTCTTTCCTCTTCTCTCTTACACATTAGGGTTTCTATTTTCATTAGTTTTATTACTTATCTCATTTACATATTTTCATTAGTGCATTTATTTTTACGTTTATATGTCCTCGTAGATTAGATTAACTATCATTTACTACACTTATATACATTTTAGTTAGTCAAGATCTTTCTCTGCAGGTTATAGGTGTGAACAAAGGTGACATTGGGACAAATGTAAAATGAAAAATAGAGATCAATAATAAAGCTCCTCCTTCACAAAAAAGATCAGATCCCGAGCATCTTGGTGGATATTAACACCTAGATCCAATCACTAGCACCCAAACACTCCCTTCCTCCCGTATGTCATTCATTACCATAGTTACTCCGAAAAGGTTTAATTCAATTTAGATTAAATCAGCCATAATTGAGTAGAAAACAAACATACACATGCACAACTAGCAAGCATGGATGAAAAACAAGCATAGCAATATGTGATAAAAATAATATGTTATATAAAATTGCTAGCAATAACTATGATCACTACATAAGACATGTGTGTTAGTCTTGTTAGTCCAAGAGATTAAAAAACACAATATATATATATATATATATATATATATATATGTAATCAAGAATAATGAGGAAAGAAAGGAACTATAATATAAATATAGCACCTGGATGTAGTATGCAAAAATAAGATGCCCCAAAGGTTAGCGGTTTGGGTAAATGGCGTGTCAAAGACCTATTATCATGTATCGATTTGTGTATTTCCTCCATCATGCTCAATATACCACATGAACACATGCGTGTAAAAAAGAAATGTTATATATCAAACCAAAGGAATAAACAACATGTATAATGTAAAGTGAAAATAATGTATGCTATAAAAACATGTCTTGATTTTGTATTTTTGTAAATATTTAAATTTTTTTGTGTTTAAGGCCCTCCATGAGGGCATAGATGAAAACCTATTCTCTAAAGAGAAGGAAGGGTGATCCAAGAATTCCTTCATGGAGGGGAATAGATAGAAATGATGTAACCAAAAATAAGAAATAATATTTCCCAAAGTGTGTTTGTATGTAAGGTGAGGTTTAGGTGTAGAATCACTCCTCAATAGTCAATTTGAACCTATAAACAAAGTGTGTCATCAGAAATGAGTGGGGAGTAACATGCAAACTATCCCAAAATAACCCTATGAGCAGGTGAAGGAACCACTTTGAAGATGATGGAGGGTCAAGAAAAAGGGGGATTAAGCTTAAGTGTAATATTTTTGTAAGTGCATAATGTTCATGGGACTTTTGAGAGGTCAATCATCAAGTGTGGCCAAATGTTAAACACTTGATCCCAATCGTCCCATAATATCTTAAGGGCCTAACCAATTATACTTGAATTTTCCTTTTAATGTTACTTTGGCATTAATGTTTTTCTAATTTTCTTTGACAACTAGGTCAGCAACCTCAAATTCATGGGCATGAACCTTTTTATTAAATGCCCATTTGATATGATCTTGGTATGTGTGAAGGTTCTCCTAATCTTGTACCCGTTTGGAGTTAAGAATTTCTAAATCATGTAAACATTTTTCACGGTAATCATTTTCTTTGATAATATTTGCAATTGACTCATAGAAGGAAGGGATTTATAATTCTAAAGGTAAGATAACCTCCATCTCGTAAGCTAAATAAAATTTTGTAGCATTAGTAGGTGTGAAACTACCGGTGTGGTAAGCCTAAAGAGTGTATACAATTTCATTATGCCAATCAAGTAAATGCTTATCAATTTTTTTCTACAAGATGTTGACAATGGTTTTTTTGGTAGACTCAACCCGGCCATTGTTCCGAGGATATTAAGGGGTAGAGAAAGTGTGTTTGATTTTAAAATTAGTGCAAAACTTATTAACAATACAGTTCTTAAAATATGATCCATTATCAATAATGATGGACGAGAGAATCCCAAAATGAGTGATAATATGTGTAAGAAATAAGTTACAAATTTCATCACCAGTGGTAGTTTCTAATAGTACCACTTTGAGCCATTTAGTGAAA
The DNA here is from genome assembly GCA_018340775.1 of Taxus wallichiana var. yunnanensis. NCBI lineage: Eukaryota > Viridiplantae > Streptophyta > Pinopsida > Cupressales > Taxaceae > Taxus > Taxus wallichiana. Next base: position 81,366,225 of record CM031234.1, read on the forward strand.
TATTCAATGGCAATAAGGATAAATTTATGCTTGTGTGTGGACTTATGGTTAACTTTACCAAGTAAATTGAATCCCCAAATGAAAAAGGGCCATGGGGAAACACTTGGTTGTCAAGCATGAGAGGGGGCATGATTAAGATTAATATGCCATTAGCATTAATCATAGCATTTGGCATATTTATGAAAATCTTGCTCCATAGCCAGCTAATAATAATATTTTCGTAGTAATTTTTGGGAAATTTACCTACCGTTAAAGTGGCCACCACATTCGCTATCATGCAATAGTGAAAAAGTAAATTGGGCGTTGCCGGTTCCTAAATAACACAAAAGGTGACCATCAAATAATCATTTGAACAAAGATCCTCCTATAAGGATGTAATGAATGGCCTCAAATCATATACGAAAACCATCCTACAAAGAAGCATTTTTAGGTAGTTATTTTATAAAGGTAATTATAGATGTGAGTAGACCATTCGGATTCTCGCCGCTACATGTGAAAACTAAGATATAAAGAGTATCGATTATGCCAAGATCAATATAAGCCTTGCACAATTGTCAGATAGTAAAAGTAACATAATAATTGGTTATATATAAGGGGATGAGTGAGGCATCATTGGCCATAACATTCACATGTCGATAGTCTTTGCAAGTGATGTTAATGATAGTGTAGGAAGTAAATGTTGAAAATAGGCTCTTAACTATATTATTATAAGAAATGATATGTTCTTATTTTATATTATAGATGTCTTGCACCTAGTGAATAATGAGTTAGTAGTCACAAATTGTTTTGATATGTCGTATTTATAGAGTGGGGGGCATATAAATTTCAAGGATGAGTGCTTCATATCCAGAGATATTATTATTCCATGAGATTCATAATCGGTAAGCAAAGGGAAGTGATTCCCTATGGGGTGACGAAAAATACTAGCTCCTACACTTGTGGCACACTAGGATCCATCAAACTACATAGTCTAAACCTTTGTATCAACATTATCAGTGATGAAATCCTCAGACCTCATTATGAATAGGTGAGGGGTCAAATTGTGGTGCTTCAAGAAGTTGGTCGGTGATTACCTACCCTTTTATTGATTTTTGAGATATAAAATTAATATAACATTATTTTAATAATATCACCCATCGTGTTAGGTGGCCGAAAAGTGTATGTGAGATAACAAATAATGTAATGGATATATCGTAGTAAGGACATTTACCTCAATGTTAATCATGAAGTGGAGAAAATTTTCTATGACAAAGATGAGTGCAAGACATAATTTCTCGATTAGAGTGTAATTGAGCTCATAAGGTAATAAATTATATTCGATATAATAAATGGACCACTCATGATTGTTATCATCATATTGGGAAATCAAGGAACCCAAATCATTCTCTCGTAGTAGAAAGATAAAACAAGAGTGGCCTACCTATTGGTAGGTGTAGTAAATAACATTTGAGATCATTAAATGATTTTTGATATCCATCATCCTAGTCAAAAATATTATCATTCTTTAACAATAGCGTGAATGGTTGATATTTTTTGGCCGCTTATACTACAAAACAACATATAGCTTGAACTTTATCTCGAAGGGATCATAATTGATTCAGTTTTGTGGTGGAGGCATGTCAATAAGTGCTTGGATTTTCTTGGGTCAACCTCAATACCACTATGGTAGATAATATACCTAAGGATATTTATATAAGTGACACCAAGTACACACTTGTGTCATTTTAACCGAACATTGTATTGGCACAAATGCTCAATATGAATCAAATGTCACATGTATGTTTATGTCATTCATCAATTTAACAAGAATAACGTCAATATAATCCTTAATAATTTTGTGTATGTTGTCATGGAATATATTTTTAATTACCTGTTGATATGTGGTTTTGGTATTCTTTAAGCCAAAAGGAAAATTAATGTAATGTAAGGTGCCCTGTGGGTAGTGAAAGAAGTATTTTCTTGATCCTCAGGATTTATTTTGATTAGATTATACCCGTGAAACTATCCATGGATGAAATCATACTATATCCAAAGAGTGGATTCAACTATCAAATATATGTGTAGGAGAAGGAAACCATCTTTTTGGCAAGCCTTATTAAGGTCCTGAAAATCAGTATAATGGATTTCACCATTGGATTTAGACACAACACAATAGTAGACACCCACTATGGATAATCCACATAAAAATAAACCAAACATCAAGGAGCCATTTAATTTCTTTAATTACAAAAAGGGCCACGTGAGGATGAATTTTCTGAATCTTTTGTTGGATTGGTTTGGCATTAGCGTGCAAGACAATATTATACATGGTGACAAATGTTTCAATCCTGCATACATGTTACTATAATTCCAAGCAAAAATATTAGGAAATCTTGGAGGAAAATTTGTATCACAAGTCCCTCTATCACTAAGGGTAGTAGAAAGAAGCACCAAGCCAAGGTCACAATAGTATCAAGGTTAAAGGATGTAGTTTCCTCATTAAAAAGATTCAATTGATCTTCAATATAATGTGTTATTAGGATGGTATTAGAAGGATTGGGAGATGTATTAGAAGGAATCTCTTCATTGAATAATACATGGGACCACAATGTGTGAGGAAACATATTATTATGAAAGAAGGGAGGGAGATCCTCATATGCTCCTAGGTACTTGAGAAGAGACTCCTCATTAGAAAATTCATCAAATAAAAGTATGTGTGAAAAGACATTATCATCAAGAATATCTGATCGAAATAATTTTATAGTAGACATAAAATGCAGAGTGAATGGTTATGTGAGGTGGAAAGAAATATGGGTGCCATAAGAAGTTTTTTCAAAGGACACAAAGAGTATCTAGTTTTCTCTTTAGTTTGTTGTGACTTAAGGGTGATAGGTTAGGAAATACCTTTAATGTCCAAGCCCTTGGCTAGTAAATCCATACTATAAAAATATTGATATTTGACTCCATAATCTTAGTAAGAAGGTTGTGATTTAACAAATATTGAATTATTTATAAAACCCTAATTGTAGAGTCACATATGATAAATAAAACACTAGAGTACATAAATAACAAAATAAATAAGCTAAAGAAATATGAAACCCTAGGTGCAAGAGAGGGAATAAAAGGCTTATCTGATTTCACAATAGATCCTCAAGTGTGTTAGACTAGAAAATTGATAAACAAGAGGAGAAAAGTGTCATGAACCGTGCACTAGTAAATTCTGTAGCTATCGGATCTTCCTGGATCAGGCGCTGAACTAGGTTAGGGGCACTGGACATTAGAGACTACTTATGGGATCTCATGACTACAAAAGATCTTAAAACTAATTTTTCTGTGTTGCAAGATTGTTTCTCTCCTTCGTTGTTGATATCTTGTAAGTTATTGGTTGATCACCAATTTGTATGTAGTAACCTCTGAAAAGAGAGAGATAACCTGCAAAACCCCAAAACACATCAAATCCTTAAAATAAAAATATGTAAATGGGGATTCATATCGACCCCGAAGGTCACCCAACTAACTAAGCTTACAACCAAGTGTTGCACTACATTTCTAATCCATTTATTTATTGTGTGTGTGCAAGAATTCATGCCCTAGGTGGCTCTTTTGTAAGATGCACTTGATAAAAAGGAATAATAGATGTAGTGATGTAGATAGATGTGTGGATGTTAAAATGAACTTCCCTTCCTATGTGTAGATGCAAAAATGCAGTCCCTTATCCCTTGAGTGAGTGTTAGATGGATGTTATGGTGCTCTTATAATGCCTTTGGATGCAACATTAGGTGGTGATAATGGGTGCTTAGATCTTGGTCCTTTATTATGGTTACATAGCTTTGTATTTATATGATTCTCTTATTTAAAATTTTTAATTGACAACTAAAAGACCAACCCATAAGAAAACAAGATGTCAAAAAGATAAAACAGACCCAAAAGAGGTGAGTAAGATACAAAGAGGTCGAGGGGGCCCAGAGGGGATGAGGAATTTTAGGCATCAAGGCCCCTAAATTGGATGTTGGTGTCTAGATTCAAGAAATATAAAGCAATGAATATCGTACTAGATTTTGGGGTGTGAAAAACCAAAGAGGAAATAAGAAATATAGAAAAGAGGCCAAAGATAGATGTCAATTACTAGTTTTATCTCTTAGGAATCATATGAATAGTAGTATGTGATTAGGACCTAAAAATGTACCCAAGTGCATGATTTTGTGTTTACATTTTCCCCACTTTATGTTGTTGAGTGAATACTCGATAACATAAAGTAGATAAGAGATGATTTATGGTAACCATGTGTGATGGTGAAAGCATGAGAAAAGATAAGAAAAAGCGTGAGTGATAAAAATGAAGTGTGGAAGGTAAGGAAGAGGAAAGTGACCTAGGGGTGAAGCATATGTGTTGTGTTATGTTTTTTTACTTGTTGTCATTGTTGTGTGTTCATTGATGTGGGAGTTATTCTTTTGTTATGTATATTAAGGATGGACCTGCAAAAGAAGAGCGAAAGAGTATTCAAATATGTGTTATGTGAAAATATGATCCAAGTATGTAAAAATATGTAAAAAATGTAAAAAAGTAGTAAAAGGAAAATGTGCACCTAATCCGTGAATGAGTGAAAAGGATAGAAAAGGTCCTGAAAATTTATAAAGAAAAAGTTTTTTCAGGTGATCTCACGCCAAGAATGAGTTTTTGGGTGATCTCATGCCAAGTGATTTTTTTGGGCAATCTCACGCCATGAAAGAAGAGTGTTGGGGAGAAAGGTCTAGTGTTATTCTCCATCCCTGACTGCTTCCTAAAATTTATACACCATTATAGATGGTGTGATCATGTTTTGTTATTTCGATCCATATCAATCCAAGTATAAAAAGAAGATAGAATGCATTATGATTGCTAGAGGATTGTGCCTTTACTATGAAAACTAATCTATAAACTACTAAAAACTATGAAAATGAAAAAGTAACTATAATTTCCCCTAGGTCATAGGCACCCAGGAAAGGTCAAGATGCCCAGTGCTCATGTCTATATATCTGGCGTTGGTGTCTATGCTAAACTGAGGACCCAAGTCAGAATCTAGGTCATTTTGTGTTTGTAACTTTGTTTTTTTCTTACGTTATGCAAGCATGTAATAAATCTTTGAGTTGTTTTATGGGGTGACTAATTCGTTCAATGTGTGCCCCTTCATTTGGGTGCATGCGACATCGTTGGGAGGATGTGGCCCAAAGGAGAGGACCAAATTTTGATATGAAACTAATACCTATAGGGGGGGAATGTGCATGGTAGAAACCAAGGCACATGCAAACAAATGGATAGAAACATGTGTTAGTAGAAAAAAGACAAACATGTATATAAACAATGTGTAATCTATAAACATGCAAGAAAAAAGACAAATAGACTACAAAAGTGGGTTTAAACATGGGACATCACTCACAATGTCACAAGACAATCATGGGAAAATTTTCCAAAAGAATACAAGAAATGAACAAATGAGACGTAGACATAGGAAAATCCACAAATAATGGCATACAATATAAGACAAGATAAAAAAATTAAAGTATATGCAGACAACCATGGTGAGAAATAGTTCCTGTAAAGAAAATGTTCACATGAAGCACCCATTAGCATGTTAGAAAGATAAAAATTATGTCAAGACATGTATATATCGATAGAGTAGTGTGTTAGTAAGAATAGGAAGTAGTATAAAATGAAACAATAACACCTGTAGTGTGTAAGAATGTAGATGCCCCCAAGAGCCTCGGTGGGAGTGGTAAGAGGTACAGTGCCAAGCATCATTAATATGTGTAAATGTCTATAGAAATTTTACATTCACAACTAAAGACCAAGTGAACACACATGTGTATATAGAAAAGATAATGACATACAAATTATATGTCTAGCATGAAAACAAAGTGTACATGTAAGTATAAGAAAACAAGAATAATTACAAACAAGATATGCAACATGTTGTGAGTGTGAATGGAATGGAATGCAAAGTGAATGTGATAGGAGTAGCGTTCCCCCAAGTGAATGTGAATGAGCATGAGATGAGGTTCATTTATAAAATACCCCTCGATAGTTAAGAATGAACCATAGAACAAGAGTGTCATCATCGGGAAATGGTTTGAATTGTGTGCACTAGAAAGATAGATCATGATAAATAGAGTTTTAAAATGAAAGTGGTGAGGTTCATTTCAGATTTAGACCATCAAAGTGGTCGATATGAATATGGAACTAGAGTGCATCATAGGGTAGTGTAATGTGTGAGAATGTGATGTCGCATGAATGTGAAGATGTGAAATGTGTAAATGTGTAGTGTGTGAGGTTCATGATGTAGTATGCCCTCAACAGTCAAGTGTGAACCTTAGCACAAGAGTGCATCATAGGTAATGACAATACAAGTTGTGTGTATCAAGTTGTGTAAGATGAATGAAAAGACTAGATGTGAAGCACAAAGCATAATAGTAGAAATGTGAGACACCTAATAATGCTAGAGGGGGAAGTAAGCATGATGCCCCCAAGTGTATGATGATGAATAAGCTATCCAAAAAAATTAAGGGAAAGGGTCCTCCACCCGATGCTTGAGGAGATAAAGGAGATAAGGTGTATGACCATGATGTTAAGTGATGAGACCTATGATGTATGAGACAGATGATGTATCGGTGAACTATACCTATGTGCATGAAGACCTAGAAGGTGATGAACACCTATGTGAAGGAGACCAGGAGGTGATGTATACATATGTGAAGGAGACCAAGGAGGTGATGTGCACTTATGTGAAGGATCCATCTAAGTAGTGGACCTAGGTTGATGAGATGGACTAGTGGACCGATGAGATCGAGTAGGTCATGTGTGAATAGGAGAAGTAGATTGTGCTTTAGATTTGAGAGGTCTAAGGGACCTAGATGCTCTAGTGAGTGTAATGAAACCTCAAGAGGAGGTGAGGACATGATGTGCATGGTGAACACCTTTGATGGTGATAACTTGTTTATTGTGAATGAATTTTAGACACAAATGATTCATGAAAATGATAGTCTGAACAACGCGAGCCAAGGAAGACCTAAGAGCATGTCACAACCTTTGATTGAAGGTGCCACAACGAATGGCACAAGAATGGTGAGAGGCCCAACTGTAACTATAATCTTGACAAACCATAAAATTTGGGAATTGGATATGATATGAGAGAGTGGATAGTTGATAGTGATAAGAAGTGCAATAGAGCACACACTCATATGAATTGATGGATTGATCATTGTATTATTGATAGCATGAGGTCTGATAGAAGCATGAATATGTAATGTATCAGAAGAGAATGTAGCATGATAATCATGATCAAAGAATGTAATGAATGGTGGAGATGCATCAACATTAGCAACTAGAAAATCAAGAGCTCCCCTCGATGAAGGAGGAGGCACTATACAATATGTATGATTAGTTGAAGAATCAACACTTTTTTCATGCTTAGGGAGAGGATCATTAAATATTTTTATATTTTTGTTTTCATTGACTAGCTTAGATGTCAAAGGCTCAAGGAGCTCAATTGCATTGTTTTCGATGAGATCTTGAATAAGATGTCAAAGTTTGAAACATCAATATGTAGAATGCCCAATGCATTGATGATAGTCACATCTAAATTTTTCATTATAATTGTGTCCTTTAGGTTGAGATGGATCCAGATTAAGTGGAGGAGGAAGCGTAATAAGATTTCTCTCAACAAGTTGTGGTAATAGAATATGTGGAGCACAAGGAAATTTGTGAATGTACACTTTGGAGGCTTTCATTGAAGCTTTTTAGGAGTAGAGATAACGTTAATAGTAGTTTTTTCTTTAGTTGGCTTAGTAGATGGCTTGAAAGTTGATTTTCTTTGAAATCGAGTAGAAGATGAAGTTTGATCATGATATTTAAGCTTTCCCATAGAAATAGTTTTCTTTCATGTAACTTAAGAGTATGGCATAGTTGATCAAATGATGGAGAGGTCTCAAAGATGACACTCTCTTGTAAAGGAGGAAAATTAATTTACTTTGGACAAATAGATCTTGTAATTCAGATTATGTGAGTACATTAAATATCTTAGCTAATTTGTTCTTATATCATAAAACATAGTCCATTAAATGCTCATTAGATCCTTATTTAATTTATGCAAGTTGAGCATAGGAGATCTTAAAACTGATATTGATTGAAAAATGAGTGAGAAAAACATCGACTAAATGTATAAATGATGTTACCAAATGACAAGTAGATCATAGAACCAACGCATAACATAATCTTGGAGAATTCTAGGAAAGAGATTTTCTAGTAAAGTATGATCATCCGCATAATCTAGACATGCCACATGAAATGCTCGAGATGCTCTTAAGGGTCACATGGCCTTTAAAGGTGGGTAGCTTAGGGGTGACAAAATTTGGAGGAAGTGGATAGGCTGAAATAGTGGGTGTGAAAAGGAGTGTGAAGGAGTAAAGTGGAATCAAGAGATGGAGATGCACAAGAAGTAGCTATTTGAAGTAAAAAATTGAGTCTACAAATCTTGATATAAAGAAGTTAAATTAGGATTATTTAAAGAAGAGATAGGTTGTGCAATAGAAGCATTAGGTTGAATGATGAGAGCGGTAGTAGTGAGAATGGAAGTAGTAATATTAAGGGGTTAAGTGGAGGTTGTGAAAGCGGAAGAACCGATAAGGAAGAACTAATAAGGGGTTCTAAGAAACATCTTTAAGAATTTTCAAAGCATGGAGAATATGCAGCGAGATAGATGTAGGGATTGTCATGTAAAGCTTCACAAAAATTGGTAAGCTTATCTAATTGCTCTTGATCAACATTGGTGTCTTCATCATATGATTGTTCACTATCAGATGTTTTGATGTTTTCGAGAGGAAAATTTTGAGAGTTAGCAAAGGGATTATCAAATTTAACCATTAATTTAGAAACCCTAAATAGATGGAGGGATCTCTATATGCTCAAAAGACCCAAAATGATCACTACGGGTGATGGGCATAAGAAGAAAACCCTAGAAAGAAGGTTGGAGTCAGTGTCGGGTTCACCAAATGATTTAACAAATATTGAATTATTTGTAAAACCCTAATTAAAAAGTCACATATGATAAATAAAACATTAAAGTATAGATCCGACATAAGAAATAAGATAAAGAAATATGAAACCCTAGGTGTAAGAGAGGGAATATAAGGCTTATATTATTTTTTAATAGATCCCGAAGTGTGTCGGACTAGAAAATTGATAAAAGAGGAGCAATTTGTCGTAAATTCATGCCTCGGTAAATTTTGGATTTGTTATATACTACCTGACTGGGAACCTGGATTGGTTCAGGGTGTCTGGGAACTAGAGACTACTTCTTGGCACCCATGACTATGAAAAACCTCATAAAATAATTTTTCTTGTGTCATAAGATGGTCTCTCACCTTCATTGTTAATCACCAATAAGTCAAGTCATTGGTTGATCATCGAATTCACTTATAACCTACAAAAGAAGAGATATAACTGTGAAACCCCAAAACACATCAAATCCTAAAAAGAAAAAGATGAAAATGTGGATTCATACTAACCCTTATGGTCACCCGACTGAGTGAGCTTACAACCGAGCACTGCACTACATTTTAGACTCCATGTATTTCTTGTGTGTGTGTGCAAGAATCATGCCCTAAGTGGATCGTGTGTAAAATGCACTTGGTAAGTAAGCAATAGCTATATGTAGCAATGTAGATAGATGTGTGGATTTCAAAATGAACCTCCCCTCCTATGCATGTATACAAAAAATGTAATCCCTTGTCCCTTTAGTGAGTGTTAGATGGATGTTTTGATGCTCTTATAATCCCTTTGGATACAAACTTAGGTGGTGATAATAGATGCTTAGAGATTGCTCCCTTATTATGGTCACATAGCTTTGTATTTATATGATTCCCTTGTTTGAATTTTGTAATTGAAAACTAAATTCCCAACCCATAAGAAAATAAGATTCCCAAAAGATAAATGAGGCCCAAAAGAGGTGAGTAAGATACAAAGAGGTCGGGGCACCCAAAGGGGACGAGGGCACCCGAGCTCTAACATCCTAGTTGAGAGGTGGCATCAAAAGTCAAGAAAGATAAAGTAGTGAATATCGATTTGGATGTGGGGTGTGCAAGACCAAAGAGGAAACAAGAAAGATAGAAAAGAGGCCAAAGATCGATGTCAATTACTAGTTCTCTCACTTATGAATCATATGAATAGAAGTTGTGATTATAACCTAGAAATGTACCCAAGTGCAAGATTTTGTGTCTACAGTTGGTCAAGCCATATGCAATGGAATGAAGGCTCTTAAGGAGTTGTATTAGTGTAATATTTAAAAGGATCTAGATCATCCTTAATTATGTACGTAGTTCCTTGATGAGAATATTTGAGACACCCATAGAGAGTAGAAGGTATGAAATGCATGGCATGAACCCATGGGCATCCTAATAACATATTATAAATAAGAACATTAGGTATAACATGGTAAAATTTATGAAGATGATTTAACAAAAAAATATTTTTTAAAAACCTTATATTGTAATGTAACAACTTATAAATAAGTAATAAAGTACATATATGAGCTAACTAATAAGCTAGATAAAATTGAAACCCTAGATGCAAGAGATGGAATAAGATACTTAGTTGATTTCAAAATAATCATGAAGATGTACTAAGCTCAAAATTTGATGGAACAAGAAGGCAGATTGTCGCAGTAAGAGCCCAAAAAATTTCAGAAGTGTTAGAAATGCCAAGACTAGGGCGTTTAAACTCAGTCATGGGTGCCTAGGCACTGGAGACTGGTTTTGGGCACCTATGATTGCGTAGAACCTCAAAAAATGATTTTTTATTTGTCACTTAAATTTTTTTGCCCTTCGATTTTGATCACATGTATGTCACACTAAGCCCGCAAGATTCACCTATAATCTGCAAACGAATTATCTCCTACAAAACCCCAAAACACATCAAATCCTAAAAATAAAAAAGATTTAAATGGGGAGTCAGACTAACCCTAACAATCAATTGATAAATTGAGCTTACAACTGAGTGATGCACTACATTTCAAACTCCATATATTTATGCATGTGTGTAAAGAATCGTGCCCTAGGTGGCTCTTGTGTCAAATGCACTTGAATAGCGAGAAAGTAGCTAGATGTCGAAATGTAAGTAGATGTGTGGATGGAAAAATTAACTTCCCCTCTTATGTATTTATGCAGAAGAATGTAGTCCCTTTTACCTTAAATGAAATCTAGATGGATGATTTGATTCTCTTGTAATGTATTTAGATGTAACCTTAGGTGATAGTGGTAGAAATTATTAGAGCTTAGTCCTTTATTATGGTCACATAGCTTTATATTTATATGATTCCCTTTGTTGAATTTCGTAATTGACTAAAAGTCTAACCCATAAGAAAACAAGATTCCCAAAAGATAAAATATGCCCATAAAAAGAGGCAAGTAAGATACAAAGAGGTCGGGGTGCCCGAAGGATGGGAGAACCAAGGTACTAGCATCCTATCCTCGGGCATCACTTTCCCAGAGTGATAAAGAAAATGAAAGAGAGAAGCATCGAATGGGTTGTAGGGTGTAAGAGGCCAAGAAGTGTCGAAGGAATGACAAAGATCTGGAGGGAATCCGTGAGCACCAAAACATTGCACTTAACCACAAAATGCGATGTAGCTTCAAGATCAAAGCAAGAAATCATTCATGGAAGCAATGTGCATGCATTGAGGAAAAAAGCTGAAAAAACCAAACTCTATTCCATTCCCCATGTGTTGCTCAAGATGAAAGGGTGTACAAATAGTAGTGGGGTGTGTAACTCCCCCACAAATGTAGCCGTCGAGAAGTGGGAGTTACATTCCCGGAATAGCTGGTCAAATGTAACTCCAATGACGCTCTATGACGTGTAAGAGCCATAATGACACCCTAGGACACCTAAGCATGGTGAATCACCTATGTGGAGGTATTCCATGTATTTAAAATAAATACATGGAAAATAACCTACACCACCCCCCTGAAGCATAGCTTAGGTGGAGACATAGATGAAAACAAGGAGAGAAGTGGGTCCTGGAAAGAAGCCTAATGAGGTACCCACATACAAGAAGCTCTCGAAAAGTGGAGTAAAAGGAGAAAACCCAATGGGAAAAAATCCCCCAAAGAGAGACAAGTCCACTCTCTAATCTAAGAAAGATGCCAAGGATGGGTCCCGCCATAGACGAGCCTGTAAAGGTACCCATGTACAAAGAGGCAATCTCGAAAGAAGAAGAAGAGAGAAGAAGAGGGAGATGAGAGGAATGCAGAAGATGCCATGGACGGATCTAAACTCTGCAGCTCTAGGAGGTCTCCCAAAAGAATGTTGATCATGAGATCCTCTGCCTCTGGACTGAAGAAGAGCCACCCATACCGAATTGTGTGCCTACCCTTAGGAAGGACATAAATGACGTGCTGGAAGTCTGCCCACTCCACAAAGGAAACTGAAGGCAGCAACACGAAGAACTTTGAGTCTGGTGCATTGAAGTGTGACATAGGTCTAGTGAGTGAGTGCCAAGGAACCGAAGGTAATGCCACGTGCGTAGAACTGTCAGAGTGTGAAGAGTGAACACCTGTAGAAAGGATGTCCACGTGATGTGAAGGGAACAAAACATCCTCCACAATAGAAAAGGGATCCACAGCTGAGGGTGGATCAATGAAGGTCTCTGGAAAAGTGGAAGTGGTAAGAATCCCAGAAGGGGCACTCCCAACAATGGAGATGATGAACTCCTTTGAAACACCTATAGATGGATGAGGGACCTGTAGTGCATCACAAGTAGACTCTACAAAAAGATGACTAAGGTCAGGCAGATACTCGTCCCAATGAGGGGGCTCAACAAATAGAAGAGCGATGTCAGATAGGTATGAGTCATCCAATGAAGGCAGAGGAGTGGAAGGGGCCTTGCACACTAGAAGTGGAAAGGAGGTGGGTGTGATGATGATATGAGGCTGAGTAGAAGACTGCTCGATATCTGATGAGATGTGGGGGGTGACAACAATGTCTGGAATAGTGAGAGAAAGAGGAGAAGAGTCCTCTGTAGTACTCTCGACATCAGAACAGGGTGCACAATCCTCATCATCAGAAGTAGAATCAAGCGAGTCTATGTCAGTGGAATGACCATCACATGAAGAAATGGAGGAGACAACTGAATCAGCAGTAGTAACAATGGTGGCAGTATGTGAAGGGTTTCCATAGAGGGACTGAAGAATGATCCAGACACGGTGATGTGGATTTGAGTGTGCCACATGAAACTAGAGAGATCGAGAGACATGCATCATTATTTGACCATAGATGTGGTCACAAGTGTCGAGAAAATCCTCTAGATGACGATGATCAATGGGTGCAGGAACTGGCCCAAGCAAGAAGGGTAAAAGACCCTCATGGGCAAAGTAACGTTCCATGGAAGCACGCCAAGCTGAATAGTTCTGTTGTATATATCTTCCCCCGGTAGATATAGACAAACAAGAATATGGAAATCAAAGAAACTCGAGCTCGATATTTATTAAGTCTTTGGCACCAATGTGACCAGGCGCGATAAGTTCTGTCGACATGCTTTGAAAGTGTGCCAAGGGCGCCGAGAAGTTCTTGTCGACATGTTGAAAGGTGCGCTAAGGGCACTAATAAGTTCTGTCGACATGCTAAAAAGTGCGCCAAGGGCACACCTTCGGGAGGCGCAACATTTTGAGCGCCTGACGAGGAGGCGACTCGACCCGGATATTCGACGGCCATAAATTTTCACGAGGAGCTCGAGATTCACTCAAGGTTGAACTTTTCGAAAAAGCTTACGAAGTCCTCTGTCCAACTACAACCGGATATCTTTAATTGGGTGAGAAAAATTCTTAAAATGCAAAATACGAGTTCGCCACTTTTTGGGTTTGCTAGGGTTCTCACCTACCACCATTATGAGATAAATTAAATGCAACACTGGAGGTGGTTGGGGTAGATTTGGAATTCCTCTCTCTCTTCTCTCTCATTCTTCCTATAAATTGTAAGGAGGGGCTTCTTTCTAAACGTTGGACATTCTTGTTTTGCCCCTCCCTTCTTCTCTTTGGCAGGTGAATTTGTGGAAGTTCAAACCTCCCATTTAAAACTGTAATGCAAATTTGCCTCTTGGCATTCTGTAGTGTATTGTATCAATCTTTGGAGCAAATAATGCATGTCTGTGGATGATTCTCAACCCTCTCTATGTTCATTTTCGTCCTCCTAATCTTTCACTGCAAACTTGGTTATCTGTGCATGATCTTGCATTGCATTTTAATGGTCTGTGTTTATTGGCAAGACAGGTGTTCTTCATTCCTCGGTGCATCACCTTTGTTAGTTTAGGTTTTATTTTCATGCATCTTCTTACCCTGTCTCCTTGGAAAGTTAGTTTAGGTTTTTGAGTAAACCCTCTACATTTTATGTGTGCATCTAAACAGAGGAATAGGAACCGGCCTTCATCCGGAGAGCTTTTCCAATTTCATAAGGTCCCACACTTGGGAAAAGCTCCATGTTATGCAATCGCACTGAGAGTCTCAACCCATCGAGTTGTAGACATTCAGGGGTGTTGTGATTCGCCACCAACAGCCTTCCTCTCCCGGGGAGAAGTGGTGGAGGCTATAAGGAAATCTCAATGCTCAAGTCTAGAAAGAGAACTCTCCATGATGAAAAATGCAAGATGCAAAAAAGCAAGACGTCGGACTCGGCCGATAATGTGTCTGTGTGTGAAAGCCCAAGAGTATAGTCAACCCCCCAGAATGTGGCACTTTATAAAAGTAGTGTGTTTACAAAAATGACAATGTCATCATGTAATGTGTGAAAAATCATGCAACTTTGACCAAGGAAGCACTCAAAAACGAGTGTGAGTCAAAAGTTATGGCATTAAAACAATTCCCACAACTGATGGAAAATGCCACTAAACACTGCAAATGCATTAAAAAAGTACATGAGATGGGTGTAAAGGGTATCATGTGGGTACTCATTGGAAATGGCATCAAATTTCAGGTATAGTTTGTTTTTCTTGCGAGGGGGGATTAGCCTCCTGCCAACCCCGAACCTCGCCCTCCGTCTTCGACACTCAAAGGAAAGACATTCAACCAAGCAAAATACAGCCTAAAAATTAATACAATGCCATGACTGAATGTTTTTACACCTTAAAATATTAAAAAGGTGTTTGAAAGGAGGGGGCACATTGTGCTAAGTCATGTGGTTGTCGACCAAGCTAAATGAAGGGTCCACAAGCTATGTTGGTGCATCGGCCCTCTAACGACTCTCCTCCTAGCCGATTAAGGATTCCCACTTTGTTGAAACATTCAAACAATTTGCCGAGCAGGTTTTCACGAGCTAAAACTATGGAGTCTGGACCATCTTGAGCAAAAGACATGTCACGTGGAGAGAGAGAAACACGGAGTCACTAAGGCACATGCGTGGAGAAATGGTTGGAAAGGAATATGTAATGTGCAGTGTAGGTGGAAGCCTGAGTCTGGAGTCTACCATGACCATGCAAGTTCGGAGGATGGTGGAAGGAGCGCCAAGCAAGGTTGAGTTTGAACGCAGGTGGTAGAGGGGCCACACCACGAAGTAGTGAGCGAGAAGGTGTTGGTTGAGCGAACGTGACTAGAAAACAATTCCAAAAGGGCTGAAAAACATTCAATCTGAAACCACCCAATTCAACGCTCCAAGAAACCATCCAGAGCCAAGATTCAATATCTCTCAAACCAATGGAGCAGGAGCGTAGGAGGAGGCAAAGCATGATGGGAGTTGCACAGAGTTACTCACAACCGAGGTGCAACAGAATAGAGCTGAATGATCAAACAAGCTTGGACCAATATCTAAATCCCACAAAAGTGATACACAAGCACTATACAAGCCTGGAGTACCGAGTTGAATGAACCAGAGAAGGACTGAACTACGGCGAGCAGCACAAACTTGGGACACCATGAGTAGACTTCAAACTACAAATGTAACGAGGTGCTTCATGGTTTGTCCATACATGTGTTTTGGATACGATTCACTTTGTTGCTGCTTTCAACCGTTTCACCTAACATCGACCAAAAACTCCAAACCAGCCCGAGTATACACGAGTCATAGACCAATGTGAGGAAGGGCTCGCAGAAGATCAAATGACCACGAAGGAGCACCTTGAACCTACAATTTTCTCTCAACACAGAAAACACTAGCATAAAACCAAACACAAGAACCTCCTTTTTTAAAATAATAAAATGCAAGTAGAGCACAAAATAGAATGGGAACTTGCACAAGAAACTACGAGGCGAAGAGTAGTAAGCAACCGAGGTGAGCAACATGATTCTGATACCCAAGCTCTGATACCATGTCGGAGGAATGACGAAGATCTGGAGGGAATTTGTGAGCACCAAAACATTGCACTCAACCACAAAACGATGTAGCTTCAAGATCAAAGTAAGAAATCATTCATGGAAGCAATGTGCATGCATTGAGGAAAAAAGCTGAAAAATCCAAACTCTATTCCATTCCCCATGTGTTACTCAAGATGAAATGGTGTACAAATAGTAGTGGGGTGTGTAACTCCCCCACAAATGTATCCGTCGAGAAGTGGGAGTTACACTCCGGAATAATCGGTCAAATGTAACTCCAATGACGCTCTATGACATGTAAGAGCCATAATGACACCCTAGGAGACCTAAGCATGGTGAATCACCTATGTGGAAGTATTCCATGTAATTAAATAAATACATGGAAAATAACCTACACCAACAAGAAGAAGACATGAAAAAGACAAAAAGGCCAAAGACAGGTTGTTAATTGCTAGTTGTCTCATTTACGAATCATACGAATAGTGGTATGTGATTATAACCTAGAAATGTACCCAAAGTGTGTGATTTAGTGTCTACACAAAAGTGTGTGAACCCAACATGATTTGACCAAATAGATGATGTGATATGTTATCAAATCCACAAATATAAATAGTAGAGGGAGACAAATCTTCATTATGAATACCTAAAATATGCAAGAAAGAAATATTACAAATAGTAATCTTTGAACCATTATCAATGAGGACCCACTTAACCAATGTCCTATTGATACAGACTTGAATATAGAGAGGAATCCCATTATTAATGGCATTTTTTGGTGGTAGGTCATGTGAATCAAAATAAACAAGCTCTATGTGAAAGTTGAAACATTGAGGAATAAGCAAGAAGACATAAGAAATATTGGTATTAAGGTTTATCAAAATATGTTGGAGAGCCTTGTAAAAATGTAATCGATAGGTAGGATCACTATTAAGATAACCAAAAGGGAAATAGGAGAATCCATGACATGTCTACTAATCATATTAGAAAGAAAAAACCCTAAAGCAACTAGGGATAGGGTTATTATTCTTTATTCTGGGAGTCGTTCACCAAATTATTTCACTTTTTAAGTGATTAATATCAACCTTTTTAAGATTTAGAATGTTCCTAAATAACATGCATAAAAATGATGAATTATCTGTTACAGGAGGATATTCTAATTTAATTAACTTCCAAAATTAATTACATAAATCAAAATAATGCTTTACAAAGTGATTATTGATCTAGAAACTATCAAAACACAAAGGAGGAATTGCACTTAGTTGATTCTATATGAACTGGAAGAGTCTGAGTGATCTGAATGCAGGAATAGGTTGATATGAGGCTGGAAATGCTTCGTTAATATAACTAACACCTAATACTAGACCTGGAAAGACCATAGAAATAGATCAATTTATTCATACAATTCTAACCCTATTATGCAGTCTAGGCCCTGCTAAGAATCGAGTGCCTATAACTTTTTGAGTGCTTCACCTACCTTGAAATTATTTTCATTGTATGTCGGTCTTCTTCACTCACCTTCATAATGGCTCTATAAACTCTACTCAAACCCTCAAACCCTTGTAGTGCAAGATGGAGTTCATGTAAAACAAAGTTAGGTGGGTTATGGGCACCCTTGTGTACCATCAACGTTGTCATTACTCTAAAGAGGGATCAAACTGCACGTCATTCTCCTAGCATATGATATCTACCGTAGTGCAATTATAACTTGACAACCATGCTTTGACAATGTCTTGCTTGAGTTTCACACTTGCTCAAATACTTGGGAAGGGTCACTTTTCTTGTTTATGGAAAGAAGATGGATAATCCTAAACCTAGGAGGAGACTTCATACCTATAAAGGGTGTTTCCTAATATATTTTCATCGCTTAATTTATTTTCTAGGTATCAATAAGTTCTTTTTGTGATTATTTTAACATGAAGAGAACTTTAAGAGTCCAAACCCCAAATGAGGTATGATTGACTTGTTTATATAGTATTACGATGGTTTTTTTTTTTCATGAACGTTTGACCAAGAGATAATATTAGTCCATATAAAGACAATGAAATTGAGAGTTGGGTCCAAAACATTTCAGTCCAAAACCATACAGTAGGATCATGATTGACAGTGTCAATTTCGGATGAAACTAGCGGTTTTGACGAAGAGGAAAAAAACACATTTTAGCTTTTTGGGTTGGAGGATGGATGTCTTTAGAAGAATTCTATGTTATAAAACCTTAGGAATACTTATAGAGAGGTATGCAAAGATAATAAAGTAATCAAAGAGCTATCAAGGTGTGTTAAGAAAGAGTGAATAGAGTGTATTTATGCATGCAAGTGTGCAATGTCAAGATCAACAATGTCAAAGGATATATTTCCAAATTTGAGTTTCTACATAGGGATGTAATTTATTTTTATATCTATATAAATTTAGTTTTGGAAAGCACAAGAAAATTTAAAAACAAAAACATATTTTCAACTATTTAGATTGTAGGCTCACATTTATTCATAGATCAAAGGATAATTCATTTGTAAAATAGATTAAAGTTAGATTTAGGTCATGTATCTTAGTCTAAACAACCTTAGTCTCACAAGTCAACTCATAGATTAGATAATTTCAATAGAATGGCATAGGAGTTTTAGATCTGAAAACACTAACCTCATTAAGGATACCATCATTTACATTTCCTTAGTTTGTAAAAAAATTAATTTCAATAAATATGCCTTTCATTCACTATTGAAATTTGTTCCCTTTCATGTGTTTGTTGCAACTTATAAAAATCAGAAAAACACCAACAATGTTGTTTGTTTAGATTTTCATTAAATCAAGTGAAGTAAATTAGTGAATTGGTTGTTAAAACACTTATGAAACAAACTGATTTTGAATTCTAAAAATCCATTTCCAAAGAGCACTTGACTTCTTGATATCACATCTAAATGTTTCCCAAAAATCTTCATAAACTCTCAACTAAGAAAACATTATAATTTTTAACACACGCACAAGATAAATTTTGAACCTAAACAAGCTTGAAATACTCGTACTTAAACTTACAATGATTATAATACACAAATAATCATTTTGGAAATGAGGAACATTATTTTTCAAACAAGTACATTTTTTTATCCACAAGAAAATGAGAAATACTTTGTTCAAACAAACTCACAATTCATCCCTAAGCCTCTGGTTTTAGCCCAGGATTTCTCTAAGATAACTTCTCATCACATGATCCCCTTTGTGTTTTGTTCCTGACCATAACAAAAACCACACAATGATCAATTCCTCTCAACTATGGATGACTCTGGAAAATCAGATATTCCATGGAAGAGTTAGACACTTTCCTCATGTCCCCACTCCACTTGGACACCAAGACCTCTAGGATGACATTTTATCTAAGCTTAGATAAGAGGTGTTCCATTATTCTCCTTCCCCGCACAAATCATCCCACAATTAGTTTTTTTATAATTAATCCCTATAAGACAACAACCATATTTGCCACCTTATCATACACTCATTACCACTATAGATTTAAGTTCTCTTGGATCATTCATTATCCATTGCTCTTCTCTATATGACCCTACTTGATCATCATCGACCTAGCTCCAAAGGTGACCATTTCACTCAAGTATCACAACCTAACACCCTCCATTCATTGACCAATACATAGGCCTAGGGATTCATTTCTCCATTATCCTAGATTGTATCATACATCGTGATCAAGTCTCGTAGGAGTATCATTTCCCTCGACAAGTAGGTTTTGCTCACCCAAGAGTATAGGTAGTGGTACCACATTTCTGATTTGTTTACATTCACATACTCCCATTTTTTACACTCTTATACCATCCAAAACCCTATTCTAGCATCATCTCATCATCCTCTATGTCAACTACCTTGGGCCGTACTCACGAGGAGTCAAGTGCATATAAAACACCCCTATGATTTTTGGCATGTATAAGTGCTACATAACTTTAGAACGGTATACAAACAAGAAGAAACTATTGTACGAGATGTGAATGGATGTGACAAGGTAAAATGATGGGCATATTTTGTGTGCCTATTGACTATTACCATGATTATGATTATGATTTTAATGGATGGCCTAGATAAACCTATAATGAAATCCATAAATACCCCCTCCCACTTTTGGCTAGGAACTAATAAGGGTTATAAAATACTTGGTATTTAAATAGTTTCCCCCTTGTTTTATTGGCACACCATGCATTCAACAACAATTTTTGTATATCCCCATTGATACCTTCCCAAAATAAATCTTTCTTAATTCTATGATGAGTTTTCAAAATATAAAATGCCCCTATTGAAAATGCTTGAAACTATGTAAGGATATTGTGCTTGAGGGAAGAATCATTGCATAGTATAACAAATATTTATAGCATAATTCATTCCCTTTCCACTCTAATTTTTCTAAGGCACTAGAATGTTTCTTGAGGGTTCTTGGCATTTTCATTTTAACATAACCTTGATACTATTGCAAACATCATTCTAAGAGCACTCAAAAGGGTTCTAAAGCTTCCTAAATTAGTTTCACATAATCTAGAGAAAACCCTATAGCAAAGTTTTAATAACTCAATTAGGTCAAAGAGTCTAGCTTCATCCATTGTAAGCATGTAAAGATCATATAGCCATGTTTTAGAAAGGGAAAATTCACTCTAATCATTTCACATAAATTTTAATAAAAGGGGTTCAGTCCCATAACTGAGGTACACCACATCTCACTACTACCACACTGGGTAAATTTTATACTACACAGTTAGCTTGCTATCATAGTGTAAAGAGACATGATGACACTCTTAAGGCATTCGTTAGCTATGCACACTTGAAAAAAAAAGCTAAGATAACTACCTAAGGATTGACCCTATAATGAGGGCATGTAGTGTAGCACTTAGACTAGTTTAGTAGTTGGGAGTCTAACCGCCAAGGGTAGTCCAACCTCAAACACACACACACATGCTTTTTCCTTGTGTTTACTAATGCTCTAGTGATTGGTTTTTTAGGTTGTTAGGTTTTATACTTTGTTTCAAGTTATTATAGGTCATCTAGAGGCTATGTGAATAGGAGCAACATACAATGAAAATTATTTCTAGATAAGTGAATCACACAAAAATTGTAGATCCAAACTATTAAAGGGTCTAAAACCATCCATATCCAACATAGACCATATATATAATTTGTATGGTCTTGCCCCTACTAATTTCTTATTTCTATAACTTCTAGTTCATAATCTCATGTTTCAAATCTTGTTTCAATTTCCTACAAAAATAGATTCTCTCTCCCTACCTTGAGCAATTAGGTTTATATTTCCTCTTGCGTATTTGAACCAATTACTTATCGTTTAACAACCATTTCAATAATTTCAAGTTTAAATACATTATTATGGTCATGTATAATTGATGTTTGAATTTAATTAGATCATAATAGTCTATATTTTGCAAACACTTACATCCTTCTTATTGTTGTGTACTTTCCACAAAATAGAAATTAATTATGGTGTAAACATCAAGAAAGGCCTACAAAAATGTTTATCAAACTCTAAAATGTAGTTGATGTGTTTTTGAGTCCGAAAGTCATTATCAAAAATTATAATGGACTTCATGATTTATGAAAGTTTTCTTATGTATATCCTCATCTTGATCCAAATGTTATGGTAGTAACAATGAAGATCTATTTTTGTAAAATAGACAACACCATATAACTCATCTAGTAAATCATTAATTATTGGGATAGGGAACTTATATTTGATGGTATATTTGTTGATTTCTTGGAAATATTGACACATCCTACAAGTCTCATCCTTTTTATGCACCATGATCACCAAAGACGAATATGCACTTAATCTATATGTCTAATAAAGCCTTCATTTGACATCTCTTCTACCATTTTTCAATCTCACTCTTCTAGGCATATGGATATTTATATGGTCTGATGTTTTGTGGTTGATTACCTCATATAAGGTGAATTATATGATCATGGTATCTTTTTGGTGGTATTAATATTGACATTACTCAATAATTGGCCAAGTGATCATCAATAATATTATGTAAATCAGGGAGTTGTAGATAGATGTGTGGGTGAACTTCCATATAGCACAACCATGTAATAAATCCTTTAGCCTTTTTTGAAAATTTGTTGCATATGATGAGAACAAACCAGGTTGTGGATATTTTTCTTATAGTCCCCTTAGTTCAAATGTGCTTCTATAAGAATAAAAATACATAATAAACTCCTGAAAATTCATTTCTATCGCACCCAAGGTCATAAGCCACCGGAGTCCTAAAACAATATCCGCTCCTCCCATGGGATTAGTAAATATAAGGGAATATAATTTGTAGTATCACATAACTAATTTGATTTTCTGGAATCTTCCTAAACAATTAATTATCCCACCATTTCCAATCATAACTTGAAATTATGGAGTTGGGTAGATATAACAATTTAAATATGCCACCAACTTAGTGTTAATAATATTATGTCTACTCCTCGAGTCAATTAACACTCCCACCTTGTAGCTTTTAAGGAAACCTACAACCTTGAGTGTTTGTGGAGTGATAATACTAGAACATGCATGACATGATATCATTAGTTGGGACTCATCGAATTCATATTTATGAACCTATTCTTCATCCCTTTCCACTTCATTAGATTCTTATTCCTCATTCCCCCCTTCAATGTAGAATAATTTCTTCTCAACACATGTATGTACCCTACTCCATTTTCTATCACAATTGAAATATAAACCTTTTGATCGTTTCTCTTTATTTTTTTGAGGAGCCAATTGGGTAGTTCGAGGGAATGACTATGTTGGCCATATGCACTCCTTATTTATAATGAAAACCCTCCTTTTGAAAATATCTATGTTGGAAGAATAATTCACTGAGAGGGGGTGAATCAGTGACCTTACAAAAATTTCTTTCAATTATGTTTTACCATTCAATACATATTAACCATAGTGATCTTATAATGCATAAAAACCATTCACAAGAACATGAAACAAGAGATAACACACATATATGAGTGGGAAACACTCAAGGGAAGAAAAACAACTAAGAACTTTGTAATGGACTATTGTCCTATAAATTATTTCACAAGATCAAATTCAGTTGAGCACACACTCAACTTGGAGCACCAACCCCAACTTGGAGCACCTACTTAACTAGGTTTTAACAAACACCAACTTGCAAGGAAACACAATCTCCCTAAGTTAATCTAACACCTCACGTAATTTGTTCACCTTCTTAACCCTTTTTTGTTTGATCAAAAAATGATTACCATCTTTCTTCCCTTCTTCTCTTGATCACTCTTCAAACTTCATGTTATGCTTCTTCACTCATCAATATTCTTCACCTTGATATATACATGTACAAAATTACTTTCATAGGCTGACCACCTTCATGATATTCAACATAAACCCTATGTCGATGGTATACAAGACCACCTATTTCTCAAACATGTACTATATTTCACTCATTCATTTTCACACACCTCTAATAGGCGTAAAACTACCTTTAGATATATATATATATATATACATGATTCATGAACATATACCACTTGGTCAGTCATACACACCTAAAACCACTTAGGTCATCCATATAATAGGCCTTATAACATATTATAAACATGAATTAATCACAAATTAAACCTATTTTGGTCAAGACAACTCAATTATGCCTTTTTCACCTTTAGGTCTCGTGAGGACCTAATTGCATTAGGTCTTCCCGCATAACAACAAAACCTAATATCCTTGGGCTCACATAGCTTTTTCCAAATCTTAAAACCCTTTCAAATAATTTTTCTTTGAACTCTAATAGCTTCCTCCATCTAGCCCATCTAGTTTACCCTAGCGGTGGGGAATGTGGGCTATATGTGGGAGGTCTCGGGTTCATTCCCCGGGTTGGCCACCTCTATAGCTCATCATTACTTGGCTAGGAAGTTTCAAGCAGTTCAGCTACTTCATTGGTTGAGATGGTCTCTTGACATGGTGCCAAGCCATCTCGGTGTTCAATGCGATGGGGGTCAGGGTCGGCATGAATCCTGTGTTCAATGTGATGAGGCATGTCTAACATTGCGGCACAAGAGTTATCCTAAACCACTTTAAGCTCGTCCGGTTTACCCTAGTAGTGGGGAATCTGGCCTATATGTGGGAGGTCTCAAGGTCCATTCCCTAGGCCTTCCACATCTATATCTCATCATTACTCAGTTAGGCAATTTCGAGCGGGTCAACTACTTCGATGGCGGAGGTGGTCTCTCGATGTGATGTCAAGTCGGCTTGTTGTTCAATGTGACAGGGGTGGGGGTTAGACATGAATCCTTTGTTTAATGTGATGAGGCATGTCTAGCATTACGACACAAGAGTTATCCCAAACCACTTTTCCAATGGGGTTTGGGTGGATTGGTTAAGACAGACGGTTGTGTCTAGATCCACCCAGGTTCAAATCCCACTGGGCACGATCCCTTCGGGTGGTTATCGATGGTGGCGGATGTTGCATCATTAGTGGTTACTACTGGTGGTTATTCTTGGAAATGGTATACTTTTCATCGTCAACATTGGCGTCCGTAGTGGTGGTAACTCTAAAAACGGCGGTGGCGAAATTACATCATCGGTGCGGGCTCACTAGTCACATTCTAGGTTGGATTAATTGTAATATCTTGTCTCTGGACATTGGCTGTAATGGGTGGGGTCCCAGGAAACCCTCTAGTTCATAGCTCTGGTCAAAAGCATTTATCAATAAAAAAATAGCCTCCTCCATCCTTGATTAGCTCTACACCTTGCATTCATGCCATAATGGCTCCTTAAGAATAAAACTGTCAAATCACCTCAAAAACCATTCATGAGAAATTGATCTTGTGGGATCACTTAAAGGCTAGAACCTATTTATAAACCACTATATACATGAAAAATAGGTCTCTAACACCTTATTTCACCCATTTATTCATCTTGGCCAATATAAATTTTGAGAGCTACAATAACTTATTTATAAAATAGGCTTGTACCTACACATTTTCTCTCTCATCTGACTAACCACAACCACTTGGAGGTACCTGGGAGACTTGACTACATTCCCCAATAGTTTATTTAGAAGTTTGAATCCATTTTGAGTTGTTTTGAAAAAAAAAATTACTATCGAGTCCTTATTAGGGTTTTAGGGAGGTTTTCACCAGTTTGGTGTTAGCTATTGTTCATAAAGGATAGGAATTAGAATCTAAAACTAATGCCTAGAATTATTAGCTAGGACCCTTCCCCATCTCTCTTAAATATATCAGGTTCTCATGCAAAGGTTTTACATGCCTATGAACACCTAAAAGTGCTTCTCAGGGTTTGAAACCCTCATTTTGTGAGCTCGAGAAGGCCTAAAATGCACTTTCTTGTAAAATCATTCAAACCATGACTTCAAACTACATCAACATACCTAAAACAACTTATCTTACCTCTTTCCAAGCTCACATATGCATTATTTCTCTAAAATTGATCATCATGACTCATTAGGTTAAGCAAGGTTTAGAAGGGGTCTAGGTGTAGACCTAGAATGGAGGTTTTACCCCTATAGGTGGACTCTGAGTGACTTGTCACCTCACTACCATGCTCAAATAGTGATCAAACATCCTTTAAACACCTGTGACCATCCATGCTTATTTCATTTCTCTTCATGCCTCATGACTAAGCGTCCTATGCACTTGAGTTTGATAACACTTCTTCAACAATGTCTTGCATTTTGAAAGCTAAACTTGACAACCTTAAAGTTGTATTAAAATTATCTCTCGGTTGTATTAAAATTATATCTTTCTCCTTAAGATGACATCATCAACCTTTGACATTAATGACTCATCAACCTTTTGACATCAATAATGCACATCATCAATTGTTGACATCAATGTTAATACTCAACAATCTCCACCTTTGTCATTGGCGACAGAAACCACTATCAAAAACATTGTGGAAACCACTCTATTTCTCCCCATTATAAACATTAGAAACCATTCTCCCCCTTTGACATTAATGGAAAAGAGATACATGCAACTTCTTGGATCACATTTGGATCTTACCATACTAGAATAATGAACCAAACATGCTCCCCTATCTCCATGCATAACTTATCAACACTAATTTCTTGCTCTTGGAGCTAAAGAATAACTTTATTAGCTCCCCCTAATTTATTGACTTCCTTAATGACTTCTAGGAACATGAATCACACCTAACTCATGTCTCAAATCTTCAAATGTTTCCATTAGAAGTTGCTTTATTATAATGTATGCAATCTGATCCTTAATAGATACATACTCAAGCTTAACAGCTTTCTCACTAACTCTGCTCTCTTAGGAAATGATGTCTCATGTAAATTTTCTTAGTCCTTGAGTGTGTGATTGGATTTTGTAGACATTAAATCTATGCACTTGGCTACATTTCTAGGTCCTAGAGAATACTAATATATAAATGATTCCTAAGCAAGAAAACTAGTGATTGACAACGTATTTTACACCTTTTACTTTATTTCTTATACTTTTATTGACCTTACACACCATATAGCCATGTCATTATTTGATTGATTTATCTTATATGGCCTCAGACACTAGCACCTATTTAAGACAAAAGCACTCAAGTGTTCATGTCCCATCTAGGTGTTCATGTCCCATCTAGGTTCTCTTGACCTTATTCACTTTCTTTTTACTCTTTTAGGTCTCTTGTGACTTTGGGTTAACTTTTGTGACTTTGGGTTGGCATTTTAGTTTTCAATTACGAAATTCAAACAAGGGAATCATATATATACATAGTTATAGCTCTCAAATAAGGGGTCAAACACTAAGCATTACCTATCATCACCTAATCTTGCATTCAAAGGCACAAGAGCACTTCAAAGGCATTCATCTAGCACACTCACACAAGGGACAAGGGATACATCACTCTGCATACACAACATAGAGGGGGAAGTTCATTTTATTCCATCACACACATTTTATACATTGTTACATTCTAGATCTAGCTCGTTATCACTATGTAACTTGCATAAGGGAATCTTAGGGCATCATTACACACACATTCACACATAACTACATAGAGTCTGAAATGTAGTGCAATGCTCGATACTAAGTTCACTCTTTGGGTGACTGCTGTCAGGGTTAATCCGACTCCACATTTTACATCTTTTTATTAGATTTGATGTGGTTTGTGGACATGTGTAGGTAGACATTTGTTTTACAGGTTATAGGTGTGATTGGAACCCTAACAATAAAGTCAAAGTGATAAAATGAATATTGGAGTGAAGATATTCCAACCCAAAAAATTCAAAACTTGAACACCTAAGTGGACACTAGCCCTCAAATTGGAAACTAGCGCTGTCACTACTTTCCTCCTATGGACATTTTTTCCTTCATATTTCTGCACTTCTAAATCTTCACTAAACCTTTTACGATGTTGTTTCTAGCCTATTTCAATAGATACATAGTCCTGATCATTTCCAAATTACATGAAATTAGCTAAGTCACCTTCCTCTCTCTCACTTGCTTAGGGTTTCATATTATTGCATACTTATTACTTGTGTTTTACTATATTTTATCACATGTATATCATTAAGTACAATAAAGTTACTCTAAAATTAAGATTTAATTACATTTATATTAAATCATTTGGTGAACCCCACTCTTTATCAAACACTGGATCATTATTTTACATAAGCTACCAGCTTTGTTCCTCTTGAAACCCAAACCCTAATTGTACTATGGATCCTAAGGTTCCTCAAGTCTCCCTGTATGAATTACTTCAAATGTACTCACCTTGCAAAGATGTTCTCCAAAAATCCCTAGATATTATGTACCTCCCTTGCAATATGCCACCTATATAAGTAATTTCCATTTTCAATTGTCTCTCATAAGAACCCATCAATCCTGCTACCATAACCAATCAACCCATCTTCGAGTCAATTCAATATTTACACCATTTATTTCAAGATAAATTTCAAGTTATGGAAATCACGATTACATCCCTCATAGCTGAAATCCAACATCTCAATGTTTCTTCTCATGACCATGCTAGTTATTATTCTTCATCTCATCCTAATCCCATGTCTACTACATGTACCCATACAAGGGAATCCCAATTTTTACCACTACCAACACCTCTCAAGTTTGATATAAATGTTAAGCGACATGATATTCTTCTAGAGCTCTTGATTCACCAGTTGATCAACTTGTCACCTACTCATTACTACCCTCATTATTGGCTTAAAAATACAAAGGTCACCCATTTTGCAATTATCATAGAATTAATGGACATCATGATAATGATTGTTATGCTTTAAAATGAAGAATTGGGCACCTTGAGCATCAAGTTTTATTTCATTTTCTACACAACATTCTTGCTACATGCTCATCTCTAATTACTAAATCCCACTGGGCTCCCAAATCTACTCCCTCCATGTCTAATGAGCATCATGCCATAATTAATAATGTTCCTTCTCCAATAATTCAAGAGTCTCCTATCCAACCCATTGTCATACCACCTTAAAAAATACTTACCCCATTACCTCTTCCTATCAAGTCATCTACAACATTACCAATTCTAAATAAGCAACCACCTTTAAAATAATTGCCCCATTACCTTCTTCTATCAAATCATCTACATCATTACCAGTCCTAAATAAGCAACCACCATCCAAGGAAGCACCACCAATTCCCTCACCACAAGTTGAGATCATCACCAACCTCCTCCATTGAATGTATAGTTCCTCTTTTCGATCAAGGTAATTCTTACTTGTCATGGTCTTTCTCACATCATCACATAGATATCCATCACTCATGCACTTGGGGGCATCAGTCTCCCCCTCCTCTATCACTCTTGGTTGTCTTTAGTATCTCCTTATAGTTTATCTACTAGATTTCATGATTCGCACTCAATGTAAATATTTCCAAACATTCTCACATCACTTCGGTATACACATTATATCATCATTACCCGATGACGCACTCTAGTTCCACAGTTCATACTCAACTATTGAGGGTCCAATTATCAAATGAACCTCACATCACCTACTCTTTATTATACACTTTGTGCTTCATGAACAATCTTTCTCAAGCACTCTCACATCTTTGGTATACACATTG
The DNA here is from genome assembly GCA_018340775.1 of Taxus wallichiana var. yunnanensis. Lineage (NCBI taxonomy): Eukaryota > Viridiplantae > Streptophyta > Pinopsida > Cupressales > Taxaceae > Taxus > Taxus wallichiana. Next base: position 81,395,609 of record CM031234.1, read on the forward strand.
TACCATCATTTCCCGATGACGCACTCTTGTTCTATGGTTCATTCTTGACTATTGAGGAAGAATTTATAAATGAACCTCATCGCACGCACATACGTTGGGGGAAATGTGGATCTCCTCATTTTCACATCCTACACATTGCAACGCACCATCAAATTTATACAACATTTGCATATCTTGGTTGCATTTACTCTTGTTGGTTTGTTCTACTTACATGTTACATTTTGTTTTCCATGCTAGTTAAATACTTAGTATGTCAATATATTTTTCTATATACACATGTGCATTCACTTGGTATCTTGAGGTGAATTTAGTACCTTTTACATATTTATAGACGATGCATGATGTTCAACACTACTCTTTACCAAAGATCGTTAAGGCTTAGGGGAATCTACCTTTACTACTCTCACACTACCCATCACAAGTTATATTGTTGCATTATTTACTACTTCTCATTATTGTCACTTTACCTTTTTTGATCTCTATACACTTTGACATACTATTTATCTCTCTAACATGCTAATGGGTGCTTCATGTGTAGCATTTGCCTTACAAGATTACATACAAACCATGGTTATTTGTCACATTTTACTTATTATTGTTTACTATTGTTTGCTATTGTTTGTGGGCTATGCCCTATGTTATGTTTTCTCATTGTTTTCTTATGACCGCTTAGGCCCTAATTATTTTATGACATTGTGAGAAATGTCCCATGGATGAAACCCAATTTTAACAATACATCTTATCTTCATAGGTGTTTGTTACATTGTTTTCTATTGCATGTTAGTTATTATTAAAGTAACACTTGTTTATAGCCCATATTGTTTGTTGATTAAGCTAAATGTGGATTTATGAGCCTAATCTAATGATATTGAAATAGTAAATAAATATGTAATTAAGTACAAAAATGATACTCAAGCAAACTAAGCAATAAATTATGAAACCCTAGTTGTAAGGAGGAGGATAAGGTGCTTAGTTGATTCGTAATAAATTTTGAATTACACCAAAATGTTGACCAAGTGAATAGAGTAGCAAGGGTGTCACACAGAGACCTAGAAAAATGTAGATCTGGAAAAATACGCTAGACTAGGGCACCTAGAGAGGGAAAGGGATGCACTAGGTCTCGATTCTGGGCACCTTGGTTTGTAAAAATATCGAAAACCTCCTCTAAGTGGTTGTAATATGTTCACTATTAGTCTCCTTTGGTTACTCTGAGGTCGCACCAAGATCGTTGAAGCCATTGGAAACTTGCAATGAAATATGAACACATAAAACCCTCAAATAGACATCAAATCCTAAAAAAGAAAGATGTAGAATGAGGGGTCAGAGTATCCTCAACTATCATAATGGTGAACTTATGACTAAGTGTTGTACTACATTTGAGACCCAATGTAGTTCTATATGTGTGTGGTAGAATTGTGCCCTAGGTGGCTCTTGTGTGAGACACACTTGATAGTGAGTAAATAAGATAGGTGTAAATAAATGTAATAGATGTTTGCATGGAATAGAAAGAACTTCCCTCCTATGAAGTGTGTGCAGAATAACCAACCCTTGTGTCCCTTGTGATGGTGTTAGATGTATGTAATGAAGCTCTTAGATGTTTTATGGATGCAACCTTAGGTGGTGATCGTTAATACTTAGTGCTTGACTCTTTATTATGATCACATAACTTTATATTTATATGATTCCCTTGCTTGAATTTCGTAATGAACCCCGAAATGGCCGACTACCAAAAAGATAAGATGCTCAAATGGCTAGAAAGGACCCAAAAAGTGTGAGTAAAGTACAAAGGGGTCGGGGGCACCCAGGGGGACGAGGGTGCCTAGTGTTGACATCTTGGCTAGGCATTGGTGTTTAGGATGATAAAAGTTGGAGTATAATAAGGAAGACTAAGAAAGTAAAGGTGCAAGACTAAAAGGAGCAACAAAAGACAAATAAAGGTGGCCAAAGACATGGGTTAATTAGTAATTTTCTTACTTAGGAATCATATGAATAGTAGTATGTAATCAGGACTAGATAATTACCCAAAGTGTGTGATTTTATGTCTACATTTTCCCCCACTTTATGTTGGTGAGCGGAAAGATCGGTAACATAAAGTAGATAGAGATGTGTACCTGATAACCATGTAGATTGATGATGAAAGTGTGTTGAGGGACTAGACAAAGTGTGGAGTGATAAAAATGTGAAGCGTGGATGCTAAGGAGGAGAAAGTGCAAAAAAGTGATGATGAAAATGAACCTAGGGTGGAAATGCATGTGTAGATGTCACGATGTACCTGTTGTTGATGTTGTTGTTGTGATGATTTTGATAATGTTGACTACAAATTTTCATTATTATTGCAATCTTTTTTGCTTGGGGAATCTTTCCTTGGTTATGCGTTTACCCATATTTTTATCACCCACATGACTTTTAACATCTATCTCTTTCAAACTCGTGATTAACTTCCTTTATGTCGTTAATCCCAAGTTTGAGGGGGAACACTCAATCAATCATATTTTTACTACTTCATCATTTTTTTCTTGTGGCTTGCCCAATGTAAACCACTCATCAAAAAGGAGCAAATGTAGACACTAGTTTTTGGTATCGTTCCTCCCCTTCACCCTGTGTTTTCTCTCCTTCATTAAGCTTACTCATTCGAATCTCTTTCCCACCCTAAATTTGAACAAATCCCATTTCCCACCAAAACTACATATTCAACTAATCAATCTTAATTGGTTAATTGATCCCCTTTAAATCCTAAATATCGTTATATGTTAATATCTAATTGATAATTAAATATTCTAAACTAATTCATATCACCCCACCTAATAATCAAATACACCAAAATCATTCAATTAATGCACCCCACTCATGAATTAAATAATGCAAAATAATCCACATCAAATCCATTATTACACCTAATCACTCAAATCATGTCCCCCACTCACTTAATTAAGGTTACTTTTTCAAACCCAGATTACCTAATAACCCCTAAATTAACCCCATCTCCAGGCTATAAAACCTCGACAAGACAACCCCTCTCTTATCATAATATCATCACAGTGCCCTTGTGATGCCACTTGTATCACCATAATACCATCCTCATGCCCTTGTGGTTCTCTTAGTTTGGTTTTCTTTACATTTACTTTGATCATATCAGTAGCTCCTCTATACATCGGTATTTTCAGGTTTTGTTATTTATCATTTTCTAGCATGTTATCCATCTATCTTTCATTTATATCATTTTCTCTTATCTAATGGGGGTTGACATCCGTGAAAGGAAGGTAGCACTTCCTGGAACCGACTTATTCGGGTAGCCCACATATTCCATCTAATCCATTTTCTCTTAGTTTCCTTTATTTCATAGGTCTATCCAACTCATAGCGAGGACATTCACTTTGCGCCCATCCATTTGCATCCATCAGCTCTACGAGTACCTTAAACCCCGCATATTTGAGGTTGTTTGATTTTCTTTATTATCTAGCTCACTAATCTAGATAGGGACGAAGAAAACTTGATCAACATTATGGTATGCCATCGGGGGACCAATCCCAGATCTGGTCATTTGTTTTTTTACTTTACTTGTCTTGTGCAGGTGTCGTACGTATAATGGCTATCCTTATTCATAGTTGTCATCCATTTAGATATCTTGTGAATATTTCATTTTTAGGCTTACTTGTTTGTAGGGTTTAGTGTTGTCTCCATTAGTTCGGTATGTTACTTTCGATAGTCTATATCCACCTTGAGGTAAGAGGATTTACTTTTTTTTTTTTTTTCTTGTTTTCTAGTTCCACATTACTACATTTCTTCATTTTGTTAAGTAGATTTTATATAAACATGTAAAAACAAAACAACAAAAACATTGTTTTTTATTTATTGGTAAAAGGTTTTGGTGGGACCTTACCCAAGAGTTCAAACAAAGGCTCAACGGCTAGATATCCAAAAAGAAACAAAGTGGCTAACAAATAGAAAGGGGCCACACCCCACCAATAGAAAAAATAAACCAAGTACAAGGGTAGGGGCCTACTACCAATACAAAGCCCAACTACGATCAAAACAACAGAATCAAACATAAAAACAACACTAAAACATTCAAAAATAGCTACACTAGACAAAAGACCAAACATGCACTAGTTGATGGATTTTTAAAAACATTGAGTGAAACTCTGAGATCCTTGTGTAGGTTCAAAGCAGTGTTGATGTTGGGATCCCAATTGGAGGCCTGGTACTTTTTGGAGAGCTTCCCATTCTTCTAAGAAGATTCTAGGATTCCACTGATATCACATATCTGACGTATGTGCACTTGTAGGAGATCGAGGACCACCTTGTGAATAGCCAGAAGGTTGTTGTGATTGGATTCTAGTGCTTTGATTTGGTTGAAAGTAGTGTTAAGATCACTCCTTAGGCCTGAAATGGAGTTAGCAGTTGAGTTTTGTGTGTCGATTTCAGGAGAAAGTCCACATTATCTTCCAGAGTTTTCAAATCCTCAGCCTAAACTTTCAACTTCTCCAAGACCATATCATGATTACAAGTATCAATAACAACAGGGGAGCTAGCAACAACCATAACCTCTTTTCCTTTACTGCTCCTAAGAACCCTTTTGGGAGGGCTCAATGATAGGGTCTTGATACATGGGGTTCTTGGATCGAATGCGAGGTTGCTGAGGAGGCGGTGGGGTAAGAGGGGGACTAGGATTATTAGCCACAACACCAAGAATGTATTGATGAATGAGGTATATTACCCCATGGTGTAAAGGCACAATCCTTCTATGACTTTGAACTTCACCCACATATTTTTCAAGAGATTGTAGGATGTAGTATGGAAGACTCACCTTGGCCTCCCACCTAAAATGATTAAGAAACACCAGGTGATAGAGTGGGATTGTGGAAAAATTACCCTCAAGAGTAATATATTAAACCATCATCCATGCAACCTCATCGAACGGCTTGAGATTGAATCACAAACTAACAAAATCATTGTTATTAAAAATAAATAAAGCAAATAAAAAAACAAAATTCATACTTTGAGTTCTACTGGCATGGGAAATCCATTCAAAAATAATCTTATTGTTTGGCTTTTATTCTTGATCTTAGTTTTATAATCGATATATATATATATATATATATATGAAAAATAATATATAGAGCTTAATTTCCACTTGTATATAGATCTTACTTTTCAAAATATAAAAGTCTATATTTATTTAAATCAAACACAAACAATTCTCTCCCGACCACGGATCCTTGCTACCCATCCCATCGCTACTCTTGGCCACTTTGGTGAGCCACTCACTACCTAATCAAGCTTCCTCACCCCTAATTCTGATCCACACAGTCATACACCCCCGGCCATGTCCCTACCTCATTGCCCAGACTTGACATCCCTAACCCACACTACCCCGACCCGCCAAACTCCTCAACCCAACTCTTGCACCCATCTCCCCATCCAGTCATCCTTACTCCCTCCACGTCGACTCCTCTCCCATTCTCCACATAGACCACTTCCCCAGAGCTACTCAAATCATTCCATTAGTTGACCCTTAGATCCTCACATCGGCGCTCACGTTGTACTCTCTCCCATACTACCTACAATTTCATTTCACGTGGCGCACTCACACTACCAAGTGGAATTTTGAAGCTTCCACCCGACAACATCTCGTAGATGACTTCAGTGCCTACAAAATCAACAATCATAATCCTATTAACCCGTCAAACTATTTGTGTGTGATTCGACCCTATCTACACTACCCTTATAAGCTCCCCACTCCCGTTGATCCCTACCCCCGACCCCAATCCAACTTGGATCGCATTCCCATCACCCATATTGTTCCATGCCTACCGACCCGATCTGCCATTTATCGACTTGTTTCCACTTACTCTTATCATTATTGTAAACATATGTTTTGTCATTGGATCATTCCTTTGATTTCTCCATTGTTCCTCCATCTTTATTGGCATATTTGATGTCCCTAAGAAGAAAGCACTCGATCTAACTTTGCATTCTCGAATACTATTCATATTCAAATTTCTTCTAGCATAAATCATGTAGGTTGGGCTTTCCATTTTTAATAGTCTTGTCCATATTGACTTAATCTTTCCATCGATTTTTCTGTCTTACTCACTATTTCGGATGTTGTCATCAACCTATCACCTGTAAGGTAGGCTTTCACATTCTTTTATATATATAGTTCCCACATACTTTGGCTTGACATATATCATATAATTTTCCCATCGACCTCTCCCATGCCACCTCCAACGAACCCACCACTGCCACATTCCTTTTTCGCATTAGAATTTAACGTATATTGGATTCTTATAATCGATCTTCCTCTAGAATCTATACCTAACCATTGGTGAGTTGCGGAATGATCCTCCCGAGAATTTGGCCAAGACAACTTCAGGAGTATTAAGATCTCCCCTATAATTATGCTAGGATTAGACGTTTTGGTGGTATTTTAGGAAATGAGACTATTGGACACTATCAATATTTCTTTTGTGTGACGTGAAGCACATTTGGTGCTCATGAAATCTACCTCTCTGGGCAAATGCGTAATAATATTTGATCGACAACATTTGATGCCCATTCTCCCACTACGTCGACCATCTTGCAGTCATCTCTCCTCCACACAACCCATGTAGCCTCTACTAACACCCAGTCGCCCACCATTCCCAACTCTCATCCTCTCCCCCCGAGCCCGCTCTATCAAAATCATTCCCGAGATCTAATCACCCATCCTACACACTTGGTATTATTTATTTATATTTCTCTGTATACTTTTCAACTCAAAATCTTTCCCAGTTTAAAAGGATATCTTCCTTCACATGTCCTCCTATCACCAATCCAACTTCATATAAGTCTAAATTCTCACGCACCAACTTATTTTCTTAAACACCCACTTATCCATTCACTCCCATCCCTATTTCCCCTAGTCTCTCATATTTCCATTTACCAATAGCACAGATTATTCTTTCTGACAATGCAATTGCATGCTCTACCTAAGCGCAACTCTTGTTTGCAAGTTTTCACATCTAATTTTGGAGGTTGTGTTACAAATCTTCACTTGAGGAAGATAAATTGTGCATTGGATGAGCTATTCCATCTCGGCCCCCAACTCCTCTTGGCATGTTGCATTGGAGTTTTTGACATCACATTTGGAGGCGAGTTCATCCCAACCGAGCTCTTCAAATCTCCCTGTAACAAGTTCCTCTCTATCAAGCTCCTTACAATTGTGGTCAAACTAAAACATTCACATTTTGCATTGGTTTATTTACCTTAAAAGTGATTTCTCTTGTTCATAACGAGTTGATACCCGACCTACACCTCTAAAGACCCCAAGGCGAGATCAGTCTCCCCTATTGAACATCAAGCTCAATCTCCCCCTATATCGATTCATCTCTTTGTGGCTCCTAATTTGTGACAAAGCAAGTTAATTAGAGAACTCCCTTATTGAACTCGTCTCTGACTCAACCCAATCATTTTGACTCAACTCTACAAACATTGAAAACAATCTTGATACAGTTGCATCGACTCGATTTGGGATTATCCCATGACCTGCAACAGATCGGTAAGGTGAACACATTGCAAGCCAACTCATGATCTAGGTAGAACACTGCTTGCAAACCCATGGTGTCATTCAAAATCACCAAACCTACCCCCACGCAAGTTTTCTAGTTTCGATACAAATCTCATTTGCACTCCGCAAGTCCACATTTTTGTCATATAAGTCCCCTGTTCTCGTCCTAAAAGTCTACTCTCTCCAAAGAAAAGAAGGGTCATTGTCTTCCACTTAAATACAACCACCCCCCACATACTTATACTATTATGAGCACCGCCCCACATTTAATGTGGGATCAAATCTTACTTTATATCATTTCAACGACAAATTTAAACATTTCATTTCAATGAACAAAGAAATTTTATCATTTCAAAAGACGTAGATAATGTTATAGTTTATAAGTTATCTTGTTTATAATTTATTTTTTTATAGTTAATCTTATTTATAGTTCCCGTAAACAAATAAACAAACCGCACACATTAATATTTTTGTGGTTTATAGGTTATCTTATTTATCCTAACGTAGTTCATTTGATAGTTTTGTATTATCTCATCATTAATAATTTGTGTCACATGTTCTCATAATTTTATTTCATAGTTTATTTCATCGTTTATTTAATACATTTATTTCATAGTTTAGTTTATAGTCTAATCGATTAGTTTTCATATATTTTTTAATATTCTAATTGCATACGAATGAAACTACTATTTTATTAGTATTTAATAAGTTTAATTTTTCATATGTAGGACCTTCTTTTAAATGTAAATTTTAGAACTTTTTGTTGTATTTCTTGTATCTTTTTGACCACGTCAACTAATTGTCTTTTTGGTTTTTACGGGTGAACTCTCTGAAACTTGCGACCACCAAATTACGTCATTAAAGATCAATTATTGAAACATAAACACGCCTAAAATATCTTTCACTAGGCCCTTCTGCAATCATGAACAATGTAACCTTTTAGGGTCCACTAGAAGCGTTCTCCTCACTGATTACCACTTTCCAACACGTTGTTATCATGTATAGTCATATAAAAAGGAAAAGCGCTCTCTAGGTATTCCTCGTTTTCCCTATTTTCTCCCTTCTGCATTGTGATTTCCCTTTCCTGGGTGATTGTCTGCATCGAACTTCACATTTGGGATTTGGTCTAAAAAGAACCCCGTGCATCCTGTTTGCTCACATAGTTTAAATAGGGGTTTAACCTTCTGCATCTCACATTACCACACACAACCTAGACTCACAAACAAAATCAACACATCAAAACATCTCCTTACCCGGTTCATTGTTTGGGATTTCATCACCCAACAGGAAGCCACCTGAGACTCTCCCTAGCCAAAACTACCGAAAACCAGCCTTAGAATGTCATTCCTTAGGTGCCTTCATTATCCACTTTTCTTTTCTTTTCACATCTTCTAATTAATCATGATGATAAGAAACTTGTTGCTTGATTTGTTTGTTAATAAATTACATAAACAAATGTTCGTCTATTTCATGCCTATTGTCACTCTTTCTCAAATCAAAACAAAACAACAATCCACTCCATCTAATGACATCCCTTCCCTAATGATCTCTCCCAACAAGATTCCACACTTGAGACCACACCTTCGGTTACCCAACCCCTTGTCTCCATGGTCTCACTTCATGAGGACCATGTCATCCAAAATTATCCCTATCTTGAAACCAATCCTCATCTCTCATCAGTCTAACCTTTCTAGACCAACTACACACCCATCTCCCACTCCTTTAGAAACTCTTGGACCTCCTCCTAACCCCATATATGATTTCTTATTTTGTAAATCCCCACAATCTTCAATCCTATCAATATACTCATTTGGTGGATCCTATTCCCCCACATCCATTTTTGTCAACTCTATTCCATCCACTACTAGTATGCCTATCCAACCATCTCAACCTCTTCACACTTACATTCCTACCCACCATATGCTCCAACCATCTCAATCTCTTAACACTCATATCCCCACTTATCATTTACCACAACAACCTACCCAATCTCAACAATCACATCACATCCCTATTTCTCAACATCAACCTATATGCAACAACTTACCCAATCTCAACCCATGACATATATTAATCCTTATCAAACAATTCCCCAAATACCACACATCCACAAATTAATCAATAAATTTATCAAATGGTTCCCCAAAGACAATACATCCACAAACCATGAGTTATCAACCACCTTATCAAGCTACATTCCATGCCACACAACCAATCCAATCCCAACCTAACATCACATCAAATGATCCTATTCATGCTCTTATGAATAGGTTGGCTAGTCTAGAAGCCACTACCTTGGCACCCAAGGTTACTTTATCCTATGAAAAATCTATAACAAACGATTCATCATCGGGTTCCTATCAAACCTTACCCTCCTCATTGGGAGCTTCCCAAGTTCATTAAGTTCAACAACAAGGAAGATCCCCAATAACATCTTCATGCATTCAAACATGCATGTTATCTTATTGCACATGATCAAGACCTAATGCTTCACACTTTCCCCATGTCCTTGGTCGGTCCCATGTTAGACTAGTACAATAGTATACCTCAATACTTAATATTTTCCTTCACCCAACTTACACAAGTTATTCTTAGAACACTTTTCATCAATTGCATAAAATCACTATCATTGACCTATATGCCATCCAACAATTTGAAGATGAGTCCATCGTGGAATTTTTCACATGATGGCGTGGCGTTATAAACCAACTATCCTTCTCTCTTCCAAACCAACTCATCGAGCTCTTCTCACATTCATGTGTGAAGCATATATCATCTACCTTGCAAATCCAATCATTTCAAACCTTTGATGAAGCCTTCACCATGGCTCATAAACTTCAAAACCCATGCCATTAAGCAAGGTCATCTTAAACTCAGATCAACCAAACCTAAAATTGAATTTACTAAACCATCCACACATAATGACACATTTAAGGGTGTGGCCAATGCCATGGTTATTAAGTCCTCATCCACACCTACATCTAGCACATGGCCTCAACAACAAGCCCCTAGACCATCTCCTAACTATACCCCCTTGGGAATCCTATAGTTCTATATTTGACAAGTTGATGGCAGTACACTCCATCCAACTTCCTCCCATATGACCCATGGATGACTCACACCCAAGCCTATTTGGTATCACAAAGCCCACTATTGTAAATATCATCAAGTCAAAGGTCATGACATTGAGAAATGTCGTTCCTTCAAAAGATCATATCCAACAACTTATAAATCAAGGGGATATCCAAATGGATAACTCCACCACTTCACCTAGCCAACCCCTCGACAAAATTATGCAACCTTTTCCTAATCAACCACCAACAAAAAATCAAGCCACCCCTTTTACATCTCAACTATCAAATGCTTACACCATTAACACCATCAATCAAGATCTCATCTCATCACCGAACTCCACATGTTCCTACCTTAGACATTATTCCCACTCCTTATTCGAACCTATCGTATCCACAACTATCACACCTATATCAAATTTTACTACTTTTCCTATACCTATACCTACTCCTACCCTTACCACATCCACATCAACTTTGACTATACCATCTACTTCATCCACTTTGATCATGCCCCAATCTATCACATCAGATTCATCCTTAGCACCTATTTTGGCCCCATTGATATACACACCTATCCCTACATCTCTCACATTTGTTCCTTCACCCACATCTACATCAAACAAACCTATCCATACATCCACACCTACAACATCAACCCCATTCGCAAACATATCATTCTTACCCCTCAAACATTTATGAAACAACCATTCCCACCTACTTCTACACCTAATATTACTCTTACATTTACTACATTACCTATCATATCTACTCCATCAGTTACCACATCCCCTTCATTAGATTTGACTACCTTACCTACATCCATTCCACCTTTACCCATTATACCATCCTTAGAGTCAATCCCGTTCCTCCTTCCACTTTTTTCCATACCAACCACACCAACTACCTTTACCACATCCACATCACTTTGACTATACATACCACTTCATCCACATCTATCATACCCCAACCTGTATATATTCAACCCCTTAACCACATCTACATCAAACATACCCATCACCACATCACTTACATCTCCAAATATCCCAATTATGCCCACCTCCCTATCAATCCCAACTACCCCTATATCTATCATATCAACAAATCCACTTACCCCTACCTTGACATCTTCATCACCTATACCTATATCCTTTCCCATGGCCACATCACCATTTTATCCCAATATTATTTACTTAATCCTTCTATCACACCAACCATATCCTCTCGATTTAAAACTCTATCATGATACCCTTGAAAAATTTTATGGAACAAACACCTCCACCTAGGCAAACACAAAGGGGATTCATTCTCTCCTACAAAAATCAACTATTTCCACATTGACCAAACCAAAACCTACACAATCCAAATCTCACATAGACCTTATTAATCACATCATACAAACACCTCTTTCTCCATCAATATCCACCCCTACACCACAATATTTAGATCCTCCAGTTGAGGTTATTATCATCCTTCCAAGAGTAAATCCATCTCGATCAAAATCTAAGGCTCATGGTAAACATCCCCAAAAGTCTCATGTGCATCCTCGTAAGAAGTCAAGTCTTCCCTCTTTTCAGCAATCCAATGTTACAACATCTATTTTAAGGTCAATCCCTTCATCTAATACACCTCGTAATGATAAATCCCAATCCAAACAATCTAACCCTCCTCTCAAAATTGATTCATCTTTTAAGACATCTAATTCACCCATCCGATCTACATCCACTTCTTCCCCTAACTCCAAGCCAAAATATTCTATCAAAACCCACAAGAGTTACCTTCCCCATGACACTTTGATTGGGTCCTACTGCAGAGACATCCTTCAACATTTAATTTGAATATATTCCATCACACTTCCTCCCATTAAATATTTTAATCCCCATAGTCCAAAGCCATCATGGTTCAATCCCAATTGCATTTTTGCTTATCATCATACCCGGGCCATGACATTGAACATTGTAAGGCCTTTCAAAAAATCATCCATAACCTTATTGAGAAAGATGATTTCCTCATTCAGGGAACATCCTTCTCCATCTACATCTAATCCAATTTGTATCCCATCCATCGGGTTTCCCATGATTCCTCCATCCATATCATCCCTTAACATCTCTCCTTGCACATGACATTCCTCCTATGGAAGGTCCTTCATTGTTCATCGATATTATTTATCTTTCCAATCACCCTTGTGGTCTCTCGACCATTTATCCAATCCAAATCCAAAACAATCCTATCTAAACTCCTTCAACATCCACTAACTCATCATCATCATCTAATATAATCTCCCTTGCTAGGGGGACATCCTCCCCTCATCCTTAGCATCCCTTCCACATCAATTCATCTCTTATCCATCCATACAACTTCCTTGATGTTGGGGGACTTCACTTTTGACATCATCTTATTTAATCTCATCCAATCTTCTCATCCAATCTTAAATCCAAATTAATCTTGTCCAAATCTTCATCTCTTTTTAAAGCCCACTTTTGTGGCCATATTCATCTCTCCCTTGAGGGACCATGTTTTTCATTTTAAGTCCACCATTGTGGCCATACATGTCCCTTCTTTGGGGTGCCATATTTATTTTTCTTCCTCAAGGATAGCACATAATTTTATCTTCGCTCATCTATATCATTTATATCCTATCTTTCTCCTCCTCCTAAGATTTTATCTTATCTTTCGATCTCACACTCTTTTTCCCAAAAAGCCAATTGGAAATTTTTCTCCCAATTGATTGGACCTTACATTATCACACATAAGTATGGGTCTGGGGTCTATCATTTTGGCTTCCCTTGATGGTAAACCAGGAAACAAAAACCTCTTAATGCATTACACTTACGACCATTCTATTGTTAGCATACCTACCAATGAGCACTTAGTTATATCCTTAGATCATTCCTCCATCATGAACCTCTTCCATCTATCACTATAATGATTTGGAATTATGTGGTCTTCATCATCACTTTCCTAGTCATGACCTTAAATATGGGCACCATGGATTTGTCCATCCATAGCATTGTTCTTATGGATAGGTTCTCCTTTTTGGTGAGAACTCCATGATCATTACATCCATCACCCTCCTATCTACCTATCAAACCACACAAAGGGTCCAGGGGTGTCACTTGTATGATCATCATCCCCTCCTAAGTGGTCTACCTAGCTATACCCAGCTCTTCCCCATCAAATAAAAATCAAAAAAAAAAGAAAAAAAGTAAAAATTATGGATGCTCCTATCTCATGCTATCTTATCCAAAAAAATATATTGATCCATCAAGGACAATTTTGTTCATAAAAATATATAATAAGTATAGACTGCTCCCCCGAAGGACAACTATCATGCATATCTTATCCTGCCATCTAAAAAAAAGTCAAAAATCCCAAAGAAAAAAAAAAGTAGACCATACCCTCGAAGGATGGCTACTCTCTTATCATGGCAACAAAGGCTTCCCGCATTGATCAACCTTCTATTGTATTAGCATCCTCAAAAAGCTTCCCTTTGATCAGCTTTCTCTTAGCAAACTTCCCGCATTGATCAGTTTTGCTCTCTTTCCCCTACCCAGAGTGGGGCATAGTTCTAGGAACAACCACCTATGGAGAACCCTCTTCCCACATACAAGTTACATCTAAATCCCTTTTTTGTCATGTTGACATTAGGTTTATGAGCATATTTCATCCATATTTCCCTCATGGTATTTTGGTATAACTAACTATTGTTGGTTATGTATTAACACCTGTTATTGGCTGCAAGTGCAATGCCTTGAGTGGTACCCTTTCTTGTTTACCTCCAATCCGGTTTGAAGCATGGTTTCCTATATGCCCCTTGCTACGATTATGTGTCATTTATCTCATTAAGGTCACCTTTTATCAAGATCGCATTCTTACATATCAAATTTCAAACCATGAATCTATATCCATATGTTTACCTTTAAGGATGACATATCTTACAATCATCCATAATTCCATGAATTTTGTTAACATCTATGAATGCTCTCGCTAATACACTTTTTGACTTGAATTCTTACTTGATCTCCATTGCATTTTGAAATCTTACTTAGATCCCTCTCAAGGTGAGTTCATTTCCATCTGACCTTCTTATCCCCCCCATCCATCATATTTCTTTGATCCATTATTTCTCCCACTCCTCATTTCCATCATCCATCATCCACTTATCCCCAACCATTCCTTCTCACCATTCCTGTCCCCTTTCATCACTCTTGTATTTCCTTCCATTCTTCCATTTTCCTCTTTCACTTTTTCATCTTATTTAACCACTCCTTCACATGGCATGATCTTGTTAAGAGTCCCTCTTATTAGGATGATCCCCGTCATCTTCACTCTCCCCATCACTCACCACATTCTCACCATCATCCACATTTTTCTCATCATTCCCCATCATCATCATCCTCTCACCTCCTATTTCATTTCTCACAAACACCACCTCCTACTTTTTCCCACTTTTCATCTCCATCATCCCTCACTTGGCAATCTTACTTAACCACTTACATCGCATGGCAATTTACTTAAGGATTTCCCTTAAGGTAGACTTATCATTCTGGACTTCTCCCTCACCTCATTCTTCATTCCCTCTATTGATCGTTTCTTCCTCCTGGTCTTCCTTACCAACCACATTTTCCTCCTACCATTATCCTTTCTCAACATATCATATCACAGTGCATCTCTATCTTATGTTTATCACCATGTTCCTTTCCCCATTTTCCCCTCCTTCATCCATCATCCTTCATATCCACTTCCTACCATTTTTTTCATGTCTTGTTTCTTCATCTTTACCTCATTCATCCTCATCCACTGCATCCTCTCCTCACCTTCATCTTAGCACAAATCATTATCCCTCCTTTCTTTACTCTTTCCACTCCATCTTCTCGAGTTCTCCCACATATCCACCCCCATGTCTAACCACCATTATTGATGGTCTTCCCCTAACATTATTTCATCATCATCTTCCATTTTCCATGCTAATAATTATTGGTGGACTTCTCCTAAAATTCACTCCTCCCCATTCTACATGGCCTTGTTCACTTTTTTGACCTCCTCCATTTTCTCTTCATTCCTTCCTTCCCCTGTGTACCGATCATTATTGGTGGACTTCTCCTAACGTCCCTTCATTGGCATTTCCTCTTCCATTCCTCATTTACTTTTTCCCTCTTCTCACTTTTCCTCCCATCCTTCCCTACCGATCATTATCGATGGACTTCTCCTAATATCCCTTCATTCACATCCCTTCATTCTCCTTTCTACCCCTTCTCTCCACCTTTTCACTTATTCCCCACCTCTCCATCTTCCTTCATCATCATTCCTTTCTTCATATCTTTATTGTTTCATCTTCATCATTTCTTTGTCTATTGTCTCGTAATACTTGTATCCTCATCTCATGCATCTCCACATTTTTTCCAATCTTTATCATTCATCTCTCTTCTTCACTTCTTCTTCCTCCCTTTTATTACTCACTCTTCCCTTTTTGATATATCTCCATTCTTGGTTTCCTTCCTTTTCCTTCATCACATCATTTTCTTTGTTGTCCTCTCCCCTTCCTTCTTTTTCTTGTTTTACTTCCTCTATATCATTTCTTCCCCTTCCCTCTTCCCTTGTGTTTCCTTATTTCTCTTCCCCATTGATCACCTAGCTCTTCAGGGTTATCCCATCTTTCTTATCATCCCACCCTCCACATGCATTTCCATGTATCCTCACATTTCCATATTATTTTTACCTTGGTTTTCCTCATGGTAATCCATTTCCTTCATCTTCTTCCTATATCCAATCTATTATCTCTTCTTCCCCCATTTTCATTTCCACCTTTCATAATCATCATATCCATTTCTAAGCATTTCTTCCCATGGTATTTTTGTCTTCGAGGATACCATAACGACCATCACCTATCACATTTTCCCTCACAAGTTCCTGCTCTACTTTTTGCTTAGAAAATGTTAATCGTAATCTTCCCCCATTTCCATGAATCAAAGTTTGTTCTACTTTATTCTTCTAGTCTTTTCTTGTCAACATAACATCTTCCTTAGAAAAACTCTCTTCAAAACTATTCACCCCCTCACCTAGGGCATATTACCTCACCATCTCGTATTCCAACTCACCTTTTTGGCCACTCTTTGTGTCCTGTGTTGGGACACCTTTGTTTTCATCCTCGTCCTTGTGGATGCATAGTTTTCACTCAATTCCTCATGTACGAAGGATTTAACATAATTTTTGCATTTCATTGCACATACTTTGGTGCTTTCCTATGACCCATTGGTCATCCCAACTTGCATACATGTTGCAGTGGTCTTCACCCACTCACTAGTCCATAGAACGTTGTAGCATGTCTCCATTGAGACCACAATTTTCCTCTACCGATGTGATATTGGAGTCACCACCATATTTTTCATTATTATTGCGATCCTTTTTTCCTGGGCATCTTGCCTTGGTTATGTGTTTACCCATATTTTCATCACCCACCGACCTTTAACATCTATCTCTTTCAAACTCATGATTAACTTCCTTTATGTCATCAATCCCAAGTTTGAGGGGGAACACTCAATCAATCATATTTTCAATACTTCATTTTTTTGTCTCATGTGACTTGCCCAACACAAACCACTCATCAAAAAGGGGAAAATGTAGACACCATTTTTGGTATCATTCCTCCCCTTCACCCCGTTTTCTCTCCTTCATTAGGCTTACCCATTTGAATCCCTTTTCCCCCTAAATTTGAATAAATCCATTTCCCACCAAAACTACATATTCAATTAATCAATCTTAATTGGTTAATTGATCCCCTTTAAATCCCTAAATCTCGTTATATGCTAATATCCAATTGATAATTAAATATTCTAAACTAATTCATATCACCCCACCTAATAATTAAATACTCCAAAATCATTCAAATCATGCACCCCACTCACGAATTAAATAATGTCAAAATAATCCACATCAAATCCATTATTGCACCTAATCACTCAAATCATGTCCCCCACTCATCTAATCAGGGTTACTTTTTCAAACCCAGATTACCCCTAAATTAACCCCATCTCTAGGCTATAAATACAAGCCTTCCCCCCTCTTTCAAACAAGTTAAGAGTGATAGAAAACCTCTGACATTATAGCCCCTCGCTTATCATAATATCATCACAATTCCCTTGTGATGCCACTTGTATCACCATAATACCATCCTCATGCCCTTGTGGTTCTCTTAGTTTGGTTTGATTTACATTTACTTTGATCATATCAATAGCTCCTTTATACATCGGCATTTCCAGGCTCTATTATTTATCATTTTCTATGCATGTTATCCATTTATCTTTCATTTATATTGTTTTCTTTATCTAACGAGGTTGACATTTGTGAAAGGAAGGTAACACTTCCTAGAACCGACTTTTTTGGGTAGCCCCCACATATACCATATAATCCATTTTTCTCTTAGTTTCATCTATTTTGCAGGTCTATCCATCTCACAGCGAGGACATTCACTTTACGCCCGTCCATTTGTCGCCATCTTCTCCCAAGGTACCTTAAACCCTTGCATCTTTGAGGTTGTTTGATTTTCTTGGTTATCTAGGTCACTAATCTAGACAGGGACAAAAAAAAATTGATCAACGATAGAGATGTTGATGAAGCATGTAATGTGAAGATGAAATAGGGTTCTTATTGTAAGAGATCCCTCAACAGTCGTGTAAGAACCATAAGAACACAAGTGTGTCATCGAAAGTGGCGATACGAGTGTGTGTCAAGATGTATATGTCGTATGTGAAAGTCTAGATGTGAAGTGATGAGATGATAAAATACTTGTTAAATGTTAGGGGGAATAGGTATGATGCCCCCAAGTGTGTGATGAGAAAAGAGATCAAGTAACGTCATCTAGGAGGTCGTCATTGTCATGATCAAAACCGAAAGGTAAAGCATTTGATACATGATAAGCAATAGTGTTGGGTTGATCATGTAGTGAGCCATTACGATGAAGGTTGTACATGCCCATTGTGTATTCTTTGTCAGTGAAAGGGGGTAGTGGAAAACCATGTGCATACCAATGTGTAATATTTTGTGAATATCTGAGAAAGGAATCATTGCAAATGAAAACAAGACGAAAGGCATAGGAAATGAAATGTCAATATGATTGGCATCTAAGGTGCCCCCAATACTTTGTCAAGCTAAAACTATCCAATTGTAAGGGGAGCATCACGAGGATCTCACACAAGAAATAATAGGAGATGAAATATGTAAATCCCATAAGTAGTAGTGATGTGGATGAAACCATGATAAAGATGAGGAGAATACAGTGAAGGAAATATGTCGTCAACCACAAATCCTAGTCAATCCAAGCCATCATGTGTGCATATAGGATCAAATGGAATATGCTCCCAATAAGAATCATTCATGAAAAGCATACATGTAAAGGGAGGATGTGCTAATGGTGGATGCACATGTGATAGTGGAATGACATTGGATGTGTGGGTAGACCCTCGATAAAGTACCATAGCAGTAGTAGTAGCATGAGGAGGTGGTGCGGTAGATGGGACTGCATCTAAGCATGCAAATAGCACCTTCAAGTGGTGGTAAATGATCCAAAGTATCCATGGGTTATGGTTCATTAGTAGTATCAAATCATGGAGTAGGAACTATAGTATTGGGATCACAATCACAATATTTGAATGGATCATGATCACTAAGAATTGTATATTATATTCCCTCATGTAGGAATTTTACAGGTGATGTACTTGTAGAAGGAACTACGTACATGGCATGAAGCCATGGATGACCAAGTAAACAGATTATTCAAAACTGAAAAGTCAATGACAAAGAAAATTATGTTAAGGGTTTTAGGCCCTATAGTGATAGGCAGAGTAATGTGACATGCGCATGGATGAATAGAACCATCATATGGTGAAGGGAAAGACATTATGGACTAACATTAGCTGCAAAACCAATCTTTTCTAGGAATTACATGGGACATAAGTTGAGTCCAAATCCATTATCGATTTAAATATACTTGATACCCATATTATAAATGTGGATCATGATAGGCAAGGGTAGATCATTGTCAAAAATAGAAAGATCAACATGAGGATTAGACGGGAAATCAATATGCTAGGAAAATGCCTTGACAAATGTTTGATATACTAAATTTGGATGCATATTAGTAGGAATGTGAGTGGTAGTGAAGATTTTTTTAATCTCTTAATTCAAGATTAATAAGCAAGAAATCATTAATAGAGATACTCATGATGAAGAGATCCTATAAATATAAGAACAATGGAGGTATGAGGATCTAAAGAGTGTGAAGATTGAGTTCGGGTTCACCAAAATGATTAAGCTAAATG
Organism: Taxus wallichiana var. yunnanensis; assembly: GCA_018340775.1. Lineage (NCBI taxonomy): Eukaryota > Viridiplantae > Streptophyta > Pinopsida > Cupressales > Taxaceae > Taxus > Taxus wallichiana. The sequence continues at coordinate 81,415,546 of CM031234.1, forward strand.
TGGATTTATGAGCCTAATATGATGTTATTGTAGCAGTAAATAAATATGCAATTAAGTACAAAAATGATACTCAAGAAAACTAAGCAATAAATTATGAAACCCTAGTTGTAAGGAGGAGAAGAAGGTATTAGTTGATTTGTAATAAATTTTGAATTGTACCAAAGTTCTTGAGTAGGTGAACAGAGTAGTAGGGGCGTCACATAGAGACCCAAAAAAATGTAGATCTAGAGAAATAGGCTAGACCGGGCACTGGAGAGGGACAAGGGCACCCATGGGCGCCCTAGGCCTGATTCTAGGCATTTGGGTCTATCAAAACAGATTAGAAAACCTCCTTTGAGTGGTCACAAGATGTTCACTATTAGTCACCTTTGGTATCTCTGAGGTCACACCAAGATCGCCGAGGTTGCTTTGGAAACTTGCAATGAAATATGAACTTGTAAAACCCTCAAATAAACATCAAATCCTAAAAAGAAAGATGCGGAATGATGGGTTGGACTATCCTCAGCTATAAAAATTATGAAATTATGACTAAGTGTTGCACTACATCTCATACCCAATGTAGTTCTATGTGTGTGTGCGAATCGTGCCCTAGGTGGCTCTTGTGTAAGTCACACTTGATAGTGAGCAAATAAGCTAGATGTAAAGAAATGTAATAGATGTGTGCATGGAATAGAATGAACTTCCCTCCTATGAAATGTATGTATAATAACCATCCCTTGTGTCCCTTTTGATGGTGCTAGATGGATGCAACCTTAGGTGGTGATAGCTAATGCTTAGTGTTTGGTCCTTTATTATGATCACATAACTTTATATTTATATGATTCCCTTACTTGAATTTCATAATTAACCCCGAAAAGGCAAACTACCAAAAATATAAGATACTCAAACGGCTAGAAAGGACACAAAAAGTGTGAGTAAAGTACAAAGGGATCAAGGGCACCTAGAGGAGATGAGGCGCTTGGACCTGGTGTCCTAGTTGGGTGTTAGTGTCTAGGATGATAAAATCCGAAGTATAATAAGGCATACTGAGCAAGTAAATGTGCAAGACTAAAAGGAGCAACAGAAGACAAATAAAGGTAGCCAAAGAAAGGGTTAATTAGTACTTTTCTTACTTATGAATCATATGAATAGTAGTATGTAATCAAGACTAGATATTTACCCAAAGTGAGTGATTTTATGTCTACATTTACATGTGCCTTGGTTTATACCATGCATATCCTCTACCCTAGGTAAATGTATCCAATATTAGATATGCATATTAGTATCCAGTCCTCTCATTTGGGCCACCTTCTCCTACTTTCGTTTCATGAGCCCCAATCGAGGGGGCATTATTCGGGTGATAAAATCACCCTTACAATAGCACAAAGTTACAAATTAGAGTAGAATAATACATAATTGACAACAACACAAAATGGCCTAGAATTAGACTTGGGTCACAAACACAAAGCAGACACCAATACCACAGTCGATAGTAGTAGTGGATGTTTTCGTCCCACTAGGCACTTGTGTCCTAGAGAAAAAGCGATAGTTTATCGGTTCACCATAGTTTCAGCGCTTTACAACACGCTTCTATAAGTAGCAATCACTTGACTTCACTTTCATAATTCAATTTAAATTCAAATACAAATAGTTACATACATTGTCATGCCATCTGCAGGTGGCACTTATTTGGGAAGCATCATGGAAGGAGAGTAAAATCAGACCTCTCTCCCCAACACTCTTCTCTTGGCATGAGATCGCCCAAAAAACTTGTCCTTGGCTTGAGATCACCCCAAAAACTCGTCCTTAGCATGAGATCTCCCAAAAACTCGCTCTTAGTATGAGATCACCCAAAAAACTCATCCTTGGTGTGAGACCGCCCAAAAAAATCACTCTTGGCATGAGATCACCCAAAAACCTCACCATTTGGCAACAAATTCAACAACATCTCCAAGCAAATCAGGACAATTTTCTATATTTTACTCTCTTATACATCAGGTGCACACTTTCCTTTTACACACTTTTACACTTTTACTTACTTATACATATGTTACTTCAATTTTTCATATACGGGACTGGCTAATTTCTTGCTCTCCTTTTACAGGTTCATCCTTATACGCAATAAGAAGAATCTCACATCAACAAGCACAAACTCCAACACATACACTCCACCCCTAGGGTCTACCTCTCCTTCCTAGTTTCCACGCATTACATTAAGATCACTTCATGTTTCACTTGTCCACTCGGCACGTTATCATCTACACTCTTATCTACAACATGATAAGGTATGAATCTTCTATCTACTTCATGTTATCGAGTATTCACTCGACAACATAAAGCGGGGTAAAATGTAAACACAAAATCTATGCACTTGGGTACATTTTTAGGTCCTAGAGCATACTAATATATACATGATTCCTAAGTAAGAAAACTAGTGATTGACAACGTCTTTTGGGCCTTTTCTTTGTTTCTTATACTTTTATTGACCTTACACACCTTATAGCCCTATTGGTATTTGACTGATTTATCTTTTATAGCCTCGGACACTAACGCCCATTTAGGACATAAGTGCTTAGGTACTCTTGTCCCTTCTGGGTGCTCCTAACCTTCTTTTCTTTCTTCTTACTCTTTTGGGTCTCTTTTACTTTTAGGTAATCTCTTACAACTTTTGGTCACCTTTTAGTTGTCAATTACAAAATTCAAATAAGGGAATCATATATATATCTATACATAGTTATAACTCTCAAATAAGGGGCCAAACACTAAGCATTACCTATCATCACCTAAGCTTGCATTCAAAGGCACAAGAAGACTTCAAAGGTATCCATCTAGCTCACTCACACAATGGACAAAGGTTGCATGCACAAAGACATAGGAGGGAAAATTTAATTTTATTCCATCACACACATTCTATACATTGCTACATTCTAGATCTAGCCCACTATCATTGTGCAACTTACACAAGGGCATCCTAGGGCATCATTACACACACATTCACACATAACTACATGGAGTCTAAAATGTAGTGTAGCGCTTGGTACTAAGTTCACTCTTTGGGTGACTTCGGGGTCAATCTGACTCCACATTCTACATCTTTTTATTAGATTTGATGTGGTTTGTGGACATGTGCAAGTAGACATTTGTTTTGTAGGTTACACATGTGAACGGAACCCTAACAAAAATTCGAGTAAAAAAATGAATATTGGAATAAAGAACTTCCAACCCATAAAAATTTAGAACCTGGGCACCTAAGCGGACACTAGCGCTTAGATCGAGACACCAACGCCTGCTACTATTGTCCTAAGAATTTTTTTCCTTCATAATTTTGCACTTCTAAATCTTCACTGAACCTTTTATGACATTATTTCCAGCCTATTCCAAAGTAGATACACAGGTCTCGTTCATTTCCAGATTGCATATAATTAGCTAAGTCACCTTCCTCTCTCTTACTTGCTTAGGGTTTCATATTATTGCATGCTTATTACTTATGTCTTACTATAGTTTATCACATGTATATCATTAAGTACAGGAAAGTTACTCTAAAATTAAGATTTAATTACATTTAGATTAAATCAGATTCTTTGAAATACTTATGACACATGTATTGTAACAATATATGGGAATAGGACTGACATACTCCACCTTGTAGTCTTTTAAAGTTTGTATCATCCATAGAACTTGATTACAACATGAATCATTGCAATGTACTTATCCTCACAAGTAGATAAAGCCACTGATACTTGCTTCTTGTTTATCTATAAAACTAGGCATTCTTCTAAGAAGAAATCCCCTCCATTAGTGCTCTTCCTGACATCTAGACTCCCTGCCCAATTAGTATATGTATAGGATGCCAATTTGAACTCTTTACTAATTTGGTACCACAACCCAAAATACATAGTCCCCTTGAGATACCTAAGTATCCTCTTGACTAGCTTGCAAATGGTTTTCCTTTGGATCTACTTGAAATCTTCCCACAAAACCTATTATTTGCATGATATCAAGTCTAGAGGTAGTAGTATACAACAAACTCCCAATCATTGACCTGTATGATGTCTGATCCACCTTTGGAGACTCATCCTCCTTTCTTAACTTACACCCTGTGATCATAGGTGTGCTAACTTCCCTACAATATTCCATCCCAAACTTTTTCAACATCTCTCTTATGTATTTGGCTTGTGAAATGAATATACCTCTTTTCAAATTGAGTGATTTTCAATCCAAGGAAGAATGATATCTCTCTAGCATATACATTTCAAATTCCTTCTTCATCACATCTGTAAAGCCCTTGGTCATACTCTCATTGTTTCCACTAAAGATGATGTCATCCACATAGACAACCACTATCAACTAATGATCACCTTCTGTCTTTATGTACAAGTTATTGTCTGCAACTCCTCTCCTAAATCCTTGGTCTAATAGGTACTTGTCTAATCTGGCATACCAAGCTCTAGGAGCTTGCTTTAGACCATAAAGAGCCTTTTTCAGTCTAAGAAACATAGTCCTTGTCATCTGATAATGAGAAACTTTTAGGTTTCTCTATGTATACCTCTTCTTCCAAGTTCCCATTCAGAAACTTGACTTGACATCCATTTAATATACCTTGAACCCTTTAAAACTTGCATAAGCTAAAAATAGTCGATAGCCTTCCATCTTACCTATCCCAATCGTGATATTCGATAGTCAACTCCTTCTACTTGTGCATATCCCTTGCATACCAATCGGCCTTGTTCTTAGTGACTTATCCATCTTCATTTAATTTGTTCCTAAACACCCATTTTGTGTCAATGACATTCTTGTCTTTAGGTCTAGGAACTAGTTCCCAAGTCTCATTCTTCTCTATTTGGTCTAACTCCTCATTCATAGAACTTATCCAAAAATTGTCTTTACTTGCTTCTAAAATGTTCTTGTTCAATATTAGACGATAGAGCAACATTTTCTTGGTTAAGGTTACTTACCAAACTTCTCCTTGTTTACACACCTACATCCTTATTACCAATGATTTACGTTTTAGGATGGTCTTTCTAAATCTGTCTTGGAGGGCCTTTTGAATCTTCTCTTTCCTCAACTTCTTATTTTTCTTCATCTGTCTCTATAGCTTCTTCTTCATTCTTGGAGTCCAAATTCGAAAATGTGACTTCTTAGAATAGGTCTCATCAACCTTCACATTAGTGCTTTCCACTATCTTCTACAATCTCTTATTGAAGCATATATAGGATGAGCTAACGTATTAATATCCTAAGAATATTCCTTCATCAAACCTTGAATAAAACTTACCTAGGTCTTCCTCATCTCTTTTGATGAAGCATTTACTTCCAAACACTCTAAATTTCTCCACATTAGTAGGTTTTCCTTTCCACAACTCATAGGGGTTTTATTTCCATTAATCCTTATTTGTCCTCTATTCAAAATGTAAATGTAGTTCTTACTACCTCTCTCTAGTAGCCATCAGATAACCTTGACTCATTTAACATTTTCCTTGTCATTTCTTTAACTTTCCTATTCTTTCTTTCAACTACCCCATTCTGTTGAGGTTTCCTAGCTATTGAAAAACTATCTCCTTATTCCTTGAGCCTCACAAAAGTCATCAAATTCATTTGACCAAAACTCTCCTCCTCTGTCAGACCTTAGACACTTGATTTTTACATTCTTTTCATTTTCAACTAGATCCTTAAATGCCTTGAACTTATCAAGAGCTTCTAACTTTTCTTTCAAGAATGTTACCCAAGTCATTCTTGTGTAGTCATCTATGAGTAACATGAAGTAGTTGTCTCCTTGAATGCTTTGAATCCTTGTAGGTCCACACAAATTAGTGTGAATTAGCTCTAAAGGTCTTGAAGTAGAGTATTCCTTAGACTTGAATCTCCTTCTAGTTTGCTTACCATGTTGACATGCCTTGCAAAGTGTGTTTGCAGGTTTGGTGATTTTAGGAATATTCTTCACACACTTCTTGGAGCTGATCTTGACCAGTTATCAAATTTTAGGTGGCCCAACCTTCTATGCCATAGCCAACATTCATCCATATTTCTCATGAAGCATCTCTCCTTCTTGATCTCACTCAAGACATACATATTGTTCTTAGTTTTCTTAGCCTTGGCAATTAGTATTCATGAATTGGATCTTCTTATATCACACCCTTTGTCATGAAATATCGGTGTGTGTCCTTTACTACATATTTTACTTATACTTTGTAAGTTGTGTTTCAAGCCTTCTATATACAACACATTTTTGTCTTGGTCTTCCCATTGTCCAAACTCAAGGTACCCTTGCCAACAATATTGATAGATGTGTTATCTCCAAATCTCACTATACTTGAAGCATTCCAAGTTTCACTTTAAGACCCCTCCCCCAAAAAATTATTATAGAACAGGTGGAGAATCTTTGAAAAGGGATTTCAAAAATGGCAAAAATCAAAAAATCAGTTTCACGGGAAAATTCCGTGCGGGAGTAGACATACCACTGCGGAAAAAAAACGTAGGTGGGCAACATGTGTTCTCAAAAGAATGTGGGAGGTTGCATATGTAGCAGTGTCTACAAATTCGGATGTGTGACACATGGTCTACAAATGGGCGGTTGCATATGTAACTAGGCATTTATATTTGTAAATGCTTAGTTACATATGTAACCACCCACCCGCATGTCACACGTTTGTAGTCGTGCGGTTGCCTATGCGGTCGCGCTTACGCATATGCATCCATCTAGTTGCATATGTAACTTCCTCACTATCTCTCTTGTTGGCCTTGCTTTGCAGACGAGCGTTTATAGGCTTCGATCCTCATGTTGCCACATGTCCCTCATCTGCTATATATATTTTTCCTCGATCCTGAGTTCATTTCATTCTCTATAGGCCGACTCTCTCTGCTCCTCACTTCAACCTCCACATCTCCAACAACCAAATTCTAATTTTTAAATGGCTTCCCAAGCTCATTCCCCTTCCTCCTCCCAAGGCCATTCTCATTCGTCCTCCCAAACTCGTTACAAGCATAGGACCATGAAAAATCCAGAACATAATTACAATACTGAACCCTAGCACCGGCCACTTACAACGCAAAACAAAATCTTTCCACCCCACTTGAATTTTAAATTAAGCATTGTTATCATTTATCCTAGTATTATCAAATTACTTAATTGTATCGAACAAGTTGACACCCTTGAAAATCCATTAGATTCCTATGATCGGCATTCACCGAGCAACTTGTTATCATCCTTATCTAATATCTCTTTGTTCAGTTGTCTTTATACACATGTCTTATCACTTGGCGATAGGAGGATCCTTTTTCATTGCTCATGTATTCGATCATCTTGACATTGCAATTTTTGGCACGGTATTGGTAAACCTTTCCCTATTTGAGTTTTTGTACTTACAACATTTATAGCACCTAACCGAAAAACATCATAAACATCCTGGCATGCCCAGTGGGACCATTATTAGTCCCTTTTTTATTTATATTTCATATATTTCTTTTCTTTTGTTGTCGATTTCATCTAACATTTCATCTTGTAATGCATTGTTGTTTCTATTGCTTAAAAAATGAAATTAAAAAATTAAAAAAAATGGTAATAGATACGTTCTTTTCTTTCATCACTTTATTTTAGCATTGCATTTTATGTGTCTTGTTCTCATCAAACTAATTTTTTTCCTTTGGATCTTAAAATGATCATTCATACTTGCTTTCTCACATAGCTTAATTAGGAGTTCAAGGAATTGCATTAAAAAAACTCCCTTCACACACAACCAACCCACATTAAGCATAATTTGCATCTAAACACTTCTTCCTAGGTGGACCTACTTGGAATTCATCACCAAGAGAATAAGTTGACTCGGTGTTCTAGCCAATTATAAATAATCTGGCGGGTAGTATATCGGCTAATAACCTAGATACCCTTATCGTTGCGGGACCATGAGGTGAGGAGGTATGCCCCAATACCACTTCTCGTACCGATACCAACATAGATTCGGGCCTCATGTACCTTTGGGTATATCGAGGGCTTCATCCTTTAACTTACCTGAAACCAGCCTTAGACAACATTTTCTTAGTACTGTTTAGTCATTTTTCACATTTCACACCTTTTTTAAATTAATCGAGATAGTAAAAAAATTGTCTTACTTGCTTAAAGTTGTTGTAACCAACCCCTTTGCTTTTTATTTTTCTTTAGTGATTGTTTGTTAGTGTGTGGTTCTAACCGAGACAACAATCTTGTCTACAAGACACCTATAACATGTCAAGTCATTTTATACAATCTCTGGACAATCTTGAGACCCACCTTAAAAACATTCCCAACATAATTGAACAACTTTGATCACCTTCAACAACCAATCAAGAACCTTCTCATTCTCCTAACAGTCAGTCAGCCACATCTGAAATCCAAAATCCATCCATCCCATGCTTCTTTGACAGTGATGATCCGGTCTTTACATAGATTCTGGATTCTAACCCGATCGCCCTTAACACCTATCTTGCTTCCCGAGGTGTTTTCCTCCAACAAACAACACCCGAACAATGACCTCCCATTACTACTATCACCTTCGACACTTCCTAACTCATAGACCCTAATCATGAGTTAGCCATCTAATAATTTCATCCTTACTCTCTGCTGGTGGAACAAGGACATCAGTCCCCGCTTCATCAGTCCCATTCATCATTTTTGACCATAATGTAGCCTCTAGTGCTTCTACTCCACCTCTTGTAAGCTTGATTGTTATTCCTAACATAACCCTCTTATCCCTTCACAACAACCCACGTCCTCTATCTAGAATTTAGTCATGTCCATCCCCACATCTATACCTCTCATTAATACTAGTTCCATTTCTAGTACTCACCCCTCTTCACAACATGCATCAACTGCCCCTATCTCACAAATCCATTCTCACTATATACCACAACCATCCCAACCACTTATCAACACTTCCATCCCTTCTCAGTATATACCACAACCATCTCAACCCCTTATCAACACATCCATTCATATCCCTTATTAGTATATCCAATCATCACAACCTTTGGTTTCTTAGACTACCTACAACATTCTTGTTATCCAAAATTCACCCCTAAGGTAAATTTTGATAACATGCATCAAATTACTTAGTCCCAGGCAAATAAATTGATTCAGGGCCAAAAAATCATGTTTCTAGGGTCCCCTCAGAAATTTTCTAACTCTCCTGTCCAAGTTGAAAAGAGCAAGCTTTGAGAAAAGGTGAAAACGCTGCAAAAACAAGCTTGGGCCAGGAAAAATCACGAAAAATGGCTAAGTCCTAGTCCTCGCAACAGTCGGGACGTGAGGGACATCTGGGCGCGAATCGGCCGAAAGGCCGCCAGGCAGTCTGCAGGGCAAAGGAACATCCGGGCCGTCGGGACGCGTGGGACGCGGAAAGCCGGTTCGGCTGAAGGAGAAGAAAATCGACTAACTGCTCTGGGACATTTGGGACAAGAAGACGCTGAAGGACGCGAACCGCCCGGATCGGCCGAAAAGGAGAACTTTCGCACTAAGCAGTTCGGGACATGTGGGACAAAGGTACGCGAACCGGCCGAATCGGGGGAACCGGAAGAATTTGTCCCAGATAGTCTAGGACATCCGGGACAAATGGACGCGCTGGACGTGAAAGAGCCGGTAGGCCCGTGGACAAATCACAGCATTACACGTGTTGCCAAGGAAAAAGGTCCAAAAGTCAAAGGGGCGAGTTTTCGAGCACTGATCCAAACCAATGAAATAGTGTCACGTGTCCAAGTTTAAGGGGCCCACAAGAAAAACCCATGAAAAGGTGGAGAGAGGGAATTGCTCAGTGGACCAAAGCCTGCCACGTGTCGTCCAGATGGCAGAACGCGGGAAAAAAATTTAAAAATCCGTTTTCACCTATTTTGTGCCCTAAATCTTCAGACCTCCATAACTTTCGATCCAGAGCTCGGATTTGCACGTTCTTTATATCATTGGAAAGCTGGTGAAATGCTCTACACATTTCCAGGTCAATCTTGCATTTTGGTTTAGTGTGGAGAGAGAAAGTTAAGAAATGGCTCTGACACGTGATAATAGACAGTGACGCGTTTGACCACTGACTTTAATACAACAGACACCTCGTCGTTTTCGCTTGAAACGATCCCGCCATTTTTCCAGGGTTCTCACCTGCCACCATAATGAAATGAGTTAAATGTGACCTGGGAGTGGTTGGGGTAGATTCGAATCTCCTCTCTCTTCCCTCTCTCTTTCTTCCTATATATTGTACAGAGGGGCTTCTTTCAAAATAATTACAAGTTGTTCATCTTTTCTGCTCTGCCCTCCCTTCTTTTTCTTCTCCAGGGTTGAAAATGGAGTTCGAACCTCCTCCCTTGCTCTGTAATGGTGTTTTTCCTTTTACTATTGAAATGATGTTCTGTGCAAACTTCTGGAGCAACAAAAACATGTTTTGTGATGCATCTGTCCATCCTTACTCGTTCCTTTGCTTGTTTTCTTCTTGCCTCTCTTCATTGCAGGTATTTGTGCATGTTCTGATGTTCATTACAGGTCTGGAGCTGTGTTCACGGAGTTTTGGGGCATTTTCTGTGTGAAATCTATCTTTGGGCCTGTGATGCATCTGTCCATCCTTCCCATTGCTCACCTCTCCTTGTCCCATGGCAGTTTTGATAGATGTTCAACATTCTCCTTCTCTGGTGTATCACCGTTTTAGTGTAGGCTTTTGTTGTTTTTCCCTTTTCTCTCTCTCTCTCTGTCTCCTTGGCATGGTTAGATTAGGTTTAGATTAGCTTTCCTGCACTGGAATAGCTTGTGGCAGGTAGTTTAGGAGTAGGAACCAGCCTTCTCTAGAGATTCCTCTCTCGGTTTTACAAGTCCCACGCTTGGAGAGAGGTTTCCATGTTGTGCAATCACACTGGATGCTAGAGTGATCAACTTAGAAGCCTGATCTGCATCCAGGGGTGTTGTGAGTCTGCAACAACAGTTTTGGCATGCCCGGTGGGAGATTAGAGGTCTTCCATTTCATCTTTTGCAGGTTGGTGTATTCCTGTGAAGATTTCAGCCTTTGGAGGCACTTGCAAACACATCTCGCGACTCCATCGATCGATAACTCATTTCTGAAGTTACTGAGACCCATTTTCCATCCATTTGCTTCCATATTTATTTCCATCTCTTTCATTCTCTTCCATTCCATGAGGTTGTGCAATCATGACTTCATTTCCATCATGGAATTCACATCAACAACAACAATATATTCCACCTCCAACATGTTTTACAAATCCTCCAAATCAGCCTTTTGAGCAGATTCAAGATCGAGTATACATACCCATATGAGCAGCAACGCCAAAGTCGGTTTGGCTATGGAGCTTTCCAAGAGCAAGAGTATGCATATAATAAAGACCATCGGATCCAAGACGCTGGTTTGTTAGAGAAAATCCAAAAGATGGAGGTAGAGATGGTGCGATCCGAGCAATAGCTCAAATGAAAGCTTTCGGAATGGTTGCAGGACTCCTTGTCCATGGGAGGCCCTTTTCCAAGACACTTCACCCTCAAGAGAAGTTGGACTTCATGATAAAGATGCTGCCCCAACTTGCACAATGGATAAGCGAGAAATAGAGGCCTATACATTTGGTGTTGAACAACCTTGTCAATGGGTAAGTTCTACACCATCATCTGGTTTTCTCTTCCCATTACTCAAGCAACATCATCTCATTTGAACTTGCAAATTTTAAACTCTCCATCTGCTTGTCCCAAATGTTGATCCCATGTCTCCACCTCTCGGTCTTCCACCACACCTCAATTCTTCTTTCCTTTTTCCTTCCAAACAGTGATCCTCTCCACAAGAGCTAAAATAAATCCCCCTCCTCTAAAGAAACAAGAGATTTCATCTCCTTTACCACCACAAAAAATTGCCAAATCAATTGAGTTGCAACCCACCCCTCCTCTTGCATTCCCAATTCCATGTGGGGAAGAAGAAATTGCAAAATCACCATCAAGGACGGTGAAGAGGAAGAGCCAAGAAAAGAAGAAATGATTAAGAGCTTAGTAAGTTTGGCTGCCAAGTTTGGTATGACAAAGATCCCCTTGATGGTCAAACCTACAGAAGAGGCCAAGGTTGAACAAATAGTGGTTAGGGCTGATTTTGTTGCAGTAGAAGAAGTTCTTGCAGTCCCAACTTGTCCTCTAGAGCAGTAGATTGAAGAGTTTGACTCGACAAACTTCATCTTTGGAGGAGGAGCTCATTCAAGAGCAAGATTTTCTTCGAACATTGGAGGAAGGAGAAGCTGCTCCAGATCCAAAGAGCAGAGGAGCACATTCTAGTGGTGGAGGAGAAAGTTACTGAGATCCAAGAGCTCGAGCACAAAGCGAGCTACAGGAGAACCTTCGGTTCTTCTTTCTACTTCACCTCTCTCAAGTTCCAAAGTCTTTGAGGAGTTTGACCTCTCAAACTCAATGTTGGAGGGGAGAAAGAAACCATGGTGGTCAAATTCTGAGATCAAGAGGACACCATGGAGGAAGTTGAACATTTGTAGCAAGATAGCCATGAGGTGGTTTATCTGTCAGATTTGGAGGACTGTTTTGATGGAGAAGAGCCAGTTGAGTTTCCACCATTCTCTCTTTCATCATCCACATTCCAAACACAAGAGTCTACCGTCATGAAGGAGAACATTCATTTGCGCAGCACTTTGCATCTTATAACACTCTTGAATCAAGATTGGAAGATTTTAATCTTTCATGTTCTTCATCGGAGGAAGAGAAAGGACAAAGGAATTTCACCATTGCTTCCACACCATCCATTGAGGGTCTACAAGAAGACTCCACTTTTGGAGTTGAGAATCGAGCTATGGGCATATCAAACGGATCGGACCTTGCCCAATCGGTATTTGGCTTCATTGGAGCCAAAGGAGAAGTCACACCAATCATGCTTGCTTCGAGCATGAGGGTGAGCTCTGAAAGTACCAAGGATCACCTGTCATACCCCTTGAATCCAAATGCGAGCAACTAAAAGAGGTATTGAATTTGCCTTCACCGATACCTTGATGATTTGGGTGGAATACCGACTTCTTGTTGATTTTCCACTCATCCTAATAGCCGTGATCAGCTCCAAATCAATTGCATGGCTGCCACTTTTGAGAAAGGGAAGCTATTTCTCACAATCAATTGCAGGGTTTTTTAGCTTGCCTTTGCTCCCGATTCTGATGAGAGTAGGTAGGTTTGCTTTGAGAGAAGAAGTGCTTGTGCACACTCTGCATGTTCCATTTGGAGCATGTATGATTTTCGATTCTTACATAGTTTTGGTGTTGCTGGTTCTGCTCTTGCACAGTTCGTTTCAGTGGCATTTTGGTGAGAACAACTCCATGTCCGGTGGGTTTCAAGTGGCTCAGAGGAGGTTTTCAAAGTTTAGATTAGTTGCAGGTTACAACTCATGACTCCATGCCCAATGGATGCTTCAGCAACCGGTAAGCCGAGTCACCAAATTGTTATCCAAAATTCACCCCCCAGGGTAAATTTTGATAACATGCATCAAATTACTTAGTCCCAGGAAAATAAATTGATTCAGGGCCAAAAAATCATGTTTCTAGGGTCCCCTCAAAATTTTTCTAACTCTCCTGTCCAGGTTGAAAAGAGCAAGTTCTGAGAAAAGGTGAAAAGGCTACAAAAACAAGCTTGGGCCAGGAAAAATCACGAAAAATGGCTAAGTCCTAGTCCTCACAATCGGGATGTGAGGGACATCTAGCGCGCGAGGTGGCCGAAAGGCCGCCAGCGATCTGCAGGCAAAGGAACATCCGGCCGTCGTCGGGCGCGGGACACGGAAAGGCTGGTTCGGCCAAGGAGAAGAAAATTGACTAACTACTGGGACATTTGGGACAAGAAGACGCGAAGGACGCGAACCACCCGAATCGGCCGAAAAGGAGAACTTTTGCACTAAGCGATTCGGGACATGTGGGACAAAGGTACACGAACCGGCCGAATCGGGAACCGGAAGAATTTGTCCCAGGGCATGCACAGGGGACATTCGGGACAAATGGACGCTACCGGACGTGAAAAAGAGCCGGCAAGCCCGTGGACAAATCACATGACATGTGTTGCCAAGGAAAAAGGTTCAAAAGTCAAAGGGGTGAGTTTTCGAGCACTGATCCAAACCAATGAAATAGTGCCACGTGTCCAAGTTTAAGGGGCCCACAAGAAAAACCCGTGAAAAGGTGGAGAGAGGGAATTGCTCAGCGGACCAGAGCCTGCCACGTGTCATCCAGATGGCAGAACGCGGGAAAAGAAATTTAAAAATCCGTTTTCACCTGTTTTGTGCCCTAAATCTTCAGACCTTCATATCTTTCGATCCAGAGCTCGGATTTGCACGTTCTTTATATCATTGGAAAGCTGGTGAAATGCTCTAAAAATTTCCAGGGTCAATCTTGCATTTTGGTTTAATGTGGAGAGAGAAAGTTAAGAAATGGCTCGACACGTGATAATAGATGCAGTGACGTTTGACCGACTCACTTTATCTGACAATGACGACTACGTCGTTTCGCTGCAAACATCCGCCATTTTTTTCCCAGGGTTCTCACCTGCCACCATAATGAAATGAGTTAAATGTGACCTGGGAGTGGTTGGGGTAGATTCGAATCTCCTCTCTTCCCTCTCTCTTTCTTCCTATATATTGTACTGGAGGGGCTTCTTTCAAAATAATTACAAGTTGTTCATCTTTTACGCTCTGCCATCCCTTCTTTTTCTTCTCGGGGTTGAAAATGGAGTTCGAACCTCCTCCCTTGCTCTGTAATGGCGTTTTGCCTTTTACTATTGAAATGATGTTCTGTGCAAACTTATGGAGCAACAAAAACATGTTTTGTGATGCATCTGTCCATCCTTACTCGTTCCTTTGCTTGTTTTCTTCTTGCCTCTCTTCATTGCAGGTATTTGTGCATGTTCTGATGTTCATTACAGGTCTGGAGCTGTGTTCACGGAGTTTTGGGGCATTTTCTGTGTGAAATCTATCTTTGGGCCTGTGATGCATCTGTCCATCCTTCCCATTGCTCACCTCTCCTTGTCCCATGGCAGTTTTGATAGATGTTCAACATTCTCCTTCTCTGGTGTATCACCGTTTTAGTGTAGGCTTTTGTTGTTTCCCTTTTCTCTCTCTCTCTCTGTCTCTTGGCATGGTTAGATTAGGTTTAGATTAGCTTTCCCCTTTGGAATAGCTTGTGGCGGAGTAGTTTAGGAGTAGGAACCAGCCTTCTCTAGATATTCCTCTCTCGGTTTTACAAGTCCTGCGCTTAGAGAGAGGTTTCCATGTTGTGCAATCACACTGGATCCTAGAGTGATCAAATTAGAAGCCTAATCTGCATCCGGGGTCTTTGTGAGTCTCAACAACAATTCCCACAAGCATTCATCTTTAGTACAATGTCTCGTTACCCTATCATCTACACCAACAATCAAATCCTCATATACATAATGAACCTAGCCCTTTTTCTTTTGATCACTCTTTAAACTTCATGTTATGCTTTTCGCTCATCAATATTCTTCACCTTGATAAAGGCATGTACAAAATTACTTTCATAGGTTGACCACCTTCTTGATATTCAACATAAACCCTCTGCCTATGGTATAAAAGACCTCATATTTCTCAAACATGCATTATATTTCATTCATTCACTATCACACGCCTCTAATAGGCCTAAAACTACCTTGCGTGTGTGTGTGTGTGTGTGATTCATGAACATATACCACTTGGTCGGTCATACACACCTAAAACCACTTAGGTCAGCCATACAATAGGCCTTAGAACATCTTATAAACATGAATTAATCACAACTTAAACCTCTTTTGGTCTGCCACAACTCAATTAGGCCTTTTCCGCCTTTAGGTCTCATAAAGACCTAAGTCTTCCTACATAACGACAAAACATAATCTCCTTGGGCTCACATAGACTTCTTTGAAGCTCAAAACCCTTTAAAATACTTTGTCTTTGAACTCTAATAACCTCCTCCATGCTTGATTAGCTCTGCACCTTGCATTCATGCCATAAAAGCTCCTTAAGAACAAAACTGTTAAATCACCTCAAAACCGGTCATGAGAAATTGACCTCATAGGATCACATAAAGGTTGATTCTTATCTATAAACCACTATAGACATGAAGAATGGGTCTCTAACACCTTATTTCCCCATTTTTTCATCTTGGCCAATGCAAATTTTGAGAGCTACAATAACTTCTTTACAAAATAGGCTTGTACCTACACATTTTCTCTCTCATCTGACTAACCACCACCACTTGGAGGTACAGGAGAGTTGACTACATGACCCAATAGTTTATTTGGAAGTTTGAATCCATTCTAAGTTTTTTTGAACAAAATATTTCCTATTGAGTCCTTATTAGGGTTTTAGGGAGGTTTTGACCAATTTTGGTGTTAGCGATTGTTCATAAAGGATAAGACTTAGAATCTAAAACTAATGCCTATAATTATTAGCTAGGACCCTTCCCCATATTTCTTAAATAGATCAAGTTCTCATTCGAGTTTTTACATGCCTAAGAGCACCTGAAAGAGCTTCTCAAGTTTGAAACCCTCATTCTGTGAGCTCGAGAAGGCCTTACATACACTTACTTGTAAAATCCTTTAAACTGTGACTTAAAAATACATCAACATACTTGAAAAAACTTATCTTACCTTTGTCCAAGTTCACATATGCATTCTTTCTCTAAAAATTGATCATCATGACTCATTAGGTCAAGCAGGGTTTAAAAGGGGTCTATGTGCAGACATAGAATGGATGTTTTACCCATATAGGTGAACTCTGAGTGACTTTCCACCTCACTACCATGCTCAAACAAGTGCTCAAACATCCTTCACATGCATGTGACCATACATGTATCTTCCATATCTCTTCATGCCTCATGACTAGGCTTCCTATGCACTTGACCTTGATAACACTTCTTCAACAATGTCATGAATTTTGCAAGCTGACCTTGACAACCTTCAAGTTGTCTTCAAATTCTCTCTCAGTTGTCTTCAAATTCTCTCTTTCTCTTCAAAATGACATCATTAACCTTTGACATCAATGACTCATCAAACTTTTTACATCAACAAGGCACATCAACCTTTGACATTAATGAAAATACTCACCAATCTCCCCCTTTGTCATTGATGGCAACCACTCTTAGAAATTGTGGCAACCACTCTATTTCTCCCCATTATGAACATTAGACATCATTCTCCCCCTTTGACATCAATGACAAAGAGATACCTGCAACTTCTTGGATCACACCTAGAACTTACCATACTAGAAGCATCAACCAAACATGCTCCCCTATCTCCATGCATACCTTCTCAACACTACTTTCTTGCTCTTGGAGCTAAAGAACCACCTAATTAGCTCCCCAAGTTATTGAATTTCTTAATGACTGCTACAAACAGGAATTACACCCAACTCATGTCTTAAATGTTCAAATGTTTCCATTGGAAGTGGCTTGGTTAGAATGTTTGCAATCTGATCCTTAGTAGATATATACTCAAGCTTAACATTTTGTTCACGAATCATGCTCTCTTAGGAAATGATATCTGATGGGAATGTACTTAGTCCTTGAGTGCATGGCTGGATTCTTTGAAACACTTATGACACTTGTATTGTCACAATAGATGGGAATAGGACTATCATACTCCACCTTGTAGTCCTTTAAGGTCTATCTCATCCATAGAACTTGAGTACAACATGAAGTTGCTACAATGTACTCAGCCTCACAAGTAGATAAATCCACTGATGTTTGCTTCTTTCTTATCCATGAAACTAGGCATTATCCTAAGAAGAAATCCTCCAATCCTATCATGTAGACTCCCTAACCCATCAATATTTGTATAGGTTGTCAAGTTGAACTCGTTGCTCCTTGGTTACCACAACCCAACCTCCATAGTCCCCTTTAGATACCTAAGTATCCTTTTTACTACTTACAAATGGTTTTCCTTTTGATTTGCTTCAAATCTTCCCACATGACCTACTGCTTGCATGATATCATGTCTAGAGGAAATATTATACAACAAACTCCTAATCACTAGCATGTATGATGTCTAATCCACCTTTGGAGACTCATCCTCCTTGCTTAACTTACACCCTATGATCATAGGTGTGCTAACTAATCTACAATCTCCCATCCCAAAAAAATTTCAACATCTCTCTTATGTATTTGGCTTGTGAAATGAATATAACTCTTTTAAATTGAGTAATTGTAATCCAACGAAGAATGATAACTCTCCTAACATAGACATTTCAAATTCCTTCTTCATCACATCTACAAAGCCCTTGGTAATGCTCTCATTGTTTCCACTAAAGATGATGCCATCCATATAGAAAACCACTATTAATTGATGATCACATTTTGTCTTTATGTACAAGTTGTTGTATGTAACTCCTATTCTAAATCCTTCGTCTAATAAGTACTTGTCCAATCTGGCATACCAAGCTCTAGTAGCTTGTTCTAGACCATAAAAATCCTTTTTCAATCTGCAAACATAGTCATTGTCATTTGATAATGAGAAACCTTCAGGTTGCTCTATGTATACCTCTTCTTCCAAGTTCCCATTCAAGAAGGTTGACTTAACATCCATTTGATATACCTTGAACCCTTTGAAACTTGCATAAGCTAGAAACAATCTGATAGCCTCCAATCTTGCTACAAGAGCAAAGGTCTCCTCAAAGTCAACTCCTTCTACTTGTGCATATCCCTTGCATACCAATTTGGCCTTGTTCCTAGTGACTTCTCCATATTCATTTAATTTGTTCCTAAACACCCATTTTGTGCCAATGACATTCTTGTCTTTAGGCCTAGGAACTAGTTCCCAAGTCTCATTCTTTTCTATTTGGTCTAACTCCTCATTCATAGCACTTATCCAAAACTTGTCTTTACTTACTTCTAAAATGTTCTTAGGTTCAATATTAGACAATAGAGCAACATTTTCTTGGTTAAGGTTACTTACCAGCTTCCTCCTTGTCTACACACCTGCATCCTTGTTGTCAATGATTTGTGTTTTAGGATGGTCTTTTGAATCATTCGAGTTATTCTTAGAGTTATCATCCACCCATAATTATAGGTTATGGAATTATTGAACATAATCCTTAATTGTCCTTATTTTTCTCAACTTTGCTAATAGGCTAAAGAAGTTTTTGTTACACTTTGGTAGAATAGTGCATTTTCATCTCATCCATGAACATCAACCTAGTGACAATACGAACCTTCTTTTTCTTCTAAGCATAAAACCATTTATACCAAAATGAATTGCTCCAACTCGAGATACAAGGATTCTATTACCACCTTCCCATCCATAGGGGATGTGATATACATAAAAACATTCTCCATCTAGTTAATCCAAATTATTTGATCCTTCCCATCAAACTTACACATTTCCACTTTTGAGAACAACTTCCTCACATGTTATGTATTGTTAGTTACATTGGATCAAGCTAGAAGATCCAACATGGTTGGGTTGTATAAAAGTTTGTGATGGGGTTGGTTAATGCTAGTGAACATTCATATTTGGACTTAGTTTTTGCATAAGATCATCAAAGCACTAATTGATTCGGTCCACTTTACTAGTCATTTCATATTGTAAGTTGCACACATTGTACTCGATCTAGCTCACCTTGTGATTTGTCGAGGAAAACCCTAGAGAAGAAGATCCATCAATTTCCGTTGTTGATTCCACATCATGTTTCTATGGATTTTACCTAGAGTTTAAAAATTCTTGCCCCGACCCCTAGTTATTGGTCATACCATAACAAGGGCTTGAACGTGCAACATTTAATTTTCCATAGTGACTTAATTTGACTAACGAATTTCTTGATGTAAATAAACTCAAATATGAAAATTCAAATAACAAACCTAGATGGAAATTATAAGTGTTTTCACAAAATTTAAAGAAATATGATAAATTCTAAAAAAAGTGACCTAGAGAGTAATTTTATGAAAAAACACAATTTAATTGCAATAACTTTGACAAAATAAATCAAGAACTCGATTTTTTAATTGAATTTTTCTTTCCAATAGTCACAACTTTGGTGATTAAAAATTTCAATCATGTGTGAGATATAGTTGAAAAAAGTTGTTTCCAAAATTGATGCTCTCGATACATTGTGTATGAAATTTCTTCAATATAAGTGCAAGAATAGAAGAATATTGATTGCATAACTAAGCCACTTGGAGGGGGTAGCCGCCAAAATCATAAAACAAGAATATACATTACAAATTGATGATTTGGGAGATCCACACTCATCCATATATATAAACCTAATTACAAAGGGTCACAACCCTTCATCCAAACCATTTATTAAAGATAAGTCAACCTAAATAATAACTAACTAATGATGTAAATATTGATAAGCGTGCCTTTAGACAACCCACACATATACCTAGGCATGTAATAGGTTAAGTGTGTAGTAGAAGACAAGACCCAAAGGATCGATCACGAGGCTCAAAGTGGATTTTTTCAAAATAGTCATGGCTTAAAATTACATTCTTTAGTACTTCACGGCTTCCAAACGAACTTGTAGTGTTTCACAACTTCAAATAGTACTTGAGGCTTCAAAAAGACTTGTAGTGTTCTATGGCTTGAAATAATACTTTGCAATCTTAAAATTGTTCATTGTATTCCATAGCTTCCCTTAGGCTTGCATGACTCTTGCATATGCTTGTGAGTCCTTAATAAAATTGTATGGCTTGCACAAAAGCTTGCATAATAGACTTGCGTAGTTGCACAAAACTAGGTCTCGCTTCAAAAGACGTGCAATAGACTCACACAACTCTAGTACAATTATTCTAAAATTTTCAATTGTGCAATTTAATTCATTTTAAGATTTATAAAGTCACCCTACTCGATGCTAAATGTGTTGGCCCTCATCTACATTTTAAAACCATGTTTCTAAAACAATATTCAATACTATTTGGTCTCAAGTGTCGAACGCAAAATTGCTCACTTTCTGTGGTGCATCCTCCACCAAGGTCTTCTTATTAGTGCTCAACTGGTTCACCTTGGTGTTCCAACTCCCAAGTGTCCCTTCTGTGGTCACTTGGAAACTATTTCACATCTTTTATGGTATTATCGCAAAACGCGGAAGGTCTAGAATTGGATTCATTCTTTCTTCCTTCCCTTCCGTCCCGAATGCTTCACCTGACAACATATTCTTCTAGGAGACAATCCTCGGATGCCTCACAAGTTTTCCCAGATTTGGCATGCTTTCAGAGGGGAAATTCTCTTCTAGCTTTGGAAAGAAAGGAATTCTTGTTTATTTGCTAATGTTGAAGTTGACCAACAATTCTCTATTTATAACAAGTCTGTGGTTATCGCGAATGTATTGCTGCAGATCCAAGTGCAAGCGAATAAGGTGGCGCTCAAGGTCCCCCTCCCATGCTCTCGCACTCTGGCGGTGCCAATGGCCATCCTTGAGGTGGTGGTTGATGAAGCCACTCTAAATGTCGCTCATTTAGTCGGGCCCGCCGGTTCCCATGTAGTCAACCTCCGCAGAGGAGCTTCTCTTCTCTACCTTTAACTCGCCATAAGGGGTTGGGATGCCCCTCCTCTACCTGAGTCGACTCGGGCTGGGCTCGCCATCTCCCCGAGCCGCACACTCATGATGGTTGGAGTCTGCCGCCCTCACCCGACAAATTTCCTCGAGATGTCCCTCGCCATCTTGCCCACTCGGGCCGTTGTTGAGGACATCAAGAAGGAAGCCAACTTGGCTCGGGAAGGGATGTGCTTGGATAGTGGCGAGGACATGTCGCTCTCGTTAACATGATCAAGATCCGTCCTTGCTGGTCAACAATTTGTAGCGGAGACTTAATTTCGTTTGGTGCTCTATTTTGTGATATTTTGTAATCGGATGTATTCCTAGGTTTTTGTGTGCCTAGTTTGGACTCGTGGCTTTGGGGTGTGCTTCCATACATCTTTGCCGAGTTTTGGTGAATAATCTTGTATAATTTTACTTGTTATTATAATATAAGATCCTATTCATCTTTTAAAAAAATAAAAAAATAAATATAATAATTACGCCAAGGCATTCCCCTATGGTAAAGGACCTTTGGACGTTTTTGTGTATTGTCTTAAAATTGACGGTTTGACCGTCACTGTCTGACGTTTTCACATTTTTCGCCTATTATGTTGGTGGAAACTCCGATCTTAAGTAGAATTACTGTATTTAGCGAGTATCGTGGTGTTCGAATGAGAAAGTGGGGAAAATGGGTGTGCAAGATAAGAGAGCCGAACAAGAGAAGCAGATTATGGCTGGGCTCGTATTCCACTGCGGAAGCCGCCGCCAAAGCTTATGACACCGCCACCTTTTATCTCAAAGGGGACTCTGCGGTGTTAAATTTTGGACGTCACGGGTTCGATTCTCGGAGAGAAATGACGCGCTTGGATATTCAAATGGAGGCCCTCAGGATCGGTGCAGCTGTGGATAATGCCATTCTTGAAATTCGCGCGGCTTCAGAAACTTCTGAGCCTGGAGGTGCCGGTTTCGAATCCCGGCGGTCACAAATGGAAAACAAGAAATTTCGTCTATTTTAAGGGTTTTTTTGATCAAACTTGTGGTTTATCCAACGGAAAATTCTATAAATTGGAATAGAACTCTGTTATAAGTTCGCCTATCACTTGTAAAAGGAATCAATCGGTTTAACATGACAGATAACGGAATATGGAAGAAAATTGTTTGTCGCGGAATTGTTTTGTGTTCGGGCGCATCATCATGGTTCGATTTGAGCATTTCTAGGCATTGTATGCTTTTTATTTGGAGGGTATTATTGAAAGTGGCGACCCATCTTATGTTGGCTGGAAACTCCGATCTTAAGTAGAATTACCGTATCACAAAATTAAAGCGATGATAATGTTTTATCTGGGGATTGAATAACTGTAGGCTGCCATAGCTGCGACCATGAGGATTGTATCTGGACGCTTGTGGGATTTAGGAGGCAATTTGTCGCATGCCTAATTTTGAAGGAAAATTTGAAGGATGAGCTTGATGAAGAACGGCGACCCCTTTATCTATAATGTCATCGCTTCTACAATACGGTTTTTTTTGGATGTCCTTGGATCAAATTTTATTTGAAAATGGCTTTATATTATTTCTCGTCTATCCTATCGGTGGTACAATAGTGTTTTAGTTTTGTTTTTAATATTTTTGACTTTGTATTTATTATTTATGATTCTAATTTATTTTCAATTTATTATTTGTTTTATGTTGATTTTATTTAATTTCATATTTTATTATTTGTAATTAGTAATATTGTTAGCCGTACACTCATGATATTTGTTAGTAGTCCTTCCTATTTTGTATGATATGAGAAAGGTAGGGAAAAAAGAGAAATGAATCTGATGGCATGGAAGAGAAGACCCATTTCCACTGGGTGAAGACAGATCCGAGAAACCATACTCACACTCATACCAACAATCGCTCGATCAAGACATGAGCATGACCAACAGGTGCAAGAGTCTGAGGAATTTGTTACAGACAAAAGAGGAGCACAATGTCGTTGCACATGCAGGAAGTAGACATTAACTCCAAGAAAATAATGAAAAATATATCTATTAATGAGTAGAAGGTATCTACTTCAACCAGATGGAAAGAGTGCAGACAAACATCAAGATCCACGATGAAACTGTAGTCACGAAATCAATCGACGACATGAATCCATAGGAACCATTTTTAGGGAAGAAACCTTCTATATCTCATCTTCAAATTTTCGGAAGTAAAGCCCATATAAGGATAAAGTTGGACATGAAGTCAACTACCTACATCTTTACATGATATAATGATTATTCAATGGGACAGGTTAAATATTGATCCAAAAACCAAGAAATATTTCAATAGTAGGGATGTTTGGTTTGACGATATAGGTGCTTGAAGTGAACCGTCCATAGAATCATACATAAAACTTTCAAAAGAAAGACTTATGCTAATTCAAACATATGAAGAAAATAGTGAATGTAATAATGGGAAAATTGGTGAAAATCTGCAACCTATTGTTCGAAGTATGAGAAAAGGGTGTACCAATCTTATTAAAGATGCAAAGATAGATGGTGTCTTATACACATCTAATTCTAGACCAAAGGCTTGTAGAAAATATCACGAAGAGTAAAACATGGTTTTAATGAGTAAAATTTGGTTGTCTACAATTCCAAAATCACAAGATTCAAAACCAAAACTAGAAGATCTTCCACTGAAGAAGCTATAAATCAGACATAACATGGATAACACCATTGAAAAATAAGCGGAAAGACTCAACATGCTTCAAAAGTCTAGAAAATCAATACTGAAGAGCATCTTAAGAAAAATGGATATTTGAAGAGTCTAGGTGATACCTGTCTCAACCTCAAACAAGAAGGGGGATATGGTAATCAAAAAAGAAAAATGAGCTAACAACAAAGATAAAGGATCATGTAGCATTTGTGAAGGATTGACTGCACATTCCAAAAAACCAAACTATCATGAACATATCCAACATCTCTACTTTTCTTCACTAGCTGAACTGCATGGAGAATTTTTCACTGTAATCACTTATGTGTAAACCAAATTAGAATTCTTAAGGAACCAAGGGATTTTTCATTGCCTGTAGAGGGTAAACTTTGTAACTGTCTGTGGCCAGGTCGTGTAGGCAGAGCAACACATTTTCTTTTGTTTTCAATTTGATTTTCAAATTGTGAGAAGCTTGACAACATTAATGTACAAGTTGGGAGAGCTTTAGGTAGGTTGCAAGTGTGAGAAGAAACCATTCGAGCCCTGAAGAATTCCAGTCCCAGCCTAGGCCGAGTTAGCCAAGACTAAGACTCATCATATAATCAATAATAGCTCCTAGAAAATACCAACTTCTGCTATGCAACACTTTCAAGTTACACACAATACTTTACAAGCATATGAACCTTTTTCACCAAAATTGCATATATTTCACCCATACACATTATTTGAATCCCTCTGAGAGTGTGTCGTTCACCTAGAATTAAACATAATAATATAATATCCATTTCCAGGTTCAGAATACTCAATATTACATAACTTTCAGTTTGGGATAATCTCATATAGGTCCAATTCGGATTTCTCGGTTGTTTTCTCTTTGTCTGAAACCTTTCTTTCAAAGTTGTAAAACAGGGTAGAACATTTTATGCCTCAAGAGTGCTTCTATCTTCTAATGTTATATTTTATTAAAAATTCCAATCCGTAAAAATTTGTGAAGTTTATACCTCAATATTCCTTATGAAAGTCTTTCTATTCTCCAATTACAACATCTTTACTCTAGCCGAAAAATTCTATATCACATTTTGTAATTCAATAAGGACTTTCAAATTTCTTTGTAAACTTATCTATAACATATCAAGGTCCATGAACGCACCTCCAACTGCAAGTCGAAGCTCTAGATCTTCCTCATTTATAGCTGGTTGCACCCGAAGAGACCTCCGAGGAGCTCCATTTCTAACCTGGTCAAATAGATAGAAGCTATACCGCCTTTTAGAAAGAACTCCAAATCATAAATACAAACACAAACATGATACATAGCTAATCACTGTGGCCATCTAACCTATTCCTGAGAAATCAATTTCAATATCTCACTTTTAACACATATAAGGCTTTAATTGATTATACTCGAGTACAACGGTTAGTAGTAATGTTAAAATGCATAGTGAGAGAGGTGTGACTAAGACATACTTGCAAGTTTGCATTTGGGGCAGTTCCATTGTGGCTGTGTTGAGAGAGGAGGAAACATTTGACGATTCAGATGGTAGTGAGGAAAGCGCATCATCGTCGATTAAGACATCTTTGTAATAGGGGTCATGTTGGATTTTATATTGCAAGGTTGCACAAACACGAGATCTACTGACGTAGAAATCATAATTTAAGGTTACCTAGGTTTCAAGGTGAATATTCAACGCGTCAATATTAGAAATCTGCCCCTTGCCAAATTGGTCTTGAAGAATTGCTTCCATCTTCTCAGCATCCAAAGAACTCAATCAATGAACATAACCAAGTAGATTGCCTCAAATCTAAGGCGCGGGAACATATTTAACAGATTTTACATGGCTCTTAAAATTAAATAATCGTCCCCCACAATACCCAACACAATTTTCTAAAAAAAGCTATATACTGAGTTCTCTTACCAAAGCCTTGAAAAAAGCAATTTGAGGAAGCGAATACTGAGTTCCCAGTTTGGCCTGTTCATCAGCTAATTTGTTGATCATACCATAATAAACTCGACCGTCATACTGGTTTGTGCTGGCTCTAACCTCAAATTTGTAGCTTAGTGTGCTTGAGTTCACGACTATATATTAAACTTTCAAATCCCATGTCGACATAACATACTGCCATTGAAGATTATTGTTAAAATAAGGTATTCTGAGCCCAAAACTGACAAGTAAATTCCCAAGCAACATGTACTCCATCCAATATTGAGTTTTGCTTTTTACTTTAATTTGGGATGTATCAATCCCAAAACATGGGCTCATCTTACTCGCAAAGCTACATCTTAAAATCAGCAAAAAGCATCATTTTATTTACCAAATAAAATCATTACTGCATCTGCATTAGTCATGTAGTGCTCAATAGTTTCCATGCACAAATGCAAGGAGACAAGGGTTCAATATAAAAACATCAGTTCAATAAATTTCTTTTGCAGATAGATGTATCTATGTTAAAACGAGGAGGGAGGTAATCACTAGACTTTGCATGTGATGGTACTTGAACAATAAAAAGAAATAACTTCAATCAACCATATCAAATGTCAAATGAAAGGTCAAAGGATCTGAACGCTCCGAGAAGAGGCCAGAAGGACCTACCAAAAGCAGTAAAAACATTGGAAATACACCCCATAGGAAAAAAAGAATATCAAACATGTTTATAGTGCAAAAGGAACTTGGAGTAGTAGACTTTTGGTACAGTAATAAAATCTACTTTTTTATTTGTTTCAAACTACATAGCTAATATTTAACAAGTTTGAAATGTAGAGATGGAACCTTTAAATGAAGTGGTTCATCTATATTCCTACACTTAACAAATTCAGTCACACCCATTATCAACATCAACTACATAAGCAATAACTATCCCTCTAAATCAAATAGCATACACTGTTCGACGTTCACATTGCATTGTACACATGCGATTGCTAGTGTTATTTGTATTTGGAGGTTTAGATTTGAGTGCTTTAGAGGTTGTTTTATGGGAATATTAATTTATGTAAATATTTAGGTTTGGTTGCGTAGAAGCCACTCGAATTTCCAACAACTAAACCCTATGAGATTTGGTTTTAAGAAAATTATCTTGGTTTGCGTTGACTTTGAAGATAGGTGTGGTCCGGGGCCAAAAATGATAAACATGTTTCCTTGAGTAAAATACCTACCTACTTAGTTGGCAATATTATACCTAGGTAAGTATTCCTGGTTTGGTAAAATAGTAATCTAAGTAGACAGATGAAGAGGGTCGCCGTAGAAATCGTTTTCTTAATTCACGCCTTGTAAATCCGTTTTGTGCGGGATTTTGTGTTTATTACTTCCCAGAAGGGAAAGGGGGCGAGTCTGTGATTGATTTTGGTCGGGGAGAAAGAAAGTATGTCTCGGAGCTGCTCGCAATGTGGGAACAATGGCCACAATTCCAGAACCTGCATGGAAAATGGGTTCATGCTGTTCGGCGTTCGGGTGACGGACGGATCCATGCGGAAAAGTGTGAGTATGACCAATCTCTCACAGTATGACCACTGCGATGCTGCTGCTGCTGATGGTGGCTATGCCTCCGACGATCTCGTTCATTCTTCTAGCAATGGGCGTGAGAGGAAGAGAGGTAAAGCCCTGCCCTTTTCTACTTTCTACTGAAAACCCTATATGGCGATCCATTTATGATTGTGTTGCAGGGGTACCATGGACAGAGGAAGAGCACAGGCTGTTTCTTATTGGTCTCCAGAAGGTGGGCAAGGGTGACTGGCGAGGGATTTCCAGGAGTTTTGTGAAGACGAGGACACCCACTCAGGTTGCAAGTCATGCCCAGAAGTATTTTCTCAGGCAGAGTAATCTTAACAGAAGGCGCCGCAGATCGAGCTTGTTCGACATGACAACCGATACGGTAAGTTATTTTGCATCCTTAGCTGTCAACAGAAAGGAAATGATGTATGGATTCCAGAAAACAAAACTTTAAAGAGATTCGGTGGATTTTGCATGCTACAATAATTTTGGCATTTAATATTTCTTCTAGATTTCAACAGTGGAAGCATGTTTCCTGATGTTATTAACATTTTTAAATTGTAGTTTCTGAGCATTCCGGTTGAAGAAGATCTAGTAACAGTACCAGGTAACCACCCTTCACTTCCAAGCCAGCTCAATCCAGGACAACATTTAAGCAATGCATCCCCAGAGTCGAATTGCAATTTTGGTATGCCTGTAAGACTTTTCCCTCTTCCTCTGTCTTCTGGTGTGCTGCCCGGAATGCCTGTTGGGAAATCGCATGAATCGGAGAAACAACAAGACTTTACTGCCATGGAATGGACAGCAAATCCAGAGATTTCGCCTTTGGCGTGTAATTCCGAAGTTGGTGCTATTAATACTTCCTCAAGCCCTCCAAGATTCATGGATATAGCTCCATTCCAGCATGGATCTCTGAACCAAGCACTGTCTCATCTTCCTGTTGAAGCTGCCGCATCATCTGGGTCGAAGCTTGTGAGGCCTATCCCTATTATTCCAATCCCCCAGCAAGGATCACCGAGTCTAATGGAGAAAAAGTAGTATCTCGTCACAATTCTGCGATGGAGCCTTCCCCATTGTCATTGAAGCTTTCTGAACAGCCTAAGCGGCAATCTGCCTTCCAGTCAAAGACATCCCTTAATAACCACGAGTTAGAATCGCAAGAAAAGCTCGGCAATGTAATCAGTGTGGCATAAGCCTTATTCAGAGGAAATGACTGATCCCGTAAGCATCCTGTTTAAGTGCAGGACTTAGTTTCTTTGGCCGAATATACAGATATTTACTCATCAAGTGGGTGACCTGCTTTAGTGCAGGACTTATTTTGTTCGGCTGGATATGCGCAAATTCGCCCATCTCGGGTGTTCTGTTTCAGTGCAGGACTTATTTTATTTGGCTGGATATGCAGATGTTTATCCTTGTTGGGTGTCCTTTTTAATTGCAAGGCGTAGTTTCTTTGGCTCAATATGCAAATATCTGCTCATCTTGGGTATCTTGTTATAGGACCAGATTTTTTTTTTTTAGCTGAATATGCAGACCCTGTTGGGTGCCATGTTTTAATGCAGGGCTCTGTTTCTGTGGCTCATTGTGCAGATGTTTGTGCATGTTGGAATTCCATTTATACTGCAAGGGCTTAGTTCATTGGGTCAATGTGCAGATGTTTGTGCATGTTGGAATTCCAGTTTTACTGCAAGGGCTTAGTTTCTTTGGGTCAACGTGCAGATGTTTGTGCATGTTGGAATACCAGTTTTACTACAAGGGCTTAGTTTCTTTGGGTCAATGTGCAGATGTTTGTGCATGTTGGAATTCCAGTTTTACTGCAAGGGCTTAGTTTCTTTGGGTCAATGTGCAGATGTTTGTGCATGTTGGAATACCAGTTTTACTACAAGGGCTTAGTTTCTTTGGGTCAATCTGCAGATGTTTACCCCCATTGGGTGTCCGGTATTAGTGGGGGATTTAGTTTTTGGCTGAGTGTGCAGATGTCTGCATCTGTTGGGCTTCGTGTTTTAATCCAGGCCTCAGTTATTTCAGCTGAATTTGGATATATATGTGTGCGCCTCAAGACTGTGGGTAAATGTTCATTGATCTGAAGATTTCTAATATGTTTTTATGTTGTCCGTTTGATCTCCAAGTATTCATTTTCTGTAAATATTTGATGTCAGTGGGGTTCAAACTGCATTCAAAGAAAGTTGCTATGGTTCTGTTTTTGATGCCTGAGTTGTAGATGTTTGCACAGTAAGAGTTGCAAGTGAGAACAGTATGAGGTAAGGTCGTGAGAATGTTAATATAATTGGACTTGATCTTAACTCCTCTCTTGGGAGAAGGCGTGTGCATATTGATACAGAAACTTTAAGTAATGATTGCAGGCGGCAAATCATATTTCTTATTGTGATAGAAAGTGGTTCTTGTCTACAAAATGATGCAGGAGCTTCCATGTGTAATGAGCTTTCATGTTTGAATAGGATTTTAGAGAGTGATTTTAAGAAAATAATCTCTGAAGAGCGTTTCATTTAGGACTATTTGTTAGTGATCAGCTTGATTCAGGACTCTTATAGTCAGAGTAGAATAAGGGATTGACATCTCTATATAGTCTAGAGGAATGAGTGAAAGAGGCAGCAAAAGAGTTTTGTGTGTTAGAGAAGACAACAACCTAAGAGAGTGAAAGCAAGAGCTCTGACTGAGATGTAACAGCTGAGACTCTAATCCTGCTGGTTATTTTATGTGTTCTGCTGTTAATGAGAGTCAACTTTGTGTGCTTTTGGCATGTCCAAATGTTTCATTTCCTCTGTTTCTAGACTCTGATTGTTAGTGTAGCTGTTGTATTTGAGGTTGTGTGTGGGAGGTTGTCGGTTTATCCCAGGTATAAGAGGAGGCTGCAAGGTAGCTGGCAGTCCTTCATTGGACCCCCACACTGATTGCATCAATTGGTATCAGAGTATCCAAAGATAATGAGAGTAGAGATCTTGTCGGATGGCAGCCCTGTTGCAAGAAGTGCAACGGTAAAGTCTAGTTTCACACTTCTAGGCTACAAAACCCATCTACAACCGAAAACGCTGTTTTCAACAGATTTGGCCTGTTTTAAAAGAAAATCGAAACGTCTCAATGTGGAATGGAAACAATTTGTCATTTTGTGCTGCCGTCTTGTGGCTGTTACGACATTGCGTGGTCCCAGGTTGACAAAAACAATGGCGAATATATGTACATAAAAACAGTGACCACGAAAAATATGCATTTGACCTTGCCTATCGTATTCTAATTGGCCATGCAATGCTGATGTGTTCCTGCTTTGGCTTTAAAACAAATTGCGTTTATTTTTTCAATTGCTTAATAAAATGGACAGCATCAGCTCATTTACATTAAACGTGGAGTAAATGTGGAGATCATTAGAGTTCATGTATTTTAAAGTGTATATCTCAATATTAATATTGACCAATTTTTAATAACATTTTTATGGCATGGAGTCTCATAGGGATTCTATTTGTGTTTGTATTAATTATTATATTCTAATTAATATTTTTTTATTTATGTATTTTTAATAATTATGAGGTAACAGTCTTAGGAGTATGTAATTGTAAGGTTTGGCACATATCATTGTGCTGTCCCGAGTTTGATAAAGCATGCAATGCATGTTGAAACGTCTAAATATTGAAGTTTTGACAAGAAAGAGAAAGAATGACATATTTTGGGGTGAGAAGATGGTCTATTATATTCAATGTGTAAAGGAAATGTTTCTAATTCGTTTCTTACGCAACCTCCAATTCTTGTTTTTGTCATGTTTCCGCGTCGGTCACGTTTCCTGTTTCTCGCTTCTGGTAACATAGGATAGCAGTAGCTGTTATGGATGCAGAGATGGAATTTGGACAGCAGCTGAGAATGATTGAAGAAACTGATAGAAGGGTAGAAGTGCATCTCCAAAGAAAGAGAGTTTCAGCCTTGAGGTTTAGGGACACAGAGGAGGGGGAGGAGGAGCAACACAGACTGGGTTCCAGTGTTGGATGCACTATCAGACTTGAAACTGAAGTTGAGGGGTGATTCCCGAAGACTGCGCTTGCCCCTGACCGGCCTGAACAAGGAACTCTTCCAGTTCAGGAAAACTAGGAAAAAACTAGCAAAGAGATGAAGCAACAAAGAATGAAGAAGAAATTTTTTTAAACGGAGGTCATGAGAGACTTCAAGTATATGGTTATGTGAACAGATTTTTCTCAATATCACAGAGAAAAAGCTCATAAAGCAAAGATGCCTATGTTCTTCGGAAGAGAAACTCGTGACCAGTCGAGTAGTTCGGTGCTGATGATGGAGCAATGCTTCGTGTAGAGGAGAATAGAAGACTCAAAGAGGGTTAAGTGTGCCTGCAAAAGGTTGGGTAGTGGTGCAGTTGAAGCTTGGAGGGAACTCCAACAACGAAGAGAAAGAAAAGATGAAGTAAGAAGTTGGGACTAGATGGTCACCAAGATGATGGAAAGAGTAGTGCAAGCAAGAGACCATGCTAAATGGTTGAAGAAGCTTCAGCGTTTGAGGCTTGAGGAGAAGCAGATTGCCTTGAAAGGCAATAGAGAGAAGCCTAAAAGAGCAACTCATGGCTATACTGAGGAGCAGCAGAGAAAAGAACGGAGGCTGCACTCAGCCCATAGAGGGAGAGATCCTCATTGAAGAGGATGTAGAGGAAGAAGATCTTCTCATTGAAGAAGATATGGAAGAGATAGTGATTGAGCTTGAAGAGGGAGAAGCTCTAGAGTATTTTAATCTTGATATGACTTCCATTGGGGAAGCATGGAGGGGTGAAGAGGGAAGTTTTTCCTTCAAGAAATATGTAGAAGTTGATGAAAAGGAGGAGTTGCTTTGTGGGCAACCAAATACTGCTGTGAGCAGCACGATTGTGAAGAAAACAAACCTTCACAGGCTCAAGCTTGATATGAGTGAGGTCAATTGTGGATAAGAGGAATCCTGAGGAAAGAAAGTATGATTGAGAAGAATGTGGAAGAAAACATGTGGTTGAAAACATGCCGGAGGAGGTTGCAGCAAAAGAAAAGTTGTTGCAGCAGAGTGATCTTGCAGCAGAGGATGAGAGGATGTTGTGGCAGCTTGTGTCGAACAAGAGCAGTGTAGTGCCATATGCAGAATGGCCTAAGATAATGACAAAAAGTGTGAGAGGTTTCTTTGAGGAGAATGTTGCGAGGACAAATGGAAGTAGCAACAGAATAATAGATATGTCTTTTGAGTGGCATGAAGGTGAAGATGGAAATGAATGGATTGAAAGTTTGTATATTTGTTGAGGATGAAGAGCTTGATCCAGTAGCGGGTTGGATGCAGGATGCATAATACATAAGGAAGATAAGTGTTGAAAACATTTGGTGGATGAGTAATGTGCAAATGCGCATTCTTCCTGATTGCAAAGAGATGGAGAAAAGGTTACAGACACTTGGTGGAGATGGACAGGTAGTGGTGTGTCCATACCCACAAGCGTGAAGAGAACGAGAGAGTGTCAGAGATGCGGGGAGGAGGACAGTTTGTGGACAAACAGAGGGCTGGCAGAAGAAGAAGAAGGAGATGAAATCCTAGTGAGGTAACTGATATGGTGGAAAGGAACACTGCACTGTGGCCTTGGCAGCCAGCTTGAAGAGTGGTTATACCTCTTCATTCTTGTGAGTGGAAGCTTACATTTTCGTCTACCTAGGGTGTATGATGGAGTAGCATCTATGTGTAACAAACTTTCAGGTTTGCATGGGAGTATAGAGAGTGATTTTAATTTGAATGTAATTTCCGAAGAGTGTTTTGTTTAGGACTATTTGCTAGCGATCAGTTTTTAATAGGCCTCGTAGAGTCAGAATAGAATAAGGTATTGACATCTCTCTATGGTCAAGAAGAATGAGGGAAAAAGGCAGCAGAAGAGATTGTGTTAGAGAAGACAACCTAAGAGAGAGAGCAAGAACTCTGACTGAGATGTAATAGCGGAAAGCATAATCTTGCTGGTTGTGATTATTTTTCTGCTGTTAATGAGAAGAAAAGTGTCCAAATGCTTCCTTTCCTCTGTTCTAGACCCTGATTTTTAGCTGTAGCTGTTGTATTTGGGGCTGTATGTGGGAGGTTGTAGGTTTATCCCGGTATGAGAGGAGGCTGCAAAGTAGCAGGCAGTCCTTCGTTGAACCCTGCACAGATTGCATCACAAAATTTGGGTCACAATTATAGTTGAAAAAATATTGATGAATACACTATATTCCAGAAAACAGTCAATGGTGGTATTTGATTAGCTCTTTTTATTACTATTCCTTCATTGCTTCACAGGGGACAAATATGATTGGTTCTTAGTGGCTACAAAAAGCAAATATTCACGGCGCTCAAGCCAACCAGTTTCGTCTTCAAGATATTTGGCTACCTATGTACTAATAAATATAGTTGCAGACATCATGCCACTCGAAAGACAAATATCCTGGGCAAAAGGAACAAAAAAGCTACTTTATTACGTAAGCAGTGACATTGCACTGTAGAAATGTAACTTTCTCAAAGATCTGAGGATCTAGCACGTTGTGGAGGAAGACCATTGGATAACTTACTATAAAGTTACTGACAAATGTCCTGTTTTCTTTGTGGCTTGCATTTAATCTAGTGTTCCAGGTGTAACTGTCCTTTGGAAGCCAGTATAGATTATGATTCCGTTGTTGGTCTCGATGGCATATACAATCAATCAATATTTTGTCTTTTTCTTCTCTTGTCTGGCATCTCATTAGATTATGTACGTATTCCCTGAAGGGTTCCTTTTGATCCACTCGTGAGATCTGATGACTGTTAAACAAATTTCAATGTGTAAAAATGGTCCCCATGAAACAAATATATTCAGGTATCCCTGTGACGTTTTATCACCTCCATTCGGCCCAAAATCTCCAATGGAAAATTTTAGGCCCCCTTTACAACGCAGATACAAACTCTACCCCCAAAAATAAGCCCACTCCACTTTAAGGTATTGATTATCTTTAAAAGTTTGTGACCTGCACATGAAAAACAAGAGCAGCAACCCCCATCCATGGAAGAGTAAATCAATAGAAAAATCTACATTGAATTAATATATCAGCTATAGCTGTTTTGGCACTTGGGAAAGTCTTAGATCCCCACTTCCACACCTAAAATAGAGGCGATGTAGGAGTGGCAGCCCTATAATTATCACAGGCATCTTAAATACATATCTGAAATATGTGGAGGTATATTACAGGTTTTTATTTTGAATTTTTCACATACTACATTGATTAATGATTTTATTATCTTTTCTGTCAAATTTATTATGTATTAGTGACAAATGACATCTATCTAGCTACACTTAAAACATGTTTGTGGAAAAAAGGTTCCAAACTCTTTAGAATAACAGATATTACAATGTTTCAATTGACTTCTCCAAATAAATTTTATTAGCATTATTATTATCTTTACAAGAACGGGCCAATGCATGTCAAATTAGAAGATTTTATTAGCATTATTATTATCTTTACCACAATGGGCCAATGCATGTCAAATTAGAAGTCGAACAGAAATGCGTACACACGATAGTACACTCCACCCCTGTTACCCTTATAAAATGCCTACTAGTGTTCTCATTGAACCAATTTTTAAATTATTGTTTGTTTATATTTTTCAAATTATAATTCATTTCTTTAACACAAATCAATTATATTTAATTGAGCATCCACATTGTATTGACCATCTACGATACATGTATAATACAATGCAATACAATAATAATGCCTGATTTATGAATAGAACAATAATACGGTAAAATATAGAGGGCATGTTGTATAATGTGATCAATTTCAGAAATCACATGACTTGTTATGAAATTCTGATTCCGGAAATGTGTAATTAGAAATGTGATCATTGTTTCCTGAAATTTAGCAATGATTTTAAAAGGTTGCCAACTACCTACATTTCACTTCTATTGGGTGTTTGGAGTAGAAACTTCTTATGGTAAGGCATGCTTCTTTGTCCTCAGTTTCTATATCGGACTTATGTTTATTTGCAATTGCTTCTTTTTGACCTAGAGTGTCAAAGAAAATAGATTGGGGACTTGCCTTAGAGTTTGGGTGGCTAGTGTCCACTAACTAGCTCTCACAAACAAGCTCCATACAATGTAGACCAATAAAATCGTTGGGAACTTTAGAATCATAAAATACAACTCATGCAATAAGAATATGCTCAATGTTAAATGTGTAACTGATAGTGTTCGTGTTTGTAAATGGATTGCAACACTTGTCTTTTTATAGGTGACTTTAAATTCAAACTCAACAATATTAGTCTACATACAAAATTTCAATGAGAAAGGTGGAAGGGGAGGTGGGGAATGGGCCCATTTGGCTAAAGGGGAGGGATGAGGAAAAATAATTATAGGACAATATAGTATGACCCTAGCAAGGAGACCAATGATGGTAAAGAGTTTAAGGAAGATGGCAATGGGAGAAAAGTTTAAATAGCCGGTGAATTGGCTTTGACAGGAGTTAACACATCATTTGTTTGGCACTTTTTGGTGTTATGTGAGGGTGCTTTGCAAATTGAGAGAGAGGGTTTTAATCTACAAAAGTTAACAAAAGTATTGATATTGTTTGATATGAATAAAATTAGCTATGCTTGAGAAAGGTTCAACACAAACATAAATCAATATGAAATATAGGCCATGTGGTCATTTTGAGGATTCTACATTTTGCCTTACATTGAGGCACATGCTTATCCACAAGGTAGATAGCATATGCATGTTTCTCAAAGTAGAACATATAAAGGATACTATAGATATAGATCTATATCATTAAAAATGATGCTATGGAACTTACAAAACTACTTATTTGCACATACATATGATATTTAATTGCAACAAAGCACTCATTTATCCTCGGTTTGTAGTAATAATTCCTTGAGTTTATCATTTTGTTGAAGGAGATAGCAATAAGGTTGGATTCATAACCCTATATTGTTGGGCGATGAGTCTCTAAACTCCATCGTAATTATGAATCACATGCTCACTAGGCATATGAGGAATTAAAGTTAGAGCCCCGAGGTCATCTAGGGATGATCTTTCAAAGGCAATGATAAAGTGTATATGAATGGTCAATATACCATGACATGAAAATCTTTAGTAGCAAAAAATAGAATGCGTTATCCCCTTTAAGATATGAGTAGAGTGCATGAAACATAGCGAGATGTGTGTCTTGAGAAGAAAGAAAATTGCCCATGAAAGGCGCTTCTATGAACACTATCATTAGTATATTTTGTCACACATCGGTTTGATATATAAAAATTATAACACATGTCGATGAAGCTATTATAACACTGGATTATTAGAACATAAAGACATGAAGATTATGGGTACTAGAGTCTTGCCCCAAGAGATTTCCAAAAAATGTGCATGATATGGATCTTGATAAAATAATGGAGGTGCAATGATACTAGATGCATGATAAGGACCATGTCAATGCAACAATAGTATAAGGATTATGAAGAAAACATCATGGGACATAAGTAGAGTGAACATGATATGGACGACACATTACACACTAAGCAACACACCAAACATGTATGATCATGCATGTGGAAAGCACATCAAGCTCGAAGACACTTGAGATACATGACAATGCATTTAGAAAGCACATCATATATATGGCACCCGTAAAAGGTACAAAGCACATAAGTTGAATGTAGGCCGATTAGGTGTATACGCATTAAAAATGCTTTACTAACACTTTCTTGTGTAGGGCTTGTTTGTGCACTAATTTCCTTGAGTTTATGCATTCACATGGATTAGGTGGGATGCCTCCTACTACTTTGTGATTGATGTGTAATGGGTTTCCTTTCATCGCCACCTTCATTGATCCACATTGTGTGGCCTAGGACGTTGTGCGGGGTACAATCACATGCTTAGAAATAAGTTGTGGATTGGAGAATGACGTAGAAAAATATTGTACAGAGTAATCTAACACATACATTTGAACAAGTGGAATAATTCTTTGCATGAACGCTACTTTTATACAATATGTTGAATTGGGAAAAGTACAGATGTGTACAATGTTCAATAGGACAAGAGGTGCAAGCCCTTATGATAAGAATGGATGAATCCTCTTTGCTGATTTGTCTAGTTCGAATGAAATACAAAGTAGTATGAGAATTACAAGATATATTGAGTATACAAGTATTCCTACTTTTTGGCTATGGGAGTAGGTACATGATTGTTCATTACCCAAAGGGTTGAATGTACACATATTCATAGGTGTGATATTACAAATGAGGAAGTTATA
The DNA here is from genome assembly GCA_018340775.1 of Taxus wallichiana var. yunnanensis. NCBI lineage: Eukaryota > Viridiplantae > Streptophyta > Pinopsida > Cupressales > Taxaceae > Taxus > Taxus wallichiana. Next base: position 81,453,417 of record CM031234.1, read on the forward strand.
AATCACAATTGCAAGAGAAATGGTTGCAAGATACTTCATGTTGCTTGGTTGAGTAACATTTGTGATTCGATATGCGACATAACTAATATGCACATAGTGTGCCATTACCGTGTGCCAGGGGGGTAGTTGGAGTGGCCGACAAGTGGATGTGAATCACAAAGGCTCTGCATGAAGTTGTGAAGACATGTGACATGTTAAAAAGCAATACACAAGTTTTTTTTTTTTTTTTTTTTTTGGGGGCGCGTGCAAGAATGCAAAAGTTACAAATATTGTGACGTGCTAGTGCTTTGAGATAGTGAGAAGCAAGGCACCAATGTATCATGAGATTTTGAAAATCACACAAAGTGTTGGGCGAGTTGCAAAATGATGTGGAGCTACATAGTAGGATGCAAGTAGTTGTGCTAATGTTGTGAGACACCATGGGTGTGTATGCATGCCGCGAGATGTTGCAAGTGATAAGAACTCAAAAGTTATCAAGAGAAGCATATTTCCTTACACAACTACGAGATTGCGCACGAATCATTCACCCTTGCTTGAGAAGCAATGAGCCCCATTGTGTCTTCGATTAATCTGGGAACTAACTTTGAAGCCATGTTGAAGGTTGCGCCACTTAGCTTGATTAACATATTGTCCGAACTTGACCACTTAGAACAACTTATATGTTCTTTGGTGGGTGCAAGTATTAGATACCTTATCGATCTAGTCCTTCTCTATGGGGATAAAGTGTTTGGGATCCAAATTAGAAGGGTGTTGTATCAATGTTGACTCAATACGCAGAGGGAAGTAAGGCTTAAGGAGCACCACGTTAAATATTGGAGGCAAACCCAAGTATGGAGATAGATAAAAATAAAAACATTCTCACAAGTTGCATCGAGGATGGGGTAAGGACCATATTGTTGAGGCTTGATCTTTCTGTGTGGACTAGTGACAAATAGTTTTGGAGCATAAAAACACATATTGGTTGTTCACACAATGTGAGTGAGACATGGGCGTGAATCAACTAAACCAATGCAAACACTTGGTTGGAACATGTGACAAAGTAAGAATCACTCGATCGGGATATTGATCAAGGGTCACAAATACTATATTGTGAGTGCCAAAAGGAATATATGCAGGAATATGCATGTGGAGTGAAATCTATAAATAAGCGAATAATATTGTAATAGTTACACAAATATATAGTTGTATAAATATAGAGATGTGTAGATGTGGAAGAATGTATGTAAGCTAGATTATTAATGCATATAATATCTCGTAATTATGTGGATTTTTCTTAATATAATGGATACTTCTTGCATTATGTGAGTGATATGTTGTTGATTAACTCAAATTATGGGAACATTTTCCTTTTGTGTGAGGTTCCTAATAGTTAACATTTTATCCTCACAATTCTCTCTCGAAATGAGGTTCTTGGGGTGACTTTACTATACTTTGGGTGAGACCTTCAAGATTAAATTGCTAGCGTAGGTAGAGCTTTGATCCCTAATGCATAAAACTAAGCTAACACTTTTGGTTCCATTGTCGAGACGCCATTGTAGTTGTTGTGAGAGTTTTATGATGTTAGCCGTTACTTTCTTTGGAAAGATCGGGCTTGATTGCAAGTTCTCGGAAGAATTTTGCATTGAAAATTTAGGTATGACAAGCTAAATTTATAATGCACAAGGGTTAGGCAACAAAAGGCTTTGAGGTGGTGTTGGATCTTTGCAAATTGGTGCGAGAGTAATGGATTTTCATGTCAAGGAGACATTTTTGTGCACGATTGGGGAGGTGATCCTATTGAGGTTGCCACTGAGGACTCTAACAAGATGGAGGGGATTGATCTTGTTGATGTCGTTGAAACCCTAGGAGGATGGGGTTAGCCCAAGTCAAACCTGCGTTGTGGTGAAAATTGCTCCTTTGAAAAGAGTATATGCAAGAAATACTCCTTTGACATTGGATGGGAAAAGGATAGGGTATGGACACTTATGTGATGGAAGAATTCAAAATCAATGAAAATGCTCACCTCAACCCAATCGAATGCCGAAGCCTTTACATTTTTCTCTCGTGATTCGAAGGTTTTTAATTGATCTAAGATATGTACAATTGTGAAGTAGAGTTTAAAAGGAGTTGAGCATATATAAGTGGACATTCTATGTGAAAGAATGCTTTTAGTGGAGTTAGTACTAATGGAGTAAGTATTGGGGTTACGACGTCTATATTTACTACGAGAGGATTAATGTTTCAAACTCAATGTACCGATATTTGGGATGAAACGATAAGGATATCACATAATTGAAGATGCAACCAACCATGTGTTTGAGTGTGAAATTATGTGGCGAGCTACATGTATAACCTAGTCTCGAGGTGAAGATAATTAAGTTGGCAATAACCTTGTTTGTATGAGCGCATACCTTCTCATAGGTTCATAGTCCCCATAATATTCTCTTTCTCCCTCACATGTAAATAGTCTCCCATAAGCTTCTCTTTCTCCATCACAAGTTCAGATTCTCCCTGATCTGACACCAAATGTAATGTCACACAAACCAAAGGATTTTTTTGTGAGAGTGAACCACAAGGATCTAACGGAGCCCGTGAACATCAAGGTCGTTGCACTCCAACGAAAATGAGAATGTGCTCCAAGTAATTAACCATAAGCCAAATTGATCATGCATAAAGAATAGGTCTACTCATGCTCATAAATCAAAAAGAGAAGTACATAAGGGAGTGTTGTGTAACTCCCATGCCTGGACATGTCATACTCCCATGATGGAGTGAGGAGTTACAATGCTAGGAATAACATGTAACTCCCATATGACAATGACACATATGACAATATGATAAATTTTATGACATAATTTGTCATATGTCATATAACTCCCTAAAATACCTATGACTCACCTAAGTGAGATGACTCACCATGTGTGAGGTGGAAAAACACCTAATAAATAAAAGGAAGAAAAATATACCTCATACCAACACCCCCTTCATCAAAGCTGAGGTAGAGTCATGACAAGCCAAAAGCGTAACGATGACTCCCCTAGAAAACTAAGAAAGATGCATCATATAAGTCCCGACAACTAAAGGCCCGATGAGGTACCCATGTACAAACTGCAATCTTTCTAGAAGAAGAAGAGGAGAAGAGGACTAGAAAGCTCGAAGAAGATGAGCATCCGCAGTGGGACTTCACACCAAGAAGAAAGCACATGTGAAGGAACTTGGCTTCAATGAAGGGCTTGGTAAATATGTTTGCAACCTAATATGAAGTCTAACAATAATGCAAGTCAATGATCTCCATGGATAAACTCCCATATGAAGTGCATGTGGATCTAAATGTGCTCTGCTCGCTAATGCTGAACCATATTTTGAAAAATTGAGATGGTGCTCATGTTGTCACAATAAATGATGGTAGGTCGAAAAAGTGAATACCAAACTCGTCGAATCGACTATAACCAAATAACTTCCATGGATGCGTTGATTTCTTCCATGTATTATGCCTCTCGTAGAAGATATCACAATCACATTCTCGCTTCTTGTTCGACTAACGATAGGATCCGAAACCAAGAGAAAAGTTGTAGACGAGGTAGAATTCTAATGATCGAGATCACTGACCCAATTAGAATATGCGAATCCAACTAAGTCAATCTCATGTCCTCTTAAGTAGTGTATTCCATTGGTATGAGTGCCACGAATATAGTGAAGGATCGACTTTGCTACCCTCTAATGTAGCTCATGAGGCTCTGCCGCATAAACTGGACATGATGTTAACAATGAACAAAATATTCGGATGAGTGTGAGTTAGGTAGATCAAGCTCACCACCAACTGGAAATAAAGGGTAACATTGACTAAGGGAGTGGAGCAATCAACAACTAACTTAACCTCGGAAAGGAAGGGAGTGAGAGATCACTTACAATCAGATATGTGAAACCCGGCTAGTAAATCTAGGGCATATTTAGGTTGAGAAATTGTAGACATAAAATCTATGCACTTGGGTACATTTCTAGGTCCTAGAGCATACTATTATATACATGATTCCTAAGAAAGAAAACTAGTAATTGATAATGTCTTTTGAGTTTTTTGATTCATCTCTTGTGCTTTTATTGACCTTACACACCCTATAGCCCTGCCAAAATTTGACTTATTTATCTTTTATGGCCTCGGACACTAGCACCCAGTTAGGACACTAGCGCTAGATGCTCATGTCCCTCCTGGGCGTTCCTAACCCTTTCTCCCTTTTTCTCACTCTTTTGGGTCTCTTTTACTTCTTGGGCATCTTTTATACTTTTGGGTTGGCCTTCCAGTTGTCAATTACAAAATTCAAACAAGGGAATCATATATATACATAGTTATAACTCTCAAATAAGGGGCCAAACACTAACATTATCTACTATCACCTAAGTTTGCATCCAAAGGCACAAGAACATTATAAAACATCCATCTAGCACATCCATACAAGGGACAAGATGCATCCTTATGCATACACAACATAGAAGGGGAAGTTTATTCTATTTCATCTCACACATTTTATACATTTGCTACATTCTAGATCTAGGTCATATCATTGTGCAACTTGCATAAGGGCATCCTAGGGCATCATTACACACAAAACTACATGGATTCTGAAATGTAGTGCAACGCTCGGTACTAAGTTCACTCTTCGGTGACTCAGGGGTCATTTGAATCCACATATTGCATCTTTATTTTTAGGATTTGATGTGGTTTGTGTATATGTGTAGTTAGTTATCTTTCTTTGCAAGCTACAAGTGTTAACAACGACATTGGGACAAATCCATAACAAAAAATATTAACAACAAAGCTCCTCCAAAAAAAGGATCAAAACCGATCATCTAGGTGGACACTAATGCCTAGATCCAGTCACTAGCGCCCGACGCTCTCGTCTTCATGTGGGCGCTCCTATCCTTCAAAGTTTAGAGTTCTAGAATTCCAAAGAAACCCGATGACACTCTTCTCATTTTGTTTCAGTAGTTCCCAAGACAAAACACTTATTGATCACTCAAAAATCAACTAAGTCACCTCTCTCTCTTGCTTAGAGTTTCATATTTGTTGCTTGTCCATTTACTATATTTTATCACATGTACATCATACACTACAATAGTTACTCTGAATTATATTTAATTCAATTTATATTAAATCATTTGGTGAACCCCATTTGGATCTTCTTTCATCGCTCCTTAAGTCTCCTTACATCAACTACTTCAAATACACCCACATTGTAAAGATGTTCTCCAAAAATCCATAGACACTATGTACCTCCCTCGCAATACGCCACATGCACAAGTAAGTTCCATTTTCGATCGTCTCTCTGATGACCCTATCAGTCCTGATACCACAACCAATCAACCCATCTTAGAGTCAATTCAAGCTTTACACCATGTTTTTCAAGATAAATTTCAAGCTATGGAAACCACAATTACATCCCTCAAAGCTGAAATCCAACATCTCAAGGATGCTTCTCATGCCCATGCTAGTTCTTCTTCTACACCTCATCCTAATCCCATGTCTACTACATGTGCTCATATAAGTGAAGCCAAAGTCTTACCACTACCAACACCTCTCAAGTTTGATCTAAATGCTAAGCAACATGATATTCTTCCTGAGCTCCTCAATCACTAGTTGATCAACTTGCCACCTACTCATTACTACCCTCCTTATCGGCTTGCAAAATACAAGGTCACCCATTTTGCAATTATCACATAATTAATGGACATCATAAAATGATTTTGTTATGCTTTAAAATGAAGAATTGGGAACCTTGAGCATCAAGGTTTTATTTCATTTTCTACACAACATTATGCTACATGCTCATCTCCAATTGCTAAATCCCATTGGCTCCCAAATATGATCCATTTATGTCTAATGAGCATCATGCCATAATTACTAATGTTCCTTCTTTGATAAATCAAGAGCCGCCTATCCAACCCAATGTCATACCACCTTTAAAAATACGTACCCCATCACCTCCTCATATCAAGTCCTCTACAACGTTACCAATTCCCAACAAACAACCACCATCCAAGGAAAACCACAAGCCAAGATCCCTCACTAACCTCCTCCAATTACACACATAATTCCTCTTTTCAATCAAGATAAGGCTTACTTGCTTGGTCTCTCTTGCATCATCGAATAGATCTCCATAACTCTCATACTTGGGGGCATTGCACTTTCTCCCCCGTCCATCACTACCTCCTCTCTCTATTGTCTACTCTTAGCTTCTTTACTACACTTCCCACTTCGTACTTTAGGTTTACCTTTCTAAGCACTCTTACCTCTTTGGTATACACATTGTCTTGTTATTATCGATGATGCACTCTAGTTCCATGGTTCATACTTGACTATTGAGGGTCCATTTCTTAAATGAACCTCACATCATCTAAACTCCGCAATCAATTGCCCCATGATCACACACATAACACTCATTACCCGATAACGCAATCTAGTTCCACGGTTCATACTCAACTATTGAGGGTTCAATTATTAAATTAACCATACGCTTCATGCTCAACACTTCACGATACATCTTTTCTAGTATCTACTCGCACACAACACACTCATTACCTAATGATGCACTCTTGTGCTATAGTTCACACTTGATTGTTGAGGGAACACTTCATCAATGAACCTCACATCACCTACTCTTGCTACACACTTCACGCTTTCACGTGCTTCATGATACATATCTCCTAACATCTACTCTTACACAACACATTCATTTTCTCGATGCCACACTCTTGTTCTATGGTTAATTCTTGACTATTGAGGGAACATTTATAAATGAACCTCATCTCTTGCACATTTACCATTGGGAAATGCATCCCCTCTCATCTACACATTTTACATATCGCAACACACCATCACATGCACATGACATCTGCACATCTTGGTTGTCTTTACTCTTGTTAGCTCATACTACTTATATGTTACACTTTGTTTTCCATGCTAGTTAGATACTTAGTATGTCACTATCTTTCCTATACACACATGCACATTCATGTGGTCTCTTGAGGTGAATGCATGACCTTTCACATATTCATACTCGATGTATGATGCTCGACACATCTCTATACTAGTCCCACCGAGGCTCCTGGGGGCATCTACTTTTGCTACTCTTATACTTCATACATCACATGTTCTATTGTCACATTATTTACTACTCATTACTATCACTTTACTTTTCACTGATCTATACATGCTTTGACATACTATTTATATCTCTAACATGCTAACAAGTGCTTTATGTGTAACATTTTTCTTGCAAGATCAATACAACCATGGTTATTTCTTCTTGTTTCCTATTATTTGTTATTGTTTACTTAGATATGCCCTATGTCTTTCTTGTTCATTGTTTTCTTATGGCTTCTTTGGGCCTAATTGTCTTGTGACATTATGAGTGATGCCCCATGTATGAAACCCTCTTTTCGTGGTCCATATTGTCTTCACACTTGTTGTTACATTGTCTTCTCTTGTATTACATTGTCTTATATTACATGCTAGCTTATTTTTACTAATTGTTGTTATAATGCACATCCCCTACCCCCGAAGGTATCCACTTTCGATATGCATATCAACGTCGTGGCCTCTCCTTTGGACCATACTATCCTATAGTCATCGTGCATGCACCCCAAATGAGGGGGACATCTATTAGGAAAACATATCACCCATACAACAACGTAGAGCTTTAGTACAAAAAAACAATACAATATAGAATCAACATAGGCACACATTTACAAATTGACCCAAAATTAGACTTGAGTCCAAAACACATAGACACTAGCGCCCAAACCTCGGACAATACTAGTGGGCACTTGTGTCCCCCCAGGTGCTTGTGTCATGGGGGAAAAAATAATTTTCTCACTCCAATAGAATTTACAAGAATTTTCGAGATCAATTCTCCAATAGCGAATGGAGTTGCCTACAATTACAAAATACATTCTATCGCTTATGATCGGTTACAACACAGAAAAAGTCATGAACGTACCACGTTTAGAGGTGCTTATTGGGAAACATCATGGAAGGAGAGAAAAAATAGACCTCTCTCCCTATCACTCTTCTCTTGGCATGAGATCACCAAAAAAACTCGCTCTTAGCGTGAAATCACCCAAAAACCTCACCATTGGCATTCAAATCCAACAATTACAAGTAAATCAGGATAATTATCTATCTCTTACACTCTTACGTATCAGGTACACACTTTTCTTTTACACCCTTATATACTCTTTACTTACTTATACATGTTACTATGATTTCTCATATACGAAAATTTGACTACTTTCTTGCTCTTCTATTGTAGGTATGTCCTTCATACGCAACAAGAAGCAACTCACATCAGCCAAAACTGCACATCAAAATGCATACACTTCACCCCTAGGGTCTACTTCCCTTTCCTAGTCTTCACGCTTCACATTATGACCACTTCACGCTTCACTTGTCCACTCAACACACTATTGACTACACTCTTATATATAGGATCATAAGGTATGCATATTCTATCTACTTTATGCTATCGAGTATTCACTTAACAACATAAAGTGGGAGAAAAATGTAGACATAAAATCTATGCACTTGGGTACATTTCTAGGTCCTAGAACATACTAATATATACATGATTCCTAAGCAAGAAAACTAGTAATTGACAATGTATTTTGGGCCTTTTACTTTGTCTCTTATACTTTTATTGACCTTACACACCCTACATCCTTTCGAAATTTGACTGATTTATCTTTAATGGCCTCGATACTAGTGCCCAAGTCGTCATGTCCCTCCTAGGCACTCCTGACCCTTTCTCCCCTTTTCTCACTCTTTTGGGTCTCTTTTACTTCTTGGGCATATTTTATACTTTTAGGTTGACCTTCCAGTTTTCAATTACAAAATTAAACAAGGGAGTCATATTTATATATCGTTATAGCTCTCAAATAAGGTGCCAAACACTAAACATTACATACTCTCACCTCAGCTTGCATTCAAAGTCACAAAGAGCATTACAAAGCATTCATCTGGAACATTCACTTAAGGGACAAGGGTTGCACCACTTTGCATACACAACATAAGAGGGGAAGTATATTTTAGTCCATCCCAAACATTCTATACATTTACTACATTCTAGATTTAGCTCCGCTATCATTGTGCATCTTGCATAAGGGCATCCTAGGGCATCATTACACACACATTCACACATAATTACATGGAATATAAAATGTAGTGCAAAAATTGGAACTAAGTTCACTTTTCAGGTGATCTATGGGGTCAGCTCGACTCCACATACTGCATATTTATTTTTAGGATTTGATGTGGTTTATGGACATGCACAACTAGGTATATTTCTTTGTAGGTTACAGTGTAAACAATGACATTGAGACAAATCTAGAGCGACAAACAAAGATAAACAATGAAGCTCCTCCTACATAGAAAAAATCGAACTTGAGAATTTGCATGGACATTAGTACCTGCACCTAGTCACCAACACTCGAGTGCTCTTGTCCTCCTGTGGGAACTTCGTCCTACATAGTTCTCGGGTTTCGAAGCTCCAGTGAGACCTCGATAACACTCTTTTCATTCTCCGTTTCGTAGTTCCTCACCCAAGACACTTCCTAATCACCAAAAATCATCTAAGTCACCCTATCTCTCTCTCTCTCTCTCTCTCTCTCTTACTTAGGGTTTCATATTTGTTTCTTTTCCATTTACTATATTTTATCACTTGTATACCATACACTACAATAAATACTATGAAATTATATTTAATTCAATTTTTATTAAATCAACAATCACAATTCCCGAGTCAAATTGGGTAATCTATATCCCAAGGAAGTAGTGAAGCAAACCACAATCAACCATGAAGAAGTTGTTGGCTAAGGAAATCTTCACATAATCAATGATTGAGGAAGATCTACTTGTAATCAAAAAATCATCAACATACAAAATGATGATAAACATGGACTCATCTTGCCACAAAATGTAAACATTTGGGTCAAAGTGACACCTAGTGAACCTTGATGCAAGAAGAAAGGATTCCATCTTGGCATACCAATCCCGAGGAGCTTGTTTAAGGCCACCAAGAGACTTATTTAACTTTCAAACGAGGGAAGAATCCTGGACATAACCTATAGGTTGTTCCATATATATTTCTTCCTCTAGGTCCCCATGAAGGAAGGCACTCTTAACGTCCATTTGATGGAATTCCTATCTATTAGAGGAAGCGTTGATGAGGGTGAGTTGAATAGAAGTCATCTTCATAACGGGAGAAAAGGTAGCTAAAAATCAACCCCAACTACCTGGGAGAAAACCTTAGCTACAAATCATGCTTTATACTTTTCGATGTTACCATAGGCACCATACTTTGTTCGTTACACCCACTTACACCAAACCATTTTTCTTACTTTCAGAAGAGGGGTGAGATCCCAAGTATCATTCTTCATGAGTGAGGAATACTACTCATCCATGGCATAATCCTACTCAGAATCCTAGAAGCCTCCCGGAAAGACCGAGGGTAAGAAGTAGAGGCGAAGAAGGTGTGTGGTGCAACAAATTGTGAATGAGTATATCTCTCATCTGAAGGACCCCCTATCCAATCTATAACACTCAGAAAGTTTTCCTAGCCCAACTAGGACCACGAGGAAATTTAGGCTCAAAATATTTAGATTCTACACTCAAGTGAGAGGGGATATAGTCCTCATCATCACTATTATCATAATCGAAGATTCTAAAGCATGAGTGAGAGGATCAAGAGGAGGCTCAACAAGATCATCATTAGAGGAATAAAAATAAGAATCAAAGAGGGGCAGAAGGACCTCAACGGGTGGATAACCGGAAGTATAAGATGACTCATCAAACTTCACACTTCTCTCAATATAAAGCTAATGAGTGGTAGGGTTCAATAATCTATATCCCTTCACACCATCGGGATACCCTAAAAAGATGCAAGGTCTAGACCATGATTCTAAGGCCTTACATCTCTTTTTGGGAGTCTAATCCATAGTAGTTGATCCAAAGATGCAACAGTTCTCGACATCAGGTTTGCGTTCATACCAATCCTCAAAGTGTGTCATTCCTTTTATCGCTTTGTGCAAAATGCGGTTCTAAATGTAATAAGCACAACTCATGGCTTCAGACCAATAGTGCAAAGGAAGAGATTTATAATAAACCATACAAGTGGTCATCTCCTTAAGTGTTTAATTCTTTCTTTAAGCACTTCCATTTTGCGAAGGGTTGTAAGAAACTAAACTACAAATAAATCCCTTTAGAAGTGCGAAATCATCGAACCTATTACTCACATACTTGCCTCAATTCTCAATTTGAAGAACCTTGATAGAAATTTCAACTTGTTTCTCTAGAAGACTCTTGAAGTCTTGAAAGGGATAAAAAAATTCAGATTTTTTTTTTTGAGAAAGTAAACCCACATATAATGTGAAAATTCATCAATGAAGGTAAGTATATAAATAGCTCTAGTAAATGAAGGAGATGGAAAGGGTCCATAAATGTCACTATGAACAATATCCAAGTGTTGAGAAATTCTCCAAGATTTTCCCTTGCCAAAACTTTCTTTGGGGTGCTTCCCGAGGGCACAACCCTTAGAAAATTTGAATCAAGGTAACCCGTTGACCATCTAATGTTGGCTCAATTATTTAAGGTAACGATAGTTTAGATGACCAAAAATCTCATGCCATAGCTTGGTAACCTCATCTGCATGAGTGAGCAAGGTAGTGGGTGAAGAATCAGAAGTAAAGTGGGAGACGATGTACAACCGAGATCGGTGATCCACCTTTCCCTCAACCATTTAGTAGTCTTACTGCGAATCTCATGAATAATAACCGAGTTAGGGTCAAATTCCACTCACATTCCTTCACCAATATGAGTTATTTGGTAAACTAATAGGAGATTAGTAGAGAGATCGGAACACTTAAAACATTGTTAAAGGTTCCACCATCTACTTCTATTGATCCACTATCAACAACCGACATCAAAGTGATTTGGGACATACCACATGGTTCAATGTCAAAAAACTCGACATGTGAAGAACCCATGTGGCACAATGCATAAAAATCTATGACCCAAGTCGATGAAGGAACAACTCTAGCTACAAGGGTATTTCCTTTCTTCTTCTTATATTTGGATTCCTTTTCATTGGAAGACTCAAGTTTCAAAGAATTTTTCTTGATAGACTCAGAACACTTATATTATTCTTCTCAAGTAAATGAGTTAGGTGATCTATTTTTTTCTCATTCATTGATGCTCTTCATGTCTTGACTTCTTAATAGGAACACTTACACTTTTCCTTCTTTGGTTTTTCCTCAAAAGTAGAAGTGTTCATGTTGGGTTTGGTTTGGGTTTGGGTGGTATTGGTTTCTTTCTTAGGTTGGTCCTTTTTCTCTTTCTTCTTTTGATATTTTTTTTCCTTTCCTTTACTAGTACTCACTACAAGGGCATGTGACTTGGAATTGATTTCTCCCATTTGAATAAACTTGTCCTATTCTTGAATGAGTTGGGACGAAAAGTTTTTAAATGAGGGCATTTTCCAAGCAGTCCTTATAGCTTCTTTTGTGGTGTGAAAAATAGAAATGAAGATAGAGTATTTGGGGCCAAGCTTAGAAAGAATAAATAATATTAGTTGGGAATCATTTTTTTCAACTCCACATTCTTTTAAAAATAATCTAGCGTGGAAAAAATTTGAGAAGAAGACCCACAACTTATCAAAGTTACTAGGAGTTAATCCTAGTAGTTCATTTTCTAACTCATGAGCTCTCATGTCATCTTGTTTTCCAAACATACCATCTAAATATTTCCATGATTCATCAGGTGTTTCAGAAGAATCAATGGGGAAGATAAATTTGGGAGAGACAAACATACAAAAAAGACTTAAGGCTTTGTCACATCAATTAAAACACCTAGATTTCTCGGGTTCATCAGTTGGTTATATCTCTACATCGACAGTGATGTGGAACAACTCTTTACCCCTTGGTTTGATTACCATCTTGTATCTCCATTCAAATAAGTTAAATGACATGAGAAAATAAATAGAACTAACATCCATCATGAGGAGAGAGAAATCAAGAATGCGTAAAGGAAACACACTCACACCCCCGTAATAATATTTCACCCCTTGTTTTCGACACTTTATAGTTTAGTGCGCTAATTACAATCGACGTGATTATGCGTCATATAAAATAGTTGGCCAATCACCTTCTAATTGGCATAAAAATGTGCAAGTGTGGAGACCACATTAAGTTTCGAGTGATCGCAATGGATTGAAACCATAACAAGCAAAAAATGATGCGAAAAACAAGAATGAAGGGAAAAAACAACATTATGTGTGAGAAATAACATCTCACGTCACTTTGCAAATCCTTTTCCACAAAGTCATGGTAGATGTGCTCACAAGCCCGTAAAAATAATAAGAGCTCGATTACAAGAAAAAATGAATCCAAATGAAGCCAAAAAAACTCCTCAAACACAAAAGGGCCTCCGGAAAATGAAAAATACCCCTTTACAAAGCACACGTTAGAAAACATCCAATAATGCTAATTTGTAAAAATATTTTCCCAATCAATTTAATTCATCTAAAAAGATAAAAATAAAATGGTTTGATAAAAATAACTACCCTCGATTAATTGAATGACCGATTAAAATTGATTTTCTTTCCTTTAAAATATAATCCCTACCTTAGGTTAATTTAATATAAGCTATGTTATAAGAATAAAATTAAGTTTAAAATTAAAAGCAAGCCTATATAATAATAAAATGTGGGTTCGAATTTAAAGCATGAGGGAAAAGTTTTAAATAGGGTCAAAAATTCAACAAGGAGCCACTTGGTTCGGGTGGGAGGCACTTGAGGTATGTACCTCGGACTCAACCCGATGAGTTGGGCGAAGGTTAGGGTGTGCGTTACAACACATGAAAAAGGTCTTCATAGCGCATATGAGGGAGGGGTTAAATGGTGCAAAGTTGTTCCAAACGTGGAATGAAGACTAAGCTTGGAGATGGAGATCGAGCCGCTAGACGTAGATATTGGAGATGGAGATTGAACTTCAGACGTAGCGAGGATCCACCACAGTTGCGGGATGTCGATTCAATCTTGGTGAATAAAATGGTGGGAGGTTGATCTAGCTCTGGTCGACACAAGTTTGGAAAGGATTTACACAGGATGTAGGGGAGATTGCTTGACACGGCGGATAGGCCAATCTCCCAACTCGAAGGCTAATGCAAGTTTGGCCCGATGTGGGATGTTGAACTTATAGACATAACACAACTTTCCACTCTTGCCACAACCCTAGCTCATTACCCCAACTTTCCTTAGGGATCGATGAAAAACTTAGCACTTGGGGGGTTAGGATGGGAGAAGCTCAACTCAAGGAGTGGGGATCTAAGCTCGGTTAGGCTGCAGAACTCAGGTTAGGACCAAGCTTGGGGGTAACTCAGTTAGGGAGTTTCTGAGTTGGGAAGGGACCCAACCAAACAAGGATAGAGCAGGGTAAGGTTTTAAGAACAGGGAGGAGAAGAGCAGGTTTATGAGGAGACAAAAATTAAAGCAAAATTTAATGAAAATAACCAAACACCAAAACCATAAAATACATCCATATGTTGTATATTTCCAAGTTTAGTTGTGGATAACCAAATTTAGTGAAAAAACCCCTAAAAATTCCTATACATCCCGCACATGCACTAGATATAACACAAACCAAAAAATCCATTAAAACTAATGCTAAGCACAAACCAATAACGGATTAACAAACTTGCACAGAACTAATGAAACATTAAACCGAGAGTAATTAACAACAACCCAATAACAAGTACATGTTAACCGAAATGATGAGGTTCTCGATACCATGTGAGAGTGAACCACGAGGATCTAATGGATACCATAAAAATCAATGTTGTTTCACTCCAATGGAAATGAGAATGTGCTCCAAGTAATCAACAAAAAATTAACCATAAGCCAAATTGATCATGCATAAAGAATAGGTCTACTCATGCTCATAGATCAAAAAGAGAAATACATAAGGGAGTGTTGTGTAACTCCCATGCTTGGACGTGCCATAATCCCATGATGGAGTGAGGAGTAAAAACTATAGGAATATCATGTAACTCCCATATGAAAATGACACGTATGAAAAATTATACAAAAATATTTCATATGTCATATAACTCCCTAAAAGACCTATGACTCACCTAAGTGAGATGACTCATCATGTGCGAGGTGCAAAAACACCTAATAAATAAAAGGTGGAAAATAATACCTCACAACAACATTGTATTGGTGTAAAATGTATTCTTATCATTACATTCTAAAGAAAATCCTACAATACATATATGTATTGGACAAAAAAAAAAAAACAACACTAAGATTATCTAACTACCTAGTAAAACAACATATTGTTTACACCCTAAAAATTATAAAATGCGATATAAGCAAATATAGGATGTAAGGGTTTGTTACAAGGATAATTCTAAATTAACTAATAAACATTAACCATGCACATTCTTTTTAATGCATTAGTACTTGCAACAATGATAAAGCGATAAGACAATTTGTTTGAAATACACAAAGGGATAAGAACTTAATTGCGTAGAGTGGTACAAGGAGGATCTAGGTGTGTAGACTCGATGAAGAAAATGGATCTAGAACTACCTCTATATAGGAACATACAACTATTCCTAGAAAATGGTACAACTATGTCCCCTTCTATACAGTTTTGGACTTGCCGACAATAATGTTTTGTAACTTCTCCTACCTTCAAGTTTTATAGAAATAATTGTCATTGTATTTAAATCAAGCTTCGCATAACCCGTAATGATCTACAAAAAGTAAAAAACCCTAGATACCTATAATACCCTTTATCCAAACATTAGATAACCAAAAGATAAATTAGTATGTGAGTGAGGCTAGACTACCCTTGGTGGTCAACCCCGATGAACCAATCCAAGTGTTGCACTACATCCCCTCAAGCAAGAACAAACCTTACGTAGTTCTCCTAGTGCATGTGTAAGAAATGTATGCAATCTAAGCCAACCCCCTATGTGCGCGCCTTCGTGTCTCTTGAAAAAATATAATGAGTTAACAGTAGACACCAAAATCTACACAAAATCATTATTACATCATACTTTTATTAGATTTCCATATACATGATTTTTGAACAATGGAGCAAGGTCTTAGTGGCATCAATCTCTTGTTGTATTTATCTTTATGGCTTGACTTAACCTTATCTTTTACTATTTCACCTTTTTGGCTTGATAACTACCTTACGAGATATTTTAAAATTCCCTTTTACTATTTAATTGTTTCTAAGTCTTGTCCAAGACCATACAAAAAGTTAGAACTGTACATACAGTCTTGAACTTAATGTATGGTCTTGGCCCCTCTTACATTTTGTTTGTTTTCTCTTTATGGGCCAATTTGTTACTCTTTTATATTTCAAATTCTATCTTTTGGGTCAAAATTTTCCACCACCAAGGTTCAAATTTCAAAATAAGAACACACACACACACACACACACACACACACACACACACACACACACACACACACACACACACACACACACACACACACGCACACACACACACACACACGCACCCACACGCACCCACACGCACCCACACG
Source organism: Taxus wallichiana var. yunnanensis (assembly GCA_018340775.1). Classification (NCBI taxonomy): domain Eukaryota; kingdom Viridiplantae; phylum Streptophyta; class Pinopsida; order Cupressales; family Taxaceae; genus Taxus; species Taxus wallichiana. The sequence goes on from CM031234.1 coordinate 81,470,003, forward strand.
CACGCACACACACACGCACGCACACACGCACGCATGCATGCGCACACACGCACGCACGCACACACACACACGCACACACACGCGCACACACACATGCGCACACACACACGCGCACACGCGCACACACGCGCACACGTGCACACGCACACATACGCGCACACACACACACGCGCACACACACACACACACATATGCACACCCATAAGTCTAATATAGGAATTTATCATTTAACAAAAACCTATATATCTACCATTTCTTTGAGTCAAGGAAGCAAGAGATACATCTACATATTGCATACACAACATATGAGGACATAAATATGAATTTGTCATCTACATACAAGGGTTTCCATTGGGATAAAGTACCATAACCCACTATTGGTGTTGATGCACAAGGGACAACCTAGGTCAAGGGATAGTCGTATGCATATCAACACAAAGAACTAAGATAACTACATTGATTTTGAAATGTAGTACAATGATCAATGACTCAAAAACAGTTTGACCATCGAGGTTAATCCAAATCAAGCATTTGCATCTTTATTTGTATAGCTAATAATCGCTCGAGTCATGTTACAAGATAGATAGGGTTTGTTTTGCATGTTCATGTGCAACATCTAGGGTTTCATGCGAAGTTTAAGATACCAAAGAGAGACAAAAATACACAACATTGTAATTTGTAGATTACTAATTTTAATAGGGGTAATACCATACAGTTCGGTCAATATAGTACATCTGGTCTTGACCATTTGGTACGGTGCTACCTAGGAAGCTCCAAAACCACAAAAGTTGATTTATTCAGTTCCCAGGACTGCTTCCTACTCCAGTTACTCATCAAAACATCTTGAAAACCTCATGAACCAACTAAATGCTTATTTCTATCCATAATACACTTCTACTTGCATATATCTAAATGTTATTGTGATTTCTATGTTGTATAGTTCTCTTTCCGATTTGTAGTATAAATATGAATGTCTTCAAAAGCTTGGTTACTTTAGTATAAATTAAATATATTTTATTTAAATTTAATTTTGGTTGATACATTTTTGTGGACCCATTTGTTGATCAAACCATTCACTTAATTCGTGGTTTTGTGTAGCCTCTTTTATTAAACCTTTTCTTTTCCCAAATCCCGTAAAAACCTTAGGGCATGTTGGTGATTTTTCTAAGTTCCTTTCTTCTTCTTTATGTCACCATGGCTTATTATAAGTATTTACAAAATTTAAAGGGTTACCATCGTGCTAATTAGTTCTATGTCACTTTTGGTTTTGCACAATCTCCTGATCTTTCTCATCTAGTTCCTACTTTTTGTACTTTGGTAGATGAATCTTCCACTTGGTTTAAAAATAAGAGTTTTTTCTATGAATTCATCTCAAACTTTGAGGTTAATCCTAATGTTGTTCCTTCACTCTCTCCTACTGAGGATGATATCATATTCAATTATGATCAAGAGGATAATCCTATTTTGTTTCAAGACAAACCACCTCGCTTTACTACTACACCTAAGGCACTTCATTCTACCCCGTCTACTACACCACACCAAACTATAGAGAATATCCTGACACTTGTATTCCCCACACTCACCACCAATAGTAATGATGCTCCTAGCCTTGAGGGTAATGTAGATGTTTGGGAAAGTGATGGTGAAAAACCACCTTCCCCTCCACCTCGTAGATACCCTTCATAATGTCATAGAGCCTATATACTCCAATGATGATGAAACTTTTTATAGTGTACAAGAGGATGATATTTCTTCCATTTATACATTGATTGAGGGTATCCCTATGTTTTTGATAACAAGGTAGAATATGTTCATAGTAAATTTCCTAATGATGACTCATTGGAGCTCAAAATTACACCCTAACCCGAATCATGGAAGATTCATAATTTTGAGGCAACATGGGACTGCTCTAAGTGTGAGACTTATGACTTGAGATATAAGTTTAGAGAAGGATATTTTAATCTATTTTGAGGATTAAGAATACCCACGAAACACAATCTACTCTAATGGTAACACTACTCCTAAGATAACCTACACAATCACATCCAAATAACTAGGGAGATGGAGATAGTGAAAGAGAGAACTATAGAAAGTAAATCCTAAGCTAAAATGGGTAGTGATAACACCAAAGTGAAAGGTGGAGCTTATCTAATTATAAGTGACATAGATGAAAGTTTTCAAGATGAAGATTATGAAGATGTACACAATTCTAATGAGAGAAAGTGACATAATACAAAGTATGTAAGAGGGAAGATATATTCATGCCAAACAAAAAGTATTTGAAGGAAAGAAATAAGTGACACTTGCATTAATCAATACTTTACTATTTACACACAAATATGAGGAAATAAAATCTCCATTCACAAGTTTTAGAGGTCGAAAAACATGAAGTTTGAGTTCACATGCATGAAACTCCCAAATATGTGAAGGAAGAAAATATGAGAAGAACCCTTACAATGTGCATGAGTAGTTACAATTTTAGAATTTGTGGGAGGAAGAGAGAGAAATAGAAGAGGGAAGGAAAGAGTGCCATACAAGAAAATCAATCTCTAAAATCATGCTGGGCAAACATGGATGCCATGATTTTTTTATTGAGTTGACTTGTAGTATAGACATGGGCACCGTCTCAAGAAATATAACAACCATAACACAATACCTTGATTCTATCACACACCTTCAAACTACACAAAATGATGGCATATTTCATTAAATTCTAGTGGTTGGGGTGGGTTTTCATCTGGTTCATAAATAGGGATGACTTTGAGGCCTTTTGTGGAAGTTTGATGTTTTGATGGTTTCCCATGATTTATTTTGACCTGTAGTTTACCACAATTTTTTTATGTTTGCTGAATGATGAAAAAATCCTCCTTTTCTTGGTGGTGCTCGAGTGTTTCTACACTACATCATAAAATTATCACTCTATGCCATAGAGGACTTTCTTTCCTTCCATGTGATTCTTTACCCGCAGCTATGTTCTTTCGTTCATGGAACATACAACCCGGCCGACACTATGATTTAGGAAACACGTGAAACATTATGATTGTGTTTCATGATTTCCAATATTTCATCATTTAAAATTTGATTTTCCCTTTACCACGTGGTTAGTTGTAGCAATTCCTCTTTTTATCATGGATTTTTTTGGAAAAATTTGTATTTAATTCCACATAATTGACAAAATCGACAAAATTTCATGTCTTTCGAGTCCACATAATACTATGTTTCCTATGTCGTGAAGCACTAACTATTTTCCCATTACTTTACTCTGTAGATCCTAACCTTAGCCAATTTCTTCCTTCTTACGCTGGGTTTGGAATCCCACAAAGATTTGACTTGGCTTCAATCACGAGGGATTGATTTCTTTAGTGCTTAGAGAAGGACTAGCAAAATCTATGAAGCACTAACTGTGTAAAATGTTTCCTAAGTACTTAGTGCTCATTCTTTTGTTCGGACAATTAGGTGAACCCATGGAACACTACATTTCCAAGCTCTGTAGAAAGACTGACTCATTGTCTCATGGTTTTCTTGAGAAAAATTTGTCTAAGTCCAATACTTAGATGAGTTGTTCAAAATTGCAAGGAGTGCACTTTTGGACAACAATTTGGCAACCTATAGGGGAAACATTCTTGCTAGATGTTGAAGAAAAATAGCCTTGAAGCATCCATTCCACATGGAGTCAAGCATAACCTTGGAAAAAGTGATCTTAAACTTGAAAATCATGTCTCCTAAATCTGCATGAACTTAGAATGATCTAAAATTGATCTTATGGACATGAAAGAATATACGTCGAAGAACATTCCAACTATCTCGATTTCTACCATGGAACCTACTTTGAGATGACTCGCATATGAATTTAAGGGGATTCAAAACATATGTATACAAGGGATAAAATACATGCTTTAAGTGAAAATGTAGAAAGTGCACAAGAACTTATTACAAATAAATATGATCACCATAAGGACTAAGGAAAAGGAATTCAATCAATGATCAACACACAAAAAAGGAGGGTAACCCCCAAAAAAACACAATACACACAAGTATTGACAAGATGAAATATCAAAACTTAATGGAAATGTTTAAGATGAATCCCATTAAATGGGATCTCTAATGCTCCTCCATTAAGGTTGGACAACATGAAGGAGTTTTCCTCTTTGCAGGAAATAATGATGTATGACCCACTCTAAAGTGCATTCAAATTAGAGTGACACGTTGAATTATCTCTATCCATATCCCATTTGAGGATTAAATCACCTACCTTGAAATCCCGTGGCTTAGTTTTCTTGTCAAACCATTGCTTGGTTGAATTTTTATGTTCTTCTAACCTAATCATGGTTGATTACCTTAATTCTTCAAGTTCAACCAAATCTGCCATTCTGATTTCACTTCGCATGCATCTTCAAATTATAACTATTGGGCTAGCTCCAATGAAGGTAATTCAAGTGATAATGGAATCCTAACTTCTCTTCCATAAATGAGGAAAAATAGGGAATTAACTATTGCTCTTTTTGTAGTGATTTTATCAATTGAAAGGGAATTTTTACCTTAGTATGCCATTTCCTTTGATTGATCTCCATAGTTATCTTCATAATCCTGAAAAGGTTCTTGTTAGTTGATTCGCCAAACCGTTACCTTATGGGTAGTAATTGGAGGAAGTATTCAAATAAACACCATGCCTAAGGTCCTAATCAGAAAATTTGCAACCTAAGAATGCCGTGGCATTATCAGAAATGATGGTTCAGGGAATCCCAAACCTTATTACAATTCCTTTAAGGAAACTAATGATAATTGATTCAAGAGCTACCTTGAGCCACCATTCACTGTCAATACCCATTTATGATATGCACTTGATAGAGGATTTACGATACCTATAAAATCAAGTCCCCAACGAGAAAAAGGTTCATCCACCTAAATAGGATGAAGGGGAAGGGCCACCATATTCTTCTTACCAGTGAAGAGAGCACATTTTTATTATTTTTTGACCCATCGATGTTCATCTAAAAATAGTGTAGGAAAAATTACCATGCTCTAAGAATTTTCATCACCATAGGCCGAGATGAGAAATGTTAGCCAGAGAAGCCATTGTGGAAATTTTCCAAGACATCGTTTTCTTTCTCTCCTTCAATGCATCTTAGTAGGACACCATTAAGATTCCTTCTGAAAAGAAGACCTTCAATCAATGCATAAGGGAATGATTTCAACCTGAGATGTCTTATTTTTTATTTTCTCAAACCATGAGGGTAGCTACTAGTTGCTAGAAATGTTTCCATATATTGATCCAACTATTGTGGCCAAGTTGATCTCATATGTCTTATGGAATTTCTATGTTATGCGGGAACCTAATGTTTCATGGATATTCTCAGGTTATGTGGATATCCATCATCCCATGGAATTGTAACACTATGTAGATCTTCATCTCAAGGATTTTCTAAGTTTTGTAGACACTATACGATTTCTTTGTTATAGTTCCTATTCTATGATAAAAAGGCTCCTTGATTATCCTAAACGCCTAAGGTGAGGTTCTCACAAAGTGCTTTACCTCTTACCAACTTCATGACCTTGATGGTCACATCAAACTCCATGATTTTGGTCACCTATCCGAATCTCTTTTCATTGATTTCTGCTCCCATGATGAAGTCTCTCATGTTGGGATGTGAGAAGAGGAATTTTATGTGGTTGGAGGATATCATAGGCTTAATTTTTTTGAGAGCTTGTAAGATAACGAATACCCATTTCTCTAAATGGCTATAATTGAGCTTGAAATCTTTCGGTATTTGGCTAAAAAGGCTACATGTTGCTCCAAGTTTTTTTCATTCTTCGCGTGAGAACAAGTGGCGACCCTAAGATTAGATTTGTAGGCATAAATATGAATACTTTGTAAAATATGGATTGATGAGTGTTGGAGCTTGGGAAATGACGACTTTAATCTTGGTAAATATTTATTTTCCTTCCATAGTCCATTTTAACTCTGCTTCTTTCTTCAACATCAAGGTGATGGGCCTGATCACTCCTGCAAAGTTAGGAATGAACTTCCTAATGAAATTGATATTTCCCAGAAGGACTAAAGGGCCTTCTTGTGAGTTGGAAATGAAAGAGAGAGAATGGTAGATACTCTTTCTCGGGTTGATTGCAATTCCATCCTTTGAAACAACGTGACCCAACATTTACTTTACTTCGTAGAATCGTAAAAGTGAATTTATTGGGGTTTAAGGATACTCCAAATTCTCTCGTATCTCTCAAAACTTCCTCCAAATGCTCTATTTGGTAATGGCCCTTCTTTGAGAAAAATGTGATTTCTTTTAAATAAATAGGGATGAAATCATTAATCAATCCATGGAAAGAAATATCCATTACTCTATGAAATATGGCACCCACGTTTGACAAACCAAAGACATCTTCTAATATACATATGTTCCCCACTTAGTCGTGAACATGGTTTTCTATTGATCCTCATCTTTGATCTTAATATGATTGAAACCTGAATAACCATCAATTATAGAGAATATTTCAGATCTTGCCACTATTTGAAGGATTTTTTCCATAGAGGAGAGATGATAACGATCTTTTAAAGAGGTCTTTTTCAAGTCTCTGAAATCCACACAAATCCTGATTTCTCTGTTCTTATTTATAACTCGGACCAAGTTATCCACCCAAGAGGAGTACTTGATGGGGAATATATTTTTAACTTAATGATTTTATATAAATCCTTTCTCATAAGATGCTCAATATTGGGGTTCACCGGTATCTACTTTTGTTTGATTGGCTTGGCCGCAAGGTCAAGATCAATGACATGTGGAGAAATGTCAGGGTAAAAACCTATAAGGTCTTCATAACTCCATGAAAATACATTGTGAAAGATTTGTCACAAGGAAATAAAAACTTGTTCTTCCTCTTAGTAACATAATTTTCCAAGTAATAGCTCTTTTCCTTGTGCAATGGTGACTAGATTGTAGTCTTCCTAAATGTAGATATGTTTTTCTTCTTCCATTTGATCTCATCATTGAGATTGAAGATGTCCTTGAGAGTTACCAACCCTATGGGTAATTTGTTTGTCCACGATCAAATGATTTGATCCCGTAACTTTCTTACAATCCAAACCGCAAATCAAAAGATAAGTCTTCGTCATTTTGAATAAATTGGACTATTTGTTCATCATTCTAAAAAAATTCACTTGAATTAGTTGTCTCGCTTTGTGCATGGTGGGTTCACGAGGTGGAAGATAATTCAAGGATTCTTGTAAGATATCCATTTGAGATGGGATAGAGAGGGCATTCTACATTGTGATGTTGAATTTTTCCTTTTCATCCATTCCACAATGTTGAGGGAATACCCATGGTCTTTTGTAATTAGGGTGCGACATTCTCTTTCCTTACTTGTTCCATATGTGGAAGCTATTTAGATGGTGAAATCAATTCATTCCATAGATTTGTGTTGAGTTGCAGACTTATACTATTCTCGTGGAATTATAGTGTTCATTTTTATACTATATTCCATGGATATTGCTTTTCTACGACTACCGAGTGATTTGTGGTTGATTAGATGAAGTTGAATTTCCACCCAAGTCTCGTATACTAAATAGAATTTATACACGGAGTTGGAGAAACAGGAGGAGGATACCTTACATCCTTTTGTATCTCTTTGGATCTTGTGTTATCGACAACATGAAGTTGCATCCTATTCAAATTTCTTGCAGCTTGGTTAACCGCACAAAAATCTTCAAGTCCAAAGAGCATGAAGTTAGGTTCATGAGTGGTCTCTTTATCTCCTTTGAATTACTTTTTGACAAGGACACGGTGTCTTCTTGCTAACAAAATGGAGTTTGGACCATAAGATATTTCACCAAAGAAAGAGTTCATTCTAACCTCACATGTGTATTGATTATGAGCTTGATCTTAAGGAAAACACCATTCAAAACCTTAGGCCATATTATTTTGGACTAGAATAATGAATTTTATCAAATTAGGAACTAGCAAAGGCTGGGATTTGGATTTAGTGGTCTCCTTGGTGGGTAAGTATATCAAAATCTCTAGTTTGGATAATGAGATCCTTATTGTAGGTAACCACGAGGAGGATTTTGATAATTTTTTGGGGCTTGATATTTTTGTCTCTTAAGGAAGAAAATATCAATTGTTAAAATATTTAAATGAACACTAAGGATTTAAATTTATTTTTGCTTCATGGAGGAACCAAATGTGGATGTAGATGATGAAGGATACAATTGAGGAATGGGAGCAATTGTGAGTTGAGTACTTTGCAGAAATTTAGGGAAGATGGGAATTGACAATATAGGGGCTAGTTTTCTTGCTTGGATTAAATTGTTTTTAGCCCTAATGGATATTGAATAAGAATTGGGTAGTTTTGTATCACCCATGGATTGAATTATTACTACTATATAAATATTCAAAGCTCTAAGAAAGTATTAAAAATTCACCTTGAGGGGTTGGTCTTAGAAAGACTGGAATTATGTCCCATGTTTTCTGGAACTTGAAGTTGAAATCCATTATAAGTTCGTTTGGATCCCACTTGATTGTGGTCAACTTATCAAGGAGAGAAATGTTTTCCACCTTTTCACCAAATTTTTGACAGAGATCGGTCCCGATCTTGTCTCAATTGTGAATCAACGCGGTTGGTAATATTCTATACCAATGCAAAACCTTGCCTTTAAGAGATGATGCCAAGAGATGCACCATAATGTCATCTTCCATCACTACATGTACTAAAAAAACATTTGAAATTTATCGAGAGTGATCTATGGTTGTGGTAAAATTTTCACTTATAAATAAGGGGATAATCTTCAAGGTCAGTAATTGAGATATCATGTTGTGCGGCTAAAAGCAACAAAATACCACAATCAAGCTTATAAATGGAAATTTATTTTAAAGTGCCATGATTGAACGGGACTCAAACTTTTGATAGGAAGGGAGAAATATATACCTAGAGGGGGAGTTGAAAACTTATTTTGGAGATGCCACATATCTCTGTGGAGATATTTCTCTTCTTCTTCTTCATGGGGAAAGTTGTATATAGTCAAATGACTCACCTTTGGATATGCTTAACCTTGTTTTCACTCTTCTCATGAAACATAAAGGAATAAACTACTTGAAAAAAAGGGTTCAATGTTTGGGATTCACCGATGTGTTGCAATAATTCTTTTGAAGGTTGGAATTAATAATATACCTACCAAATCCGAGTAGTAATGATCTAAAGCTTATCAAACTCGGTCCCACCAGTGCATACCAAAACCGTTGGAGCTAAAAATTACACCCTAACCTGAATCATGGAATATTCAAAATTTTGAGGCAACATGGGACTATCTCTTAGTGTGGGACTTGCAGCTTGAGATATACTTCTAGAGAAGGTTGGATTCCTATGTTCCATGGATTAGGAAAACCTGCAAAACACAACCTACTCTAATGATAACACTACTCCTAAGATAACCTACACTAGCACATCCAAGTAACCAGGAGAGAGAGATAGGAAATAGAGAATTGTAGAAATAAAATACTAAGCTAAAAGCGGCGGTGATAACACCAAAGTGAAAGGTGGAGATTCTATAATTCTAAGTGACACATATGTAAGTTTTTAGGATGAATATTATGAATATGCACACAATTATAATGAGAGAAAGTGAAAAAATACAAAGTATGAAAGAGGATAGAGGTATTCACACAAAACATAGTATTTGAAGTAAATAAAGAAGATAAAATTTCATTAGTCGATCCTTTCTTGTTTACACACAGAGCCGAGGCAAGAAAATATCCATTCATGAGTTGTAGAGGTTAAAAAGCATGAAGTTTGAGTTCATAGGCATGAAAATCCAAAATATACGAAGGAAGAAAATAGGAGAAGAACCATTACAATGTGCGTGATGAGTTACACTTATTAAATTAATGAGAGGAAGAGAGAGAAAGAGAAGAGGGAAGGAAAGAGTGCCATACTTGTGAGACCAATATCTAAAATTGTGCTAGAGAAGTATGGATGCCATGATTGTTTTTCGAGTTGACTTGTAGTATACACATGGGTGCCCTCTGAAGAAATATAACAACCACAACATGGTACCTTAATTCTATTGCATGCCATTAGACTAAACATAATGAATACATGTTTCATTATATTTTAATGGTTGGGTTGGTTAGTTGTTTGGTTCATAAAAAACATGGATTTGAGGCTTTTGTGGAAGTATGCTGTTTTGATGGTTTCCCGTAGATTCATTTTGACATGTGGTATACTATGGATTTTTTATGTTTCCTGAATGTGTTGTAGAGTCTCCTTTATTTGGTGGTGCTCGAGTGTTTCTACACTCCATCATCAGATGTTCCCTTTATGCCATGAAGGAGTTTCTTTCCTTTTACGCGATGCTCTACCCATGGCTATGTTCCTTCATTCCATGAATTTGACAATTTGTGTAACACTATGAATTAGGAAACCCATGGAACACTATGGTTATGTTTCACGGATTTCAATAGTGAGCCGTTTCAAATTTTCTTCTCCCTTTACCACATGGTTCCTTACAAAAATTCCTCTTTTTATCATGACTTTTTTTTTTGGTTGGTATTTGACTCCGGAATTGAAAAATTATGCGAATTCAATGTCTTCTCGAGTCCATGTAGTACTTGTGTTTCCCCATGCGGTGAAGCACTAACTATTTTCCCATTCCTTTGCTCCATGGATCATGTTGTTATTTGATTTCTTCATTCTTACATGGGTGTGGAACCCCACGGTGGTTTGACTTGGATTAGACCAGCAATGACTAATTTACTTAGTGTCAAGAAGGACTAGCAAACTCTATGAAGAACTAACTTGGCCAAAATATGCCAAACTCCTAAGTGCTCACTCCTTTTTTTTTGGGAAATTTAGGAGAACCCACAAAACACTACATTTTTACACTCCATAGAAGACTGGATCAATGTCCCATGACTTTCTTGAGAAAAATTTGTGTAAGTCCAATACTTAGATGGGTTGTTCAAAATTGCATGGAGTTAAATTTTAGACAACAATGACACACATGATGATCCTTCTTTCCTTGCACATGATGCTATTTTGTTTCTACTCTTCCACTTAAATGTAAAGATAATGACATGTATTGTAACATGTCTAATTTTCTTGTATATTATTCCACTTATGCGTTTACTGCTATTCCCATTGAATGTGAAATAAATGATATTGCTTGCACCATTAATGTTTCTACTAATACTCTTGAATGCAACAATGATACAAATGATTCTATTCCTATTACATATACTATGATTGATACAACTTGTGTTTCTACTTCTCCTCTTGAAATAAAATGTAATGATTCTATTATTACTTCTTCTCCACCACTTGTAGATGATAATGTGATTAATGATGACATAGTTTCTATTACTTTTAGCAATCATAAACATGCTGATTCCCCTTCATTTGCATGTGATATAAATAGTCTACTTTCATCTCCTAGTTTGGATGATTTTCTTAAGGATAATAGTAAACCCCTTTAGAGCCCCAATATCTGAGCAAGCCCATGACACCCCAAGTTCTACCTAATGAAACATCACCCCATATTGATTTTAAATGAAATAGTGTTCATATGGCCACTATTAATGGTAAGGTACAACCCTTGAATGAGCCTCTAAATGTTTATGCCATACCTCCTCAAGAGGTCCTATCTCTTATGCATGTGGTAGGATATTTGCAACGTAAAGTACATATATTGACTCTAGAGAGAAAATATTACTATGCTAGCATTGATTCCAATACTATATATGGCACATCTTCTAAAGCTATGTGCACACTCTTATTAACATATTTCAATCTCTACACCAATCTAATTAATTTGTCACTAATCCTTTGTTCTCAATTTATTTATCCACTCATAGCTTCGTAACATTATTATTTTTTATTATTGGTAAATGGTTTTGAAGGGACCATACCTGTAAAAAAAGGCTCAAAATCTAGGAAGAACATTGAGATCAGAGTGGTTTTTTGATAAGTGGGGGCTACTCCCCAACTGAAAAATCCTAAGAAGAGAAAGACAATATGATAAAAACGGAGGCGGGGCCCTCCGCCTACAAGGTTCCCAAAAATAGACACAAAATGACAAAACTGAAGTACCAAAACCACACCAAAACAACACAGAAGCACATAACTAATTAAGAGACTTGTTATAGAATTTCTGAGAAATCTTCAAGGCCTTATAAAGGTTGATGGCATTTTGCATATTAAGGTCTTGGATGCTCTCATAAATCCTTTTTCTTGATCTTGTCATTCTTCCAGGTTGACCTTGGGACACCACAAACATCACAAATCTACTTGACATTCATTTGAATATAATCAAGAACAACCCTATGAATGGCAAGCTGGTTGGTTTGCTTGTTCTCAACATATTGAAATCTATCCTCCAGAGATTTGAACTACTTAGAAATACCCACCAATTTATCTTCTATATTTGAAAGGAAGAGGGGTCCAAATTTCTCTTGGTACCTTCCTTAAGGAGGAAGTCTACATTGTCCTCAATTCCCTTTAAATCCTCATCCTCCTGTTTAACCTAAGATGAAAGACCATAACTAGCAGGTGGGTCATGGGTAGGGTTACTTATCTTTAGCAGGTTTTTGGCTTTGACATTTTCCTTATTCTTAATAGTACTATGCATGACTCTTTTAGCTAGCAGGGGGTAAGAGATGGGTTCTATGAAATTGAGGTTCTTGGTACATATATTGGAATGTTGAGGAGGGGATGGGGGAAGAGAGGGGTAGGATCATGGGAAACCCCATTATTGAAGTAATGATGTAGGAGGAAAATCACACCTTAATGCAGGGGAAGAACTCTCATGTGGGTTTGAACATCACACACTGATCAAGATAATGCAAGATGTAGTAGGGAAGAATCACCTTACAAACATGCCTGAAATTTTTCAAAAGAGCCAAATGGTGAAATGGAAATAGAAGTGCCCTTCTAGGGTGATGTAGCACACAACCATTTTGGAAACTTCATTAAATGATGGGGGGATAGAGGAGCAAAGAATCCCCAACTTCCTAATGCGTAGAGTTTCATATCCCACCATAAAACGTTGTTATTTAGCTTCTTTGTCAAAATTTTTGTGGTAAAAATTGACCCCTTCCATATCTAGACTAGTGATGAACAAGATCATATCCTCTATGATGGTAAAATCCTTGTCTTTGAAAGTGACAACTTTGTCTTCCATTTGCGTGCAAAATCTAGAGATATGTGAACATCATGACCCTTAATTCTTTGCATAAAGTCTGTAAAACCATCCACACTTAAAGCTTTCTATAACTTTGCATCGTTCTTCCAGGATGGATCAAAAATAGGTTCCAATCTATAAGGAGGACCCCCATACTGAAATTAGAGCTTGCAGATAAAGTAGAGGTATCCCAGTCAAAGGTAGAGAGGGCCTGTAACATGAGTCATGAAACAATGGAGTTGCTTTGAGCTTCCAATCCTATCCACCGACACAACAAAACCGTTTAAAAACCATTCTATTAAAACCAAAACACTAAAAAAATTGGAAAAGGATCCGTTTGAAAGGGTTAACTCACAAAAGTTGGGAGTACCAATAATCATGACCTTGCACATGCCAAAACCGCCAACTTATCTTAAGTAACCTTGGCTTCATTAAAAATGATTGCTATTACTACGGAGAGATATTCTTATAATCATGCCAAATTTTGAATTCATTAATGATAACCCTATAATTTGCTAGAGCATCTGCTACACCATTCCCCTCTCTATAGACATGGAAAATAATGATGTCTGTAAAACCTTTATCTAAGGCCTTGGATTCTTTTATAAAATATCTTATAGTCTTGTTGGGGGTTGAGAACCATTAATGTTGTTAATAATGTTCATAGAGTCTCCCTCAATAATCAAATTGCTCACCTTGAGGTCCTTGACAATTATGATTCCCTGAGAGCGACGAGGGCCTCAACATAGTGATTTGATTGTTTTCCCATAGGACCTGCATAAGAAACAATGGGGTGTCCATGATGGTTTTTGATAAGACCACCCCTACCATCTGCACTGGGTTGCCCTCAGAGGCCCCATCAAAGTTCAATTTGTGCCAACTCACTTTTGGGGGAATCCACTGAACAAGAGTCATGTCAATGCTGGGAGAAATAGTTTGAACCTATTAAAACTCAATATTCCATGCCCTTAAGAACCTCTCCTCTTCTTTGGGGTATTTAGCATTCTTGGGAGGCTTGAAATTTAGAATGTTTTCCTTGGATGTAATCGCGATTTCATTAAGGATTATTTTTATAGATTTGTTAACATTTCTAAAAATGAGTGAATTTTGAGCCTTCCATATTCTCCAGATAGTGTGTGGAAATATAATCCTCCGAACCTTATGAGAAAACTATGTTTGAAATGAGGCTTCCACTATGTTCTCCGGACTTTAACTATATCATCCAGAGCTTCCAACTTATTCCAAATATGCTAAAGATAATCTTCCATAAAGCAACAACAGTAGGGCAAATGTAAGAGAAGGTGCTAGATAGACTCATATTTTTGTAATGGTAGCACCTATTAGGCATGGTGGAACCCTTCTTAATGAGGTTATCAATGGTAATGATACTCTTATTCAAAACTTTCCATAGGAACTGATTGATTTTAGGAGTGAGTTCCTTGAACCAAATCTTTCTCCAAGGAAAACCACAGGGGTTTCATTCACAAAAACTTGGTAACTGGTTCTCACTGAGTAATCAAAGGAGTGGTACCATATAAAATCATCTTTAGTGTGTATCTAGATAATTGGAATATGAATGAGAATGTTTTGTAAATCCATAATGAGATATTTATGAACAAAGATATCATATTTTAAAGTCTTCCATTGAGGTCTTCCATCAATGCTACAAATGTAGTCACTGAAATTCTTCCCTATAGCCATTTTGAAGGTGCTTTTGAGCTATTCCCATGGCTGCTATTTGTAAGATTGTGAAAATACACCCAGTGTCATCCTAGAACCAAAAGTCCTCACCATTTCCTAGATTCCATTTACAACCAACCTCTAGATTTTTTCTAGTCTTAACCAGATTGTTCCAAAAAATAGAACCATTAGGAATATTATCAAGCTTGAGAAAATCCTGGGTTGTACCTTGATCCAGATATTTGGCTCTGATAATAGTAGTCCAAGGGAGGTTCTCCTTGAGCAACCTCTAACTCATTTTAGAGACAAGAGAAACATTCATTATTTTGATATTTTTGATACCTAATCCTCCCACACTTTTGTTGGTGCAAGCTTTATCCCATGCCACAAGGTGGAATATTTTTTCTCCTCCATCCCCATCCACAAGAATTTATTTTGAATTCTTTCAATCCTATCAACAATAGAAGCAGGGATATAGAACAAAGACATAATGTATATAGGAAGGTTTTGCAACATGCTCTTGATGAGAAGACTTTTCTTGCACTAGAGAGGATGACTCCCTTCCAACCAACCAACTTCCTTTGAAACATATCAAGAAAATCATTCCAAACACTCAAGGAGAATTTTTTAGTACCAAGGGGAAGGCTAAGATAATTAGTGGGAAGAGAGTTAATATCACAACCCAAAATCTGAGAAATTTTTCTTTGCCTTCCTGGAGGAGTGTTGAAGAAATAGAGAGAAATTTTGTCAAAATTAATATGTCTGTCCTAAAGCCTCTTCATAAGTTTTGAGAATAGTCTTCATAAAATTTTCTTCCATAATAGAGGCAAGAAGCATAAGGATAGTATCATCAATTTTTTTGATGAGAAACAATGATCTCCAGAGAAGTGGGTTGGAATCCATTGAGGTAACCCAAGGAAACAACTCTAGAAATGGTATGGGTGAGACTATCTGCCATGATGATGAAGATAAGGGGGAGATGGGATCTCCCGATGGATGCCTCTTTTGCTTAAAAGAAGCCCACGGGGTTCTATTAACAATAAAAAAAAATTGGGAGTTGAAATACAAACTCTAATGATCTTTCTAAAATGAGCATCAAACCCAAATTTTCCATTATCTTATCAAGGAAAGCCCAAGATACTCTAAGGCCATCTTCATGTCCATCTTCAAAACCATGCCTTATTTTTTATTTTTTTTCCATAGAATGGATGGTTTCATGAACCATCACAACACCATCTTGTATAAGCCTTCCCTTCACAAAACCACCTTGTTGATTGGAGATGAGGTGAGGGAGCAGCGGTTGGATTCTACTTGTTAAAATATTTGTGAAGATTTTATATAGGACATTAGTGAGACTAATAGGTCTAAAATGCTTGAAATATTTATCCCTAGTTTCTTAGGAGCTAACACAATGAAAGTGTTATTAATCTCTTTCAAAAGTCTCCCTATCCTATAGAATTCATTGGTAGCTTTAAGAAGATAATCAACACAAATATCATTATTTTTGGGTAAAAATTTGTAGAGAATCCATCCAGAGCCCTGGGATTTGTCCCCTTCCATTAAGAACACTACTTTTTGTAATTCCTCTAATGTAACAGTTTTCTTAAGAATACTAAAATATTCTGGATCCAAAATATCTTAAGGAATAAAGTCTAGCAAAGTATTTGTTGCCTCCAAGGATAAAGAGGAGTTATGATTTAGGAGATTCTTGTAAAAGCTGAGAGCTTCCTTCTTGATATTGTTAGGATCTGAAGTAACAAAACCATCTGGAAGGGAGAATTACAAAATCATGTTGTGAGCCCTATGCTTGAGAGATGTCATATGGAAAAAAATGGTGTTTCTTTTGCCATCCTTGAGCCATATAGCTCTAGATTTTTGCCTCCAGAAAGTTTCTTCTTTACCACAAAGGTTGTAGAAATCAGATAAAATGATTTTCTTCCCTAATATGGTCTTCATGAAACATACCCACCGATGAGACTCTTTTTTCCAAAGTTTTAAGCTCTTCTCTAACCTATTTTTTCTAAATGAAGATGTTACCAAAAATAGTCTTATTCCAAGTCCTAAATTTCTTTTTTACATTTTTAAGCTTTTGACGAATCTCAATTAAGCAAAAACCATCCAGGTTCTAAGCTCCACTAATCCTCAATTTTATCATTAATGTCTAGATGGTGAAGTCAAATTTTCTCAAACTTGAACGAGGGGTGAGTAGGCTTATCATTATTGAGCATGTTCAGAACAATAGGATTATGATCCGAGCCTATCCTAGGGAGAGAGGAGACGTGGAAACCTTGTGAAAGAATCCAGGTCATTAGAAATAATAACTTGATCCAATCGGACTTGAGCTCATTTCCGTATCTTATTAGACTAGGTAAAAGGATTTCCATGAAGTTCTAGATCAAGGATATTAGACTAAGAAATGAAATGTATCAAATCATCCATCCCCGAGGTATAAAAAAAAGATCCTCCTTTCTTTTCAGAAGTAGAAAGTGGGGTATTGAAGTCTCCCATGACCATCCAATGCCAGTTATCATAGTTAGCTTGAAAATTTTGGAGTTATTTCCAAATTTATCTTCTCCCATGAAGAGAATTAGGGGCATAAATAATTTAGAGGATCCAACTAAGAGAACTGTCATGCGTATGGAAAGTAACCAAAAGGTAAAAATAAGAGGATAAAATTAACTTACCTGAGATTAATGATGGGTTCCAAAGGATATAAATACCTCTATATGCCCCTCTTGAATCAACAACAATCCATTCCTCTTTTTTCCAAATTTATCTACTAAAAATATTCATAGTTTCCATATTCATTTTGGTTTCTGAATAGCCATAATGACGGGCTTGTAGGTTTTTCAAATACCCTTAAGGGTGCATTGCTTACCACTACCATTAAGGCATCTTATGTTCCAAGAGAAGATCTTAATTAAAAAGATGGGGTAAGGAGTTCACCGGATGGTCCAAAGAAGATTGGGTTCCATCCGCAAGAGCCTTAATGATTCCTTTTTTATTTGATCATTGTTTGAAGGTCTTCCCTTAGTGGTATTAGCCCCCATATTAGCTTGCCTCTTGGAGGATCTAGTGACCCTGGAACATGATGTAGTCCAATTACTTGGTGAATTTTTCTTGTCAAAGAACATAGCATCAAGAATGCCATCAAATCCTTTAGATTTCTATTTTTTTCTTTCACAAGAATAAACTCGGTGATAGGGTGTTGATGCAATCTTCCAGCACATTACTTTTCAAAGGGGTGAGCTCTCCTTCCTCTTTGTCTGAGCTGGGAGTATTCTATAAGTCTTCAATAATCATTTTCAACGGAGGCAAGGGTGAAGCAGTAACCTTGCTATTTTTTTGTTTTTTTCAAGCTGCTTTCCTCAACACCTCCATTAAAATGCAATATATTAATATATTCAAGAATCTCGAACCCTTTATCTCCTTGAATTCTAGATTTTTGGGGTGATTTAGAACCTAACAAGATCACTAGAACAACATCACTATTTTCTTCAATGTTTCTTCCTCCATTAGAAGGCCATATCTTGGGTCTTATTTACCCATTTACACATCATTTATGGTGTTGTGATCATGATTATGACAACTTTCACATCAATACATCACTAAACTATACCATACACCCTATACAATTATGCGTAAGTTTTTCTCCAACAAATTTGGATATGACCCTATTACACACATACTATGCTATTGCATCTTGTTAATAATGTTATTCAATATTACAAATCACGCTAATTATTGGGCCCCACATTATTGGCTACGTAAGAAGGCGTGTGGGCATGCAAGAACTATTTGAAGAAGTGCACGGGGTGAATGTATGCAGGAAATGGTTTTAACAAGCTTTAACAAAACATACGACACATGTGCAAGACAAAACAAGTTTTAGGACTTAGCCATATTTGGCATTCACAATAGTACAAGAGAAAAGCGTGACCCGTCTAGCATGCGAGTAGATAAGGTGCCATCCTGACAATTTGTATGGTGAAGAAAGGAATATTCCATACATGCGATGAAAGGATCTAGAAAGACATCATTGGAAAGAGTGGAGAGATTGGATTAAAAAAACATGCTCTATTGAGGACCACATGGACACTTGGCAACCGATCATTATCTCGGGAAGGCATGACAAAGGAGACTAAAGCTATATATAGAGATTCTTGGATATAAGAAAGGGGATAAGTGGGGCATCATATATCATTTGGATAAGTAAATATTTGGAGAGATAATAGTGGGTTCTATGGGTTAAGGTCCTCATTAGGAGGACTTGTAGGTGAAATGACATGTTTAGGGGATGGGTTTGTAATGGGTTAGGTTCTGATGCATGAATTTGATCTCGCATTGTTATATTGGTCTGTTGTGGCCTTAATGAATGTAATGTGGTTATTGAACTAGTTAACATGGATATAAGGTTCTTTTCAAAAGAATATATGTTGTTTATGAGAATAACCCTAGTGCATTTCCTTTGAGTTATGAATCGATTCAGTATTACTTTTGATACTTCTCTTTTGTTATCTGAATGGATGCATTGATATGATAACTCATCCTAAGCTCTTAGAATGAACACATAGTTATTTTCTTTCATGTATCTAAATATGTCATAAATGATGTATTCTCACACAACTCACATAAAGTAGGGGATCAACGCCCGAGTGTGCCTTGGTGAGCACCCAACACCCATTGGGTGATAAGTCGTGCACATGGGATTAAAGTGTTGTTCTAAGGGTATAAAAATGACTACAATAATCATATCTCAATTCTCATATACTACATTACATAGTCTTTGACATACTCTCATCTCTTCATTTTCATTTTAAATGACAATGTTTCACACTCTCCCTTTTGCTAAAAGGGGGAAAATATATAGGTCGACCATACATGGTCGTCTACTCCTATTCTCCCAAATAAATAGTCAACATCCAATGGATTGGTTATATAATTCCATCCTCCTTTGCATACATTACAAATAAATGACTATACAGATTCAACCAAGTTCTATCACCCAATTGTGACTCCTAAGCACAAAAGTGCACTAAACACCAAACACATATAATCACAAACTTGGAACACCAAGATATTTGTTATAAATTTAGAGGGAAAAAGTTAAATATTCAAACTTTACCAAAGAACCATTACTACAATTAATAATAGTACACCTATATAGTTACATAGTGGGGCAACGAGACATCATTTCCTTTCACCTTATAGGTATTTTCTAAATATTTGAGACCTAGATCCATCTGTAGTGGTGTGGTCTCATTATTGGGAAGTATTTTAATGGGTGACTAGAAATACATGTGATACTCTTCCCTTGGTACCAATACACCCTATTCACACATCTCTCTCGTAATCAACCACCTTAATGGCAATTTGATCACCCCCAACTCTACAAATAAGACAAGTACAAATCTACATGTCTTGACAACATTTATTTTTGTACTCTTTGTCATGCTTTCCCACCACTAAGGTCTGAATTTCAAAGTAAGAAATCATATATACAAGTTCAATGTAGGCATTTATCATCTAGAAAACACCTATCTATCTACCATCTACTCGAGCTAAGGAAGCAAGAGATACATCTGCATACTACATACACAACATAGGAGGGCATAAATATAAATTTTTCATCTGCACACAAGGGTTTTTATTGGGATGAAGTAACATAGCCTACTAAGGTGTTGAAGCACAAGGGACAACCTAGGTCAAGGATAGTTGCATGCACATCAACAAAAAACACTAGGAGAAATACATGAGTTTGAAATGTAGTGCAACACTTGGTGACTCACAAAAAGGTGGCCGCCAAGGTCAAGGTACAATTTAAGTAATTATATATTTATTTTTAGAAATAATGATTATTTGAGTGTCAGTAGGATAGCTAGGGTTTTTTATAGGTTCAAGTACGACATCTAGGGTTTCATGTAAATTTGAAGATACCAAAGAATGACAAAAATAACTTACAATGATACTACAAGTTACTGATTCTCGATTTCTATGGGGGAAATACCATACATTTTGATAAATATAGTACATCTGGTCCTGACCATTTGGTATGGTCCTACCTAGGAAGATCCATAATCATAAAATTTGATTTGTTCAGTTCCCAAACTCTGTTCCTATTCTAAATTACTCATTAGCACATCCTAAAAACTCCTGAAATAGCTAAGTGCTTCTTTCTATCCCAATTACACTTCTAATTACATATATCTAAATGTTATTGTGATTGATATGTTGTATAATTCTCTTACCTTATCAATAATATAATTCTAAATGTATTCAACATATTAGTTACTACAATATCAATTCAAAAAACTTAATTAAAGTTAATTTTGTTTTATACACTAACTATATAGTAGAGAATGTACCCAACATGGTATTAGTGTGATGTGGCATGCTTTAAATGTTATAATAAACCATATTGTCCCTTCAAGACATTTGAAAATGCTTGGAGTGACTTTATCTTACTAATACATGGCTCTTAGACCTTTGAGTATGTTAGTATCCAAAATTGTTTCACTTCATTTTGCGGCCTTATGATTGAAATATGGTACTTTGAGACTTTCAAATGATTTCATACATGCATTTTTGGGTTCTCTTATAACTTACATTCATCAAAAGTAGTTACCATTTTTTTTTTACATATATCCAACCCATATTCAATGGACTTAGAAGTTTTTAAGAGGTTCCCACCATTGATATGTCCACTTGATGTGTAAATCCCATGAACTGTCAATCTTAATTGATCAAATAAAGGACACATGGTGGTGAATGAAATCTCCAAATATTGTACTTGGTTTCTTTTATAAAATTTGGCACCCTAGATACATGATCAAAAAGTGTCACCTATCGACGCTCTGGACTTTCACAAGACTCAAGTTTTTCCTTGTCCCCCAAACATAGAAGAACATGATTAAGGGCATGTTTCATGAGGGAAATGTGGAAAAGATCAGTGAGTAGGACTTCTTAAAGTCATTCCGTAAAAATTTTTATTTTACAAAGCCTCGATGAATGAAAAGTGGTCTGGAGGACAAGTTTCAAGCATCATAACAAAAAAATCCTCTCAAATATTAATTCTCGCCTCGAACCTTGTAGAAGACCAATGTTAAACGCATGATGTATGAAGGAAAAATGTCACCTATCGTGATTTTTACCCTCTTAAGGATTCTTTCCCCACCCCTCTCTCCAAATAATTTTGAGCCACCAATGTAAAATATGTGGCAAAACGATATGTAGAAGAAATCAATAGAGTATTGGATTCACTAAAGTGCCAGTTGATGAGCTTAAATTTGACAGTTTGACTTAGTTGTATTTGGAGCTTGGGGACATCACGATGCTGAAAAATAGAGGGATGATTTTTCTCTCATATATTTTGACAGAGACCTCCATTTAACCCGAAAGTGGTATTGTTTGAAATCTCTTCTGAGAGCTACACATTAGTCTTAGTTTCTGAGAGAAGGGTGAAGTGATCTATGATTTTTTCATGACAGAGTTTTGAAAACATTTTATGATTCTAAAAGCCATATGTCATTCTCTTCTCTAGTTTTCTTACCTATTTACGTGGGTGGGGAGTCTCAGGTATTATGTGTTGATCAAGGAATGAAATTTGGGCCCTTGGATCTTTTGCAAACTAATGATTACTTTATAACTATCATATGATCTATGAGTGATATGTGCATGCTCATTTTCCCTCATTCATTTGTTATCTACTGAGATCTAAAACTCCCTCCTTTTCCATTTCTAAAGTATTATCAAATTTTATAAATTGATGAAGTTAATGCTTTGTCAAATCATCTTTCATCTTACTAAATTTAGATTAAGGTTTGGTTAGATATATGACCCCTTTGGTAGTTTATTATTTAGGTGTCTAATTAAATTCTATTTTAGGTGTTATATTTAGTAATAATTGTGATCAATTAAAGGATATTGTAATGAAGATCTCATATATTATCTATGTATGTTTTATTGGGTCATAAATGAGATGGTGGATTTAGAAGGAAAATATCTTTTGATTCTAAAGTGTATTCACTCAAATTATTAGAATCTTCATTTGGTAATTAGATGTAGAGGTCTGATGTGTAATCACCAAAGCATTTGGTTATAAATCCTTGTGGAATTCTGGTTTCATTTGCACTCAATAAACTTAGCTAATGCTATATTTTAGATTCTAAGTTATGGTGGTTTGAGAGTTAGCCAAATCTTAGTGTATGTGATTTACTAATTATTTAAATTATGTGGAGTTGTATAAATTGTGTAGATTGATGCAACTCTTATGTTATCTTTGACTTATTCATATCAAGCTTTACATATTTGGCTCAATGGATAAGGTGCATGTGAAGAATGATCAATCCCCCTTTTTAATTAAAGCTTGATGTACTTACCCTTATGATACCCTGATTTATCTTGTATATATTTAGAGGCCTCTTTGTTATAAATTTGGCTTCATGCTTTCTTGGATGTGCTTTAAATATCTATTATAAAACCAACAAGTTATGGATATCCTTATATTTATGTAATAGAAAAATTTAGGTTTGTAGATTCTCCTTCAAATGCGCGGCTATGTCAAAAGTGAATTTAATTTGGTGCTTAGTCGGGAGGTTGAAATTTTGGAAAGATCTAGTGTGTGTTTAGGATAATATTATAATAATAATTGCTAGGGTATCTACTCTTGGCCTTGCAGAACCAGAGTAGTAGAGAAGTGACCTCCTTCTCATATTTTTGGTCTTAAATCCTAGTGTATAACAGTCTATTTTAAATGAAGAGATGGTAATTGTTGATGATAAATTTGATTATAATAACCCATAGTTGAAACTATGTTAGAATCACGTGATCATGATTCTAATTTGCAATCTGAATTTTCTGATAAAGTTTACATATTTGTTGATAGTGAATTTGCATCTTGCGATGTTAATGTTGATGCATTATCTCATAAGTATTTTATTACAACTAATTCTAGTATTAGATCTACAAAATGAAAGCCTTTTGATGGACTTGAAAGTGGTATCCTAGTTTCTCCTAGTATGATTGTGAGTATTGATAGTGTTTGTTTTTGTGTTGAGGAATATGATGCACATGTAGAAGAGGGGGAATAATTTTAGTCTAGTGATCAATTTGTATGAAAGACCCTTGCTAAGGTGTGCACCATTTCAAGTTCTGAAGGTGTTAATATGGAAGATAATGAGGCATTTTTTGTTTTTTTAGATGGATACCAATTTTATGAATGGTAATCATATAGCTTTTGATGAGTGTTTTTAGTCGATGAAATCAAATGTGATTTTCTATATGCACTTGAGTTCCAAAGGAAAAACACATTCTAGAGAGTTATTTGGAATTTTCAGAGCTATCCATTGAAAAATATGATCAAATAACGCCTAAAATTTCCCCCTTTACAAAATGATGTAATTTATGAAGAATTTAATGAATCTAACTATGCATTGACATATGATGGAAGACTCATTGGTGAAATTAATGAATCTAGTGAAGTCATTCATGTCTGTGAGGCTAAAGAAGAACATGTTGAAAGATTTTAATTTTTTTTGATCTATTCCATTTATTGATTTAAAATGTTCAATTAATGAATTTTCTATGACTAATGTTAATGATGGGTTTATTGATCAAAGAAACGATTGTGTTGTAAATGAATAAATTCACTAATTGATTATCAAATTACGAGATATTTGGTGATATGTGTATCTTAACAACATATCAAAATATAGAGGTTTTGGAGAATGATGCATTAAATTTCTTATTTCAACTCTTCACTAGTTATGCTTATGAGGATGAAGTGGCAAGGTTATATGTTTGTGATTTTTTACATGAATATGATGATGTTTATTAAGCTCCCATTGAGACTTTTGAGGATTAAATATCCTTGTTGATTGCAAATGAAGAATATGGTAAACATGTAAATGAAATAGTGACTAATTCATATCATGAACTTATTAGGGAAGTAGAAGAAGAAAATTTGTGTGCTCAAGAACTGATGCCTGAGCACTATCTTTTTTTGAAAAAATCAACGAGTTTTTCAAAGTTAATGGTGATGAGCGTCCGAGTACATTTCATTATGAGGTAGTTTATCCTTCTTTTGTTGAATGTTCCCATGATCCCTCTCCTTTTTCTCTTTTGAATGAAGTTGAGTATGAAATTTTTATGGACATGAATACAGTCCCCATAATTCAATTGATCACCACATACACCCTTAGATGTGCGGCGATCCATTTTAACTTGAGAATGAGATATTGCTTGAATTTTTTTTTCCACAATTGGTGAAGGAATTTTTTCGGAGGATCCAATGCGTGATGAGTTATAGTAGTGTTATGATGATGAGTTGTGTTATGAACATATTTCAGATTTAGAATGTGATTCATTTTATTTTGATGTTAATAACTCAATGTTTTTTGATGTGAAGAGTACAAATACAAGTGTTGTGTTTGACCCTATAATTAATTTGTGCATAAGAGAGTTTTCTCCTTGTGATGACATTTAAAATTTTCATGTTGATGCATATGTTACTAACTTTGATGCTTTAGTCTCTTTTATTTTGACATGAGTAAAGTTTTGGAGTAGTAAGAAGTGAACTTAAGTGAGAAGTCAAAGACTAGCATTTTGTTGAAGAAATATACATATATTGATTTAGGCATTAATAAAAGTTGTAAGCACAATCATAATAATAAATTTAAACCTTATAGGTCCACTATTCTTTTCCCCCAAATTAATGTTAAGCCAATTTTCATGAATGCTGAACCTACTAACAGAGTCAACAACGATCCTTCTTGTTTACACTATGATGTTGATTGTTCACGTAAGTTTGAAGCCGGTTCAAATATTTGGGATTGGGACTATCAATATTTTTTTCAGAAAGATCCTTGTTTTAGTTGGTCTTCATTTTAAAAATCTAACTTCATATTTAGGATTTCTAAATTAAGTGATCCATTATGTTCATTAATTTTGGGTGTCTTATTAACCTTTGTTTTCACATTCTATTGGAATAACATTATATGTTAGTGAAGAAAAGATCACAATTATTCATTCTTGTGAATGGATTTATTGAATGGGATTGTAATTCCCTTAACTTCTACATTTTGTGAATATTTTAATATAGTATCATACTTTTGAATAATTGGTTTACACAATTGAACAATTGGGTTTTTTGCGAGAGGTTTTGATTAGATTGGTATACCATATTGGTTTTGGAATTGTAGAGTTTTGTGTCAAGAACTTTGTAGTTTGGGGTTGATTTAGTTATATTTTGAAGGCACTAGTTTACTTGATTTAATCTAATTTGAATTAAATATTATTTCAAGATTAAATTATTATAAAAATGATATTAAGATGATTAAGTATAGTAACATACAAGAAATAAGCATTCAATTATGTAAAACCCTAAGTAAATGAGAGAGGGATGATGACTTAGCTGATTATTATAACCCGAGATTGATTGGGATTGTGTATCTATTAGAACATGATATAAACAATGTTGAAGAGGCTTGATGAGGTTTTGAAACACCAAGAATTTATAGGGTAGATGTGCGCGCAGAAGGACATGAGCACCCTAGGCACTAACGACTGATTTGGGCACCCGTGTTTGAGTAGATAATAAAAATTTGGTATTTTTGGGTCGAATATCTTTGCTGTTATTCACTCTTTGTCACTCTAGTTTCGCTTGTTAGGTCGCCAAATCCACCTATAACCTACAAAAAAATGACTACCTGTAAATTCCTACAAACCATATCAAATATAATAATAAAGATGTAATTTTGAGGAGTCGATCCGACCCAAATGGGTCACTCGAAGAGTGAAATTACGACTGATCATTGCACTACATCTCATACTCCAAGTAGTTCTCTCTCTCTCTCTCTCTCTCTCTGTGTATCCTTTTCCCATGTTCTAGGTTTCCCTTGCACAAGTTACACGATGATAGCGGGATAGATATAGATTACCCCAAATATGAAAAATGTATGTGTGATGGAATAAAATAAACTCCCCTCCTATGCAAAGTGTAAGTAGACCAATGAAACCCTTGAACCTTGTATAAATGTGCTAGATATGTACTTTATATTTCTCTTGTGCCTTTGTTCAAGCTTAGGTGGTGATAGATAATGCTTATAGTGCTTGGACCCCTTTTTGAAATAAGTAACTAAGTATATGTATGATTCCCTTATTTGAATTTTGTAATTGATAACTAAAATCTTGACTCAAAGTATTAAAAGGTGACAAAAAGTGAAAGGGAATTAAAAGAGTAATAAGAAGAAAGACAAGGACAAGAGTGCCCGGAGGGATAGGAGTGCTTGGGTACTTTGTCCTAAATGGGTGCTAGTGTACGAGGCCATAAAAAGGTAAATTAGTAAAGTGTTAGAAGAACAATAAGATGCGTAAATCCACAAAGTGAGTTGTCACCACTAGTTTTATTGCTTAGGAATCATGTATAAATTAGTATGCTTTAGTGTACTAGAAATATACCCGAGTGCATAGATTTTGTGTCTACATGTTCCCCCACATTATGTTGTTAAGTGAATACTCGATATCATAAAGTAAATAGAAGATGCATACCTTGTAAATCAAATAAGAGTGTAGATGATAGCATGCTGAGTGGATACATGGCGATGTGAAGCATGAAGTGATCGAAATGTGAAGCATGACAACTAGAAAAAGGAAGTAGGTCTCAGGTGATGAATTATATGTGTAGTAGTGTGCTGTTAGAGCTTGTTATTATTGATGTGAGCTTATTATTATTAATTTTAAGGACACAATTGCAAAATAAGAACAAGAGAGTAGTAAAATTCCCATATATGAAAGACCGGAGTAATGTTTGTATAAGTACGCAAAAGTGTGTAGAAAGTAATAACTAAGGAAAGAGTGCACATGATGTATGAGAGAGTATAGGATAAAAATTTATCCTTTTTGTCTTTGAGATGTTGCCGGATGGGGTTGGGAGTGATCAATTTAGAACTAAGAAAGTGTTGAGATAGGGGTTTGAACATCTTGTTGCTAAGGACGAGGTTTTGGGTGATCTCATGCCAATAGTGAGGTTTTTGGGCTATCTCACAAAAAGACGAAGAGTGTTGGGGAGAGAGGTCTATTTTTCTCTCCTTCCATGATGTTTCTCAAATGATAAGTGCCAATACATATTGTCATGTCCCGATTTGTAAATAAATTGACTGAATTACATAACTAAAGACAAATGTCTAATACTGTAGATCCATATTGTAACTTTTTGGAAAATGTGCTAAACTCGAGAAACCGTATGTTTTTCCTCTAGGACACAAGCATCTACCATTCATGTCTACTACTGGGTGCTAGTGTCTACTATGTGTTTTTGATCCAAGTCTTATTTTGGACTACTATGTAACCGTGTGACTTTTCCATTTTTGTATTGTTACATTATGTTTTGGAGCTCTCGTGTTTGTTAGAAGGGTCATTTGTTCAAAATACTTTCCCCCTCATTTGGGGTGCATGTGATGAATGTAGGAGGATGTGGCCCAAATGAGAGGACTAAAGAGTGATATGCATATCATAGATTGGATACCTGCATGGGGTAGGGGATGTGCATGATAGAAACCAAGGCACATGAAAACAATATAGGCTAGAAACAAGTATTAGTATAAAAGAGATAACATGCAATATAATACAATGTATCAAACAAATATGAAGAAAAGAGGGACCACAAAAAGTGGGTTGCATACATGGGACATCACTCACAATGTCACAAGACACTCAGGGATGAAGTGGCCATAAGCAAATAATGATCAAACAACACATAGGGCATAGCCTGCAAACAATGGAAAACAATAGCAAACAAGAAGTAACAAATAACCATGGTTGTATAGTATCCTATAAGGAAAATTCTACACATGAAGCACCTATTAGCCTATTAGAAAGATAAATAGTATGTCAAATCATGTATATATAAGCGAAAAGTAAGTGATAGTGAAAATAAGTAGTAAATATTGTAACAATATGACATGTGAGTGTGGAGTATGAGAGTAGTAAAGGTAGATGCCCCCAAGAGCCTCAACGGGAATAGTAAAGATAAGTGTCGAGCATTAGGAATCATGTAAGAATATGTAAAGGTCCTTCATTCACCTCAAGATACCATGTGAACCTATATGTGTGTATAGAAAAATATAATGATATACTAGGAATCCAACTATCACAGAAACAAAGCGCAACATGTAATTATTATAAGCTAAGAAGAGTAAATACCACCAAGATAGATAAATGCTGCATGAAAGTGATGGTGTAATGTGATATGCAAGATGTGTAAATGAGGGGATCTATATTGGCCCCCATTAGATGTGTGTGATGTGAGGTTCATTTAGAAATTGTGCCCTCAACAATCAAGTATGAATCATAGAACAAGTGTGTGTCATCGAGTAGCGAGGTAGAGTATGTAAGAGAAACATTGTGTTGTACATATAGGAAGAAGTAATAGTATAAGAAGAAAGTGAGTAGGGGGAAGTATAATGCCCCCCAAGTGTGTATATCAGGAGTTGCTAGAAAATAGATGTGATCATTATGAGCAAGAATAACCAGAGGATTGAGAATACCTGATTGGAAACAATGGATCTAGTCTTACTGATGGATGCCTTGAGTTGGTTGCGTCTCAACCTGTGTATTCTGCAGGTGCTACCAATGCATCTTTTAGTTTGAGTTCTATTTTTCTCTCAAAGGGAGGGAACATCCATGATTTTTGGCCCTATTTTCAGCAAATGGAGTGGGAGGTTCTCCTAAATGTGAGGAATCTATATTTAGAAACCCCTCCTTATATTTTCCATCAAACTCTAGAAGCTGCGTAGACATAATATAAGTCCTTGTTTTCCCTCTACAAGGAAATACCTTATGCATCTGGATCCACCGCTTTGCTCGAGGTATTGATATGAAATCCATTATTTCTCTAAAATTTTGTTACAAGATAGAGCACTTTAGACTAGTATTTGTTGGTAAATCTATTGCAGATGCCTCTAGGCTTAGTGCTTATGACATAGGTAGAGATTCAATGATTTTTATGACTAGTTCCTGCAGGTAAGAGCTATGAATCATTCCTTCACCTGTTTTAGGGAGGCTCTCTTTAAAAATGCAAATCCATTGAAATTTGTAGTTGCTTCTCCTCCTCCTGCTTACATTATTGAACAAGCCTTTGAAACCCTGATTACGGAGGTCATGGATGAAGAATACTTGAACTTGCTTTGCAGGACATTAAATCAAAGGCCTTGATATGCAGATTTAATGGTGTTTGTCCATCATCTAATGCAATAGTGCAATGGATCCACATGTTTTGGACTGATAATTGTAAATATTTCCTATGTGCTAGGGGTTTCTTCATTTTTTATTTTAATGAACAAGAAGACTACTAGAGAGTTATCGATGAGGGTCCTTGGTTTTGGGGCTCACTAGACTTTTCATTGCCCCATGGTTTGCATATTTTGACCCAAATACCTTCTCTATCTCACGGGTCCTAGTTTGGGTGAGATTACCAAATCTTCCCCTACACTTCACCTCTTCATTAAAGGACATTGGTAACCTCCTTGGAAGGTTCATTAAGGTTTTAAGCAAGAGGTTACAAAGCAGCTTGTATACTTATGTTCAAATTTGTGTTGATGTTGGTCTCAAAAAGGGGTTACCGGATAAAATTATTCTCAAAATGGGTGATACCAGTTGTTCCTAGAGTTTAGATTACAAAAATACTTTGCCTTCGGATGTTGAATTTACAAAATAATAGGTCATCTTCATGCTACCTACCCTCAAAAGAAAACCCAGGCTCCTTGAAGAAAAGGAAAGAATTTAAAACACTAGAGCCCACTAGATTTAGCAGAAGTAGACACCTCAGATGTTGAAGAGTATTCTAACTTAGAGGAGAAAAGAGTTACAACCATCTGCTCCTTCACCACAACTTCAGCTCCGACTACGATACCGTTGTTCCTTCGACTACAGAGTCCCTTGGATTATACTCCTTCTCAAGTAACTGGGTAGTTACTAGTTATCCCTTCCATTTTGGAAGGACCCTCTCGAGCACCGAAGAGGCCCTACAAATCAGATCACTTAGATTCGGATAAGTAAATTGACCTTCCCCTTGTTGATTCCTTGTCATTGGACTTAACAAACTACAACCCTCTCATCTCAGAGATGCTTCTATAGGATAACTTGCAATCGGTTTATTCAAAGAAGGGAAAGAAGGGACGACATTGATCTCCATGTCTTTCTATTCCCCTCTTTGTCTTACTATTCTCCTCATTCCCTGGTCTTTTAGATTTCTCAAGATACATACTCCCATCTACCTTTGTCTCTCTTTTTGCTAATTCTAATTGTAGATTTCCTAGGGTTTCTCTTCCCTTCGTCTTTCTTTACTGCAACCGATTGTAGCCATTGGATAGTTTCTTCTCCTCTATTTTCTCTCTTGTGTTTCTTCTTTGCACTTCTTTTGGGCCTGTTTGGTTCCTTTCTCCCTTTTCTCTTGAGTATCTTCTTTTTATGCTTTATTGTTGTTTCTATCCTTTGGGGCTCTTTGTAGAAGGATGTGGGTCCTTTTGACACCCTCAAATTTTACCTTATTCCAAAAAGAATAGCCAAAGGATGTATACCATATATATATAGTATTATGTGTATCATGAATAGAAGGATCCATAAGTAAACATAAGGAGAAAAGTGTGTATGGAGTGACATAAGAGTGGAAAGGGAAGCCATAAGCATATATAGATGTAACAAGGTGTGCTCATAATGTAAATAAGAGGAAGTGCTTAGAAATATTGAATTGAATGCAAATAAAAATTAAGGTATATGTGTGTGTGTGAGTAGTATGGATAGGAAAATGTTGATTATAATGTGAGACTATGGGGGAAATTTTGATACCCCCAAGTGTGCGAGTGATGGAGATCTATCCGATGATGGTAGAGAGACCATGCCATGGTGGCAGATGTTGAAATGTGTCATGAGAAAATTTATGGTCATCATAATGGTAGGTAGAATCAAGGGTATGACCAACATTAGAATCAGAGTCAACAACATTGCTAGGATTGAAATCTAATGTGTGCAAATGCTCATATGACATATCAAATGTTTCATTGACATTGTATTATTTTTCTGGGTCCCAGTCATTGACATAGAAATTATCTGGATCAAAAGGAGGAATTATAATTTTAATTTTAGGAGGTTAGTGAGGGATCTCAACTTGTGGTGAGGGAATTGGTTGTTCTTCCTTTGATGGTTTGGCCTTAGATGGGGCTTATGGTGACTCTTGCATTACGGAGAAGGAATATGAGTGACTATTTCATGATGCTCACTAGACATAAAGGGATAATATTTGGGAACCCATTGGGGTTTGGTAATTGGAGATGAGCATGTAGTAGAATGTTGTGTAACAAATGAAATAAATCCTTGATGCTCAAGTTTCCCAATTCTATGTTCTAAAGCATGGAAATCGGTGTCACGATGTCCATTAATTCTATGATAATTACAAAATAGGTGACCTTTTTATTTTTTTAATTTGATAAGGAGGGTAGTAATGAGTAGGTGGAAAGGTGATTAACTGGTGATTGAGGAGCTCAGAGAGAATATTGTGTTGCCTAGCATTTCAATCAAACTTGAGAGGTTCTTGTTGTGGTAAGACCTTGACCTTGCTTATATGAGAACATGTAGTAGACATGGGATCAAGATGAGGTGTAGAAGAAGAAATAGCATGGGCATGAGAAACATCCTTGAGATGTTGGATTTCAGTTGTGAGGGATGTAATCGTGGTTTCCATAGCTTGAAATTTATCTTGAAAAAAAGGTGTAAAGATTGAATTGACTCAAAGATGGATTGATTGGTTGTGTTATCAGGACTAATAGGGGGTTAGAGATACGATTGAAAATTACACTTACTTGTGAAGGTGACATATCATGAGGGAGGTACATTATGTGTACAAATTTTGTGAGAGCATCTTTACAAACTAGGTACTTTTGAAGTAATTGATACAAGGAGACTTGAGGAACTTTAGGGGCCATGATATGAAAGAAAAGGTAATTTATAAAATAAGAGCCCTAAAAAGTGACCTAGAGGATAGGACCAAGGATGAAACCCTAGGAAGAACTATGCAAATCAGATGTATGATAGAAAATAGATGGAAATATGAACCCTAATGTAACTAGGGTTTGGGGTTAGGAAAGAAAAATCTGATAGAATAGGAAAAATAAGGATCCTAGTGGGGGTTTAATAAATTATTTAATATAATTTAAATGAAATATTATTTCAAAGTAACTTACTATAACAAATGATATTAAGATGATTAAGTACAATAACATGCAATCAATAAGAATTCAAATATGTAAAACCTTAAGCAAATGAAACATGGATGATCACTTAGCTGATTCTATATAACTTGGGAGTGATCATGACCATGTATCTCGCTGGAAGAGGTTGTAAAAAATATCAAAGAGGCTCGATGAGGGTTCAAAACCCCATGAGTGTATAAGGTATAATCTTCTCGTAGAAGGAAAAGAATTCCCGACCGCTAATGACCAATCTGAATGATTATGTCTTCTCGTATACTCGTAACCTAGTCTTTTATGGAGTGGAAGATCTTTGCTAATATTCACTCTTTGTTGTTCTAGTTTTTCTATTAGGTCTCTGGTCGCACCTCTAACCTACAAAACAAATGAATACCTGCACATACCCAAAAACCACATCAAATATAATAAAAAAGATGCATATTTTGGGAGTCGGACTAACCCCAACGATCACCCAAAGAGGGAACTTATGGCTAAGCACTACATTACATCTTAGAATCCATGTAGTTCTCCATGTGTGTGTGTATCCATGTCTCATTCTCTAGGGTACCCTTGTACAAGTTGCAAGATGATAACGAGATAGATTTAGATTGTCCCGAATATGTAAAATGTGTGTGTGATGGAATAGAATAAATTCCCCTACTATGAAGTGTATGTAGACCAATGCAACCCTTGAACCTTGTATGGATGTGCTAGATATGTAATTTATAGTTGTCTTGTGCCTTTTTGCAAGCTTAGGTGGTGATAGATAATGCTTATAGTGCTTGGACCCTTATTTGATAGAAGTAACGAGATATATATGATTCCCTTGTTTGAATTTTGTAATTGACAACTGAAAATCTGACCTAAAGTATTAAAATGTGACAAAGAAGTGAAAGAGACTCAAATGAGAGAGACACGAGCTCCCATGAGGGATAGGAGCGGCTAGACACTTCTGTCCTAATCGAGTGTTATTGTCTAAGGCCATCAAAGGGTAAATCACAAGTTTTGATAGAACGTAAGATGTGTAAAGCCAAAAGGAGTTGTTAACCACTAGTTTTCTTGCTTAGGAATCATGTATACATTACTATGATTTAGTAGCTAAAAATGTACCCAAGTGCATGGATTTTGTCTACACTAATACTTATCCCGCAACTAGAGCTAATGTTGGCACTCAAAATGGTTTCAATTGATTTTGGAGCCTTATGAATGAAATATGGAGCTTGGAGACTTTTAAATGATGTCATACATGTGTTTTCGGGATCCCTTATAACTAAGATTCATCAAAATAATTTTCCCTCTTGTTATCTACACATTAACCTACCATATCCAAATGACATAGAAAATTTTAATATGTTTTTGCCATTGATACACCCAGTTGACATGAAAATACTTGGAACTCTTTGTTTACGAGCCCATTAATCTTAATTGAGAAAAGAAAGGACACATGGAAGTTGTCAACATACTTAAATATTTGAGTAGGTCTCTTTTATAAACTTTGGAACCTTAGATGGATGAGAAAAAAGTACCACCTATCGATGTTCAAGACTCCCAAAAGCCTCATGTTTTTCCTTAGCACCTCAACATTGCGGAATATTGATTAAGGATGTGTGTAGAGAGGGATAGGTGGAGAATATCAATGAGTGGGACTTATTTAATGCCTTATTTAAACCTTTTCATTTTACAAAGCCAAAATGAATGAAAACTGGTTTGGAGGACAAGTTCCAAGCATTAACACATCAACATACTCTCAAAGTTTAGTATCACCTCAAGTCCTATGGAATACCGATGCTAAACATGTTGTGTATGAAGGACATGTGACATCCATTGGTACTCTACACCCTCTCAAAGGTTCTAGCCTCACCCCTTACCCTAGACAATTGCAAGCCACCAATGTAAAACATGTGGTAGAATGATATTGGTAGAGTCATGGATTTTCTATAGAGCTAGATGATGAGCTTAAATTTGATAGTTTGGATTAGTTCTATTTGGATCATGGAAACATCAAAATGGTGACAAATAAATTGTTTTTTCTCTCATATATTTTGACACGCACTCTATTTAACTTGTAAGTGATATCAATGGAAATATATTACAAAGATCTACACATTGGTACTAGTTTTAGAGATAGTGGTGAATAGATATATGATATTTTCATGACCGTAGTCACAAAATCATGCACTTTAGAAATTTAATTATCCCTATTTCATAATACTATTTAGAATGTTCTTGAGTGAAGAAATTACTAGTTAACTCCCGCCTTTTGGCCATCTTGTTTTATTGTATTTCATTATTACCACCACTTTTCAGCCATATTTCCAATCTGCTTCATCCATTTCCAATAATTTTAGCATCGATCAGTGTCTTGGGCAAATCTTGGAGTGCCCATGGGGATCCATGGTCCCACTAGAGCACCCTAGTCCTTTTCGTACTTTCTGCCACTTTTTTTGGGCTCTTTCTAGCCATTTGGCATCTTTATTTTTTTTGTGGTAGGTCTTTTCGAGGTTAATTATGAAATTAGATCAAGAGAACCCTATAAATATAAAGTTATGAGACCATAAGGAGGGAATGTACAATTGAAAATCACCATGTTACCTTCAGGAACACTCAACCTCCCGAGGTCGTGTCGTGGCAAATCGATGTAGAATGAATGGATGGCTATATGTAATGGAAATAGGTGAATATGTGGAATACTCAGAAAATGGGTGAATGTGAATAATAGGTTATCAGGGAAATCTAATGTCCTCTATGGGCACAAAAGGTATTTGCTTGTCAAGGGAAATAAAATCCTCTCTAACCTGAATGGGTGTGATGGTACGGTCAAGAATAATACACACACATAAAATTATATCAATGTCTATGTGTGAAACTCTCTCAACTAGTTGTAGAATGCGTGGAAAAAGTGACTAGTGGGTGCCTCATAATGATCTCCATACAAGGTCATGGAATAAATGAGAAAGAGGTGTGGTTTTGTAAGATCTATGGATGATGAGATGGTTCTCATCCGACATGAAAGCTCTATAAGTGTCTTTGTTCAGGACGTTCAACTTTCTGACAATATTTAGTGGATGTGGGGATGTTCTAAATACTAAGGAATGTAATCTAGTGTCTAAATTTGTGATTTCTTCAGGCCCATTCGGTTGGGGACTCTGGGATCACAACCATAAAATCTCTCTTATTGTGGTATGGAAATGGTCATGTGTGCATTTGTGTAACTTAATCTACGAAAGTAAATAACTGGCTAATCTAAATAAATAAAAGCTAACTATATTTTTGTATTTTCCAATATAAAAGAAATGAAGCAATAAAAAATAATCTAATCTAATTTAAACTAATATTTTTGTATTTTCTGAGCTTTCTAGAATTAACAAGAGGAAACGAAGAAATGAAGAAATGAATTGCCTCTAATTCTAATTAACAAATCCTATACAAATAAATAGTCGGATGTAACTACTTATCTGCAACAATATATTTAATCTATCCTAATTAAACAAATATTTTCCAAAATGTAATTATGGATGTGAATCCTCTATTTTGCCTCAGAGGCACGGGAAGAAATCAAAGCTTCTCATAAGATTTTCTTCCCCACACTTCCTTGACAAAAGTAAAGAAGGATTCAATGGAGGTTTTACAAATGAAAAGATATTGTAGTTGATTCTAAATTAATGCAGAAGCATTCCTCTGACACACTTCCCTTGCAAACCCACAAGGATAGGCAAGGAAGCTATCTATCACCGAAGCTTCCATAAAATAAATGAAATATTTTGAAAATGATCTATCTATTTGCAATGATTGAAATGGAAATGAATTTTGCTACTCTAGTAAATAAGTGTGCGTATAGATTCAAAAATAAAGAAATGAAGAAATAAAGAAACTCAATAGCAACCCCAACCTGGAAATTACAGTGCTAAGGCAATGTCAGTTGTGGTATCACTTTATGTCCCCTTAGTTATATTTTCCAATCTTTTGTGTCCACATGATTCCAGGGAACTAGGAATGTAAAGGAAACAAAGAAGAAGGTGCTGGAGCAATGTTGGCTTGCAAGTGGTCTGGTAGCAATGCAGGTAGAGGAAGAACAATGCAAGAGAACAATGTTTGGTTGTGTGGTCTCTAGCAAGATTTCAGCAACATAATAGTGTAAACACAATAAAAATCTCTGCCATTTGCTTCAAAAGAAGCATTGGTTTTATAGAACATAAGCTGGGAAATGGTCTAAGCCATTTGAAAAAAATGGGGTGCCACAACACGTAAGGAGGGGCGAGTTTAACTCTCAATCAACAATTAGAAGAGGAATAAGAGGTTGATATGAATCGCTTCAAGCTTAAAATCAACCAAATTGACCAAGAAACCTGTGCTACAGGTGAACTGGAGTGAGTTAACACATGTCTAAATCAAGCATGAGAAGTCTTTTCCAATTCGCATGGAACCATCACTCTGCACAGGGAGGCGGTTGTATAACCGCCGCCAGAAAGGTGGCGGTTGTGTAACTCAAGGACAAAACTTAAGGAAAAATGATGCAGAAAGCCACAAAAATAAGGAAATGGCTAAGTAAGGTAATATAAGCTACAAATATGAATTGCAAAGAGGTAAAGGGGCTCAAACAGCTTTGGAAAAGACATGGCTCATCATTGGGGACTTTTGAACTGTTTTTGACAATGTAGAACGTGTAACTTTGGGTGCACACATATTTCCCCCTCAAAGAAGCATTTTATCCATGAAGAGGCATAAAATATAGAATCCAAGTATGGAATTCCCAAAATGGGGAGTTACAAGTTATACCCGAACGCATGTGTGTTGAAGTGATGCCATCCAAGATCCCACTACCTGAAAAATGCAAACAAGACTCAAGTGCAAATAGATATAAAATAGAAAAAACATACTAAAACTAAAATGACAAGAGGAATTACCATATATGTGGGGATAGAAACATACCTAAACTAATGCTTCAGCCCTGCAAAGCATACATACTCAAAACAAAGTTAAAATAAACCATATATATATATATATATATATATATATATATATATATATATATATATATATATATATAAAACCATTATTTTCAAATTCATTTATACTTTCCCTCATAGAGAATTTAGAGCTCTAGACGCTCTGTGTGACCGTTTTAAGCGAGGATACCATCAAATCAAATATCATGACATCATGATCATAACCCCACGAGTGAGAGATCTAGTGGCTAAGAGAAAGGTTAGTATTTTGCATTTATTTATTTGAAACCTAAAATGTGAAAAATTTAAAAATCTACACCTAGGGGGTTATTTTTGCAAATATTTTAGTTAAAATGTTCCCTAAGGGGTCGTCTAGGTGGGTTTGTCTTTTATTTTGTCTAAAATGATCAATTTTTGTATTTTTTTGAGTTTGTGGGTCATGGGGGACGACTTGTCCGTTCTAAACATGACCACCACCCTACACAGGGTAGTGGTTATGCAACCACCACTCGGCATAGGGTGGCGGTTGCGCAACCACCACGAAAATCATGTAACCACCACTTGGCATAGGGCAACAATTACATAATTGTCGAGGAAGAAGCTTGTTTTGACCAACTTAGACTATTTTTTTGGATTTTAAGTTGTTTTGTATTATTTTTGACGAGCTTATGTGTTGAATCATGTTGCTAACTTGTTCTTTTTCTTGTTTTGGTGAATGCAGAAGGATTCCTACATTCGGTGGAGCTGGGCCAGAGAGTGCGAGTGGCTTCAGGGTATTATTGAACAATTTACCCAACCAAAGAGGGACTTATTACAAAGAGTTGGCATATGGAGAATTTTTTAGATGGTGCTAATAGAGCCAACCAATGGTTTCTTGTATGACTTATTGAGCTACTAGGATGCTGACTGGAACACTTTCTTGTTTCCTAGTGTTAGGTGAGGGTGGATCATCACTCTCGAGGATGTTCACATGATTTTTGGTGTCCTTGTGAGTGGCAAGTGATTGACATTGGAAAGTGCAAGAAGCTATAGGGAAAATCCCTAAGCCACCCTAAATTGGTTATGAGCTGGGTTTATGAGAGGATCATACCCTACAAGAGGGGAGTTAGAATATTAGATCCAGGGGCTATCGAGCGATGAGGTGGATAGTTTTAATAGTTCTTAGAGGGCACACCAACCTATTGCCACATTGACCACATATGACTTCATTGCGAGGCCATACCAGGATATGGTTGGGATATGGGGTGATGATGAGATTATACTTGATTAATTTTAGCATCATGACCTTATTAGTGGACATGAAAACTAGGGTGGAGGTCGACTTTATTAACAAAGTTCCCTAGCGATTCGGGCTTCCATATGACGATGCACTTCCTTACGTTCGCACCGTTTACCTTGGCATTAGAGAGGCTTGTGGAGGCCCTAAGGGCCTGCATGGTTGAACATTCATCACACCTAGGGTACTTATGACCGTGAAGGTTATCACGCTTCTTAGAGTAACAATATCCATCCTTTGGATTAAGGCTACACCCATTCATAACGAGGAGGGGGAGGACCATATGGCTTTAGAGACAAGTCTTTAGAGGGAGAGACCGATGAGGAGGAGACAAGCAAGGATATCAAGGGGAGGAACATGATGATGAGGAGGAAAATGATACAAAGCAATGATTTAAAGAGGAGATATCTATTGCAGAGAGAGTAGAGGTATAGGTGGAAAATGAGACTCTTATTTTTAAGGAGCCAATTTCTCAAAGGGGAGGTGGCGATGAGTAGTCCGTGATGGGCCAATTCATCACCTTGGGAGAGGGTGACGCTTAATAGGTGCTTGTTATGGCTCCACCACCACCAACTTCACAAACTAACCCTTCCTTTATGCCGGAGATCCGAGTATGTAGATACTCTTCTCTTGACCTTATTATATAGAATTGTTAGTAAGTTACGCATTGTGTTTCTTTTTTAATTTTGAATGTTTTCTAACTTGCAATTGTTTTCTTTCACTTGTGTTTTTCAACCACTGTTGATGGATGGTGAGACCTTATTCACTTTGATCTTGGTTGATACAATCCTCATCCTCTTAGGAAGACACAAGAGAAGCTTCTCATAAACATGGGGCAGTTGATGTAGGCCAGCCGTCCACACCGATATTTTCACACCGTTTTGGCGATCCGAAGAGATGATTTCAAAGATGAAGACCGAGCTTACCACATTCCAGATAGAAAAAGGATGGAGAAGCGGAGCCACTCTTGTAGTGAGGTTGAAACTATTGGTAGGTCACTTGCCCCATCTCACATACATTCCCATCATTCTATTCATGGAGGATTGCAATCACTCCATAGGATCCACAAAAGGAGTCCTAACTGTGCACCTTCTCAGGGATCCCATAGGGAGGGATAGGCCTTGTGGCTTTATTACTTTGATGTCATTTTATGAGACATGTATATGATTTTTTCTAATTTTCATGCTTATTATGAGTGTTTTGACCACACCTAAAATGTGATGGCATTGTATGTAGACTTGACTTATGATATATATATATATATATATATATATATATATATATAGATACTTATTTTTGTTTCAGTCATTCTTGCGTAAGAGTTGACTCATTAATGGTTTATCTCACTTGTGTACTCTTAGATGCTCAGAATTTCCAATGTTTTTATATGCCTTTTTGGATGCATGCAATGGATGATGATATGCTAACAGAATGATTTTTTTTTGTTTTTTTTATGATGTTTATGCAAACACAATGTAATGTCAAAACTTGGTTTTTCAAACAATATTTAATACTTCTTGTTTTGTTGGAAAAATGTGATGAATGTAATATGATAAAGAAAATGAACCCACTCCACTTATAACTCCATGCAACTAGTAAGATGTGAGGGCTCAACACTAAGATCCAGAAGGGACGTGAGTTGTATGATTTTGATGAATGGAAGTGATGAGAGAAAGACAAGATTTTGACAGAAATCCAATTAGAAACCTACAACCTAACTCTACACACAATTTACTACATAGTATAGAATGTGATTTTCTTGCAAGTTTATCTAGACTTAGACCCATCAATGGATTAAAAATATGGTTTTTAAGGCTTTAACTCTTTTGGAACATACACATCTAATTCACTTTTTTGGGATTTAAGATTTCAAATCACTTTTTATTGAATGAATTGCTTATAACTTACTAACTTATTTGAAGAGACCCCCTATACCTTGCCCCATGCTACCAGTAAGAAGCATGGGCTCATCACCGAAGACAAGGCATAGGTGAGTAAGGGCACTTCCCTCCTTTCCCAATCTCACGTCACTAGTAAGAAATGTGGGCTCATCACTAAAGACTAGTGGGGTAAGGAAGTGTGGTTTTATTTGTAAATGAAATATTTTTGCATTTATTTGATTTGGCTTATATCATTTTTTAAAATTTTAAACTTTGAGTTGTGCTTTTGGGAGGGAGAAATTTCCCCTAGCCTCAACCCCATGCAACTAGTAAGATGTGAGGGCTCAACATCGAAGGTTGAGATAGGCAAACAAACGATCCAAGTAAAAATGTTTAGAATGATTTTTCTACCAAAGAGGTTTTTCTAGGAGAGATGTGACACTAAGAATCATCTAAAATAGACAATGGGTAAAGGCACCTAAGCTGGAAGAAAACTATGAGTAGAATCAAGTATGTAGGCCTTGGTAGGATTGGTGTCAAGTTTTTTCGTAACTTGTTGAACTTATGCAATGATTAAAAATTTTGATGATAATATTACAAATATTTGAAGAAATGTGATTGAATGTTTTGCCAATGTTTAGAAGTTTGAAAGTTGTTTGAAAAATAAGTTTCTTGACTACAATTTTACAATATGAACTGGCAGATGAAATGTAGTATGGATGCAATAATGTACAAGAGGAAATATAGATGAATCATGTATAGTAACACATTAAGTGAAGTGAGTTGACGGATTCACCAAATTATTCACCCTCTAATGTACATAAGAAATATGCCCCATTCTTATAGTCCTCTATGAATCGATATGGGCCCAACCACTTGGTCTTGAATTTCCTTCCTTCACCAATTTTCTTATCTATCCGGATGTTTATCCTCAATACAAGATCTATTACTAATATTTCATGATCATATAGCTTTTTGTTTTACTTGGCTCATCCAGTTAGCGTAGAAAGTATGTCATTGCTCAACTTTGAGCTGAGCTTCGTCGAGGATTTCTAGCTCAACGAGCCATGCCTCACGATATCCTTCTTCACCTAAGATGCCTTGCAATGATATTCAGAGGCTAGGTATCTCAACTTCAAGCGGTAAAATTGATTTAGAACCAAACACTAAGGAATATGGGGTTTCCTTGTAGGCATTCTCACCGAAGTTCTCAGTATGCCTACAAGGCCAAAAAAATATTCAAATGCCAATCACGTTTATTCTCCTTGACCATTTTTTAGGAGAATGGATTTTAATGTCTTGTTTGTAGCCTCATCCTATCCATTGGCTCCGAGGATAGTATAAAGAGGCTATGTGGTGGTTTATCTTGAACTTTGCGCATAGCTCACACACCTCTTCATTCTTAAAATATGTGCCATTATCTCGAGATAATGACTTGTGGGACCTGTACCTACAAATGATTTGATTGAAGATGAAATTTGTGATCACAAACCTAGGAATGATGCTAAGAGGAACGACCTAAACCCACTTTGTGAAATATTCTGTGGCTGTAATTATGAAATTGTGACCATCCATTGATGAGGGAGAAAATTTCCCTATCAAATCTAAACCCCATATGGAAAAGGGCCAGGGTGTTGCAATAGGTTGTAGAGCCTGGGTAGGTATATAAATCTCATGAGACAATAACAAATTTTTTTAGTACATGCGCCCATATTCCACATCATCGTGCTTTAAGGTGGGAGAAAAATAGACCATCCAGTGTATCTTGTGAGCAGTAGCATGCCCTCCAAAGTGATTAATGGATGGCTAAATTATAGAAAAATGTGGAAGTGGAAGAACATGTGTAGGCAGGTTATCAAGGCAATGCAATGTGTCTAACTAGAAATAGTGGGATCTTCTCCTCAAGTGAAATGAAATCCTCTCTAACATGGGTGGATTAGATGGAGAAATAAAAAATGATGACAACACGAGGCTCCAAAGAAATATTGAGCTCTGGGGATATCCTATGTATCGAATGTGGAATTCTTGGGAAACTAAATGGGGCCTTGAAATCTATCCAGAAAAGGTCATGGAACAAGAAAGAGTGAGAGGTGTGATCCCTTTTAGCTCTATGGATGGTTAACAGGTTCTATCCAAAATGAGAGGGCTCGATGAGATTCTTTGTTTAGGATATTTAACTGCCTAATGATGTTAGGTGGTAATGGTGAGGATCTAAAGACCAACGCTCTTAATCCAAGATCTACATCTAATTGGCTCTTTGTCCCATTTGATTGGGGAATCGTAGGGTCACAACCATAAAATATCTCTGGGTGTGGTCCCTGTATGGTCATGCGGTATGATCTAGAATCTAAGCCCAAGGGCGGTTAGAAAATATACACTCATGGGAGGTATAATAATCGTAATACTTGATTATCTCGCAATGTTTAATACATCTAGTCTCTTCATTCTTCATCATGTCAGGATGGTGTTCTAAGGACAAGAAGAAAAAGTCTCATATCAATTTCTATGAGTAATTCAAGGTCCATTCGGTTATGGTACCCTTGGGTCACTTCCGTAAGTACGCTCTTGTTCTGGACTCTTAATGGTCATGTAAATGTTCAAGGAAATCTGTAATTGGGTTGATTTGACCAAAACTCAAATGCTTTATCATCTTCAATGTTTAATGTGTCTAGTTGTTGATTGATTCTTTGTATGTCTCTAGTTGTTTTGAAAATGTTGAACCTAAGACCTTGATCAATGTCTGCTAATGGTACTGCTAAATTTGGTTGAGGCACTATTGGTTCAAATACAAAATCTCTGACTTGTCTAGGTCCCATAATTGTCATGCATGAAATGATTGAATTGATCTAATAAAGAAAATTATGTAAGCAAAGTAAATCTAAACTATGTTTTTGGTATTTTCACAATATAAACTGAACAAAGCAATTAAAAAACTAATCTAATGAAATTAAATATTTTTATTGTTTTCTAATATATTTTGAACAAAAATTCTAATC
The DNA here is from genome assembly GCA_018340775.1 of Taxus wallichiana var. yunnanensis. Classification (NCBI taxonomy): domain Eukaryota; kingdom Viridiplantae; phylum Streptophyta; class Pinopsida; order Cupressales; family Taxaceae; genus Taxus; species Taxus wallichiana. Next base: position 81,514,194 of record CM031234.1, read on the forward strand.
TAACAAATGAATCTAATACAAACAATTAACCGGATGTAGCTAATTTTTTGTGCAATCGTGTTAATCTAATCCTAAAACAATTAATTAATTGAATCCTTCCTAATCAAAATCTCTCAATCCTACCTCAGAGGCAAAGAATAAATCACAGCTTCAAAGAAGCTATTATTCCCCACAACTTCCCTAACAATATTGAAGAGAAAGATTTCTAATATGATCTGATCTATTGTGATTGCTTGATAATTGAAACAACAAAACAATTTCTCTACTCTATTTGATATGAATTTGAATGAATACGATTCAGATTTGACAATTAAATCAATGAAGCAAACAAACAACACCTCCAACCTGGATATGCAAGAACAATGGCAAATCTGGTTGTGTGAATATTTGTCCCCTTAGTTTATCCTTTTGATTTCTGTGTCCACGTGAGTCCAATGGGTGGGAATGCAACAACAACAAAAGAAGAAAAGTGTAGGAGTAAGAAACAACTTGAATTGGCAGATTGGGAAACAATGCAGGTGGAAGAATGCAAACACAATTGAAATGAGATTGGCTTTGGAAATTTCCAATTAAAGGAAAAACTTTGCATAATAACAAGAATACTCAAAATTTATCTAGCACTTTTGCTTGAATACAAACATTGGTTATATAAGAAATTGACTGGGTATGCACTCACACACAAGGAAGCCTTAGGATGCCACATCATTAGATGAAGAGGGAAGTTCAAACTAATTAATTCCATTTAAAAATAGAAGAGGGAGTGAAGACCATGTAATCAATCCTAAATTTAGCTAATTTGGTTCACAAACATGCCTTGAAGTGAATTTAACTGAAATCATGCGTGTCTAATTTATACATGAAGGTTTCTGGAAAAATCATGTAGAATCACCACCCTACAAAAGGTGAAAAACACATAACCCCCACCACTCTAACTAGGGTGGGGTTACAAAACCACCACCCTGCTGGGGTGGCGGTTATGCATTTTTGACACTAAAGGTCAAAACATGCATAAAAATAAGCGGGAAGCTAGAAGAAAGCATGCAAAGGCTAAGTAGGGATATCTAAGCTACAAATATATACTACGAATGGGTTTAGGAACTCAAACACCTTTTGAAAGGATATGAATCATCATTGGGGACCTTTTGTAACTCATTTTCCGAAAATGTAGCACATGTAATTTTGGGTGCGTACATATTTCCCCTCGAAGAAAGCATCTTAGCCATGAAGAGGTGTAAAACATAGAGTCCAAGTATGGCATTCCCAAAATGGGGAGTTAGAAGCTATACCTGACATGCCCATGTGCCAAAATGTCACCATCCAAGCTCCCACTACCTATAAAATGAAAAGAAGACTCAAGTGTAGATAGACAAAATATCAAAAAATAAACACTAAATTAAAATGACAACAAGAGGACTTACCATTTGTGTGGGGATATAGAGATATACATGTGCCAACGCTCCAGCCTTGTGAAACACATACGCTCAAAATGAGGTCAAAACAACATATATATATCAAAACAAACTCATTTTTCAATTCATTTGCACATATTCAATTTGGTGATTTTGGAGCTCTGGACCTACGAGTCCATTTTTGATGAGAGTACAAGTCAAAATGAATTATGAGATCGTGATCATGCCTCCACAAGTGAGAGATCAAGCCACATGTCTAAGGTTAGTTTTTCTCATTTGTTTGTTTTGAAACCTAAAATGTAAAATGTCAAAAATATTTGTTTAGGAGGGGTCATTTTGAAATTTCTTGTTTTAAACTAGCCTCTAGGGGGGGCCCATAGGGAAATCTTTTATTTCACCCAAAATGGTCAATTTTTGTGTTTTTATGAGCTTTTTAGGGTAATGTAACCATACAAAAAAACTTGTTTAGATCATCACCCTGAGTAGGGTGGCGGTTACAGGATCACCACCCTGGTAGGGAAATGGTTACAAAATTACCACCTCAGCAAGGTGACATTCACAAAACTAGTGCTCTTGCATAGGGTGGTAATTTTGAAGAGAATGAAAAAGTACTTGTACTAAGTCTTTTTTTAAATTTTAGTGTTTTATGATGTTTTTGATGAGCTTGCCTATTGAAAATTTCATTGACTTTCTTTTTTTGTTTTGGTGGATGCAAAAGAAGGAAGAGTACATCCATTAGAGTCATGAGTGGGAGTGTGACTGGATCTTTAAGATCCTTGATCAGCTGACTCAGGATGAGATTGATAGATTACAAAGAGCGGGCATATGGAGGATTGCACATGTGTGCCCCATGTTACTCCTAGCCATATACTATGTGATTTATTTTCTTATTGGGATGCCAACTGGAATACTTTTTGGCTACCATGTGTGTTAGGGGTGAGTGGACTATCACATTAGAGGACATGTATCGATACTTGGAGTTCTGATTCTTGGGAGGAGATTGAATCTTGAGACAATAGGATCTAGAGCTATGAGGATTTTGTGGGCTAGTTATATGGGTGATGTCATGGTGTCAGTAGGCTCCAAACAGGTATGAAGGTTCGATCTATTGCCACCACTCCTATCCCCACTATCCGCAAGGCCATCATGGGTATTTTGGCTTCACAGTTGATAGGGGACAAGGGGGTGATACGTTACTATATTGTTGGGCTCCCATCATTACTCAGATAGAGGCACATGACATACCTATGCCTAGGGAGTAGATATCCTTAGGACCACTTACCATGAATTTATCAAGTGGTTCTCTTATAGGGTCAATCTCTCAGTCACCCCACACTCGTGATGAGTTGGGTTTAGAGCAGTGCATTATCCCCTATGAGAGGGGAGTGGGAGTACATGATCTAGGGGCCGTTGGGCTGCCGGATGGATAGGGATGTCAGTGCTTAGAGGGCCACATCAGCCAATGGCTTCATTGACTACTATAGAGACCTTGTTGCTTACTCCTTACCAGGATATGGCATGAGTGTGGGGAAGGATGGGACCACAAAGTGACAACTTGTGCCACTACTATCTAGTTATTAGTGGATAGGATGGGGAAGGTGGAGACTCATCCATTTGACCAAGTTCCTTAATCATTTTGGTCTTTTGTTGTTGATATGCTTCCCCATGTGGCACCTATATATGAGTGTCAAGGAGGCTCAAAAGGGCCCTAGAGGAGATCCTAGTTGGACCGTAGTGACTCCAGGGGTACATATTTCAGTTAGATGTGTTTTTCATGCCGACTGACGAATTGTTAAGTTTTCCACTCCTACACCTTTACTTCATTTCGATGTTGCTCCACTCACAGTGGGGAGGAGGAGATACCTATAGATATAGGTATGATACTAAGGAGGAGACATGTGATGAGACTGGAGAGAGATCGATGATGAGATTGGATAGGATACTGGTGATGAGTCAAATGATGAGGAGTTGGGTGGTGAGATTGGTAAGGCAAGCCCACATGGAGGAGGAGGAGAGTGACCCTGAGTGGCATGAAACTCATGAGGTATCCAGAGTAGAGTGAGAGGAGGCAGATGCTAGAGATAGAACACCTTAGTCTCTGAGGATCCACTTCCTCGAGATGAGGGAGGAGATGAGGAGTCTATTGTAGGACAACACATTGCCTCGTGTGGAGGAGGCACCATGAGGGCACCATCAACAATCATATCAACCATGCCAAAGTGGACCTTGCATGGGTGCTCGAGAGATCCGAGTATGTAGATACCCTTTTCTCAACTTGTTAGATAGAAATGTTAATTGCTACGCATATATATATATATATATATTATATTTATGATTTCTAACTCACCATTTTTTCTTTGTTTTGTAGTGAACACTCAGGAGTGGCGAGACCTTATTCATCGGGTCTTGTGGACACCTTGCTACTTCCCACAGGGAAGACTAGAGCATAATTACTAGAGGATGTGGGGAATCCTTTACATGTTGGCCATCACACCAACATTTTCATGCGCTCTCTAGAAGGCCACGGAGATGATTATGGATTTGAAGTCCAAGGTTATGGGCTATGAGGCAGCTAAGAGAGAGAGAGAGAGAAAAAGTTGAGGAGGAGCTCTCACGGTGAGACCATCGCTAGTGGCCATACTCATGGGAAATCACACCACTCAATGCATTCATGTCGTCGAGCCATGCAATAGAGCCTTAGTGTGCACCTTCATAGGGGTTCCATAGGGACTGATAATCTATTGAGCCATTATTACTTTTTTTCCATTTTGTGAGGCACTTATATGTGTTTTTTTGTATTTCTAGGCTCATTGAGAGCGTTTTGACCACACCTAACGTGTGATGGCAATATACACAAACTAAATTTATTGTGACATATATATAGATACCTCTTTTTTTTGAACCATTCCTTACATAGAGTTGACTTCCATTTATGGTTTGATTCACGTGTGTACTCTAGATGTTTAGAATTTCTGGTTTTGTATGCTTTTCAAAATGTATGCAATGGATGATGAATGCTAACAAAATGATTTTATTTTTGTTTTTTACAATGTTGATATATGATGATTATGTAAGTACAATGTAATGCTGAAATTTAGTTTCTTTAAGAAATTTTTGATACTTCTTATTGTTTTGGAAAAATGTGATGAAAAGTGATATGATAATATAATGAACTTGCCCCACTCCTAACCCCATGCAACCAGTAAGATGTGAGGGCTCAACACCAAGAGCCAGAAGGGATGCACAAGTTATACAAATTTTTTGAATGGTAATGATGAGAGAAAGACAAGGATTTGGCAAAAACCAAATTGAGAACCTATGACCTCATTCTACTCAAGTTTTCTACATAGTTTAAAATGTGAATTGCTTTCTAGTTTATCTAGACTTAGATCCATAGATGGAAACTTGGTTGACAAAATATGGTTTAAGGTTTTAAACCCTCTTGGAATTTGGACATCTAACTCACTTTGTTTTGGATTTATGATTTTACAACATATTTTATTGAATGAAATTGCTTTTAATTTTCTAATTTGGCGAAGAGACCCCCTACACCTTGCCCCATGCTACTAGTAGGAAGTATGGGCTCATCACCAAGGACAAGGCATAGGTGAGTAAGGGCACTTCTCTCCTTTCCCAACCCCACGCCACTAGTAAGAGGCACGGGGCTCAACACCAAAGGTTGGTGGGGCAAAGAAGTGTGTAAATAAAAATTTTCTGTTGATTTGCATTTGACATATATATCTAGGTAAAATGTTTAGAATGTTTCTTATTTCCAAAGAGGTGTATATGGGATAGATGTGACACCATGAAGCTTCTAGAACAAACTATAGGAAAAGACACCTAATCTAGAAGAAAACTATGAGTAGAACCAAGTATGCAGGCCTTGGTATGGTTACTATCAAAGCTTTGTCTTATCTTGTTTGAATTGATGAAATGATTTAGAAACAATTGATGATATTATGAAAATTTGAAGAGATATGATTTGAATGTTTTGCCAATATTTTCAGAAGTTTTTAGGAATTGCTTGTAAGAATAAGTCCCTTGATTAAAAACTTTATGAAATGAGTTAGTAGATGAGAATGCAATGCAGATGCAGTAATATACATATGGAAATGTTGATGGATCATGTGTAATATCTTTTTAGGTGAAGAGAGTTGATGGATTCACAAATTCCTCACCCTCTAGTGTACATAGGTGATATGCCCCATTCTTGTAGTCCTCTATGACTCGATATGGACCCAACCACTTGGGCTTGAATTTCCTTCCTTCACTAGGTATTTTTATCTATTCGGCTGTCAAGTCTCAATACTAGATCTCCCTCACATATTTCACGCTCGTAGACTTTCTTATTATACTACCAAGCCATTTGGTCAGCATAAACATTATGTCACTTATTTAACATTGAAGCCTAGCTTTCATCGAGGATTTCTAATTGAGAGATTCACACCTCTCGATATCCTTCTTCTCCCAAAATTCCTTGTAGTGAGATACAAAGACTAGGTATTTCAACTTCAAGCGGTAAAACCACTTCTACACCAAATACCAAAGAAAAGGGGTTTCCCCCATCGATGTTCTTACCAATGTTTGATAGGCCCACAAGGCCAGAAAGAGATTTAAGTGCCAATCTCATTTATTCTCCTTGAAATTTTAAGGAGAATGGACTTTAACATCTTGTTTGTAGCCTCAACCTATCCATTGGCCTAAGGATAATAGAGAGAAGTCCGTATGGTGATTTATTTTGAACTTTTCACATAGTTCACACACTTCCTCATTTTTGAAATACGCCATTATCAGAGATAATGACTTGTGGGACCCCATACCTACAAATGATTTGGTTTAAAATGAACTTAGTGATTACACATCTAGTAATGGTAGTAAAAGGCATGGCCTCTACACACACTTAGTAAAGTATTTCATAGCCATGATTATGAAGTTATGGCCATCTGTTGATGAGGGAGAGAACTTCCCTATCAAATCTAGGCCCCACGTGGAAAAGGTCCATGGTGTTACAATTGGTTATAGAGCTTGTACTGGTATGTGGATCTCATGGGAGAACTCTTGACATTTATGACACTTGTACACAAACTCTACTATGCATCATGTTCTAATGTGGTCCAGAAATAACCCATCCGATGTATTTTCAAAGTAGTGGTGTGGCTTTCAAGAAGTGACCTCCATACTCCACTATGAGATTCATAAAGAATTTTCTGGATTTTTCTTCATCAACACATATTAGAAACATTCCATTGAAAGCTCTGAGATAGAGACACTTGTTCTATGATCACATACTTAGTGGCTATGATCGTATCCGTATTCTTTGTTGTGAAGTCACCCCTCAGGGTACACATGGTCCATAATAAAATTAATGATATTTGAATACCATGGAAACTCAGAGATGGGAGGTTTGGTTTCAACAAAATACACACATTCATTAGGAAGTCCAAATCAACTAGATCACCTCCATCTAATGGGTTATCAGCCAACCAATCTGCAATGATTTGTCCTTTGAACTTCTGATTAACAAATGTTAGCTCAAACTCACCCATTAGAGTTATAAAATGTCCAATTTCTTAGATAAGGACCCTTGTGTGAGAAATGTCAACAAATGATCTATCTTGATGATGAATTTTGTTTCTTGGTTAAGCATGTAGTGTCTTAACATTTTGTTACAAACACTATGGAAAGAAATTCTTTCTTTTCCTAAGTATAACATGTCTCATAGTCAAGCAACATTTGAATGATAAAGTAGAACGTGCACTATCATCTTTATCATCATCCTCTGTCTAACATGCAAGCCAATGAGACATTTGTAGCCCATGAATATAAAATTAAAGGGAAATCTACTTAGGAGGCATGAGTGTGGGATGAGATAGTAAGAATCATTTGACCGAACTCAAATGCCTCGTTGCACTCTTTTGTCTAAATGTTGCAACAATCCTTCTTCAACATATTATTTATCGGATGAATGGCAAAGGTTAGGTCAGGAATAAACCTTCGGATTTCTCCAAGTTTTCTAAGGAAATATCTAATGCCAGACTCATCTTTTGGTGGGATCATTTCCAATACTACTCAGATTTTGGCTAGATCTACATCAATCCCTCACGAGGAGATGATGTATCCCAGAAACTTACCTCTCATCACACCGAACACACATTTTTCTAGATTTAGCGTGACACTATATTCGATAAGATGGGAGAGGATGACACGAAGCACTTTAGGGTGATCACAATGCTTTTTGGCATTAGCTCGAAGATCATCAACATAGGATTCCAAAATATTATGAATGAGATCATGGAATATGTAAGTCATTTCTCATTGGTATGTGGCACCAATGTTCTTGAGACCAAATTTCATGATGACGTAGGAGTAATTTCCCTAAGGAGTGATAAATGTAGTCTTTGTCTTTTCTTCTTTGGAGATTCTAATATGGTTGTACCCATAAAACCCATCCATAAGTGATAAAAACTCATAACCAGTTGTTGCATCAACAATAACATCGATGGATGGCAGTGGGAAATCATCCTTAGGATATGCTTTGTTAATATCCCGAAATTCAATGCAAATGTGGATTTTCCATTCTTCTTGAGAATGGGGATGATGTTGGATACCCATTATGAGTATTCAACTGGTTTAATGAACCCCACTTGTAGGAGTTTCATAACTTCTTCCTTAACCATGAGAGCCACCTTTGGCTTCATGGGCCTCGACTTCTGCTTAATTGGTTTAGCATCTAAATTAGTAATGAGATTATGAACTAGCAACATGTGGAGCAATTCCCGTCATTTCCTTATAACTAAACACAAAATCTTTTGAATGTTCCTTAAGAATTTACATGTGTATTTCTATCTCCTCCGGAGTTAGAGAAGATCCTAGCTTTAAAATTTTTGGTTCCTCCTCTATCTCGATGTTGATATCAATCGTTCCTCAATTAAAGAGAGCGTTACCCTCTTAAAATTTAGGTGTGGCTAGAGGTAGCTCTAAATCCCCATCCTCTTCCACTTCATAGACCTCAAGACCTCCCGTGGAGGGGGGTTCCATCTGTGGGATCTCCAAAGTAGGAGGAAGAGTGTGGGACGAGAGAAAATCCAATCTTATGGTGGGCACAGATGTAAATCTACGTAAGCCTTTAGGTACCCTAGGATTGCTTCATCATTCTCTACATAGTTCTAGGGTGATGGGCTTCATTCTCATCTTCTACATATGCCAAAATTGGAGTTGTTGGCATTTTAAGAACAAAGGTTTAACGAAACCAAGATTGTAAAGCTTTTATCTTATAACTCTTATCTCAGAGTGAAACAAGAAGTAAAGTTATTATGGAGTCAAAAAGGATTTTTTTCTCTTGAGGTACAACTTTAATCAAAATAAAGTTAGAATCCTTGGTTAATTCTAGGATGACAGTATTATAGAGCTGGAGGTGTTTGGCTCTAGTCTCATATACCTCAAACACTTGATTTGTGACTATTTGTGAATCACCTAACACCCTAATGTTACAAGAACCATCCTTTTGTCTACTATGAGACCAAGAAGGAGAGCCTCATATTCGAGTTCATTGTTTGTACATTTGAAATCTAATTTGAAGGAAATAGGCATGACCTTCCCCTCCGGAGAAGTGAGGATCACACCTGCCCCTATGTCTTAATGAATTTTGATCCGTCAAGTGGAGAGTCCAACATTTTCTTGGGAAGATTGAAGTTGGATCATTCTTTGTATCTTCTTCCTTAGCCTCTAAAACTTCCACCATATAGATTTCATCATCCAAAAGAGAGCCGAGTCCCAAGGCATGTCCTATGCCCATAGAATCAAATGGAAGGAGAATGGGTGAATCACTCTCCAACAACTCAACAATATTTGTTGTGGTTTCTATTGATACTATTTCTATGATAGCAGTTTCATCCTTTACCACAGAACTCCTTCAATCAAACCCGTAGTTTCTAGCTCCATTATGGGAACCAAATTTGATTCAAGCGCTGAGTCAGTTGGTTTATTTTAATTGGTTTGTTGGGAACTCAAACTTAGAATGCACCGTTGGTTTTTTTTTAGATTTTATAGGTGTATGTCAAGGTTTTAGTCACCCTATGGATGAAGACTTTCCCCAAGTGTAAGAATATTACTTCTTGGAATAAGGTGGAGGGAATAGCCTTCATGTGGTGTATCCAAGGATGGCCAAATCATATTATAGTTGGTTTCCCGAATCTATAATATAGAATTCTATGAGAAAATCTTAGGGCCTAGGGTGACTATAAGCACTATGGTTCCAATTTATGTTCCTTAAGGCTATCGTAACCCCTCATGTTTTTCTCATTGAAGAAAAGTTAGTTTCTCCATAACCTAACTTATGGAGAAAAGAAAAGGGGAAAATGTTAACATCTACCCCATCATCAATCATCATGCGCTTTACATAATTATTGTATATCCAGATCTCAAGTACAAATCCGGATCACCTCTATGTGTTATTTCAGCATCTGTAGGCATCTTACTGATGTCGAACACAAATCCAACATCTCTTTTAGGCTTCCCGGGAGGATAGAAATCAAAGTATATATGGTTTATCTATGCCTCTAGAGGAGGAGTGACATTGATCAGGTGTCCAAGTCCCAATGCTTCTAACAAATTAGCTCTATAAGAGCGGAGAGTTCTTCAACAAATCTAAGAAGGAGATGTGAGAAAAGGTCTTGGTCAAATCATTAATCAAATCATAATCCCCACCGAATTTGCAAGTGTTTACTAAATATCATATGATATTGACAAGTAAATAGGTATCGGATGTGATGAATAATCTTGAGTTCTTGTGGAAACATTAATTTGTGGTTCAATTTCCAACTCTACCAATCCCATGATCTTTGTTTGTTTGTGATCCATCCAAAGGAGGTGTGACTAGTGAGTTTGATGACGTTGAGGCTTCATGATCATTGGCCCCTACTGAGATACCTTTGTTTGAACCGTTGGGATCTAATTTACCATCTTTGGGGCATGTAGGGAGAGGATCACTAAAGATCCTAAGCAGCGTATTTTATGGGGACACCAAACCTATGTAAGTATTTTGGGTAGGCATTGTGGGATTTTCCAAAATATGTCAATGAAGAGTTTCCTTTGGTCTTATGGAAAATGTTGTAAAAACTTGTTATAATCATGGAATGTTCTTGCATCATGCCCTCGGACCCTATGGAAACCACAGTAAAAGTCAAGATCGTAATCCCAAGGTATTTTGTTTGTATTTTGTTGTGGTCTAAAGTTTCAATTGTTATTCAATTGTGATTGTTATAATTGAAGTTTGGGGCCCATTTCCCTTGATTTTGAATTTTTTGGGGTACCCACTTGGCTATTTTCTAGGGCCTTGGGCTTACAATTTTTTTTGTTATTGTTGTTGTTGTTATTGAGGATGATTGAAGTCCACAACATTGATTGTAGGTGTAAAATTGTTATTTCTTTGGTTATTTCATTTACATTATTGTTGTTAGTAGTGTTTGCATTGGGGGTGCTAACAACATTTGGTTTCTTCACCTGATCGGTAACACCATCATTTATAACCCCATGATTCTTGTTGAGGACCTTTGGTCCTTGATTGTTGTTCATGTTATTAGGGTAACCAAAATTACCTTGGTTAGGAGTGATCAGTCTCCCATTTGTTCCATAGGTCTTGCGACCACTATCTATAACTTCTTGATCAATTCGAGAGCACCCTCCAATACTTCTTCATAGCTCCTCAATGGAAACTTTTGGACTTCTTCCTTTGTTTCCCTATTAAGGGAGTGAAGGAATAGATCACAAAGCTCTGTTTGATCCATGTTAGGAGTGTTTTCCAAAGAATAGAGGACTTGCCGCCATCTTTGGATGAAATGGGTAGCAGACTCATTGTGCTCTTGTTTTATGTGAAGGAATTCTCTGATTCATGTCCTTAGAGTTTTTTCATGTCAAAATATTTGATAAACTCAGACATGAGTGACTTGAAAGAATGTATTGAAGCCTCCGGTATTTTGTAATACCAATCGAGAGTGATACCTTCTAAGGTCTTAGGAAAGATTTTCATGACGAATGCATCCCATGGGAGAAGCTCTCAAATGTCAGTTATAAAATCCTTAATGTGTGCATTAGGATCACCCTCCCCCTTGAATTTTGAAAGGTCTGAAAAGGTCTTAGGAGCATGACACTCCATATGGAGAAGTCAAGAGGTTCCTTAAGATATTTAGAGTAAGTCCCCATTGTGTATGACTCGACCATCGATGATCCTTGTTGGGGAGGTGGAGGTGGCATTGGTTGTTGAAATGGTGCAACATATACATTTTTGGGGCATAAGGAATCCCCTATGGCTGACCATATGGGCCTGAGGTAAGAGTACATGTCCCCCTATGGTGACTTAAAATACATGTGCATGTAAGGGGGAAGATTGTTTTGATATGGATTTTGAGATAGAAAGCCAGGGAAAATTGTATTTCCAGATGTAATGGCGTTTGATAATGCACTTATAGTTGGTTCCTATAGTGGGTATCTATATGTAGCATGAGGGGGCATACTCAACCTTGTCCACCAATTCCTTGACCTTGTCAAACCAACGCCGAGACGACTTCTCCGGTTGATGGTGTGGTGTTTTTCTTTGGTGTACGTTATTGAACATTTTTAGGTTGCTGATGAATATGATATCCTACTATAAATTGTTCATTTTTTCCATCCCTCATTAGCAACATATGATGAGGCCATAAATTGGCCATAAATTACCATTATTTTTTCCTTCCAAGTTACCTTTGAAAGTGGATTTAAATGTAATCTAGGAACTTATAGTTTGCTTGAGATAGAATATAGGATATATATCTTGTTCATTCTTTAGAAGTATTTTGTTATCTATTTTGTTGACTAATCCTATTGATTATTTAGGAAAGATGTAAAGTCTTGTGCATGCAGGCCATAAAGGAAAGATAATGCTAGTTTTGGGAAAAGTGGAATTGATCATGGATAGTATATCTAAACTCAAATATGATTTCATATTCAGATTCCTCTTGAAAAATTATGCAAGTTCAAAAAAAGAATCATCTCAATCTGAGATCATGTGTAAAAGTTATAGCTGTTTTTAGTTAGCTCGAACAATTGGAGTTAGCTCTAGAACTTGCAGTTTAGTTCGAACATGCAGTTTTAGTTTCAAAACCTGCATAAAATGAGGAATTGTGAATAATCAGATAATCCAATGATAAATCTAAGAGATAATTTTTTTCATAGCAATATTTTTAATAAAAAACTTATTCATATTTTCTTCATGTGTTACCAATAAAGAGAAATCTAACTTTTAGTGAGCTGCAGTCTAAGGAAAAAGTGTATCAAACAAGAACTAAAAGTTTCACAAACAAAAACAAAAAATTGAAATGGAAAATATGAGATATATTTTTGTTTATATATATATTTTTAACAAAAACCTCATTCATATTTTCTACAGGTTTTACCAATAAAGAGAAATTTAACTTTTAGTGAGCTGCAGTCCAAGGAAAAAGTGTATCAGATGAGCACCAAAAGTTCCACAGTCAAAAAAAAAAAAAAATTCAAATAGAAAATATGAGAGAGGTTTTTGTTCATGGAAATATTTTTAACAAAAACCTCATTCATATTTGCTACATGTTTTACCAATAAAGATAAATCTAACTTTTAGTGAGTGTAGTCCAAGGAAAAAGTGTATCAGATGAGCACCAAAAGTTCCACAGTCAGAAACAACAAAGTCAAATGGGAAATCTGGGAGAGGTATTTGGTAAAAGTAATTTTTTGAGGAAAAACCTCCTTCCAATAAAGTAGGAGAATAAAATCATTGTGATTCTTGTTACCAAAAAGAAAGGAGAAGATTTGGGAGCAAATCTTCCTAAAATAGCGAAATAAGACTTTGACTCCAATAATATATATCTCTCCATATTTTGTGGAGATGGAGATCTTAGTTGTTAGGATTGGAATAAAGATAATATCAGATTGTATTTCCCAAAATAAGGAGTTGGTTGGATGCATGAATTATAGATGCAACCTCCCACACTTTGATATGTAATTTTTTCCCTACCAAGAATATAGATATGTTCTTTCTCAATCTTTTGAGTGAAATTGTTCTACAAGTTTTGAATTAAGTTTGAAAGTATGAATTAAGTCCTCTTCCAAGGAATGAGCTGGCCACTCATTCCAAGGAAGAAGGATCAATATTTTATGTTCTTTTCTTTCAATGTTTTATGTTCCTTTCTTTATTCTATTTTCCTTTTGTTGTGAACTTTTGATTTCATGTTATGTGATCTTTCTTTTTGTACAATTTCTATTGTGAACCTACAGGTGTCTTATTTATCTTTCCTTATTTTTAATTCAGCAATTTCATTTATGTAAGTGTGTTTCCTTTATGAAAAATTTATTTATGCAAGTGTGCCTTTACATTTCTGCATGTGTGATTTATTTTATGTAAGTTTGGATTGTGTTTAACGGAGTTGTTTTCCAAAGATATTTTTTCTCTTAATGCATACAACCATCGACACCAACCTTGGATTGACATTATTAATGGAGAGGATTGACTAACCTCATCAAAGTTTTCCACCGTAAGAGGGGTAGTGGTGTTGTTTTGAAGCAAGACATCAACATGTCCTTACAGACTATCAAAAGGTTGATTCATGTTTTGGAAGTGTTGTTCACTTCTAGCGTAATGCACTAAATACTCCTCTTCTAAATGTGGGAGTTTTTTTGATAGATAATGTTTGGAAAAGGCTCCAAGGACCATTTACATAACATATATTACAATAAAGCTCAATAGTAGAAAAAGTATCTATAAAAAAACCCGATAAAAAGCTCGAGTCAAAAGAGATTGACTCAACCAGAGCCCAACCAAAAAGATACAAAAACCCAAAGAAAAAACATATTACTACAAAACCATCTCAATAGTTTGTCGTGAGAACAAGTCTGAAACAAATCTCTAATTTTTTTCCCTAGTCCTCGAGCTCAGACCGACACCATCCATTTGGAAATCCTCCTCATCATAACTACTTATGTTGAGTTGCCTCTTCTTTCCTTTGTCCACTTTGTAACCATACCATGGAGAAAATAAACCCTATTTTATAAAAACTTTATCACTTTGCATTTGACCTATGAATCCCCCACAACATATTTCTATTATGAGATTTAACTTGACAAACAATATCCTCCAAAGCTTCAATTTTACTTGTAAGAAAATTAAACATAATGTTTCCTTCTAAAGAACCCATTACTAGGATTACCCTCTTCATTATTCCTAGCAAGAGTTTGTAAATTCATTGCAACATCCACCTCCTTCTTGGCTCTCTCTTTCATTTTATTAAGCCTAATCCTATCAGCTAAATAAATGTGATCTTCCTAGTCTTCCCCAAACCTAATGCCGATCCCCTAGTTTGCGAATCAACTTACCCATATTAACAAGAAGAAGGATTAACCCTTGGTGAAGAAGAACCTCTTTTTTTTCCTCCTTAAAAATCTTAACATAAATTTGAAGAGAATTAAACAAGTAGAAAGGAATACTCATCTTCCTTCCTCTATGAAAATGATTAAGAAGCATTAAATGTTGAGAGTGTAGTTTCTGGTACTTTCCATCCAGTGTGATATACTTCATTATGTAGAAAAAAACTTCAGACCATCTCCTTGGAAAATATTTACGGGCTATACCATCCTCCATAAAACAAATTTTCTCATCATTTTCAAGAAAAATATGGACTTCCTCCTGGAGTGAGTCCTATCCTTAAACACCTTACAACCACTACAATCCATATTAGTAACAGCTGCCAATCAACTCCTCGAAACCAAAAACTAACACCCCGCATAGTGACAACCCCATTATCCCAAACCATTGCAAATTCCTTCAAAATATTTTCATCATACCCTCGTAAACTCTACATAAAATGAGTAATTCCTCCTTCCTTAAAAATATCCCAAAGAAAAGTATCTCTTTCCAAACCCGCCGATGATGATGGCTCAACCCTAACCCTAGCTCCACCCATCTCGAAGACACAAAAATGAAAGATGAACTAGTATTCAATGATCCTACATAAAAATCTGAAACAAGCCTTTAAATTAATAAACCATGCCAACGCATACCTTGAAATGATAGCCGCAATAAATCTCACACACTAGAAAATTATATCAAGGATAGCTTGTATCCTTTTCTCATGCTTGAATCTACTTTTCTGCATTCAGCACAACTTTAGTACTATCAGGTAAATCCACCTCACTCCACCACCACATTTTATTATGAACCCAAACACCAATATTTTCTAACATGTCAACATGTATTAGCTTCACGAAAAACATGATTGAATTGAATATTATCAAATTTTACTAGACATAGTCTTAACATCTCTAATAATTGAATCAATATTAATATGATTCTTTGATAGACCCTTCATAACATTAACAATGTATAATGAATCTCCCTCCACTTGAATATTTTTTATTTGCAAAGACTTCACCCATTGTAAACCAATTAAAAGTGCATAAGCCTCAACATAGTTATTAGATTTATTTCCAATTGGCTCAACATAAGCCATAACAAGGGAACCCACCTCATCTCTAATAATACCACCAACAACAACTAACCCAGAACTACCTTTTGCAGCTCCATCAAAATTCAGTTTCATCCACCCATCAGAAGGTTTAACCCATTTTGCACTTTTCCTAGCCATAGTCTTCCACAGAGAAATTTGTTGTACACACTTAGTGATACCTAAATCTTGAATAATATCCTTCTCATGATTAGGATAACCACCTTGCTCTTTAATCTTCACTATAGAAATATTATTTACCAAAGCCCCTAAAATACCACTCCCCACCCGAGTAGATATTTTCTATTTTTCTCTAAAAATTATACCATTTCTTTCAAGCCATACCCCCATAAGAAATGAGGCAACAAAAAGCTCCAAGCCTTTGAAAGGCTTAATGATTCAAAATGACTTATCCATTGTACATACCAGTTAGCAAAAGTCTCTGAAAAACCCAAGAGATCTGGAAAACTCTCATAACATGAATTATAACTCTTTGAGAAAAGGAGCATTAAAGAAAAAGGTGTTGAACAGATTCACTAGCTTCCTTGCAAAGAATAAATTAGGGATCATCATTCCTTTAGCCTGTAAGTTATCAATAGTTAAAATTCTATTTTGGACAACATGCCAAAGAAATAAATTAACCTTTGGAATAAGATTTTTATCCCATAATTTTTTCCAAAATGGATTTGGAGGAGGGGCATTTCTTGCTATACCATAACCAGTTCTCACCAAATACTCACCATCCTTTTTAAAGACCATATTATCTCATCCTCTTTCTAAACTAAAGGAATGTGTAATCCTCTTAGATTGGCATTTAATATTCTTATTCTTTCCTTCATTTCTTCATCCTCACCTTCCCATTCCAGAAGTTTCCAATCCCATCCCCGTCAAATCTACTCCAATAATCTCTAAGCAAACTTCCCATGGACAACTGAAAATGAGCAGCCACATCTCTCCATTGATCTTGATTAACTAGAGAAGCATCAACTAACCACCAATCTTCCTAGAATCTAATTTTTGTACCATTCCCTATCATCCACTTACTACCCTTCAACAAAATATCCCTACATTTACACAAACCATTCCAAAGGAAAGACCCATCCGGAAGAGAAACATTAGAAATAAAAGAGGCTTGATCAAAATATAGATACTTATCTTTTAGAATTCTAACCCATAAACCATTTTCATGCTCCAATCGCCATCCTACTTTAGCCATAAGGGTCGATTCATGCTTTTGATATCTTTCAAACCAAGACCACCAACATTCTTAGGAAGGGTAACTTTATCCCATGCCACCAAAGGAATTATATCTTTTGATTCAGTTCCCGACCATAAAAATCTATCTTTGAATCTGAGTAATAATATTTCTAATTTTGGCTGGCATTTTAAAAATTGACATCAAATACACCACCAAACTCTGAAGGCAACTTTGAAGTAATTGTAGTTTACCTACATGTGATAATAAAGTCCCTTTCCATGTTGCTAATTTTTTTGGAATCTCATAACTAAAGGATTCCAAATTTCCAAATGCATCCTCCCCTTAAACAAAGGCATACCAAGATATGAGCAAGGAAAATCTTGAATTGGACATTCCAAAACTTCAACAATTCTATTTTGAATTTCAACATCCACATTTAAAAATAAAACAAAGCTTTTCCTAAAATTAATGAGTTGTCCTATAACCTCCTCAAAATCCTGCAAGATCTCCTTAAACACCACAACTTCAGCTTGATTTTCCTTACCCAAAAGAAAAGTATCATCCAAAAATTGTTGTAAAGCTATAGGGTCCAAACCATTAGAGACAACTAACCCATTGAGCTTCTTTTTCGCTTACAGTTCAACATAAAGTCTGCCTAAAGTCTCTGCCATAATGATATAAATAAAATGTGAAAGTGGATCCTCTTGTCTTAAAAGAGGTTTGGGATAAATCTTGCACCATAATGCCAAAAATTCCTCATCACATTGAACACAAGATTCATTCTTGACCCTAACCCCCATCACATTGAACAACGATCTAGCTTGGCACCACATCGATAAAACACTCCACCAAAGAAGCTGACCGTTTGAAACTAAATAGTTGAGTAACGACAAGCTATAGAGGTGGCTAGCTTGAGGAATGAACCCCAAGACCTCCCACATATCGCCGAAATTCCCCACTGCTAGGGTAAACCAGATTTGGTCATACTATATACTGATCACTTGTCTAAACAAAACCTAAGGAGATGAGCCTGTCTCTCTGGTAAAAGTCATGTTATTAGAGCTTGAGATCTTAGGTGGTTGTGTTTGTGTAATTTGGTCAATTTCCTTGATTCTTACTAAGAAACCAACATTAATCCCCTGAGGCAGAGGAGTTTGAAGATGGGCAGTCAAATAGTTATCTTCCCATGTAGAAAGTGAGGGTGAATATTGTTATCTACCCATCTGATAGTTATATGCTTTAAGACCCAAAATGGGTTGGCCGTATCCATCATATCCCAACATATTCGGGGGGTATATAAATACCTACAGAATAATGGGAGAGAGGAATATGGATGAAGAAAGTGGAAATGATCAAAGATTGTCTCTTCATGTTGGGTTCACCAATTTGTACATATGAAAATCAACAAACTAACTTCCTTGTACTCAACTCCCGAGGTCGTACCGAGGTAGCCGATGTAGAAATAATGGATGGCTAAATGGTAGTGGAATGTGGAAGTGGATGAACGTGTGCGAGATAGGTTGTATAGGAAATGAAACATCTCTAATTGGAAAAAGTGGGATCTTCTCGTCAAATGTAATTAAACATCTCTAACCTAGGTAGATCGGATAGAGAAATCATAAAGGATGGAAATGTGGAGGATCTAGTCAATATCGAGCTCTAGGGATATCCTATTAGTTATGAAATTCAAGGGAAAATAAAAGGGGCCTCATAAAGTTGTTTAGACAAGGTCATGGAACAAGAAAGAGTGATAGGCGTGATACCTTTTAAATCTATGGATGATTAACAGGTTTTGTCTAAAACGAGAGGGCTTGATGAGCTTCTTTGTTTAGGATATTTAACTACCTAATGATGTTAGGTGGTAACAATGAGGATCTAAAGACCAATGCTCTTAATCCAAGATCTATGTTTGATTGGATCTTGGTCCCATTCGGTTGGGGAACCATAGGGTCACAACCGTAAACTCTTTTTGGTTGTGGTCCCTATATGATCATGTAGTATGAAATAAAATCTAAGCTCAAGGGTGGTGAGGCAATCTACACTCATGGGTGGTCCAATAATTGTAAGCCCAATTTGTTGTATTGTTTAATACATCAAGTTGTTCAATCTTCATGGCATGTCGGGCTGGTGTTGTAAGGGAAAGAAGACAGAGTCCCGTATCAATGATTGTGAGTAATTTGGGGCTGTTTGGTTGTGGTACCTTTGGGTCACTTCTGTAAGTACGCTCTTGTTCTAGACTCTTAATGGTCATGTAAATGCTCAAGGAAATATGTGATTAGGTTGATTTGAAAAAAACTCAAGCACTTTATCGTCTTTAATGTTTTATAGGTCTATTTGTTGACCGATTCTTTGTATGTCTCTATTTGTTTTGAAAATGTTGAACCTAAGACCTTGATCAATGTCTCATTAATAGTTCTACTAAGTTTGGTTGAGGATCTATTGGTTCAAATACAAAATCTCTGGCTTGTCTAGGTCCTGTAATTATCATGCATAAAATGATTGAATTGATCTAACAAAGCAAATTATGTAAGAAAAGTAAATATAAACTATGTTTTTGGTATTTTTCACAATATAAACTAAAAAAAGCAATAAAAATAGCTAATCTAATGAAATTAAATATTTTTGATTATTTTCTGATATTTTGAACAAAACTTCTAATTTTAAAAATGAATCTAATACAAACAATTAACCGGATTTAGCTAATTGTTTGTGCAATCATGTTAATCTAAGCCTAAAACAATCAATTAATTGAGTCTTTCCTTATCAAAGCTCTCAATCCTACCTCAGAGGCAGAGAATAAATCACAACTTCAAAAATCTATTATTCCCCACAACTTCCCTAAAAATATTGAAGAGAAAGCTTTCTAATATGATCTGATCTACTGTGATTTCCTAATAATTAGATCAACAAAACAATTTATCTACTCTATTTGATATGAATTTGAATGAATACGATTCTGATTTGAAAATTAAATCAATGAAGAAAACAAACAACACCTCCAACCTGGATATGCAAGAACAATGGCAAATCTGGTTGTGTAAATATTCATTCCCTTAGTTTATCCTTTCAATTTATATGTCCATGTGAGTCCAACGGGTGGGAATGCAACAAAAACAAGAAGAAGAAAAGTTTAGGAGTAACAACAACTTGAATTGGAAAACTGGGAAACAATGTAGGTGGAAGAATGCAAACACAATTGAATTGAGATTGGCTTTAGAAATTTCAAGAAAGAAAGGCAAAAACTTTGCAATAACAAGAATACTCAAAATTTCTCTGGCCATTTTCTTTAATAAAAGCATTGGTTATATAAGAAATTGGCTTGGCTTGTGCTCACTCACACACACAGGAAGCTTTAGGATGGCACATCATTGGATGAAGGGGAAATTAAAACCAATTAATTCCATTTCAAAATAGAAGAGGGAGTGAAGACCATGCAATCAAGCCTAAATTTAGCTAATTTGGTTCACAAACATGCCTTGGAAGTGAAGTTAACTAAAATCACGCGTGTCTAATTTACACATGAAGGTTTCGGAAAAATTATGCAAAATGCCGCTCTGTGTAGGGTGACAAACACAAAACTGCTACCTTGACTAGGGCGTAGTTACAAAATTGTGTCGCCGTACTTGGGTGGTAGTTATAAAACCGTTGCCTAGGCAGGGTGGCGGTTTTGACACTTAAGGTCAAAACATGCATAAAAAAATTAGGAAGCTAAAAGAAAGCATGCAAAGGATAAGTAGGGATATCTAAGCTATAAATACATACTATAAATGGGTTTAGGAACTCAAACACCTTCTAAAAGGACATGAGTCATCATTGGGGACCTTTTGTTAACATTTTACGAAAATGTAGCATGTGTAATTTTGGGTGCGTCTGATGACCGCCATAAAGCATCTTTACTGTGGGCTCGGAAGAGAATATTTTCCGAATCTTACTCGTCAACACACCTTAACAACATTCCATCAAAGGCTCTGTGATAAAGCACTTGTTCTATAATCACATATTTGGTAGATATGATGTATAATTGTCTTCTCTACTGTGAGGTTTCCCCTTTAGGGTATGCATGGTCCATAATGAAATTGAAAATGTCTGAATACCATGGACATGCAGGTCATGTGAGGCCTACTTTCAATTTATTACATACACTCATCAGGGAAATCCAAGTGTACTAGAATCCACCATCTAATGGGTTATCTGCCAAACAATCCACAATGATTTTTCCTTTGATGGAATTTTGATTGACAAAGGTTAAATAAAATTCACCCATTTTCTTGGACAAAGAACCTGTATCGAGAAAATTTTGAAGATTTTTCATCTTGAAATGTACCCACAATTCTTGGTTAAGCATATAATGCCTTAACCATTTCATTCTGCAAACATTATAACAAGGCATTCCTTTTATTCCTGCGTATAACGTGTCTCATAGTCTAGCAAGGTCGACTAATGAATTAAACTACATGTTCACATTTATCATCATCTTTTTGTGCTAACATGTAAGCTAGAGAGACATCTATAGCTTGAGAATATAGAATGAGAGGGTGATCCACCTTAGGCGGCATGAGTGTGGGAGGAAATAATAGGAAACACTTGACTGATTCAAATGCCTTGTTACACTTAGTCATCCAGACGTTACAACAATAATTCTTTAACAAATTGTTGATTGTATGAATAACAAAGGTCAAATTAGGTATGAACCTATGGATTTCTCTGAGATTTCCAAGCAAGGACTTGATTCCTGAATCTTCTATGTACAAAATCATATGTAAGACCTCTCAATTTTTTCAAAATATACATCAATCCATCATGAAGAGATGATGTAACCCAACAAATTCCCTCCCATCACTCTAAATACAAACTTCTCTGGATTCAATGTGACGCCATATTCAATGATATAGGAGAGGATGATGTGAAGCACGTCGGGGTGATCACAACACTTTTCAACCTTAGCCAAAAGATCGTCAACATATTATTCCACAATCTTATGAATAAGATCATGGAATATATAGGTCATTTCTCGTTGATAGGTAGCACCAACATTCTTAAGACCGAATGACATGACTACGTAGAAATAGGTACCCCAAGGAGTAGTGAAAGTGGTCTTTGTCTGATCCTCCTTAGAGATCCTAATCTGATTGTAACCCGAGAAACCATCCATGAGTGACAACTAATCATATCAAGTTTTGTTTCCATGATAATGTCGATGGAAGGTAATGGGAAATAATCCTTAGGAAATGCCTTGTTTATGTCCCAAAAATCAATGCATATCTGAATTTTCCCATTCTTCTTGAACAAGGACTATGTTTGATACCCACATTGAATAATCTATAGGTTTGATGAATCCCACATGTAGGAGTTTCATAATCTCTTCTTTGACCATTAGAGCCACCTTTAGCTTCATAGATCTTGATTTTTTTTATGGGCTTGGCGTCAGGTTTGGGTACGAGATTGTGGACTGTAACATGGGGAGAAATTCCTGTCATCTCTTTGTAGCTGAATGTGAAGGCTTTTGAATTCTCCTTGAGAACCTTCATATGAATTTCCACTTCTTGCAGAGTTAAATAAGAACCGATTTTCAATAGCTTATGGTATTCCTCCATCTTGATATTTATATCGATGGTCCCTTTGATTAAAAAGGGATTTCCTTATTAAAAATTAGGTAGGTCTCGGAGGTAGTTTTAATTCTCCTCCTTCTCTACTTCATATATCTCAATGCCTTCTGATGAGGAAGGACCCATCATATGATCTCAAAAATAGGAGGAAGGGTGAGGTATGAGAGTGAAGCCCCTCTTATGATGTGTGGGATTAAGGTCAGTGTATGCATTAAGGTAACCTAGTATAGCCTCATCATTCTCCGTATAATCTAAAGTGACAAGCTCATTCTCAGTCTCAACGTATGCTAGAATTGGATTGGTAGGCATATTTCAAACTAGAGGTTTGGATTGACCGAGACAATGAATTTAATATCTTCCAAATCTTTGCTTGGAAAAAGTGAGAAACAAAAGTAGCCATGGAATCATCTAAAAGGTTATGTTTATATGAGATAGCTTTAATGGATATGAAGTCAAAAAATTTTCTTAGGTTAAGTACGATAGTCTTATAGAGCTGCAAATGCTTTGCTCTAGTCCCGTAAACTTCTAAAACTTGGTTGGTGACTAGTTGGGAATCACCCAAAACTCTAATATTGTAAGCACCCATTTTTTTATCTACAATGAGACCAAAAAGAAGAGCCTTGTACTCGGCACTATTATTTGTGCATTCAAAATTGAGCTTAAAGGAAATTTTAGGGAAGTGAGGATCATGCTTGCCCCAACACCAAAATGAAACTTCACTCCATCATAGTTGAGCATCCAATAGTTGCTAGGGAAGATTGATGTTTGATCATTTCTAGTATCTTCTTCCTCTACTTCTGAGACCTCGACCATGTAAATATCTTTGGTTGGAAGAGATCCAATTCCTAAGGCATACCCTATGCCTAAGGATTTGAAATGGAGGAGAATAGGAAAATCATTTTCCAACAACTCGACAATCTTAGTAGTGGTTTCCATTGATATTGTCTCAACAATAGTTTCATCTTTAGTTGTAATAACCCCCTCAATTAAAATGAAGGTTTCCAATTCCATCATGGGAATTAGTTTAGGCTCTGGAATTGCATCTTTAGGTTTGTTCTCTTTATTGGTGGGGAGTTTGAATTCAGTGTGGACCACCGGGTTTCTTCTTTATTTTGGCTAGGTGAATATTGAAAGGCTTTGGGTCACCATGAGAAATGAATAATTTCCCCAAATGTAAGAATGCAACTTCCTGGAACATTGTAGAAGGGATTGCCTTCATTCATGGATCCATGGTTGGCCAAGAATTATATTATAGTTATCTTCCTATCTATAACAAGAACTCAATTAGAAATGTCTTGGACCAAGAGTAAGTGGGAGTACTATGGTCTATATGGACATTTCTTTGAGACTATCATATCCTATTATCGTATTTATAGTTGAGGAACACTTGGTTTCCCCATAGCCTAACTTTTTGAGGAATGAAAAGGGGTTAATATTAAAAACTACCCCATCACCAAATCATTACGCATTTAACATAATTATTATAGATCCAAACCTGTATATATAACACTTTGGGCACCTCTACGTCCCAACTTGACATCAATGGGCATCTTAATGATGTCAATGAAAAATCCAACATCTTTTTAGGGTTCACGGAGGATAGATGTTAAATTCTATGTGGTTGACTTGTGCCTCCAATGGAGGGGTAACATTAATCAAGTGACAAGGACCCAATGCTTCTAACAAAGTATCTTGGTGAGTGGGAGAGTTCTTTAAAAAATATAAGAAGGAGATGTGAGAAAAGGTATTGGTTAAATCCGTAATCAGATCATATGCCCCCACCAGCCTCAGGAGTATTGGCGTGTTATCCGACATAGATGGGAAGATGGGAATACGATACGTTGAGTAATCATGGGTTCTTGTAGTTGCATTAATTTTAGGTTTAGTATCTAATTTGACGAGACCCATGATCTTAGTTTTTGCTGAACATCTAATGAAGGTGCTACCCATGGGTTTGAAGAAGTGGAAGATTTTTGGTCATTGTTTCTAATCGGGTTACCCCTTTTTATGCCGTGGGGTTTAATTTTCCATTTTCAGGATGCGTAGGAAGAGTGTCGCTAAATATCCTAAGAGGAGTGTTTTAGGGGCAACTGGCCCCATGCCCTCAAACGCTATGGAAGCTACAATAAAGTCCAAGATCATAATCCAGTAGGTCTTTGATTTGTGTTTTTTATGGTCCAAAATTTTAGTTGTTATTTAATTGTTGGTTGTTGTAATTAAAGTTCGGAGGCCTTTGCCCTTGGTTTTGATATTGATTTTGATACTGTTTGGGTATTGATTGGGGCCTTGGGCTTGAACTTGTTGTGGAGGTGGAGGATAGTTGAAATCCACCGCATTTATGGAAGGAGTTAAACTTTTACTCCTTTTATTATTTAGGTTCACATTATTATTGAAGTGTTAACAAAATTTGTCTTCTTGGATTGATCACTACTCCATTCATTATAACACCATGGTTCTTATTGAGGACATTAGGTCCTTGATTGTTGTTGGAATTTCTAGGGTAATTTGAATTACCTTGTGAGGGAGTGATCAGTCTCCCATTTGAACCGTAGGTCTTTCGACCACTATCTATTCTTTGCTTGACCAATGTGGAGAACAGTCTCTAATACCTCTTTGTAGCTCTTAAGGGGGAAATTTAGGACTTATTCCTTGGTTTCTCAGTTAAGGGAATGAAGGAATAGATCACAAAGCTCCATCTGATCCATATTGGGAGCACTTGTTGAAGAGTAGAGGACCTTATGCCACCTCTAAATGAAATGAACAAAAGTTTTGTTATGCTCTTGCTTTATATGAAGGAATTACCTGATTCCTGTTCTTAACAATTTGTTCATATCAAACACCTTTATGAAATTGGATACAAGTTGCTTAAAGGAGTGTATGGAGGATTTAGGTATCTTGTAATACTAATCAAGAGTGATCCCTTCAAGGGTCTTAGCTACTACTCTTGCATCTCATGGGAGCAGCTCTCTAACAATAGTTGCATACACTTTAATATGCGCATTTGGGTCTCCCTCCCCTTTAAACTTTGGAAAGTCGGGAAGCAGTCATGGAATCATTATGCTTCATATAGTAAAGTCCAAGGGATCCTTAAGATATTTAGCATATGTGCCCAATGCATAGGAATCTACTATGGATGACCCTTAATGGGGAGGTGGAGTAGGCATATGAGGTTGATATGGTGCAACATAAACATTTGTAGAGGCATATGGCATCCCATGTGGCTGAGCATATGAAACAAGAAAAGAATACATGTCCCCTACGGTGATTTGGAATACATATGCAAATACAGGGAGAGTTACTCGATACGGAGTGGAAGGCACAAAACTAGGGAACATCACATTGCTAGTTAGGATGACATTCAAGAACACACTTCCAAATGGTGCCATTAAGGGTATGCATAGGAGGTGTGAGGGGGCATACCTAAAATTTCTGATCCAGTGAGGAGATCTCCAGGGCTAGGAACACCCGTGTAAAAGCTGAAGGAGGTGATGGCATAGAAGGAACATAACCTTTGGATTCGGAGCATGGTAAGGTATCTTTCTTTTCCTAAAAAATGAGAAACATGAGACGGTTGGGAAGCTCCAACTCCCTAAATTTATCTACCAACATAGAAATTACATCACCCGAAGATGGTGTGGCATTTGTTTTGGGCATATTTTTTTCTTGTCAGGAGGTAGAGCTATGTGATTTCCTTCTATAAATTGTTCTCTTGGAGGCTACCCCTCATTGGGTATATTTTCTATTACGGGGAGGGGTAGCAATATTTTTTAAAGTAGATAATCAACGTACTCTTACATCCTTTCCAAGGATTGGTCCATTGTGTTGAAACAATCTTGGCTTCGGAAGAACTTTGCTATGAGTTCCTCATGAGAAGAGAGGTAGGAAGTGAAGGGATAAGACTGCATGTTGACTTGGGGCCTGGTTAAGACCCGAGGATAGAAGCCTTGTCCTTGAGTGAGTGTCATATCGTTTGAGTTGGATAACTCAGGTTGGTCAATCTCCTAAATCTCAAAAGAAGAATTGTTGTTGGCACCTTGTAAAAGAGGAGTGTGAGGTGAAGGAAGGTTGGAAGAATAATTTTCAGCCCACTCTGATAATGAGGGTGATTTTGGTGTGCCGATTTGGTGGTAATAAGCCTTAAGACCGAAAATAGGGATGCCATAATCCTGACCCAACATATTTGGGGGGTATATAAATAATCGTGAAATAATGGGAGAGGAGAAAGATGGATGAAAGAAATGAAAGAAAGAATACATGAGAAAGAACTAGTCTTTCACATCGGGTTCACCAATTTGTATGATTGAAAATCACCACATGAACTTCATGTGCACTCGACCTCTCGAGGTCGTGCCAAGACAACCAATGTAGAATGAATGAATGAATATATGTAGAGGAAATAGGAAAATATGTGGAATACTTAGAAAATGGGTGAATGTGAATAAAATATTAACAGGGAAACATAATATCCTCTATGGGCACCAAAGGTATCTACTTGTCAAGGGAAATAAAATCATCTCTAACCTGAACGGGTGTGATGGTACGGTCAAGAATGATACACACACATAAAATTATATCAATGTATGTGTGTGAAAATCTCTCAACTAGTTGTGGAATACGTGGAAAGTGACTAGTGGGTGCCTCATAATGATGTCCAGACAAGGTCATGGAATAAACGAGATAGAGGCATGGTTCTGCAAGATCTATGTGTGATGAGTTGGTTCTTTCTAGAGCATGAAATTTCTATAAGCATCTTTGTTTAGGATATTTAGCTAT
Source organism: Taxus wallichiana var. yunnanensis (assembly GCA_018340775.1). Lineage (NCBI taxonomy): Eukaryota > Viridiplantae > Streptophyta > Pinopsida > Cupressales > Taxaceae > Taxus > Taxus wallichiana. The sequence continues at coordinate 81,541,687 of CM031234.1, forward strand.
CTGGAAATATCTGGTGGATGTGGGGATGTTCTAAAGACTAAGTCATGTAATCCAGTGTCTAAATCTATGAGTTATTCAGCTGTTCAATTAGAGGACCTTGAGATCACAATGTAAACTCTCTCTTGTCGTGGTAGTACGGAAAGGTCATGTGGGCATTTGTGTAATTTAATCTATAAAATAAAATAATAGGCTAATATAACTAAATAAAAGATAACTTTGTTTTTTTATTTTCCAATATAAAAGAAAATAAGCAATAAACAACAATCTAATCTAATTTAAACTAATCTTTTTGTATTTTATGAGCTTTTTGGAATTAATAGAGGAAACAAAGAAATGAAGAAATGAATTTCCTCTAATTCTAATTAACAAATCCTATACAAATAAATAGTTGGATGTAACTACTTATTTGTGCAACAATATATTTAATCTATCCTAATTAAACAAAGCTTTTCCAAAATGTAATTATGGATATGAATCCTCTATTTTTCCTCAAAGGCACAGGAAGAAATCAAATCTTCTCATAAGATTTTCTTCCCCTGCAACTTCCTTGAAAAAATTAAAGAAGGATTCAATGGAGGTTTTACAAATGAAAATATATTGCAGTTGATTCTAAATTAATGCAGAAGCATTCCTCTAGACACACTTCCCTTATAAACCCACAAGGATAGGTAGGAATCTATCTATCACCAAAAGCTTCTATAGAAGAAATGAAAGCTTTTGGAAATGATCTATCTATTTGTAATGATTGAAATGGAAATGATTTTTTCTACTCTAGTAAATAAGTGTGTGTACAGATTCAGAAATAAAGAAATAAAGAAATAAATAAACTCAATAACAACCCCAACCTAGAAATTGCAGCACTGAGACAATGTCAATTGTGGTATCAATTTGTGTCCTCTCAGTTATCTTTTCTAATCTTTTGTGTCGACGTGAGTCCAGGGAAATGGGAATGTAAAGGAAGAAAATAAGAAGGCACTAGAGTAATGTTGGCTTGCAAGTGGTCTAGTAGCAATGCAGGTAGAGGAAGAACAAAACTAGAGTACAGTGCTTGGTTGTATGGTATCTAGAAAAATTTTAACGGCATAAAAACGCTAACACAATAAAAATTTCTGGAAATTTTCTTCAAAATCAATTTTGGTTTTATAGAACATAGGATGGGAAATGGTCTAAGCCATTTGGCAATAATGGGGTGCCACATCACAACAAGGAGGGGTATTTTAACTCTCAATCAATAATTAGAAGTGGAAGAGGAGGTTGATATGAATCAATCAAGCTTAAAATCATCCAAATTGACTAAGAAATGTGTGCTACAGGTGAACTAGAGTGAGTTAACACGCGTCCAAATCATGCATAAGAAGTCTTGTCCAATTTTCACGAACCACCACTCCACACGGGAAACAATTGCACAACTTCCGCCTTAGGCAAGGAGGTAGTTGTGTAACTCAAGGCAAAAACTTAAGGAAAAATGATGCAGAAAGCCACAAAAAGTAGGAAATGGCTAAGTAAGGTAATCTAAGCTACAAATATGAACTGTAAAGAGGTAAAGGGGCTCAAACACCTTTGGAAAAGACATGAATCATCATTGGGGACTTTTGAACCATTTCCGACAATGTAGCACATGAAAATTTGGGTGCGTATAGGGACCTAACATCACTTGCTACTATCACTCCATCTAGAGTTGCATCCATCTATTTCATTGGAGATCACTTGCATCCACATAGCTACATCATCAAGGCTAGGAAATATGCATCACACTTCATAGGGGAGGGATTCTATTCTATTGTATGTACACATTCTATTAGATTTTCAACACATACTTATTGCTCATTACTTCATAAATACGACACAAGAGAAACGTAGGGCATATTAACAAACAATTGCACATAGAACTACATTGGGTATGAGATGTAGTGCAATGATTAGTTAGTAAGTCCACCATTGTGATAGTTGAGGTTAGTCTGACCCCTTCATATGCATAATTCCTTTTTAGGGTTTGATGTTTGTTTTGGGGTCTTGTATTAATCTTGAGAATTGGTGACTTTCACCCATAACAATTAAGTTGATGTGATACAAAATGAGGGTTTTAGATGATATTCCAACCTTGTAAAAAATAATTTTATATATTTCACACAAACCATGGCACCCATGTCTCATACCAAAGCACCCATAGTCACCCCAGTCTAGAGAAATAGTCCAGATCCACTCTTTTCAGGACTTCTACACACGCTTCCCCGATCTTAATTTTTCCAGTTACCTCTGTGACACTCTTTGTCATCATATGTTATCAACTGAGTTATTTCCTCACTCTCTTTAGCACATTAGGGTTAGCATTTCCTTTTGCATAGTTGTTTAGCTTGCTTACATACTTCTTTACTGCATTTATTTACTTTATTTACAACTGTTCATAGCTTAGATTAACTATCTATATACTACTTAGCTAGTCCATTTTTAGTTAATCATTTTGGTGAACCCCATGCTTCCATGCTTCCTTCTAGATCATGTCATCTCCTTATCAAGTGATGGAATAATATTCTTATCCTACCTACGTGTGTAATAAGGTCTCAAGCATAGTTACTACCACTACTGATTTCATGTGTGTGTGTACCCAACATCCTCCTCACTTTATCACACCTAGGGACGATCAAGCCATTAATTTTGTTACTATTCGTCATACTTTTCCTACTCCACCAAAGACTCCTCCCATGTCTATCCCACCACCCATTACATAAAAACTCCTCCCACCACCAATAAGGGCTATGAAATTATTGAACAACTTAAAATATGTCTTCTAAGATCTCTCTCTATGAATTATTACGTAATGCACCATATTTTCGTAACACATTAGAAGCTTCCCTTCATGCTATTCATATTAAATGTGATAACTCCATGGAGGCTTTTACACATTTCATACAATCTCTTTGTAATTTACCACGTGCTATCTCTTTCACTGATGAGGATATGTCACCTTTTGATAAAAGCAATCCATGTGCTCCTTTTCTCATTCACGCCTTTGTTAGAATTTGAGGATTATAATAAATACGATTTAATCAACTTACATATTATATAATGTTATAATAAATATTCAAATAAATATTACATCATAATAGAAGTAAATAAAGAAATACTTACAGAAATAAATAACACATGTGACACAAAGATTTATAGTGGAAAACCCCAAAAGGGTAAAAAAACTTTGAAAATAACCTTTACTTCGAGAACTTATTTTACATCCAAGAAGATCACCTCCTCCTTAAAACCTTATTTACCAAGGGTAAAACTAAATCACTTGATTTTCACACCTTTGATATATTTACCGAAAATATCAACTGAGAACCTAAAGTCCTTTTTATATAAGGTGATCGAGTATGTCTCTCGATCCACCTTTTCAACCTAAATGGTTGAGACATATACCTAGGTGAGTGTATTTAATAAATATAAACATAAATGATTCACATTATTAAATACTTACCTAATGTACCTAGGTATGAATATTTAATAATAGAAAAATATTTCATATTATTAAATATTTAACCTATATAATAGTGATGGACCCATATTAATTAAGGGTTGGCCAGACCACTTAATCATTATGTTCCAACACTCCCCCTTAATGTTAAGTGGGATAACATATGCCAATAGATTACCTGCTCATGGTACACTACATGATTTACAATCCTTAAACCATAAAGGTTTTAGGCTAGCATATCGGGTGAAGGAATTATAACACCTTCATCATACTCAAGTTACCTTTTGGTACAAAAGGATTTGGAATCCTAAAGATCATCCCATGATCAGTGGCTAAGTATGATTTGTGAGTTTTACATATTCTCATAGGTTCTCATAAAAGGTTATTGAACCCAAGCATATAAGAGCCTTTTATAACCAAGGACCTCCTTAACAATATGCTTGTACTGGATGTTTACTAATAAACTCAATAGCACTAAAGAGTTTATTGAAGATCACCTTTAAGATATTTCTACACTTATTTCTAAAAAAGAAGCCAAGGAGGTATACATGCCCGAAGGTCTTTTTACACTTTCCCGAAGGTCTTTTTACAAATTCCCGAAGGTATTTTTACAAAAATCAAGTTCCATTAGGAGGTGACATTGTCATGTACACTCCCCCTTAATGAAAATTATGAAAATATAAGCTTTTCACGAAAGTGACAAAACTTTACAGCACTCAGGGGCTTTGTGAAGATATCAACAACCTACTCTTCAGTTGACACAAACTTGAGATCTATCTCACCACTTAGCACCTTCTCACGGATGAAGTTTATATGTATGTCAATGTGATTCATCCTCTGATTTTGTACTGGATTATGTGAAAGAGCTATGGTGCTTTGGTTGTCATAGAATAAAGGAACACTACGTGGATCCTTCATCTTTATCTCATCGAACAACCTCTTTAGCCATAGATCCTCTTTTGCAGTTTCCACTGCAATTCTATACTCAACTTCTGTTAAAGAGATAGAAATAGTTGGTTGATTTTTGCTGCACCAAGTAATGGCACCTACACCAGATTTAAACACATAACCAGAAGTAAATTTTTTATCCAATCCATCACCAACATGATCAGGATCACAAAATCCATATAAGTTAGCATTTTCATTCTTAGTATAATGCAACCCATAATTGATTGTACCTTTAATATATTTAAGAATCCTTTTTGCAAGATTCCAATGATCTCTATAGGGTTCCTGCATAAACCTATAAGAAATTCCTAATGCATAGGAAATATCTGGTTTGGTGATAGTTAGATATATCAAACTACCAAATAACGCCTATATAAAGTAGGATCATTTTTTTCACATGCATGTTTAAGATCAATTTTCAGTCCAACTTTCACGGGAGTAGAAATTGGTTTACAATCAATCATGTTAAAATTTTTCAGTACATTGGTTTCATATTGTTCTTGAGAAACAACAATAGAATTTTTATCTTGAAAAACAACCATGCCAAGAAAATGATGTAAGAGACCTAAATCAGTCATTTCAAAGTATTGTTTCAATTTTTCTTTAACTCTACAAATTAAAGTAGGATTATCACCAGTCATAAGCAAATCATCAACATATATACAAATAATGATAATATGTGATCCTTCTTGCTTAATGAATAGATCATTGTTAGAAGAACAATTAACAAATCCTAACTATTTAAAGAAAGAATTAATTTTTGCATACCAAGCTCTAGGAGCTTGCTTTAAACCATACAAGGATTTTTTCAATTTAAAAATATAGTTTTCTTTACCAGTTTCTTCAAATCTTTTAGGTTCAGACATGTAAAGTTATTCTTTTAAATAACCATTCAAAATGACATTTTACACATCCATTTGATGGATTTCCCACCCAAATTGAGCGGTAATTTAAAATAAGGTCATAACAATACTCATTTTAGCTAGAGGGAAAAATGTCTCAACATAATCAATACCAAGTTTCTGAGTGAAACCTCTAGCTTTATGTTTGTCATACACCATTTGTATTATATTTTACTTTGTATAACCACCTAGACCCTATAATACTTCTTTTCTTTGGAGGTGGAACCAAATCCCAAGTTTGATTTTGAATTAGGGCATTATATTCAACTTGCATTGCATTGATCCACTTCTCATCCTGAGAAGCTTCTTAAAAATTTATGGCTTAGGTTCATACAAGGTCATTAATGCATGGTACATATGATGACTTTTGGTCATTTTCCTAAGATCAATAGGATTATAAATCTCTAACACAGATTGAGCCCATTTTGGTTTCTTAACTAGGGAGTTAGGAGATTCAAAAGCATCTATAGTATCAACACAAGAAATATCATCATGACCATTTACTATATTCTCAATATCAGAATCATAACCATTATTATAAATATTGACAGAGTTAAGAACATCTTTACCATTATCAGATGAACAAAAGTATTTTTCCAAAACCACCACATTGTGGTTTTCAATTACTTCCCTTTTTATGGGGTCATAAATCCTTAGACCTGCAGTGTTAATACCATATCCAATGAAAACACAAGAGAAAGAATTCATATCAAGTTTCTTTCTTTTCTTTTTAGGAATGTATAAAGAAGCAAGACTACCAAAAAATTTATATGAGAAATATCAGGTTTTTAATTTGACCATTTTTATAAAGGATTTGAAAGATGAATAGCTTTGGTGGGAACCCTATTTAGAATGTAGACTGTTATGTTCATTGCTTCTGCCCACAAAAATTTGGGAAGACTAGCAGAATGAAGCATAGTGCGAGCCATATCTAAAATAGTCCTATTCTTACGTTCTGCAACACCATTAGATTGGGGAGAATGAGGAGAAGTTAATTCCCTTTTAATACCATAATCAATACAATTTTTTAAATTGATTTGTTAACATATTCACCCCCATTATCTGTTCTAAGTCTCTTAATTTTATAATTTGAAGAGTTTTCAATAGATGCTTTAAATTCCTTAAATTTCTCTAGTACATCAGATTTATTTTTAAGAAAATATGACCATATCATCTTGATGAAATCATCAATGAAAGTCACAACATATAAAGAACCATTTAATTAATCTACTTCAAGAGGTCATCTAACATCACTATGAATAAGTTCTAGTGGGGAAGATGAACTCTCTTCAAGATGTGAGTGAAAGGGTTTAACACTTTGTTTTTAGCATAAACACCTTTCACATGCATCATGAGAAGAAGACAATACAGACAAAAATTTCACAAGATTATATCTAGCCATTTCATATAAACTTCTATAATTAACATGTCCTAATCTTTCATGCCATAGTTTTGAATTATTCAAACTTTGAGAAACAAAACAAGATGCAGAATAAAAATCATCAAAAATATACAAACCATTTCTTTGAATTCCTTCAGCTATTATATTATTATTACTATCCTTGATATACCAAGTATCTTTCAAAATTTGAATAGCCAAACCATCATGAGTTAATTGAGAACATGATAAAAGGTTCTTTTTGAGCTTAGGAACAAATAAAACATTATTCAACACACCATTAGAAAATTTTACTTTCCCTTTCTCTATTGCTTCTAAAGATGAGTTATCACCAAGATACACACATTCATTGATTTTCACAACATCAAATAAAGAATTTGAAACACCATTCATATGATTTGATGCACTTGAATCTAGAATCCATTCAGAATTAGAGGAAGAATACAACGTAACATATAATGCAATCATTTTAGGAATATCATTAGAGCTATCCTTTTTCCTTAAATTATATTTTGAAGAAACAATTTTATTTTTATTTTTATGGATAGGTTTCTTAGTTTTGTAATCTTCCTTTTTATGTCCAAATTTACCACATTTGTGACATTTACCACTAAAACTAACATGCAATTGATCAGAAGAATTTTTTTCTTATCACAAAAGAAGATTTAGATCTAAATTTTTGATCTAAGAAGGGCTTGCGAGGTTTGAAATTTGAATTCTGAGCAAGAAGTTCCTGAGAGGCATTCTCCTTAGAGTCAAAGTTCATCATCACTTGCTCTTCATGTATCAAAAGTGAACTTAAGGTATTTAAATCAGGTAGATCATTTTTGTTTTGATATTTAGAGTTCAAAATAGAAATAAAATTCCTAAATCTTTCATGTATATTTAACTGAACAATAAAGTAGATTAATTTTTCACCAATTAAATCAAAATTACATCCATCTAATTGTGCTTTAATATTTTTAATTTTGGATAAGAAATTAACTACTTTTTCATCTCCTTTCATATGAGTTGTAAGCAATTCTAAAACTAATTTAATAATTTTTGATAAACGTCTACCGTCATGCATAGATTCTAGTTGTGTCCATACCTCTTTAGGATATTCAATATTACCAATGTGTAGAAGGTACTCATCATTCACATTGTGTAAAATCATAGAAAGAGCCTCTTGCATTCATTGTGAGTATGTATTCATGTTATCTACAGTTGTTTTACGACCGGTGGGAGCAACCTCAGATCCAGAAACAATTGTCCAGAGTTTCCTCACCATAAGTTTTTATTTGACCCTAATCTTCTAAATGTTGTAGTTGGTTCCATTCAGGATCTGGGTTTTGTCAAGATAGAAATAGATCCAAACAACATTGACATCCTAAACTCAGTAAACACACCCCATTATAATATACAATGTACCACAGAGTTAGATACATATTTATAAAAAAACCTTTTTAATAGAAATATATCTAAATTTTATAGATCTACATAAACTATTTAATCATAACTAATTTTTTCATTACAATGCATATTAATTAACCTCCCATGATCAAAATAATAACCCACAATATAAAAGGCTTTGCATTATACCCCAGACTTATATAAACAAATTTCTGACCATATAGAAGTGAAGAAGAAACCCCTAAGAATGTAAAACAACTTACAAATTCTAGAAAAAAATTAATGTAGACAAAGATCCGGCTAGCTTAAATTTGACGTCTAAATGACCATCATACGCCTTATGTTTGGTCTGCCGTGACGGTCATTTGACCGTCAAATTTAATGGAGTCAAAACTTGTTGTGTATTTCTAGAATGTGAAATTCCAGAATTTCTTCTTCTATATAATATTAGGGAGGTTATATTTTAATACATTATATTAACCTATTATAATTTATAATGTAAAAATATATTCACTTTAAAAAAAAGAGGTATATAGTTAATATAATGTAAATAAAAAACAACATATAGTCTATAAAAAATTATAAACTATAGTATATATACTTTTAAAAAAATACATATAACCCTTATTACGGGGCCCTCATGAAAAAAATATTTAAAACATTTACCAGGCCATGTAATTTTAAATTCTACATAAACCTTAGAATTTACAGAGGAGACAACATTTTTCACACATCCAATGGAAAAAATTCAAATCCTATTTTGATGGAGCTTTGTCTCCTCCTTCATTTACCATTGACAAAATTCAACCTGCACATATTAAAACTATAGAAAAAATATTTCAAATATTTTACCCTTACCTCTACACAAGTTTTCATGGAAGGTAAGAAGTTTCTAAATTTTCCACCTGTGAATTCACCTTGATTCTTCACAAAGTAAAACTTTTAGGTTGCACTTATTTTAAATACCCTTTCGGGTTGGTTGAAAAAACCCATACAAATTAAATAAATAAAATATAAAACATTTTCTCTTAATTTATTTAATTTACCTTTCTGGGTTGGTTGAAAAAATCCGTACAAATTAAATAAATAAAATACAAAACATTTTATCTTAATTTATTTAATTTACCTTTCCTGGGTTGGTTAAAAATCCAGAGAAATTAAATAAATAAAATACAAACCATTTGATCTTAATTTATTTAATTTACCTTGTTACCTGTTAGAATTTGAGGATTCTAATAAATATAGATTTAATCAACTTACATATTATATAATGTTACAATAAATATTTAAATAAACATTACATCATAACATAAGTAAATAAAGAAATACTTATAGGAAATAAATAACACATGTGACACAATATTTATAGTGGAAAACCCCAAAAGGGTAAAAACCACTTTGAAAATAACCTTTTACTTCAGAGAACTTATTTTACATCCAAGTAAGATCACCTCCTCCTTAAAACGTATTTACCAAGGGTAAAACCAAATCACTTGATTTGCACACCTTTGATATATTTCCGAAAATATCAAATGAGAACCTAAAGTCCTTTTATATAAGGTGATTAGGTATGTCTCCCGACCCACCTGTTCAACCTAAATGGTTGACACATATACCTAGGTGAGTGTATTTAATAAATATAAACATAAATGATTCACATTATTAAATACTTACCTAATGTATATTACCTAGGTATGAATATTTAATAATAGAAAAATATTTCATATTATTAAATATTTAACCTATATAATAGTGATGGACCCATATTAATTAAGGGTTGGCCAAACCACTTAATCATTATGTTCCAACACCCTTGTCGATTTATTTGCATAAAGTGAGTTCTCATTGATAATAGATATGTTGTTAATCTTTGTGCTCATTCTCTCTTATGACAATTGGGTATAAGTGATAATCTCATTTCTCAGAATTCCACTCATTTGTGGTTATGATTCTACCACTCGCACATACTTGGGACTATCTCATTACATATTCGGGTTCTAATTAAGACTATTTTCACTTTGAGTTCTATGTCATACATACCTCATTTCAATTAAATCTCTTGTTAGGAAGGCCTTGGATAAGTGCAATGCAAGCAGTTCCATCTACCATCCACCAATGTGTCAAATTTTTACATGATGGATATGAACATACTATTACTTTGCCGATCCAGAGACATTCAAGTACTATTGCATAAACCCTATTACTCTTTATGCCCATACCGCCTTTGCAACATATTCCATATGAAATTATTAACACATATGACATTGGCGATCTATCGTTTCACAATCCACTACTACCACTTCACGTGCTCTGCCACATCTACTCACACTTTTGATGATTCGCATGATTCGATGACAAGGTGGACATTATCTAACTTATTGATGAAGCATTAAGATAACTTGATTTCACTCCTCTTGGTTTGAAGATTATTATTTTGACAAAACCTTTATAGTAGATGGCCCAGTGAATATTGATTCAAACTCCTACCTCCACTAATGCTATGGTATTGTCATGAGGATCATGTCTATAGTGTTAATGCTATTACATCTCCTCCTATGATAGTGGCAACTCCATGGCCTCCTTTTACATGCACATTATTTATTAATAGGTCCTTTGGGTAACACACCCCCATTGATTCCACTTGCTTAGATACTATTTGTACACATGACAATTTGTCTAGGTTTGGTATGACATTTTAGGATATATTACCCCTACTCATTCACCACATATTTATCATGGCTATTTTCACATCACCGTAGCTTATGTCTTGCATGGATTTTTCATTTAACAATATTTGTTGTGCGTTCCTCTCGTGATTCTCCACTCACACTTGGGAAGTATTTTCTCACCTATATTGGTGGTATAATGGATTCTCTCCACGCCGCACCGACGCTTCCTATGATTTTCAGTACTATCTCTATTCCTAATGATTCTTCTCCCACTTACATTCCAAATATCTCTCGTTGGCACACTCATGGTTGTCCACCAATTGCATTTACTTGATGAAGAATATTCAATGAATGTATACACACTCTCTCTTTATAATGGGTTCTTCTATGATCCTCCTCATTTTATAACATACCAAGTTTTTGATGCTTCTCCAGTAGGTTTCGATCTTGATAGAGATGATTTCCTTGATAGCGGCCCCTAGTTACCTTCTATAGAACATGCGTGGGGGCATAACACCTAATACACTTCTCCCACCCTCACTCATCATAGTATTTTTACATCTATCATCTTTGCATTTTTAACTAGGCACTTTTTCATCACACATGTTAGAATCATCATGACCCGATGACGCACTATTGTGCTTCGGTTCACACTTGACTATTGAGGGATTACTTCTATACTTGAACCCCACATACTACACTCTAGGAATAATACATTACATTTCATCACACGTCGTGTGTCATACACCACACATTCCACATTTAATCTACAATTTTTTCACATTTGCACATTCATACATCACACATCATACTAGTCTTCATCTTACATATACCATACTTATATCATCCATGTGTTTACTATCATACACTATTCATCCTATGCATTACATACACTATTAGGATATTTACGCATATTGCCTCACATTCTATACATAGGCATATACCATACATCATACACTTTGTGTGTTTCTATATCATACATTTTCTACATACTATACTAGTCTTCATTACACTCGAGTCTAGCCTTATTCCATCTTACACACCACATTTACTAATCTATCTAAATATCATACATTGCACATTATACATTACATTTTACACATTCCACACATCTTGCATTTACATTCTACACATAGCATATTTACACATTCTACTCATCACATGGTCATATTTTCTCATTACATATATTATAATGTCTTCTACACGCTACACTCACCACCCTATGACACACTTTAGTTCCTCGGTCCATACCTCACTGCTGAGGGTTTACTAATCAAATGGACCATGCACTCATCACCCATTTACTATTTGACATTTCATCATGTGACATTTTCCAACCTAGTGACATACACTTTAGGATAAATTGTCACCTATTCTATCATTTTGTAGTAGTATACACCTTAGGTTACATCACCACTCCCTCCTTTCATCTTGTAGTGACATACGCTTTAGGCTAAATCGTCACCTATTCTATCATTTTGTAGTGATATATGCTTAGGGATAAATCATCACTCATCCATTCATCTTATAGTGATATACACTTAGGATAAAACATCACTTAAATGTTCATCTAGTCATGATATAAGCTTTGGCTATAGAGTTCACCTACACATTATTTCTAGGTCTCTTCTCACCACTACACCTACACATTCATCACAATGCGTTATACAAAACACACACTACTCAGCCATTTACTGATGAAAAACTCTTGTTTATGGTTCATTCTTGATTGATGAGTGGTAAAACAAAATAAACTTCATTGCATACACTTCCATTCAATCGGATGGGCATGCGGATCCCATCATTTCATTCCATCCATCCACAACATATTGTAGACACAAAAATTGGGTCACACTCCCTTAGCACCCCATCGAATAACCAACCCAAACATATTCACTTAACCATGACCCCCTCCACACCACATTAATATTAATTTAATTTAATTAATACCCATCCTCATAATATTCATCATTTAATTACATTAATTTACCCGATTTCCACTTGACCTAGACACCTCATCCAACCACCTCACCCTAGACCTATTCTTGGCATGTTTCCATAACTAACTAGGACCTAATCTTACTTGCCTTAATGAGCTAAGATTTGGTCCAACCCTAAAGTTAATTCCTAAGATTTCTCTAACCATATTCCCGCTCATTAGAAGGAAGCTTCCATTCTAATCCACAACAAAACAAACCAACTTAGTCTAAGAAATTAGAAAGATCTCGCCCATTTTAGTAAACCTAGGGAATCCCACCTTAACCGACGCCGGTCAAGAAGGAACTGTCATCGGTTACCATTTATGGACCTAAGAAACCTTGTTTTTGGGGTTGGCACATTCTCGAGAGCAAGAGGGAAAGAAACAGAGATGCATTCAAGTAGAACCAACATCTTTTCATGTATCCAAACATCTAGAGCCATCACTAGGATAAATATTGAAGCATTGCACTCACTATTCAGGAGCCACCGCTACGATAGCCAACACTATCCTTCGATCAACAACCACCTCCATTCAGCCATCAAAACCTACATCACAATAAGTACATCTCTACCAGCATTGTCTATTTCAACATAGTTAACTTTTGTCATTCCTGTCATTAGTTTATTCTTTGCATGTTCATTCCTCCATTGCTTATTAGCTTGTAATTCAACCACTTCCCTTACCCACACCACCAAAATCACCATTCGACCTAATATCCTTTTCTCGAGTATACCTAATATCTCCATAGACCTTCTCATCCACTCTCCCAATTTCATTTGACCTCGATCAACCCGTGCCATTTAATCTATTCGATTTTCTTTTACCTCGACCATACCGATGCGGTTATCCACAATTGTTGTCGAGTTCTACATAAAATGGCATAGGTCATACCTAACCAATGTCGGTCTCTCGTGTTTTATACCTTGACCAAGAAAATACCCAAAAATCATCTCACCGATAAGTCCCAACACCTTGACAACTACCTACCGTTCTGATCTCACCATAGTGTATCCTGTTGTGTTAAAATTTTCTTATTGTAATTGAATGAGAAAACTAAATCATATCATCTATAGTAGGATTTTCTTTATTTCTAGGCATTAAATTGTTTTAAACAGTGGATTGACAGCCATCTAGGAAGTATCACACTTCCCAAAACTAGCATACGCTAGGCAGTCCACTGTCATATATCATTTAACTATCTTTTTGTGGTCTTGTTTTCTATTACAGGTAGTTCCTCCTAGCCAAAAGGAAGCTCTCACAATCAGCATTGGATCAAGAAGTCAGAATGCATGCAACAACCATCAATTGACCAACATAAATAGGTATTCCTCCTTGGCCCTTACCCTTATCTGTTTTGTCATTTCGAAAATGTAAAGAAAACGGTGAAACATTTTAGCACACCTGGTGGGACCCAGTAGGGGTTCTATTGAATTTTTTTCATTCCTAGGAAAAATTTGTGTGTTTGTTTCCCTTAAAAAATATTACACATTAATCTTCTTCCTTGGTAATCTTCTCTTCTTTCTAATTACTCTAAAGGATACATTTTCTTTTGGTGCATTTAAAAACAACCATTCTTTTCATTTTTTTTTGTATTTAGTGAAAGAGCATACCCTCTCCTATTCATATTTTTGTGTCATCAAACATAATATTTCGATTTGGGCTTAAAATTGGTTGCATTACATTCTGATTTACTGCATTTAGCTCACATTAAAATGAGGGCAACCTATATGCTTTGGAAGTCATGCCCAATTGATGGTTGACACAAAGAATCATAGAAAGCACATTTTTTTTCTCTCTCTCTCTCGTGTCTTACCAAACTTACAAAAATTTGAAATACACGCATCTATCTTTAAAAACATCTTACCTGGGAACACTGTCTACGATCACACGATCGTAATGGCGTACTCCTAGCTCGTTGCCTCGCCGAGTCATCATATCGTGAGGAAGGCCCGATGATATCCTTTTAGATATCTTTCTTCGTAGGACACCTTCCTAACCAAAAATTCTGTTCTAAATACACACAATCAATCCTAAATATCATAAGATAAAAAACATAAGAAAACCACTATTATGATCGTGCTTTTGCTTAGCGTTCTTCTTGACTTGTGTTTTGAGGTGTGAGACTACGAATCTCCATTTTTCTTCTTCCTTGCACACTCCACCATAGTAGTTGGAGTATTATAACTTTGTATGAGTGTGTTAGGGCCCCATCTCCTCATTCTCAGGTTTCTGAGTTTGATTCTCCACTTAATTTAATTCACAAAACCCAATTTCTTCATTTCTTTCTAATTTCACAAATCCACCGATGTTGGTCCAAAGGACTGTCACCGCTTCACATCCGAATGTCATCGCTTAAACCCTAATCGGTGTCGCTTCTAGATTTCTAGTTACTTTACTCGGAATAACCTTCCCGACTCCTTCTGTTCTATTTCTAGCCCTCAGGGCATCATCATATTTCTCCCTGTTTATACCTACTATCGACACAATTTACCCTATACCCATCCAACATTCCTAGTTCATGCTTTGAGACTAGTTTTCTTCCACAGTGATCGGTATCGGTTTCAGTAACCATCATCAGTTTTCCCTCAAATGTCACCATTTAACCTGACCATCATTAGTTTCTTGTGTTTGATTTTCAAATCTAGACATTGACCGATTCACCTTCCTGGATCCCATTATTCATTGTTCCTACTATTTTCTATGTTATCTACAGAATACAGTCTTACTAGGTCAGCACTTGTTCACATGGTGCTGACTCGTAGCCAGAATAACGCCCTCATATTCCATGATAGTCATCAACCACTCCCGCTTAGTCTCTCACCACCTTCCTTCCTATCACCCATGGATCCAACCTTACCTACCACCATTACTGTAGGTGACAAAGAATTTACATGACTCCTTGACTAGAATCCTGTGGCCTTATAGTTATACCTTTCCCACTCTTCCACCCGAGAATCCTCAAGTCAGTTGATATATGGCATGCCTATATCTATCTCTCCTTCCTTTATTCCTACTTCGAATCAACCCTTAATAGTGTAATGTTACCCTCACCTGCTTCACCCCCAGTAGTTTCAAGCAGCCTAGGACCCATACCCACAATGACCGCCGTATCTCGCAATATCACTCACACCTATCGTATATGTTGTTCCCTCATTGACCACCCAGGACATATCCTAGTCCACACCCATTGTATCACAAATTCCCATCAGAACTCCAACCACCCATGGTGTCGGTGACCCATACTCCATTCCGAGAATCTTGTCCTCTACATCCCAAAAATACTACCCCTAATCGCTACTAGAGTTACTACCACCATCCCACCTACATACACATACTATCAGCCACACCCTATCTCATCTGTCACCCATTTTAGATATTTATCTTAGGTTTATAAACATTTCCTTAGGTAAATTTTCCATCTTAGGATAGACCATACCCATACCAATTTAGCATTAGGTAATAGGTTAGAAATAAACTTATAGTTACCTTAGGTTATTTCCAAATCCCCCACTTTGTAAAACATACAACTTAGGTTAGGATGTAACAAGATTAGTGTAAACATAGACATAAGGTAGGTCTAGTTTACCTTAGGTTAGAATCTTGTTAGGATAGATCTTAAAGATCTAGGACTTAGGTTATTACCCTCAATAGTCCTGAAGTAGACCTCCATCCTCTTTACACCATTCAACGTCCTAGAGAAATTAACAAGAATATCCAAGCACACTACTTACAACATAATGCAAAGCAAGAACTTCCAATAAGATCAAAGAAATTATATAAATACAAGAGTTCAGTCCTTTATTTCCTTCAACCTCTGAATGTCAGTTTACCATATAGATCAAGTAAGAAGAATTAAAACATACCTTAGATCAATGGAATTGATCAAGGTTTGTTATTATAAAGAGATAATTTTTCAAACAACATTACCAATTTACAACCTTTCTTATCTCAAATAGAATGGATTCCTTAAAAGCAACAACATTTCAGCAAAATGAATCCAAGAACATAAATAAATTATCCATGGAAAACATGATTTCTAAGAATAAAAATAAAACAAATTTTTAGGACAAATCATATGTCAATGCTTGCAATGCAAAAGAGGAAAAGTTAACAGTTTTACATAGGTGTTACATACTTCCCTCCTTAAAAGAATCATCGTCCCGATGATTAAATTATTTAAACAATTTGCATCAAGGATAATCAATTTATTATCTTTCTTTCCATATGTTCAAAGTAGAACTGGATTTTTAAAATTCCCAAAATCAACATTTACGTAGCTGTTTATTTAAACAAATAAAATATATGCTCAAAATGGCAGATTTATTGTCATAAAAAGAAATAAATCAAAATTTTTATCAGTCAACAAAATCAATTCTATTCAAATAAATATGGAAAAGTAGTTTTCATATCTTCCATATTTTCCCAGGTTGCACTTTCCTCATTAAATTGGTCCCACTAGACCTTACATTTCCTTATTTCATGATTTCTTAAGTGCAACTAGTGAGTTTCCAACACTCGTATAGGCTTAACCATGATTATTCCCAGGTCTTGACTTGCATGAAATTCCAATTTAATACATGTGATAAATCTGAAACATATTTTTAAGAAAAGAAATATGGAAAACATCATGCATTTGTGAAAAAGGAGGTAATGCTAAATGATAAGCTCCATGGGTTGATTATATCAACAATTTCAAAGGTCCCACATAACGAGGTGATAACTTGGAATCCTTGCCAAAAGTTATAGAACTCTTTTTCGGTTTAACCCTAAGAAAGAACTTCTCACCAAGTTCAAATTTACTATCAACTCGCTTCAAGTAAACATAACTCTTTTTCCATTTTCTCGCTTCTTTCAAGCATTCACGAATCATTTTAACTTGTTATTCTATTTCCATAAGGATTTCAGGTCCAATTACCTCTCTATCCTCAATGCTATCCCGACTAACAAGGGTTTTGCATTTCCTTCCGTATAATGCTTTGAAAGGTGTCATCTTTAGAGAGGCGTGATATGTGTTATTGTAGACAACCTCAACTAATGGAAGATACTTTTCCCATTTATACTGCTGATCCATACAATACATTCGTAACATATCCTCTAAAACTTGATTAACTCTTTTAGTTTTCCATCCATTTCGGATGATACGTAGAACTGAAATTCAACTTAGTTTCTAAAGTTACGTTAAGTGTTTGTCAAAATATTGAATTCATTCTTGGATCTCTATTAGATATGATTAATTCAGGTACTCCATGTAATTTGAAAATCTCATGAACAAACCTTTTTGCTAAAATAGGTGAATCATCCTTAAGATTACCAACAATAAAGTGTGTTACTTTTGTTAGTTTATCAACAACAACTAAAATAACATCATGTTTATTTCTTGACATAGGAAACCCTTGTACAAAATCCATTCTTATCACTTGCCATTTATACTGTAGTATGTTGTGAGGATACAATAAACCAACTGGATACATATGTTTAACTTTAACATGTTGACATTCCAAGAAATGTGTCACAAACTCAATCACGTCCTTTTTCATCCCTTTCCAGAAATATTGTTGTTTTATATCAGCAAGCATCTTTGTAATACCAGGGTGTCCAAAAAAGGTGAATTGTGAAATTCAACTAATAATTTCTTTCTTAAATCATTTTGTAAAGGTATGTATACCTGTTTTCAAATCGTAAGATTCCTTCATTATCAAAGTTAAAATCTTTATATCTTTCATCATTTGGATCTACAACAAGTACTTTTTTACTTGCTAAAAATAAAATTCAGATTCCATAACACTCTTTGCTTCATCCTTGAACCGACTTCTCAATGTTATAAGAGCAGAAATGTGCTTCCTACAACTTAGAGCATTAGCTACCCTATTTTCCTTTCCTTTAATGTAGCTTATGTCAAAATCATATTGAGATAAAAAATCTAACCATCTTCACTGTCTTACATTCAAATTTGACTCTTCAGCCCAAGATGATCAATTTTTAATTCAAAAGGTTTACCAAGCAGGTAATGCCTCCAAACTTGAAGTGCATGAAAAATGGCAGAAATCTCTAGATCATGTGGAGCATAATTCAACTCATGTAACTTAAGTTTTCTACTTTCGTATGCTATGAAATGATAATTTTGTAACAAAATACCTCTAAGACGTTCCCCGTATGCATCCATTATAACAAGAAAAGTCTTCATTAGGGTCGAATACACCAAAATAGGTGCTAAAGTTAATTGATCCTTTAAAGTTTTAAATGTAGATTCACATTTATCATTCCACACAAATTTCTTATCCTTTTTCTACAATGAAGTTATTGGTGTAGCAACTTTGGAGAAATCTTAAGCAAATTTCCTATAGTAACCAACAAGACCTATGAAGCTTCTAACTTCATGTACATTCTTTGGTGTAGGCCACTCATTTATTGCTATAATTTTAGAAGGATCTAAAACTATTCCATATTTGCTTATAACATGACCCAAATAGTGCACTTCTGTGTCATAGAAAGAACATTTAGACAACTTACCAAATAACCATCTTTTTCTCAATATTTCTAAGACTATCCATGCTCATGGTGTTCTTCCATAATTTTAGAATATATGAGAGTGTCATCCAAGAATACAAGAATTTTTTTTTCAAAGTATTCTTGAAAAATATTATTCATCAAATTCATAAAATTGCAGTAGGTGCATTTGTTAATCCAAAAGGAAAAACTATGAATTCATAATGTCCATATGTTGTTCTAAAAGCTATTTTATGAATGTCCTCATCCTTAATTTGTAACTGATGATATCCAGATCGTAGATCTATCTTAGAATATACCGATGCTCTACACATTTGATCAAATAGATCATCAATTCTAGGAAGTGGATAACTATTCTTAATCATTTCCTTGTTTAAAATTATGTAATCAATACACAATTTAAGTGTTCCATTTTTTTCACAAAAATTACCGGTGCTCCCCAAGGTGAGACACTCGGTCTAATCAAACCTTTAGATATAAGTTCTTGTAACTGTGCCTTAAACTCTACCAATTCAATAGTATTCATCCGATAAGGTGCCTTAGAAATAGGCTCGGTTCTAGGTTTGATTTAAATTGTGAAGTCAAATTCCCTTTTGGGTGGAAGACTTGGTAACTCTTCCGAAACACATCACTGTAGTTTCGTAATAGCGGGTAACGTTATAAGAAATCACTATTTTCTTCAGTAGATTCAAATTTTTTTATTGCATATAAGGTACAACCCTTATTTTTGGCCTTCTTAAGTTACATAGAAGATAATTTCCTAACTGAAATTTCACATTTTACACCCTGAATCTCTGTTTTTTGTAGGTCATTTAAACAACTAATATGTTTTTCAAAATAGTCCACTTTTTCTTTATGCTCAACTAGCCAATTAACACCTATGATTACATCATAAGACCCCAAAGGAGCAACATAAAGATCAACTTCCGTGGAAAAACTAGGTAGATCAAGGACTGCTCCAAAAAGACACATACTAACTGTATGAACAACATTATTCCCATAATGTACAACCCATGATTTATCCATTTTTCCATCTTTTATTTTTAATTTTGATACTAATTTACTAGAAATAAAATATTCAGTAGCTCCCATATCAAAAATAATAGTTACAGGTATGCCAAATAACTTACCCGAAACTTCTATGGGTGTGACTTACTTTTTAGCTTGTTTGTTAGCTACTGTAGCGTGTATCTTGTGCTGCTGATTACGGTCATCCTTTTTCAAAGGAAATTGATTTGCATAATGATCCTTGCCACAATTGTAACAGCCTCCTACAAGTCCCTTTTTAGGCTCAAATTTATTCCTAGCCTTAAAGTTATCATTTTGACCTCCATATGACTTCTATCCGTTATTATTGTTCTTGAAAAGTTATTGCGTACATTAGCATCAGGCTTATTTGTTGTTGTTGTCTCATTATTATTAGTAGATAACTTACTTTTCATACCAAAATTCTTCCATGGTCCTTTCTTAGGCTCCAAATATGATTAAGAGGAGTTTAAAACTTTCTTTTTTACTTCCTCCTTATGAGAAAAAATCACCTTTAATTTATGTTCCTACCTTATGTATGGCTTTTCAACAACCCCTTCCATAGTGGTTGGGCTATGGACATTTACCTCTCCCCCTATAATGAGATTCAATCCCATGATAAATTTACATATCCTGAACTTCTCGTCAGTTTGATATTGAGGTACATACTTAAGGAGTTTAGTAAACTGCTCCCAGTACTCTGTTACAGTTAATTTTTCTGGGGCTAAGTTTGAAAAATCAGTCATTTTCTGATCATAGTAAAGTTGTGGAATTCATCATTACCTAAAATAACTTTTAAATTGATCCCAAGTAATATTAGTTTCATCAATATTCAACTCAGCCTTACGAATGTCACACCACGAAGATGCTTCATGGGAAAGCTGATATGCTCCCCATATTGCCTTTGTTTCATCTGAGAAATTCGTTATTGAAAATTACTTCTCCATTTCACTGAGACAATTCTCAGCTCCATCTCCTAATGTAGTTCCATAAAACTTAGGTGGACTTAACCTTTTATATCATTAGTGAGTTCAGTTGTACTAGCCTTGCCTTTTTATTTTTGGTCGATCAAGCATGTTTACATTGTTATTATCAACACCCGAAATTTCCCAATTGTATGTTTTCTAGGAGGTGGTTGATTGTTATTACCAAAATCTTCTTCCTCCTCATTTCCCATTACTTGTTATTCAAGAATAGTCAAATGATCTCTTGTCCAACAGGCAAACAAGGATCTCATCAAGTTTTTGGGCGGTTGCTACTTCTCCACCAGTGTGGTGGGTTGTTTGCATCATTTCCTTTTATTCTAACCATCTTTTGTTAACAAGAAAATTTGAGTTTTATCATATTATGGAAACAATAGGTCCAAGAGTCAGTAACCTTAAGATTTGATACAAAGATGTAACATTCCCATTTTAAGACTTTAGAAACAAGGGATTTTTTTACAATGTTCTCTATTCTAAATAATCATAATTTAGAACACACATTCCATGCCAATAAATCTCATAAAAGATAACCATATGCAGTTGTAAATGACTCGGTGAGCTACCGATCTCTCATTTCATGACTTAGTTACCAACCAATCTCTCATGTTAACTTAAGTATTGAATACTATGGGTATACTATGTATACTTGGTTCTCTTACCCTGTTTTGGGTATTGAGTGTTTTATTTAAGAAATATATCTAAATATTTGTTACCATATTCATCTGAAATCACATTTCTCAAACTAGGTGACATAGGACAACGCAACCAACAGCTTGTGATACTTTGGCCAAAGATTTCCAACATACTGTTCATGTTACTATTCCTAGATGACATACTCATCTAATCGGAATATGTCCTTCACCCCACTCATCTATTATCTAAAATGGTCTTTACTGACTTTTATTAGTCCACTTATCCAAGGTTTGACCCTAACCCAAGTTATTGATATAATTTGGTATAGGGAACCACTCATGATGACCTAGGTATATGGGCATACTCATTCGACCTAAGTCAATTGAATGTGCCAAGTTACCCTAAGTCATTGAGAGTCACTTCCTATGCTAAATCATATCCTTAGCCTGATCTAGAGAGAAACTAAGTTCAATTCCAGGTTTGAGTAGATCTAGATGAACCAATGCTGAAGGGTGTTACAACATGTCAACTACAACACTATATCCTTGTGAAGACCCAAGTCTTCACAAGGTATCTGATTCTACAGTTGGCATGTGCCAACATCCGACAGAACTACTTCATCATGATTTACACACCTCAAGAGGTCATATCCACTTAATTACCATTGGATTAAGATTCAAATCACAACAACCTTGTATAACCCTAATCCCAATAATCCTTAAGTTTTCCATCCTTATTAGAGTTGATTAAATAATATGAAACCTCATAACCTATGATTGCTTTTATGTTCATTAACTTTTTCTTAACGTGCAATTAATTGAAAAAGAAACAACATCTATCATAAGATTTAATTAATGTGTCTCAACCATTCAAGGAATGTATAAGAACCAAAATAGGTTATGTTATGATAGACTTCATAAATATGAAGTCTAAATGGTTATCAAACTCATATACCATTCATTTATTTTGTATCCTTTTGAGAGGAGGAGAACCTTCCTCATTATGGTTAAGTATTAGGATTTATTATACCCTTATCCAATTCACACATCTTGATATTTTAACTATACATTCATAACATCATAATATACCATACAAGATTAGGTAAAGAACAACAATACATGCAACTTAGTGTAATGCCATTTTTTTTTCCATTTTAAAAGTAAACACAACTAAATATTTCAGATTTAATATGTAATGCATAACTATATTTTGCAGATTTATAACCAAAACAAAACTTTCCAATGAAGACATGTAAAATAAAAGAGCTCATGATTTCAATATTGTAACCCTTTTTTTCTCTTTTTAAACAATAGAGAGGAGTCACACAATGAAAGAGACATATGTTATTACAAGACTTCCAAATCACAATGTGATAAATTTACAAGGTAAGGGCTATCCAAAATCAGCCATATAAAAGTAACATTTACAATTGATTTGGGGATAAAAGACACAACAAGTCACAACTCTAACTAAACTTCATAATTGAGTCTCCAACTTTGAGTGTTCTTCTAAGAATGCTGAATCAAGAGACATGACTTGTTTACCACCCAACCAATAGGCATCATCACATGCCTTTCCATGGTTGGAAGTCATGCTAGTATCCCCTAAGCCCATGGGAGAGAGGAACTAGCTTCCACAATGTGCACAAGTGTAAAGGGGATAAACACAACAAGAATACATAGAAACATTTAAACACTTAGACATAATACACATGGTGAGACAACAATATGAGGAGAAACAAGGTCATCCTCACAAAAAGGGGGAAGAGAAGAAATAAGATGCCCAAAAACAAAGGTGTCCAACCATAGGATACACCAAATACACATTTTATAACCTCCTTATTCCTCCCAAACATTCATCCTCCTTATTTCTCCTTTATGTCAATAAAATCCTTCTTGGGAGGATTTTCAAACCCAATGGGTTTCCTCCAAAATGGGGAAATGTTCAAGCCATATGAACCTTTCTCCCACCTCAAACCATACTCAAGGGGATGAGAAGGAACCTTCATGGATTGACCAACAAGCCATGAGTTTTGAGAGAGAAATCCCTCTCTCTAGTACAATATCCAAAACCACCAAGCCATATGATGGTGGAGAGTAAAATTCAAAAACAACAAAACAACAAACAAGATCAACATTCTTCAAATATTTCAACATATAATTTCACACACTTTATTTCATTGACAAATGCATAGCTAGCAAGACAAAAACAAGGAAAGAGAGATTAAGAATCCTACCTCAATAAGCTTCCCAAAACTCTAAGCTTTTCCACTTGATCCAAGCAATCCTCAAGCTCCCAAAATTTCTAAGTCCCAAGTCCAAAAAAATGAGGAAAAAGTCCCCTTCCTTCACCATGAGGAAGAATATCAAATTTGAGGAACCTAAAAGTTTCCTTTTACCAATAGGAAAATGAAATGTGTCACTCCTCTCCTCCGTCAAGTCAAATATTTTCAAAAATAAAATAAGTAAAAGTAAACTCACCTTTTAGCCCTTATCACCCAAATACTAAAAATGTAAATAAAACAAAGTGGATTTGGGACTTTTTTGACAAATACACACAAATGTAAAATTTTACATGGATGGTGACTAAGAAGGGGAAAATGGGAGGTGGAACTCCCTTAATGCCTTGAAATAATCCCCTACCTATTCTACGCATTAGGGTCCACCCTATTTCCATGCAATGTGAACTCCCAAAACAAAAAGGAGTCACTTGCATTGCCACAAATAACCCAATTTCGGGTTTGGCACACTTGGGCACAAGTGTAGAGGGTGTGGGGTCCACCCAAGGTTCACATGTGACCCCAATCCCTTCTACCAACACACACACACTTACCCAAAACCATCACTTAAATTAAATGAGACCCTTAAACCCCTAAACTAGTTTACTTAAATAAAACACACCCTAAACATAATTAATTTTACAAGACATAAATACATTACAATTGAGGGTTCACTCATGGTGCCCAATTAATACACCTACTTTAAGGCCTCAAACATTTAGCATGGTTAGGACTTAGCTTGTGGGCCACTTGTGCATAATTGCGTAGCCTCCCTGAAACCCATGTTCTCCTATAACATGTCACCTACACACTCATTGCACACACCACTTTTTCCAAAGTCTAATACAAAAACATCATCTACTCATCACAACATTAAGCAAACCTATAATATCCTAACATCATTATGCAATTGATAGTGCAACACATACAATTATACACAGAGTACACCATGAATCATCCACAGTATATAATTAGATCAAAACATACACCTATGCTAGCATGAGTTACCATTATTAAATCTAGAAAACTATATCATTGATCAAATCGACTACAAGAAATCAACATCTAACCAATAAATCTCACTATCATGT
This sequence comes from Taxus wallichiana var. yunnanensis, assembly GCA_018340775.1. NCBI lineage: Eukaryota > Viridiplantae > Streptophyta > Pinopsida > Cupressales > Taxaceae > Taxus > Taxus wallichiana. The sequence goes on from CM031234.1 coordinate 81,566,962, forward strand.
AACTCGTTAGTGTCATCAACATCATTAAGAATATATCAATAAACTAATCTAGTCTAATTTCACTACATTTAATCCAAAGTACTATAATGTCTATGAGGATAAATAACATTCCAGCATAGCACTCAAATATATCATATTTTCAGGGAAAACATGTCTCATGGGCATAACATAAAGGAACCAATAGATAACTGAGCTATAAAAACATGTGGGCACCGCACTTAGTAAGTTGCATTCAAGTAAGGGAAATTGCAATAATTACCATTTATCCAACCTATTCAATGACAAAAGAAATAATGATCCAATCAGATATGAATGACACAATCAAAGATAGGATTACAAATTTCCTTCATATTATGAACAAGAGAATTGACATAATCAATTAAGTAACTTTAGTCTTTTCAATTCATCATGATAAATACACATTTTACAAGACTATGCATTATTAACATATTTCATGTCAATAACATCAAGATCATTTAAGAATAAAACTTTTCTTCTTTCAATACATCTCAATAATAAATCAGAATTATCTATAAATGGTCCATACTTTTAAGCAACCAATACATCATAAAAGTTATTGCCTTCCTTTATCACTTACGAAGTCCATTTGTAAAAATTTCTAGCATGGGTCAGTTCATTGAACTGAGCATGATAAGCACCAAGCATTAAAATGATGTGCTTTCAACTAATTGTTTCATTAAACCAACTTTACTTTTATGAAACAGTGAGGTCAAGCAGACAAATAAATCATAAGTAGAAACCATAAAAGAAGAACAATTAATCAATTTGAATAACATTTAAGGAAAGATCATGATGAAATCAACAATCTCCAACATGATATTAGATAAATAATGTTCCAACCAAAACACTTATCTATATCAAATAAAAGTACCTTCTAATTATTTCCTTCACAATTCATTTGAATTTGAAATACAAAAATTAACTTCACTATTAACCAAAATAGAGTTACTTTCAGAAGTAGGAACCTTCTAACTCAGCTTACAAAGTTTCATAAAAAGACAACTACAACCAAGCTCATTCCAGCTTCATAAAGGATTTAGGATGAATCATCTAACAATATAAGTAAATAAGAGTTTCACATATCAGATGTGACATCCTAATTCCAAATCCAAGACATAGCCTAATTTCTCAAGTTAGGCCATACATTAACATTAGGATAGTATTTACTCAATGCACAACATCTCACATTAATCTACTATCACAAATATTAAAAACATTTAATATAAGTCAAGAGGATAAGCAAGTAGTAATGACAGACTACAAAAGGGCATTAAAGAGAGTAATGCAACTGATGCAATTAAATATTATGACAAGATTTACCAAAAGAAGAAGAATGAATGTGATAAAATAGTTAAGAACTTCCTTTATAATTCGGTTAACCTCGAATCCCCATTCACAACTTCAGAAAAGAGAACACAACAATAACCTCCTATAATTTCCAAAAGGGGCAATGATTAGACTTTACCTCGAGAATGAAAGAGAAGGAGTCAAATGACATGATCAAAGGGAATATTACAATCTATCAATCGTGAAGAAGGTCATGCAGACCCAATCCCAACACCCTCAAATATTTTATAAAAGAAAACACATAAAAGAAGAAATTCAACAAAATGTGTGACTGTTACATTTGAAATAGATTTAAGCAAGGTTCCCCATCATGGAAAACCAACGATAGTAATATTTTACCCATATCAAAAAGGATATGCAATGAAAAAAGTTGCTAATCACCATACGGGGTAATTACAAGTTTCCAACAATCATTCAAAATGTCAAAGTTTCATTCAAGGATCCATAGACTGACCATTCCTTCAGATGAAAGTAAAACAATCAACGAGATAGAATCTCAATCGAATCGTCACAGAGGTGAGAGAAATACATCTTATGAGGGATAGATAAAGTTCCATCATGGTTTGATTCCAAAGAAGGTGCAACCCAAAATCAACATGGCTTATCTACAGGCACACAAGCTATAAAAAAATAAAATTATTTTCATTACATCTCTACAGATAGGTTCAATCTACACACCTCTAAGAAATTGACAAGATAAATTAATCCATCCAATCTTACTCATATATCAAAGAAATGGAGGAGTCCAGAAACCCCTTATTCAGAATCTATATAGTTAGTTCTAAATCAAGAAATGAGAATCACAAGTCTGAATAACATCCTTAAAGTTTCATGATATCCCAATCAGGAAGGATATAAGAAGTTTACTCAAGCAAGATACTCAACAGGAAGTAGAAAACATGAACAACATATAGAAAGCTCAAACAGAGCTACTTCAAGAATAACCCTAGCATCAACTCAACACATACGACTCTCAAATGTCCCCACCAACATGACCTCACTTATTTATCCCTTAGTTCAGTGCTCAAGAACTTAGAGAAAGACTCAGTAAATATAAGATGAGAAGTATAGAATTCACACACAAGTATTCCCACATATAACATAAATAAGGGTCCAAGAAACAACTATCCAATAGTTCTATAAAAGAACTTAATTCGAGCAATCGGTTTTAAACTGAAAAGTTTAAAGGAATAATAAAACATTCACTCTTGTTTCCATACAAGAAGAACCCACAAAAACATAGATTCCAAACACCTAATATCTTCCCAGCTCTCCCATCGAATACCGAATCCAAAGAACTGATAGATTATATAGTAAGTTCAAGAAGAAGGCACACATTTACTATTTCTCTATACAAATTTGAGTTCACACAACTCTGAATCCAAGCATGCATATTCATACAGTTCCAACAGGAGTAACAAACTTCCACCAAAACAAAGAAGCAACAACAAAGGGTATTCATTTACCTTCTAAGCAACCCAAACTACAACTTAGTTCAAAACTTGAAGCCACATTTCATTTCCATAAACTCCTTTTTGAACAAACAAGAAAGATTCACACATGCACTTCATTACTCAAATCACCACAAGATTTAAGGTGGGATTCAACATCAAATAAGATAGAAAAACAACCCATCTCCAACCTTATCAAGCAAAGATTCCTCAAAATAAAAACATAGATTTATCAAGAAAGAAAGCATGGTAATCTTAAAAAAATAAAAGACCCATATATTTCACAAGAGAAAAGTTGTTTTAATGAAGACACTTAGAGAAAATAGAGCAGCTTAATGGATAGAGCCTATCATGCCTGATAGTGCTTCTATCATTCAAAGAAGATTTCCATCCGAGCCTTCATAACTCCTCCAAATGAAATCAACAACCAAAAACTTCCTTCTCAAATGCCTCATATACTTCCATTGGATCAAAATAGTCCAAGGGAGTTAAAAATAGTAACAAATTGAAAATAGAATTGCTGGTTCAAGAACCAGATAGCTCCATGTAGAGAAAAATTGGAATGCATGAAAGACCAAACAACTCCCAAAAATCCACTCGCATGGTTTCCAAGGCAGTTTTCTTGCCAAAAATGATGACCATAAATGTCATTAATTTCCAATCTCCCACCTATATCTCCATGCCACCACCATCTAAAGTTGGTGAGTCCAAATTCAAAGAGAACATGCATTACTTAACTTTAGTGATGGTGCCAACTAGGATTCCCTCTAGTTTCCATGCCTCTATCAAACTGATAGTACCACAATGTTTTAAATTCAAAATCAAATCAAATAAATGACTTAGAAAATGTCACCACCATCTCATACTTTCCATGCGATTCCCCTTAGGTCCCTTTCCATCCTTGCATTAGTTTAGGATAGATATCATTAGCTTAGGATCTGACCTTAGGTTAGTTTAGAAAGTATTTACCTTAGGTTTATAAACATTTCCTTAGGTAAATTTTCCATCTTAGGATAGACCATACCCCATACCAATTTAGCATTAGGTAATAGGTTAGAAATAAACTTATAGTTACCTTAGGTTATTTCCAAATCCCCCACTTTGTAAACATACAACTTAGGTTAGGATGCAACAAGATTAGTGTAAACATAGACATAAGGTAGGTCTAGTTTACCTTAGGTTAGAATCCCATTAGGATATATCTTAAAGATCTAGGACTTAGGTTATTACCCTTAATAGTCCTGAAGTAGACCTCCATCCTCTTTATGCCATTCAACGTCCTGGAGAAATTAACAAGAAGATCTGAGCAAGAACACTACTTACAACAAAATGCAAAGCAAGAACTTCCAATAAGATAAAAGAAATTGTATAAATACAAGAGTTCAGTCCTTTATTTCCTTTAACCTCTGAATGTCAATTTACCATACAAATCAGGTAAGAAGAATTAAAACATACCTTAGATCAATGGAATTGATCAAGGTTTGGTTATTATAAAGAGATAATTTTACAAACAACATTACTAGTTTATAACCTTTCTTATCTCAAACAGAATGGATTCCTTACAAGTAACAACATTTCAGAAAAATGAATCCAAGAACATAAATAAATTATCCATGACAAACATGATTTCTAACAATCAAAAGAATACACCTTATTAGGAAAAATCATATGTCAATGCTTTTGACGTAAAAGAGAAAAAGTTAACAGATTTGACACAGTTTTATAACTAAAGTCAAGGCTATTCTTGAAATGCCGCCACCCACTAATCTCCATCAACTCCGTAGCCTACAAGGAAAGTTGCAATCAATTCATCATTTTATCTTGTAGCTTTCTGACTGTTGTCAACCATTCCATCATCTTCTCAAGAAATAAGTTTCATTCAAATGGGATGATGAATGCCATAAATCCTTCAAAGCCTTGAAACAATACCTCCTTCAACCACTAGTGCTCATTCCTCCTAAGGATGACCAGCCCTTCTACGTATATATTTTTGCCATTGACCATTCTCTAGGTGCTATGCTTTCTCATCGCGACGACCAACACCAAGAGCAAGTGGTTTATTACATAAGTCATACCCTTCTTAACTATGAAACTAGATATACCCACGTCGAAAAACTTTGGCTAGCCTTAGTTTTCATCGCCACCTAGATCCGCCATTACCTACTCAACTACAAAAACTTTGTCATTACTAATACTAACCCATTACACTATATGTATGCCAAACCTTATCGAATCAACGTGCCGCACGTTGGATTATGCTTCCGCCGACCTCGATCTCAAATTCATTCGTAGAAAGTCCATCAAGGGCTAGGTTATTCCCGACCAATTGGATGACCCACCCATTTCTAGGAATCAACCTCTAACTTTGAATTCCCGATGAATCTATAGCTACCATTTCCATGGAAAAACACCTCGCTTACCAAATGAAACTCTTCTTCGATGGCTCCAAATGTCAATGTGGGGGTGGGGCTGGTGTTATCCTCAGTCCGCTTGATGGTGAACCTATGCCTTTGTATTTCAAACTTTATTTTGATTATACAAACAATATTTCTAAATACGAAGCACTTGTATTGGGTCTCCAAGCTTCTTATGCCTTAGATGTTAAGTCAATCATGTTTGGTGTTTCTTAGTTGTCATAAACCAAGTCAATGGTATATACTAGTGTCGTAATGAGATACTTAAAAATTATAATCATCATGTAGACATAATTTTTCCACCTTTGATCATTACGTACTTCAAACCAACCGACGTTCTACCAATAAATTTGTAGATACCATGGCCTACTTTGCTTCTTAGATACCCGCTTCACCCGTTGACTCTAAAATATTTTTCAATATAAAAAGGCTACAATCACCCTCTTATTTACCTCGTGAAGTTTACTCCATTGGAACTGTTGCCCCTGACCCATGTGACATTTGGTATAAGCAATATGCGAGAATATCTTTCCCTTTCCATTCTACCCGCTAAACTCACTCGTAATGGACAACATGCCTTTCTCAAAAGTGTCTCCCATTATGTCCTCATGGGTGGTCTTATTTACAAGCATGGCTTCAAAAGCATTATCTTGCCTTTGCCTTACAAGTTCTGAAATTCCCTACACCATTAAGGAAGTCCATGATGGAATTTGTGGAGGCCACTTTAGTAGTTTGGTATGTCGCAAAATCATTCTTCACCTAAGCTATTATTGACCAACACCGAACCGTGCTTATTGTGATTATGTCAAACGTTGTGAAAAATACCAACAACATGCTAATTCATCACACACATAGTCACGCCTTACATGTCGCGTGAGACCTTTGGCCTTTCTCTCAATGGAGTTTAGATCTTATCGGTGAGATCAACCCCCATTCTTCATGATGCCACCAATGGATCATAACCGCTACCGAATACTATAATAAATGGGTAGAAATTATTCCCCTCATTTCCACCAAAGCCGAGAAAATATGTGAATTCATCAACCATCACATCATTTTCATTTTGGTGTCCCTCACTGCATTATCACTGATAACGGAAAATAATTAAAAAACAAAACCCTACGCAAACTATGTGATGCTTTTGGCATCCAACTCAGTTTCTCATCACCTTATTACCCGCAAACCCATGGTCAAGCTGAATCAACAAATAAAAACTTGAACAAAATTCTTATGAAGGTAGTCAACGATACTCGGGAAATATTGGTATACTCACATTCCTTTTGCCTTGTGGTACTATCGCACTAGTATTCACACTTCAACTGCCACCCCCTTTTCTCTAGTCTATGATCTTTGAATCTATCATACCTCTTGAAGTCCGTTTCCATCTCTCTCGCATCTCACTACAAGACATGGTCAATGACGATGAATTTTGCGAGGATCCCGTTAGTGCAAAATCGATCATACTAATATCCAGTGTGATTGCATAACATTGAATCCTTTCTCCAAGTGTGGGACTTGAAGAGTGAGAAAGGAATCTCCAGAGAAAGGCTGGTTCCTATTCCTCTGTTCAGGTGCACACGAAATATGCAGAGGGTTTTCTCAAAATCTAATCTAATCTGCCAAGGAGACAAGGTAAGAAGATGCATAAAATAAATCTAAGCTAATAGAGGTGATGCACCGAGGAATGAAGAACATATGCTTTGCCAAATTAAACACAGACCATGTAGATATAACACAACACCATGCACAGATAGCAAAAATGCAATGAAAGATCAAGAATGACAGTAATAAATATGTAAGAGGGTTTAGAAGCAACCACAGACACATATATATTGCTCAAGGATCGATTCAATACATTGCAATGGCCAAAAGGCAAAAAACGGTGTTACAGTCTATATGGGAGGTTTGAAAACTCCACAAATCTTCTTATGAACAGGAGAGAAGGGAGGGTGCAAAGCAGAAAATGTCCCCACTCGAAAGAAACCCCTCCTTACAATTTATAGGAAGAATGGGAGAGAAAAGAGAGAGGAATTTGAAATCTGCCCCAACCACCTCTAGGTTGCATTTAATTCGTCCATCATGGCAGAAGCGGCGGGTTACGGCAAAGCGGCGGTTTGCCCTAACGAGAGCGGCGGGTTGTCTGCTGCATTAAAGTGGTTGTTGAAGCATTACCTCTGCTTGTTATTTCGTGCCAGAGGCGTTTCTCAATTTTCTCCCTCCAGACTACACCAAAATGCAAGATTGACCCTGGAAACGTGTAGAGAATTTCAGCAGCTTTCCGTTGATATCAAGAACGTGCAAATCCGAGCTCTGGATCGAAAGATATGTCGATCTGAAGATTTAGGACACGGAACAGGTGAAAACGGATTTTGAAATATTTTCCCGCGCACTGCCACTTGGACGCCACGTGGCATGCTCTGATTCGCTGAATAATTCTCTCTCCTCTGCTTTTCGGCGGGCTGTCTCTTGAATTTTGACTTTTGGTGCTCTTGGAATATTTTCCACATTTTTCCCACGCCCCGCCACTAGGGATACGTGGCATGCATTGGTTGGTTCACGAACCTGTCGGGTCTTCCTTCACTTTTACCCCTTTTGGCTTAGATTTGGCCAAACTTTCCAACTCCTCCCCGAGCTCCACACTTCTATGCTCCATTGGACACGTGTCCAATTTCTATTGGCTCGGGCCAGCGCTTCAAACCTTGCCTTTTGACCTTTTGGCTTCTCCTTGATGACACGTGGCAATTTCTCAATGGTTCTCGGGCCTGCCGGGTCTTCCGCGTACTTCGCGTCCATTCGTCCCGGACGTCCCATTTTGATTTTGGACCTTTTGGGACAATTTCGGCCGGTTCGGCCGGTTCGGGTATTTCTGGCCCGCTTGTCCCACTTTGATTCGGACTGACTTGACTCTTTTCGGCCGGTTCGGCCGGTTCGGGTCCTTTTGTCCCGCGCGTCCCGAACTGCCCCTCTCAGCAGTTAGTCGATTTTCTCTCTCGGTCGAACCGGCATTTCGCGCCCGCCGCGTACTTTCATCCCACTTGTCCCAAATGCTTAGTGGGCCGCTGGACTCATTTCGGCCGGTTCGGGCGGTTCGCGTACCTTTGTCCCATTTGTCCCACCTTGTGCTGGACTAGGACTTAGCCGATTTTCACAATTTTTTCTGGCCCAAACTACTTGCTTTCTGCAACCTTCTCCGCACTTTCTCAAAGCTTGCTCCTTCCTTCTTCGGCCTGGGGAGTTTAGAAAGATTCCTGAAGGGACCCTAGAAACCTGATTTTGCTCTGAATCAGTCATTTTTCTTGGAATTTGGACATCCTGATGCATGTTATCAAATTTACCCTGGGGTGAATTTTGGATAACAATTTGGCGACTCAGCGGGATCATCTGCCTGCTAGATGAAAAGGCCAGTTGCCTGAAGCCATCCATTGGGCATGGAGTCATCAAATATTCTGTTAGAATCCAAACTGACTCAGAATGTGCGAGGAGGAAGATGGAAAGAGACTTGATTTTAGCAAAGACATGCATCATCTCCATGGACAGCAAGCTGTGCCAAGGCACTTAGGGAAAACAAAACTAATCTACAGCAAAACAATGTGCACAAGCACTTGGAGGAAAGAAAATCTAATCTAGTATTTACAGATGTAGTGAACCTCCCTCTAGAAGCAACGCTTGAGATAGATTCCATTTACTGGAATCTGCAGTTCTTCACCATCCAATGAGGCCAATTGGAAAGCATTGTTGTTCTTGCACTTTGTGACCATGTATGGGCCACTCCAAATGGCATCAAATTTTGAATGCCTTCCTGGTTTTGCTCTGTCCACATCCCATTTCAATACTAGATCTCCTACTTGAAAAGATCTATCTTTGGCCTTCTTATCAAAGGTCTTCTTGATCAAAGCCTGATCCTTTTCCATTGCTTGGAATGCCTGATCTCTGATTTCTTGCAGCTCCATCAATTCTGCATATCTCACCTCCATGGGCCCAAACTCTAGCAACTCCAGCTGTTTCATGAGTTCCAACGTTGGCAACTCAAGTGACATGGGCAAGATTGCCTCTCTTCCGTAGACAAGCCTAAATGGAGAGTTACCTGTGGATCTTTTGGGAGTTATCCTATCTGCCCATAAGGCTGATTTCAGTTTGGTATGCCAAGCCTTCTGATTCTCATCAAGAGTCCTCCTAATGATCCTCAGCAAGTTTTTGTTTGTAGACTCGGCCTGGCCATTACCTTGAGGGTAATAGTTTGATGAAGTGCTCAGGTAAATCCCGTTCTTGACAGCCCACTCAGTAACTTTAGATCCAATGAATGCCAATGCATTATCAGAGACTATTGTAGCAGGTACACCAAATCTGGTAGTTATCCCTCGTAAAAGTCCAAGATGCTAGACTCATTCGCCTCTTTGAGTGCTACTGCTTCTGTCCATCTGGTGAAGTAGTCTGTGGCTGTCAAAATCCATTTGTGCCCTTGGCTCGAATTGGGATTGATGATTCCAATGAAGTCCAAACCCCATTGCATGAATGGCTGGTCAACTGAGATTGGATGTAATGGGAGGGCTGCAAGTCTCTCTTTTCCTGTGAAGAATGCACAATTCTTACATTTCTTGATCCATGCATAGCAATCACTAAAGATTTTAGGCCAATAATAACCAGCCTTCATGATTTTCAGAGCTGTCACTCTTGGTGCAAAATGGCCACCAGCTGGTCCATCATGAAACTCCTTTAATACCCTTTGAATCTGACCTGTGTTAATGCATCTCAGCAGCACTCCATTCACGTCCTTCTTGAACAAAACTCCATCAATGATGGTATATGGAATAGCCTGCAACCTTGAAGTGTCTTCTTTTTGCTTTGCTCATTTCTAGAGGGCACATACCCGTCTGTAGGAAATGTATCATATTCTGAGTCCAACAGGGAGTGGACGCATTATCATTTTCCTGTTTTTATCATCTTGTAATAGCAGGACAACGTCTTCTTCATCTTCTGGGCTGTTTAGTTGTTTGGAAGCGAGCTGCTCGCACAAACCTTTGCCTCTTACCAGCTTGGTGATCTTGATCTCAATGTCATACTCCATGACACGGGTGATCCAACCTGCCCTTTTCTCATTTAAATCCTTGTTGAGGAGGAAGTCCTTAACCCCAGCATGTGAGACCAGCAACTGGACCTTGTTGTTTGAGACTAAATGCTTGAATTTCTTCAAGCTCCTGATTACTGCAAGCACATGTTTTTCAATAAAAGAGTACCTCAATTCGCAGTCATTTAGGCTTTGGCTGAAGAAGGCAATCGGCTGCTCATCATTATCTTTGTTCTGCTTTGTACCAGAATGGCAGAAATAGTGTCATCACCTCCAAATGCATAGAGGATGAAATCCTTGGAAAAGTCTGGGTTGATGAGAGTGGGTGCCTGGGAGATGGCTTCTTTGATTGCTTCAAAACTCTCCTTGCCTTCTGCCATCCATTTGAAAGCCATGCTTTTTCTTAACATTTTGGTAATGGGTTTGACAAGGGCTGCAAAATCTGGGACAAACCTTCGAACAAAGTTTATCCTTCCCAGGAAACTCTGAAGGGCTTTCTTGTGACTTGGCAATGGTAGAGCTCTTATGGCTTCAACCCTCTCTGGATCAATTGCTAATCCTTCCTTGGAGACAATATGGCCAAGGAGTTTCCCTTCATGTGCAAGAAAGATGCACTTCTTAGGATTCAAAGACACTCCAAACTTTCTACACCTCTGAAACACTTGCCTGAGGTGAAAGAGATGGTCTGCAGCATTCTTTGAGAAGACAGTGATATCATCTAGGTATATCAGCACTATCTTGTTGATCAAGCCTTTGAATGCCATATCCATGGCTCGCTGGAATGTTGCTCCGGCGTTCGACAGTCCAAATGGCATCTTCTTGTAAGCATATGTGCCCCATTTGGTTGTGAAGGCTGTCTTGAACTGGTCTTCCTCCTTTACCATAATTTGATTGAAGCCTGAGTATCCATCAAGTAGTGAAAACCTTTCTGAACCAGCTACGACCTGCAATATTTGCTCCATGGAGGGGAGTGGATAATGGTCCTTGAGAGAGGCTCTATTCAAATCTCTGAAGTCAACACATAGCCTGATCTCTCCACTTTTCTTTCTGACTGGAACTAGGTTGGCAACCCAACTAGAATGCTTGATTGGGAATATAATTGCTGACTCAATCAGCTTGTCCAATTCCTTCCTCATGAGAGGCTCCATGTGTGGATTGATTGGTCTCTGTTTCTGCCTGACAGGCTTAGTATTTGGATCCAACTCGATTGTATGCTGAGCTAAGTTGGGATTGAACCCTTTCAAGTCTTCATAGCTCCAAGCAAACACGTCAGGGAATTCTTGACATAGCTGTATGAACTCATACCTTTCCTGTTCAGTTGTCATCTTTCCAATTTGCAGTGGCTTGTTCTCTTCTACCAAGATGGATGCCGAATCTTCTCTCTTGACCTGAATGTTTGCTTTCTCCTTTCTAAACTGATCATTGGGGTTAAAAATGGACTCCAAAGTGATAAGTCCCTTGGGCAGCTTGTCAGTTCTCAGCTGTATCACCTGGTCACCATATTGCTGTTCCAACTTCTCTTGATTCTTAGTGAGAACTCGGCTTCTTCTTCTGAAAGTGGATGATTTGCTGATCATTCTCAAATACTTGCCAATTGACATCGTTATCCGGCACTGAAGGCCTCACAATCACGTGGATGTTTGGCTGTACCTTGTTTTGTTGAATGTTTTCTATAATGTCAAAGGCTGCCCCTACTGCTGCAAGCCTGTCAGCAGCTTGATTCTCTTTCCTAGGGATGGATTTGATGCCAAAGCCCTCAAAATCTTCCATGAGGTCCCATACCCTATTCTTGTAGCACCTGAGTAGGTCATTTTTGGCGGCATGCTGTCCCTTGACCTGATTTACAATCAGCTCACTGTCCCCAAAAACTTGCAAGTTATTTATTTTTCTCTTTATTGCCCAATGCATCCCTTGCACCAAGGCTTCATATTCAGCAGTGTTATTGGAGCATGCAAATTGAAATCTAAAAGCTGAATAATACTTTACTCCTTGAGGTGAAATAAGCACGGCTCCACCTCCTGCGCCTTGTCTACTCCTTGATCCATCAAAAAACAGTTGCCATACCTCGTTGTCATCCTTGTGGTTTGGCTTGGTGATGCTAGGAATAGGTTGACTTTCTTCGTGTATACAATAGACCCCTAGCTCAGATTCTTCTACTTCTTGATAAGGATCAAAAGCATGCACCTTGCTTGCCCATTCATCAAGAGTCAAATCTGGGATACTTCCAACCTTAGTGTCGGCTTCATCAGTGCCAGGTGATCTTCTTGATCAAATGCTGAGCAATTGGTATTAATATGACTTGGAGTATAGGGCTCAATGTGGAAATCTGCAATAGGTTCTGACCTAATTGTAGCTTTAGTTCCATACCTCGTTCTGAACAGCATGTGTGACCAATCAGCGGACAAATATCCCCCAATCTTGGCAGTAAAGTCCCTTGACAAACAGAGGGCAAAGAGTGGTGGAAGGTCTATGACTGATATATCTTGTAAGACAACAACATTTGGACATGCATGCAATGTAAGACTCAAATTTCTAATCACTCCAACTGTTGCTATTGCTGTCCCATCCAGCTGCACTACTCCCTTAGATGTTATTTCATACTGGAGCCCTAACTGATCAGCTATCTGTTTAGGCATTACTGAGCTACTTGCCCCGGAATCTATCATGCAATTATGTACTAGCTGATTTCCAATGATTAACGAAACATAGAAAGGGGGAGGTTTCAGCATTCTACCTTGTTGTGCTCCATGATTTCCTTCAGGCTGGGCAGCATTTGTAAGCACTTTGTCTTGCCTCTGAACCTGTTGATTCGAAGTTGGCCAATCCTTTATGGCAGCTTGCAGCAGATTTCTTTGGCCTGGGATGGATAGGGATTCCCACATAGATATATTGATATTTGTCTTCTTCATCTGATCAATGATACTAAATGGTGATGAAGGATCTCTCTGCTTGTCCCTTGATTTGCACATTTGCTCCTTGAATGTGGGCAGCAACAGCTGGCATTTGAGTTGGCCTAGGGGCTGTTCTTGGCTGCCCTTGTGCATTTGAAACTGGGTTTTGCTTGCCAATCATTTGTGGAGCTGTGGAAGGTTGTGGATTGGCTGGGGCTAACGGCTGTTCTTCACCCAAATTTCTCCTTTTTGACCTTGTGTTGGCAGCAACACCTTGAGAAACTGCCTGATTCATGCCACAGAAATCCTCTGCTTGCCAATTTACCAATGTGGTGTCATTTGGGGCAGGTTGCTGTTGGAATATTTCTTGTTGTTGGCTGTTTTCTTGACTACTCTCACCCTCCACACCAGCACTTGTTACCATTAAAGCTTGGGTTAAAGCACCATTATAGCACATGGATTGATTATGGGGTTCATTACATGGAAAACACCATTCATACTCCTGGGCAATGTTGTTTTGTGCTGGTACTAATGCCTTAGAGGCAGATATGGCATTTGGATTATAGGGATTTGGAATGGTCTATTGGCAGGAGGCCTTGTTTGATTCATATTTGCAGCTGGATTAGGTGGCCTTTGAGGCTGATATGGCTGCCTATTAGGTTGAGCTTGAGGCTGATACGAAGGTCTAAAACCTTGAGCTTGCTGTCTTTTTAGAGTAACCAGCTCATTGCCTAGATTTTGCAATTGCTTCATGACCTCCTGAAGCTCATTTGGGGCACTTGGAGATGAAGTGGAAGCTCCGTTTGAACTTTGATTTCTAGGAGTGGGAATAGGAGTTAAGACAGGTGCTTGACCAGTACTTGGGCTCTCTAAACTTGGATATAATGGCATTGGAGGCCTAGGAGCTAGCTTGCCAGCTTGAATCAGACAATTTTCAGCTCTAATGGCAATACTATAAGCAGCAGGGATAGTTGTGCCTCCCATAGATTGAACCAACATAGAAATATCAGAATTTAAAGCTTTAAGGTAGTATAGAAAAGCACCTTCTGCTGTTGGCCTGACTGCCACCGGAATTCTATCCCAAGATCTTTGAAATCTGAAGTTGAAGTCGGTTAGCTGCTCATTGGGAGCTCTCTTGATGGTTGTCAGCTGCTCCAAAAGAGACAAGTTGTCTCCCTTCTCTCCAAATTGATCATGAAGTGCAATACATAGCTGATTCCAGTTTGTGATAGAGCCAGCTCAAGGCTCCTAAACCATTGCAATGCTTTCCCCTTGAATGAAGATGCCAACAATTTGACAGCTACTTGCATCTCATTAATCTCATGGATTGCACAAATATTAGCAATGTCCTTGACATGATCACCAGGAGTGGTCTGATTTTCTCCAGTAAAATATGGAATGTTCTTCAATGCTGCAACTGGGATTGGATTTTGTGCATTGAGAGCAAGTGGGCTGCTGCCTGTGAAGTTGACATAGGGGTTTACTGGTTGCGCCATTCTGAGTGGTCTTAAAACCCTTGTATATTGAAAGAAAGGCCTGTCAGGTGGAGGAGTTGAGAGAGTTCTGCTTGGTGGAGATGGAGACCTTTGAATCCTTCTTCCTCTTTGCCTTCTTCTTGGAGATAGTTGCAGGTATTCAAACAACACTTCCTCTTCTCCAGCTCTTGACCTTGTGATTCTTCTCATAAGCTTTTAGGCCTGACTGCTGAAACTAGTTGATTCTTCCCCTTGGAGTCGCCAGATATGCAAATAATAGCTCTTTTCAGCAAGAAAATTGCAGCAGATGCACATCAACCTGCTGCAATAAAAAAATGAGACCTCTGTCCCACCGGGCGTGCCAAAACTGTTAGTGCAAAATCACAGCACCCCTGGATGTTGATCAGATTTCTAGGTTGATCATACTAATATCCAGTGTGATTGCATAACATTGAATCCTTTCTCCAAGTGTGGGACTTGAAGAGTGAGAAAGGAATCTCCAGAGAAAGGCTGGTTCCTATTCCTCTGTTCAGGTGCACACGAAATATGCAGAGGGTTTTCTCAAAATCTAATCTAATCTGCCAAGGAGACAAGGTAAGAAGATGCATAAAATAAATCTAAGCTAATAGAGGTGATGCACCGAGGAATGAAGAACATATGCTTTGCCAAATTAAACACAGACCATGTAGATATAACACAACACCATGCACAGATAGCAAAAATGCAATGAAAGATCAAGAATGACAGTAATAAATATGTAAGAGGGTTTAGAAGCAACCACAGACACATATATATTGCTCAAGGATCGATTCAATACATTGCAATGGCCAAAAGGCAAAAAATGGTGTTACAGTCTATATGGGAGGTTTGAAAACTCCACAAATCTTCTTATGAACAGGAGAGAAGGGAGGGTGCAAAGCGAAAAAATGTCCCCACTCAGAAAGAAACCCCTCCTTACAATTTATAGGAAGAATGGGAGAGAAAAGAGAGAGGAATTCGAAATCTACCCCAACCACCTCTAGGTTGCATTTAATTCGTCCATCATGGCAGAAGCGGCGGGTTCTGGCAAAGCGGCGGTTTGCCTAACAGAAGCGGCGGGTTGTCTGCTGCATTAAAGTGGTTGTTGAAGCATTACCTCTGCTTGTTATTTCGTGCCAGAGGCGTTTCTCAATTTTCTCCCTCCAGACTACACCAAAATGCAAGATTGACCCTGGAAACGTGTAGAGAATTTCAGCAGCTTTCCGTTGATATCAAGAACGTGCAAATCCGAGCTCTGGATCGAAAGATATGTCGATCTGAAGATTTAGGACACGGAACAGGCAAAAACGGATTTTGAAATATTTTCCCGCGCACTGCCACTTGGACGCCACGTGGCATGCTCTGATTCGCTGAATAATTCTCTCTCCTCTGCTTTTAGTGATCTGTCTCTTGAATTTTGACTTTTGGTGCTCTTGGAATATTTTCCACATTTTTCCCATGCCCCGCCACTAGGGATACGTGGCATGCATTGGTTGGTTCACGAACCTGTCGGGTCTTCCTTCACTTTTACCCCTTTTGGCTTAGATTTGGCCAAACTTTCCAACTCCTCCCCGAGCTCCGCACTTCTATGCTCCATTGGACACGTGTCCAATTTCTATTGGCTCGGGCCAGCGCTTCAAACCTTGCCTTTTGACCTTTTGGCTTCTCCTTGATGACACGTGGCAATTTCTCAATGGTTCTCGGGCCTGCCGGGTCTTCCGCGTACTTCGCGTCCATTCGTCCCGGACGTCCCATTTTGATTTTGGACCTTTTGGGACAATTTCGGCCGGTTCGGGTATTTCTGGCCCGCTTGTCCCACTTTGATTCGGACTGACTTGACTCTTTTCGGCCGGTTCGGGTCCTTTTGTCCCGCGCGTCCCGAACTGCCCCTCTCAGCAGTTAGTCGATTTTCTCTCTCGGTCGAACCGGCATTTCGCCCGCCACGTACTTTCGTCCCACTTGTCCCAAATGCTTAGTGGGCCGCTGGACTCATTTCGGCCGGTTCGGGCGGTTCGCGTACCTTTGTCCCATTTGTCCCACCTTGTGCTGGACTAGGACTTAGCCGATTTTCACAATTTTTTCTGGCCCAAACTACTTGCTTTCTGCAACCTTCTCCGCACTTTCTCAAAGCTTGCTCCTTCCTTCTTCGGCCTGGGGAGTTTAGAAAGATTCCTGAAGGGACCCTAGAAACCTGATTTTGCTCTGAATCAGTCATTTTTCTTGGAATTTGGACATCCTGATGCATGTTCATGCCTATGGATGAGGTGTTTATCATTTGTCTTCACTCGAAGGTAAACATGAACCCGATCCCCTTAATGCCTTGCATCTTCGACCATTTTATTGTTGATATCAAGTCCTATATCACTTCCCGTCCATTGATCGCTCATCCTTGAGTGTTGTTCCCCTTCCATATTACCCCTTTTTAGGATCCATGACTAAAAAAATCATGTGATTACTGTCACCTTTTAGCCTTGTCTTCATATGAGTACCACGTCTCTACTAATAGCATGATTCTCATGGATGATTTTCATATTCTTCACGATGGAATCCCATGGTCATTCATCACTCAAACAACCTCTTCCACGATAATATTTGTGTGCTACTGGTCTTGTATTCTAAACAAGAGCCTAATCGTCTTCTATAGTCTTGTCCATGACTTAAATTTCTAAAAACAAAAAGGGATACCACTTTGCTTGAGTAAAAATTCTAGCAAAAGATAACTCCTCAAAAATGACATCTCTTCTTTATATTCTACCACTATCAATAGACTGCTCCTCAAGGACAGCTATATAAAGTCATTATAAAATATAATAAATATTCGAAGTTTCCCACATCAATCAACTTCACGAAGACCTCAAGGATATAATATATTCATCCCATCTAGACTTCCTACATCGATCAATCTATTAAAAACAAACTAATGAAGAAAAAAATGAAATTTTCATCATGGACTTGCCTATTCTTCATCCCGGGTTTCTTGGTAAGAATAACATCCTATCATACACTAAGTTATGCTAAACCACCCATTCTCACCTCATTTACCTTCTTATCCTAACTCCCTCTCCACTCAAGGGACTCACCGTAACCGCAACATTTCGTGATCATGTGAATTTTTTTCACCCTTAGAATAGCCCATTATGCAAGGCCTGTAGGGTCTTACGTTCATAAGCCCATCCGGGGTATGGTAGACTCATTAGGGTTCTTATTAATTAGGTGGTTCTTTTGCCACCTCTTACCTTTCTACCTTCTTTTATCACCTATTGATTATCCTATAACAGGACTAGCTCATCGACACTTATATTTAAAACAACTCAATCATGCCTACAACCTAAAATCAATCATGCCTATGACCTACATCACCCATGCCTAGCACCTATCAACCCATTCTACTATTTCACCCTAATCTTCCCTAGCTTATGGGAGAACTACATCGGCCTGAGGTCCCTTTTTGCTGGGGACTATGTAGGTAACACTCCGAGGGCATGGGGCCCTTGGAGGTTAGCTCGGCCACTCTCTACCCTAACAATTCCCTCTTCCCCTTTCCTATTCACATTCTACCCTAGTTATTTTCCTTTTTATATCAATAATTAGAAATTAAACCAAACAAACAATAATTGCTTAACATCTTTACCATCATAACTTACACATGCATTCCATCTTGTCTACAATTTCTTTACCGTAATCATACATTTCCCTACAAATCATCTTAACATGATCTAAATAATCATTAATTACACAAATTAATGAATTAGAAACTCACCCATACCTAACCAACCTGACTCAACCATGCCTAAGATGATTTGACTCAATCATGCCTAAACCAACCTAACTCCACCATGCCTAACTCAACCTTACTCAATCATGCCTAAGTCAACCTAACTTAATCCATGCCTATGAGATGACTCCATCATGCCTAAATTGGCCTCGACTCTAGCATGCGTACATGACCTTGAATATGTCATGCCTAATCCACTGATTCCCCCAACACACACACATATAACAATGAAAATTAAAACATGTACACCATCAATACAATAAACACAATCCTCTATAAATTAGATAGTCGATAAAAATACATGTAATAATATATCCTAATAATAATCACAATCATCTCAAATCACTCGATACATCCTCACCATCTTTGGCACACAGTGCTGGTATATAATAAAAAAAACTCAAAAAATATCTTGTACATCCTCACTCTCTTCGGCACGTAGGCTGGTATATATAAAAATTACATGAATATACAAAACATGAGGTATATATGACTATCAGACATCACCCTACTGGATATCCTCCATATCTATCTCACCCGTCTCTCCTCCTCCTCTCGCCCCGCATGAAATATAGATAGCATCTCACCACACATCATCGGTCATGGTCGGATATCTCACAAGTACCTCACCCTGGGACGAGCCTCCGTGAACTAGTGTTCTCACCCTGACCTTGTCTCGGGGCTCGATGTCCCCTTGTGCTCTCCACATTGTGGGTGCGTGACCTGGTCCTCTCACTCAAGGCCTGCTGTTCTCTATAATCTCCATAGGATAGAAAATTTATCCCGATGGCCATCAAAATATCTTTATAATACCTGACCTTGCCCAAGAAATCCCTCAACCAACCTATTAGTACTCTTTGGGGTGGAACCATTGGTCTTAGCCCCGTGCATGTCTCTCGGGACCTGTACAGACTGCCCTGGTACCTATAAAGAGGGACCATGTCCCTATACCTATGCTTATCTTGAGGGAACCCGCCCTGTAGCCACTGTATCATCTCCTCCTGGATGAGCTCGGTACATATCTTCATAGCTCATACTTGGTGTTATGGAATCTCATCTTTTCCATTCCCTCACCAAAGATAGTTAGCATCAACTCCTAAGAGGCCTCTAAGGAAATAGAGTACACCTGCATCCCCACTATCAGTAAACGTAGGATCTGGTACACATCCTCCAGGGTGAATGTGATCTCTCTTGTCGGAAAATGGAAGGTATTGGTCACTGAGTCCCATATTTTGATGAGAGTGACCATCAAACTTGGCTCCTGGACCATGTACCGGTAGCGTCTGACCCTAATCAAACCAACCTCTGCAACATGGTGCCAATCCTCAACAATCGCACCCCTTCACACCTCCATGAGAAAGGGAGGTACCCTATCTCACATTTATAACTTGTCCCTTGCCTGCACCTAACAAAACACACTATTGTCAAAACCTTATCATACCAAACACACCCCTTACTTCATAAACCTCATATCTAACCCTCACTTCTTATCATACCCACCCAACCACTTACCCCTCGCTAGACTAATGTATTCATGCCATTTATACCTACTCCCCTATTTTTCTCTCATGAAACTTACCCTTACATCTCTTGACATATCCTTACCTCTTACCCTTTCTCTCTACTTCCCTATTTTCCCATAAAGCCAGCCGACACCGGTCAAAAACGACCATTATCGGTCATGTGTAACTAACATCGGTCACCCATTACTTGACCGATGTTGGCCAAATACCACCGATGTCAACTAACACTTAAATGGCATCGGTCAACGTCGTGACATAAAAAACGCAAACCCCTACCCTAATTTTCAAAAATTCCCAAAATCTACCCTAATCCTTCACTCTAACCTACCCAAACCTAGCCTAGCTTTATTCCCAATCCTATTTAACCTACATTGGACCTTCCCACCCCTCATTTCCTTCCTTCTTACCCATACATTCCCAATAATAAACTTACACCCAAATTTTCACCCAACCCCATTTAAATAGCCTATTTCAATCATAAATACTAGATCGAGATAGAATCCTACCTCATCTCAAAGGTGCCTTCGGCATGGTGAAACATCTCGCCACCGTCTTTGGTGGACCACTAGAACCTTCTCTAGCATCTCGCCATGACTAATCACCAAATCTAATCCTCCTGACCTCCACCCAATCACAATCGATCCCCCTGTGCTCATGGACCCATCTAATTAGCTCCTCTAACAAACCAAATCTCCCCACCTTAGTAGTATATCATGCCTCATCCTTTCCTCCCAAAAAAGCACAACTCGTTCAGTGCTCTGTCATTTTCACAAAAGCCAAAACATACAAATGAATCCGTATTATACAACTTTTTTCTTTTTATATACCCACGTTGACTGACCCGATGTCGTATAGCTAAAAGCCGACATTGGTCCTGTGCCTAACACACTTGTGGTCGGTTATACCCAAACCGACATCAGTCATCTACCCTAATAAACCATGATTGGCTTACCTAGACTTTCATTGGTTATGTATGACCGACATCGGTTACCTGTCATAATCTTGCCCATACCCTTTCCCCATTTTAAACCAACACTTAACCAAATTGGCCACCGTTTGGCCTTACCCACCCTTATTATAACCAACCTCCATGCCTACCTTACCTATACCTATCCTTAATTGTGTTTTGGGACTTGTTATTTTACCCATACCTCGGCCTTACCCGTGTCGTGACCTCGCTACCTGGACTTGGAACATTGTTAATGACCTATGAACTCATGTGCTTGCTATACCTTGTGACACTATTACCTGTGTTGTTTGACCTAATGACCTTACCTTGCCTATTACCGTGTTGTTTATCTTGACCTAACCTTTGGTGTACCGAAACATACCTAAATGTTCCTACACCTAACCTATGATGTGCTTCCACACCATATCCTATACCTTGGATACCAAAATCACCTCAACCTTGTTTGGATAAACCTATTGACCTTGGATGATGTAGAGTTTGCATGCTCTTCAACCTAGTACCGTGCCACAACTTATACATGTGTGTGCATTCAAATATCACTACCTTTGACCATGGCCCATTACCTTGATTACCTAATTGGACCTTTACCCCATTACCCCCATTTTCCACCTTCCTCTTCATCACATCCACCTTTATCAAACCACTCACCAATTATTTCTTTTGCCTCACCAGTTCCTAGTTTGAGGGGATCACCCTCACCCACACATGGGGCAACCACATCATATTTTTTTCAAGTATCACTTACTAATACAAACAACGCAACAAAAAGGGGAAAAATGTAGACACCAAAATTGGGTCACACTCCCCTTAGCACCCCATCAAATAACCAACCCAAACATATTCACTTAACCACGCCCTCCACACCACATTAATATTAATTAAATTAAATTAATACGCATCCTCATAATATTCATCATTTAATTACATTAATTGACCTAATTTCCACTTCACCTAGACACCTCATCTAGCCACCTCACCCTAGACCTATTCTTGACATGTTTCCATAACTAACTAGGACCTAATATTACTTGCCTTAATGAGCTAAGATTTGGTCCAACCCTAAAATCAATGCCTAATATTTCTCTAACCACATTCCTGCTCATTAGAAGGGAAACTTCCGTTCTAAGCCGTGACAAAAAAAACCAACTTAGTTCAAGAAATTATAAAGATCTTCCCATTTTAGTAAACCTAGGTAATCCCACCTTAATCGACACCGGTCGACATAATCCAATGCCAGTCAAGAAGGAACCGTCATCAGTTACCATTTATGGACCTAAGAAACCTTATTTTTGGGGTTGGCACATTCTGAGAGCAAGAGGGAAAGAAATAGAGCTACATGCAAGCAGAACCAACATCCTTTCACGCATCCAGACATCCAAAGCCATCACCAGGATAGATATTGAAGCATTGCACTCATGGAATCATTCTGGGAGCCACTGCTACAATATCCAACACTATTCTTCTGATCAACAACCACCTCCATTTAGCCATCAAAACCTACATCACAGTAAGTACATCTCTACCAACATTGTCTATTTTAGCATAGTTAACTTTTGTCATTCCTGTCATTTGTTTATACTTTGCATGTTCATTCCTCCATTGCTTATTATCTTGTAATTCAATCATTTCCCTTACCCACACCACCAAATCACCATTCTAAGCTAATATCCATTTTTGAGCATACCTGAGATCTCCACAAACCTTCTCATCCACTCTCCCAATTTCATTTGACCTTAGATTAGCCCATGCAATTTGATCTATTCGAGTTTATTTTACCTTGACCATATCGACGCCGGTTATCCACAACTATCATCAGTTCTACCTAAAATGACATATGTCATACCCAATTGACGTCGGTCTATGTGTTTTATACCTTGACTAAGAACCGACCCAACAATCATCTCACCAACTGACTTAAACAACCTGAATCGACTCACTGACAAGTCCCAACACCCTGACAACTACCTACCTTTCTGATATGACCATAGCCTAGCCTGTTATGTTAAGATTTTATTATTGTACTTGAATGATAAACCTAAATCATATCATCTACAGTAGGATTTCCTTTATTTCTGGTATTAAATTGTTTTAAACCGTGGATTGACAACCATCTAAGAAGTATCAAACTTCCTGGAACTAGCATACGCTAGGCAGTCCACTATAATATATCATTTAACTATCTTTTTGTGGTCTTGTTTTCTATTACAGGTAGTTCCTCCTAGCCAAAAGGAATCTCTCACAATCGACATTGGATCAAGAAGTCAGAACACACGAAAAAACCATCAACCGACCAACATAAACAAGTATTCCTCCTTCGCCCTTACCCTTATCTATTTCGTCATTTTCAAAACAAAGAAACACATATTGCATTGTCTTGAGGGCATTTAATCTTATTTACTAGTATTCTACATGATCACTTTACTACACATGTTAGATTGATTCCTTATATGTCATTATCTATATCATCCACATATGTAAGTTCATGTCTTTATCTAGTTGTGATTGTAGATACAAATCTTTCACATGCCACATGGATGCGCACCTTCTACCCTTCCTACCCTGGTCACCGGGGGCATCCAAATTTGTCTCACAAAGGTTTCTATTGTTTCATTTTGTACTTAGCACTTTACACTACTTGGTTATTCACACTTTGACATACTGGTTATTTCTCTAACATGTTAATGGGTGTTCCACGTGTAATGATTTTTATAGGGTTACATGTTTCCATGACTACTTCTTTTTCTTATTTGTACTTGTATGTCATTATTTGCTTCTTATATGCGGGCCTTTACCTATGTTTGGTGTGCACAATTTTTTTGTCAAGCTTGTGGCCATGATGGCCTTACGTGTCTTCTGCAACATCATGAGGGATGTCCCATATTTGTGACCTTCGTGATTTGTTTTGAAAGTAACCTTGGAACTTTGGTCGAGATAAATAAGCTACTCAAGGAGATTTTGATTACGAGAATGAATTGTGCACGATGCATTGGTTGAAAAGGGAAGAAACTTGAATTCATAGTCTCTTTGCACTTGGAGATCTTCGAAATTATGCTAAAAAAGAATGTGGGTGCTCGAGGTTATGGCATTGTCACTGTTAAGAAATGTAATTTCTTTCACCAATGAGGAAGTGGTTGGGAATGTTTCTTCATACAAAAGGACCATTCCCAAAAAAGTTCTTGATTCCTTAGAAGGATCTCTTATGAATATTCAAGAGAGGATTGATAAAGTTGTTAGGAATTTCACGATGAATTCAATCAATAAGATGGTAATGCTGTAATCATACATTAAGAAGTTTTGAAAAAAGGATTGTTGCAATTCAAGATAGAGAAATAAGTTGTGGCTAAAGCAGATGGGAAATTGCTGAACTATATGTTCGAAAAGTATATTCAGTATCAAAACAAAAAGAAAGTGTAGGACTTATAGTTGGCAGATCTTCCTTCTTCTTTTTTCTCTTATTTCTTATGTCCCCGGATGTAATTACAATCTTAAAAGTTATTGGTTTAAAAACCATTACTTTAAGTTATTTGGAATGAATCTTTGAGTTAAGTGATAAATGTGCACAATTTTGGATTGAACTCCTAAAGCATGTAACTAAGAGATGAATCAAATGAAGATGATTGCCAGATGTTATCTTTAATTCTTGTTCATGTTCAAGTTCAGTTGTATTTTCCCATTTGTAATTTCCACTCTACATGCTATAAATAGAGGAAGAACCTACATGTTAAAGGATCATAATTTGTAATCATAATTCATGTGTTCCAAACTTTAAATTGAGACCCTTGATAGCTTTCTACAAGTAGAGAAATAGAGAAGAGTTTTCTGGAGAACTTTGTGTCAACGGTGCATTCATCTCGTATTTATTTCTAGATCTATTCATAAACTTTGTGTTACTCTCAGATATAGATCTGAAATTTCCCTTTGCTTTGAATTTTCTATTTCATTATCTATTTGTTTTAATCTATGTGCATGTGATCAACTCTCAGAAACTATTGATTAGGTTGCACATATTATCTCCTTTCTTCTGTTTCCTTTCTTTTACAAACTTACTTACTTGCCGTAAACTGCGCTCTAGCTATGGTTCATGAGCTACATAGTTAAATTAATACCCACAAATAGATATTATGATATATAACTGAAAAATCTTACACGGGAGCCTCACCGGTAAATGAGGGAGATTTATCTCATGACTACCTAGGTTTTCAGCTATGCAGAAAATCTAGCCAATAGTTTTTGGCGACTCCGCTGGGGAACAACACAAATTAGTAGACCAGAGATTTCTCAAGTTAGAAGCCATAGATCCAGTCTTTCACTAGGAAGAAGAGCGCAAACTCATCCAGATCCGGATCATCTTCAACATAATCTAGTAGCTAGAATTATTCACCAAGTCTATTCTCAAAGAAGACGCACTCCATTCATCATGATGCATAATCAACCACTTGCCACCTGCAGCCTTTAGACCTATGAATCTATCTCCTCCTATGCATGATTTACCAAAAGGGAAAAGAAAGAGTTTTATGAAATTCTTTGGAGATGGAAAGTAAAATCTAGATGAGCACTTGGCTGAGTTTTTCATATCCTATGGAGTGCTTGCAGTTGAACATGAAAATGTATCTGTCAGACTCTTCATAGAGACTTTGCATGGGCTGGCTAGAGAATGCTTCTACTAGATAGCTCCTGGTACCATAACCAACTGGGATACTATGCGTGATGCATTCCTAAAATATTCAAACCCACTGAAGATTCCAGTACCTTGATAACTCAACTGAAGAAGGAGCCATAAGAGCACATGCGGGATTTTATTGCAAAATTCCAAAGATTACTGTACAAAATTCTGGCTTCTGCTTCTCTAAATGATGAGAATCAAAAAGTTTTCTTCATCAATGCTTTACTTCCTGAAGTAAGCTATAAACTATGAGGAGCACGTCTTGTTGAATTGTTAGTAGCCCAAAACATGGCAGTTGAAATTGAATATGACCTCATCATGGCTGGAAAAATAAAGAGAAACACTTCCAAGATGAAAGTTCATCTTCTGCTACTACATCTGATTCACTATTGCAAAAGTTAGCAAATGAGATGTCATAGATGAAGAAACAAATGGCTCAAGTGGCTCAAGGAAACAACCGCCCCGATCGAATTTCAACAACAATTGAAACCACATTGCTAGTTCCCAAAGATTAGCAATTGAAGCTACTCCCAGAAACAATGTGGAGATGAATGAAGAAGACCAAGAAGTTGACACTGATCAAATCGAGAATGATGATTTTGTAGGTCCTACTAGTGAATCCAACATTAATTACCTAAACTACAAAGCTAAACATGACGATGAGAAGCTTCATGAAGATGATCATGGTCATACATATGCAGTATTTACAAAACCACAAACTCGCCAAGTTGAGGCATCAGATGACAAACATAGAAGGAAAAACCCTTTACCTTCTTCTTTAGCTCCTAGAAATAAGAATGTGAGTTCTTTGTCTCAACCACGTAGTAGCTCAGGTATCTGAATCTATTCCTTCTTTTGACATTATGAACATGTCAAGAAAACCAGATTTCAAATGTCTGAAGATGAATACTTGAGAGTCTTTCTTGAGTAGCTAAATAGGCTAGTCAAATATGTACAATCACCAGGACAATCCAATACATCAAAAGGTATTTTTCCTAAGCCCAAAGATACTCCTCCCCAGAACAAAAATGTAGTTGTTAAATCCTCACCATATTTTGAAAGAGTGGAACCATTCTATGTTTCCCTATTGCTTAATGGTTTCAAGTTAAGCAACTGCATTTTAGATTCAGGTGCTTTTGATAATGTCATTCTAGCTAAAGTTTCAGATTTTCTTGGGCTTACCCTAACGAAGACCATAGGAAGGTGCTATTCCATGGTGAGACAAGTCCCTTTAATCAGAAAAATAAAAGATGCACAAGTTGTTCTAGCATCTTTTCCCGACAAAAATATGACAATCTTAGTTGCAGATATTCTTGTTTCCTACGGGATGTTATTGAGAAGACACTTCTGCAAAGAGCTGGGAGGAGAAGTAAAGATGGATTGGTTATGTGCTCATATTCCTATCAAAGGAATAAATCAGAAGTGGAGCCAGAAAAGAAGTTCAAGTACACGGTGAAAAATCTAAAGATCCTAGATCTCATATTCTTTTTCATGGGTTTGACCACGGTGTATACTTCTTAGAAATGGATAAAGGCATTCCAGAGCTCGAACTTCAACCAGAGCTAGCACAAGAAGAGAAAATGTTTGGATGATGGAGTTTAAAGGAACAAGTTGTTCTTTTGGATCAGGAGTTGGCATTCTACTAATATCTCCAGATCATGAGATATTCCCATACTCCCACAAGCTGATGTTCGAGAACACCAACAATATGGCGGAGTATGAAGCATTGTTTCTAGGAATGAAACAAGCTAGAAAGAAAGGAGTAAAAATCCTCAAAGCCCAAGGAGATGCTTTGGAATTCTAGTAAAGAAAGTTCGAGGGAAAAATCAAGTAAAAGAGATGAGTTGAAGCATTACAGAGATAATGTGCTTTCTTCCACACTCGATTTTACACCTTCTCTATCAACTTCATTCCGGCAATCGAACCCCAAGGCATATTCTTTGTCACCACACGGTTGCACTATTAAATCCAAATAGACCACCATCCATATTCAGACAAAGAACCTATAAAATGGAGATGGTCTACCACCCCAAATTCCTTGATAATGTTGAATAGTGGAAAATTTTCAATGAGGACAAACAAACATCTACATTTTTAGAACAAGGCAACTTTGACAAGTTGTATGTTGAAGGGAGTAAGTCACTACCATGACAAACATTCAGAGCATAACTGATTTAGATTATGGTGACCGTAGTGGAGTAATACAACCAAAAGGTAACAAAATCATCAAGCGTTTAGTTTCCTTCATGGAGAATTTCAACAAACGTGATCAGTACTTGAAGAAAAAAAAAGAATATGGTGATAGTTCTTCCTCATAAATGTAGCAGGTAAATCTAGGAATGAAGGAAGTTGATGCAGACTTATCCACCACAGAGAGAAGAAAGGATGAGCCACCACCAGATGAAGTTGATAAGGACTTGCCTAAGGTATTTGACAAGAAGGCCAGAGAAAGGAAGTTCAAGATTGGAGACTGGGTACTCTAGTGGGACAAGAGACATGAACCAAAGGGCATACACGGTGAATATGATTCACTCTGGAAAGGTCCCTTCATGATCAAGAGATCTATTGGAATGGATAATTTTTTCCTTACCTACCAAGATGGAATTGATTTACTAATTCCTTTCAATAGGAAGCATATGAAGTTGTTCAGGAACTGAGATATAGGGTAAAACCTATATGTATATAAATAAAACTTTGGTGTTTTATTTTCTTTTTCTTTTTCTTTTATTTTTGTGGCTTGACCTTGAACCTAAAAGACAAGATACAAAACCAGAGATGTTGGGATCTCATCTTTACCCTTGTCATTTTTATAGAGGAAAATATGTCCACAGATGGAGTGAATGGTGTCCCCATATTTCACGCTAAAATCTTGGACTACCCATTTAAAAAAAATGTTCTTTTAAAATAACGGGTATTTTTATGTTTTTATTACTAGAAGATGTCTATATTATGTTAAGATATTCCCGAGTGAACCATATGAGCCAATTTTGAAAAATACCTAGATGCTGAAAATCATTTTATCCCTCCACCAAGTTTTGTCTCAGGAAATTTTTATTTAATTATTTATTAAATAAATAATGCCCCGTTTGAAGTTAATTGTGCTCTGGTTGAATCTTGTTGAAGTTTTGCATGCCAATATTCACTCATCTCAATAGGGTTTTCACCAAGAATGAATTCAAGGCATTGTCTGCAACTTCTGGCAATGTTTTTGCTTTTATTTATTTATTTTGTGTTTTTCTTTAGTTTTCTCTGTAGTTTCTTTGTGAAATTACCCTAGGTTAATTCCTTCACTAGTATAGTTTGTTTAATTTCCTGAAGCATCTAGAGATCATCTACCGACATAGCACCAGAAGGAATCAACCTCAAAATGCAAGCTTCTGACCAAAAAAGATGAAGTCATGCACAAAAAGTCTCTCCCAGGCAAGTCACATTTTCTGGAATTAATGAGTGTAAACAATGAATGAAATTTTTGTAGCTGCAGGCAGGTGAGAATTTATTACTTGCCTTGTAGGGTACTTTTTCCCATGAATTCAAAGTCACTTAAGTTGCAATGGGAAAATTAGAGGTGGCAGGTAGGTAGGAATTTCTTACCTGCCTTGTAGGGTAAAAATTCCCATTATAAAATAAAGAAAAATCACTTAAAGCACCGATGAGAATTTTCTGCCTGCCTAGCAGGCTAACTTTTCCCATCAGAAGGTTTTATTCACCCAAACAAGTCACACTTTT
Source organism: Taxus wallichiana var. yunnanensis (assembly GCA_018340775.1). Classification (NCBI taxonomy): domain Eukaryota; kingdom Viridiplantae; phylum Streptophyta; class Pinopsida; order Cupressales; family Taxaceae; genus Taxus; species Taxus wallichiana. The sequence goes on from CM031234.1 coordinate 81,596,301, forward strand.
TCAAAGGGGGCTAATTTTAATGCAAGTCGCACTTTTTGGAAAGTCACTTAAGCTGCAGTGGGAAAATTAGAAGCAACAGGCAGGTGGGAATTTATTACCTGCCTTGTAGGGTAAAAATTCCCATGATGAAAGTCAAATCACTTAAGTGGAAGAAGGGATTTTTAGAGTTGTGGTGCAGGGTGAAAATTCCCATCAGAAGTTGACTTCTTAAATTTAGAATTCACCCATGTCAAAAAGTGCGACCCATTTGGTGATTAAACAATGATATTAATGACATTTATTAATAGCTTTTCTGCCTAATTTTGGTGCCATGGATGAATAGAAAGTCAATGCATGAAGGCTAGTCAAAGAGAATTGAAGGTAGCATGCTAAAAATAAATAAATTAAATTTATTTAATGGCAGCTAGCAGCATGCAAAAATAGGCACCCAATTTGGGTGAATAAACATGTTTGTTTATTAATTAATTGCCAGAAATAGAATGGAAAATTATTAGAAATAGAATGTTGAGGGTTATATAAGCATGGGATGTCATAATGAAGATGTAATTAATTCATTTTGTAAAGGATTGCAGCCTAGACAGTTTTGGCACCCAAGGAAGGAGGATTTTTGCATCAAAAAGTGTTTTTCATTGCGGAAAGCTTCAAAGTTTGGCGCCTAGGGTTGGAGGAGCTTGATTTAAGCCTTGTTAATTATCTGCATGTTGGTATAAGTGCCCAGGTGAAGTTAAAAATATTTATGTTTGCTTTGCATGTAAATAAAGCCTCAAATTTTAGGGTAACAGACTTTATATGCATATTTTTGTGATAAAAATCAAGTGTTCATGCTTTGGATTCCATCTTTATGCAATTAATAGTAGGTATTCATAACATATGCTTATATAAGTGAAAGGAAGTTCAAATCAATGTCAAGTACATTGAATATATCTTCTGAATATGAAGAAATTACTAGATCTACACCAATTGCAAAGAATTTCAAAAGGATTAAAAGAAAAAGAGTTCAAACAAAGGTTTCTCTAATAAAGATTGCTTTGGCCATGATGAAGTGAGATAAAAGAGAAGGATCAACAGAATCATGCATTACTTTCAGATTTACTGATATCAATGACACATATTTAGGCCCCAAAATCCTCTCTAAATTGATTGATAAATCCAGGGCTAGAAAGACGTCTCTTATGCAGGCAATAAAAAGTAGTGGAATTATTCGAGCTTCAACATTCCCAATCATAACTCAGTTGCCTGAATTTTTCATGGAGTGTGCAAGGTCATACCATCTCCTATCTAGAACAATCCAGGATGCTACAGGAAATATGATAATCAAGATGGATGCACAATTTATCAATTATTGTCTAAAGATTCCAACATGACCGATGGTGACTATAATTAGCATGTTGGATGTTGGCAACAAATGGGAGAAGCAAAAAGAAAACTGTGTGCATAATGAATAGTAGATATATGAAGAAGCCTAGGTCTCCATCAAAGTTCTGAGGACTCTTCCATGATCTAATTTAGTGCAGGAAGAGGATGATATTACTAAATTTCTATGCAGGATAAATGGAGAAGCCAACACTCACAACTTCCACTCATGGATGTATGCCTTCATTAGAACCATTGAGATCAACAAAGCTGATTCAATAATCAATTGGGCAGAGATCATCAGTGATAACATCGGTGAGCAGCTCCGAAGTGTGAGGTAGACATACAACTTCAAGATGACTTCATACCTGGTATACACAACAACTTCGCAGGGTATATTTTCCAAGCTGGATAGATGGGGCATACTCTCGAAGGATCCCATTTTTGAGTGCTACCCGCAGTTGACAGTTCCTGAATGCCATAAAGATTACAAGGTGGTCAATGATGGATTCTTCTATGGATTCATTTGCAAATTGAACAATGATCTGAAGACCAATAGGGTGAGAAAAGAAGCTTGGGAAGTTGTATCCTAGCATGGTTGTATTTTCATTAGGGTTCATTTTAAGAGACCTCTTGGAAATTGGAGGTGGAAAATACCTAGTGAATATCCCCGGAAACAATTTCACTGAAAGGTGATTTTTGGGGTTTGTGTGCAAATGTTTCACATGAAATAAAGGATGTAGATGTGCGACATGATATTTTCTACCACGCATCGAAAGGTTGTTGACGCATGCCAAAACCTCCTATCACGTGTCGCCAGGTTGTTGACCTGCATAACAAACTTGTTATCACACGATAACAACCTTACTAACGCACATCAATGAGGGTGCTTTCTAACAAATCTTCTATCATGCGTCTACAACCTTCACCCTCCTGCGTGACGTCAACACCACCCTTCATCATGCACCAACACCGCCCTCCTCCTGTCACGTATCAACTCCGCCCTCCTGTCGCGCATCAACACCATTCTCATGTTACATGTTAACACCGCCTCTGTCATGTGTCAACACTGACCTCCTATCATGCGTCAACACCACCCCTCCTATCGTGCGTTAACACCACCCTCATGTTGTGCATCAACACCTCCCTTGTGTCACATGTCAACACTACCATCCTATCGCACGTCCTCGTAGCCTCCGCCCTCCTATCACGCATTAATGAAACCTCCTTGTCATGCGTCATTGGAAAATTTTTTTCATGCATCTGAGAATAATGCTTGTTTCCTAGTTGAAAATTTGATGAATATCTATAAAAATACACTTTATGTACTAGCCTCTATTGCTTTGCAAGTTTATTGTACTTGATAATAGATATGCCCCAGTCTTATGAGTGAAGTAGAAGTGCTCTACTTAGTGAATAATCTTGGATTATATGGGGGATATATTTAAAGCGTAGGTGAAGCCGACCCTAAAAAAATTAAACTGTAATTTTTAGGCGAATAGGTCACTGACCCACGCCAGAAAATTCACCTTTTCAAATTTTCCTAAAATGGAATATTCACCATATTACGAATATTCGCCACTAAAATTATCCCCGATTTTCATCCAGTTTGCAAACTTCACATACCTTAGGGTAACCAGATTTTGGGAGAACCAGTCAAGTTTCCAAGATATCTAAGTGACAAGTGGGTCATCATGGAATTATACAGGCAGCTCGTGGAGATGCATGACCTACAATCAAAGTGACACAAGTCTATAGGTTCCTTTCCGATCACAGTAGGCTATTACAACTGCCAAAGCATCCACAAGGCTAGAGGAATCGAAGCTGAAATGTTTTCTAAGTATGAGCATGAGTTCTTCCCAGCACGGTTGAACTTTGATCCATATGGGGTAGCAAAGAAGACAATCTCCCAGGAATACTCGCATGTGCCTTCATTAGAAGACTTCTGGATGAAGTGCAGAAATGAGTACGAAGTCAGAAAGAAAGACTTCAGCAGGTTATCGGCGCAACAAGTGTTTGATTATGGATTAGCTCGGATACCTGCAGATCTCACAGATGATGGGCCTGTGTTACTTGACACTTATCATCAGATGGGAGGGGATAGAGCTGCTCTTCAGGAAAACATTGGTGGCTGCCACACGATCGAGGAAAGATCTGTCAGCAGTTCGGTCAACACCTTGAACTAGTTGCTGACAAAGGGGTATTACCTTGATGAAGCTTTGATGAATCAGATCATAGGAAACCTTAGTGCAAGAGACTCCATCAAAAGAAATCACGAAGGTGAAAGTAGTAGAAGGCATGAAAATATTAAAGTGCACAAGAAGTCTCATACATAGGAAAAGGTCACTTCTACGGCTATGATTCTAGTTCCAACTTCTCGATGTCAACTCACAACACTTCACCTACCTTTAAACCTCAAGGATACCTTGTCATTCCTCCATTGAACCTAGTAAAATTTGTGTTTTCTCCTCAGCCACTCTGATCTTCACCACTTCATGAAGAAAAGCTAAAGTTACAGATGGCAGAGTTTGAAAGGGTATTGTCTTTGGATAATTCAGAAGATGGCAGTCATGACACTATAGAAAACTCGGATGGAGAAGAACCAGAGCATGAGATGATGGTGAATTCAATGAATTATCATTCTCTAAAAATCAATTTCTCAAAGTAGTTGGCTTTGCAAAGAAATCCCGAAGCTAGAGAGGAGATCAACACGGAGAAACATGACTTGCAGCTGCTCCTGAGTTTGGGTAGAAAAGATAGAAAACCTAAAGTTGCTAAGGTGACTTCTAGGTTGATTATTGAAGAATCAGGGCAAAAGTTCACTGAGGTATCAGTTCCAGCAGAGGGAAAGTAGAAAGGCAAGCTTACGACAATAAATATATTAGTAACCAAGGTGCCAATAGGTCAAACTACTACTGAAGGATTAAAGCAAGACATATAGACACTAATAAATTCTTTATTCCTTAAGCTTGACAAAGAGAAGGTAGAAAAAGATGAACTTCAAAAGCAGGTTTCCCAGTTGTGCGAGATCATTGCTAAGGTTGCCAAACCTTCCTCTCAGCCAATTTCAACACATGAGCAGGTGAGTGATCATCTGATGCAGGAAGTGGAAAATGCAGGTAACCAAGTTAAACCTATCAATGAATGGAAGAGCTTAATCATTCACCAAACTTCTGTATAACTCAAGGAGGTGCCAACTCATCTAAAGGTTATGAAGGATGCATTATTTCAGCTGAAGCAACTAGTAACGAGGCATGATATATATGAATACGGTGGGTGAAAGTAACTTTGGGCACTTTGGTCGATATAAATAAGTTTGTTGAAGGATATTTTGATTACGTAATGAATTGTGCCTGATGGATTGGTTGAAAAGGGGAAGAAACTTGAATTTATAGTCTCTTTCCACTTGGAGATCTTCAGAATTATGCTGAAAAGAATGTGGGTGCTTGAGGGTATGGCATTGTCATTGTCAAGCAATGTAATTGCTTTCACCAATGAGGAAGTGGTTGGGAACGTTTCTTCATACAAAAGGACCATTCCCAACAAAGTGCCTGATTCCCTAGAAGGATCTCTTCTGATGATTCAAGAGAGGATTGATGAAGTTGTTAGGCCTTTCATGATGAATTCAATCAGTAAGTTGGTAACGCTGCAATCAAACATTAAGAAGTTTGGGCCTAGTTTGAAGGAGGTGGAAGCGAGCATCAAAGTTTTGAATGAAGGATTTATGCAATTCAAGATAGAGAAATAAGTTGTGGCTAAAGCGGATGGAAAATTGTTGAACTATATGTTTGAAAGTATATTCAATATCAAAACAAAAATAAAGTGTAGGAATTATAGTGGCGAGATATCCCTTCTTATTTTTCTCTTTATTTCTTATGTTCTTGGATGTAATTGTAAACTTAAAAGTTATTAGTTTAAAAACCATTACTTTAAGTTATTTGGAATGACTCTTTGAGTTAAGTGATAGATGTGCACAATTTTGGTTTCAACTCCTGATGCATGTCACTAAGAGAGGAATCAAAGGAAGATGATTTCAAGATGTTCTTTTTACTTCTTGTTCATGTTCTCGTTTCCCATTTGTAATTTCCACTCTATGTACTATAAGTATAGGAAGAACCTACGGGTTAAAGAATCAAAATTTTTAATCAGTATTTTGGTGTTCTAGACTTTGAGCTGAGACCCTTGATAGATTTCTACAAACAGAGGAATAGATAAGAGTTTTCTGGAGAACTTTGTGTTAATGGTGCATTCATCTTATATTTATTTCTAGATCTATTCATAAACTTTGTGTTATTCTATATCTAGATCTGAAAGTTCCCTTTGCTTTGAATTCTGTATTTCATTATCTATTTGTTTTAATCTATGTGCATGTGATCAACTCTATAAACTATTGATTGAGTTGCACATCTTCTCTCCTTTCTTCTTGTTTCCTTTTATTTTCCTCTTCTACAGATTTTTCCTTTCTTTTACAACTACTTACTTGCTGAAAAATGTCTAGCTATGGTTCATGAGCTACATAGTTAAAGTAATACCCACAAATAGATATTAGGATATATAACTGAAAAAATCTTACACAGGAGCCTCACCAAGAAATGAGGGAGATTTATCTCATGATCGCCTATGTTTTCAGCCAAGGGCGAAAATCTAGCCAACACAATCGTATGAGAAAAATGTAGTCAAATTGGGGGAAACAACAACATTTTGTGACACCACACACTTTACTAACCATGCAGTACATTACACACCGTAGCAACTACAAATACATTCCACCCTAGGTTAACTCTCATCACTTTTTCTTTGTGCATTTTTTTATCTTTAGTTTCCATGCTCCTCCATATTTTTGTCACTCCACACTTTTTCTAGTCCTTCGGCATGTCTCTACTACAATCTTCATGGAAATCATGTACGCATCTCTATCTATTTTATGTTACCCAGATTTCAGATCACAAACACAAAGTGGGGGAAAAATGTAGTAAAAAAATCATGCACTTTAGACATTTATTTATTTCAATTTCATACTACTATTTAGAAGGTTCTTGAGTGAAGAAAGTAATAATTAACCCCCGTCTTTTGGCCATCTTGTTTTATTTTATTTCATCATTACCACCCCTTTTTAGCCACATGCCCAGTTTGTTTCAGCCATTTCCCATCATTTTATCCTTAGCTGGGGCACTCGGGCGATCTTGGGGTGCTCGTGGGCACCTGAGTCCCACCGAGGTGGCCCGGTCCTTTTCACACTTTCCCGCCACTTTTTGGGCTCTTTCTAGCCATTTGACATCTTTATTTTTCTTGTGGTTATCCTTTTTAGGGTTAATTACAAAATTAGATCAAGAGAACCCTATAAATATAAATTTATGAGACCATAATGAGGGACCTAACATCACTTACTACTATCACTCCATCTAGAGTTGCATCCATCTATTACATTGGAGATCACTTGCATCCACATAGCTCCATCATCAAGGCTAGGACATTTGCATCACACTTCATAGGGGAGGGATTCTATTCTATTCCATGCACACATTCTATTACATTTTCTACACATAGTTATTGCTCGCTACTTCACAAAGTGTGAATGACATAAGAGAAACCTAGGGAATGTTCACACACACTTACACATAGAACTACATTGGGTCTGAGATGTAGTGTAGTGATCAATTAGTAAGTCCACCATTGTGGTAGCTAAGATTAGTATGACCCCTTCATATGTATTATTATTTTTTAGGGTTTGATGCTTATTTTGGGGTCTTGTATTCATCTTAGAGTATTGGTGACATTTAGCGTAGGACAATGAAGTTGATGTGACACACAACGAGGGTTTTAGACCACCTTCCGACCCTATAAAAACCATTTTTAGATATTTTTCACAGACCAAGGTGCCCAAATTTCATACCAAAGTGCTTGTAGGTGCCCTAGTATAGAGAAATAGTCCAGATCCACTCTTTTTGAGACTTCTGCATAGTCATTCCTACTCCTGATTTTTCCAATTACCTCTGTGACACTCTCCGACAGTCATCTATTATCAGCTAAGTTCTTTCCTCACTCTCTTTAGCACATTAGGGTTAGCATTTCCTTTTGCATATTTGTTTATCTTGCTTGCATACTTCTTTACTTGCATTTATTTACTTTATTTACAGTTGTTCATAGCTTAGATTAACTATCTATATACTACTTAGTCCATTTTTAGTTAATCAATGACAAATTTTTGACAACATTTTATGCTTCCACAAACCATTTGTCATTATTTTCTCAATTTTTATTCCCTATGTACGTGGGTGAGGCCTCTTAGGTGCTTCTAAGGAATTTTTTTGATCAAGGAATGAAATTGGGGCCCTTGGATCTATTATAAACCTATGATTACTTTCCAATTTCCATTTGATACATGAGTAGTATGTGCATACCCATTTCTCCCCTTTCATTAGTTCTCCATTGCTATGAAATTACCTCTATTTTCATTTACATTCATGGAGTGTTCTTAAATTGTATAAATTGATGAAGTGAATGCTTTTTCAAATCATCTTTCAACTTAATAAATTGGGCTTACCATTAAGTTAGATCTATGATCATTTTCTTAGTTCAGTCTTTAGGTTTCTAATTTAGTTCATGCTTTAGGTGTTAGAGTTAGACATAATTGTGATTAATTCAAGGATATCATAATGAATATTTGGGAGAGTAGCCATGTATGTTTTATTGAGTCATAAATGAGATAATGTATTTAAAAGGAAGATGTCATTTGAGTTTGAAGATATTCACTCAAATTGTTATAATATTCATTTGGTAATTTTGTGCATAGGTATGATGTGTAATAACAAAAACATCTGGCCATAAAATCCTTTTAGAATTAAAGATTCATTTACACTTAATAAACTTAACTAATGCAATATTTTAGATTCCAAGTAATGGTGATTTATAGTTAGGAAAATATCTATGTATTTTAGTTACTAATTGTGTAAATTATGGGAAGATGTAGAAATTATGTAGATTTATACAACTCTTATATTATCTTCAACTCCTTCATCTCAAGTATTACAATTTTTTTCCAACGAGAAAAGGTGTATGTGAATTTGGAATGATCAATCCCCTTTTTTAGTTAATGCTTGTTGTACTTACCCTTACAAGACCTTTGTTTTATCTTGTATATCTTTAGAGGAATATCTATTATAAACTTAGCTTCATGATTTATTAGATGTGCTTTAAGTCTCTTTATAAAACCAATAAGTTATAGATATCCTTATATTTTTGCAAGAGATAAATTTAGGTTTGTATATTCTCCTACAAATTCATGGCTATGTCCCAAGTGAAACTTAATTGGGTGCTTAGTTGTGGAGGTTTAATTTTTGGACATATATAGTGCGTGTTTAGGATTATCTTGTGATAATAATTTATAGGGTTTTCCCCCTTAGCCTTGTAGAACTTGAAGTAGTAGAGAAGTGACAAATCGTTATCATATTTTTGATCTTGAATCCTTCACCAACTTGTTGAAGAGAACCGATATTACTACAATTGACTCATTATTCACCTTCTCTTCACTAAATTATAAGTGTAACAAATTTGAGATCCCATAGAGTGATTGTAAATGGAGGAAGCTAGACTCTTTAACATGGTTGAGTTCTTCAAACCTTATGTAGTAGTTTCTATAAATGATGTGCAAATATTTAATGGAGATTTTGGAGATCCTTAAGCACTTTAGTGTAAATATTTATGATAGGAGATCATAAGAATTCCATATTATTTATGAAATGTATTTGAATTGCTTGTATAGACTTCTATAGGGTAAGCATTCACATTAAGTCCGACCTAGGAAGATGAAATGATACATATAAGAGATTCAAATTGAAAAAAATTAGATGAAAGGATCCAATATTGGAGAGAGAGAGAGAGAGAGAGAGAGAGAGAGAGAGAGAGAGAGAGAGAGAGAGAGAGAGAGAATTATTTCCAAAGGATAATTTTTCAAACTTGAGTTTCTACATTCCCCCCTTTAAGTGTGTAATTGAAAATTACATGCTTAAAGGAAAGTATACTTGAGTGTGCATACATTATCTTCATTCAATAGTTGGTGTCCAATGTGTTGGTGTTGGCATGCTCCATGATAAAACCTAAAACATATAGTGTAGTCAATGCCCATAGTAGAAATTGAATTATAAATCAATTGTAAATAATATTTGTAACAAAGATGTAAAATTTAACTTGTACTTAGTAAAACAACAAACATGAAAAACAAGGAATAAATAAACTTTTTCATTTTGCAAAGGGAGGATATTCTATTCTTTTTATAATTTGGAGATTTGATTTTTTTGTTAAACTACTGAAATATTGGGAGTGATCACTCCCCAATCGTGCCAAAGGGGAAGCCAAATTAGGAGAGAGAGGTCTGAAGCACGGACATGTAACCCGATATCTTCCCACACAAATTTGAAAGAGGAACAAAATAACAACCTATGAAAAACTTAGCCACTTTAATACCTTCTAAAAACCCATGGACCACACTCACCGTAGTTAGATCTAGGCCCAAATTTGTAATTATAACATAAGGTCAAAAATGAAAGGATAAAACATGCCCCCATATTTTGTTGTACAAATAGGTATGATTATAAAAATTTTGAGTAATGAAAAAGAAAATAAAGTCCATGATTATACAAATATGTATCTGTCATTGTGTAATGCGAGTTGTGCAATGGAGAAGGAATGAAGTACTCATGCCCCTTTATTATTATTTGAACTGTTTCAAATGTGTTTGAATATGTATTATAAGTATGTAAGAATTTGTAACTATTAGAGTTTTATGAGAACTTTCCCCAAGTCGAAACATCCAATATGATCCATACTATAGTATGATCTTGACCCAAAGTGTAAGATTTTTCACTAATGTAAATTCTACCACTTTTTTGTATACGTAACTATTTATAAGGATCAATACCATGTAAAAACATGCTTTTTTACTATAATAATCTTATAGTGGCTGTAGATGTGAAATATATCCCATTGAATACCAACTCTTTTGGGTACGTGTGATAAATCATTTGAAATTGTAGCTAAAAATGATGTGTACCCATGTTGGATAAGTTTGATAATCTATGTTAGATCACATAGAAGGCTATAATGGTGGTCACCATTAAGATTTTGTTCTTGCAAAAGGGTTTGGTCATAGTGGAAATTATGGCACATAAAATAACACATAACACAACATGCAAGAGTAGTAATAGTAATCATGTGTTATATAGTAAAATAAGAACATATGTAAAGTAATAGTCAATCTAGTCAACATAAGAAATAATAATGTAGACACCTAATTTCGAACGCACAATTTTAATAATAAAATTGTAATAATTATCTTATTTCCCATTATTCCATTATAATTAGTTATTTTTCACTAATTATCTAATATTCCCATCTTCTCGATCAATTAATGACATTTTTAAATTAATTTTCCTTTTCCATTACCTTGGATGCTAATTAACGTCACTTCATTAGTTAAAATCCTATTTTAATTAATTAATTAAGCATTATTAATTAAGTAACCTTGCACAATCTTGTATTTAGTTAATAAGCTCTCTTATTGATTAAATGCCCCTCTCAAACCCCTCAAACCCCACTAATTTCATCAAGATCATCTCCAAATGGATTTTATAAGATAAACGTGGCCTATTAATCAATCTTAATTGATTAATTAAACCTTCCCAAACTCCCATGAGTTACTAATATTTAATTGATATCTTCTAATCATGCTTATCCTCTTCTAATTCTACATTTACTAGGTTGTAAGCTTCTCCCAAATTGGAAAGCTATATAAGAAACCTAGTACACCTTGTCACGCCTTACACCTTTTCCTTGTAAGACATCATATATCTCAAGAGAGCATTTCCATCACAAAAATCTTTCATAAATTGAGAAACATCCATTTCTAAAGTTAGTAGGAGAAGATTCAAAAATGACACTTAAGCCATATTGATGAGATCTCTTCCACTTTAGTAAAACCTTTGATCGCATGTAATTTATGTTCAGCTCATATAAGGAAGTATCTACATATCGAGAACATCCAAACATTAAAAGGGAGGTTTGCATTTAGTGTTAGATTTACATTTTGTGTAATTTAATTAAGCTTTTCCTTTTTAGCTCAATCTTGATGTATTTGTTTAAATGAACTAAGTTAGGATTTACTTGGTGTTAAATCCATTCCATTAGCTTAGTTTACTTTCACATGCATACATATGGCATGCCCGATGGGACACCCCTTTGTCTCATGCACATTTATTTTTTCTTAGTTTAGCTTCATTTACCACTTTCATGCAAGTTCTTTCAATTTTTTTGAAATTTCTATGTTTTTGTGCATGTATGTTGGTATTTGGTAGTGTTGAGTCTTCTTTGCAAGTATAAAGGAGGCAAAGTGTTGTCAAAATTTGATCTTGATAAGAAAAATTCAAGCTTTTGCTATTTTTGCCTCGTTTTTCATGATTTTTCTGTTTGAGCGACCTCACCCTGTGTTTCAACACCCTCAATCTATAGAATTTTTGATGCTGTGTTTCAGATTTAGAGACCTTGAGATATTTTCAATGTTTTTGCACTATTTCAATTAACCCGTCATGTGTAATGACCTTTATGTCTTGTATAATGGCCTCAATATCTTTCAACAACTTTGTGCTTTATTTTGATGACCTCACCCTATCAAAAATGAAAACTCATTTTTTTGGTCTTTTTGAGCTATTTCTAGTTTTTGAGTGCTATTTTTATCTTATATATTTACTATTTTATCTCTATTTCTCTGGATTATGTACTTAAATGCACTTATTTACATGTTTATGAAAGATCATAGAGCTTTGCACAACAAAATAATAGAATTCTTCTGTATATCTCATACGAATACATCATTACAGATATATAGAAATATGTAACTCCTATAAATTAGGAAGTTGCTCTAACAATAATCCTATTTAGTTGTGATTGTTACTCATGTAACAATACACAACTCAAATCATATGAGTTGCTAAAACAACTCCAACTAATATATTATTGTTTATATAACAATAATATAACTAACTAATTATTATTTACCTTTCCGTAAATATCCCACTATAATGTAAACATTATATTTCCTAACATTCCCCCCCTTAATGTTTACATGGTAACAATAGAACTTTCACACTTCTTCTACACCCCGCCACCTCTGCATGCTCATGATCTTGGAACAAACTCGAATTGAAGGTAGAATAAGGAACACATCAACTTCTTATCGACCATACACTGTCTGGAACACATCTGACCGACGAGGATGGGAACACACTCAGGAATCATTTGCTTATCAACTAGTCACTATAGGGAATACATCTAACCTAGCGGTGTGGAAACTCAAGAAGTAACACATTTGTGTAGCCTTGAATGGTTTTCTAGAGGCTAACCACAAACCTAGATTTGAACAGAACACATCTAACTGCTTCAACCTCATCATGACTCATAATGTTACATTTCACTATGTTATTTGTTCTCAACTATATTTTTGCATTGGGGAATTTATGTAGGAATAATCACATACACAACTAAAAACTGGAAATGGAACATTGGATCATGTTGATCATGTTCCCCCTCAATGTGAAATTTTCACTTATTAAAAACTGCAAACTGTAAAAATTGAAGTGCATGAAACCACACTGAAAAGCATATACTCACACTATATATATACAACCAAAGCTCTATGAGGCCCTGTAATTGGTGACTAACGAGAGGTCATTGGTTGTCCTCCAGCCTCTGATGCCTCCATCCTCCAATAGTCTACTTTGCTTAGCTCAAATCGGCCAGATTTGGATATGAAGCTCAAATTTTTCTACACTATTTATTATATCTTCCCTCTCGTAATGTGAAACACTTTATTTTTCTGGACGTCGGGTAACACCGAAAATGTGTCCGTGAGGCAATTTTTTTATTTTTACAATATTTGACTCTTGACCTGACTTGACTTGAACTGATCGTAATTACTCTTTTACTTTGAAAATGATAACAAGATATTTTAGACTCAACAATTTTTCACATTGACTATGTGAATTTTTTTACAAAATGTAAAGACTTTACAATGACAAGACTCAATGAATAACAAACTATGACTATATATACTTAAAAATTAAAAATCTAAAAACATGACACTAATAAATAACACTTTGACTAGAACTCACAATGACTATTGACATTAATACTATGACATGAAAAATGACTATATTAACATGAACATGGAATAAATTTGACTACTTGCACCATAAAACAAAAAAATACTCAACAATGAATGACACCAAATTTAATAACAAAACCCGATTTATTGACTTATTTGTGCTACCTCCTAATATTTTTACACTTATGGCTGTGATGACACTAAGCTCTTTCTGTGTAAACTCTAATTCTTTATTTTCTAGGAATGCGTACATAGTTAGACACATGAATCTAAGTATTTGTTGTAGATTTTCTCCAATATACTTTCCAATTGTGATACGACGATAGAAAAAGTGTTGATACTACCAATTTCTAGATTGACCCCACAATACTTCTCATCAGACTGAACAATCAGATTGTAAGAATAGTAGCAGGCAGAAGAGCACGTTGGAAAATTTGTTGAAGAGATGAAACATAAATGATCCAATTGTAGTAGAACATGGGACAATGAGTGCCACCGAGACAATGCAAAGATGAAAATGAGCTTGTGGAGTTTAAACACAATCAATATGATCTAGAGACAGATCCTGTGGCAGATCCTATGGAGGAGATTCAAAAAATAATGGCGAGAGGATCTCATTTTTTTAACTATCTATAACAAGAGATGAGATGAGTTGAGTATGAATTTGATGAATCAGAGGAGGTTGATTAGGAAATTTTTTTAGAGATCTTGACCCTCTAGACCTCAAAATAATAGCACTAAGATTACAAAAAAAATGTTGTTCTTTTGTCAGAGATATTGATCTTTCTATGTATCTGCAGTGTGTAATAGTATTCTTCCAATACTACGATTTTGGTGGTTGACCACAATCCAAATCCAATTGTTCCAAGTAATAAATATTGACAAATGAATGCAATTAAAACCAATAGAAATTCTCAATTCCGTAAAATTTTCAAGCAATGTCAGAACAATGTAGATCCATCCATGATGCCAATGTGAAATCGGAGGAGTTTTTTCAGTGCATGCAAAGTAATACATGGTTAAAATGTAGATATATACACAACTACAAATCTATATATTCTTAGAGCTTCAAATAATTTGATGCACAAATATTTTTGTGTAACTGAAAATTAACTCCTAAAATAGAAACAATATCATACACAGATCTACCATCTACAGGAGCAAAATAGAAAAATAGAAATATTTCGCCCCACAAATTAGTTAAACTCCCATCATAGGCTTCATCTAATTTCCCGATCTGATACCAAATAAGAAAGATCATAGAGCTTTGTATAATGAAACAATAAAATTATTCTATATATCTCATACGAATACATCATTACAAATATATAGAAATATGTAACTCCTATAAATTAGGAAGTTACTCTAACAATAATCCTATTTAGTTGTGATTATTACTCACGTAACAATACAAAACTCAAATAATACGAGTTGTTAAAATAACTCCAACTAATATATTATTGTTTATATAACAATAATAAAACTAACTAATTATTATTTACCTTTCGGTAAATATCCCACTATAATGTAAACATTATATTTCCTAACTATGTTTTCATTAAGATGATTGCTTATTGTGTATTTTGGGTTTGTAAGTACCTATTATGAACATCTAGTGTGATGGAAACAATATGGAATATGGAACATACGAAAGGTAAAAATATCATCAGAAAATCCATTAGGAGAGTAAAAATCAGCTAAGTCTACTAATTTGTAAGGCTGTTATTACTCTTCAGTGAGCTTGTCATGTGGTTTAGCAGCCTTGATTTGTTTTGCGGTTAGCTTTGCCTCAAATATATATATATATATATATATATATATATATATATATATATATATATATATATATATATATATATATATATATATATATATGGTTTTTCCTTGTAGAAAAAAATTCTCACTAAATTTTAGTAGCCTAGTGGTAACTTTATGGAGGTTTTATTGTTCGGTAGCTTAGTCCCTGCTAAATAACGTCTTCATTGATTATATCAACGAATTTGCAATAGAGTTCCATTTTTACTTCTCTCACATGTTTTGTCACGTAGAGTTTTTTTTGAGCATTTTTAGATTTTGAAACTATTAAATCTTGTACGCATGTTTCCATATTTGTTTTCCAAAGACAAAATTCTCAAACAAACAAACCAATTAAAAAAAAAGACCAAGTTGTGTGAACATTAGTTTTTGTTATCTTACTTCACACTTTGCTTTCTTTTTAAATTACATTTTCCCTTTGTGATTGGCATAACATTATTGGATAAATATTGTTGTTAAAAACATAGGTTGTTGGTTAAGTATATTGGATTGATCTTGTTACCTTAAACATTTAGGTTGCTTACAAATCATCATATATTGGATTGATCATTGTCTTAAACATTTTTAAGGGTGTTTGTTTCCTTTTAGAATCATTTTTTGTATGATTATACTTCATCCTAACTACGTATGATATTTTCATGTTCCGAAAGGTGATCTTGGAAATTAGAAACAGATTCTGACATTTTTTCTATTTAGTAGGGTTCAGTGGTTAGGAGGTTATTACCTAATCATTTGGAAAAATCCCATGTGCTAGTGGGCTATATAAATTCATGGGAGGACCAATCATTTTTGGCTAAGTAGGGGTTCACTTTTACGTGGATCCTATGAAGTGAGGGGTGAATTTTCCTCTAATACCCAGGCCCTAGACTAGACCCCATAGGAAATAACTATCATTTTTTACCAAGATCCACTGAAAAATTGGAGTGAAGGGGAGGGGATATTTGACCCTTTGAACCATGTATTGGAATTTTTTTCCTAATTTCACGAACTTTTGTCTCACGTAATGAAAGGTATATCTAGGACGCCTTAATAACTTGTTTATCCTAGCTAGATGAACTAATTTTAGGGTTAGGTTGTGATTTCTTAATTTAACCCTAAAATTATGTGTGTAAACAAATTTAAACCAAAACGTGCTACTTAGTTCAAAATCCTTGATTTAGAAAAAATCATGTGGCGAGACTTTGACCAAAGCTAGGGACCAAATTCTAGAAAGATAATAAAGTGATGTTTTGACCAAATCGGAACAAAGGTATTTTTCTAGATCAACCTTTGAATTATAAAAACACTCATGAGGTGAGAATTTAACCAAGCTAGGGACCTAATTCGTAAGAGAAGAGGGTGACGCTTTTGGCTAGGTTGAACCAAATGTTTTTTCGAGAAAATTCATGGACTTAGTCCATATTCGACTACTCATATCAAAATAAAAAAACATGTTACTCTTCCAAAATCAATACTTATTTGTGCACACTAAAAAATTCACAAATAAAACCTTTTCCCAAGTTAAAACCTTGTTTTAGTGATAAGACAAGGCACAAATTTGTCCAAGTTGTGCCATGTATGTTTCATTACAAAATCATAATTCTCTCACAATTTTGGCTTCATTTATCTAAGTGAATAACTAGAAACTCTACCAAAATTTCATTAACCATTTTGACATTCACATTTGAATCTTGTTTTCCAAACTTTCCTGATTGTTAAAATTACGTTGTTATGCTGTCGATTTTTTCCTAGTTTCCTTAGAAAAATTTAGACATCCAAATCTAGGAAAACAACCATTCACACCATTAAATTTATGAAATTTCATAGTTTTCCTTAGCTAAATTTACAAACATCCAAGACTAGGAAAATACTTATTACAGCCATTATCCTACCAAAATTTCGTGGTTTTCCTTAGAAACATTTATAATATCCAAATATTGGAAAAAAACCATTTGTAGCCATTACACTTCCAAAATTTATTAGATTTCCTTAGTTATCATCATTGTACATATGAAAATTTTTAAAATCTTCACTTTGCAGCCATTATTCTGCCAAAATTTCATGGTTTTCCTTAGAAACATTTATAATATCCAAATCTTGGAAAAAAACCATTTATAGCCATTACATATGAAATTTTTAAAAATCTTCACTTTATGTGAGTTACATTACCCATTATTTCTTAGATTCCTTGTGACATTCACAAAAACATTCAAAATATTTACAAAACATTTGGTTTATAGTCATTACATTGTCTAAATCAACTTAGACATCCTCTATACAACACACATTCCATCGTGACACCTGAAACATGTTTAGGATACAAGAGGAGCACATCTAATATATTTCTTTGGAATCCTCTAGAAACATACTTTGATGAGGAACAAGGACTTGTTGATCACAGTGAAAATGAGGAAGAAATACCTGTAACATCTTTGAAAATGATCCCACTCACATAAACAACTTCTTATATGAAAACAAAGAAAAATTCTTGTTGTGCTTGGTATAATTATTGGCTAAAATACCCTCTAATTTTGATCTAGGATTCTTCGCTAGCATGATTCAAGTAGAAGAAAGAAGAAATCCTCCTCCTTTTAAAAATGTCGAAGACATATTAAACCATGAACATGCCTCTATGTTGACATAACTTGAAGGTAAAAATGAGGAAGTGATAGTATCAAAAACTAAAACTAGAACTCATATAAATTTAATTAGAATCAATCATGAAGCCATAATAGATGGTGAAAAATCCCAACCTAAACAACAAAATTAAGATGGCATTGTGCAATTAAAAATTTGTAGTCACTAATTAGCTAGTTTAGCTTCCATGTCAATAAAGAAACATAACTATTCATACAAAAAACCTAAGGAGAATTATGCTAAACACTATACTAAAACCTGTGGTGGTGAAGCCTCAAAATCTAATCATACACATATACGCGCCACACCATCAAATGAGTAAATATTTGACCAAGAATGATAGTCTATGCAAGACACATTTGTTCACCTAAAATAAAATAACACCAAACAAAATAAAAGTTTTGGTTCAAATAATTGTCCCTACCCCTTTGATTGGAAAATGTTGCATACTCCCTTTCCACCAAGCTTTGATTTCCCTAAATTTGAAAAATATAGGGGCAAAGGTGATCCTCATGATCACGTAAAAGGATTATTTATGGCCTTCTAGGAAGTATATTATACCAATAATTACCTTATTTTCTTGTTTCCATGGAGTCTTGGGGGCCAAGAACTTGAATTGTTTCTCTATCTCCCCAAAGGATCTATCTTTACTTTCTTAGATTTATCTAAGAAACTTGTTCACCAATTTTAGTTTAATATGGAGAGTGATATCATGGTGTTAGACCTATGTAGTGCCAAACAATGAAACAATGAGAACTTCACTGCTTTCCTACAATGATGGTAGGGTTGGATAACTTCTTCCCTTGCTCCATTCCTAAGAAACAACTTGTGAGCATATTTTTTCCAAGCTTACACCTCGAGATTGCCTTTCATTTGAAAATGCATTGTGTAGGCACATTTGAAGAAGTCATTCAAAAAGGGAAGCCAAATAGAAAAGGATTTTTTTATCCAAAGGGGTATTAAAACCCTTTTAACAAGAATATGAAATGAAACCTATGGAAAAATAAAATAATTTCAATAAAATAAAAATTTAAGTAGCAATGGAATAATTGATTCCAAGTGCGTACAAGTCGTCTAGAACACCCCCGCATTTAAAACTCATGCACGTACCACTTAAACCAGAGGTTAAATTCAAGGAATACACTCCACCAATGGATTTCCTATCATCGATCCTCAAATAACTTGATTCGGCCAATATTGTCAATTTTTCAAACACCACACCTTTCATAGATGATGCACCTAGATTGTCATGGTATAAAGACCACAAATATAGTGAGTATCACCATGTCAAAGGTCACGACAAAGATTGATGTATGAAACCAAATAACTTTATTTAATATTGAAATTGACACAAAAGAACCCAAAAATAATCCAATAATTAGTTAGGAATCTACAAGGAACCTTTTCTAGAACATAGACAAGCAAAAATAAAGCTATATCAAGGTCAATCCCCTCGGGGTAAAAGTACTAACCATGTTGTTTCTCAAATATCCCATCCATTTGAATCTCTTATTGGCTAGATTTTTCCTATAAAAAAACATATCAAAAATATCAAAATCAAATCCAAAGAGTGTGCCATTACAATCCAATGCACTCACCTTGTTTTCCTAGGACCCTCTCTATTTACTCCTTTGGATAGTCATTATGATCTCCTAGAACAACTTGAGAAGACAACCACTAAGATTTCTATCTTGGATATTCTTAAGATATCTATTGTTCATAAGGATATCCTCTATAAGAACCTCCGAAACTCAATATTTCCCTCTGACATTAACGCTTCATACTTATAAGAATTAGTTGCGTAGATCACCCCATCCAACCAAATCATTTTTAACCAAAACAAGATTCCTACAGACAATTATACACACAATCTAAGCTTGTATATAAAATTGATCATTGATTGTAGAAAGGTTAAAAGGGTGCTTATGGACAATAGATCTAGTCTTAACAAATGTAATGTAAATATTGTGAAGAAATTGGGACATAAATAGTGAAATGGAATCTAAAATGATCACCATAAGGCTTATGACAATGAAAAACGATAGTCACCTAGAGCAATCACTATACCTCTTAAAGTTAGGTCTATCACACATGAAACAATATTCCATGTCATTGAATTGGAACTTACCTATAATAATATCCTCAGTCACCCATGAATCCATGCCATATAATCTATTCCCTTCATCTTTCACCAAAGGTATTAAAATATATTACCAAGGATAAGATCTTACAATTATGGGTGACCCCAAACCCTTTTCCCATTATAGAGAATTGGCTGGACACTATCCCACAACTTA
Organism: Taxus wallichiana var. yunnanensis; assembly: GCA_018340775.1. NCBI lineage: Eukaryota > Viridiplantae > Streptophyta > Pinopsida > Cupressales > Taxaceae > Taxus > Taxus wallichiana. The sequence goes on from CM031234.1 coordinate 81,616,536, forward strand.
TGAATTTACTTCTATATAATTGGATTTTGAAATTAAATCGAGGCCCTCACTTCTCATGTCAATCCGATACACTTTATCCACACAAAAGTGTCTCTTCTACCTCCATATCCCTTTTTCTACATAAGACTCCAATTTGAAAATCCTTTGTACTAGTTGTGGGGAATACGACATCCAATAATCCCTCCTTGTAACTAACCTTCCCTTATCACTAAAAACACGTGGTATGCCCAATTTTCAGCTACAAATAACACAGGAGCCTTGCAATTTCAACAAGCTCATCACTTGGTGGCCTTTTGGAAGATGAACACTTAGATAACACCTATACATCCTAGTCCCCTAATGAGAATATGGCCTCTTGATATCAATCCCTAGACTGTGTTATCTCTAAGAATATGATGTATACCATGAGATATAAAATATATGGATTTGGAATACATGAACAAGGTGTGTGAGAACCTCTTTTGACACATGAAAATATGGATAAATAAGACGTTGGTATTGGGCCTTAGGGAGCACCACCTATAGAAGTTGACACCACCTCTTTTAAACATGAAGATAACTCTTTTGATTACAACACCGAATCAAGGTCCCCGTAGTCTCTATAAAGGCCCCGGTTCCATGAACCTATTTTATGACACTATTATTTTAACACTAACCCCTCCACTACTTGAACTATATCTTGTGCATCCATACCTTATTAATTGGGACCAACAATGACACATACTGATTGATTTATTTCAAAATGAAGAAGCAATTTGAGAGTTCATAGGGCTATATGATGATTTCCGTTGGAGATCAAAAGAAAGGATTCATTATTAACCTCGATGTAAATGCATATTTTGGGAGGATCCCAAGTTCTATGGGCATAAAAAGAAAAAGAGGCCACAATATATTCAAAAAATTAGACAAGTAAAAAACACAAGTCCTACTTTGAAAACCTCTATGAGGCACTTACAGATAAAAAAATGAAAAATAATAAATAGATAATATAAGTGATCATTCTATTAGTGAAAAGTTCATTGAGATGCTAATAGAGGAAGATCTCAATCTCCTCCTGATCCTACTTGTATGGAGGATGGTGTAAAGTATGTGGTTGAGGATGATATTGATGTAAACATTGGCACCAAGGAAGAGCCTAAAATTTTCAAGCTAGGAGCTTCTCTTACTCCAAAGGAACAAAATACATTTATTATAGTGCTTAGAGAGTTTGCTAATGTATTTTCTTGGTCCTATGTGGACATGCCATGATTAGATCCTTCTTTGGTTGTGCACAACCTAGTTGTACATGAATAAACAAAGCATATCAAATAGAAATTTCATAATTTGCATCCTCATGTATCTCTTATTTAAAGAAGAGATTGAGAAATTATTAGTTGTAGGTTTTATCATACCCATTGATTATTTAGAGTGGATATCCAATATCATTCCCATTCATAATAAACTATTTGGAATCAAGATCTGCATAGAATTTAGGGATATAAATAAGGCATTCCCTAAAGATGTTTTCCCCTTCCTAATATAGACATGATTGTTGATTCTACAACAGGTCATGAAATTCTATCTGTCATGGATGGATTTTTGGGCTACAACCAAATAAAAATAATTGATGAGGATCAAATTAAAACTACTTTTAATACTCATTGGGTTCCTTCTATTATCAGGTCATGCCTTTTAGCCTTAAGAATGCAAGTAACACATATAAACATGCCATGAATGTCATATTTCATGATATGTTACATGAGATTGTAGATGAATGTGGATTATATCCTCGAGTAAGTCCAAAAAAATTAGAACTCCCGACAATCCTTTATCATATATTTGAGTGACTATGGGATTATAAGGTCAAATTGAACCCAAAGAAGTGTGTGTTTGGTGTTATTTTAGGAAAAATATTGGGCTTCATTATTTCTAGATGAGGAATTGAAGTGGATATGGTAACATTCATTTCTATTACTGATATTACTCCTCCCAAAAATAGTAAACAACTACGTATCTTACAAGGAAAAATTCAAGCCATTTGCAGGTTCATTTCCCAAATTATAGATAAATTCCATTACTTCACCCATCTCCTAAAAAGGACTTTGATTTCCAATGGGGTCTTGACTTCCCACAAGAATTTTCCCAATTAAAAAAATATTTTTCCAATCCACCTATTCTAGTACCACCTACCCTAGGTGAACCCTTGTTGTTATATATCATTTCTACTCAATTTTTATAGGCATGATCTTAGCACAATATGATGAATAACACAAAGAAAGATAAATTTATTATCTTTTTCGTACCTTGATCTGTTATGAAATCAATTATCCACATATTGAAAAAATTCTTAGTTGTAGTTTTCACTTTCCGAGAAAGATTTTCTATTACCTACTTAACAACAAAACCAACTTATATCTAAAGTTGACCCACTCAAATATCTCTTATCCAAACTCGTGATAACAAAGAAGATGGCCAAATTGTATCATATGGCCAACAAGTAGTGAAAGGAAAAGTGATTGCCAATTAATTGGTAGAAATAATGTTACTAGGTACAAAATCACCGAGTATGGATTTTCCGGATACTTTAGTTTTATACATCAAATAATTTTCTACCTAGAAAATCTAATTTGACGAGTCATTCACATTTAATGGCTTGGGGGCATGGTTTTTATACGGGTGATCTTATCCCACAAGATTTTAGACTCAGGTTTCCTTGCACAAATAATATTATTGAGTATGAATCCATCATTTCTGGGTATAAAATTTGTTATCAAATGGAATATCAAATAGGTTAAGGTTATAGGAGACTCACAACTAATCATCAAACAAGTGAATGATGAGTAAAAATTCAAAGATGAGAATATTATTCCATATAAACGCATGGTAGATAACTTGAAAGAGTACTTTGTTCAAATCACCTTCCAACAAGTCCCATGAACACAAAAAAATCAACAGATACTATGGATACCATTAGATATTTTCCATGGTTATCACCACGCGCCGGAGATTTATAGTTCCTTATTGATCATCTCGGTACCTACATACTATATGTTGGAATCATGTTTGGTATGTGAAGTTATTGGTCCCTTTTCCCTAGTAAGTTGACATCTATAATTACTTGTAAGATGATACCTTCCCACCTGACATTTCCCACTCACAAAAATAAACCCTTATCCAATGAATAACACATTACACCCTCCTTGGGGTAACTCTCTATCATTGAGGCTATGATGGGAATTTGTTACGATGTATTAATTTAGAAGAATCTATCCAAGTAACCAAAGAGGTGCACAAAGGCACCAATGGTGCTCATACTAGTGGCATGGTTCTCATAAAGAAACTTCTATGCATAGATTATTACTTGCATACTATGGAAACAAATTATTTTCAGTATATAAAGAAATGTGTTTTGTTTTAAAAGCATGGAAACTTGATCCATGCACCATCTCAATATTTGTAACCCATCACTACACCATGGTCCTTTTATAAATGGGGGCTCGATCTCATAGGGAAGATTACACCCACTTCATCTAATGGCTATAAACACATCACCACCGCAACTAAGTACGTTACCAAATGGGTGGAGATTGTTCCTCTTGCCTACTTTACTTGTGCTTAGATATAAAATTTTATCATGAACCACATCATTTTTCACTATGGAATCCCTTATAATATTATCTCTAACAATGGTAAATCCTTTAAGAATAAACAAGTGAAGAACCTTTATAAATGCTTCAAGATATGTCAAAAGTGGTCTACCCATTATTACCCTCAAGGTAATGGGAAGGATGAGAAACCGATAAAATACTTGTTCGATTATAGAAAATATGGTCAAGAAAACAATCCATAATTGGAATCTCCACATTCATCCTTCCTTATGGGATTACCATACTTATATCCACACATCTATAGATGCAACCACATATTCCATTATATTTTGTCCTAAATCTATTATCCCCTTAGAGATTGAGCTTCTATGTTTGTGAATATTCTTAATTTATTATTTGGATAACGAAAGAGGATTAAAAAGTTACAATCTAGAAAAGATAAGGTTACTGTTGTTGCACTCACAAATTAGATCAAGCTTCTAGGTTGATGTTCAGGCATCTAGTGTGATTGCACAACATGGAATCCTTTCTCCAAGTGTGGGACTTGTAAAGATGAGAAAGGATTCTCCAGAGAAGGCTGGTTCCTACAAAACCTAATCTAACTTGTCAAGGAGACAGGGTGAGAAAATGCATAGAATAAAACCTAAACTACAGAGGTGATGCACCAAGGAATGTTAGACACTTGTTTTGCAAATCTAACACAGACCACATAGATGCAATACAAACACTATGCACAGGTAACCAAACTGCAATAAGAGATCAAAATAACAACAATGAATACATGAGAGGGTTGAGAATCAATCACAAACATATATATATTGCTCAAGAGTCGATACAGTACATTGCAGTGGCCAAGAGGCAAAAAACTGGCATTACAATCCATATGGGAGGTTTGAAAAGCTCCACAAATTCTCTTGCAAGCAGGGAAGAAGGGAGGATGCAAAACAAGAATGTCCGACCTGTTAAAGGAGCTCCTCTTTACAATATATACTAAGAATGAGAGAAGAAAGAGAGAGGAAAGTCGAATCTACCACAACCACTTCTAGATACATTTAAAATCATCTCATTATGGTAGAAGCGGTGGCTTTTGGCAAAACGGTGAGCTGTCTAACAGGAGCGGCGAGCTGTCTGCTGCATTAAAGTTGGTTGTTGAAGCATTACTTCTGTCTATCACCACGCGTCAGAGATGTTTTCTTAATTTTCTCCCTCCAAATAGCACCAAAATGCAAGATTGATCCCAGAATCATGTAGATAATTTCAACAGCTTTCCGTTGATATCAAGAACGTGCAAATCCAAGCTCTGGATCGAAAGATATGAAGGTGATCACGAAGATTTAGGGCACAAAACAGGCAAGAACAGGTTTTAAAATCTTTTCCCGCGCTCTGCCATCTAGATGACACGTGGCGGGCTCTGATTTGCTGAGCAATTCCCTCTCTCCACCTTTTCATGGGTTTTCTTGTGGGCCCCTTAAACTTGGACACGTGGCACTATTTCATTGGTTTGGATCAGTGCTCGAAAACTCGCCCCTTTGACTTTTTGGACCTTTTTCCTTGACGACACGTGTCATGCTGTGATTCATCCACGGGCCTGCCGGATTTTCACATCCACCACGTCTTTTTGTCCCGGATGTCCCAGTGCTTTGTCTGGGAAAAATTCTTCCGGTTCACCCGAAATGGGCTTCCACGTCCCCTTTCTGCCAGTGACACGTGGCGTTATCTGATTGGCTTTCGGCTCCTTCGGCTATCCGCGTCCCGCGCGTCCCTTTGTCCCACTTGTCCTTGTGCTAAAATTTTCCATTTCGGCCGAACCGGCGGTTCGTGTCCTCCACACACTCATGGCCTAGATGTCCCAGTGTGAAAGTTTCCTGTTTCGGCCGAACCGGCCGGTTCGGGTCTTCCGCGTACTCTTGTCCCGCTTGCTCTCGGTGAAGGACTTGGACAAATTTTCTTTCTTTCGGCCGATTCGGGCATTTCGCGTCCATTTGTCCCAGATGTCCCTTTGCTTCGCGGGCCACCTGGAGGCATTTCGGCTGAACCGCACCTTGGTGTCCCGCATGTCCCAAATATTTCTAGGACAAGGACTTAGCCGATTTTCACAATTTTTTCTGGCCCAGGCTTATTTTCTGCAACTTCTCGCATTCTCTCAGAGCTCGTTCTTTTTCAGCCTGGGACTTGGGAATCCTGATGTATGTTATCAATTCAACCCTGGGGGGGTGAAATTGGATAACAATTTGGTGACTCAGCGGGGTCATCTGCTGCTTAGATGAAAAGACCAGTGGCCTTTTAGCGATCCATTGGGCATGGAGTCATAAGCAATGACCTGAAATGAGCAATCTTTGCAACTCCTCCTTCTACGAGAGCACACTGAACTGTAAAAACTCAATCCAGGAGCAACAAAACCTGCGCCAAAGCACTTAGGGAAACTGAAACCTAACTACAACAAGACAATGTGCATACGCACTTAGAGGAATTGAAATCTAGACTAATATTTACAAGGGTGAACCTTTTATTTTCAGTAGCAATGTTTGAGATAGATTCCATTTACTGGAATCTGCAGTTCTTCACCATCCAATGAGGCCAATTGGAAAGCATTGCTGCTCTTGCACTTTGTGACCATGTATGGGCCACTCCAAATAGCATCAAATTTTGAATGCCTTCCCGGTTTTGCTCTGTCCGCATCCCATTTCAACACTAGATCTCCAACTTGAAAAGATCTATCCTTGGCCTTTCTATCGAAGGTTTTCTTGATCAAAGCTTGATCCTTTTCCATTGCTTGGGATGCCTGATTTCTGATCTCTTGCAGCTCCATCAACTCTGCATATCTCACCTCCATGGGCTCAAATTCAAGTAACTCCAGCTGCTTCATGAGTTCCAATGTTGGTAACTCAAGTGACATGGGCAAGATTGCCTCTCTTCCATAGACAAGCCTGAATGGAGAGTTACCTGTGGATCTTTTGGGAGTGATCCTATCAGCCCATAAGGCTGATTTCAGCTTGGTGTGCCAAGACTTCTGATTCTCATCAAGAGTTCTCCTAATGATCCTTAACAAGTTCTTGTTTGTAGACTCGGCCTGGCCATTACCCTGAGGGTAATAGTTCGATGAAGTGCTCAGGTAAATACCGTTCTTGACGGCCCACTCAGTCACCTTAGATCCAATGAATGCCAATGCATTATCAGAGATTATTGTGGTAGGTACACCAAATCTGGTTGTTATTCCCTCATAAAAGTCTAGGATGCTAGACTCATTTGCCTCTTTGAGTGCTACTGCTTCTGTCCATTTGGTGAAGTAGTCGGTGGCTGTCAAAATCCATTTATGCCCTTGGCTTGAATTGGGGTTAATGACTCCAATGAAGTCCAAACCCCATTGCATGAATGGCTGGTCAACTGAGATTGGATGCAATGGAAGGGCAGCAAACTTCTCTTTTCCTGTGAAGAATGCACAATTCTTACACCTCTTGATCCATGCATAGCAATCACTGAAGATTTTAGGCCAATAATAACCAGCCTTCATGATTTTTAGAGCTGTCACTCTTGGTGCAAAATGGCCACCAGCTGGTCCACCATGAAACTCTTCCAACACCCTTTGAATCTGATCTATGCTAATGCATCTCAGCAGCACTCCATTCACGTCTTTCTTGAACAAAACTCCATCAACAATGGCATACGGAACAGCCTGCAACCTGAAGTGTCTCCTTTGGGTCTTGTTCATCTCTAGGGGGCACTGGCCTGTACCTAGGAAGTGCATAATATCTTGGGTCCAGCAAGGAGTGGGGGAAGCATCATCTTCTTCTTGATTGCCACTTGGCTCATGATTGTCCTGGACTGTCAAAACAGCCTCTTCTTCGTTGCATACTTCCTTTTGCTTCCCCAAAACCAGTTGCTCACATAGTCCTTTCCCTCTTACCAGCTTGGTGATCTTGATATCAATGTCATACTCCATGACATGGGTGATCCAACCTACCCTTTTCTCATTCAAATCCTTGTTGAGGAGGAAGTCTTTAACTCCAGCATGTGAGACCAGCAACTGGACCTTGTTGTTTGAGACTAAATGCTTGAATTTCTTCAAGCTTCGATTCTTTAAAGTACATGCTTTTCAATAAAAGAGTACCTCACCTCACAGTCATCTAGGCTCTGGCTGAAAAAGGCAATCGGCTGCTCATCATTATCTTTGTTCTGCTGTACCAGAATGGCAGAGATAGTGTCATCACCTCCAAATGCATAGAGGATGAAATCCTTGGAGAAGTCTGGGTTAATGAGAGTTGGTGCTTGAGAGATAGCTTCTTTGATTGCCTCAAAACTCTCCTTGCCTTCTGCTGTCCACTTAAAAGCCATGCTCTTCTTTAACATTTTGGTGATGGGCTTGACAAGGGCTGCAAAATCTGGGATAAACCTGTGGACAAAATTGATCCTTCCCAAGAAGCTTTGAAGAGCCTTCTTGTGACTTGGCAATGGCAGTGCTCTTATGGCTTCAACTCTCTCTGGGTCAATTTCCAGTCCCTCTTTCGAGACAATATGGCCAAGGAGCTTTCCTTCATGTGCAAGAAAGATGCACTTCTTGGGGTTCAAAGACACTCTAAACTTTCTACACCTCTGAAACACTTGCCTGAGGTGAAAGAGATGGTCTGCTGCATTCTTGGAGAATACAGTGATGTCATCAAGGTATATCAGCACTATCTTGTTGATCAAGCCCTTGAACGCCATGTCCATTGCCCTTTGAAAGGTAGCACCAGCGTTTGACAGCCCAAATGGCATCTTCTTGTAAGCATACGTGCCCCATTTAGTTGTGAAGGCTTGTCTTGAATTGGTCCTCTTCTTTTACCATCACCTGATTATACCCTGAGTAGCCATCTAGGAGAGAGAATCTCTCTGAACCGGATACTACTTGCAATATTTGCTCCATGGAAGGGAGTGGATAATGATCCTTGAGAGATGCCCTATTGAGGTCGCGGAAGTCCACACACAACCTGATTTCTCCGCTCTTCTTCCTGACCGGAACCAAGTTAGCAACCCAGCTTGAGTGCTTGATCGGGAATATAATGCTTGCCTCTATTAGCTTATTTAGCTCTTTCTTCATCAGAGGCTCAATGTGAGGGTTGGTGGTCTGCTTCTTACTACACGATGGGCTTAGCATCTGGATCCAATTCTATGGTATGTTGTGCCAAATTTGGATCGAATCCTCTTAATTCTTCATAGCTCCAAGCGAAGACATCTGGAAATTCTTGGCAAAGTTGTATAAAATCTGATTTCTCCTGCTCAGTGGCCACTTTACCAATTTGAAGTGCTTTGCCTTCCCCAACCAGAATTGGCTCTGAATCTTCTCTCTTGACTTGTATGTTAGCCTTTTCCTTATGAAATCTGATCATTAGGGTTGAAGATAGACTCCAATATTACTAAACCCTTTTGGTAAGCTTGTTTGTCTCAGTGCACTACTTGATCCCCATACTGCTGCTCTAATCTGTCCTGATTCCTAGCTGAGAATTCAGCCTCTTCTTGTAAGAAATTGACGATCTGCTGGTCATTCTCAAACACCTGCCAACTGACATTGTTGTCCGGCACTGAAGGCCTCACAATCACGTGGATGTTTGGCTGTACCTTGTCTTGTTGAATGCTTTCCATAATGTCGAAGGCTGCCCCTCTTGCTGCAGCTATCGGCCAGCTTGATTCTCTTTCCTAGGAATGGATTCGATGCCAAAACCTTCAAAATCTTCCATGAGGTCCCACACCCTGTTCTTGTAGCACTTGAGTAGATCATTCTTGGCAACATGCCATCCCTTGACCTGATTTACAATCAATTCACTGTCCCCAAAGACTTGCAGATTCTTTATCTTTCTCTTGATTGCCCAATGCATCCCTTGCACCAAGGCTTCATATTCAGCAGTGTTATTGGAGCATGCAAATTGAAATCTAAAAGCTGAATAGTACTTTATTCCTTGAGGTGAAACAAGCATGGCTCCACCTCCTGCACCTTGCCTACTCCTTGATCCGTCAAAAAAACAGCTGCCATACCTCATTGTCATCATTATGGCTTGGCTTGGTGATGCTAGGAACAGGTTGATTTTCTTCATGTATACAATAGACTCCCAGCTCAGATTCTTCTACTTCTTGATAGGGATCAAAAGCATGTATCTTGTTTTCCCATTCATCAAGAGTTAGGTCTGGGATACTTCCAACCTTGGTGTCAACCTCATCAGTACTAGGGTGATCTTCTTGATCAAATGCTGAGCAATTGGCATTAATCTGACTTGGAGTGTAAGGCTCAATATGGAAGTTTGCAATAGGTTCAGACCTAATTGTAGCCTTAGTTCCATACCTTGTTCTAAATAGCATGTGAGACCAATCAGCAGACAAATACCCTCCAATCTTGGCTGTGAAGTCCCTTGACAAGCAAAGGGCAAAGAGTGGTGGAAGGTCTATGATTGATACATCTTGTAAAACAACAACATTTGGACATGCATGCAAGGTAAGACTCAAATTTCTAATCACTCCAACTGTTGCTATTGCTGTCCCATCTAATTGCACTACCCTTTAGATGTTACTTCATATTGAGAGCCCTAGTGATCAGCTATTTGTTTGGGCATCAGAAGCTACTTGCCCCGGAATCAATCATGCAATTGTGTACTAGTTTTTCCCCAATGATTAATGAAACATAGAAAGGAGGGGCTTGACATTTTACCTTGTTGTCCTCCATGACTTCCTTTAGTGGGCAACATTTATAAGCACTTTGTCTTGCATCTGAACCCTGCTGATTTGAAGTTGTCCAATCCTTCATGGCAGCTTGCAGCGAGATCTCTTTGGCACAGGATGGATAGGGATTCCCATTGATATATTGACGTTTGTCTTCTTCATCTGATCAATGATACTGAATGGTGATGAAGAATCTCTCTGTTGTCCTTTGGTTTGCACGTTTACTCCCTGCACGTGGGCAGCAACAGCTGGCATTTGAGTTGGCCTAGGGGCTGTTCTTGGCTGCCCTTGTGTATTTGAAATGGGACTTTGCTTGCCAATCATTTGTGGAGCCGTGGAAGGTTGTGGATTGGCTGGGGCTAATGGCTGTTCTTCACCCAGATTCCTCCTTTTTGACCTTGTGTTGGCTGCAACACCTTGAGAAACTGCCTGATTCATGCCACAAAAATCTTCTGCTTGCCAGTTCACCAATGTGGTGTCATTTGGGGCTGATTCTTGGTTGGAATGTTTCTGGTTGTTGGTTGTTTCCTTGACTGCCCTCACCCTCCACACCGGTAGTTGTCACCATCAGTGCTTGATTGAGAGCACCATTGAAGCACATGGATTGGTTATGAGGCTCATTACATGGAAAACACCAATCATATTCCTGAGCAATGTTGTTCTGTGTTGGCACTAATGCCTTAGAGGCAGATATGGCATTTGGATTATAGGGCTGGAATGGTCTATTGGCAGGAGGCCTTACTTGGCTTTGATTTTGATTCATATTTGCAGTTGGATTAGGTGGTCTTTGTGGTTGGTATGGCTGCCTATTAGGCTGAGCTTGGGGTTGATAGGAAGGTCTGAAACCTTGGGCTTGTTGCCTTTTAATAGTAACCAGCTCATTTCCCAAATTTTGCAACTGTTTCATGACCTCTTGGAGTTCATTTGAAGCACTTGGAGATGAAGTGGAAGCTTCATTTGAACTCTGATTTCTAGGAGTGGGAACAGGAGCCAAAGTGGGTGCTTGACTAGTGCTTGGATTTTCTAAGTTTGGATACAAGGGCATGGGAGGCCTAGGAGCCAGTTTACCAGCTTGAATAAGATAGTTTTCAGCTCTAATGGCAATGCTATAAGCCATAGGGATTGTTGTGCCTCCCATGGACTGAATTAACATAGAAATATCAGAATTTAAAGCTTTAAGGTAATATAGAAAAGCACCTCTCTTTTGTTTGCCTAGCCCTTTGGAATCCTATCCCAAGACCTTTGAAATCTAAAGTTGAAGTCGATCAATTTGCTCGTTGGGGGCTCTCTTGATAGTTGTCATTGCTCCAAAAGAGACAAGTTGTCTCCCTTCTCTCAAATTGCTCATGAAGTGCAATACACGGTGATTCCGGTTTGTGATAGAACCCAGCTCCAAAGCTCCTAAACCATTGCAATGCTTTACCCTTGAATGAAGATGCCGATAATTTGTGACCACTTGCATTTCATCGATTTCATGGATTATGCAAAGGTTAGCAATATCTTTAACATGATCACACAGAGTAGTCGATTTTCTCCGGTGAAGTAGGGAATGTTCTTGAGGCTATAATAGGAAGCTGGATGTTGTGCATTGAGAGCAAGTGGGCTTACTTGCTGTGAAGTTGACGTAGGGGTTTTACGAGCCATTCTAATCGGTCTTAAAACCCTTGTATATTGAATGAAAGGCACATCGGGTGGAGGAGTTGAGAGAGTTGTTTTTGGTGGAGATGGAGACCTTTGAATCCTTCTTCCTCTTTGCCTTCTTCTTGGAGATATAGCTGCGGGTATTCAAAAACACTTCTTCTTCTCCACTCTTGACCTTGTGGTGATTCTTCTCATGAGTTTTCGGGCTGCACTTTGCTGAAACCGTTGATTCTTCCCCTTGGAGTCACCGGATATGCAAATAATAGCTCTTATAAGCAAGAAAACTGCAGCGAGATGCATATCAACTTTGCTGCAATAAAAATGAGACCTCTTGTGTCCCACCCAGGCGTTTCCAAAAAGCTGTTGTTGCGAGACTCACAACACCCCGGATGTAGATCGGGCTTCTAGGTTGATGTTCGGGCATCCGGTGTGATTGCACAACATGGAATCCTTTCTCCAGTGTGGGACTTGTAAAGATGAGAAAGGATTCTCCGAGAAAAGGCTGGTTCTATTCCTCTATTCAGATGCACACAAAAATGCAGAGGGTTTACTAAAACCTAATCTAACTTGTCAAGGAGACAGGGTGAGAAAATGCATAGAATAAAACCTAAACTACAGAGGTGATGCACCAAGGAATGTTAGACACTTGTTTTGCAAATCTAACACAGACCACATAGATGTAATACAAACACTATGCACAGGTAACCAAACTGCAATAAGAGATCAAAATAACAACAATGAATACATGAGAGGGTTGAGAATCAATCACAAACATATATATATTGCTCAAGAGTCGATACAGTACATTGCAGTGGCCAAGAGGCAAAAACTAGCATTACAATCCATATGGGAGGTTTGAAAAGCTCCACAAATTCTCTTGCAAGCAGGGAAGAAGGGAGGATGCAAAACAAGAATGTCTGACCTATTAAAGGAGCTCCTCTTTACAATATATACTAAGAATGAGAGAAGAAAGAGAGAGGAAAGTCGAATCTACCACAACCACTTCTAGATACATTTAAAATCATCTCATTATGGTAGAAGCGGCAACTTTGGCAAAACGGTGGTTGTCTAACGGGAGGCGGAGTATCTCTTTGCATTAAAGTTGGTTGTTGAAGCATTACTTCTTTCTATCACCACGTGTCAGAGACATTTTCTTAATTTTCTCCCTCAAACTACACCAAAATGCAAGATTGACCCTGGAAATCATGTAGAGAAATTTCAACATCTTTTCATTGATATCAAGAACGTGTGTAAATCTGAGCTCTGGATCGAAAGATATGAAGGTCTGAAGATTTAGGGCACAAAACAGTGAAAACAGATTTTTAAAATCTTTTCCCACGCTCTGCCATCTGGACGACACGTGGCGGGCTCTGATTCACTGAGCAATTCCCTCTCTCCACCTTTTCATAGGTTTTTCTTGTGGGCCCCTTAAACTTGGACACGTGGCACTATTTCATTGGTTTGGATCAGTGCTCGAAAACTCGCCCCTTTGACTTTTTGGACCTTTTTCCTTGGCGACACGTGTCATGCTGTGATTCGTCCATGGGCCTGCCAGATTTTCATGTCCACCGCGTCTTTTTGTCCCGGATGTCCCAGTCTGTCTGGGACAAATTCTTCCGGTTCGCCCGAAATGGGCTTCCACGTCCCCTTTCTGCCAGTGACACGTGGCATTATCTGATTGGCTTTCGGCTCCTTCGGCTATCCGCGTCCCACGCGTCCCTTTGTCCCACTTGTCCTTGTGCTAAAATTTTCCATTTCAGCTGAACCGGCCGGTTCGCATCCTCCGCGCACTCATGGCCCAGATGTCCCAGTGTGAAAGTTTCCTGTTTCGGCCGAACCGGCCGGTTCGGGTCTTCCGCGTACTCTTGTCCCGCTTGCTCTCGGTGAAGGACTTGGACAAATTTTCTTTCTTTCGGCCGATTCGGGCATTTCACATCCATTTGTCCCAGATGTCCCTTTGCTTCGCGGGCCGCCTGGAGGCGTTTCGGCCGAACCACGCCTTGGTGTCCCGCATGTCCCAAATATTTCTAGGACAAGGACTTAGCCGATTTTCACAATTTTTTCTGGCCCAGGCTTATTTTCTGCAACTTCTCGCATTCTCTCAGAGCTCGTTCTTTTTCAGCCTGGGACTTGGGAATCTTGATGTATGTTATCAATTCAACCCTGGGGGGGTGAAATTGGATAACAACTACTTGATGAAAAATGCCTCCATACCTTTCACCTCAAAGTGTATTAGAATAAAACACACTAGCTACAAAAAGTGAACTATCTCTCTTGAGTTTGAAATAAGAGATCTTGTTCTTAAAAAAACTAGTTCAATGCCACCAAGCATTTGATCCTAACTAGTTAGGGCCATACATTCTAAATTTAGTTCAAGAGCTTATAAACTAACCTATCCTAATGTTTATGAGATCCAGGATCCCATAGATATCATGCATATCAAGAAATTTTATACTTAAGCTTAGAGACATTTCATTCTTTTCATTGGTTTGCATATGTAATATTGTTGAACCTATCCCTCTTGGCCTTGATCCGGATTATCCTATTCTTGTATACATGCGTGGGAATTTTCCCTTTTATATTTTCACCCTAGTATTTTATAGGTTTTTCATTCTCATGTACATGGTTGCAAAAAAACTGGAAAATCCTAAACATTTAGAAAACCTAAAAATCCTAAACACTGGAAAACCTAGAAAATCCTAAACATTAGAAAACCTAAAAAATCCTAAAAATTTAAAAAACCTAGAAAATCCTAAAAATTCATAACATTTGAAAATTCAAAAAAATTGCAAAATGTAGCACAAAACCCAAAATAACATCTAATAGAAAAACACTACAAATAAAAAATCCAAAAATCCTACTTTAGCATTTGGTAGCTCTATTGCACAACATGCGAGATCATCTTCCGATCTTCTTTCATTAAAAAAGCTTATTTTCTTACTATGTCTATTTTCCCGACATATATCGTTGCTTGGGGAGTTTCATAGTAAACTTTTTATTTTCTTGAGACTTCTATTTCCTCCATCCAATCCCTTACGTGTATCCGCACTTGGTGTATCATCTTAACCCTTTTCGTATAACTTGAACATCCGGCTTGAAAGTGGATAACAAAAACATTGGTACAATTGTCTTGAATGTTGTTTGTTTGAGTGTATTTGGCTTTATTTGTTTGTTTGTTTCCTTGTTTCTTTTCTTTCTCATATTATGTTGCTTATGTATTTTTCTTTGATTTAGTTATTTAGCATTGCAAAAAAATTGGTATTTGTTATGCCCTTAACCTATTGCTTGTATTAGGATATGAGTAGCTAACTTGTGGCTTACCATATCATTTTATTATGTCATTTATACTTTCTCATGCTTAGTAGGTCGGCCTTGGTGATGGCCATAACATATGAATAGTATATATAGGGGATTGTAGGTAGTAGTTTATCATCATTCGAGCATTTGAGTCTTATTGTATGGTTTGGAGGTTGCCCCCTCGAAAGTGGTGAAGCTATTTTAATTACATATTGAGATAATTTATTTGCAATATTGTGTTCTTTGGTGTTCTATTTCTTCTCATAATCTGAATTATAAAATTAATTCCATTACAAGTGGTATCAGAGCTGCGATCCAGGCCAAAATTAGGGAAAAAACCCTAATTTTTTGTTTCCACTATATCTTGCAAAAAAGAGAATTTGTCGATTTTTTTACCAAAGTTTTACATCATTTCAAGTAAGAGTCCCTCAAAAGTTCATACTTTATTTATTTATTTTACAAAATTTATTACAAATTTATGGTTTTTAATAAAATCACTCCTTGTAGGATACAATTTGTGGAATTTTTCTAAGTTCTTTACATTTTCAAAAACTCTCAAAAAAATATTAGTATTATCTTCTTTGTGTGTTTTCCTATTTGACCAAATTTATATCAAAACCCTAAACCCTAGGGCTTGACATCATGATTAGGCCTTCCACAAGATCCAAAAAGAATCCTGTCACTCCTGTAAAACTCTAGATAAAGATGGGGTAGTGATTGAAGAGTTGGAGTTAGAAGGGGTAAATACAGATTCCTCAACACCAGGGTTTAACTCATTTGATGAAGGGGTAAATACAGATTCCTCAACACCGGGTTTAACTCATTTGATGAGTATGATCTACAAAATCTACAATCAGAGATGGCCTATAAAGGAGATATAGACCAAATCAATCAATAGTTGGATGATATCATGCAACATATAAAGGGTAAATAGTTTGTCCCAAATAAGCCCCATCTCAACCAAGGAGGATATTTAGTTCGAGAATAGTTGGAAAAATAACAATGTTGGATCACTTTTCCAGCCCAATCAAAATACAACTTATTCACAACCATGGAACATGATGCGAAAGTGGAGATATGAAAATTTCATGGTAAGGGTCCACTGAATTGGATAAATCAAATGGAGAACTTCTTTGAGTTGCATCAAATCCCATTGGGACAAAAGGTGACCTTGGAATCCCTATATCTTGAACTAGACTAATTCGTTTGGTATTGATGGTTATGTGGTCAGAGGTAGAAGAATGGTCTCAGTGTCACTTGGATAGTTTTTACCGAGGAGTTACAATTTCACTATAGTTTTAGTGTTTTAGATAACTACTTTAGTCAATTGGAAAAGTTACGAAAAACATGATCATTCAAATATTATGTGCATCAATTCCAAAACCTATCCTTAAAGGTGGAGAATATTATAGAAGGGAACCTAAATGACATGTTTCTTGGGGTTCTTAAGGACCAAATTAAGCATGCGGTACATATGTTTAATCCACTCAAGCTTTCTAATTCTATTATCATGGCATGTAGAGTAGAGGAAAAATTTCTTTGTAGTAGGAGGAAGCATTTCACTAACACCATAGACCATAGTACCCCTTCCCCATCATTCACTCGACCAATTAGACTGACTCCTCAAAAATGGAAGACAAGAGAGAAAAGGATTATGTTTTAACTATGAAAACAAATATGGAATGGGACATAAATGTGCTAAGAAGAAGTTGTTCGTATTGCAGGAGGAAATGAGGATGAAGAGGAAGCTAAAATTATAGGAGAGGGTGAGGAACTAGTAGAAGATTAAGTAGAGGATCACCAACCTACAATTTCTTTCCATGTGTTGTTAGGTATTATTACTCCTCAAACACTCAAGGTTATTGGCTATCTCAAAAAATAGAAGGGGACGGTGTTGATTGACTCGAGTACTCATAACTTCATAAATAGTAATTTGGTTTCCCACCTCAATTTTTTATTTACCCAACTACAAAAATTCAAGTTATGATTGTGGATGATGGGACAATAAATTGCACAGGAAAGTGTCATAGTATCAAGCTCTGCTCAGGATACTACATGTTAGACTAACCTATGTTTTCTATTTCTATGGGAGGGGAAGATATTGTTTTGGGTTTCCAATGGCTCATAACCTTGGGTACTATAGAGATGAATTTCTAATAATTGTTCATGCGATTTCATTCGAAGGAAGGACAATACAATTTAAAGGGATGGTACCTAAGTCTCCAAAAATTATTAGCTCTCATCAAATGTAGAATATTCTTAGAAAAGGAGTAGATGGATTTGTAGAAGAGTTATTTTCCATAGAGGTACAAAATACATAGTCTTGAATGCCATGTGATCTTCAGAAGATTGTTGATGCTCACTCATCTATTTTTGATGCAATTATAAAGGGACTACCACCTGTTAGGGATCATGATCATGAAATTTGGTTGATTCCAAGGAGCCAAACACCTAACATCAGACCATACGAGATACCCATATTCCTAGAAAAGTGAGATCGAGAAAATGGTGCGGAAATGTTGAAGGCATGTATCATCGACATAGCCGAGTGCATATTCTTTACCAAAGGTCATGGTACGTAAGAAGAATAAAACATGGAGGATGTGTCCAAAATACCAAGAACTCAAAAATTACACCATCAAATATAAGTTTCCTATTCCAGTAATTGATGATTTTCTTGATGAATTGGATGGTGCTATTCATTTCACATTATTAGATCTTTGTTTGGGATACCATCAAATTAGAATAAGAGAGGAATATTTTCATAAAATTACTTTCTCATGAGGGTCATTATGAGTTCTTGGTAATTCCCTTTGGTCTTAAAAATGCTCCCTCAACATTTCAAATCTTGATGAACACTATTTTTAGGCCATTTTAAAGGAAATTTGTATTAGTTTTCTTTGATGACATATTGATTTACAGTAAGACATGGGAAGAACACTTACTGCAACATGTAGATAAAGTGTTGGAAGTTTTCAAGAAACATAATCTCTATGAAAAGCCATCCAAATATTATTTTTGTGTATAATAGGTATAGTACATGGGTCACATTATATCCCATAAAGGTGTCAAAGTTGATCCTCAGAAGATCAAAGTAATGGTGGAATGGCCAAGGCCCAAAACTCTAAAAAAATCTTTGACGATTCCTTGGACTAATAGGGTACTATAGAATATTTGTGAGGGGATATGGTAGAATCACAACTCCACTCAATGCATTGCTAAATAAGGATGCCTTCCATTAGATAGAAGAAACCACTAAATCCTTTGAGAAGTTGAAGGAAGCCATGTGCACCACCCCAGTTTTGGCTACTCCCGACTTCTCAAAAACTATCATTGTTGAGTGTGACACTTCAGGATTAGGATTGGGAGCAATTATAATACATCAAGGAATACCAATTTCATTTGAGAGTCACCAATTCAAATGAAATGATATGCTTAAACCTATCTATGAGAAAGAAATGATGGCTATTCTTCATGCTTTGTCAAGCAATGGAGACCCTATCTAATGGGTAGACACTTAAAGGTGAAAACTAATGATGATAGTCTCAAATAATTTTTGGAGAAAAGGTTATCATCTAAGTAAGAAAAAAAGTGGGTAAAAAAATTTTGGGTTAAGATTTTGCAATCATACACAAAAATGGTAAAGAAAATGTAGTAGCCGATGCACTGTTTAGAAGGGATACATCCACTAATGTGTTACTCACGTGCAATGTCCATGTTGAAGACCGATTGGGTATATGAAGCAATATTGGAATGGGACCATGACAAGGATACATAATCTTTAAAAAATAATATTAAGAAAGGCTCTATAACATCTGAGAAATTTGAGTGGAAAGGTAATGCCCTATGGTACAAGGATAGGTTATACATGTGTAAAGATTCTTATTTGAAGCATAATATTATTGCAGAGCTACATGCATCATCTGTTTTAAGGATACTTGTGGGTTTTTAAGACATATCATAGAATAAAAAGAGAATTATTCTGGAAGGGCTCAAGGGTGATGTAAGAATTTTTGTATTAGACTGTGTGGTGTGCCAACACAACAAAGGTGAAACCATTAAAATTTCAGGTTAATTGCAACCATTACTAATTCCTAGCTAGAGATGGGAGGAGGTATTCATGGATTTAATCATAGGATTTCCTTATTCGGAGGGTAAGAATGTTATTTTGGTGATTGTGGATAGGATCACAAAATATGCCAATTTTTGTGCCCTATCACACCTATTTACAGCTAGTACAGTCACAACTATTTTTTTGGAGACAGATTCAAGAGATACATGGAACCCCAAAGATAGTTGTAAGTGATCGTGATTCTATTTTCATGAGTAATTTTTGGACAAAATTATTTGCATGTTTTGGTACTCAGCCAACTCACAGTTCATCTTACCATTCTCAAATTGAAGGGAAAATAGAAGTGAATACGTTGTTTTATATCAAATAAGAAGGATTGTTAGGTTAAATGGATACCACTTTCAAAATGGTGGTATAACACATATTTTCATACCTCTTCTCAAATGACCCCATTTTTAACATTATATGGTTACCATACACCATCTATCACTTCTTCCTTGAGGCTGCAAACTAAGGCCAAGGATGTTGAGGAACATATTCGACATCAACAAGAGGTTTTGGTTAGTTTAAAGGAAAGTTTGGCATTAACATGAAACAAAAAGTAGATCAACACCACAAAGTGAAATACATTTTGAAATTAGTGACTAGGTTTTTGTAAATTTTCAGCCTTACAAGTAGATGTCCCTGAAGAAACATAAAAGGGCAACATACTTGCTCCTAAATATTATGGTCATTATCAAGTTCTATAGAAAATTGCAAATGTTGCTTATAAACTAGAATTGCATCAATATTCTTGCATACACCTAGGATTCCATGTTTCCTACCCGAAGAAGGTTATTAGAGAGAAATTTTCAGCCCAGATAATGCTACTGAGAACTTGATGAGGAAGGAAGAATCATTTTTGAGCTAGAGAAGATTCTTCAAACATGTACTAAGAGGTTGAGAACCAGAGACATTAAGGAATATATAATCAAGTGGAATAATCTAAGAATAGAGGATGCAACCTGGGAGGATGAAGGTTTTTGTAGTAACATCCATGATTATTTAACATTGAGGACAACGTTGGTTTGAAGGGGATGGGCATGCTACGCCCTTAATCTATTTCTTGTATTAGGATATGAGTCGCCAACTTGTGGCTTACCATATCATTTTATTATGTCATTTATACTTACTCATGCTTAGTAGGCCGGCCTTGGTGATGGCCATAACATATGAATAGTAGATATAGGGAGTATAGGTAGTAGTTTATCATCATATGAGCATTTGAGTCTTATTGTATTGTTTGGAGGTTTTGTCCTCAAAGTGGCGAAGCTATTTTAATTACATATTGAGATCATTTATCTAAAATATTGTGTTATTTGGTGTTCTATTTCTGGTCATAATATGAATTATATAAGTAATTCCATTACAATATTATATATTTTTATGTCATTCTACCTTTTTTATGCTTATATTGAATAAAAAGATACTTATGATCCATGAAGATATGTAAGTTACATTATGATCTTTCCACACCTCATCATATATAATCCACATCCCACTAATTCCCAGTTTAACTAAACATTCCTCTAACTAACCATTCCTTTCCTCTACTCTACCACAACATGACAGTTAGGTGACATAATCTAAAATGAAATGGATAAAATATACATTTGAAACACAAAACAAAATATAAATAGAGCACATCTAGGAAGTAACACAAACAAGATATAACATCATCATGTACTCATCACATCTAATATAATCATACATCCATCTACAATCATCTATCTACATCATCACAATAATCAATGCTATACATCTATCATGAGATACAATTAAAACATTATCATATAACTCAAAGAACACACATAAATCAAATCTAAAAACTCATATCTATACATATGGGATGCCAAATGGAACTCCGTAGTTTACAAAAAATGGTCTCAAAATGTATGATATATCTCATCATCTCATATAAAAATATATCTTAGATACAAAACATGAGTCAACTTGCGGCATGAATTTCTCCAGGTGCTTGACTCTGTAGTGACCCTCTAGGGGTACAAATTAATGATGATATAAGTGATCCTAGAAATGATGGAGTACCCACTAATGCCCATGATTTTATCCACCATTGTGATGGACTCACTATTTTCTCGTGTGAATAGATGACTACTCTACGATCTATGGGAATAAATAGCTCTTATATTGTGCTTTAGTAGGTCACCTCACCCAGGAGTTGGCTAATTTGATGTGTCATATCTACAACATCCTGTCCTTCGAGATGCATCTCAAGAGCTATTTTTCTCTCTATACATGTATCATTATTTTGCTTGAGATGCATCTCTCTCTATGTGTGCTACATATATCTCTTTATGAGTGAGTCTTGCTTTGACTAGGCCACATCTATCTTTGGTATTAAACTATCTCACTTAAAGGTCATCTACGTTAGTGATGATATAAGATGGGCCACCTCTACTATTATATGTGCTATATTAGCTACACTATCTACACTCTCTTGACTCACTAGTCTTGAAATATCGGCCTCGCAGTTGCTATCTCGGTTGTCACTACCTCTGCCATCCTATGAGATCCTTGTTTTTCCCCAAAGTGCCTACTCTAGTAATGGGATCTGCTCATATAGGTACTTGGATAGGCCATAGAAAAAATATTAGCTCCCCATCCCTATTGATATCTACCCTCTCCTCCCGGGTTAACCCCTATCTATCCCATCTTCCTATTTCTAGTGTTGCAAATGTCACTATTGCAGCTCCATCCCATCCTCCTCCTCATGCAGTGCTTCCATTATAATGGTAGAAAACCCTCCTCCATCACCTCCATCTGGACCATTCCTCATTGCGTATGCTCTACGTGGTGATATATATGCATGTACTTGGGTAACTTTGTGCCTCTACAACTGAGGGAACCCTACATTGTGTAATAGAAATTGGTAGAAACCTTTGCATTGTATCATCCTGTTGATGTTTCAATAACTATGGCCCTCTTCTTGTTACATATCCTTGAATGTCCTTGTTCTCACCCTGCCACTATGTAGGGGTAGCATCTATGATGGGCTATCACCGCCTCTTCATACACACTGACTGGCCCATGTCTTGGAATAGTGATCCATCTAAACTATTGATACTAGACCCAATACTCGCATGTGGTACACTGGTTTATAACATAATGACACATGTCCTATACTATCTAGGCCATATTATCCTAGTATTCTTTGCTTTTGTTGCATCTATAGTCTGAACCTAATCCTAAATCGGTGGGTCACATGTGTAAAAATATGCTATATTGTGGGCACTCCTTGTATAAATTTGAACTACCTACATACTCATTTTGTCATATACCCCTATACTAAAAAATTATGGTGGCCCATTAGATAACACATTGTAAAGGCATATGCCAACTCTCCATAGGGCTCAAGCCATATTGGCATCACTAAGTAGCATTTCCAGTGATATCTAATAGAAGTATCTCATTAATAGCTCACTTGTATTCTAACAAATATTTCGACCATGACAGGCTCTACCTATCTCGTGTCCATAAAAAAGATCTAAGGTTATCATTCTCTAGTTGAGAATAAGGACCCATTAGGCCGACCCACTATAATATGATCCTAGACCCATAGTAACACCTATTTTTACTTCATCAGAGTTAGGGATTTTTTTATTTACTCATTAATACAATTTATGTCTTCAATGAATTTAATACACAACAATTAAATTCTAGCATATAAGAGTTTAAATCCATTAAGTTATCTTATGCTGAAATGAGTAACATCATTCACAACAACCATTGAATTATTCCAAATTTATTAGTTATCTTGATGCCTTCAATGATTAATATCTTACAACAAATTAATCCAAAATTAGTTAATGTTCATAATCCAACTAGACAACCTATGATAACCATGTGCAACGTAAGGGTTCAGATCCTACTCGATCCCCTTTTGAATGCTCCTCCCGAGTTGACATATCTAGTATATTATTTGGTTAATTTTTTTAAAGGTACAAAGAATGTGTATCTTCTTAGTGTAGCCTCCCGGGAATAAAAAGTTTAAAATAAGAAGTGGTGAGGAAAATGCAATCAGTCATTTGCAATACTATGGCCATAGTTTAGGGCATTGTGCTAGCTATCCTGGTTTCATGACTACACATAAGCCACATGAAACCTATCCCTCTATTCACCGCACAATCATCTCAATCATAGTATCAAGATTGCTTCTATTTCATACTTATTGAATTAAGTTATTCATATTAAGTAATTATGTATTTAATTATTAAGTTAAAACACCGAAACTACGGACATCGTTACTCGACATCCGGGTCATACGGTTCATGCCATAACTAATTTGGAATCCCTACATGAAAATTTGCATTCACATAATGACCTAAGTTATCATGTGTCGTTACTCCCCTATTAGCCATTTTGAACTAGTATATGTATGACTCATATGACACATATGTTCCATCATGATACCTATTCTAAGTGTACTTTTCATTACGTAATGATAAAAAGGTCAAGGGTATGCAATTTTGTCTACAAGTCAAGTTGTATAATGTTCATTCCACCTACCACATACAAATCACTATATCAATTTACAATTGAAAGTTTGGTTGATTCAAGTGTAAGTCTTGAAACCTTTATGTAATACTAATTATCCTTCATTAATTCCTATTAGATTACTTAGGGTAGATATGTACCTTTGTACCTTTTATGAGTTCATAAAGTACATTTGTACCTTGTTACTTTATGTCATAATTTTTCCCACATTGTGGTACAATGGGTTCATGATTGATCATATGATAGAATGATTGAACAATAAAAACATGTGTTTTTTCTATAGAATTACAACAATTGATTTCCTTATAGTTTTATGGTTATTTTAAAGCATTTAATAACTTGCACATTTATAAACAAGTACATTAATTATGCTTTATCCCTTCAATATGCCTTCTTATTTCTGGTTAGATATTAAATTTCCCCCTTTGTTATAAAATATAGTTCTAGTTTTCTTTACCGCCTTTACGTGGCCCTCAACATACACCTTTCAATTCCTATGTTTTTAGGTTAATTTTAACCCTACCAACTTCCATGATTCCTTCATTTATAGATATTATCATGATCTTAAGATCATACCCATGTGTCATAATTCATAGGTTAACCATATTTATTATAGTTTTCCCATATGACATAATATATATATATATAAAAGATCATTAGGTAATTACTGATATTTAATAAAAAAACATAATACTTTATGATAATGACATGATAACTAGTAATACTTAAAGGAGGTTTCCTTGGTCTTACCTAGTTATTCTAGGTGTAATAAACAGAATCAATGTCTTAGTACAATTTTATCGTAAGTATAAGATGTGTTACTCCATGCTAAATGTGTAAGCATGTCATAGAACACATAAGAGTAAGATCATATTTATAACATGTTATATTTCTTTTAGCTATAAGTTTATCTATTGGGTCAAAACCTTTCATCTTCATTCCATACCTTTTAAATTTAAACTATACCATTTTTTATTAAATATTATATGCTTTGATAAAGACATAATATTATCATCTTAATATATGTATTTCACTTGTTTAAAAACAAATTGTATATAATTATAAACATCATCAGCCAAATTCTTTTCAACCAATGTTATCCCCAATTTAAAGCACAATACTTAGCAAAGAAGTGACTATCAAAGATACTTATAACTACATATGAGGTTCTCCAATCTTACAAATTTTAAATAAGTCTTAGGAATTTATCGATATGCCCATAAATTTATTTCGTTCATGTAATATGATAAAAATTATCAATGAGTGCCTCAATATCCATCCCTAGTTCTCTTTTGAAAAACTTTGAAACCTACATGCTGAAAATGGTATTTTATACATGGTCAACTCAAATTGAACTGACATGAAACATCCACTCTTAATATGATGCATCCATAAGAAATCATGAGGATAAATTGGCGATTTGATTTCCTTATCTAAATTAAATTGCATATGTAAGTAAAATATTCCACCACCATATTCACAATGTTGTTCTTCTTTCCTATTAATTAATCATAGATTCAACACATGACCATTCATTCAACAATAATAATATAACAATCATAGTATCATTAATTTCATATAATGACAATAATAATATAATAGTTATAGAATCATTTCTTCCATATAGTAATCACAGGACCTATAATATGATCATTCATTTGATAATAATAATATAACAGTTATAAAATCATTACTTCTATATAGTAATCACATATCCATCACATGATCATGAAATCAACAATAATAATATAGTAGTTACATGATCATTACTTCCCCAATTAATTGCGAGATCCATTCAATCAATGATAATAGCATAGTAGTTATAGGAACATTATTTCCCATAATGTAACTTGTAGAGATCCATTTAATCAATGATAATAAAATAGTAGTTATAGGATCACTATTTCCCCATAGTAACCACAAATCTATTTAATCAACAATAATAATATAACAATTACAGGATCATTATTTCCCATAGTAACCACGCAGATCCATTCAATCAATGATAACAAAATAGTAGTTATAGGATAATTCTTTCCTATAGTAATCACAACATTCTTATCAACCCAAATAGTAAGGTGAAGATACCATACAACTATTTCAAATTTAAGAATTTTCCAAGATCTCTACATTCCTTATAACTTTTTATCTATGGAAAGAACTATTATCAAGGGATGGTTGATAAACAAGAGTTTACATTTACTGATAGCCCACCAAAATCACTTATTTATAGGCAAACATGAATATAGAACTTCCTGAGGGTATATTCAAAACGAGATTGGGATCATGGAATTCATTAATTATTGGGAACTAGCACCAAAGTTTATTTCAGCAATACTATGCTTACAAAAACTCAAGAAAACACATATTCATCCCCCTGGATACTCTAGTCAAGCCTAAAAAAGCTCTAATATCTTCCAACTATATTAGTTATAACCTATCTCTGTGTTTCATAAAACATAGTGAGTATATATACTCAAACCCCCAATATGTAAAGTGAAAATTTGTTACCAAAGTTCTAACCAAGTGGACATAACAATTTTAAGCATATTACTCAAAAACATAACCATAGCCATATATGCACTTCATATGAAATAAAGAAAACAGAAAAAAATCTATAATCTAAATCTCACAAGGATTCAATATAAAAGAGTTAGGTAGTTCATGCCTCTATACTTTGTAGCCTCCCTCGAGAGATGAATCCGAAACAAGCTGGGATGTCCTCATCAAGAAATGAACAAAAATCAACCCAGGAACAAATCACAGATTTGAATAGCTAAACTCAATCTCTAAACTTTGTGTACAATAAAGTTAGGTCGGCTATAAAAACATCATCATGAATTGATTCAAAAACTAAATAAGATGCATGCATGAGACCCAAAAGGGCCATGCCCAACTCACCCAAATGGGATCCCAATAGAATTTTCATAATAAAATGAAGCTCAACATGCAATGTAGCTTCTTGGGAAGCTTCGGGCTTCCCAGATCATTAAATGCCATAAATATTACAATGCCATGTTAGTGGTATTAGAAACATTTCCGCCACCCTCTATCTCGCCCTCCAAAGTTAGTGGAGGTTTAAAATATATTAAATTACCTTGACTTGCATGGATATTTGGCCTTAACCAAACAAAACAACAACAATAATAATAATTGAACTAAAGACTTGCATGGAGGTCCTTAAATCGATCGGTTAGAGATCAAGGTTAACTCAAACAATAAAAATGTAAATGTTCGCATGGGTTTGGTAAATTACCATATTTATATTATTAACAAGTCCATGCCATTTTCAAAAGAAATCAAAGTCCCAAAGAAACATTAAAATGTTCCTCGATATGCATGGTGTTTATTACTTAGATAAACCAAAAGGTCATACGAACATTATAACCCTAGTTACTTTGCTCAATGGTCTAAGACCATATGTTATTCATGGTTTACCCAAAATCATATCATATGGTTGGGTCATAATTTTACCAAAATAATATCAATAATAATTATAACCCTTTTTAAATTTTCTACTTCTCAATATGGTCAAATACTATAGTAATTTACATTGTATTCCCATGAAAATGATCTAAGTCCATATTTCTTGATAAAGTGATATTTCATTTTATACATATTAACTTAGAGCACATATTGCCTTTTGATATTCTTGTCCTAACCATGGACTATAAAATCATTTAAAATCATTACCTTTCTCTCCATTATTGTTTAAATAATGGCATTCCTACTTCAAGAAATTTCATTTATGTGATTTATGGTCTCGACCATCTACCCGCATGTGGATAATAAAAACATCTCACGTTAGTAAAGAGAGGGTAAATAAGAAAATTAAATTTTACATTATCACCCACAATATTGTGTTTTGATGCTTCATGGTTGATGTTTAATCCAACCAAAGGAGGTTGAAATAAGTTCTATGTGATAATATAATGCATGTAAGATACATATAGCATAAAAACATAGTCATGGAACAATTTACGACAAAAAAACCATCATTATAGAAAGAGGGTAATGTAAATCCACAATAACCATGTATGGATCCCTTTCATCATGTAGTCATTATTTCCAACATTAATAGACAACCACTTAATCAATATCCAAAATAGTGACCAATAATATATATATCAATGCACTAGCTCACCACTTTCATCAACTAACTCATATCACATAGAACAATACAAGTATAACACACAACATAAAAAGGTGTACCTCAATATTAAGTACACCATCTAAACTATCCAACATTGCACATTGTATGGTAATCACATACAAACATCCAAGTCAAATAGGAATATGTTGTAAATGATGAGTGTGTTACTGAGCATTGAATGACAAGTACTATTACACGGTTATATATGCAACTACACGTGAATGCATACATATTTTTCAGGATAACTTACACTCGTGTGGCTGTATATACAACTATGTAACAATGTTAATTTTCCAGCTCTCATAACCCACTCTCCATCAATGAATTATTCCTAATGACGAAATAAACTAAAGTTGTAGGATGTGACATACTTACCCCTTAATGAATCATCTTCCCGATGATTTTTACCCATTAAACGCAATCAAAATAATCAAGCATATAATTATATCTAATAGCTAAGGAGAACAATCATCTTCTTCCACAAAAGTTTACAAGTTTGAATTCAAATTTATTGGCTGTAACAACCTTTCAACCAAGATAAAAATGTCACACACAGATCGAAATATGACATAATTTTTGTCATTACATCCAATCATAATATGTAATATTATTTAATATATAATACAAATAGTCAAAAACAAGCCACATACCATAGAAAAAACACATAAAACACTATTTTCCATTTTCCCCAAGTCTTCCAAAGTTATTTTGTTTTGTTACTCACTTGTTTTTCTAGACCTTTCCTTATGCAATTACTATTTTTTTAATTGCTCCCAACGATGTTCCATTCTACAACTTATTTTACCAAATAAATAAATGGTTTTTTTTTTTCTTCTAGAAATTAAAACATATTTTACTGTTGTGTTTCTTCCCTAAAGTTAATATTTTCTTCCCTTTTCCTTTCCATTACCTTTTTCCCGAAATTCAATGGTGAAGAAGATATAATTCTCTTATTATGAGTTGGAATGATTGCAAATTTCATTCTATCCTTTTGGATTTCAAAGTAGATAGTCCATATTTTCTAATTTATCTACCCTTTTTGGGTCTGATTAAATGTTGGTTTTAGCTTTTGAAAACTTGATGTCAGAAGATAGTACAACAGTCAAGTGACCCCTTTGCTGATTTCCACTAATCAATTCAAGTTATTTTTTTACCTTGAATTGATCATCTTCACACTTAACCAATTTCTCTAAGCAACTTTCATGTCTCATGTGTCATGAAATAATGTTAGAATTTTCCCTAACTTCTTTACGTCCAAACCTGAAGCATAATTTGGTCTGGTTAGTTCTCCATGATTCATCCTTCATATAACTATTGTTTTTAGTTACCAATTTTAGATATTCGATTAGCGTAAGGACCCAATAAGTGTAAGTGCTACAACCTTCACTCGATACCAAAATGTAACACCTTTGTTTACTTCATCATACTTAGGGAATTTTTTTACCAACTCATTAATATAATTTATGCCTTGAATTAATTTCATACGCAATATTTAAATTCTAGCATATAATATTTTAAATCCCTTAAGTTATCTTACGTTGAAATTAGTAACATCATTTACAACAAGCACTTTGAATTATTCCAACATTATTAATTATCTTGATGCATTCAATGATTAATAGATTACAACAGATTAATCCAACATTAATTAATGTTTAAAATCTAACTAGACAACCTATGATAACCATGTGCAAATGTAAGGGTTCAAATCCTACTTGATCCCCTTAATGCTCCTCTCGAGATGATATATCTAGTATATCATTTGGTTAAACCTTTTATAAAGGTATAGAGAATTTGTATCTTCTTAGTGTAGCCTCCCATACATAACACATTTTAAAAGAAGAAGTGGTCACCAGATAATGCAATCATTCATTTGCAATACTATGGCCATAGTTTAGGGCATTGTCTTTGCCAGGGAAAATTTTAGTGGCGAATATTCGTAATATGGTGAATATTCCATTTTTGAAAATTTTGAAAAGGTGAATTTTTTGGCACGGGTCAGTGACCTGTTCGCCTAAAAATTACACTTTAATTTTTTTAGGGGTTGGCTTTGCCTACCCTTGAAAAATATCCCCTATATAAACCTAGATTATTCACCAGGTAGAACACTTCTACTTCACATTTTTCAACAATATGATATATCCCGTATTATAGATGCACGACAAGGGGGTAAGTTATTGACATGCGACAAGGAGGGTTTGCAGACAAGGAGATACTACAGATATTGATGCATAGTAGATGCATGACAAAGAGTTTGTTGACAAGCGACATGGAGATTTTTTCGATGAGCAAGAAGAGGGCAGAGGCTGCAGACACGCAACAGATATTTCTTTGCTGCAAAAAAATGCATTGACGCACATCAACAGACCCCATTGACGCACGTCAACAGACCTCATTGATGCGCATCAACAACCTTGTTGACGCGTCAAAGAGGTCTATTGACACGCGTCAATGAGGGTTATTTGTTGACGCGTGAACTTGACGGATAGTTTACGCGCAACAAGGAGGTACAATAGATATTGATGCATAGCAGACGCACGACAAAGAGTTTTTTGATGCATGACATAGAGATTTTTTGATGAGAAAGCAGAGGTCGGAGGCTGTAGACGTGCGGCGGGAGATTTTCTGTCGCGCGTAAAAAAAATGCATTGGCGCGCATCAATAGACCTCAGTGACGTGTGTCAACAACCGTAATGATGTGCGTCATTGAGGTTTATTGACGTGTGTCAATGCATTTTTTTACGCGTGACAACAAAATCTCCCGTCGCATGTCTACAGCCTTCTGTCGCAACACTTGACAATCAGGTGAAATTTTTTCATACAACCCCCAAAAAATTCGCCTTCCCGCAAAATTGGTTCTGGGGATATTCACCAGGTATTCTCCACCTCCGATTTCCAAGAGGTCTCTTAAAATGAACCACGGTGCTAGCTATCCTGGTTTCATGACTGCATATAAGCCACATGAAACCTGTCCCTATATTCACCACACAATTGTCTCAATCATAAAATCATGATTCCTTCATTTCTTACTTATTAAATTAAGTTATTCATATTAAGTAATTATGTATTTAATTATTAACTTAAAAGACCAAAAATGTAAACATTGTTACTCGATCCGGGTCTTGCGGTTCATGTTAGCACCACTTTAGAATACCTATAGGAAAAGGTATGTTCATGTAATGACCTAAGTCATCACACAACCATTCCTCTCCCTATAGCCATCCCAAACTAGTATGGGTATGACTCATATGACATGGATGTCATGTCATGATACTTGTTCTTTGTGTACTTTTCATTATGTTATGCTAAAAAGGTTAGGGGTATGTAATGATGTTTACAAGTCACGATAATGTTCATGTCATTTTTCTTGCATACCAATCACTATATCGAGTTTACAATCAAAATTTTAGTTAATTCAAGTGTAATTCTTGAAACTTGTATTCAACACTAATTATCCTTCATTAATGCCTATTAGATTACCTATCGTAGATATGCACATTTGTATCTTTTATGAGATCACACTATACTTTTGTACCTTGTTACTTTAGTCATATTTGTTCCCATGTTGTGGTACAACGGGTTCATGATTAATCGTATGACATAATGAATGAACCATAAAAGCATGTTTTGTTGTTATAGAATTATAGAAGTTGATTTCCTCATAGTTTTATGGTTATTCTAAAAATTTAACAACTTGCACATTTATAAACAAGTACAACAATTATACTTAATCCCTTTAATATGCCTTCTTACTTCCCATTGAGATCTTAAATTTCCCCCTTTTCTATAAAATATAGTTGTAGGTTTCTTTACCACCTTTATGTGGCCTCAACATACACCTTTCAATTCCTATGTTTTTAGGTTAATTATACCCTTGCCAACTTGGTGTCCTTGAGATTTTACCCTGAAATTTGGGAATACCCCTTTTTAAATGTTTCTTTCTTTTCAAAGTAATGGGTCATTTTGTGTTTTTATTTCCTGTAGTTGTCTCCATTGCCTTAAGGTGTTCCCAGAGAATCATATAAGCCAATTTCAACAAATACCCACGTGCTAAAATTCATTTTATCTCTTCGCTAGGTTTTGTCTAAGAGAATTTTATTTTATTTATTTAATAAATAAATAAATAAATCATGTTGTAGTTGAACCCTGTTGAAAATTTACATGCTAGTACTTCCACCTCTCAGTAGAGTATTCACCAGGGATGAGTTTTTACTAACCATTTATTTGATAGAGCAATTGTTTCTAACTTTTGGCAGCATTTTTGTTTTTGTTTTTTCTTTTGTGTTTGTTTTCGGTTTTTCTCCGCAGTTTGTTTGTTAATTCCCCTTGATCTGTTTGTTCATTCTGTTTAGCCTATTTAATTGCTTGGAATTTCTGGAAGTCATCCATGGCCTCAGACAAAGAAAGAAATTAATCATGGAGTGTTAATTTCTGACAAAGAAGGAAGGATGCAAGTCGCACTTTTATGAAATAAGCTTCTAGGATGCAAGTCACACTTTTTGGAAGGAGATTTTTAAGTGCCAATGGGAATTTTGGTGGTGGAAGGAAGATGGGAATTTAGAGCCTTCCTGGAAGTTTTTTTTCCCATCATTAAAGTTAAATCACTTAAGTGCCAATGGGAATTTTGGTGGTGGAAGGAAGGTGGGAATTTGGAGCCTTCCTAGAAGGTTATTTTTTCCCATTATGAAAGATAAATCACTTAAAGTACACATGAGAATTTTGGGGCTTCCAGGAAGGGTAAGAATTCCCATCAAAGAAGTTTTATTCACCCATGCAAGTCACACTTTTATGAAATAAGCTTCTAGGATGCAAGTCACACTTTTTGGAAGGAGAGTTTTTAAGTGCCAATGGGAATTTTGGTGGTGGAAGGAAGATGAGAATTTAGAGCCTTCCTGGAAGGTTTTTTTCCCATCATTAAAGTTAAATCACTTAAGTGCTGATGGGAATTTTGGAGCTTCCTGGAAGGGTAAAAATTCCCACTTCCTTGCCTTCTTATTTTTAACACAACCTCTAGTCAAAAAGTGCAACCCACCTTTGTAAAGTGCATGCATTTAATGATATTTATTTTTATTATTCCTAGCTAAAGTTGGCACCAAAAATAGGTGAAAAGTCAAAGCAAATTGGTGGGCCAAAGAGAAGACAAAGAAGCATGCTAAAAATAAAGGAAATAATTGCAAGGAAAAGCAAGCTAAATCGGAAAACTTGGGTGCCCAAATTGAGAGAAAAAACATAACTTATTATTAATAATTACCAAAAAAAAGAAAAGGAAATTATTAAATTTAGCATGTAGTTGCCTATATAAGCATGAGACACCATAAGGAGAAGACAATTAATTATTTTAGGTGGAGCATGCTGCCCTGGAGAAGTTTGGTGCCAAAGGAAGGAGTGGTTAGCATTAAAAAATATTTTGTATTGTAGGGAAGCATTTAATTTTGGGGCCTAGGGTTGGAGAATATTTATTTTTATTATTAAGAGAATCTGCATTTTGGTATAAGTTAATAGGTGAATTAAATAACATTTTATATTTCTTGGCATGTAAGCAAAGTCTTAAATTATAGGGAAACATGCTTTATAAGCAGATTTTGGTGATAGAAATTAGGCAATCATGCCTTAGACACCATGTTTATCAGATCATTTATAGGTATTCATCATATGTGCTCACATTGGTGAAAAGAAGGAAAATTCAATGTTAGATACATTGAATATATCTTCTGAATCAGGAGGAATTGTAGGTTCTACACAAATTGATCCGATTGCAAGGTCTTCTGGAAAAAATAAAAGAAAAAGAGCTTAGACAAAGATTGTTCCGGGCATAATGAAGCGTGATGAAAGAGAAGGGTCAATAAAATCATGCATTGTTTCCAGGCTTACTGAAATCAATGATACAGACATAGGCCTTGAACCTATCATTGATTTAATTGACAGATCCAAAGCCACTGGAAGATCATCTCTTATGTGGGTAATAAGGAGTAGTGGGATTATTCAAGCCATAGCATTTCCGGTCACAACCCAGTTGCCTGAGTTTGTTATGGAGTGTGCAAGGTCTTATCATCCTCTTTCTAGGATAGTCTGAGATGTTGCAGGAAAGACAATAATTAGGTTGGATGCACAATTCATTAATTATTGCCTCAAGCTTCGACATGGCCCGTGGTGATTGCAATTAGCATGCATGATGCTAGTGATAGATGGGAAAAGCATAAAGTAGATTGTGTGGGTATAATGAATAAAAGATATATGAAGAAGCCTAAAGCACCATCTAAATTCTCGAGGACTCTTCCATGATCCAGTCTTGTACAGGAATTTGATATCATCAAATTTCTTTGCAGGATAAATGGGGAAGCTAATACCAATAACTTCCGCTCATAGATGTATGCCTTTGTGAGGACCGTTGAGATCTACATAGTTGATTCAATAATTAATTGGGTGGAAATAATCAGTGAGAAACTCCGAAGTGTGAGGAGGAAATTAAACTTCAAAATGACTTCATGCAGTATATGAAGCAACTTCTTCGAGGATATTTTCCAAACTGGATAGATGGGGCATATTGTCAAAAGATCCTATTTATGAGTGCTTCTGCAATGGAAATTTCTGAAAGCTACAAGGATTACATGGAAATAAAAAATGACTTCTTCCATGGATACATTTGTAAATTAAATAGTGATCGAGGACCAATAAAGTGAGAAAAGAAGCTTGGAAAGCTGATTCCCGACATGGTGTATCTTCATCCAGTTTGCGGACTTCACATATCTTAGGGTTAGTGGTTTCTTAGGAGAACCAGTTAAGTTTCCAAAGTACTCGATTTATAAGTGGGTCATCGTGGATTTATGAATGAATCTCATAGATTTGCATGAATTACAGTCAAAATGGCATAAGTCTACATGTATCTTTCCAGTCACAGTGGGTCATTATAGTTGCTTTAGATCATTCACCAAGCCGGAGGAATTGAAGAAGAAATGTATTTTGGGTTTGAGAATGAGTTCTTCCTAGCACGAATAAAATTTGAACCATATGGGATAGAAAAGAGGATAGTATCTAAAGAATACTCACATGTTCCTTCACTTAAATACTTTTGGATGAAGTGCGGGAGTGACTACAAAGTCGAAAGGGAGATTTCAGCGGAGTTATCAATTCAGCAAGTTTTTACTATGGTTTAGCACAAATACCTACAAATCTCTCAGATGATGGGCATGTGATACTTGAAACATATAATAAAATGGGAGGAGATAAATCTTCTCTTTTAGAAAGTGTAGGTGGTTGTCACATGATTGAGGAGAGGTCTTCCGTAGTCCTGGTTAACACCTCAAATTGGTTGTTAACAAAGGGGTATTGCTTGGATGAGGATTTGATGAACCAGATCATAGGGAATTTCATTACAGGGATCCCAACAAGAGAAAACATGAAGGTGAGAGTAGAAAAATACCAGAGAATATCAAAGTGCACAAGAAGTATTAAGTACCAGAAAAAGGAAAGTCTACATCCATTATACCAGTGCCACTTTCGGATGAAGCTTCTCCATCATCAACTCACAACACTTTGTTCGGTCCAGACCTCGAAATATGTTATCATTCCACTTTGCTGAATCCAACATCATTACTATTTGTTCCTTAGCCACCAAAATATTCACCTCTCCCTACGAAGAGTGTTAAAAGAAAAAATGACAGAGTTTGAAAGAGCATTGCCTTTGGACAATTCAGAAGAGGGCAGCCATAACACTGTGGTGAATTTGGATGCAACAGAGTTAGAGCATGATATGGTGGTACATTCGGTGACTTATCATTCCCTGAAGATCATTTTCTCATCCTAGTTTGATTTGTAAATAGTCCCAGAAGATAGAGAAGAGATCAAATTGGAAGAATGTGACTTACAGACTACTCATGAGTATAGGTGGAAAATATAGAAGATCTAAAGTTTCCAAGGTAAATTCTAGGTTGATTATTGAATAATCGGGGAAAAGTTTTCTGATTTTTCAGTTCCCACTTTGAAGGGAAACATAACAGAGATCTAACTACTACGGACATATCGGTGACCAAAGTACCATTGGGAGAATCACCATGAAAGGATTAAAGCAAGATACACAGACGCTTATAAACACTTTATTCCTTAAAATTAACAAGGAGAAGGAAGAAAAAGAAATGCTTCGATGCATATCTCTTAGTTATGTGAGATAATCACTAAGGTTTCCAAACATTCTTCTCAGCTCGTGTTAGTGTAGGAACATGTATGCATCTATTTGGTGGAAGAGATTGAAGATGCGGGAACTAGATCAAAGCTATTGCTCAATGGAAAGATAAAATTATTCACCAAGCTTCAAAGTAGTTCGAGGGAATATAATTTGGATTGGAGGATATGCATAGGGTATTATCTCAGCTAAATGATCTAATGACATGGATAAAATATGAGAACATAGTTTCTAAAATTCATTTGGATACCTTATCTAAGATACATTCATTTCGGAGGATGTGCTAATTACGAGAGAAAATTGTACTTAAAGGATTGATAGAAAAGGGAAGCAGTTAGAGATAGGAGTTTCTTTCTGATTGGAGATCCTTAAGCTTATACTTGAATAGGATTTAGTTGCTATAAAATGAGATGGGAGAAGTATCAAAGAATATTCTAGATGAGTTGCTTACTTCCCGTGAGGAATTTATTCTGGTTGTGTAGAAGAAGATTGATGAATCTATCATGCCTTTCATGTTAGATTCAATTGGCAGACTCGTGAAGCTTCATGTAGATATTGAGGGGTATGGGCCTAGTTTGGAGAAGGTAAAGGCCAACACTGCTACTTTGTCTAGAGGATTGCTGCGGTTTAAAATTGAGAAAGAAACGGTTGCTAAGGTAGATGGGAAGACACTGAGTCACATGTTTGACAAGTATATTCAGTTTCAGAACAAAGAGAAAGTGTAAAGTATGATGACCAACATATTTTATTTCTTCTTCTCTTTCCTCTCTTATTCTTATTTTCTCAGACAAAATTGTAAAACTAAAGTAATTGGTTAAAAGCCATTACTTTTAGTTATCTGAAAAGGTCCTTAATTAAGAATAGGTGGTAGACATGCAAAGATTTGATTTAGTCTTCAGATGCATGTCATGTAGAGAGGAATTCTAGGGGAAAGATTGCTAGTTGTTTTCCTTATAGCTTCCAAGTGTCAGTTTAGTTTTTTTTTCCTATTTGTAATTTCCTTTTATACACTATAAATAGAGGAAGAACCTACGGGTTAGGGATCATAATTTGTAATCAACATTCTTGAGTTCCAGACTTTGTGCTGAAACCCTTGATATATTTTCTATGAAAGCTGAGGAATTAAACAGAGGTGGATTTCCGAGAGAACTTTGTGTCAATGGTGCATTTGATTCTTACTTCTGTGTAGATCTTTAGATAAAATTTTCCTTATCTGAGATTTAGATTAGAAACTTTCCTTTCCTTTAATTCTTTATTGTGAGATCTATTTGTTTTATCTATGTGTATGAGACCAAATCTGTAAACTATTGGTTGGATTACACATCTTCCTTCCTTTCTTCCTGAATTCAACTATTCCCCCTTCTACAAATATTTCTTTACAACTGCTTACTTGTTGCAGAATTGCTTAGCTATGGTTCATGAGCTTCACAATTAAATTAAAACCCACAAATAGTTATTAGAATACATAATTGACATAAATCTTACACGGAGCCTCACCGGTAAATGAGGGAGATTTATCTCATGACTGCCTAGGTTTTAGCTATGCATAAAATCTAGCCAACACAACTTCCATGATTCCTTCATTCATAGATATTATCATGATCTTAAGATCATACTCATGTTTCATAGTTACCGGGTTAACCATATTTATTATTGTTTTCCCCTATGACATAAAACATATATAATATCATTAGGTAATTACTGATATTTAATAAAAATAGAATACATTATGATCATGGCATGATAACTAACAATACTTAAAGGATGTTTTCTTGGTCTTACCTAGTTATTCTAGGTGTAATAAACATAATCAATGTCTTAGTACAATTTTATCGTAAGTATAACATGTGTCACTCCATGCTAAATGTGCAAGCATGTCATAGAACACATAAGAGTAAGATCATGTTTATAACATGTTATATTTTTAGCTATAAGTTTATCTATTGGGTCAAAACCTTTCATCTTCATTCCATACCTTACAAATTTATACTATACCCTTTTTATTAAACATTATATGCTCATAATATTATCATCTTAATATATGTATTTCACTTGTTTAATAATAACTATATATAATTATAAACATCATTAGCCATATTATTTTCAACCAACGTTATCTCCAATTTAATTCACAATACTTAGAGAAGAAGTGAGTATCAAAGATACTTATAACTACATATGGGGTTTTTCAGCCTTAAAAATTTAAAGAAGTATTAGGAATTTATCCATATGTCCATAAATTTATTTCATTCATGTAATATGATAAAAATTATCAATGAGTGCCTCGATATCCATCCCGATTATCTTTTCGAAAAAATTTCAAACCTCCATGCTGAAAATGGTATTTTATACATAGTCAACTCAACTTGAATGGGCATGAAACATACACTCTTATTATGTTGCATCCATACCAAATCAAGCAGATAAATTGGATATTTACTTTCCTTATCTGAATTAAATTGCATATGTAAGTAAAATATTGCACCACCATATTCACAATGTTATTCTTTTCAATAAGGTAATCACGAGATTCAACACATGACCATTCATTCAACAATAATAACATAACATTTATAGTATCATTACTTCTATATAATGACAATAATAATATAAAAATTATAGAATCATTACTTCCATATAGTAATCAAGATCCATAACATGGTCATTCATTCGACAATAATGATATAAAAATTATAGGATCATTACTTCCATATAGTAATCGCAGATCCATAACATGATCTTGAAATAAACAATAATAATATACTAGTTACTGAGGATCATTACTTCCCCATATTAACCGTAGATCCTTTCAATCAACCATAATAGCATAGTAGTTACGGTAACATTATTTCACATAGTAACCGTAGATCCATTTAATCAACGATAATAAAATAGTAGTTACTGGGATCATTATTTCCCCATAGTAACCATAAATCCATTTAATCAACAATAATAATATAGCGATTCAAGATCATTATTTCCCATAGTAACCATAAATCCATTCAATCAATGATAATAAAATAGTAGTTACGTGATCATTATTTCCAATAGTAATCACAACATTCTTATTAACCCAAATAGTAACTTTACATCTTCCAAATAGTAAGGTGAAGATACCATACAACTATTTCAAATTTAAGAATTTCCCAAGATCTCTACATTCCTTATAACTCTTTAGCCATGGAAAAACTATTATCAAGGGATGGTCGATAAACAAGAGTTTACATTTCCTTTTAGCCCACCCCGATCACTTATTTATAAGAAAGCACATATATGGAACTTCCTGAGGGTATATTCAAAACGAGATTGGGATCAAGGAATTAATTAATTGTTGGGATCTAACACCCAAGTTTATTTCAGCAAAAATATGCTTACACAAACCCGAAAACACATATTCATCCCCATAGATAGTCTATTTGAGCCTAAATAAGCTCTAATATCTTCCAACTATATTAGTTATAACCTATCTCTATGTTTCATAAAACATAGTGAGTATATATGCTCAAACACCCAATAGGTAAACTGACACTTTGTTGCCAAGCT
This sequence comes from Taxus wallichiana var. yunnanensis, assembly GCA_018340775.1. Classification (NCBI taxonomy): domain Eukaryota; kingdom Viridiplantae; phylum Streptophyta; class Pinopsida; order Cupressales; family Taxaceae; genus Taxus; species Taxus wallichiana. The sequence goes on from CM031234.1 coordinate 81,656,249, forward strand.
TTTAACCAAGAGGCCATAAAATTTTTAAGCATATTATTCAAAAACATAACCATATCCATATATGCACTTCATATACAATAAAGAAAATCTATAATCTAAATCTCACAAGGATTCAATATAAAAGAGTTAGGTATTTCATGCCTTTATACTTTATAGCCTCCCACAGAGATGAATCCATAAACAATCAAGGGCGTGCTCATTAAGAAATTACAAAAATCAACCTAGGAATAAATCACATATTCAAATAGTTAAATTCAAGATCCAACCTCGTATACAATGATAAAGTTAGGTTGGCTATAAAAATTCATCACAAATTCATTAAAAAACTAAATAAGATGTATGCAAAAACCCAAAAGGGCCATGTCCAACTCACCCAAATGGGATACCAATAGACTTTGCACAATAAATGAATCTCAACATGCAATGTAGCTTCTTGGGAAGCTTGGGATTCCCAGATCATTAAATTCCATAAATGTTACAATGTCATGTTAGTAGTTTTGGAAACTTTGCCATCTCCCTCTATCTCACCATCCAAACTTAGCGAGGGTTCAAAAGATATTAAATTACCTTGACTTGCACGGCTATTTAGCCTTAACCAAACAACCATAATAATAATAATAATAATAATGAGCCAAAGACTTGAATGGAGGTCCTTAAATCAATCTGTTAGAGATCAAGGTTAACTCAAACAATTAAAATGTGAATGATATTACTTCGCATGAGGCGGTAAATGACCATATTTAGATTAATTACAAGTCCATGCCATTTTTGAAAGATATCAAAGTCCAAAAGAAACATTAAAATTTTCCTCGATATGCATGGTATTTATTACTTAGATCAACTAAAAGGTCATACATACATTATAACCCTCTTTACTTTGCTCGATGGTCTAAGACCATATGCTATTCATGGTTTACCCAATCATATCACATGGTTAGGTCATAATTTTACCAAAATGATATCAATAATACTTATAACCCTTTTAAAATTGTTTACTTCTCAATATGGTCAAATACCATAGTAATTTACATTATATGCCCACAAAAATGATCTAATTCCATATTGATTGATAAAGACATATTTAATTATATATATAAACTTAGAGCACTTATTTCCCTTTGATATTATTTTCCCAACTATAGACTATCAAATAGTTTAAAGTCATTACCTTTCTCTCCATTACTATTTTAAAAATGGCATTCCTACTTCCAATAATTTCATGTATGTGGTTTATGATCTGTGACCATATAATCACATGTGGATAATAATAACATCTCATGTTAGTAAAGAGAGGGTAAATAAGCAACTTAAACTTAACATTATCACCCACAATATAATATTTTGACACTTCATGGTTGATGATCAATCCAACCAAATGAGGTTGAAAGAAGTTCTAAATGGCATTCCTATTTCCAACAATTTCATGTATGTGGTTTATGATTTTTGACCATATAATCACATGTGGATAATAATAACATCTCACGTTAGTAAAGAGAGGGTAAATAAGCAACTTAAACTTAACATTATCACCCGCATATAATATTTTGACACTTCATGGTCGATGATCAATCCAACCAAATGAGGTTGAAAGAATTTCTACATGCTAATATAATGCATGCAAGATACATATAACATAACAACATAGTCGGGGAAAAGTTACGATAAAACAAAACCATCATTATAGAAACATGGTAATGTACATCCACATCAACCATTTTTGGATCCCTTTCATCACGTAGTCATTATTTCTAGCATGAATATATAACCATTTAATCAATATCCAAAATAGTGACCAAAAGTATATATCAATACACTAACTCACCACTTTCAGTCAAGTAACTTATAGCACACATAGTAGTACAAGTATAACACACAACATAACAAGGTGTACCTCGGTATTAATGACAACATATAAATTGTCAAACATTGCACATTGTATGGTAAGTACATACAAAAATCCAAGTCAAATAGTAATATGTCACAAATGTTGAGCACGTTATGAGTGTTGAATGAAAAACACCATTATGTGGCTGTATATGCAACTACATGTGAATGCATACATCCTTTTCGGGATAACTCATGCTCGTGTGGTGTATGTACAATTATGCAATAGATATTATTTTCCATATCTCATAACTCGCTCCCCATCAATGAATTATTCCTAATGATGAAACAAAATGAAGTCATAGGATGTGAAAATATATGTAAAATTGTAGTATGACCTATACTCTATCACTCGTAGTGTACTAAAAGTGTAGATATTTGTAGAACAAGCCCAAAATATGACATCCCCATGAAAAAATTATCCTATGCTCCACCATGATAACCAACACTCTTATGTATCAAACATATTAATATATGTTGCTCTTATTAGGTAGTAGAAGGCTACTAATAAGAAACAACAAAACAAAAGGAACATCCTGAATCATATCTCAATCATAGATCTCTATCAAACAATATTGGTATGTCACCATCTAGGTGGGTCGAGACCATCTAGTATCTCACACAATCTCATAGTTTATGGTAGTAGTATAATAATACAATGGAACCCATGTGATTGGAACTCACATAATCTGGTGAACATACTCTTGTGTCATAGTCATCGACCCTATTAGGAGTGGAACATGCTAGTATCTACCGCCACTTCTCGACCATGATATTTAGTAGTGCTCTATCCACACAGATCACGGGAATCAAGGACATGTAGAATAAATATAGGTCATCTAGTAGAGACCAATCATGTATATGGATATCCTCCAACACTCATAAATAATTCTAGTGTCACTCACGAGAATTAAATGACACCCAAATGCTCCTGTAATCACATACATCGACAAAAACACTTGAAAATTTCACAAAACTTATCAAAGTGAAATTTTCAAAAATGTCATATGCACAGTGCAAGACTACTAAAAAATGGAAATCTCATTGCTACTAGCCTCGGAGTTACTAACATTAGTTAAGGCCATTGTGACATACACTAAGGCCACTAAATTTATGTAAATTTTTTAATAATAACAATGCCACTATACGTTATAGTGACATCGTTAAACATGACATCGCTAATAGTTATAGAGAGGTCACCACAACCTATCGTGACACCACTAATCCATTTATAGACAACTAAAATCCCATATGAGACTACTTCAAATGCTAGTAAATTTGTTGAAATTGACCTAGGTCAATTTCGGTGGCCTCATGTGCATTGAGTTTTACCCTATTAAATGCACTCAAATTAAAAAACAAAAAAATGAAAAATATAGGACACAACTTCACCTACCTACTCCTCATAGGCATGTGTTTTCTAGTTCTCATAAAATCACTCAATGCAATGTAGAAAGTCTAGGGAAATCATGGACACTTGTTGCGTTCATCTAGAGATCTATTCCACCAACTAAGAGGGTGAAAATGACTTGTTTTTACCCCTCCCACTGATATATAGTCCTCACCATGATGGTTTTGACCTCTGTGATGTCCTATTGACCACCGTGATGGGATTTTTATACCACGTTCATTTTTATTTTCTTTTTGAGTGTTAATCAACTTCTTCTATCATCTCATCGATGGTCAAGGAGGCATCATCCATACTACTAATTTTTCTTATACCCATATAAAATAAAATTATCTATTGTCATTGAAATGTTGTCTCTCGTGATACACCACATCAAAGAGGGATAAAGATGAGGATCTATTTTTGGAGATAGCGTGCGGAGCACTCAAACCGATTGGAGACTTGCACGACACATTGGCTATTTTTGGATGATCAGCTATGAAGCACTTTGCATGGATGAGCTAAAGATAGATAGAATGGTGAACTGATAGTTGACTAAGGGAGATCTATTGTTAACACTCTTGCATGTAAGCCTATTTTTGTAATGGCGTGGCTAATAATAGCATGCGACCTATTTTGGGATTAGATAAGTGGTGAAGGGAAAGTCCCCACCCTTATAAATATGTATTGAACTATGTAGTAGAGAGATATAGAGAGAGAGAGAGAGAGAGATAGATATACGTGTGAGAACTAGGGTATAGTGAGATTATGTTGCTAGATCTGTTACGCGCATGAGCATATACTACTATTGTGATTGTAAGGAAGCTTCTATGTATTTACTATAATTAATATAATGGAGATTATGGACTAAAAAAAAGGTGTTCTCATGGTTATAATTTAGTATTGCATGCTTGATTCCATTATGGTTATCTGTTAAAGTCTGTTATGTTCTAGATCTAGATCTGAATATGCACTTTGTATGAAAGATATATTAGCTATAGATCTGAATGATTAAAGTCTTCATCATGCTAACATCCTAAAATAAACCCCCTAAAGAGGGGCCTGGTACCTTTGTGCACTTTGGGTGAGTGCTCAGTCTAGGCTGAGTGATGTGCCAGCGCACTGGGCTTGTATTGCTGAATTCTAGGTTGCTACATCATTGGTTCCATTGCGGGACCTCTTTTTAGTTGTTTTCAGGATGGTTCATGATGAAGACATACGGTTGACCTTAGCAAGTGTTGAGGAGTGGATACATGATCTGAAGAAGAATACACATGGTGGTTCAACACTGGATCTGAGTTTAACACACATGTGTGTGGGTGGAACAGAACCTATATGATAGTTTATATGAGAGCTTCTTTCACTATCTTTCCAGTAGAATTATACAGTGGCTGATTGCATATGCATCTAAGTGGAATTGGAGGTATCACACTTGTCTGGACACAAGAATAATTTTAGGCCCTTTATGATGCTGATCTGATTTGGACTCGAGTTGTGGATACGTGGTTCCATGTGGTGTTTTGAATAGTTATATCTTGGAGTACTCAATTTCCACTTATTCATGTCCAGAGGTAGCTGAATTCTAGTTTTTACGATATCCAAGGGGAACTTACCTGTAAGGCATTCCATTGGTGATCAAGATCTTGATGGTAACTTTGAATTTGGAGAGTAAATCGATGGCTAACTAAACCCCACCACGCACGGGGGGGTAGGAGTAGGTTTGGTGAAAGATGGAAGACCTAGCGGCAGAAAGAAGAGAGAGAGGAAAGGCTTAAGTAAGTATATGAGGCATGTGAGAGGGAGGTAGAAGAAGTAGGGAGGTTGCAGAGAAAATGGCATTGTGGAGAAAGATAGTTTGGGAAGGAGTTGAAGTTCACGTAGAAGACGTGGAACCCGAGCCTCAGGAACTCCCCCATTTGGGAAAACATGATAGGGAACCCTCCTCGGCCTCATGTAGAAGCACACCAGTAGAGATGACCTGGGCCATGGGCACACATCTGAATCCACACAGAACCTTGCCCTTGCTTGGTTTTCCAACATCTAGTATAACAAACAGTCAACAAGCTAATTCAAGTAGTGGGAGAGTAGGAGTGAGTCTTATGAAAGGCATAGTAATGGCAAGTGCAAATGGATTCATTGTTATATGGGAGTACTTTTTGGGTGTATCATCAGCGCAGAATATAGGTGCACTGATTTTTGGACTAACTTTTGGGAGTGGTAACACTTCACAGACTATCGGGGTACAATTTAGTTCTACTATTGGGACACGGGAAGTACATCTTCTGGTCGACACCAGCTACAGGTTTGGGATCAGGAGGCATAGGTAGCTCTAGTTCTAGCGTGGATCTGGTGGTTCTGGAGGTAGGGGAAACACAGGAGGTTCTGGATCAGGTGGGCAAGGTCCACCAACCCCAAAATATTTACATGGAGATGTCTCTTCATCTTCCAGACTATAGGGGCATAGAAGATGTTGTTGAACATGTGCATATGTGTGAAATATTGTGGCACACAAAAGGAATCATGGCTTTTGAGCGTAGGGGAAAGCCAATTTTCTACTACATTACAAGGGCACACACACATTATACAAAAAAGTTTGACCCTGATCAGACTTGCGTAGACTATACAACTTTAAAAGATGCATTCCTTAAAGAGTTTCACATCCTTGAGTTTGAGCAGAAGAGTATAAGTGCACTCAAGGATATTAAGCAAGGCACTACTGAGAGTGTTAGAGAGTATGATGCCCATTTTAAAACATGTTTTATCTAAGCTTTCTTATGATATACACACAAGCCAACATGCACAATGGTTCGTTGGGGGCCTAATTACCCCTTTTAGAAGGGCATTATCACATAAGACATACATTGATCCATGTGAAGCACTTGAAGCAGCCTTACACACTTGAGGTAGTTGGAAGTATAGATACTAGGGTGAGCCCATTTTTAGAAGCACAGATCACAGCTATGGAAAAATAGTTGGAGAAACTATCAAAAAATTCAGCACATGAGACACACACAGGATTTGGTGTATAGATTGTGAAGTAGAAGGTCACACAAAGGATAGTTGTCCTCAGATCAGTATGCTCATTTGTTGGATTGTGAGATATGCCATTTAAACCATGATGCTAGCCATTTCCCATTATTACAACATGTGATAAGGAAGAATGTTTCAAGCTACTGTAAAATCTGTAGGTCCACGACTCATGACACGGAAGACTTGCCGGCTGATTGGTCAGATCCATGATGCTATAGATATTGGTGTATGATAGACAAGAGTTTTAGATAACTCTAAGGGAAAGAATGAGCATCAGGACCGGATCACAATCAGGCATGCTATGATCGGAATGAAGGGGCATTTTGAAGGTGGTCATGGCAGAGGTCGAGGATACCATGGTGGATTTGGAGGATGAGGCCATGGTAGTGGAAGAAGTGAGTTCCCTCATGGAACATGTTATACATGTGGATCTCTTGACCACTACAGGTGTGAATGTCCTCAGAATATTACATGTTCTTTTTGGAAAGAACCATAGCTATGAGGAGTTCTCGAACTTATATGAGCATCTTAGTAAGCAACATAAACAAGAAAACAAAAGGCATGGGATGGTTAGGATACAACACGTTGTGGAAAATCAATGGATGCCTAAGTTGGAAGTAGAGTTTGAGGGTTGCAAGTGAAGATCATGACCCACGCTTGAGGTGGCACACACTAGAGAAGCATTGCAGTAAAAGCCTACCATCACTAAGGAGGAGGTTCTACATGCACGGTACCCAGATCCTACCCATCAAAAGGAGGTTTATCAAGAAACCATGGAAGTTCTTAGGAATCTTCAGGGTGAGATACAATACTTAAAAGAGAAATCACGGAAGATGGAGCAAAAGAAAGTATCAGAGATGGTCCAAACTGATATAGATGACTTAAGGGAAGTGTGTAAAATGTTGCACCAGAAAATATCATTCCATTGTTAGGGGATTGGTTAAAGGAAACACTCTGCACACAAGTAAGTATTGAGACTGGATGACAGATCCTACATGTGAATCTTCCCCCTCATAGCCTAGATTATGACAAGGAAATCACTCTGAATGTTGTTGTGGATGGGTGGCTATTGAGTAATATATTGATTGATACATGAGTGTGAAAGTCAATGTTCTTACCTTAGATGCATGGGTACAAATGGGGAAGACCCCATTGTAGCCATCCTCTAATATATTGTTCATGGCTAATCGGACTAAAGCCACTCCCATCAGAGTTTTGAAAGATGCATCCATTACTATACAAGGAGCCAAGTTCACTTGGAGACTTTGAGGTTTTAGCATTGGCAGAGTCAGATAGCTTCCCATCTCTATTAGGGCATCCTTGGTGCTATGTAAATAATGTTGATCTTCGGTTCAACAAGGGTTATATCAGTTTTGAAAACAAGGAGGAAAGAGTTATTATCCCTTTAACAGATGGAAAATATGTGCCCTATGTTGAGCCCTTAAGTGAAGAAGATCTGAATAGGATTTATGTATGCACATCCAGAGATCCAGAGATGCTTGAGCCAACTAAAGAAGGAATAATTCAGTGGGAGGATGCACATAGTCTATTAGCGATACTACAAGTGTTTCTTGTGATAATTGGGCTCATAGCACTTATGAGTTGGTAGGGCATGAAGTAAAGAGCATATTTCCTAGAGGTAAAAACCACGTTATGTCAGGAGAATAGGTAACAACTTGGTACCTTGTTACACTAGAGAAGGAGATCCTATGGTATTCTTGCATGCCCATGGAAGAACAATGGATAGACCCATTGGAAAGAAGAAATATGCTAGCATATACACTACGTGGGACAACACACATGCAGTGGATGGCCCACAAGGATAATCTTGTAGGATGGAATGAAATTAGGATTGCTCTTGCTACTAGGTTCTTCAGGAGAAATGCACCTACTCAAATATACTTATCATGGTAATCAACCTATTTCAACACCACGTTCAGAAGTGTGAGAGACTCTGGATAGAAGGGTAAGAATCTTTACCACCTTCACTATGGGTGCACAAGTTTTATTCCACTTTACAAGGATGCACATGCTTGGTATGTATATGCAGAACTCCATAGAGAGACTAGAAATTGGTAGGATTTAATTACAGGAATGACCCAGACATTTGAATTCTTCTCTACAAAGCCTCCGGTGGAAGAAGCATTGAAATTCATAAAGCGCTTAACTATGGGAGATAGTGCCAAGGCTGAAGAACTCCTTTAGGAGTTATTGGATGAAGGAGACTCAGGAGCACATCTTGTTGAAGAAATAAGAGGTGATGCAACACTACTTCAACATGCTTTCCTTGAGAAAGAAAAAGGAAAAATGGTCTACTTAGTGGATGATGAAGAAGTAGAAAATCTATGGATGTAAATCATTCAACAGGTAGGCGTGAGGTATTGGATAGTGTAGATATGACCACACATGTGCCTATCATGAACCTATGAAGAAAAAGAAGGTGAATATTGGATCAGAGGTTGAGCCTAAGGAAGCCATAATTGGGGACTATTGGTCAGACTCTGAAGTGGAAAAAATCATAGAGTTACTAAGGGATTATCAAGACTTATTCCCTAGGGGTACCATGAACTTAAAGGCATGCATGAATCATTAGGGGAGATGAAGATAAAACTTAAAGAGGGTGCACACCCAGTTAGAAAGAGACCCTACAGATGAACCCCAACTTGCACAAAAAGGTCAAAGAAGAGATTGATAAAATGTTGAAGTCTGGAATTATCAAGCCCCTTGATGAGTCAGAATGGGTTAGTCCAATGGTGATCAGTATCAAGAAGGATGGATGGATTAGGATTTGTGTGGACTACAGGGAGCTGAATGTTGCATGTGTGACTGATCCCTTTCCTACGCCATTCACCGAGGAAATACTAGAAGGCATTGCGGGCATGAAATCTATTCATTTACAGATGGGTTCTCTGGGTATCATCAGGTTTGGATTTCCCAGGAGGATCAAGAAAAGACTACGTTTACTACTAAATGGGGTAGCTTCACCTATACTGTAATGCCTTTTGGTTTGAAAAATGTGCCTGTTGTATTTTTCACACATAGTTGTTCAAGCATTCAAGGAATTTATTCACAACTTCTTACAGTCTATTTAGATGATTGGATGGTGTATGGATTAGTTAAGGATCATTGTGACAATCTACTGCTTAATGTTTGAAAGATGTAGATAGTTGAGTATCTCCTTGAACATCAAGAAGTGCATATTTTCTACACCATTTGGGATATTGCTAGGACACATAATCTGCAAGGAAGGTTTGTTGGTTGATCCAACCAAGGTTGCAGTCATTATAGGCCTAAGGGAGCCTACCAGTCAGAGTGAGGTGCATGGATTTTTGGGTCATACAAGATATTACAGAAAGTTTATCAAAGGATATGCCAAAATTTTCACCATTGGAAGAGTTACTAAAAGGGAAAGGTACATTCTACTGGGGAGAACCACACAACACACATTCGAGACATTAAAGGAAAAACTTACTACCACACCTATTCTACATTTTTCCTTCATGGGACCAACCATTTCATGTACATGTTGATGCCTCTGGCATGGCCATTGGCATGGTGTTAGCTCAACCTAGAGAAGGTATTATAGATCATCCCATCTATTTTTCTAGTAGAAAGTTGACTCTGCAAAAAATTACACAACTACAGAGCATGAAGCTTTGTCAATGATCTATGCACTACATAAATTCCAATTCTAGTACCTACTAGCTACACCATTCATCTTTTATACAGATCACATGGCATTGAAGTATTTGGTAAACAAACCTATTTTACAAGGGCACATATGTCGATGGGTGCTCTTATTTCAAGAATTTGATTTCACAGTTGTGGTAAAACTAGGGAAAAGTAATTCTGGACCAGACCATCTATCAAGAATATAGTCGGAGAAGAAGCACAGGCAAATTGAAGATACCATGCCAGATGCATAGTTATACAGTTACAATGAGTGCCATCAACTAGAGGACATTGTTGTCTTTCTACGAACAGGGATGACACCAGAAGGAATGAAATCCTTGGAGAAGAAACAACTTTCTATACATGCGCAACCCCCTATATGTTAATCAGTGGTGACCTATACAAATTAGGCCGAGATGAAGTATTACGCCATTGTGTATTGGAACATGAGCACATGGATATTATGGAAGAAGCTCATGGTGGTATTGCAGGTGGCCACTATGCTAGGTGATGCCACTTGCACAAGATTCTACTCATTGGATTATGGTGGGAGACCACTGTATAAAGATTGTAAGGAATTTTGTAAGGCTTGTGATCATTGTCAATGCCTTGGGAAACCAGGTCAATGAGATGAAATGCCTCTAAGACCCATTACTAGTGCAGAACCATTTGAGAAATGGGCTATAGATTTTGTGGGTCCTATTTCACCAGTTGCACAGAAACTGGATCATGTTACATCATAACTTGCACAGATTATCTGACAAGGTGGGTAGAAGCAACACCTACAAAGGATTGTATAATGTGGCCACAACAACCAGGTTTCTTTGGGAAAATATTATTACAAGGTATGGATGTCCTTTAAGTTTGACCAGTGATAGGGGCACACATTTTCTTAATGAGACAATCAAAATTCTATTGGATGAATTCATGATTGCACACCATAAGACTACACCCTATCATCCTCAGGAAAATGGGACTGCTTGAGGCTTTCAACAAAATTTTGAGCCAGACATTGACAAAAATATGTGATGTTGGAAGAAAGGATTGGGATGATAAAGTATATCTGCATAGTACTTTGGGCATATCAGACAACATATAAAAGGTTGAACAAAGCCACACCATTTTAGTTAGTGTTTGGCATGCAAAAGTAGTTCTTCTATGGAATTTATGTTACCTTCTTTGTGTATTGCACACATTTTGGAGGTCTTGTTGATGAGAAAGCATTAGAAGAATGCATTGAACAGTTAATCAAATTGGATGAATGATGAGCCATAGCACATTGGAGTCAAAAAAAAGAGAAGGCCAGGCAAAAAGCATGGCATGACAAGCACATCAAGGGATAAAAAGTTTGAGATAGGACAGATGGTGCTCCTTTATGATTCTAAGTTTTTGTGCCATCCAGGAAAACTCAAGGTACATTGGTTGGGGCCATATGTTATCACTCACATACTCAAATCAAGTGCTTGTCAATTAGAGGCCCTTGATGGAATACGATTACCCGGTTACTTCAATGGGAGTAGGCTGAAGCCCTACTATAAATAAGTCTTCTTGGTGTTTGTAATAAGGTAGTGTTTCCATTTAGATTAGGTTTTCAATTCTGCATTCCCTTAATGTGTTTCCTTCTTTTTGTTATGCTTTGTTCAATTTAGTTGGTGTGTTTGTGTAATAAGCACATTTACGCACAAAGCTAATTACTATTTGAAGAATTTTTATGCACAGAGGACTACACATACCCTTAGTGTGGGGTAGGTTGTTGATATCCAGTACAAGACTAATGATGGAAATAAGTCCACATGAAAGGAACTATCTACGGGTGCTATTCAAGGTTGGAAAATTGAAAAAAAAAAAAAGAGATTTCTTCTAGACACAAGGACCATAGATAGAGAGGAATGAAGAAACAAGTATAACATGAGGTAAGCAGGGGCCGGGAAGACTACCAGTGGAAGGTGCAGTGATGAGGTACTCAGGTGCATGGAAGTGCGCTTGAAGAGAAGTCTGCAGCCAAAAGGTAGGAGGGCATGCTAGAAGGTTATAGCTTGGGCAAAGATGTACCACACGGAAATAATGAAAATGGTCAATTAATGAGAGGATTGTTGGTAGGTGGAGGAGTAATAAATGCACTAAATTTTTGAAATTCTATATAAGGATGGGATGTGAGTTCATTTTTACCATTGCAATTGAGAGAATTTGAAAAGGGTTAAGTGTGAATGAGCCGAGAAATCATGTTGAGGTGCGTAGAGTGTGAAACCAGACATGGAGAGAAGGGTTGTGTGTTGGAGAAGCTTGTGTTCCCATAGGAGAAGGGTTTGAGTGAAGAAGATGCATTACAAATGAGCTAGGGCATGTGATTTCCACTAGGGCATGGAGATTTAAGCTAGGGTTTTGACTTTCTCACTACAAGAGGAAGAAAAGAGATATTTTTCAAATGGCACCAAAGAAAGCACCCACAACAGGAGATAAAGGGAAGAAGAAGGTTGAAGTGGAAGAAGAGATTGCTCCCGAGAGTAATTTTTTAGAAATGTAGTATCTGAGAGGGTGATTGTGGGACAAGAATGGGATTCCCATATCCACCAATGTAAAATCAATGACTACAACCATCAACATCAGATAATAAGAAGGAGCTCGATGCGTTGTTGAGCATGAAAATGAAACAAGCACATGACAGAGGATATGCCAGTATACGATGACATTGGTGAGAAGTTGTTGAAGTAGAATGGAGTCTACCAGTTGTATGAGCTACCATATTTTGGAAAGTATGAACCATTATATCGATGGTTGATGAGAAGAGTCCATGAGGACTTCTTCTACTTCACCGGATGGAGGGTAAGAATCACAACTGCTTTGATTTCAATAGTGATAGGACTAAGGGCCTCAGGGTTGGATCTGGATAGTGATTTAACTATAAAGCCACAATCCTAGAGATGAGGAAGGAGATGGGGTATACCAAGGGTCCATGTGGCATGGACATTGACAAGTTGAAGAAGTACCCAGTAGTGTAGGTAGTTGCACATCTTGTGACAAAGTTGAATGACCAAGGAAGGTGGTCACAGGTAAACACAATGTGGTTGCACATCACCAAGAAGATGTCTCAAGGAGTGGTCTACAACATTGCAGATCACATAGCAAAAAATCATCGAAGAAGCATGGATAGGTGATAGAATAAGTTTTTGGCATTGTGTTATTGTCCTTAGTATTCATGGAGATTGGGGTGCTTGATGGGCCAAAGGAGAAGATTTGGGAGTACCCCACGGAACACAAGTCACCTACGCGGAAAGGTTTGGCAAGTACTTGTGTGATGGATCAATGAGTGGACCATTCAAGTAGAGGGTGGAGATGTGGTATGATAGACTCATGTGGCATTTGAGGAAGAGTGGCACATACCCAAGGATTTTCCTTTGGTGGTGGGTAAGGCAATTCAGTTTTTATATACCAACATTTTTGCATCACGTGATTTATGATGAAGGATGGGGCTTGGAGCCCATGGTGTAAATTTCATATGCCTTCACAACAAGGTATTTCTAGGCATCATTCATCGTTCTCAGATGTGTGCCACTTAACCTTCAATGCAGACAAGGTAGATTGTGACTACCACACTCTGAGGAAGAAGTATGTATATCCAGGTGCAATGCATACATTGAAAGACTTATTTCAGATATTATAAGCATGAAACCTATGAGCTTGGTAGTTGGGGACACCGAGTAGTGCTTGTGTACCTATAACTCAAACCCAAGCTGGAGAAACTAAGTATGTGGAGAATGAGTTCACGCTCCCAGGGACCAAAGGGTAAGCATACAATGGAAAATGTTCCAACACCCAAGCCCACAGAAACAATTCAAGTCGATGATGAAGAGGAGGAGCATGAGGATAGTGGTGGTTTGGAACACAGAGGTAGAAGACAACCTCCAAATAAGGATGAAGTTGAGTGCATAACTACTCCACCTCAGCCACAAGAGGAAGATGATGAGGACTTGGATGTGGTCCAAGGAGAGTGCCGATTCAAGAGAGTATTCAGGAGGACAAGGACCCAAGGTGCTACTCCACAAATAGTGTGTAGATCACCTCGAATCTCTCCACAAAAGGAGACAAATGAGAAAAGGAAGAAGGAAATTAAAGTTGAATGAGGAAGTGGAAGAGTCGGAGGAAAGCACGCCCAATTCTCCTACACCTCCAGAGAATGTAGAGGAAAAAAAAGATGAAGAAATGAAGGATGGAGAAGAGGAGAAAAAGGGATAGATAAGAACAACAACAAAAAGACTACTCAGGACATAGCAGCACAAGTTCCCAATCTTGAAGCCCAAGTTCCTAAGTAGCCTAGATCAAGAAGAACAAGTGGGGAGTATATTCCACCAGCCATGGGCTACACCGAGGACACAGGTAAAATTTTTTGTGCCCATTTCCAGAGCACAATGGCACAAAAGGAGTTATATGGTTGGGAGTTAATGGATGAAGATATGGTGACAATGTGCACAAGGAAGCAATTGTCATGGTCGATGCACACACATGGATGAACCATAAATTTGATGTATGTGAGGAGTCATGCATGTCAAGGAGGTTGAAAAAGACACCTCAGGCTAGACACATAATAATAAAGCCTACTGTTATGTCAATGATGAACAGTGAGCAATGCTTTGGTGAAAGTCTCAATAGAGTCACACGATGGAATATGGATAAAGCTGCCACAATTAGGGTGCTAAGGGAGGAGATTAAGACTAAGGATGAGGAGATAACATGCCTAAAATAGGAAAAATACTTGGCACAAAAGAAGAACATTGTGTTTATCAGCATGGTAGAGGAGATTGGTGACAATGTCATGAAGGCTAGGCCACACTTAGAGCCAAAGGTACCCAAGATGTTTCCTTTGGAAATACATTATGTAAGTACATTGGTGGACTTAGTGCTTGAAGATGAACCTCTATGCATGCCTAAGCCAAAGGATCCAACACAAGAAGCAGAGTGAGAAAAGGCTTTAGTGATGTGAAGATTGCATCATATGAAGGATTGCTTTAGAGCTTGTAGGAGGAACTCAAGAAGGTGGATCAAGCGTTGAATATTTGTACAATGCCAGAGGCCATTATAAGGACCAGGACCATTTTAGAAGACAATGAGGTCTTAAAGGCCATGAAGGATGAGACATTGGGCCACGCATAAATGGTTAGCACTTGTTAAGTAGAAGTGTGAGGCCCTTACAACCACTCAGAACCTCACAGGAAAGGTTGGATGAGCTTGGAAAACTCATCACTCAAAAGATGGACTTGTTGGAAGGGAGAATGACTGGCATGTCCAACATTGTGTTGGTATTATAGAATGAAAAAGGAGAGATTGCAAGGGATGAATTAGAGTCAATTGTAGTGGATATTCTAGAGAAAGTAGAGGCCACTGCTCAATGATTGGAAGACCTTAGAGGTGGAGATAAAAGAGGAATATCCAAAATTGATTATTCAGGTTGTAGAAGAAGATACTTGTAGGTTAAAGACATTCTTTTATTCATCAAAATTATTTCTATTCTTATTCATTCATTATTTTTGATTCATTTTTGGAGACAACCATTGTTCGGGGTGGAAATGAAACTAGTGTGGGGTAATGTTGATCAGTCAGACTCTAGCACTTAGTGGAGAAAATATAGAAGGTTCACGTGGGAGAAAGAGAGTGCATTCAAAGGCATGGAAGCATCGAGAGGATCACATGCGAAAAAGATAGATTTGGACTTAGCCATTTTCATGATGAGGATCTATTTTTGGAGATAGCGTGCGGAGCACTCAAACCGATTGGAGACTTCGTCACACATTGGCTATTTTTGGATGATCAAATATGAAGTGCTTTGCATGGATGTAGGCTAAAGATAGAATGGTGAACTGATAGTTGACTAAGGAGATCTATTGTTAACACTCTTGCATGTAAGCCTATTTTTGTAATGGCATGGGCTAATAATAGCATGCGACCTATTTTGGGATTAGATAAGTGGTGAAGGGAAAGTCCCCACCCTTATAAATATGTATTGAAACTATGTAGTAGATATATATAGATATAGAGAGAGAGAGCATAGATATATGTGTGAGAACTAGGTATAGTGAGATTATGTTGTCAAATTTGTTACGCATATGAGCGTATACTACTGTGATTGTAAGGAAGCTTCTATGTGTATTTACTGTAATTAATATAATGGAGATTATGGACTGAAAACAAGGTGTTCTCATGGTTATAATTCAATATTGCATATATTAGCTATAGATAAAGAGAGGAATAAATCCAAAACTATGGCATAACAACAGATTTGCAAGCAAGAAAATAAAGGAACTTAGGACACATATAATGAGTAAATGGGTAGTCAATAAATAAATAAAGAAAGCATTGTAAAGAAAAATGTAAAACAATAGTGAAATAACACATAGATCAAGATAAAGAACACTACACAAGACACATTATTTAGTCTTGGTATTCCAAAAGATAATACGTACATAAGAAATGTAATAAAACATAATGAGGAAATTAAAACATATCTACAATGAAATAAAAACACCCTGTATAGTGTAGGAAATTCCTTCAAATGATTAATGCCACTTTGGGAAGGGACTAGGTTTGACCCAGTCATTGTGTATGTCTGCATCAAGATCAACATAACTTGTGTACATATGTATTTACAAATCATATATAAAAAGTATGAAATCTATCAAACTAATATGATGAAAAACACGTGTAAAGTAAAGAGCTATCCAATGAAGTTATAGATGGGTTTTGATTATGTATTTTTGTAAATATTTGACTCAATTTTTATTATATGATTATTTGAATGTTTTTGTCATTTTGAAAATACCTATGTATAAGGAAGGGGGTTTGACAAGAGCTACCATATAATAATGTTAGGAGAGTGAAGATATTACCCTAAAAAAATAAAAGGCTTATCCACACATATAATAAGCATAATTGTATGACAAGTAAGAGCATGTGAAAAATTAGTAAATACAATGTCAAAAGAAAAGGCATTATCATTAATATAGAAAAATTAGTAAAAGAAATTTTAGGAAGTGCGGAGTAATAGATAATAACATATAAATCCAGGGCTGCAAGAAATGTGAAAAATATGTAGTGTCATATAACTTACCTATATCAACCTCAAAAGAGGGAGAGACACAAGGCCAATCATAAGATTTATTTTAAGATAGAATCATAAGAAGCATTAAAAACATGTGTAGGCTTACACAAAATTCTATGTGTAAGCATATTAGAAGTCATTCAACATGTGATAGTGATGCATGAGCATAATTAAGAATACATTTAAAAATGAAAATTCTCAAGGATATGAGGTTAAATTGAGAGCTTAAAATGTATGGAGTTATGAAAAGGAGGCTTGAGTGAGTGAGTAATTCAAACTTTCAAATTGGAGGTTTTCCCTCCTAAATGGTAATTCAAAATTTGAAGACATGTGTAGTTGTGAGGAAAGAGGAATTGATAGTATAGAGGTGTAGTAGGGGTCTAGACATGTTATAAGAGTTTTTAAATTGGGGAGTAAGTTTATCAAGAGTCATTGAATGTGTACAAGTGTTTTCAAATGCCTATTTTGGCTTATAAAGGCATAATGAGTCATTATGACTCCTAAAAGGGTGGTTAAAATTCAAATGGGAGTTACATGCAATGAAAACTTGAGCATATAGGGATATAAAGAGATACAATTAGATACTATCCCTCAAGGAAGGGAAGAAAAGAGATCTAAGAGCATGAAATTTTGTATATTGTCCACAATCTATTATGATATCACTATTTTGGTATTTGAATGATTGAGTTGCATTTTTGTTTGTGTAAGTTTTGTATTTTGGGAGGGAAGGAATCATGTGCTAATGTTGAAATACATCTAGGATCATTTGTATAAGGAATTTAATAAGTTATATCAGAAGAGATGATACTAGTTGAACTAGCACACCTTGTTTACATGCATTTTGGACTGCGCATTTGATAACCAATATGTGATCTTGCAAAGGTTTGACTCACTGAATCTCTGATTATTTTCATGAAGTTTTCTTACTTACTAGAATTACATTGAAGGATGGTTGAAGTTCCTTTCACCTATTTAGATTACTAGACTCTATCTTTGAATGACCGTGTCTTGACCGTGATATGTGGAACAAGTGTATGAACTGAAAAAGAACCTAAATAATATGAATGTGCATACATGAATAAATATTCACCATAAGAAGTAATATTTGTTTGATCTCTTGTGTATGTAAAGTAATGGGTAGGTTTAAATAATTGGAGACTAAAAATAGACGTAACCATTAGCTCGAAATGAGACTATATGACACAGGAGAAGGAATTAGGAATGATCTAAAAGTAAAAGTTGATGAAGAAACTTTCTTCACTTTGTTAAACTAGAAACCTATAGAATTTCAACATAAACCTAGAGAAAATGTTTGGGGTTTTGAATCGAAGGATAGAAAAAGATACACCAAAATTTGTCTATCTTGGGCTAACCCTATCACGGACCTAGGGTTTGATCTTTTAAGCACCGAGCCATCAAACTTTGAGGAGAGATTATAAATATATTTTTATGGGAAGGTTTATTTAAACATTTTTATATAAATTTAGGTGTCCATTGGGTTCAATTGAATCCATCCTTACCAGTTCCCTATCTCATATTATAACAGTTGATAAACGTAAGATAAGGATTTAGTTACAAAGGAAAAGGAAAATTGTTCTTAGAGATAGGAAAAGTGAGTTTGGTAATATATAAAACATGAAAATTGGTATTATAAAGTGTGACCATAATATGTATTACGTTACTTCATCAATATTTATGTAAGGAAAAAACCTTGACTTGGGCTTGTAGGAAAGCTTGAAATTAGGAAGTCAAAAATGGATCTTAAGGGGAAGGGTAAGGAATTAGTTGATGAAATTTGTGGCACATCTTGACAAGCCTAAAGGGTGTTTAGAGATGCTTCTAACTTTTTTTTTTCTGAGTGAACCCTCTTAACCATGAAAACACTAAGAGATCATTCTTGAGGTCAATAGGAGCTAGTATGAAGGGAGAGTGAGAAGATTTAGGGGCTTGATTCATTAGCTCATTCGGTTGTTAATTATTTTTATTGAAACAAGTGCAAGAAGAAAGACATGAGGTGATGAATGACTATAAAGGTGAAAAATTCCACTTATGCTTGAAGTAGAGAAATATTCAAAGAGACTTGTAAGTAGATAGAGGATGTAGTGAGAAGAATTGAAGTTTTACAAGGAGCTTGATTGTTTTATCAGTTTGTTTGGCATATATTGATGATGAAGGAGTAGGGTATGGTGTTGGTAAACTAATATATTGCTTGAGAATATAAAAGAAAGAGAATACTAGAAAATAAGAAAGGAGAAAATAATACAAGAGACATGGATGGAGAGAGAGAGCTGAAATAATTGAGAGAGGATGTTAAGAAACTAGAAGAGTTGTTGATAAGAGAAGAAAGAGAAGTTGGATTTGTGATGAAGAAAAGTGTGAAATGGCCTATATCTCAGATTGTAAAGAGGAAACAAAGGATTAAATTAAGATGGCTTATTAGAGGAGAAGATAAAAAGATAAAGAAAATGAGTAAAAATGCAAAAATTAGAGGAAAATATATTCAAAGAAGTTGTGTGTGAGAGCATTCAGAGGATAGATGAGAATAATGAAGGTGCAATAACAACATATCATTCCATGAATGAGGTATTTAGTCCATTTAAAATGCAAAATGACAGTTGTTTTATTGTAAAAACTCAAAAATATGGAAAGGATAAGTTGACAGGTCTTGTGAATGATGAAGAATTGTATGAGATACATATTGAAAGGAAATAAATAAATTTAGGAGGCATGATAATGATGATTTATATTAAGAGCTTCTTATTGAAAGTCAATAAAATAGGTATAAATGTGAAAGAACGTGAAAAAAATTAATGTGGGATGATAGATCGGATGTGTGAAACATGTGAAGAAGAAGAAGATAAGGTCTTAGAAGAGGCCTTGGACATGTTTTTGCAATTTGAGGACAATAAGAGAGGTATAGTGCATAAGAAAGCACTGAAGATGAAAGTGATCGGAAAGAAGTAAGAGGAAAAAAGAAAGTGACAATATCGAGATGAGGTTGAGAAGAATGTTTGTGAAGAGAGAGAGGTCAAGAAAGAGGAAGATATTGAAGTGAGAGGAAAGAGAGATGAAAGTGAGAATGAAGAATCTCATGATGAAGAGCTTGTGGACCTAGAAAAGGGTCTAATGGAGGAAAAATCAGTTGATGAAGAAGATGAAGATGATGAAAAGAGGAAAGATGAATCTTTTGGGTAGCATACAATCTATTTAAGAAAGGAAAATGATGGAATTATGTGATTTGAAGGATATAGAGAGGTGGAAAACATAAATAATCATGAAATACAATGAATATTTGTTGTTTTTGTGCTTAATTTTGTAGTTATAAATGATAAAGGATGGAAGATGGAAGAGATGAAGAACAAGCTCAAGAAGGAAAGAATCCATTTCAAGGAAAATGCAAATCTAAAGAACCAAACATGGGATCTAGGTGGTCAAAGGATGAGTAAGGATAATGGAGAAGTAAGAGAAGGTGAAGTAACATTCAAGAAGAATCAAGGAACATGAGGAAAAAATTTGCAGGTATTCCATAGAAATGTACAACATTGCTTTTCTCCACCTTGGGATTATGATGTAGGAGCATCATTAAGAAGACATTTCAAAATGCAAATTCTCAAGGATATGAGGTTAAATTGAGAGCTTAAAATGTATGGATTCATAAAAGGGAGGCTTGAATGAGTGATTAATTCAAAATTTCAAATTGGAGGTCTTCCCTCCTAAATGTTAATTCAAATTTTGAAGACGTGTAGCTGTGAGGAAAGAGGAATTGATTGTATATATGTGTATTAGGTTCCTAGACATGTTATAAGAGATTTTAGAGTGAAGATTAAGTCTAACAAGATTCATTGAATGTGTACACATGTCAAATGCCTATTTTGGATTATGAAGGAATAATGAGTAATTATGAATCCTACAAGGGTGGTTACAATTCAAATGGGAGTTACATCAAATGAAAAATTAAGCATATAGGGAGATAGAGAGAGTAAATTAGATACTATCCCTCAAGGAAGGGAATAAAAGAGATCCAAGAGCATGGAATTTTGTATATTGTCCTCTATCTATTATGATATTTTTTTTTTTGGTATTTAAATGACTGAGTTACATTGTTGTTTGTACAAGTTGTGTATTTTAGGAGTGAAGGGCTCATGTGGTAATGTTGAAAGCCATCTAGGAGAATTTGTATGAGGAATTTAATAAGTTATCTCGGAAGAGTAGATACTAGTTGAACTAGCACACCTTGTTTTTGTGCATTTTGGATTGCATTCACTAACCAATCTGTTATTTTACAAAGGTATGAATAACTGAATCTATGATTCCTTGCATGAATTTTTCTTACAAACTAGACTTACATTAAAGGATGGTTGAATTTCCTTTCACCAATATAGATTACTATACTTTTTCTTTGAATGAACATGTCTTGAATGTGATATGTGGAACAAGTGTGTGAACTAAGAAAGAACCTAAATAATATTTATGTACATACATGAAGAAATATTCACCATAGTAAGGAACATTTGGTTGATATCTTATTCATGTATTGTCATAGGAAGATTTGAAGAATTGGAGACTAAAAGTAGAGGTAACCATTATCTCAAACCGAGACTGCATGACCTAGGAAGATGCATTAGGAATGCTAAGAAAAGTAAAATTCGATGAAGAAAATTTTTCACTATTAAACTAGAAACCTAGAAAAGGTCAAACATAAACCTAGAGAAAAGGTTTGGGGTTTTTAGAAGGATAGAAAAAGCTACACCAATTTTTTTGTATCTTTGGTTAACCACGTCACAGACCTAGGGTTTTATCTTTGAAGCATTGGACCATCAAATTTTGAGGTGAGATTAGAGATATATTATTGTGGGAAGGTGAATTTAAATATTTTAAAAGAAATTTATGTGTCTACTAGGTGCAATCGAAGCCATGCTTACCAGTTCCATATCTCAGACTATAACAATTGCTAAACCTAAGAGAAGGAGTCAGTTGTAAAAAAGGAAGATTGTGCTTAAAGATAGGAAAAGTGAGTTTGGGAATCTATCAAACATGAAAATTGGTAGTAGGAAGTGTGAACATCATATGTATTAAGTTCCTTCATAATGAAATTAAAGATACTTGTGAGTAGATAGAGGAGGTAAGTGAGAAGAATTAAGGTTTTGTAAGGAGCTTGATTGTTTTATCAGTTGTAGTGGCATATATTGATGATGAAGGATCAAGGTATGGTGTTGGTAAACTACTATATTACTTGAGAAGATCACATTTGAAATTTAATCCAATACTTAACTTAGAAACAATTCAGCCAAAACAATTTACTAGATTATATGCATGGAATTGATTACTTTTAAAAGGATGAATGTGATAAGTAACTATGGACCTTTGCATTAGGTAGGGGAAGGGATTTCCCACAAATATGTAGGCTCAATAGATATAGGAATAATTAGTATAACTATATGAGGTTAAGTTCTAGATATAGGTGAAAGTATAAGATCATGAAATAGGGGTCGAACATCTTATGTAGGATATATATACACATCATTAATAATATCACATAAATTATATGTAACAAAAGTAGGAGAATAAAGTGCAACATGTGAAAAATTAATAACATATTTTATCATCATATGAGATAGATGTTCGAGTGTAAGAAGTTACCTTGTTATCATGTATAAGAGAAGTATCATAAATAAGTACATTTTTACTAATTGCATATTTCATTGTAACATTATCTATAGAAGATGGATTTTCAAGTGTACTATTTGTTGTCCATTTCAAAATAAGATAAAGAATTATTATAAATGTTTTTCACATGTTTATATATAATAGGAAAACAATTATCATCATGTTTAATATAATTGGAATTATTAGTAGAATCATCATCAAAATTTTAACCATTATTAGTGTGTATAACATGTATAAAGTGTAAACTTGTGTTTACAACAAAATATACAAATGCAAAAAAATATGTTAGGATGTATCTATGCATTTTTAAAGTCTTCATGAATGATATCCATACATTCTGGATTAAGTTGAATATACTAAATGAAATATATGGTGGGTATATATATCTTATTTTTGTGCTTTATAACTATTTATTTTATGTAGGGAATGTCGACACATATTTTTCTAGAGTGGGTTACTCAAGGGGTATGCTGGGATTGGTGTGTGATCGATATTGGTCATGTGGGATAGACCGTAAAATTTTAGATATGTATATATTACACCACAATTCCCCCATCCTTACCTCATTTCTTCCCTTTGTTCATACATTACATCCATCATGTCCACTTTTTTCATAATGCCAACTTGTTTCTTCTTATCACACATTATTATCCCTACTTTTGGTTATCTTGGATCTTCATATTTTTATTATATTTACTTTTTTGACTCCATTTAATATATTTTTCACCTTTTAACCTTAGGATTATTTCCTAGGCCTACACAATCATAAGTGGGTGATAGTGTTAGTTTTGGTTTTCTATGGTCAAAGTCATCACCTATGGGAAATGGTGTCAAGTATATATACCATGCCACATTTTTTTAAACCATCACCACATAAACAATTTTATCATACATAAAGGCACTTATATTTCACATATGCTTGCACTATTTTTTACCTACTTTTTGGACTTGGAGTCTTAGAGCTTTATTTTTACATTTTGTGTCACTATTATGAGTTAGGACTAGATATCTTCTTGTCAAGATCTCCCCTTCTCCACCCATAGTGATTATCTCCTGGTAATGTTCTCTCTAGGGAGGCTTACACATCAATGGTCACACACATTCTACATGTAATTATCTATAACCCTTCTTAATATTTTATCTTGCACATGTATGTTGTTTATTGGTCATTCATTACTATAGACTAGAGTAGATGTATGTTTTCTTTGATATATTGAATTTTATTACTATATTATGCACCTTTTATTTATCCATCTTTTTATTACTCTTATTCTAAATTCTAGTAGGTTATCTATATTTATCTTAGGTATATGCCTTATAAACCTATAACTATGCTAGGGTTATGGTCACTATCCTATATAATTATGACATTATCTCTCCTTGAGCACCTTTGTATCTATATCAATGTGTTCTGATATAGATTGTATCCATAAATTTGATAAAATAGTTGGGAAATTATATGTTTCCCATCATAAAATATAGTTAATCCAAAGTGAATATAAATTTTCCATGAATTAGGTCAGATTTTTTTTTACTTTCAATTTTTCTAAATTTTTCTAAGCCATTAGCCCTGTGTAAAAACCTACTACCACGACCCATCATGTCTATAATTAAATACCTCTCTTAGACACCATAAAACACTATGCAATATTTATATATGACCAATTTTGTTCCAAACTCCTTATCTTTTCCATTCAATATCTTTATATTCCATTGGCCCCGTGTAAGCTTTCTGCATGACCGATCACATCAAAAAAACATTCCTAGAAATCCTTATTCAAGTATCCTTGATTCACAATGGAGTATTTTCTTAGTGACTCCACTACATCATCTCTTAGTACATTCATGTGTAACCATAATAACCATGAGGATGATGTTTCTCCTAAGCTAGTTTCTCATTACACCTATTTTTCCATAAGAGCTAATATTAGGAATCCAAAACTTCCACCTCAAAATGTAAAAACCAAATACAACATTCAAAAAATTGTCTTTGAAACTAAAGAAGAAGGGGAACTTGAATATGTTCTGAAGTATGATTATAATCCTACTAAGTAATAATTTCTTCAACAATTTATTGAGTATGTATGGTATTCACTCGAAATAATAAATAAGTATATTGAGTACTATATTTTTAAGAAGTTGGAATAATATATAAATGACACCGAGCCTCCTCCAAATAGAGTGAATGCTGATCCAACCAATAACGAAGCCTTCCTCAAATTAATGAACCTACTCAACTCATTATACAATTGATTTATCACCTGAGTAAACCAAAAATATGACTGTAAATCAATTCTTGCAAATGTAATCCAATCTCAATCATCTTGATAGCTAACCTTAAAAATTCATTTTAGGTACAAACAATTAGGAATAACCCGTCCCATATTGGTTGGAATCAATGGAGAAACCATCTAATGACATCCTATCCATATCAAGGTCATTCAATTCAAAGAGATCCTCTCACTCCATACATCACTTCTATGGACATAGCAAGAATCAATCCTTCTATCACTTATGATGGTTTAACGACACTACTCTCTATATCAAGGGTTTTGGAAATATATACAAAAATTGGGTCAAAACAAATTCTTCTGTTTCTACAAAAATCTTAGCTAAGATACTTATAGGATATTCCTTATATTATTACCATACTCTTCTAATGAACTCCATTGTTGAGATCTTAAGCTTTCTGATTGATTTAGTCAATGAATTTCAATAGCTTGAGATCTTCCTAAAAATTAAATCAACACTTTTATCAATAGCAAACAAATGGACAAAAATATACCATATATTTCATAAATTTCTATAAGACCTTATCCACTAAGGTTGAAAATAATATTCTTGATGGGATTTTGTTTTAACTATTCCATAGGGAACTTAAAACTCACCTTTAATACATGATGATATCCTTTTCACCTACCTATTATAAAAAATCTAGTTAAAGTATGTGTCTAAGTTTAATGATAGTGTGGCCATTTAAACACCTAATGTGGTATAATGAATCATTTATGTTTGTTAATTTACCATAGAGCATCAAAGTAATTTTCTTATGAAAAAGAGTTTAAAATAACTTCATCCATGAGAAAACATACAAAAGATGTGAAACAACCAAGTTTGAATCCGTAACCTAGTTAAGGAAGTAAATGGAAAAATCAAAGATACAACCATGGCTCCAATAGAAACATATTTTTACATAGGTAGATAGAGGATCTAAAATGGCCAAGAAGTTGAATAAGTATATAGATACCATGATTTAGATAATGGGATATCCAAATTTACTTCATTCCACAATATTAACAAAAATCTAGGTGGCACGGTGTGAACTTGAGGAATTTAATTATTATAAGGCCCCCAATACCATGAAGAGAGATGAACCAAATCTCTAGGTTGGATATTTAAAGGAAGATAGAGTTACCAAGTGTTTAAAAGGAACTGATGTCTTGGCCATTTGGGAGTTTCAACATTTGGGGAAACTAGAAGCATTGGTTACATGGGGCCTAATAATAACACATGATAACATGTTGAATTTTACTAGAAGAATCCTTAAAATTAGTGGTGAAATAATCGGTTAGGTAAATGGCCTAAATAAAACTGATGAAAACATATAAAAGAGTTACAAATGGCCAAAAATCATATAATAACAAATATGATTAGGGAATTACATTTAGAACATACTTCTATATACTCAATGATGTAAAGGACGCACCCACCTAGTTTTCTACATAATTTATCACTACAAACTTACCTTAGTGAAAAGCATAACTCAAAAATCATGTGAGGTTATATATATTATGAGGATAACTTTGAAGGAAAAATCAAGGTGGATTTTGTAGACACCTAAATTTTCACTCTCACTGAATTTGGATATTTTTGCAGGTATTGGTGCATTAGATTCCTAGGAGAAGTGTCCTTAGGGACACTTTGTTAGGAGGAGTAACCGAGAAATAATTAGTGAAACATTTATTGGTTTTGTAAGGCTAGTTAGAAGTGATATTTATTAGAGGAATTTTATGTTTAGTATAGTTATATCACACTTCACATAATTTTACACCTTTAATTCATATTTTTATAGTCTCCCTATGATATCATATTACTATCCTCTTATAGTCACATCTATACCTACATTCAAAACAAACATGCCTTCTTCATGACACCTTTCACTAACTTTGAGTCTCCTTCCATAAACCATGAATTAATTTTGACTCCCATGATAATTCATTTCCCATAGCTAATGGTATCAACCATGGTTTATATTGTCTAGCTTTCATGTTTTAACAATCAATGATATTGATCATGGTCGATGCTAGATGGTTTACATTTTTAACATATGATGATATTGATCATGGTTGATCTTGTTGGATACTAGAAATTGTAATTAGCAATCATCATTTTAATATATAACTATAAATTATCATTCTAACACATCATCATAATTCATTTGGTCTGCTAAAACTTTCTAATATACCCTTAAATCCTTCAAGGTCTTGCTTCTCTTTTGGAGTCTACACTTGCAATATTGGTTACTTAGGATTCTCAAGCATAGGAGTTGCACTTATTATGTTCTTCCAAATAGTTAGAGCATATATATTATCTAAGTACTTTCTTATTCATTTGTGATCACTCACATCAAATATCTCATAAGGTGATACTAACCTTGGGGAAGTTAATGCAATAATGATGTATGTAATTAGGTAAGTATCTTTAACCTCTATTTTCCTTTTTGTCATTTTGTATTTGGGTGACGGTCATGTATAAGTTAGAGTAGAAAAACATATTTTTGATCTATTATATTATTTACATATCGACCCTTACCTAATAAAATACCCCATTAGGATTTACAAATATTTTACAAACTATCAATGGTTACAACCCACATTTACAACCTAATAATCCATATCTTGTTATAATCTAATTACAACCTTGTTATCATCAACTTAATATTGGGACATAATTAGATGTCACTACCCTATCTTAGATTTGGCATATCCCATGTTCATACATTCATTATTTTAGAGACTTTACGATGAATAGATAGCTGTAACCAAATTATTACAACACTATATACTAAATTGATTTGAGTTGGTTATCATTATGAAATATTTTATGAGTGAAAAATTTGTTATCAGTTGATTCATTAGTAGGAGATCATTAAGGATCTTTATTTTAGTTCTAGATTATTTTTACGTATGGTCATTATATTTCATTTCAGTTGATTTGATTATGTGAAATGGATAATACACTCTTGTCTACGTGTGTATGCATATATTTTATAGCTGAAGAAATGGTATAATTGGGGAGAGGAAGAAAGATGCAACAAATGGGTATGGATAGAGATATTTCCATGTGTGTTTTCATACAAAGAAAAATATGTAAACCATAAGTGTGTATTTTTATATGAGAAGAGATTCTATAGGGGTTTAGATGGCTTTAGTCTCTACTATTTCTCCTCCCATCAATTATTCATATCTCTATTTCTAACATGTAGGTGATGGGAGTATTTATTCAAGTAGGGATACAAATAATGTTTTGATTCAAGGATCTCTTAGTTGCAACAATGCCTCTAAAAGGAATAATAGACCTTTTATTCCATATTTGGATTTTATTGTTTATGTTTCAAACCATAGATCTAGGGTTACTAAATGAAATTATTGTTCCTCTCCCCATTTTGTTAAGATATGCAATCTATCCCCTATATTAGATCTAGAGGAAGTTATCTTACGAAAGGACTTAGAATTTTAAAGCACAATTGAATAAGAGACGGGGTGAATAAGTCCTATAAAACTTTAACTTCTTTTTCCATGTCAAACATTCAACATTCAATTAACCATTCATCATACATAGTCATATGTGAGTATATTAGATGTGCATTAACCATTCAAAAATGCATACAATAAGAGAGAGACCACATAGACACCAGATGTAAGTGGAAAACCCTTAAGGGGAAGAAAACCCATTGAAAACTTAGCTTATATTACACAAAGTAAGGAATTTTAATAATATTACACATCCTGCAATATTTATTTAGTGAGGCACCCACACCACAAGGAGCACCAACCCCTAAACCTTTGTTGATATGAATCACAAAAAAGGAATCCTATGAATATTACTCATCATAAGATATTTTATAAAATAATGACCACTGAAAATATTATGATCCCACGAGATGATTGTGATCCAGTTCATCTCATAAACACATCAAACCCTCTTCAAACTTCTCTCTCCTTCAACTCGCGTAAATTTGTTCTCTCATGGTTGATTAGGTCAATTTAATTTTCATCACTAATCCTAAATCATCTTAAAGTATCCAACACTCTTCTAGGATTTTTACATAACCCATCTACACTCCTCTTTAACCTCCTTTTGGTCGCACTTTTTCTATCTTCTTTGAACTAGTCACAAATGACTAAACACACTAGCTTATATACCCAACACTAGCTCATAAAACCCTAGGTCAGACATGAAAAATTAATTCAGTCATTACAACTCAAAAATATAATAATAAAATCATATAATTCAACTCCAATGACCCAATTAAATCAGCAGCGGTCAAGACAACACCAACAATCTCCAAGATACACAAGCAAGCTCAAAATAAGCTCCTAAAGCCCCAACGAATGCTCCAACAAATAAAAGGCCTTAAAAAATTCACTAATCCATCAGCTATACAAATTTCATGCACAAGTCATAAAAACCACCAAAAATCACAAGAAGAACTAAAACATTCATCTCTACCATGAAATACTCCAATAAGCAAGCAAGAACAACTAGGTTTCCAAGCACTCAAAAATTAAGCACTAGAAAATAAATGATTTCACATAGATAAAATAATAAAAATGAATCAATTAATATATAAATGAAAATATTTTTGATTCCTATTTCTAGAACAACTCACATTTTCATCAAACTCGTAGTGGAAGGCCTTCAACCAAACCAATCTATGAAATTGCTCATTGAGGATTCTATGACTCAAGAACCAATCTTGAGAGGAAATTGCTCCAACACCTCAAAATTCACTTCCAAGATCAACCAAGACATGGAACACATCAAGGAGACCTATAAAATATCATCAAGAACTAACATACATAGCTTATGTGGAGAAATTTGACCCAACACATCCGTTCCTTCACACCTTATTAAGAAGCCAACTAGGGCATACTAGGCCATTATGGTTTCAACTAAAAATAACTTCACCATATGAAAAAATTAATTAATCACATAATAATATGTTTCTAACAACTATTTATGATAAAAAAACAAACACAACAATATGCGAAATGATCAAACTCGCTCCAAAGCACAAGCCTAACATTTTAGCCATTTAGGACAAAATCGGTAGGCTAAATTTGAGCACCTGCATCTCAATAATTATTCAATAAACATGTCTTAAATTTTTCATGGACATATAACACAATTCCCAAGGATTCTGGAATAGTTTAATTTTCATCCTAAAACTTCTATCTCAGCCCTGAAACTGCAAAAACCCACAAAACTAGGGTTTTTCTCTCTCTTCTTGAAATAGCTGAAACACCAAACCACCACCAAAATGAGATCTAAGGAATAGTATTCAAACCTGATGCATAATTTTTCCTTCCAATATCATTGGGATACTAAAAAATTAAATCTCTCAAGTCACTCTAGAAGGAAAGTTTTTCCATGGTTTTAAACAAGCTTAACTTATTATCGATTATTCATAAAAACTTGAATATCGAAACATTTCATTATTTTTGAGGAACCTCCTATATCAATGTAAAATCATCCTAAAAAACCTATGGGTCCCATGAAAAGTGTGTGTGATTGGGTGAACATTTGAAGTTCATAATTTGAGATGGATTCTCCTTCTCTAAAACTCGCTTTACTAAAAACTTCAAAACTTGAGAAAATATCTTCATAATAAAACAAAACTTGTCATGAATAATCATGAAACCATCCTTTAACTAAAAAAACTCACCACCATTATAAAATATTCTTCAAACTTTCAAGACACAATGACTTACATGTGTTATCCTACCTTGTCTTCACCTTATTGCTTCCCAAGGACCATGAAACATCATCAAAACACTAATAACTGACCTAAAACTCCTCATACACCTCATATGTAGTGCCACAACACATTTAACATTCTTGGATAGGAATAGACTACTCCATTTCTCATGCATCTATACCATGCACCATGCTCTAGGTCTAGGAATAGACCTAAAATGACCTGACTTAACCATAACAACCCATGAACTGACCATGATGGCTCAATGCAGACACTTGGATAGCTCTTGGACCTTGCTTTACCTCATGACATCCTTAAATCAACTTTGGAACTCATATACCATGATTATGCCTACTAGACCAAGCTCTAGAACACTATATGACTTCACCAAAATAGGTTACTACCAATCAACCTTCATGTTTGACGTTGATTAAATCCTCACGAGACTCTCATGACACCATGACACCCTTTTCCATCAATGGAATTCATCAATGAAAACCTAAGACATGGTGGCCAATAAGAACTAGAAGATATGTATTTCAAACAAGAAATCATTTGCAACTTCCATAAGTTATATCCTTCCTGGTTGATCTTAATGCATAGATGTCTTAACATTGGAAACCCCATTTATTTGTTGGTCTCTCTGTTTAACCTTATTTTAAAGGATTTTTAATGTGATTTTTGACTCATAAAATTACAAGGATGAAATTTTGAATTCTAGATCATGGTCTTGGTGCTCAGTATATCTATGATTATAGAGCTAGTTCCATGATTTCAGCCCTTTAACCCATGATTTTTCTACCACTCCAATTTGGGTATGATTTCCCCATCTTCCTTAAAATTTTTGGGGTGATAATTTTATTTCAGATATTGGTAATACTATAGGGAAGTGACTTTCGATCCCTTTCGAAAAAATTTATCTCAGCGAATCTACATATGCCTATATTTCTAGGGAAATATATCTATCTAAAGGGATAATAAAGAAAATAATTTTTAAGATAGAGGTTTGAATTTGGTTTAACCTTTGGAGTTTGAGAAAATTGATTTTTGATGTAGATATTATTTTGATATTCATTTAGCTGAACTTTTTCCGAAAATGTAGGGGTCTCTTTCTTATAAGAAGGAAAATATTCTACTTGGTGGAATGGGGCTGAGTTTTTACATCATCATGTTTATGTATCTTCTAAATGATATGGTTAAATATTTGAAAGTTTCCAAGAAATGACCTACTAATAGGAGGAAGGCTGATTTAAATTCATTTAAAACGGTTTCTAAGGTGTGAACAATGGATTGAATTTTTTTCTATATTTTTCTTTTGGGTCTCTAGGTTCTTACTGCTAATAATACTATCGGATCTACTATGGGTTATTCTCTGAGAGTCACTAAAAATTCTCTTGGTCCTAATCAAAACAATATTATATCCCCATCCTTTATTGAGAACTCTTATTCCTTGAAAGGAACAAATGAGTGGAATTTGGTTTAAAAAAGAAAATATGTTTTAAAAGACAAAAGCTTCTTCCAAAACCATGTATTTGGGGATGATCGATGAAGGATTTATGGAAGTAAAAACAATATACAAGTTTAGATTTTTTGGGGGCTATGGAAGACCTATTTCTACCAATGAGGGTGTGATTATAAGATTATTTTCTTTTTAATTTTGGAAGAGTTATCTTTTTGGTCTTCTTAGGGTTTGGGGTTTTTAAAGAATATAGTTTTTTTTTACCTTTGTTATAACCATTCATGATGATTAATGAAAGGGTATGAGACCTAACCCTCCTTTTAACTGATTTAAAAAAATTTAGTTGTCCTTTGTTAGTTATTTCCTTTATTGGTGTCACCTTGAGTGAGGAAAATGTTTCATTAGTCACATTGCAAAGAGAAAAAGGGATTGCACTCTCTCACTATGATGAGGAGCACAATTTCATGTTTTCAACACTTGTTGAGTGGTGCATTGTCACTTTGCAAAATGGTATAGTTTCCGTCATAATTACATCATCATAAGTTTTACACTAATTCTTATTAGAATAATGTATTAATTATAATAATAAATAAAAATATTTTATAGTGAGTTTCAATAAAACAAGTGTTGCAATGTGGGGATACTTGTCTTGTCGGTCCTAAGTGGCCTTGTGCATCTATGTTATATTTTTCTTGAACATCACCTTATACCGCCTACACCTTATTTCTCTTCCCGACTTCATTATTTTCCTCTTAGGCTAAGATGTGTCATCTAGGAAGCTCTATGTTGCATACACTTATCATCCCGAGATGAGGCCTATAATAGAATGACATATAATCCATGACTTCCTACTTAAAATGGAAGTAATTATATAAGCCTTATGTTGTATACATAGGATGCATGTGGGGCCAATACCCCTTTTTTAAGTTAATTATTGAGAACTAAAAATGTTTATACCAAATATATCTTGGCGGTAAATTAACCACTTTACAACTAATTCAAATCGCATGAAACCATCTCGGGTTTTTCTCTCGTCTTTGTAATTTTTTGAATTTCGGTTGCATCTGGTATTCCTATGGTGATGTCGAGATCTGATGGGACTCGCCCTTGACCCACTTCCTGAAGCCGCTGCTGGTATCTCTCCAGGGGATCCCTATGAATCCTAGAGAGATGTGACCACTTTGGGATTCTGAAATCTTCACATTCTATGAATCTACAACCAAATATCCTTGATGGGACCATTTCCCTGTAGATTCTTGCACTTATTACTAATGCTAATCTAGATTCAATGGAATTATTACTAATAGCAAAACTCATGGGCCCTCGTCTCCCTCTAGAGGAGATAATAAAATGGTTTCAAACTAAATGGCCCCATGTGGTCCTTTGGAGATGGTCACACTCCCTAATGGGTTTATCCTTTTCACCTTCAGCCATAAGTAAGATTTCGTGTGGGTGCTTTAGGGTAGACCTTGGTTTTTTTGGAAGGATAGGTTTATATCTTAGAAATTGGTCTCCAAGATTCAATCCACATATTAAAACCATGACCCAAGCTCGATCTAGGTTCTCCTTCCTAACCTCCCTTTGGAATTTTGGCAAACTACATTCGGTGAAGGTATTACTTTATCTCTGGGAACTCTTATTGCTATTGATCAAGCCACTAGAGTGGGTTCTAGATTCATTCATGCAAGATTTTGTGTTAATGTTGATATTAGCAATCCTTTACCCAACTCTATTGAACTCCACTCAGACTTGGGAACATGGGTGCAGCTAATTGAGTATGAATACATACCTCAGGTTTTCTTAGTGTGTAAAAGTATAGGTCATAGGGAATAGACATGCCCATCAAAATTAACCCCAAAGTCCAAGGAACAACTACATACACCAAGCTCAAAGGTAAATACATTCCCAAAATTTCTAAGGAGGTGAGCACCTCCAGGTCCCTTTGAATTTTTGTTAGAGGAGGGCTAAAATTCCTTAGAAAAACCACTCCCATCATCAGTGATCCAATTTGAACAACCTTCGCTTTATGTGGCTACTACTTCTTAGCCTCCTTCATCAGTATTTCCTGAATCTCTACCTCTAATGGATCAACAATTTGAAGTGATAACTAATCCCTCCTCGATATTATTTCTTCCTTACCATCTATTGAACAACCTTCTTATTTCACCACTCCACTAACCTCTCGCTCACTTCGTGTGCTTCTAGATCCATCCATAAATATTTAATTCCCCTATCGGCTAAGAGGAATTTATCTCTTTAGTCCCTATCTACTCTTCTAGTTTTCCTAAGTTGGAAGAAAAATATTCTCTACCCTCTCTCTCAACCTCGGTGTCTAAAGATCTCGGCCTAGCTAGAAAAAATAAAAAAAGCTTGTAAATAGTCCATGCATATGGGTAACAAAAAAACTCCTAGAAGGCTTACCTCCCAGAGCTAAGATTAAAAAGAATCCACTCAAAATATTGGGAAAGGAACTCGAGGAACTCTCACCATGCAGGGTGGAGGGAAACAAAATATAGAAAATGAATATTTTTTCATGGAATGTAAGGGGAATTAATGATCACCCCCAAAAAAGAGTCCTCAAAGATATCATATTAAAACGCTCTCTAGACATTATGATGTTACAAGAAACTAAACTGAAAGAAGATGACATTTTGCCTAGGATATGGCCCAATGCTTCCTTTGCATCTCGGGGTTTTTAGTAACTCAAAGGGCGGCATATGAAATTTTGGTACCCCAAATTTCTTTTGGAGAACATATCATCAAAAATCCCCACTTCTTGGGAATGTTTTTTCAAGAAATTTGATCACGTTTTGGGCGGATCATTGTGAATCTCTATGCTCCTAACCTTGAAGTGCACAAGGAAAATATCTTGAAAGAACTACTAGAATTCCATAATACCTACAGAAAATTACCTTG
Source organism: Taxus wallichiana var. yunnanensis (assembly GCA_018340775.1). Lineage (NCBI taxonomy): Eukaryota > Viridiplantae > Streptophyta > Pinopsida > Cupressales > Taxaceae > Taxus > Taxus wallichiana. The sequence continues at coordinate 81,691,335 of CM031234.1, forward strand.
GTTAATTTTTGGTGACTTAAATATTCCTCTTTTTCTTAATAAAAACAGGTGGGGCAAATGTCAGGTTCCAAAGAACATGGATTCTCTATTTGAATTCATTAGAGAAGGTGAGTTATTTCAATTTAATATTCATGGAGCTTCCTTTACTTGGTCAAATAGAAGGCTTGGGAGAAATCATATTCAAATAAGACTAGATAGGATGTTTATCTATATGGATTGGATTTCTCATTTCAATGATTTCTACCTAATGGCCCTTCCTAAGGTTGCATCTGATCATTGTCCACTACATCTAATACTACTCAAATTCAAAAGTCTAAAAACCCTCCTTTTATATTTGAGTTATCTTGGCTTCAAAAGCACAAGTTAGACAAATAAATTGATGAGTGGTGGAAGACCAATTTTCGGGACTCACCATGTCTAGACTCACTAAAAATCTTGGTTATGTCAAAAATCAACTCAAATCTTGGAAAAAAAAAATTCTTGGAGATATTTGGAAAAAAAAGGAACAACTATATCTAAAGATATTTGAAATCATGACTAATATAGAGAGTAGAGACATAAATCCCTCTCTACACCAAGAAGAGTTATCACTACCCAATGAATTTCATAACACCCTTGCTAAGGAAGAGATCTATTGGAGACAAAGATATAGGGAAATCTGGTTACAACAGAGAGATCAAAATACTAAATTCTATCATTCTATTGCCACTAAACATAAAAGTAGAGATAAGATGAAGGATCTCATAACCATGGATGACAGGTATTTAAATATTGAATATTCTATTATGTACAATTGGTCGACTTCTATTCTAGCTCTTTCTAAGAAGATTATCCTCCTAGTGAGGAAGATAGCACAGAAATGTTTCATCATATTCATAAATTTATTTATGAGGAATTAAATACTAATATCACTCAACCATTTTCATTGGAGAAATTTCATAAAGCTGTATTTTATATGAAGGGAGACAAGCCACCTAGATCAAATAGTTTTCCTGTTGCTTTTTCAATCTTATTGGCATATCATTGAGTCGATATTTTTGCCATGGTCACCGAGTTCCAAAATAATGATGTCCTATTGAAGGAATGGAACAATAAATTTATGGATCTTTCTCCCTAGACTTTGTGATCTAAATTGGTATTAAACTTTCAACCCATAAATATTTGCAATACTTCCTACAAGATAATCACTAAATTGTTGGCCACAAGACTAAAACCTTTGATGGAAAAATTAATCTTAGAACATCAGAATGGTTTCATTAGAGGAATACTTGATTTAAGGTGGGGTAATTACAATACATGAAGCTATTCACAAAACCTTTCATACCAAAGTAGCATGCATTATCATTAAACTAGATATACAAAAGGATTTTGATCAGGTGAGTTGGAAATTAATTTTCGAGTTCTAAGAAATTTTGGCTTCCATGATAAATGGTGCTATTGGATACATAGTTATATCTCTTCTCCTAGATTATCTATTTTAATGAATGGTATTAGTACTTGGTTACTTCGTCACTAGTAAGGGAATGAAACAAGGTGACCATCTATCACATTTCCTATTTATCCTCATGGCTAACACATTTAGTAAAGCACTTTGGGGAAAACTAAAAGATCAAGTAGTATAGCAGGTATTACCATCACCTCTAAGGTTTCGTGCCTAACCACAATCAATTCACGATGATACTATGATGTTAGGTGTAGCTTCAGTAATGAAGGTAAATTTTTCAAAATAATCTTGGAGTGTTATCAATCTACTTCCAAACAACTTATAAATTTCACCAAGAGAAATATTTCCTTTATAAATACTCCCCTAGTAGAAAAATAAATATTGATGCCATATTTGGATGCAACATTATGGATATTCCATCCTTTTACTTGAGGCTCCCTATTTTTAAAGGAATGAAGTGTAAAACTCTCTAAAACCTGGTTATTGAAAGATTTCAAAAGAAAATTGCAGTTTGGAAAGGATCTCTTCTCGGTCAAGTTGGTAAGATGCAACTAGTTAAAAATACTCTGCAAATTCTTCCTATATACTTTATGTAATTTCTCAAAATTCCTACCTCAGTTTCTTATAGTATTGAAAAATACAAAAAAAATTCCTATGGTCCATAACAGAAGAGTGAAAGAGGATTCATTTGGTTTATTGGAATGTGATCTGCAAGCCTACTACACTAGAGGGTCTGGTTTGTGCAGAGTGTTTCAAATGAATAGTTCTATATTATCTAAGCTTGGGTGGGTTTTTGCTTCCAAATATAAATTCCCATAGACACGATGTTGATTTATAAATATCTTTCTTCACAAGAAGACTTCTTCTCTGCTTTGATATTCTAAGTGGTTCTAAAATTTGGACTTATATAGTCGGCACTCAACTTACGTTGTAGTTAAGTACTAAATGGCGGTTAGGTAATGGAAGGAACATTGATTTCTTAAAAGACTGGTAGATAGGGAGAAGCCCTTAATTTTTTATTCCTTTTGGGATCCAATTAGACAAATTCTCAATAGGTTATGTGGAAGAACTATTAATGGTTACATCGATAGATCCAACATTTTGTCATGCTGGTACTTATCGACCTGGGAAGGTTACAACTCAACCCGATTACAATGCCTTGATAACCTTAAGACTTTGCTTTCTTCACAATATATACAATTCCCTTAGGAAGAAGATGTTCATATTTGGCCTCATTCACCCATGGTATTTTTCTTGGTTAAAGCTTCCTATCGCTCCTTCCCACATCCATTAAATGTTCCTCCTCTAAATCATATTTGGATCCCATAGGTTGTTCCTAAAATTGGATTTTTCGTGTGGCTTGATGTTTTGTGATTATTTCCTCTCTAGAGAAAATCTTAAACGTAGAGGTTTCTATTTACCAAGCCATTATGTCCTCTGCCTCGGTGCTCTTGAAACATCTACCCATCTATTTATGCGCTATCCTTTCTCCCACTATTTAGAGTCTCCTTTTAAATAGTTTTAGGGTTTCTTAGGTATTACCTTACTCTCTTTTAGATGCCATACTTCAATAGAAACCCCACTTTAGCCATTCGAGTTTTAAATATTTCTTAGAAGCTCCTTCTATCTCATATTGTGTGGAATATTTGGAAAGAGAGGAATAAAATAATCTTTAAGGATCGAGGCTTAAGATATGCAATGTTTTCTCGGTTGTGGTTATGGGTTTTCAAGAAAATATAAACTATTTCATTTGGAAGTAGCATAAACAAAACATCACTCTAAATCTGAAGGAACCTTGGTATAAGAAACTTAAAATTTCCTTGGATATGCCTCATTCTATTGCAGCTAGAGAAAACACCTCTTGGTCCCCTCCTCTAATGGGATGGCTTGAAGTAAATATTGATGGTGTTACAAAAGGAAATTCAGGAGCCTCGGGAGGTGGGTCTATAATTAGAGATGATTTTGGTCAACCACTTTGGCTGCAATTGTTGTTAAATTTGGTGTTGAGATCAATCATAGAGTGGAAGCCTTTGAAATCCTCAAAGGGACGGAGTTGACACTTAAAATTGGATTGGTCAATCTTATTATGGAAAGTGACTCTCTCAACATTATCTTCATTCTAAAATATAACGAGCCTACAAGTTGGACTATAAGTAACATAATTGTTGATATACACAACTTGCAATCCCAGCTTCCAAAATATCCTCTATCAGCATATATATAGGGAAGGAAATAAATTTACTGATTTCTTGGCTAACTTGGAGGTATCAGCAGACAACCATAATATATGGATTGGTATTTTTCCTAGGAACCTACTCTTTTTGGTTGAAAATGATCACCCAAAATATTCTTAGTGTGTTGTTACTAATCCTGGTCCTCTTAGCTTTTACTTCATCTTGTGTCGGCATTACCTATATCCTCGTTTTCCCCCATCATCGGTAAAAAAAGAATTTATGGCCCAATTATTTATATTTATAACTATGATGAGCCTAGTGCATGTGGTGGGAGCTCTTAATCATACTTATTTCGAAGGAGATTTTTAATTATGATAATTCCCTATCAGAGTTCCTTTCAACACATGTGAGTGATTGGTCGGGTTGAGCTAAGGATATTTTTATAAATCCTTTGGTGATTATTTTTGAATCCTTGCTAATATTTATTCTTGTCAAAATGGGTGGCTATCTTTGCAAAGTTGAACATGAAAGTTGTGAGGATTTGGAAATTACCTTAAAGTTTGGAAATTACTACAAGAAAAAGTGGTTACTCCTTTAATTGAGTGACTCTCGGGACATTCTATTATTGTTTATAGAAACATCCTAGTGACATGGAAGAAGGAAAAGTTAAAGTGGGTTAGACTAAATTTTAGATCATGACAGAATCCATTACTACTACCATGGGGCTTTGTACTATTGGAGATATCTACTTTAAGTAGTCTCTTAAAACGAAGATGGGAAATTTTTTTAATAAAATGAACGTATAATAAAATACCATCAGCTATACAAAATCCTCTCTGAATCCCCATGTGATATAATAATTGAGAAAATAATGACATATTTTACTTTAGAAGGAGATAAAAATTATTCTATGGGCCCCATCTCTTCCTTTTGGCCCACTTTCGAGAATGGAAAAAGGTAAATTTGGCAAACTTTTTGTTTTAATCTCTGGATTTTTCAATTAAGAAAGCACATGTTGATAAAGGTCCTCTCCTTCACTAAGGCCTTATCTATTTTTATTTAAAAATGATGCCTCCCCTAAATTTTTGGCTCATTTCCCACCCAAGTATAGCTTTGTTCTTCATGGCCCTCTTCCTCCTCCCTCTGCCCCATCCTTCTCCCATCACCTCTGCTATCGTCTTGATCTCTCACCCGGCTCTAACTCCAACGTCTTGATTATGGGTCACCTTGTGAGGTTGCCTCCCCTCCTCCTGCTTATTTTTCTTCTGTTCACCTCTCCCCACCTTTCTACCTCTCCTTGGTGATAGATGCTCGATCACCTCCCATCCTTACTTTAGTCTCTCGCCCGAGGCATTGATGAATTGATTCCCTTGGGTGAGTAATACATCCTGAAGTTTTGCTTAGTCTCTGTCCATGGTATATTCTGATTATTTTTCTCCTTCTCATTTGGTTTCTCCTATCAACCTAGGTTTGGACACTACTATGATTAAAGATACGTAATCCTATCTTGATTCTTACCTTGCTTAGGATATTACACGGATGCTTGACACGACTAAAATTATTCTCGGTGTTTTGAAGAAGCTTAACAGAGCCTTTATAGTGATTGAATATTGGAAGGATCATACTAATAAAATTTGGGAGTATCTTAAAAATGACTGTAAGGAACTCATCAAAATGGTTGAGACTATGGATACCAAGAATTCTAATGATGCTATCAAAGATGCAGTAGAGGTTCTAAAGAATATGATAAATATGTAACCCCTGTGTGGGCTTCGCCTTTTTGGATTTTGGTTTTTGTATATGGACTTTATTTCTTGTATACTTAACTAGTATATCTAGCCTTATGGGAATTTTTTAAAAGGATGTGGGTTCTTGCAAAACCCTCAACGTTTACTAATTTCCCAAAAAAAACTCGTATGACAATGCATTCACTCGAATTACATTGCATTCAAATCAAATCTCTGAGCCAAAAAAGAGATCGATGAGCCAACCAACCCAAAATAATCCACTCACAAGATCACCAAGGTAATTGACTCATGTTTCTTCATATATATCTCTATGAGATAAATGACCAATTCGCTCATGAATAAGTGAATATTTTTCAAGTCTTGGAAAAATCCTATGTGGTGTAGAGCACTAAGTAAAACTAATTATTTTAATATATTTAAACCCTCCATTTATGATGCATGTGGGACTATTATAGTCTAAATTGTAAATAGAAATGAGCTCACCAAGATCTTGAATGATATTTACAATGTAGAACCATAACCACTTCACACAACCACCACCATATTTCCTTGGTATGAAAATGTGTGGCACCTTGTAAGTTTTTCATTACACATGGTCGCGTTGCATGGGGGATATAAAGTGAGTCTTGAGGGTGCCTGAACCACCTCATTAAAATTAGAGTATGTATAAAAAAATGTGAAGACCAATATTAATGGCCCAATTTAGGACTTGAAAACATGCATGCATGATGATAATTGAAATGACAAACATAATTAAATTATTTCTTAATTAGCTCAACATATAATCAAAACATCATGAAAAATAAATAGAAGAATGGAAATATAAAGTGGAGGTAGATAGGGGTGAGAATAGAAAATGAAGGATATATAATAAGAAAGAGAATGATGAGAATGCACATAAATATATGGATATAAATGTATATTCGGAGAGAACACATAAATTAGAGATAAACACATGCACACAAATATACAAAGAAGAAGGATTGGGGTAGATATTACAAGAAAGGAATATATATATATATATATATATATATATATATATATATATATATATATATATATATATATATATATATAGAAGATAATCCAGAGGAGAAGATAAGAAAAATTAACATTAGGTCAAAGTAAAAATCCCTTTTGTAGATTTAGTTTTAATTTGTTAACACCTATCCATATATAGTCCAACATGAAGGATGTGTAATTTTTATTACTAGGTTCCATGTTTGAGCATGTGAGGTTCCAAATTCATTTTCACCTTGTTGATAAAAGCACTTATGCTTAAAAACTAAACCACGGCCTTTAATAAACAAACAAAGAATTAACACAATGACCAAGTCACTTGCACTGAATACCATGGGATTGTGACTTCAACCCACACAACCTTGGAACTTAAAATTTTGACTATGAATTTGGATTTGACTTTGTTGGATTCAAAATGTATTAAAATATAATCTTGTCCATTTATATGCCAAATCGAAGGCTCGGCCAAATATCGAATGGAAAGATATCAAGGAGATGGATATCAAAGTAGACTCCCTCCCCACCATATTTATTTTGTTAAACCATAGTCATATTATAAAATAACCTTTTTAGTTTTTAATTGATATGAATCGAATCATAAACCATAAGGTTGATTGACCTAGTTATTTCTATAGGAATAGTAGTAGGTTACGAGTATACCATAACTGTAAATAGAGTAAAAAAATATTTATAAATAATGTAGCATATGGATTGTTTGCATTGAATATGCAAGGAAATATAGCTTACAAGGCCTATATATATTACTCAGAGAGGTTTTTACTATGAAAACTGTATGGTTTTTACATAGAGTATGGATATATACGAACAATAACAATTTAACGAATAACATTATCATACAATTATTTGGATAATAAGTACTTAGACCATCTTAGAGAACATTGAAACACTTATTTTCATATTTTGTAACATGTTAAGTAATAGATTATGTAATAATGGTTATGTTATAATGATTTGATTATAGGGATGATGAGGTAAAAAATAAGGATGTTGAAAACCTAAGTACACCATAGGTGGAAATTGTATGTTTAAAATCATATAAAACTATGCCAAAGAAAGTGAATGAAATTATTCTTTGTACAACATTTTAAATTTTTGAGAAAATATTATCAAATTTGGAAACACGTAAAACTTAAACCATGTATTTAATCCATTAAGGGAATTTATATCTCCTTTTGTTGTGTTCGAAAACCATACTTAGGATTCCCATAATAGCAATGTTATTGGATGTTATGGGACATCTAAGGGGTTAAAAATGTTCAAGTATTATTCATGGGTTGTATTATGCCATTTTAGGGATAACAAATTAGGATTAATGTCCTTATAATAATAGTGTGAACAAGTGATATGGGAAATTTGGGAAGGTTATTATTGTTTATATCCTAGTTCTATTTTGTTGAGCTACTTAATTCTAGAGAAAAAGATTTCCTATTATGAATTGCTTATGGGAAAAAGGGATTCTTTTCAAGATCTATTTATAGACGAAGGTGAGATTTGTATGGATGGTTTAGATTACGTAATGTTGTTTTCACGTATGAAAAGTGCTATGGGTTAAGGGTTGACTATGGATAGAATCAAGGTATACCTATATGATTAGTCCATTAGGATTATTTCATGCCCTAATATGCTATTGGAGTTCATTAGGAATGTGTACTTAGTGATGTCCTAAGCATTTTGGGAAAAACATATTCATTACAACTATTATTTCTAGGATGTTATATTCCTACCATGTTTATAGGTCTACTAATTTTTGAGTGAATGAATTACACATGGCATTATATTTTATCTTATTAATTACTCACATATTCCTTCTTGCAAAGGTTCAAGACACTCTCACTTTGTGGGAGGCATGTGTGAATCCATAAGGCTCATGGTTGGAGGCAAAGTACTTTGATAATGATCCTTATATCATGGAACAATTCAACATCAAGATGTATCTTTGGTGAAAGGTGACAAATGTGTCACAACATAGTTGTGATGTATTGTATTTCATGATATCTATTATATTGTATATTGAGATAAATAAATTGTAAACATTGTATATTGAATCCATGTAAACAATTATATATTAGAAATTATGTAAATTGAAATATTTATTCATTGTTACTAAAAGTGCACTGTGATCATAAGATGTAAACCTATGTACTATTATATCACATGGAATTTATGAATGAATGGAGCTATGTACTTTTGTAATACTTTTCACATACTTGTAACTATGTTGTAACCTATAAGTTAACCTCATGGAAAAATTATGATTAAGGAAATAAATGAACCTATTAAATGGAATTTAACTTGTAATCATATTGCTCGCATTATTGGAATGAATGGAAATTAATGCACATGTTGATGGATTAAATTTAAATGACTTAGTTTAAATGGATGTGAAATAACATGTGAAAAATATGTAGGTAATCATACTTAATGTTATACACAATGTTAATTAATTTATGATTTTAGCTAGAGATAAATTAGAAATTTTAAAAGGAATGAAATAATTTAATATAATTAGTTAGATAACTTTAAATTAATTGTATTACTATTATATTGCTTCTTTCACATGTTTTATTGTTAAGCATAGGAATAGGAAATAAAGAGGCATCGATTTCTATGATCGGTTATGTAAGGAAGATTTGAAATTCTAGTTCATTTTTTCCAACATGTTATTCTAGTCACCTACCACGGTGTAAATACATTGTTTTCATGCAAAATTTCTAGCATGAAAAATTGGAACTTTGATCATAACAAACTAATCCCACAGCTTAAAAATTCCACTTCTTGGTCAATATGAACCCTTCCTCTGCCACCTATCTTTAGTCCCACCCTCAACCATGATTAGAGAAAAGTAATAACATGATTATGTAGTGTGTTTTAGTGTATAGGGAAGGGTGCCTAATGTGATTAATGATCTCATTGAGATTTGATGAAAGAAAGCTTCCTCCGGAGGCCTAGAAAGGCCATTTTTGGCCATTATGCACCTAGTAAACATCCTCTAGAAGTGTTCAAGGAAAATAAAAAGAATCCAAGGATTATGTGAGAGAAAATGAAATGTTTCTAAGGAAATTAAGGAAATTTTAGGGAGTAAAATTTGATTCAAGGGTAGTCTGTTCAACATTGGGTAATTTAGGGTATAAGGAACGAAAGATAAAATGGTGAAAGATGACTTCTTTAGATGATTCTGGGAGATATATATGGATTTAGGAGGAAAAAATAATCATAGGAAATATCTTGGAATCCTATACAATGTGGAAAAATAAAAGTTTCTCCAAGCATAAAATATTTTTTGAGGTATTTCAAAACTCTATAGTTGCCCCTCTCAGTTCAAGATGGAATAAGCCCTATATTTAGAAATGAATACATAATTGGATCTTGGTGATAGTTACAATGATCTTAAAATGCTATTTGGATTTAAAATCATGTAAGTTTTTATCCCAAAATACTTTGCTAAGCTTCCATGGTGAAAACATCAATTTCGGTGTCCTAATTTGGACATCTGAGGCAAAATCTATTTTCCTAATCTAGATAAATCACACATTTGACACTTTTGTGTCCAATTTATCCCCTAGGGTAATAGGGTGATAAAGGGAAACCAAATTCAAACATCCTTCTCCTCTCCAAGTTGTACTTTGGACTCCCAAGTGTCCCCTTTGTCCCCTTTGTCCCCATGTGTAAAGGGACACAAAGGATATGAAAGTGCGACCTCCCTCTTTCTCCCAGGTTACACTTTGGAAACCCAGATGTCCCTATATTGATTATATCCCCCAAGGGATAAGGGGGAAAAAATTGTTACCCACACATCCATGTATCACCCTGGACACCATGTAACCACTTTCAACTCCTCCTGTCATTTTATCCACCTCTCACCACAAGCTTCCACTTACCACCATTTGGTGCAAGTCACAAATTTGATGTCCTTAGTGTCTCCTCTATCCTCATTACACCATGTGTAACCTTGTATCCACTCCATTCGAACCCCGATTGAGTAGTACAATTACAAGTGAGTTAAGAAACACAACAAAACTTCATTAACTCCTCATTTATCAAACAGTTAGCCATTTTTCTTGCAAAATGTTGTTGCAACATCCTCCAAAACTCCATTTTTGTCTAGACATGCTGCCATTTTTTCTTGACCTCTATATCCAAAAAAATGAAGATATGATCATATCTCCTCATTCGGGCACCAATTTACCTTGAAATTTCTCCCGTGATATCCTCTACGAAATGCCTTTGGGAAGAATTTCAAAGAAAATCCATTGATTCCCTATATTTTTTTACAGGTAGAAAAATGAAAATATAAAACCATAAAACTTGTTTTTTTCATTTTTACAGAGATCCAACAGATGGAAAACCTTTAAATTCATAGTAGAAGGCCCCGATGCAAATCAAGAAAATTTTATGACTAGTTTCATATCAATCCAAAACCCAGAAGTACCCTTTCTAAAAATAGAAAGTATTCAGCGTAGTGGGTGTACAAAATAGTAAGTTTCTAAAAATAGTGATTCCTAAACATTTTCAATACTCTGAACAAGTAAGAAATGTTAAGAGGTGAAGATTGCGAAAACTTGCTAAAAATAGCAAGTATTGTAAGTGAATTCAAAGAGCTTATGGAAACTCACATTCTTCTTATCTTATTAATTTTTTCCACCATTATGAGGACAATAATTTATATCATGGTTTAAATAGGAGAGAAATACCCCACATGATCTTGAAACATCAGGTTCAAGTGTGATTTTTACATGACACGATTTGATGCGAAGTTGGATGGTTTAACTCATCCTAATTATAGAAAAAGGGAATCATCATTATTGAATTCATCTAAGAAGGATATGCCTTCTTCACTAAGGTAAACATAAATCTCTAAAACAAATATCTAATGGATTCTTTTAACCTATGCAAACATGAGTTGAGAGTTAGAGGCAAGTAATAGTGATGTTCTGCGCATCATATACTACTCTAATGCACCTCAACCCAAGATCATCGTATTTTAAGGAAGTTATCACAGGTCCATGAAGTGAAATTTATTACAAAACTATTCTTGAGCTCTCATTCAAATGAAATTTAGTGTGTACATATCTCACATAAGAAAGAGAATGGAATCAAATTGTTTCTACCCAACATGACATTAGAGGCAAAAAGTTTCAATGAGAAAGAAATCCTTTTATATGAAGGAGAAGACCTATAAGGAGTAGATGATAAAAATGATTCACAAGAATGCTAAGTAGGATTCCATCTAAAAATATTACATCTTTGTTAGGGAGGTGAATTGTGAGGTTTAAAAGGGGTCATCATGTTCAAAGTGATGTACACGGCTGTAAAAGTGAGCACCAACTCCTAATCATCTCCTTAAGACCCGAATGATAATGTGACCATTGAATGTGATGTGAATGTAATATTTCCTCTTTCCTCATTGATAATATAAGACACTTGAGTTTCTTAAGGTTGATTTCATCTAAGAAGATGAATTCTTTTCCAAAAAGGTGAAATGTTAATCGTAATGAGTAAGGTGATGATCATCATATCCCGAATCCACCATTTTATTAAAATATCTTTATGAAATGAAATAGGATGAGATATTCAAGATACCAAGGTACCTAGGACCAAGAAGTCATATATTTTATGATGAGTATATGAGAAATAATTTGTCTAATCATCCTAAATCTGATTCCATTCAAGGAGGATCTTAGATGCAGGAAGGGCAATATGATGATCCTCATTTGGAGTTACACGTTTGCAAGAATGGGTAATCATATCGGTTTCATCAAGTACAAGTCACTTAGAAGTGTTTTTTAACACTCATTTAAATGCCTAGAAGTGTACTTACATCTCATCATAGGAGGAATTTGTAACTTCAGTGTTCCAATTTAAAATATGGTCACTTAGGCAACATGTGAGTTCAAGAACACCATGAAGCCTATGAGGGTGTCGAAACATCGAAATTTGATTCATTAAAGAAATGGTCATGAGAAACATGAAAGGAGAGGATCATCATAAGTGATACCAATAATAATCTTAGGTTCACATCATAATGTCTTATAACGGTGTTTCTACACACTCATTCAATGCTTTGGAGTGTTCTTACATCTAAAAGAAGAAGGAAGCGCGTCAACACCCTAAATTACACACATGTTTCCATTTTATCCCAATACATCTTATTATTCACCCCTTTGTGATTTATTGATTAAATCAATTAAATCATACACATTGCACCATTTGGATTAATTAAATTAATCCTAAAGTACCCCTATTAGCTACGTTAATTATCATTTATGAAACAAATGATTGATTAGTTAGTTTACATATTATAACAACCAATTGGACTCCACTTCCTCATCCCAGTCAACTCCACATGGACTCCACTTCACCAGTCCAACCAAGTCCAGTTCTAGAATCCTATAAATGTAGGGGAAATTCAATTGCATGTACAACTACCTTTCTAGATGAAACCAAATTCATTTACTTCCCTCAATGGAATTTACTCTTCTTAACCCACTGTTATCGGTCCCCTCAAATGTTATTTTTAGCATGTGCATTCAACCAATTTCAACCAACTTCCAACCAAATTTCCATCTATAAAATGAAAGATCATCCTCTTATAAATCTTCTTGGATTCACATCATAATTAGTCTTATTTTTCTATCCAACTTCTACTATTTTGGAAGAAATAATCCAAGATAAATATACTCGTAGAATCTTCACAATCCATGTTTGGAGGTCATTTCCAAGAGCACCCATGATAAATTTCTAACAAGGTTACACAATTTGAAAGCTTCACACAATCTTACATCAAGGTTGCAATGGAAAGCTATATGAAGGTTTGCGCTTCTTTGTTTATCTTCCATTTACTTTGTTATTTTTTTTCATTGTTTTCATTTTGGAAACCCGATGGGACACACACCCATCTTCTTCCTTTTTGTCTCATTTTTAAATTAATTTTTATTTTAGTGTTTTTGTGTTGTTGTGTGTGTTTGTTGTGTAGGTTCCTAAGAGCATTTGGAAGAAAAAAATGTTTACAAAATTAACAAAATAATATAACATATTCTTCTTATTTTTTAAAATAATTTTATGTTGATTTGAGGTCTTTTACGAACATTCGAGTTCCAAAATCAATTTTAGAATATGATCCCGTGTGTTTTACAGTGATTTTCCTCCAAGTTTAGTGTATATTTAGTTATTGCTAAAAAATGCATCTAATTGTTGTACCCTATTAAAAATCCTACCCAAAGACAACATAAAGATTAGATTTTGTTAAAAAATTAGAAAAAATAAAATAAAATAAAAAGGAATATTTTTTTCAAACCCTACCCTTATCTACCACCCCCTCCCTAGTCCACCCCCTAAAAATTAGTGAGTTTCCTCATTGAGATATTACCCCCTAACTCCCTCACCGCTCAACATCTCCCCCGACTCCCCATGAGCTTACCCACCCGCATGGACTACCTATTCTACCCACTAAGCCCACTCAACCTCCACATAGATCATCCCATCCCCGTAGATCCCAACCCCCTCCATGTAGATCCCCCACCATCCCCGGTGGATTTCAAACCCCCAACGTAGATCCCCCACACCCCCACGAATCCCACCTCCCCACCCTCTCGCATGGAGACTCCCTACCCCCCGATCCGGTCGTGACTTGGCCAAGCCACATCCCTACCCCACTAGCCCCTACGAGGCCCTCCCTTGTAAACCATGGCTCGATGTTCCATGTATCCCCAAAATCCCATAGACCAGCTTATCTCATAAATGTCACGCTTGAGCGATCCAAGAGAGCTAGCACTAAGCCAAGCTCCAACTTGCCTCCATCAATGATCCAATGTAAAACCCTGCACAAAACACACTAGTGAAACAAAAGCCACACCAAAACCATCCCACACAATAGCCACACTCGCTAGCACACATAACATTAGGATTTTAGGTTTCTTACTTAGTTTTTCGGTTTAGTTTATAAGTTTGAACTTAGGGTTATCCTTATTATTTCCATTTCTTTATTATTAACCCTTAGTTTCAAACTTAGGTTATCTCTCTAGTCCCTTTTTTATTTTATTCAATGTTCTTTTATCTTTTAGATTAATTTACTCTAGATTTATTTTAATTAATTTAGTTAAGTATTAAATAAATTAATTTATTTTAGATTATTTCTAATTAATTTAGGTAGATATTAACTAATTAACAACTAATAAGACTTTAATTAGTTTTGATTAGTTAATTAAATTATTTTAATTAATTAATTACTTTTTGTAATTAATGTAGGCCTTTTTAACCCTATCTTATCCCCTTTTCCATTATTTGTTTATGTCATTTTCACTAACCAGGATCAAGTGAAACTTGCAAATATAGGGTTATTGGATGTTTCGGTCCAATTTTTTTCACTTTTAGCCATTTTGTTAGTGTTTAATCATTTTGCTTTTTTGGTAACATCATTACCACTTTGTAACATGTTTTACATGTGTTTCCATTGTCATTTTTTTTTTTTTTGTGAAGTTAGTCACAACACTTTGTGCGTATGTTCTTCTCTCACGCTTGTTATAAGAGATCTTAAGAATTAGAAATGTGATTCTGTTGTTTTTCATTGTTTTCTTTATCTACCTCATAAAACTACTACTACTTGTTTGCATAACCGCATTATGAAGACTAATCAAAACTACTAACTCGCATGTTGTCTTAATTGCATGCTCAACAAAAAAACTAATTCATTGTGTGCGGGAATTTTTACTCAAGAGAAAATTAACACTACACATTGTATTTATAGGTGCGTTGACAAGGCTATTGCCCAATTTCCATAACTGTGGGAAGTTCCTTGGCATAATCCATAAAAATCACTTGAGGAGTACCATAGGAACCCCAAAGTAGTTAGCACATTGAGGGAACTAGATAATGAAATGGGTACCCCCATCCCAACTAACTAGTGCACCTTGTGAGATTAGAGTCACATATATCCTTAGTGGTAACCCCAGTGCGATTCATTTGAGAAAGATATTTTCTCATTATTTCAAAGGGGGTAAAGTAAATCGTGACAGCTAGAAATAACATCGTGCTCACTCGGGTATACTGCTGACACCTAGTTGAGTGAACCACCTAGGAAGTCACGCCTTATCCAATCCAATCTAAGGTAGAGGACAACTTTCACTACATCATTTTTCATTTTTCTCGTGTGTTACACACTTGTGTTTCACTCTTGTCATTCACATTTTCTCTCTCATCCACCTTGTCACTTTGTAAACATGTCTAAGTATTAGGTTGCATACATCCATATCCGAACTTGACCACTTTCATCCTTCTTCAATTAAATCTTGGCATTGTGATACTTGCTTTATTACAGTCAATCACCCTCTTGATCACCTTGATCTTTCATTTTTGTAAGTATTAAGTTTAACATTATCTTGTTGAAATTTGAGCATTCCATACTCTTACATCATTGCATTTCACATTCACTTTGTTGAATTGATGACATCTTTATATATCTTTCTCATCATCTTACGTTTTTGCACTTCACATTCACTTTTTGAATTGACAACATATTCTATATCTCTCTTCCATCATCTTATGTTGTCACACTTCACAATCACTTTGTTGCATTGTCGACATCCTCTTCATTATCTTTCTTCACTTCTCTTTAAAGCATTCACTTTGCTTTAATTTGAGATCATTAATCAATCACTTTCCCCTTGTCTCTTATCTCCACTTTCGTAAGATTTGGACCTTCTCATCACCATTACTTCACTTCTTGTGACGAAATTCACTTTTTCATTCTTTAAGTACTCCCATTTCTTTGTTTTGTCTCCTCTTTTAACAAAATTTTATTGAGAGTTGAGCATATTTCCTCATGATTTAAGTCTTCTCTTGCTTACTCATTTTTTGAAAATTGAGAAAACTCACCTTATTTCATTTCTTCCCTCTTTACATTCACATTGTAAATGGTCGTGACATCTTTCAAACCTCTCCATCTTTCTTTACACTAATATTTCAGTTCCTCTTCCACCTTAACATCACTCATTTTTTTAAGTATTGTGAAGGTTACCTCTTCTTTTCACTATTATCACTCATTTTGTTAAGATTTGATCGCATTCACTTTGTTAAGTATCTTCCACCTTAACACCACTCATTTTTTAAAGTGTTGTGAAGACCACATTTTCTTTCATCTTAACACTCATTTTGTTAGGAGTTAACCTTTTCACATCTCTTCATCACTCTTATCACTCATTTTGATTAAGAGTTGATTGCATCCACCTTTTCAAGTATCTTCTCTCTTAACATCCATTTTTGTTAATGAGTAGAGCACATCTAACCCCTTTTATTCCCTTTTCTCTTAACTCTCATTTTGTTAAGATTTAGGAAATAAACTAACCCTTTTTCACCTCCTCCCTCTTAGCACTCATTTTTCTAGGGTCAAGAATTTTCATCTTTTCCCCTCTTCCATCTTAGCATTCACTTTTCTAAGGGTCGATTTTTCTATCACACCTCTTCTTATTCCTCCCCTCTTTAAAAATGGTGGGACAATAACATCGCAATTATAGTCCTTTTCGATGGAAGGAAAGAGATACTTTCCATATCATCTCTGATGAAAAGGATGAATGAAAACATAAAAATATTTCCATAAACAACACTTTATGACAAAAAAAAGACCAATTCCTTCTTTGTCTCCTCACAATGGGAGAAATATTTCCCTTAGACTTTGATGAGGATGAATTGAAAGCCTTAAAATGAAAACCTAAATCCCCTAAG
Source organism: Taxus wallichiana var. yunnanensis (assembly GCA_018340775.1). NCBI lineage: Eukaryota > Viridiplantae > Streptophyta > Pinopsida > Cupressales > Taxaceae > Taxus > Taxus wallichiana. Next base: position 81,708,458 of record CM031234.1, read on the forward strand.
GGTCCACCATTTGATTCAAACAAACATGATGACAAAGGACCAAGTAAAACAAATGCCAATAATAAAGGAAAATCTAATGCTTCGTCCTCTAATCCCAACCAAGCCTTGTTTGATCAAATCAATGTAATGGTGAAAAAATTGGCTCTCTTATCCTCTACATTCACTAACAATGATACCAAAGGTATCGAACACATGAAGAAAAGTGAAAAAAATTCAAAGGTCATTTTGAGACCAATAATAAGAATGATACATCATCACTATTTATTCTACAAGCCAATTCATCATTTTCTTGAGAGTGGCAAATGATGAAGGAGACCATTTCAGTCATGCATAAATAATGTAAACAATTTAGTTTTGAATAATTGTGTCCATACCATTTTGACAAGGAAATATTACACATAACTTTCCCATGCTCTTTTGTGATGTGAAAATTTGACAAATATAAGGGTAAAATTTATCCTAGAGAGCATGTCGGGAATTTTCATGGAATGTCAAGAGTGGCTTATAACAATATATTCTCTTGAACCTCTTTCTTAAAATTCCAGGAGGAAAATCTTTGTCTGGTTCTTACACCTTCTAAAGGGATATATTTCTACCTTTGCGGACCTCTCAGAGAAGTTTTTTAAAAAAACTTCTTTCAATATTGACTCGAGGTCATAATGATGGATTTTTCCAATGCTAAACAATGACAAAATGAGAGTTTTGTATAGTTTTTACAATGATGGAAAGGAATCGCAAGTTGGTTCTAATGTTTAATCCCTGAGAAATATATGGTTAACATATTCATCCCTAACCTTAATGAAGAGTTTTCCTTTCATATGAAAATGCACTGTCTGAAAAAATTTGAGGAAGTTATAAAAAAGGGAACTCAAATAAAAAAATACCTCATTTCTAAAGGCTTGATCAAGCCTCATTATAAATAAAATGGGCATAATTATCACAATAACAAAAACCATAGTAATTCTCACAATAAACCTAGGTACATAAACCACAAATGTATTGTTGTCAATGATGGTGTTATAGATAATCATAACATGCACAACTTACATAACAACCAATTAAAACAGATTAAGTCTAAACCATATGTCACCATTCCAAGAAGAAAACTTTTCCTCCTCATGATTACAACTGAAGACAATATACGTATTTGGGGGAATCTCTTTCTAGCATCTTAAAATAACTTAAAAGTGTTAATATGGTCACTTATCCTATTACACAACCCTTCCCTGAAGGAGAACCTAAGCCAGGTTGGTATAAACCTAACACATTTTTCGATTTTCATCACATTAATGGTCATCAAACGAAATAATGTAAACAAATTCACAATTACATCTAAGACCTCATTGAAAATAGTGACAGGGTAGTTTAGAGATCTAATACCTAACCATGATACAAAGGGAACATCTCCCAAACAAGGTGAATATGATCAAATATCTCCCAAACAACTAGTAAAGGCTAATATGATCAAATATCCACCTATGAGACCATTTTATGATGGGGAACCCAATCATACGTCGTATAATTCATCTGAATATTATAAATACAATCACATGGATGGCCATTCTAATTATCATTTTAAACCTCTTCGTCATTATGTTCAAGAATTAATTGACTTCAAAACATCTCCATAGAGCTTGATGATGAAGCTATCACAACCAATGACATGCCAAATTCAAAAATTTCAAATGAAGATTTGATTTTTGTCACCACTTCTATTCATACTAACATTCAATGAGATCATGATGAAGGTCAAGTATATTTCCCTTCAAACCAATCTATTTCTTCTCCTAATTTTCTTTCGTTCACCGAAATAGGCATTGAACGTATTTCAGACAATAATATTCTAACACCTAACGAGAGATTAAAATTTCTATAAGACTCTCTTTCAACCCTTAACATAACAGAAGAGGGTCCATCATCAAGACCCATTGAGCTTGATTTTATTCTTTCCATTATGGCTCCTATTCCTAACATCTCTAGTCTTATCATTGAAGAAAACCACAAGCTTGGACACTTACAACAATGTAACCTTCTATGTCCATTATACCTCATACAATCAATCTTGTAGGCATATCATCAAAAATTATTCCTACTTTTCAAGACATCTACATGCATATATTATTTGATGTATGTATACCTAGGAATATCCTTATTCAACCCTTTCATGCTTTAATTTTCAATCTTTCATCAAATCAACTAACTCACAACCTAGAAGGAACAACATTAAATATATCCTCTCTATGGCCTATACGAATCCTTGGGTGTACATCTAGTGATCAATCCTTATCTCTTCACACTTTTCGACTCATGGATGAATATGTACCTCAACATATTCTCTACCTCAACAATAGTCCTCTAACATCACATAGGTCTTTTGATCTCATCAAAGACTTATCTAATCAAGCATCCTTTGAGTTGTATCATGTCCACCCAAGTCTCATAACTCATGACTCATTGAATCATTGGATTCACTCCATTGAATTTGATTTCATCCACACAAGTCTCGTATTTCAAGACTTATCAAATATTCATATTTCCTCATTTGACTTGGACCTTGTCTGCCTAAGTCTCGTATTGCAAGAATTATCAAATATTCGGATTCCCCTATTGAATTGAATCTTTTCCACACAAGTATAAAATTTTAGGACCTTTAAATTTTAATAAACATGGACCTCTTTCTTGGTGAGTCCATTTTAAATCCTCATCCATCAAAATCGAAAAAACTTAAAAATCATAAAAAGAGAATAAAACTCCATATAAAATTGCTCCTTAAAGCATTGTTTGCAAATCAGAAAAAAAAAAGTGAGTCAAAATAATATTAAGAATTCCATTTATTGTCAGATATATTAATCATACCATTATCATATGTTTGTATTATTCACCTATCATGACACAAGTTGACCTTGTTCCTAATTGGCATTGTGTGTCTCATCTTTGTTATGGTTTCTATCATTTCAAATATTTTTACCTATGGTTTTGTCTTGAAGCTTACAAATGGAAATTCCTCCTTTTAAAAAAGTTCTCTTTTTAATAGAAAGATCAAACTTCTTTAAATGGTCCTTTTTGACCACCCATCTCAATCTACGGTGTTGAACCCTTGCATCCCGCTAGTTGCATGAGGTTGATAATTAGGGGCAGAATTTTCCTTCCCAAAAAGCACAATATAAACTAAATAAGGAAAACTAAATTAATCTAAAAATACAAAAAAACAATAAAATCACTACACCTTTCATCCTTCACAGTATTCGGTAATAAGCCCATACTTCTCACTAGTAGTATGAGACTAGGAATGAAGGAATCCCTTAATCGCTTACATTTTTTCTTCAGTGTTAAGCCCTTATATCTTACTAGTGGAATGGAGAAACATGTAGGGGTCCTTCAAAAAACAATTAAATGATAAATCCTTTAGAAATATGAATCAAAGTTATTGATCCAAAACATCCCAAGAAGTTGTTGTTGGGCCCCTAAAATATTAACTAAGTACAAGAAGGTGTTGTTATCCAAAATAAGCCCCTTGCTTATTTTTTGGCTAACTCCCTTCATTACTTCCTTCCTTATGTCTCAATCAGAATTTTTTATCTTTCAGACACTCAAAACCTTTTGGAAATGGTTTCATTGGATAGAGCATCTTCTCAGCTTTCCAGAATGGTAAAGTTTTCCTTCTAACTCCTTGTATTTTTCAAGTTATGGTTCGACAGAGTTTTGGAGGGAAATTTTCCCATGGGAGACCTGCCAGCCAATAGGAATGTGCCACATGTCTTCAGGACCATCGGAGATCGAGCGGTGGGAGGAGGTTGGAAAATTTTCCAAGGTTAGCGCAAAAGGAATATCTCGGCTGAAGGCCCGCCAATGAATCACAGCCTACCATGTGTCCTCGGAGCATCGGGAGGCGGAGGCGTGGGGAAAATTTTCCTTTAAGCCAAAATAGGGAAAAGTATGGAATGAAATCCCACCCACGATGGCCCATGCCAATCAAAAGCTGCCACGTGTCCACGTGGCTAGCAAAAATTTTAAGGTAGGTCCGTAGAGGAGAAAGAGCTTGTTTAGGCCTAAGCCAATGACAAAGTGCCACATGTCCCATTCGGGGAAATGGTCAGAGTCAAAGGAAAATTTGGAAGCATATCCCCGAGGGCCAATAAGAACATGCCACATATCATTGGAGCGTTGGGCTGATGGAGAATTTTTGGAAAATTTTCCAAAGGCCGGAAAGGCGCAAAAGGTAAGGGGAAGGCTCGTGACCAATCAAAAGGTACCATGTGGGATCGGGCTGGTGGGAGGTGGAATTTTTTTGGGAAATTTTCCAAAAGTCAAAAAAGAGGAAAAATTTTAAATTTCGGGCCAGCTAATTCAAATTTTGCCTTAGTTTTCCCTAAATATTAAAAAGGGCATAAATTTTGATCCAAAGCTCAGATTTTTGTGTTCTTGGTGTCATTGGAAAGCTGGTAAAATTATCTACATGATGGAGGGCTCAATTTTGTGTTTTGGTAAGGTTTGGAGAGAGAAAATGGAAAACGCCTCTGGCATGGGAAAAAGAAATAGAACTGACATCTCAACCACCATTTTGATGAAGTATGGTTTGCATTCTTCTCCAGCATGGTCAAAAACATCGGGGAATGAACTTGCAAGGGTGCCCATGCTGTTTTAATGCAATTTGGTTGGTGGTTGAAGCATCCTTTCATGTTTTCCCGTGTTTCTCCTTCCTGGGCTCAAACCTTCATTGTTAAAAGCCAGATTTGGCTCATTTTGTAAAGGTTGAACATTTTTATGAACTACAGGCTCCCTTCTTCACCCTAGAAAGTGATTTTGTGGAATATCAAACCTCTTTCAGAACGCAACATGTTTTCTACCTCTCTGCTATTGTAATGCATGTATTTTTGATATTGAAAATGACAATGCAAGCTCTGTGAATGAGTTTCAGTCCTCTTCTTGTGTTGTTTGCTTCATTTCTGATCTTCATTACATTTTTATCAGTTTGTGCATGATTTTTTGTTGCATTCTCTTAATCTGTGTCAATTTGCAGAAGTAAATGTTCACCACTCCTTTGGTGTATCACCTTATTAGTCTTAGTTTTATTTCTTTTGCATCCTCTACCTCTGTCCCCTTGGAATTTAGAGTAGGATTTTGAGTTTAAACCTCTACAACCTTCAAGTAATACATCTGATCAAAGGAGTTGAGGAACCAACCTCTAATCTGGAGATTCTTTTCCCATTTTTACAAGTCCCACACTTGGGGAAAAGATTCAATGTTGTGCAATCACACTGGATGTTCCACTATCAAACTAGAAATTTGATAAACATCTAGGGGTGTTGTGAATCCGCACCAATAGGTGCATGGGTGTGCAAGGCCTATTTGAAGAAGGGTGAGCAAGGAGAAAGTGTACAGGACAGGGTTTTAGGAGGGTTTTAGTAGAATCAATGGCATGCACACAAGGAAGAGAAAAAATATTGGGACTTAGCCATATTTGGCATATTGGGTAGAATACGAGGAAATCATGACCCGACTACACATGCGGAGTGGATAAGGTGCCACTGGCAACTTGGTGCCCACAGAAGGAATATACCTTGTGATAGAAGATTCTAGAAGGTCATCATGGAAAAGGATGGAGAGCTTTCATCTGAAGAATCATGCTCCCGTGGAGGATCACTTGGACACATGGTAAGCGATCTACAACTTCATAAAGGCATGGTGGTGCTTGATAAGGCTATATATATGAGTGCTCGGTAGAAGAAAATGAGACACATGGAGAGACCGAGAATTGAAGAGAGGCGAAGCCATGCGAAATACTGTGAGAGCTCCATAGGTGGGGTTTAGAGGATCTGTAGGAGTATGGTGTATCAAGGTGATGGGTTTGAACATTTTTCTTTTTACTATGAAGGGCCTAACTCTAGTTCCGATGCATGACATTGGTCTGCACTATCATATGGATATGTGATTTCCTCAGTTAATGTAATGTGGTTATCAACATGCTTAATATGAATATATGTGTGGTTCTAGTTCTACTTACATCTGTATGGATCAGCTATATATATATCATATGAGTGGGTGTAAACCCCTATGCATTTCTTTCCTGATATGATTCAGATCTATGTTCTGTAATACTTTTCTTATATGAATGAACACATTGGTCTAGAAGTCGTTCTAAGCTCTAAGATGAATGTATGGTTCCTTTCCAATCTATTCACTTACGTTTTTGTGATAAATAATGCATTCTCACACAAATCACATAAAAGAGGGACTCGACACTTGCGTGTGCCTCGGGTGAGCACCCAACGCCCGCTGGGTGATAGGATGATGTGCATGGGATTTCCTTTTTCTTTGAGAGGGCATAAAAATGACTACGAGTTTTTAATGGTGAAGATATACAAACAGTTCCTTCAATCGGATCTTGTCAATCTATAGGCCATCTATGGATCTAGGTCAATTCAAAACCTATAAAGTGATATCATCTTAGAAGTGGTTAAATATTATTGATTAGAGATGAGGTATATTTTTCTCTTATGGATGATTGTTATACCTTGTGTCTTTACATCAATCATATTCACTTTCATATCATTATTCACCTTGTTTTCACGTCCTTCTTGGCTCTTGGTGATGATCCCTCGCATCTTCCTAGTTGCATGGAGTCACGAGTGGAGTGAAACACCCTATAATTTTATCATCTACATTTCTACCAACGGAATGGAATGATTCTAATTATTTGCACCTACGTTCACGTAGTGCACCCCTTTATCAAGTTGTAAAATACCAAAAACATTCAAAAATGTCTCACAAAATTAAAAAAATTCAAATATGTTTCTCAAAATACTAAAAATAATATAAAATTGTTCAAAACACAAAAACAATCTAAATTGTTCCAAAATACAAAAAAAGTATAAAACAATCACAATCAAAACATTCAAACAATTTTTGACCAACTTTCAACAAGCTGTGTAACACGAGTTCAACATTTTTTTCCATTTGATGCCACTCGTCATGATCTTTCAAGATCATCTTTATTTCCCGTGGTGTATATCTATGCTCAAGGAAGTCATTTACCCTTTCAAAGTATAACTTTTCTTGAAGCACATTTGGATTTTTCATTTTAATCTAATTACATATCAAACTTCAATGGGATTCAACATGAGTATCTTTTTGAGTATCTAAGTATCATTGTGCTCTTGACCTAATCCAATCCTCCTATGTTCTAAGCTATCACTTGGGGTCATTTAAATTTTTCTACTTCTACAATGTGGAACACATTTGGAGTGCCATTAGACATCGTTAATGCAAATTGTGTTGTATTGTTGTGGTTTGCCAACATTGTGACACTGTTTTTTTAACTTCTTTCAGTTTTTTATTTTATTGTACTTTGTTTGAATTTATTTTAGACCAATTACAAGATATTTTATTCACATCTTAGTTCACATATAACTTTGGTGAGGTTCCTTCCTATTCATATTGTCTTTTTTACATTGATTGTTCCATATATTTTTATTGCTTGCGCATGTTGTGATTTTCCTCCTAGTTTACTAAATAAGCCATGGAATGTTTTAATTTTTTCCATGTCTTTCAATTTTTTTGCATTTGTATTTCAAATTTTCCAAAACTCACAAATATCCAAAAAATCAAATATTTCAAAATCTAAAAAATCATATATTTCAAAAATTCAAAAAAACAAAATAAAAATTACAATTTTTATACAAATATTCACTTATTATAGAAATCATACAATTGGAAAACCCTTGAAGTGAATATTTCAAAATTTCAACACAATCCGATAAATTCATACCTTTATCTACTACCTAGTGATTGTTCCAAAATTAAAACTATCACTTTGTTCCCTTTGCATGATAGGCTAACTTTGTTTGGGGTAAGTCAATTTTTTTCCTTCGCAATATAACTTTACCTTGGGCAATTTCAACTCGATCATTTTCACAATGGATCAAATAAGATTTTCCATAAGGATTCACTTTCCACTTTTCGATCGACCTTATTCCCACCTTGGGAGTATTTTTATCTACTTAATCATCATTGTGGCACACATTAGGGCATAGCTGATTGTTTTATTTTTAAAATTTGTGTTGCATTGTTTATTTTTACTTTTTGGACCACTTGCAAATAGTGTGATTACATCTTGGCTTCTTCATAACCATTATGTCTACACCTACTCTGTATATTGGTTGTACTTTCATTTTTATCTTTTCTTTTCTTTGTGTGTGTTTTTGTTTACATGCATATGGGTTACCTATCTTGATTCTTTCATAATCATGTAGATGTAAAATCACACACTTACTACTATATTACTATGTCAGCAAGTATGATGGTTTTATGTATGGCTCTTGAGAAAAAGAGTATTCACTAGTAACACATTTCCTTGTCCCTCCCATTTTTTTATCGTCATATTTTATTGTTATTTTATTCTTGTAATCCCTTATGATTTTGTTACTCCCACACTACTTTTGGTTAGGTCATAGGCATCCCTATTTGTCGGTGCTTTCACATTTGTCATCGGTTTCTATAAGGAAACTAGTGCCCTATACTAGACTCTAGTGCCTAAGCACTTCTATCTAATCTTGGGCGCTCATGTCTATTTATTTATTTTTCTTATCTTGAAATTTGTGGTCAATTGTTTTGGTTATCCTTCCCCTATCCCGAGGTACCTAGTCAACATGTCATATTACTAGTGTCAAATTTAAACAAGAGATCCCTATATAAACACATCATACATACCATTATTAAGGGATGACAACTATTGGGCTATCTACATACAAAGGGACTGCATTCTTTGGGATTCTTATATCTACATACACTACATAAGAGGGGTTTCTTTTATTACATCCACACATTCTTGCATTTTACCTAGCCATAGCCTTTGTTATATCTTTTACATCATTGGTGCGAGGGAAAATAAGGACATTATTGCACACACAATCACATAAAACTACATTGGGCCTAAGATGTAGTGCAACACTCATTCATGAGATCACCATTGTGATAATTGAGGATAGTCGACCCCTCATTATGAATATTTATTTTTTTAGGGTTTGATGCATTCTTGGGCTCTTGTAGGTGGATTTTATATTGCGATTTAGTGGTGAAAATTTCAAGAGTTGTGTGAAATAATACTTTTGTATCTGAAAGTTAAGATCAACAACGACCTCGTAACCCTCCAAAATCAAGATCCTAAGATTTTTCATAGACCATGGCACCTAGAAAGGCATTCTAGTGCCTAGGTGCCACATACTAGCGTAGGCACCCTAGTCCAGAACATCTAACACTTCTACAATTTTATGTGCATTGTTGTGAAAATTTTCCAGCTTTGTGCATTAGTCTTCCAATATCGAAACTTCGAGATTTTAGCAATCATCAACTAAGTAATTATTCCTTTCTATTTCACGTAGGGTTTGATTTCATTAGATCATCTACTTGTGTTATAACATTTATTTTATCATTTTTTCCAGTACACATTTAAATCTAACAAAAGAAAGAAAATAGCTATATTTTTTTAAATCATTTGGTGAACCCAATCTTAGTTGAACTCATTTCCCTAGGATCCTCATGGCTAAATCTTATCCCCCTAGGAAAGTTATGTCTCATGAAAGTGTGAACCCTATCCTTGATGATGAGGTTGTTATAATTGAACTTATTAACCTTTATCGATGCGCTCAAGATGATCACAAACTTCACCGTAGTATTGTTGATAGTGAAGCTCACCTTCCTACTACTACTCCTAATGATTATGGTCTTCATGTACTTTCACCTGAAGATGCACAAGATTTTATGAGTTGCAAACCTTGTTATCCCAAAGGATCTCCTACTGTTATTGAGTTTTCCTCCATTTTTGGCATGCATACTGATGTCATAGATGCTATTTTTGGTGATATGGTTTCTTCTCAGATGTAAATAATTCTATTTATGAAAATGTAAATGCACATGTACATGATATTGTTGTTACTCATAGTCAAGATGATTCTAACACTTTATCTCATATTATTTCTAGTGATTGTAATGATGTATCTCATGTTAGTTCTTCTATTGCTTTATATGTTGATGATAGTTTAGAAGAAGTAATTGTTTGTGAAAATATAGTTTATATTGACATAGATTCCATTTCCAATCATGATTATATTAATCAATATGATCCTTCTCTCCATATTGCTGAGTTAGAAATATTTACCCCACTTTCTACTACTTCTAATATCATACATGATTATTTTCCTCATCTTATGGATACTCTTGAATCTTCATCAAGTGTTACTATAAAACCTCCATGCTATTCACCTCATATTCTTTCTCCCATCTCATAGGAGGTTCAATCTAGCACTCCTATTGAATCTCCATCTTCTACACCTCCTTCTACATCCATTATTTCTCCATAGATTCCCATGATCACTCACAATGGAAAGGTTCAACCACTTAATGTGCCTCTTCTTTCACCTGTCATTCCATCACATGATATTATATCACTCATGCATGTTGTTAGTCAATTAAAATCTTAGGTCCAATCTCTTACTCTAGAAAATAAATCCTATTATGCGTCTATTGATAAAAATTCTCTTCATGAAAACCCCATTCCTAAGAAAATTTATAACTCAACCTTTCCTAAGGATTTTGTCATGCCTACTTTCACTTGCTTTGATGGAACTAGAAATCCTTATTTACATCTTAAGCATTATCATCTTGTTATGGCTTCATATTCCAATGATCGATTATTACTCAAAGCCTTTCACCATAGTCTCATTGATGATGCTCTCCAATGGTATACACATTTAAAATTTGGGTCTATTAGTACATATTATGACATGGAAGATGCATTTCTTAGGAGATTCATTATTAAAAATGGCCCTATAATGATTTGTAAACAGGGTAAAAATTTCTAACTCATCATGACCCTATAGGCATTACAATATTTTTACTCCACATATATTATCAAATTCAAATAAGAATGCAATGTAAATAGAGAAGACACACATTGCAAAGAAGATTGATAATGAAGTTTGGAAATTCCGACATATTTGGGTTCATATGAACCGATTCATTACACTTCAAAGAGATGCAAACTAGTACAAACATACAATGAAGCTATGAATATAAATGAGGATACAAGGAAACATATCGATATGAGTACCCAAAATTATAGTTTATAAATGGATTCTACCCATGTGGTAGAAGTATATGGATTCCACCCTTGTGGTAATGGTATAGGGATTCTGCCCTTGTGATAGTGGTATAGGGATTCTACCCTTTATGATCACATACCTAGCTGATTACACATGAATCTGAACCAAATAAAATAAAAGTGATCAAGATCCAATAGATTAATCTGCACCAAAAATATGAAGAAAAACTACTCCAAGCCCACTAAGAAGTAAGAAATCCACCGATAGTGATCATTTGAGAAGTATATGTCTTCAATAATCTTCCTTGGATGAGCGTCACGCTTGATGAAGACCCTGGATGGATGCCAAATATTGATGTGACTTCCTTAGATTAAAATAGCATCAGAATGCCTCCATTTTGGGAAGATAATATCACTGTTAAGAGCATGGGGAAATTACCTTTATCTTCCTTTTTTACATCTAAGGCCAATTTTGCCTCTAACTCCTTAAAAATAGTGATATATAAAGTTGCCCTTCTAAGCACTATGACTTTTCCCATAACAACTTGGCTAATACATACCCCTATGAGAATTTATATAAGCTATCCCACACTTTGTGCCATAATAGTGAGGGATATTTTTGGTAGGTGTTATATTTTTGGGATTTAATTACCACATAACCATGGTATTAAATTACATGCCAATGATAGTAGTTAAGCTATCAAAATATGCCACCGTTTACATTTTACAAATCCACGTAACCGTGGATAATAATTTGCACGGGTTTATAACTATTAAAAATTACCACCATTTCAAGCCTTTATTAAGGATGTTATAAAATGAATCACATTTTTATAAGCCACCTGCAGACCCAAAAATAGGCCACCTGACATCGTGGACTATAAAACCAATTATTATTATTATTATTTTAAAGCCTTTATTAAGACCATTATAAAACGGATCAAATTTTTATAAATGCCACTTATATGTGGCTTCAACTTTTTATATGTACCATCCAAATACTTCCACCTAGGCCTCCATTTATTAGTGTGAGTGGTGGCTTAAAAATTCCATATTTAATGGTGTAAATATACGCTAGCCTTTTAATAGGCTTTAACCACACGTGGGATTTTTTTCTTTTTCTTTTTATAAAAAAAATTCTACACCTTTTTATGTGGGATAATCATAAACCCAATTTTAATTCCACATACCCAAATCCACGTGATCAAATGATGATATGCCATGTGTCACCATGTTATTTGTCCACTTAGTGCATCCTCTCGCTTTTTGACCTCCAATTGATCAAACTTTGACAGTCATAACTTTTGCATACAAACTCGGATTTCATTCATGAAAAATGTGTCGAAATGTCTTGATGAGCTCTATGCAATGGTAATGAATCCAAATTATTTGAAAATCATCCATTTTACAATGTGTCGCTATCATATTGGCTAGTTGACTATACTGAGTCTGAACTATGATCAAACTTTGTCTGGTTATATCTTTAGCATACAAAATCCATTTTCTGCATTCCAAGTATCGAAAAAAATCTCACTCAATTCTACACCACTTTGTTGTGGTTTAGGGAGATATACGTAACTACCTATATCCCAAAATTCCTCTGGATCACACATCCCTAGTGAGAAGCTTTTTGTCTAGAAAAATCTTGTGAACCCCGAACCTCGGTTGTTAAGAAGATATCTAAATAGTATGATGCCAAATCCATAATCAAACAACCGATGGATTGATCCTCGAGAAATGTGGCATATGCACCCCAATTTTGAAACCTCTTAGTAATCTTCATCCTACTACATGGACACTTCCTTTACATAGAAAAAGTTGGTGCCAAATGAAGAAGACACTTTCCTTCACTCCAATTCATGGTCCTTGCCTCTACATGGTATTGAGAAGTGTCCGATGATGACTTTAATCCATTTCACAGCTTCCACCTCTACATGGTACAAGTCTCTGACTAAAAATTAAAAATAGGTACCCTCTACTACATAGCCACAAGTAACCTCTACACGTATTGGCATTCTAACCCACTGTTAGATGTCATTCATTGATCAACTACCATTCTATTGCATGGACTACGCATCTTCACAGAATGAATATAAGAGATGATACCAAGAACTCAATAGTGATCACAATCTTCTTCCAAAGCCAGTGATCTCAATGATATGCCAAGTGTACAAAGGATCATAGATCTTGAAAATTTGTCTGCACAATTTCTCACATAAGAAATTTCGATACTCATAATAATATGTGTTAGAACACAATTTTCCCTTAGATGGGGTCTTACATTTGTCAACATCCTATGTACAAACAATTCCATAAATTGGGTCTTAAAAATGCATGAAAATAATTAAGATTTATGTAATATAATTACGAGCTCAACAATGATGACTCATACCATTGCATGACTTCTACCTCTTTATGGTATGAAGCCTCCTATTGATGACGAATATCGGTACCATCCTTCTTCACAACCAAAATGAACCTCTACAAAGAAACCGTAACTAAGTCCATGATGATCGAGATACCATTTTATTGCACAGTATCAACCTCTACATAATGAATATATGAGCTGATGTCCGGTGACAATGATGATCAATTTCCACTATGTTCTATGGCCATGATGCCTATACGCAAAGTGACGATATGATCTGATCCCCCATGAGCTCAATAATGGTGAATTCAACCCCACTACATGGCTACTACCTCTACATGGTACAAAGCCTCCTTTTGATGATGAATTTTAGGTACCACTCGGTTGCACAACCATGAGCCTCTACGTATAGTGATTATCTCGACCTAATGTTAGACGCCAATAGTGATCAACTACCATTTTATTGCATGATCACAATGTCTCTACATAGAATGACTATTAGAGATGACAAAAATGAGATCATTTTTTGTAAAAATGGATGACACATCTCCAATCTTATAGATATGAGTATCAAACCGTAATGACACTCAAAATATGACTAGGATATATAATGGAGTAATCCAAATGTAAATGAGAGAAAAATACTGAGTATGATAAACATGTTCCTGATTCTATCTCACGATCTAGACTCCAAAAGCACAAGCTGGCACCAACACACCATCAAATTATCCTACTGAGATACTAAAATTCTCATAGAATAGCAAGTTTTCTCACAAGATCAACCAGCTATGATAATAACTTGATCCGTAAATGCAGAGGTAAGAATTTCTAGCTATCACAGACCCCTGTAGGCACTACAATATTTTTACTCCACATATATTATCAACTTCAAATAAGAATGCAATGTAAATATAGCACACACACACTACAAATAATATTAATAGCTGATTTCGTAATGCCTACGTCTTTGGGTTCATATGAACCGATTCATTACACTTTAAAGAGATGCAAACTAGTAAAAACACACAATGAAGCTATGAATCTAAATGAGGATACCAAGGAATATATCAACTTGAGTACCCACAATGATAGTTTATAAATGGATTCCACCCATATGATAGTGGTATAGGGATTCCACCCTTGTGATAGTGGTATAGGGATTCTGCCCTTTATGATCACATACCTAGTCGATTACACATGAATTTGAACCAGATAAAATAAAATTGATCAACATGCAGTAGATTATTATGAGCTATAAATATAATGAAAAATTCTCTAATCCCACTAAGAAGTAAGAACTCTGTGATAAGGATTTTTGCAGAAGTATACATCGTCAATAATCTTTCTTGGATGAGCGACACACTTGACGAAGACCCCAGATGGACGAAAAATGTTGATGTGACTTCTATAGAATAAAACAGAGTCAAAACACCTCCATTTTGGGAAGATAATATCATTGTTAGGAGTATGGGGAAATTATATGTATTTTCCCTTTTTACATGTAAGGCCAATTTTTCCTCTAACTCCTTCCAAAATAGTGATATATAAAAATGCCCTTCTAAGCACTATGACTTTGCCCATAACAACTTGGCTAATACATATCGCTATGAGCCTTTATATAAGATATCCCACACTTTTTCCATAATAGTGAGGGATATTTTTGGTAGGCATTACATTTGAGGGATTTAATTACCACATAACCATGGTATTAAATTACGTGTCAATTATATCACTTAAGCTATGAAAATATGCCAATGTTTACATTTTACAAATCCACGTAGTCAGTGGATAATAATTTGCATGGGTTTATAACTATTAAAATGTTACCACTCATTCAATCCTTTATTTAGGATGTTATAAAATGTCTCGCATTTTTATAAACCACCTAGATCCAAAAAAATCCACCGACATCGTGGACTATAAAACCAATTATTATTATTATTATTATTTTCAAGCCTTTATTAAGACCGTTATAGAAACAGATCGCATTTTTATAAATGCCACTTATATGTGGCTTCAAATTTTTATATGTGTCATCCAAATACTTCTACCCGGCCTCCATATATTAGTGTGGGTGGTGGCTTAAAAATTCCATATTTAATGGTGTAAATATATGCTAGCCTTTTAATAGGCTTTAACCACACATGGAATTTTTTTCTTTTTCTTTTTTATAAAAATTATTCTAAAGCTTTTATGTGGGATAATAATAAACCCACTTTTAAGGCTGCATGCCAAAACCCACGTGCTCAAATGATGATATGCCATGTGTCACGATGTTATTTGTCCACTTGGCACATCCTCTCGCTTGTTTGACCTCTAATTGACCAAACTTTTACCGATCATAACTTTGACATATGGACTTGGATTTGGTTTGTTCAAAATATGCTTTGAAAAGGTCTTCACGAGCTCTATTTAATGGTTCTAAATCTCTATTATTTCCAAATCATTAAATTTTCTACATTTCACTTGTCATATTGGCCAATTAACTCTGTCAAGTCTGAATCAGACCAAACTTTAATCTTGGTTATATCTTGAGCATACGAAGTTTGTTTTCCACATTCCATGTATCGATGGAAATATCATTAAATGATTTACCACTATGTTTTGGCTTAGGAATATATAGGGAACTCTTGACATCCCAAAATTCCTCCAAATCATATAATCACTCATGATTGCTTGCCTACTTTGCATCAAACAAAACTTGAACCCATTTTCAACTATATCTTACAATTCAATTCTTGCATGCACCAATTACCATTTCAGCCTATTAACTTATAAATGAAATTCATATTTTTCATGGCTTCATTCTTACAATCAAATAACAACTGCAATATGACACATGTGAATCATTTACACGTCTTTGCTATAGAGTCATCAATCTATAACAAGACTTGATTGTTGCATTTGTTATAGATCATCCTTCTATTACATCTACTAAGGTTTATTCTCCTCTTCCATCAGTTGAGTGTCAAACTAGGTCTCCATTTCATCCACCACCTCAATGTCATCCATCTACTTCATTAGATAGGTCTCCATAAAAAAATCCTTCTGTTGCTACTCAAGAACCATTACAATTTCCACATGCTACTAAACCTTATGATGTGTTCCATTATTTTTGAGATAAACACTTGATTCACTTTCCATCTAATAATCACCATCCTCCTCATCACTTACAACATCAACATGATCATCCATATTGCAACTTCTATTGCATCAATGGCCATCGAGACAATGACTATTGTGAGCTACATGACAAATTACAACAAATAGAAGATCAAGATGCCATTTCCTTTGGAACTCACTCTCGTGAGTTGTATTTATCTCCTACTCTACACAGTACATTCTTATACTTTAGTTCACCTATCTCTGCGCTCCGGTTGCTACTAGTCCACCACCCAGGGTCATTCTTCACTCACACTCTCCACGTAGTGCTTCCACTTCTACTCCATATTACTCACCGCATGTTATTGCACCTTATAATTAGCTACCTAAGTTGTCAAATCTCCATTACTTGCTACTACTTCCCCATTCATCACCACTACTATTTCGGACATCCAGGTTTGGTTCATATGCTTTGTTTTCTACCATCTCACATATTTTCACCGCACCTTGAAACCTCTCCATATGTGGTAGATGATTTATTTGAAATGGCCTCATTTCCTAATGATGAAATCATGTTCTCATGGTTCTTACACGATCGTGACAGATCTATAAAATAAGATCCTCACTTCACTCACTATCTACATGTTGCACTTAATGTTCTACCTCTCTCGCATACACTATTAACACCATTTTTAGACTACACATTCTTATTCTATGGTTCATCCTTGACTACTAAGGTCTCTTATATAAGTGAACCTCATCCTCTTCTATAGACATTACATTAGGGGACATTACTATTCTTCTCCCCTCTCACTCTTCATCACATACACACACTTACATACATCTCGATACATCTTTTTCATCTACCATACATCATTTTACTATTTACTATCATCATCCTACTACATTATACTTATTTTATCTTGTACTTCTATCTATTGCATGTTATACATCATCATCCATTTTTATATCATCATCTATTATGCAAGGAAAATAAAAATACATGTTCTACTACAAAAATATATCACAAATTACACATCAACATCTACAACTACCATCATACATTGCATAAAACAAATCAATATAAAAATAATCATAATCACATTCTACATCCATAGGAAAAAAAAACTACAAGAAGTACCCAAACATCCATCTATATATATCAATCAAAATCATCATTTCAAAAATACAATCGCGAGGGAAATCCCCATTCCTTAATACATCACATACAACATCCAATAAATGCGTCATACATCGTCGTCATCGTCATTATAAATCATCATTGTCACTATCACTATATATAATCATAGGAGGTCTAGAAATATATGTTTCTCCACTTATTCTATGCCTTTAGTCATGAATCCTACATTGCTCTAACCAACTCTCATTGTCTATGCCACATATCATTACTTGTGAGTCCAAAAAGCTAGGAAACACATCCTGGGCTACTGATCCACCTCCTATGACATCTCTGGAATGATCCATATCCACTTGAGCCTCATCTCACTCACCTAGTAACATAGTACAAGTGGTTGCTACAACAACTACTAGCTCTAACAAATGGGCATGCTCACCCGCAATCACATCCGCTTTCTTTAATAATCCACCTCCTAGGAGCTTAATGGGTGACACACTCTATGTCAATGTGTAGATGGATGTATTAAAGATCAATGTCCAATATGCATTTTATACAAAACAACTACACATACTATATGCCATACAAAATCATCCTTGCAAATAATAAGTGATTTATACTCGTGCTCAACATGTGTCATTCTACCGCATCTCCATCGGGGAAGGAGCCTCTACCCCTCCTCCTCTTCCTACTAGCAGATCACCATCAACATATACCATCACATGGAACAATAACACCCACCTATGGGTAGCCTACTACTTAGTGTATGCCTCGGTACAACCTGCATCATCCACACCTATCAGCCAATTATGGCCACATCTATCTCATCTAGACCCGGATGCTCAAGATTCACTCATGTGGGGAATGGTCTTACACCTAGCCTCCTCGGTGCTTTAATGGCTCTCAACCATGCATATAGATCTAGAGGAAAATCTTGGGCCATGTTAAATTTTCTCAATACTCGCTTAGCCTGAAATAGCTCAACTACTCCGGAGAGAAATCCTCCAACCACATAGTGTGATGAATACACCACAACTCTACTACATCCTTGACCCATCCACTATAATACCTATATGGCCTCCATATAATGGCCCATGGCCCCATATGATCTAACATGTCTCTATATGTCATCGTATCCATCCTCCTACTCCAAACACCTACCCACCTCACAAAAAATATATCTAGCCTCTCCCACTTTATGCATGGCCTACCCAATAATCTCAATATTGCAATGTGCTTATACACCCATGTGTGTAATAATGTGGTGGCTCCGGGGTCACCCCCATGCTCACTATATGTAAACCTGTATAAGTGTCTATATAGGTGAGCCTACACATATCTCCCACACATACCTCATGTCATGCTCCTTAGTACTCTGACATATATCATGCATCTTATACAAGATGCCCACACCACCACCCTCCACTGCCATCGATGATGTTATCACCACTACAATAAACTTCTCTCGCAATCACGGAACACCCGATCTCAAAGTCACATCAAAAATTATATGGGTCTCTTTCTTGACCCATATCCCTATAAAATACCTCCTGGATTCTCACATATGTTTAGTAGCATCATATATTGCCATAACCTATACCCTCTCTCCTATCACTAGTAATCACAATATGTGATATACATCCTTCAATGTCAAGGCTACCTCGTAAGTGAAAAAGAAAAATATGCACATATCTCGCACACCATCTCTCATATATTGTTGTGATCATAGGCATATTATGGGGAACCTCCCCCAATCTCACTATGTTTCATAGCCTAAAATGGTCTCTAACATCCCATTCCTCATCCAATAACCCCAACATGACAAGGCACTCAAATGAAATCTGCCACAGAACTCCCTCGAGTGGATATATTACTACACAACATAAATACCAATAACATATCAACATCATCACATCATACGGGTCCAAAAAAATCACAAACATCAATCTGTGTTCATCAAACAAGTGAAACTTTGCAATACATAGGCCATACACTCTCCTGGGACTACATCACCCAGGAGCAAGACTTTGAACTTAGGGTTAGGACCCTAGCATCCGTGACTAGATGTTAGTATCATTAGGGAAAATTTTGTGCTGACCATTATCATCTAGGTCCTGAAATGCACATAAATTCAAATATCCAAAAATTCCACAAAAAAATCACATTTTCATCACAATTTCCAAAAAAATTATGCATACCATCTCATCACATCTCAAATCCATTCCTCCTCATTTTTCTAATATGTGGTATCCTCACAAGTCTATAGAGAAATTTACAACTCACTTGCGATTCAAATGAAGCTACTATTCACTTTTTATTACTACTATATATAGTAAGTTGCAATTATTCCTATACTATAGTTATTATCTACGATCACTTTCATGACACACATAGTTTTTCTCATATATTGAGCTTCATTACTATGTTTTCTTCCCTATTTACAACATTCACTTCAAAATTCCTCCTATTATCCCATTAAGTACATTTCACAACATTTAATTGTAACCTCGCACATTTTTCACCAAATTTTACATAATCTTACAACAATCTTCTATATATCATTCAAACTCTTTTTCATCTAATATAATTCTCCTTTCACTCGGTGCTCACTAACAAGTCCCTTCACCCTTTTGCCAAAAGGGGGGCATAGAATCAAGATCACTTCACAATCCCTCTCTGATTTTGCGCAAAAAATTGACAATCTTCACACATCACCACGACAATTCTTACTCTAAATTCAATACAAGAAAACAAACAATTCAATCTATTCACCATTAAAATACAAATTCATTCCCCAATGACCTAATATGGGGAAAAAAAAAAAAATATCCATATCACATAAAATCTACCCCCTAATGACCTAATCTAGGGGAAAAAAAGTGAAAAATCTCTCTATTCTACTTCAATCAAATAAATCAATCTAAAAATTTTCTATCACACATTCTAGCATTCCTCCTAGATGACCTAACATAGGAGTTACATCATTCTACAAATCACGATCTCTCTCAGATGACCTAACTTGGGAGTTTCATATCCATCTCTCCCAGATGACCTAACTTGGGAGTTATATATTTATTACTTCCATATGACCTAACATGGAAGCTATATAGCATTTGAAATGCCCTTGGAGTGGGGGAAATGAGATGTCATTGCATTTCCTATACTCATCCTATATGGTTTATTCATCTTAGATCAAAATCAAGAAAATTTTGTCTTTATACCATATGCAGTGGTTAGACCTTTGAGGATGTAGTTAAAGTTGGAGAATAACACACCTTTCTCCCTACACTCTTCCTCTGGCGGAAAGGATGCCCAAATCCTTTAGTTATTCGAACAACAAAAAAATCAGGTTGGGAGTTGATCACTCCCTTCCCCTTTAAATATATTCTTCGCATTGCAATCAAAACCTACATATTCTCTAAAATCAAATAATTAATTCTCTCAAATAGTGTTCCTTATCATATCTCATTTTGTCTACTTACGCCACATGGATTGACACGCCGATCTATGGTCCACCATGCTTCATGTTATTGTACATGTACTTCTACAACAAGGATTCTCTAGATTTCACATAGGTATGTTCTTTACTTCCTTTACACTACTTGAATTTCATGCAATTAACATTAAGGGGGAAATGTAGATAGAAAATGATGCACTTACTACTATATTACTATGTCAGCAAGTATGATGTTATTATGTATGGATATTAAGAAAAAGAGTATTCACAAATAACACATTCCCTTATCCCTCCTCTTTTTTTTTATCGTCATCTTTTACTATTCTTTTATACTTGTCATCACTTCTACTTTTGTCACTCCCACACTAATTTTTGGTTAGGTCACATGGATCCCTGTCTACGTCGTGTTTTCTCTTTTATCTTCAGTTGCTTTGGGAAACTTGCACTATAATGGAATCTAGCGCCTATGAGCTTCTCTGTCCATTATTGGGCACTCCTATCCCCTTTATTAATTTTTCTTATCTTGACATTTGTGGTTGGTATTTTCAGTTATCCTTTCCCCTATCTTGAGGTACCTAGTCGCATGTCATGTTAATAGTGTCAAAATTAAACAAGATATCCCTATATAAACACATCATACATACCATTATTAAGGGCTACCAACTATTAGGGTATCTATATACAAAGGGACTACATTCTTTGGGCTTCTTACATCTGCATACACTGCATAGGAGGGGTTTATTTTATTACATCCACACATTCTTGCATTTTACCTAGCTATAGCCCATTATATCTTTGGCATCATTTTCCCAAGGGCACCTAAGGAAATTATTTAAAACACAATAAAATAGAACTACATTGGGTATGAGATGTAGTGCAACACTCAGTCGTAATATCACCATTGTGACAATTGAGGATAGTCTGAGCCCTCATTCTACATCTTTATTTTTTAGGGCTTGTTGCATTCTTGGGGTCTTACGGTAGATTCTATATTGCGAGTTAGTGGAAAAATATGCAAGAGTTGTATGACATACTAGTGAATGAAAGTGAAGATCAATGAAAACCTCATGACCCTCTAAAATATAGATCCTAAGATTTTACGTAGACCCCGGAGCTCATAAAGTGATTCTAGCACTTAGGCACAACAATACCAACCCAAATTCCCTTGTCTAGGAACATCTAAAAATTATACAATGTGGTGTGCATCATTGTGACATTTTCCAATTCTTTTCATCAGTATTCCAACATCAGACACTTTGGGCATTTATCGATCATCAGCTAAGTCATTCTTCCTTTCTATTACACTTAGGGTTTGATTTCATTAGTTCGTATACTTGTGTTATAGCATTTGTTTAATCATTTGTGATAGTACATATTTAAATTTAATAAAAGAAATAAAATAGCTATATTTTGTTAAATCACATGGTGAAAAATCTATTGTGCGATAAAAAAACTCTAAAACTATTGTCCAAATGATGTTGATGCTATGAGCACAATCCTTCCCATCCTTATTTAAAACCCTTGTATTATTCCTATCAAATGACCATCGAACACATTGATGTGTCATCCACCATCTTAAGGGGGCATTCCTATACTATCCTAATTATTAGGGCATCCAAATGCTTCACCTCTTTCTGCTCGCTAATCTACATGTGTCTACTATCTTTAAATCACTATTACCTCGCAATAACACTTTAAAGAGGGGAAAATGTAGATAACCTAAATTACAAACCTATTTCCATCTTATCCTACTACATATTTTTATTCACCCCTTTGTCATTGATTTATTAAATCAATTAAATCATACATATTGCACCCCTTTATATTAATTAAATTAATCCTTAAGTATCCCTATTACATAAGTTAATTATCATTTACCAAAAAATGATAAATTAATTAGTTTTCACATTATAGCAGCCACTTGGACTCTACTTCCTCATCCCAGTCAACTCCACATGGACTCCACTTCACCAATCCAGTCAACTCAGGTTCTAGAATCCTAGAAAGGTGGGGAAATTCAATTGCACGTACAACCACATTTCCGGATGCAACTTTTGCAACCAAATTCATTTACTGCCCTCAATGGAATTTAATCTTCCCGCAACTATTTGGTCCCCTCAAATATTATTTTTAGCATGTGCATTCAACCAATTTCAACCAACTTCTAACCAACTTAGCCTCTATAAAATGCAAGCTCATCCTCTTACAAATCCTCTTGGATTCATAACACAATTACTCTATCCATTTTGTTATCCGAATTCTGCTATTGTGGAAGCAATAATCCAAGCTAAATCTTCTCGTAGCATGGTCATAATACATGTTTGGAGGTAATTTCTAGGATCACCGACAATCAATTTCTCGACAAGGTTACACAAGCTCAAAGATTCACACAATCTTACATTGAGGTTGTATTGGAAAGATACAAGAAGGTTTACATTGTTTTGTTTATCTTCTATTTACCGTTAGTTTTTTATCGTCTTTAGGAAGCATATGTAACCATAATGTTTCATTTCATCAGTGATTATATTGTCAAGATATCATTCATGAAGCATTTCCTCAAAGGTCCATCGAAGAAGGTTCTTCGTTGGAAGAGGCTTAATCCTCATCATATTTCTCAACCCAATCTCTCTTCTTTCTTCCATATCCATATTATAATTATTCAATAAGATTGTACTTTTTCACCGTTTTTTCTTATTGCTATGTCATTAGTCCTATAGCTTATATTGGATATGTAGTGCCAACTTATGGCTTACATAATCTCTCTTCTTGTTATATGTTATTCATTTATGCTTTCATATGTTTAGTAGGTCGGCCTTGGTGTTGGCCATAACATAGGATTGGTATATATAGGTGGTAGTGAGGAGTAGTTAATCATCATATTGAGAATTTGAGTCTTATTATATGGTTTGGAGGTTGCCCTCAAAGTGGCTAAGCTATTCTACTTGCATATTGTGATCATTTATCTACAATCTTGTGTTCTTTGGTGTTCTATTATTGTTGATATTCAAATTTATACAAGTAATTTCATTACAAGTGGTATCGAGCCTGATCTCACCCAAAGATGTGTCAAACCCTAATTGTGAAGGTTTGGCTATATCTCAAAATCTGTAGTGAATTATTATGTATTTTTTTCTAGTGTGACAAAATTAGTTAAGTAAGATCCTCTCCAAATTAAAAATGGACTAAGTTTGAAAAAGTTATAGTATTTTTATGTTTTTCATAAATTAGTTGTACCTAGGGTGATTTTTTTGGAATTTTCTCAATTTTTTATATTTTCAAAAATTTCCAAAAATTAGTTAGGGTTTATTATTTATGATTTCCTCTATTTAGCAAAAAGTTTTTAAAAACCCAAAACCTAAAGTTTTACCCTATTCCTTCTACCCCGAGTCCCAAACCCTACATCATGACTAATAGATCAACTCAAGGCCAAGGGAAAGGTCAAGAAACTCCTGGAATGACCCCAAATAAGGAAGATATGGATTTAGAATCTTCTAGTTTGGGAGTATCTGAGGTAGTCAACCAACTTTAGGAAAGGGTAAATAATATGGTGAGTAAGGATGACCTCAACAATGAGCTTCTTCATCTAAAAGGTAGCCTTAGGGGTGAAATGAAGATGGATTTTGAATCAATGAAGAAAGATTTTTTTCTCTCTCTTTCAAAACAAATCCCCATTCTAGTCATATGGGTTCCTCTAGCAATACACACATAGGTCCAAATCACTCCAATCAAGGAGGATCCTTTACACATTCAGGTGGATCTCCTCACCAATGGTGAGGCATTATTCCAAAAGTGGAAATGTGTAAATTTAATGGAAAGGATCCACTCAATTGGATTACCCAAATGGAAAATTTATTTGATCTCCATCGATCCCATTGGGACAAAAGAAAACTATGGTATCCGTATATCTAGAACTTGACCAATTTGTTTGGTATATTTATTTATGTGGTCAAAGGCATAAGAATGGTCTAAGTGTCACATGGACAATTTTCACTAAAGAGATTCAATTACACTATAGTTCTAGTGTGTCAAATAATTACTTTAGCCAATTAGAAAAGTTACAAAAAAAGCGAGTTCAAGTAAAGGTGTATATCCATCAATTCCAAAATCTTTCCTTGCGTGTGGAGGATATTACAAAATATTATCTAAATAACCTATTTCTTGGGGGTCTTAAGGATCACATTGAGTATGAGCTTTGCATGTTTAATCTACTCAAGGTTTCTATTTCTATTATCATGGTGCATAGGGAAGAGGAAAAATTTATTTCCAGTAGAAGGAAATACTTCACTAACATAAACAATCGTATCACCTTGCCTCCATCGTACCCTTATTCAGTTCAACTAACACCTTGAAAAATTGAAGAAAAAAGAGTAAAAGGGTTATGTTTTAACCATGACAGCAAATATGGACTAGGTCATAAATGTGTGGATAAAAAATTATTTTACATTGAAGGGAATGGTGATGAGGAAGAATATGAGGAAACATCAAGCGAGGAAGTTGAAAAATTAGAAGAAGAATCTAAAGATACCCATCCAACTATTTCATGCCATGTTCTATCGGTATTAACACTCCATAAACCCTTCAAGTCGTGGGTTATTCTAATAAGAATAATGTGAAAATATTGATTGATTTAGGGAGCACACATAATTTCATCAATCATAAGTTGGCAGTAAGGATAAATTGTTTCATCTACCCAACACCTAAATTTCAAGTAATGATTGTAGATGGTGGCATAGTCCAATGTTTAGGGAAATTCCATAAAATAAAACTTATGATGGGTGAATAAACATTGGAATCTACGATTTTTTCTATTCCCATGGACATAGATGATATTTTCTTAGGTGTTCAAAGTGGCTCAAAAATTTTGGCACCATAGAGATAAATTTCCAATAAATGTTCATGCACTTTCATTCTAAGGGTAGATAGTTTGAAATTTGAGGACTACAAGAAAAAAACTCCTCGGGTGGTTAGTTCTCACAAAATGCGAATATTATTAAAAAGGGGATTAAAGGATTTATAGCATGATTGTTTTCCATGGAAGTTCAACCACCAATGATGGTAGTGCATCCTGATCTTTAGAAGGTTATCAACAACATGTAGTTGTCTTCGAGGATCGTAGAGGATTTCCTCTTGAAAGAGATCATGATCATTCCATTTAGTTAATTCTAGAAGGCCAAGCCCCCAACATCGGGCCTTATAGATACCTATATTTGCAAAAGAGTAAGATTGAGAAGATGGTGGAGGAAATGGGTATTATTCATCATAGTCGGTTCTTATTCTTATCTAGTGGTGATGGTGCACCAGTAAGGATGGAAGATGGTACATGTGTTCGTAATAAAAAGAACTTAACAAGTACACTATCAAAGATAAATTTCCTACTCATGTCATTGATGATTTATTAGATGAGTTACATGGTGTAATTTATTTTACAAAAACTAGATCTGCTTTTTTAATGGGTATCATCAAATTAGATTAAATAAAGAATATATTCAGAAGAAAACCTTCCGAAATCATCAAGGGCATTGTGAATTCCTAGTGATTCCTTTTAGTCTTACTAATATACCATCCACATTTTAGAGTCTACTGAATTTAGTATTTAAACTATTCCTACGGAATTTTGTATTGGGATTTTGATGATATCCTCATCTACATCAAATCCTAGGAACATTTACATCATGTCAATATAATATTGGAAGCCCTAGAAAAACACAAACTATATGTCAAGCCTTCAAAGTGTTCTTCTGGGGTACAAAAAGTGGAATAATTAGGCCATATTGTCTCTAATGAAGGTGTTAAGGTGGACCCTCACAAGATCTAGGACATGGTGGAATGGGAAGTCCTAAGAACCCTCAAGCATTTATGAGGTTTCTTAGGTCTCACAAGGTACTATCACAGATTTGTAAAAACTATGGGAGTATAGTAACACCACTCACAAAATCATTGAAGAAAGACTCCTTTCATTGGAATGAGGAAGCTTCTAGGGAATTTGAAAAATCTAAGGTGCCAATGTGCACCACTCTAGTTTTCACAAACCCAAATTTATCCAAGACCTTCATAGTTGAATGTGATGCTTCAGAAATGGGATCGAGAAGTACTCATGCAAGAAGGAAATCCCATAGAATTTGAGATCCCGTAAATAAAAGGAAATAATTTTTGAAGCCCACCTATGATAACAAAATGATGGAAATATTATATGCAATCAAAAATGGAGACCATACTTGATGGGTAGACACTTCAAGGTAAAAACTAATCATGATAGTTTGAAATACTTCTTGGAGAAACAAATATCTTTAGAAGAGAAAAAAATGGGTCACAGAGATGTTGGGTTATGAATTTGAGATTATTTTTAAGAAAGGAAAGGAAAATTTTGTCATTGATTCTCTACCTAAGAGGGATGAGTCCACAAAATCATTATTATGTGTCATCTCTATACTAAAGGTAGATTGGGTATATCAAGCAAGGGAAGAATGGTAGAAAGATGCAACAACCATCCTCTCATTCGAATCTCCAAACAGATCCAACCATATATAAAAAATTTATATGGAAGGGGGATTTATCATGGTACAAAGATAGGTTATATTTGTGTAATAAATTTACACTTAAATACCATGTTCTTTCAGATATCCATTCTTCTTCACTAGGTGGCCATTCTAGGTTCTTAAAAACTTATCATAGAGTTAAGCAAGATTTATTTTGGGAGGGGTTGAAAGGATATGTTTAAAAATTTATGGCAAAATGTTTGGTGTGTCAACGTAATAAGGGAAAGACCATTAAGACATCAGGTCTCCTCCAACCCTTGTCTATTCCTAGAGAGAGAGAGATGGGAAGAGGTATCGATGGATTTCATCACATGATTTCCTAAATAAGAAGGGAAAAGCATCATCATGGTCATGGTGGATATACTTACCAATTATGCTCATTTTTTCCATGGCTCATCCTTTCATAGCTAGTACAATTTCTATCTCATTTATGGACTCATTTCAAAAGATCCATGACATGCCCAAAATTATAGTAAGTGATCATGATTTGATATTTACAAGCAATTTTTGGACTGATTTTTTCTCTTGTTTGGGTACCCAATTGGCCCAAAGTTCATCTTATCATCCTCAATCAGATGGGAAAAATGAGGTGGTAAATAAATTTTGGAGGGATATCTTCGATGATTTACTTTAGATAAATGAGAACATTGGGAGAAATGTTTTCCACTTATAGAATGGTGGTATAATACTTTATTTAATACCTCCTCCAAAATGTCTCCATTTATAGAACTTTAGGTACCATCCTCCATCACTCATCTCTATCTTTAAGTTCAAACCGAAGGTGAGAGAAATCAAATATCACATTCAACACCAACACGAGGTACTCTCTAGTCTTAGAGATAATTTGGAAAGGGAACAAAACCGCATGAAGCAATAGGCTAATCAACACCATAGTGAACGACACTTTAAAGAGGGTGAATTTGTTTTTATTTGGTTACAACTATATAAGCAGTTACCGTTAAAACATAGAAGAAGGATAATAAGCTTGCTACTAAATACTATGGTCCTTATTGAGTGTTGCATAAAATTGGTAGTATGGCATATAAACTAGAGGTCCCTCCAGGAAGTAAAATACATCTAGTACTCCATGTTTATTACTTGAAGAAATTTATTGGGTAGCACATTTCCACCCAGTCAGTGTTGCCTAAACTGGATGAGGAAAGAAGGATCGTATTGGAACTTGAAGGTATTATTCAGATACACACTAATAGATTGAGGACCAGAGTCATTACCAAGTACACGATCAAGTGGAAGAATATGAATATTGAGGATGCATTATGGGATGATGAAACATTTTTCGAGCCACATCCGGGTTTCCCAACACTAGGAACAATGTTTCTTTAAAGGGGAGGGGCATGCTACACCCTTATTCCTATAACTTATATTGGATATGTAGAGTTGAATTATGGCTTAAATAATCTCTCTTCTTGTCATATGTTATTAATTTATGCTTTCATATGTTTAGTAGGCCAACCTTGGTGTTGGCCATAGCATAGGATTGGTATATATAGGTGGTAGTGAGGAGTAGTTAATCATCATATTGAGTATTTGAGTCTTATTGTATGGTTTGGAGGTTGCCCCCTCAAAGTGGATAAGCTATTATACTTTCATATTGTGATCATTTATCTACAATCTTGTGTTCTTTGGTGTTCTATTGCTACTGATATTCAGATTTATACAAGTAATTTCATTACACTTATTCACTTATGTGACTTTCAACTTAACATTGTAAGATTCCTTTTCCATCAATTGTTGATTTTTGTATGTTGTTGAGATTTACCACTACTACATCAAGTAATAAAAGATGCATTTATTCTATTTCTACGCTTGTGATCCTTTACTCTCTCTCTACTTTCCAACTTTGTAAGCATGACGATATTTCATAACCAAGAAGGAACTTTGTGTCCTTGATAAATGAATATGCATAACATTTTGTCTATAGTTTGTTTGTCTTATTGATTTCTTACATCGGTTTGTCATTGAATGTGGAACTACTCTGGTTAATTTTGGTGAGAATATGATAGTTCCTACTCACAACCTTAACCCTCTCTCTCTCTACTTATTGATCTAACTCCCCTTTACCTCCTTTCATAGAAAATTTCTCCCGTGTACTCCATACAAAAACTTCACCATAGGTTTAGTGGAGTATTCTGTGTCATACCGACCTAAAATACACCCCCCCATTTTTAGTTAGTTTACATTCAATAATTGGACCCTCCCCAAACATACTAAGGAGGGGCTTAGCCTTGTCATCATTGGTTAAAATCAATAATTTACACTGAAAAAAATTATTTCACCAACATTTTTTTGAAACTCTATTTGGGAGAGATCTACCCTTTGTGCACCCTTAAAAGATATTTGAAAATCTATTTTCTTTTTCTAAAATCCATAAAAAAACAAAAAAACAAAAATCCTATCTAAATGTTCAAAAGCTTTATTGTAATCCTGTTGAAAAATATGCATTTATCAAAGTTGCATTTCTATCTAACACTTTAAGAAAAAATGGAAGAAAATAGATACACTTGAGCTGGTCATGAAAGTGTCATAATTGACCTAAAATTTGAAGAGAAACAATAAGATGATTTCAAGCTTTCCATTGTTCAAATAGCAAGGAAAATTGGTCAAGAGTACTTTCCTAAATTTTATCCTAACTTTCCTCTTGAAGGTCACATTGTAGAAGCGTTATAGAACCATTAGACCTCATTCCTCCTTAAGAAGAAAGTGAAGAAGAACCAAAGGTAGACAGAGAAATAATGGTTGCACCTCTACCATAGGGATAAAATAATGGTCAATTGGAATTAGATCCACCGGTTCATGAATTTCCAAAAGGATCAAGAAATAAATTTCCCAAATTATATGGATATGGAAAGCAACATCTAGATGATCATATTACAACTTTCATCATAGTCTATGACATTCTGGGAGTGGGACATGAAGATGTTATTGTTTGATTATTCATGGAATCATTGCAAGATGCCACTGCAGATTGGTTTTACTACTTGTCATCATGTTCAATTACTGATTGGGATGATATGAAAACCAAGTTTGAAGCAATATTCAAGACTACAAAAGATTTTCATGCCCTCCTTGCTTAAATTTCTCAAAAAAATAAAGAACCGAAATATCCCATGAGATAATTTATAACAAATTTTAATGAGCTAATCAACAAGATAACTAGTGATGGTCATCCTATTGTGGATAATTAGAAAAGGTTCTTCGTAAATTCTCGCTTTCTTTAAGTTAGTTTCATACTACGGAGAGAAAAACCTAAACCTTTGGACAATTCTCAAGAACTTTCCATTGATGTGGAAGATGATCTTATCATGTCAAGAAAGATCAAGAACCATTCAATAAAGGATAATGCATATATTTTCAAAGATGAAAGAGTTGATCCATTACTACAAAAGTTGGTCAATGAATTGAATTCATTGAAGAAGTAAATTTCTCAAGATGTCTCGCATCAAAACAAGAACATGAATCATATTAGAGGATCACCCCAAATGCTTGTGTTGGAAGCTCCACCAGTTAATGCAATATATGGTACCAATGAAGATGAAGGATAATAAATTTCGGAATCAAAAATTGAAGAAGAAGAATATGTATATGCTAGGATTATGTATTTTGTATACTCATCGGATGAAAATTTTGAAGAATCCATGGATAGATACTCTTGTGTAGTGGTCACTCACTCCCAAATAGATAATGAAGGATATTATTCTTCTAACCAAGAAAATAATTTGAATCCTCAAAGGACGACTCTATGAAAAATGAAAACAAAAGGAGGATCATCGTTGTCTAATTTCAAGAGTTTAACCAAGAATAAACTTGAGACTAGCTCATCCAAGAATCCATCTGCCTCTTCTCGTAAGTCTCTTTCAACTCCTCTTGACAAATTATTTTCAACTTCTATTGATCCTAATAATGAAAATCCTACTCATGTAAATGATGCCATAGTTCTTGGCATGCATACCACTTCTTCACCTTTTTAAATCGTTGACCATTTTAAGAAAGATAAAATTCATATTTATGAGTTTGAGTACTTTAGAACTCATCCCAAGCAATTTGATAGGAATGTCTAGTTTATCGGAGGAAGTAGTTCAAGATCATGTCCCAAAAATTCCACTTCTAAAGATCTACCTCTTGCTCCTCATATCAGTCCTTCTCATAACCTTCTTACTTCCACACCCTCCAACTCCAGAAAGTAGAAAAATTATATCCGTATTTGTTGGTCAATGTGTTTAAGTTAAATGATTATGTTATTGACTCTAGTTTCTTTAACAATGTCATGCCTAATTTTTTTCTAAAGCTCTTGGTATCTCTCACTCTTGCTACTATACATTTCTACTCTATGGAAACCAAATAATTATGTCTTGTTGGCCATGCCAAGGATTCTTAAGTAAAATTTGTAGATTTTCCTGTAAAGAAGATAATGATGAAAATAATTTTAATAAACATGCCATCCTTATATGGTATGTTGTTGATTTAAAGCTTATGTAGGGATGTTGGCAGAGATATACAAATGGATTGGTCGCATGCTACCATTCCAATCAATGGTAATATGAAGAAGCTCCTTCCCATCAGGAAAATGAAATACATCATTCAAATACCAAATGACCCAAGGGAAGATATCCTATTTCAATATTCAAGGTATTACAAATTTTTCATAGCTTCAGAGGAAGATGTTGAGCTACCCATGTTGATGGAGGACTACCCAGGTATGATAGAGATGGTCAGAAATAATCATGATGATCTGATGGAACCAGAACTTGATAGTGGATTATTCCCACTGATTATGGATGTAGATTATCTTTTTGATAGTGATGGAGGTCATGAAAGTCTTGAATTACAACAAAGCAATCTGAGATGATGATAAATATAGATCAAGAAGATGAAAGAGTGACATCAAGAAAATTATTAGTAGGTTAGTCCTATGTTTCTAATCATGTTCTCAATGTTCAACATGAAGTTCTATTCAATGAGTATGATTGTGAATACAAATATTTCTCTTTCCCATTAGGACAGACCACTCTTTCAAAGAGGAAATCATGAATGACAAGATTCTTGAGTTTATTAAAGCCTAATCTACTCAAGAAGAGGATGAATTCATCATAGAGATGAATTTAGAAGTTCATAATGGTCAAGATTGGAAAAATGATGATCTTGATGTTTCAGTCCTAATCTTATTCGTGTTATCCTTTCATGAAGATGGAGACATTCTAAATGAAGAATAAATATATGAAATTGTGATTGATTATCCCAAGGATGACTTCTTTCGAAATGAAAACATTCTCAATAATAAATATAAGAATAAGAATATTCTTGCATCTTTCAATGTTGAATCCACTCAAGCAAAGGGTCCTTTCTTCATGAAGGTGGATTGTGAAGCTCAAAATGACCAAGATGGAAAAGGTTATGTTATTAATTTTTCATATCTAACCTTGTGCTCATTCTCTTTCCAAGATAATGAAGCAACGTGTACGCCACACCTCATAGAGAAGTGGATACAAAATGATCAAAATTATATAATCAAGACACATTCTCGTAGTGGTGAAGGAAAATCAACAATTGGAATGAACTTGGTAATAAATGAGAATATGGATAGAAGATGTTAAAGAAAAAAAGGAAATGAAATGACTAAGTGGAACCTAAATTGCAAGAAAAATCATGAAAATTTTCTTAAGAAATTGAGAAAGGGATCATATTTTAGTGATCTCGTCAATGGATTTATAGAAGAAAGGCATTCAATGATACCCATGTACGTGTAAACATTCAGTAAGAATTTTTGCTAAAGTGAGATTGGGTTGTCCCCTATATGTAACATAGGTGATTTAAGATGTTTTTTCATAGTTTCCCTTTCATTGTGTGTTCCCTTTTTGTCTTGTGTTTCCTTTCCCGTAGTTTGTTTTTCGTGTTCGTTTATTGGTTGTTTTTGTAACTTTTCTTGTTTTTCAGTGTGGTGACTCTGTAACCCAATGGATAAGGCACTGATATGCTATCCCAAGAGAGTTATAAGGATATATATTTACACTTACTATTTAATTTCCATGAAATAGAGAAAACTATTGTCATGAAATATGTCTAGCATGAAAAATTGAAACTTTTGATCATGATAAACTAAGCCCACAATTGAAAATTTTGCTTCCTGGTCACTATAAACCCTTCTTCTAGCCAACATGTCATCAGTCCCACCCTCACCCAGGATTAGAGTAAATTAATAATATGATTATTTATTTTGTTTTAGTGTGTAGGGAGGGTTCTTAAAGTGATTAGTGATCTCATTAAGATTTGATGAAAGACAACTTCCTTTGGAGGCTTAAAAAGGTCAGTTTTGGCCAATCAGAAGCTAGTAAACATCCTCTAGAAGCATATAGAGAAAATGTATTGAATATGAGGGTGATTTTAGAGAAAATTGAAGTATTACAAGGCAATTTAGGAAATTTTAGGGAAGAAAATTTGATTTAGGGACAATTTGTTCAACATCGGGTAATTCAAGGTATAATGAACAAAAGCTAAAATGGTGAAAGATGACTTTTTCGATGCTTCTGGGATATCCATAAGGAGTTGGGAGGAAAAAAATAGTCATAGGAAATATATTGGAATCCTCTACAATGTGGAAACATAAACTCTTCTTGAAGTTTCAAATATTTCCCGAGGTGTTTCAAAACTCTACAACAACCCCTCTTAATTCAAGATGAAATAGGCCATAAATTTGAAAATTCATGAAGAATTAGAACTTTGTGATGGTTAAAATTATCTTCCAATGTGATTTGGATTCAAAATCATATAATTTTAAACCCGAAAACACTTTCTTAATCTTCCATGGTGAAACAATCATTTCGGTGTCCCAATTTGGACATCCGAGGCAAAATCTGCTTGAATAATCTGGAGAAGTCACACTTTGGACAATATTGTGTCCCATTTCTCCACTAGGGGATAGAGGGGACAAAAAAATTTGACCTATTTCTCCTCTCTAAGTTTCATTTTGGACTCCCATGTGTCCTATGTGTGCCCTTTGTCCCCATGGTGCAAGGGGGACACTAAAGTGTAACCTCCCTCTTTCTCCCATGTTCTAATTTGAACACCTTGGTGTCCCATTTGTTCCATATTTCCAACAAGGGACAAGGGGTAAAATAAAGTGTGACCCACTCATCCATATATCCCCTAGACACCATGCGACCATTTCTAGCTCCTATCCCGTGCATCTCATCCACCTCACAACTTAAGCTATGACTTATCACCATATAGTGTAAGTCCCACTCTGTGTCCCCGGGTTTCCCCTCTATCCCTATTTCACCATGTGTAACCTCACATCCACTCTATTTTAATACCATTTGAGTAGTACAGTTATAGGTGATTTATGAAACACAATAAAACTTCACTTCCCATTTATCAAATAGTTATCCATTTTTCTTGCAAAGTGTTGCTTTGTAACATCCTCCAAAACTCCATTTTTTCTAGACATGCTTCCAATTTTTTTCAAGACCTCCATAGCCGGGTAAGTGTAGCAATTTGGGGGACAAAAAATGGGTCATAAGTGGACATCATATTACAAATAACAACATAATATCAACTTGTAGGGATTATTAGCAATGCATACACTCAAAATTAGAAAAAATTATATTAATATGAATCATAGCATCCGAATCTAGTTTCTAAACTACTAATTTTTTTAAAAATGGACAAGTTTAGCTATATTAAACACTCAAAATTCAATTACTTTGTATTTTGTTTTAAAAACGCCTATATATTGTAGTCCGTTTGCCCATGATTTGGATGACCAAAAATTGATATATATTTTTTTCCTTTGGTGAGAAGTTAGATGCCACTATCTATCTTGGGATAGATTTTATTTTGTATTTTTAGAAATATTTTATTTTTTATGATTTTTTCCATGAAAGTGGTTTGAAAACATAAAGAAAACAAAGCACTTTCCATTTTCCCGCCATAACTTTATCAAAAATATTGAAATCAATTTTTTTTTAACATGTATATAATTTCACCACGGTTGGGATGGTATAAGTTTTATCACATTTTGACAAGTGAAACAAAATTTGCAGTCTTAAACGTAGACATAAACATTCATGGGAAAAAGTGTCTTAAAGACATACTATTAGTAAAAAATTATAAAATGATATTTATTATATTCTATTCACTTTAAAATCAATATTTTTACAAAGCTAATGAGCTTTTCCCCTACGCGATGGTACCATTTTTATCACATATTTTTACTTTTGGCATGGTTCAAGTCTGTAGAAGACTAAATTTGATGTTTTTTTTTTTGAGGTAAAATTCAGGATTTAATGTCCACTTGATTGTCCCCCAACTTGTTGCACTTATCCACCAAGAAAACAAACATCCGATCATATCTCCTCATTTGAGCACTTGTTTACCTTAAAATTTTACCTATGATCTCCTCTCCAAAATTACATTGGGAATATTAACAAAGAAAATTCATTGATTCCCTAGATGTTTTTACATTAGAAAAATAAAAATATAAAACTTGAATTTTTTTTACAGAGATCTAGCAGAGAGAAAACCATGACATAAGGTCCTGGTGAAAATCAGGAAAATTTTGGGATCAATTTCATATCAATTCAAAACCTAGAAGTGTTCTTTCTAATAATAGTAAATATTTAGAGAAGTTGGTGTATAAAAATAGTAAGTTTCTAAAAATAGTGAATCCTTGACATTTTCAATACTCTGAAACATAAATAAACATCAGGAACTGAAGATTGTGAAAACTTGCTAAAAAAATAGCAGCCCTAGATGGGACATGTTAAAAATAGCAAGTCTTGTAATCAAATTTAGAAAGCTTATGGAAACTCCCATTATTCTTATCTTATTGATTTTTTCCACCATTGTAAGGCTAATATGTTGTCTCATGGTTCAAACATGAGAGAAATTCTCCACAGATCCTAAAACATTAGTTCAGTGGGGTGATTTCTACATGGCACCATTTGATGCAATAATTTGAATGGTTCAACTCATTTTAGTTGAGGAAAAAGGAAGTTGTCATGATTTAATTCATCCAAGAAGGATATGTATCCATTGCTAAGATAAACATGTAGCTCTAAGCCAAATCATTATAGGGTATTTTAACCTCTTGTTGGCTAGATTTCCTGCATAGCTGAAAACCTAGGCAGTCATGAGATAAATCTCCCTCATTTACCGGTGAGGCTCCCATGTAAGATTTGTCAATAAAGTATGCTAGTATCTATTTAGGGGTTTTACTTTAACCATGCAGCTCATGAACCATAGCTGTATAGTTTTGCAGCAAGTAAGCAACTGTTTAAAGAAAGGAAATATCTAAAGAAGAAGGAAGTAATAAAAACACAGGAAAGAAAGAGGGAAGATGTGCAACCCAATCAATAGATTACAGAGTTGATTGCATGCACATAGACATGACCAATAGATATTAACACTCAAAATTTTAAGCAAAGGCAACTTTCAAATCTAGATCTAAGATAACACAAAGTTTATAAATAGATCTAAGACAATAAGCTAGAAACAAAATGCACCGTGACACAAAGTTCTCCAGAAATCTGCTCCTTTCTATTCCTTTGCTTCAAATAGCTATCAGGGGCTTCAACACAAAGTCTAGAACACAAGAATGCTGCTTACAAATTCTGATCCTTTAACCCATAGGTTCTTCCTCTACTTATAGCATGTAGAGGGGAAATTACAAATAGGAAGCCTTTAGTGAATCGGCACATGTGGAAGTAAGAAAAGAAACAATTGACAATCTCCTCCTCGAATTCCTCTTTACATGACATGCATGATTTACAACTGAAGATAGAACCTTCTATTTTGCATGTCTGCCACCTATTTCCAAGTAGTTGACTTCTTCAAGTAATGGATTTTAAACCGATCACTTAAGTTTTATAATTTAATTGATCGCTCAATTACTTTGTCGGAGAAAATAAGAGAAAGAAGAAGAAAGAGGAAAGTTGCAGTCTTGTTCTTTTTCATATTCTGCATGCAGCTGATTCTTTTGCCTTTGATTCTCACCAAACTGGATCTGGAAGCGGCTAGATCTGGAATTTTTCTTACGGGTGTTGCCTTTGCCTTGTCTTCCCTCTTATCCTTGAAGCTTTTGTAGTACATGCATCAGTGCAATGTTTGCCGTAAATAACTCATCTTTTTTATTTTTAATTGCATATGAGCAATTAAAAATTCTAGAAAGCACTCTGGGTGAATGCAACTTCAATGAAAAATTCAACTAGAAGATTGGGAGGGCATCCACAAGATCTTAGAAGAAATTTTCCACGCACCGACTATTACATGGGATGCATTAGAAACAAGAGGATGAAGCCTTTGCAATTATGGATATGGATCTGGAAGCTATGCATGATTCTACTAATCCTTTTCTTTCATCATGCTTCACCATGGCCAGAGAAATCTTTGTCTGAGCAACTCTTTTTCTTTTTATTTGGCCGAAATTCTTTACAATTGGTGCAGATCTAGGAATTTCTTCAAATTCGAAGATATATTCAATGTATTGGACATTGATTTAAGCTCCCTTTCAATTATATAAGCACATGTAATGAATACCTACAATTAATTCAGACAAAGACGGAATCCGGAGCATGAACACTTGATTTTAATCATAAAAATCTACATATAAAGTTTGCTGCCCTAAAATTTGAGGCTTTGCTTGCATGCAAAGCAAGCATAAATATTTTCAACTTTAC
The DNA here is from genome assembly GCA_018340775.1 of Taxus wallichiana var. yunnanensis. Lineage (NCBI taxonomy): Eukaryota > Viridiplantae > Streptophyta > Pinopsida > Cupressales > Taxaceae > Taxus > Taxus wallichiana. Next base: position 81,746,845 of record CM031234.1, read on the forward strand.
CTAGGCACCTATACCACTATGTAGAAAATCCATTAGACTTAATTCAAGCTCCTTAAAACCTAGGCTCCAAACTTTGAAGCCTTCCAGCAGTAAAAACACCTTCTTCTGTGCAAAATTCTTCCTTAAATGGGGCTCCAAAATTGCCTGGGCTGCATTTCCTTGCTAAAGAATTAATTAATTCATCATTATGGCAGCCCATTCTTATATAGCCTTCACCATTCTATAATTAATAATTGCATCTCCTATTCCTGGCAATTTATTAATTAATTAACATGCTTTTCTCTTCAATTTGGGCACCTATTTTGTGCATGCTCATGGCTGTCATTAAATAAATTAAATTTATTTATTTATAGCTTTCTACTTCCAAATCCACATTGACTTCACAGTGTGCTTTGACCTTATGCACAAAAAATAGGAATTAATTCCATTAATTAATAATTTAAAAATTATTATTTCTCCTCAACATGGGTCACACTTTTTTGCATGAGAGGGGGCTGCATTAAATAAATTAAATTTATTTAATTTTAGAATTATATTTCTAAATTCTTTTATCCTCTTCTTCCTTGTTGACTTTTCCTCATGCTTGGGTGCCAAATTTGGAAATATAATTAATTAATGAATGCAATTAAAGTTTTCCCTTTATTCCAAAAGGGGTCACACTTTTTGACATAGCCCATTTCTATTTTTAAAATCCAATTTCCAATGGGATTATTCACCCTACACCGCAGATCCAAAAATCCCATGATCTACTTAAGTTGTTTTACTTTCATAATGGGATTATTTACCCTGCATGGTAGGTAAGAAATTCCCATCAATGCCTTAAGTGATTTTCTTTTATTTCAAAATGAGAATTTTCACCCTGTAAGGCAGGTAAGAAATTCCCGCCTAATTTCTACCTCTAATTTTTCCATTATGACTTAAGTGGCTTTGCTTCTATGAGAAAAAGTACCCTGCCAAGTAGGTACAAAATTCACATCTTCCTTTCTTTACCAAAATCCCATTATGACTTAAAACCTTCCTTTCCCAAAATGTGACCTTCACAGAAGAGGCCTTTTTGTGCATGACTTCATCTTTTTAGAGAGAACCAGACCTCCTGTGGCAAATTCCTTCTGGAATAATTTCCAATAGATGATCTCCAGATACTCCAGGAAAGAAAATAGACTAAACCAACAAAGGAATTGACCTAGGGAAATTTCACAGAAAACAAAACGAGAAAAATAACAAAAATACAAAACGTTGCCAAAAGTCACAAATAAAGCCCAGGATTCATTCTTGGTGGAAACCCTATTGTTATATGAGAATATTGACATGTAAAACCTCAACAGGGTTAAACTAAAGCATGATTTACCTCAAACAGGGCTTAAAATAATTAAATAAAAAAAAATTGCAGGCAAACCCCAACGACAGAATATAACGAGTTTAGGCATCTAGGTATTTGGAGAAATTGGCTTATATGACTCTCTAGGAATATCTTGACATAATAAAAACACAAAACAACCCATTATTTTAAAAGTACAATTTTTTTTAACATGGGGTAGTCTCATATTTCAGAGTGACATCTGGGGACACCATTCGGCTCCGTCTATGGACATACTTTCCTCTGTCAAAATGATAGGGGTAAAGATGAGATCTCAACATCTCTGGTTTTGTGTCTTGTCCATTAGGCTTGGGGTCAAGCAAACAAAAGCAACACTAAAACAAAAACAAAAGGAAAAACAACAAAGTTTTATTTATATTCATACAGTTTTACCCTACTTTTTAATGTCTAGAAAAGCTTCAGATGCCGGAATGGACACTTTCTTCCTTGCCTACCAGGATGGAATTGCGTTACCATTGTATTTTAATGGGTAGTCACAAAGGGACATTTCCAGAGTGAATCAAATTTTTCGTGCATGCCCTTCGATTCATGTCTCTTGTCCCACTAGATTACCCAGTCTTTGATCTTGAATTTCCTTTCTTTGCCCTTCTTGTCAAATACTCTGGGCAAGTCCTTATCAACTTCATCTGGTGGTGGATAATCCTTTCTTCTCTCCATGGTGGGTAATTCTACATCAACTTTCTCCATTCCCAGATTTATTTGCTGCATTTATGAAGCTTCACCATCACCATGTTCTTTGTTCTTCTCTAGGTACTGATCACACTTTTTGAAAGTCTTTTCTAAGGAAACTAAACCCGTGGGGATTTTTTTACCTTTTGGTTGGACTATTCCACTACTTGTCATCATAACCTAGATCATCTTTTCCTGTGACTATTTTTCGTGGTGGTGATTTACTCCTTCAACATGCAGAAATGCAAATGTTTGTTTGTCATCATTGAAAGTCTGCCACTGTTCAACATTATCAGGGACTTTGGGGTGGTAGACCATCTCCACTTTATAGTTTCCTTGTCTGAATATGGATGGTGGTCTATCCAGATTCAATAGTGCAACTTTGTGACTGCCAAAGAATCTGCCTTGGAGTTCTGATTGGTTGGAATGAAGTTGATAGAGAAGGCTGCAAAATCGAGTGTGGTAGAAATCACTTTATCTCTGTAATGCTTCAGCTCATCTCTTTTGACTTGATTTTGCCCTCAAACCTGCTTTACTAGAAGTTCAACATCTCCTTGGGCTTTGAGGAGTCTTACTCCTTTCTTTCTGGCTTGCTCCATTCCTAGTAGCAATGCCTCATACTCCACCATATTATTGGTGTTCTCAAACATCAGCTTGTGGGAGTATGGAAATATCTCATGATCTGGAGATATTAGTAGAACGTCAGCTCCTGATCCAAAAGAACAACATGTGCCTTTAAACTCTAGAGTCCAAACTTTTTCTTCTTCTTTTGCTAGCTCTAGCTCTGGTCAAAGTTCGGATCTGGAATGTCTTTATCCATTTCCAAGAAATAGACCCCACAGTTAGATTCTGAAAAAGAATCTGAGATCTAGGATCCTCAGATTTTGTAACCATGTACTGGACTTCTTTTCTCGGCTCTAGCTTATGGTTAATCCCCTTGATAGGAATATGAGCGTAGGACCAATCCATCTTTACTTCTCCTCCCAACTCTTTGCAAAAGTTTCTACTCAACAACATCCCATAGGAGACAGGAATATCTATAACTAGAATTTTCATCTTTAATCTTTTGTCAAAAAGTCATCGAACAGCTTGTGCATCTTTGATTTTTCCAATTAAAGGGACTTGTCTCTCCATGGAATAACACCTTTTTATGGTCTTTGTCAAGGTAATCCCAAGAGCATCTGTAACTTTAGCTGGCATGACATTGTTAAAAGCACCTGAATCTAGAATGTAATTGCTTAACTTGAAACCATTAAGCAATAAGGAGACATAGAAAGGTTCTACTCTTTCAAAAGATAATGAGGGTTTAACAATTGTAGTGTTGTTCTGGGGAGGAGTATCCTTGGGCTTAGGAAAAGGCCTTTTGATGTATTGGATTGTCCTGGTGATTGTACATGTTTGAATAGCCTATTTAACTTCTCAGGAAAGGACCTCAAGTATTCAGCTTTCTGACATTTGAATCCTATTTTTCTTTACATGATCAACAATGTCAAAGGAAGGTATAGATTCGATATACAAACTGCTTTCTATGATTGAGATGAAGAACTTACATTCTTATTTCTGGGAGCTAAGGAAGAAGGTAAAGGGCTGCCCCTTCTTTTTTCATCAACCAATGCCTCAGCTTGATGAGTTTGTGATCTTGTAAATACTGCATATGTATGACCATGATCATCTTCATGAAGTCTCTCATCATTATGTTCAAATTTTTAGTTTAGGTAATTAATGTTGGATTCTCCAAAGAAGACATACAAAATCATCATCTTTGAGCTAATCAATGTCACTTCCCGGTCTTCTTCATTCATCTCCACGTTGTTTCGGGAGCAGACTTCAATTGTAAATCTTTGGGAACCAGAAATGTGGTTCTAGTTGTTGTTGAAATTTTGACTAGGGCGGTGTTGTTACCTTGAGCCATTTTTTTCTTCATCTGCAACATCTCATTTGCCAATTTTTATAATAATTAATCGAAATAGTAGAATTAGATGAACTTTCAGCTTTAGAAGTGTTTCTTTTTATCTTTCCAGCCATGATGAGGTCATCTTCAATCTCAATCACCATGTTTTGAGTTGCTAACAAATCAGTAGGATGTGCTCTTCGTAGTTGATAGCTTACTTCAGGAAGTAAAGCATTGATGAAGAATACCTTTTGATTCTCGTCATTCAGAGAAGCAGAAGCTGAAATTTTGTAAAGTAATCTTTGGAATTTTGCAATAAAATCCCGCATGTGCTCATGTGGCTCCTTCTTCAACTGAGTGAGCTGAGTTATCAAGGTACTTGAAATCTTCAGCTGGTTTGAATATTTTCAAGAACACATCCCGCATAGTAGCCTAGTTGGTTATGGTACCAGGAGCTAGCTGGTAGAACCATTCTCTAGCCAAGTCATGCAGAGTCTCTATGAAGAGTCTGACAGATACATCTTCATGTTTGACTGCAAGCACTCCACAGATATGAAAAACGTAGCCAAGTGGTCATCTGGATTCTGCTTGCCATCTCCAAAGAATTTTGGAAAATTATTTCTCATCCCTTTAGGTAGATCATGCATAGGAGGAGTCAGATTCAAAGGTCCAAAGGCTACACCCCATGGAACAGGTGTTATAGGGGCAAGTGGCTAATTCTACATCATGAAAGGAGCACGTCTAGATTATGCTAAAGATGATCTCGATCTGGATGCATTTGCACTCTTCTTCCTGGTGAAATACTGGATCTACATCTTCTAACTTGAGAAATCTCTGGTCTACTAATTTATGTTGTTCCGCGGAGAGTTGAATGAGAATACACTCGATCTACAAAATATAAGATTTGATTTGCAAAGATAGTTTTCCCCAACGAGTCACCAAAAACTATTGGCTAGATTTCTGCATAGCTAAAAACCTAGACAGTCATGAGATAAATCTCTCTCATTTACCAGTGAGGCTCTGTGTAATATTTGTCAATAAAGTATGCTAGTATGTATTCGGAGGTTTTACTTTAACCATACAACTCATGAACCATAATTGTATAGTTTTGCAACAAGTAGCAGTTATTTAAAGAAAGGAAATATCTAAAGAAGGAAATAATAAAAACATAGGAAATAAAGAGGGAAGATGTGCAACCCAATCAATAGATTACAAAGTTGATTGCATGCACATAGACAGGACTAATAGATATTAACACTCAAAATTTTAAGCAAAGGCAGCTTTCAAATCTAGATCTAAGATAACACAAAGTTTATAAATAGATCTAAGACAATAAGCTAGAAACAAAATGCACCGTGACACAAATTTCTCCAAAAATCTGCTCCTTTCTATTCCTTTGCTTCAAATAGCTATCAGGGGCTTCAACACAAAGTTTGGAACACAAGAATGCTACTTACAAATTCTGATCCTTTAACCCGTAGGTTCTTCCTCTACTTATAGCATGTAGAGGGGAAATTACAAATTGGAGTCCTTTAGTGAACTGGCATATGTGGAAGTCAGAAAGGAAACAACTGACAATCTCCCTCCTCGAATTCCTCTTTGCATGACATGCATGATTTATAACTGAAGATAGAACCTTCTATTTTGTATGTCTACCACCTATTTCCAACTGGACTTCTTCAAGAAATGTCTTTTAAACCGATCACTTAATTTTTATAATTTAATTAATCACTGAATTACTTTGTTGGAGAAAATAAGAGAAAGAAGAAGAAAGAGGAAAGCTGCAATCTTGTTATTTTTCATATTCTGCATGTAGTTGATTCTTTTGCCTTTGATTCTCACCAAACTAGATCTAGAAGTAGTTGGATCTGGAAGCGGTTGGATCTAGAATTTTTCTTACGGGTGTTGTCTTTGCCTTGTCTTCCCTCTTATCCTTGAAGCTTTTGTAGTACATGCATCAATGCAATGTTTGCCATAAATAACTCATATTTTTATTTTTCAATTGCATATGAGCAATTAAAAATTATGAAAAGCACTCCGGGTGAATGCAACTTCAATGAAGGCTTTAACTGGAAGATTGGGAGCACATGCACAAGATCCTAGAATAATTTTTCCACGCACTGACTTCTACACGGGATGTATTAGAAACAAGAGGATAAAGCCTTTACAATTATGCATCTGCATCTAGATCTGGATCTAAACCTGGATCTGGATCTAGAAGCTATGCATGATTCTTTTGATCCTTTTCTTTCATCATCCTTCACCATGGCCAGAGAAATCTTTTTCTGAGCAACTCTTTTTCTTTTTATTCGGTCAGAATTCTTTACAATTGGTGCAAATTTGGGAATTTCTTCAGATTTGGAAGATATATTCAATGTATTGGACATTGATTTAAGCTCCCTTTAAATTATATAAGCACCTGTAATGAATACCTACAATTAATTCAGACAAAGACGGAATCTGGAGCATGAACACTTGATTTTAATCATAAAAATCTGCATATAAAGCCCGCTGCCCTAAAATTTGAGGCTTTGCTTGCATGCAAGGAAAGCATAAATATTGTCAACTTCACTGGGCACTGTAGTAGTATGTAGACAATCAATTAGATTTAATTCAAGCTCCTTCAAACCTAGGCACAAAAATTGTAAGCTTTCTAGCATTAAAAACACCTTCTCATGCAAAATTCCTCCTTAATTAGGTGCCAAAATTGCCTAGGCTGCACTTCCTTTCTAAAGAATTAATTAATTCATCATTATGGCAGCCCATTCTTATATAACCTTCACCATTCTATAATTAATAATTACCTCTCCTATTCCTAGCAATTAATTAATTAATTAACATGCTTTTCTCTTCAATTTGGGTGCCTATTTTGTGCATGCTCATGGCTGCATTAAATAAATTAAATTTATTTAATTTTAGAATTCTATTTCTAATTTCCTTTATCCTCTTCTTCCTTGTTGACTTTTCCTCATGCTTGGGTGCCAAATTTGGAAATAGAATTAATTAATGAATGCAATTAAAGTTGTCCCTCTATTCCAAAAGGGGTCACACTTTTTGACATAGCCCATTTCTATTTTTAAAAGCCAATTTTCAATGGGATTATTCACCCTGCACCGCAGCTCCAAAAATCCCATGATCCACTTAAGTTGTTTGACTTTCATAATGGGATTATTTACCTGCAAGGTAGGTAAGAAATTCCCATCAATGCCTTAAGTGATTTTCTTTTATTTCACAATGGGAATTTTCACCCTGCAAGGCAAGTAAGAAATTCCCACCTACCTACTGCCTCTAATTTTCCCATTATGACTTAAGTGGCTTTGCTTCTATGGGAAAAAGTACCCTACCAAGCAGGTACAAAATTCCCATTTGCCTACTGCTACCAAAAATCCCATTATGACTTAAATCCTTCCTTTCCCAAAATGTGACCTTCCCAGAAGAGGCCTTTTACATGCACAACTTCATCTCATTAGAGAGAACCAGGACCTCCCGTGGAAAATTCCTTATGGAATAATGTCCAATATATGATCTCCAGATACTCTAGAAAAAAAATAGACTGAACCGGAAAAGGAATTGACCTAGGGAAATTTCACGAGAAAATAAAACGAGAAAAATAACAAAAACACAAAACGTTGCCAGAAGTCACAGATAAAGCCTAGGATTCATTCTTGGTGGAAACCCTACTGGTATATGGGAATATTGACATGTAAAACCTCAACAGGGTTAAACCGAAGCACAATTTACCTCAAACGGGGCTTAAAATAATTAAATAAAAATTTCCCACAGGCAAACCCCAACGACAGAATATAACGAGTTTGGGCATCTGGGTATTTGGCAAAATTGGCTTATATGACTCTCTGGGAATATCTTGACACAATACAGACATTTTCTAGCAATAAAACACAAAATGACCCATTATTTTAAAAGTACAATTTTTTTAACATGGGGTAGTCTTAGATTTCAGAGTGAAATCTGGGACACCACCTCGAAAATCAATTGAGTCTCTAAGGTGACTAGCGGTGATGTTCCCGCATCATATACACTACTCCAATGTGCATCAACCCAATATCATCATATTTACAAGAATTTATCGAAAATATATTAAGTGCAATATCTCACAACACTATTCTTGAACACTCATTCAAATTCCATGTAGTTTGCATGTATCTCACATAAGAAATAAAATGCAATCACATCATTTCTTCCCAATGGGAAACTAGAGGAACAAAGTTTAAATCATAAAGAAATACTTCTATTTGAAGGATAATACCTATAAGGAGTAGATGATAAAAAATAATGTATAGGAATGCTAAGTAGGTTTCCATCCAAAAAAATTACATCTTCATTAGGGAGCTGAATTTTGAAGTTCAAAATGGGTCATCAAGTTCAAAGTGATGTATATGACATGTAAAAGTGAGCACCAATTCCCAATCATCTCCTCAAGATCTAGAATGGTAATGTGACCATTGAATGTGATGTGAATGTAATATTTCCTCTTTCCTCATTGATAATAGAAGGCACTTGAGTTTCTTGAGGTTTATTTCATCCAAGAAGATGAGGTATTTTCCACGAAGGTGAAATGTGAAGCTCAAGGAGTGAGGTGATGATCATCATATCCTAACTTCACTATTATGTTTAAATCTCTTCAAGGAACCAACCAAGTATGAGCTAGTCAAGCTACCAAGGTACCCAAGACCAAGAATTCATTTATTTTAATGAGGATAATATGAGGAAGAAGGCTTATAAGCATCCTAAAGATGATTCCATTCAAGGATAATATTGGAACCACGAAGGTAAAGAGGATGATCCTCATTTGGAGTACCATGTTTACAACAATGGGTAATTATCTCGCCATCAAGTTCAAGTCTTTTATTAGTGTTTTTGAACACTCATTCAAATGCCTAGAAGTGTATTTACATCTCATCAAAGGAGGAATTTGCAACTATAGTGTTCCAATTCCATAGATGGTCACTTAGGCAACATGTGAAATCAAGAACATCATGAAGCCTATGAGGGTGTTGAAACATCAAAATTCAAGTCATTAAGGAAATGGTCATGAGAAGCATGATAAGAGAGGATCATCATGAGTGATTCCAACATTCATCCCAGGTTCACATTGCAATGTCTTGCAATAGTGTTTATAAACACTCATTCAATACTTTGGAGTGTTCTTGCATCTCACGAAGAAGGAAGTATATGCAATCATAATGTTTTAGTTCATCAGGTGATCAGATGATCGAGATCACATTCATGAATAATTTCCTTAAATTTACATTAGAATAAGTTTATTCATATGCAGGGGCTTAATCCTTATGAGATTTTTCAACCCTCTCTCTTCTTTCTTCCTCCTCCAATTCTAATTCTTTAATAAGATTGTACTTTTTCTCCATTTTTTTTATCTTATTCACTTATGTGACTTTCAGCTTAACATTTTAAGATTCCTTTCTATCAATAAGGAAAATAATCACTTTCATTCCCTATGAATATGGAAGGTCACAAGTGGCAAGGAAAGGTGAAAATTCATGTGGGGAAGATGAAAGCACAAGTTGTAATGCTATAAATTGGAATGGATTCTCCATTCCAAAGGGTTGAAACTTGTTGATTTTTATATATTGTTAAGATTTACCACTACTAAATCAATAAATAAATGTTGCATTAATTATATTTCTATGCTTATGTTTCTTTACTCTCTCTCTACTTTCCAACTTTGTAAGCATGTCGATATTGCATAACCAAGAAGGAATTTTGTGTCCTTGATTAATGAGTATGCGGAACTTTGTGTCTCTAGTTTGTTAGTCTTATTGATTGATTACATTGTTGTGTTCTTGTAATTTAATGTGTACCTACTTCAGTTACTATTAGTGAAAATACAATAGCTCCTACTCCCAACATTAACCCCCTTTCTCTCTCCTTATTTATCTAACTCCATTTTTCCTCCCTTCACAAAAATTTCCTCCCTTATACTCTGTATAAGAACTTTTCCATAGGTTTAGTGGAGTATCCTTGTTTAATCCTTGGCATACCAGCCTCCCCAAAATTTATTTAGTTTACATTCAATATCGGGAAAGTCCCCATATAAAAGGAGGGGCTTAGCCCTGTGACTATTGGTGAAAACCAATAATCTACACTGCGACAAATTATTTCACCAAAAAAATTTGAAACTCCGTTGGGAGATATTTTCTCTTTGTGCACCCTTAAAAGATCTCTAAAAATCTCTAGAAATATATATTCTAAAAATTCATAAAATATAAAAATACCAAAATCCTATTTGAATGTTCAAGATCCTTTTTGTAATCCTATTGCAAAATCTGCATTTTCCTAGTTGTATTGCTATCTAACACTTTGAGAAAACTGGAAGAAAAGATATACACTTGAGCTGATTGTGCAAGTAGCATAATTGAACTAGTATTTGAAGAGAAACAACAATCTGATTTCAATATTCCCATTGTTCAAATAACAAGGAAAACTGTTAAATAGTAATTTTCTTAATTTGATCATAACATTCCTCTTGAAGGTCGCATTGTAGAAGCAATTGTAGAACCACTAGACCTAATTCATCATAAATAATAAAGATACATAATGTTTGGACCTCTGCCATGGGGACATAATACCATTCTATTGACCTTGGCTTCACCACTTCATGAACTTCTAAAGGTATCAAGATAGAACTTTCCCAAATTCTATGGAGATGGAAAGTAACGTCCAGATAATCAAATTACAATTTTCATAATAACCTGTGGGATTCTTTGAGTGGGACATGAATATGTTGATGTTTAACTATTCATAGAATCATTGCAAGATGCCATTGTGGATTGGTTTTACTACTTTCCATCACATTCAATTACTGATTGGGATGATATGAAAACCAAGTTTGAAGCAAGATTAAAGACTAAAAAGATGCTCATGCCCTCCTTGCTCAACTTTCTCAGATGAAGAAAGGAACACAAGATCCCATGAGTGAACTTGTATCAAATCTCAATAAGTTGATTAACAATATTCCTACTAATGTTCATCCCACTACGGATGATAGGAAAAGATTCTTTGTGAATTCTCGATTACTGGATTTGGTTCCATACTACGAGAGAGCACAACCAATTTTTTTGGAAAATGTTCAAGAACTTTCCATTGATGTGGAAGATGATCTTATCATGATAGGAAAGATAAATAACCATTTAATAAAGGATAAGGACCAAATTTTAAAAAATTAATGAGATGATATATTACTGCAAAAGTTGGTCAATGACTTGACTTCCTTGAAGAAGGAAATTTATCAACATGCCTCGCATCAAAACATGAACAAGAATTAGAATATAGGATCACCCTAAAGGCTTGAATTGGAAGCTCTGCATGTCAATACAATATGTGGGACCAGTGAAGATGAATGAGAAGAAATTTCATAATCATAAATTGAAGAAGAAGAAGATGGATGTGGTAGGATTGGGTATTTTGAATACGACTAGATCAAGACTTTTGTAAAAAACATGCATTGCTACTCTTGTGTAGTGTTCAATCCTTGCAAATGGAGAAATAAGCCTCTTATTCCTCTACACAAGAAAATAATTTGAATCCTCAAATGACGACTCTATGAAAAATAACAACAAAATGAGGATCATCGATGTCTTCTTTCATGAGGTCAACCAAGAAAAAACCCGAGACTACCTCAGTCAAGAATTTGTCTGCCTCTTCGATTAAGTCTCTTTCATCTCCTCTTGACAAATCAATTTCAAATTCTATTGATCCTAAGAATGCAAATCCTACTCATGTAAAGGATTCCATAGTTCCTGATGTTCTTACCACTTCTTCACCTTTTGACATCATTGACCATTGTAAGAAAGCTAAAATTCAGATTTCTGAGTCTGAGTACTTGAGAAATCATCCCAAGAAATTTTATAGGCTTGTTTATTTTATCAAAGGAAGTAGTTCAATTTCATGTTCCAAAAATTCCACTTCCAAAGAACTACCTCTCACTCCTCATACCACTCCTTAGAACATTTTTTCTTCCACACCCTCCGTCTCAGGAAAGTAGAACCTTTCTTTCTAGCTTTTCCGGACAAAGGGTATAAAATGAATAATTTTATGGTTGACTCTAGTGACTCGACAATGAAATGTTTGTAAAAGTTGCTAAATTTATTGGTCTCTCTCTCTCACTCGTGTTATTGACCATTTCTACTCTATGGAAACCAAAGAAGTACCTCTTATTTGCTAGGTCTAGGATGATCAACTAGCATTCACATATTTAATTAAAATTAGAAGATAATGATGAAAATAATTATAGAAGACATGTTAGCTTCATATGGTATGGTGTTGAGACAAATATTCTATAGGGTCATTGGTAGAGATATACAGATGGATTGGTCACATGATACCATTCCAATCAATGGTAAGATGAAGAAGCTCCTTCCCATCAAGAAGATAAAATTGATATGAAAATTGACTGAATTTTTTTTCTTGACCACAGACCCCTATATGCTTTAAATTATTTTCCAAACTTACCCCATTATAATCAAATTAAAGCAATACAAAAATTAAAACACACTTTGCATAGGTTGATAATGTAATTTGGTAGAATGCCTAAGTCTCCAGGTTAATTAATAGAACCAATTTATTATCCACTTTAACAACTATGATTCTAATATAAAATTACAATCAAAGCATGATAATTAATTAATACAAAAGAACAAGAACCTTTATCACGACCACTAAGTAGTTGCCCTGGCTTATGATTTTCATTCAATCCCAGCACTCTCTTCCATGGTACAATGCCCTATGGATCCCTAATCAGTCTTCCAAACACTTGACGATGTCCTATGGCTCCCAAGGTTGGTCTTCCAGACATTCCGCACTATGAGGGTGTGGCTCAATAATCTTGAAGAACAAGAATCTCCTCCATGACCACCAAGTGGATATCTCCACTTATGTAGTAGATTTGATATTCTTTATATCATACCCTATGGATCCAAATTCTAGGATCTGCAATATCTCTCGTAAGTTGATAATAACTCTCATAACCTCAATGCTTCCATTACACGGTGTTATGTCTTCTTCCAGAAACCTCCACGCTCCCATTGTGCGGTGCTAAGTCTTTGAATGTCAACAGAGACAAATTTTTTTTCTAACGAGCTCAATAATAAATGATGACCCTCATCCAAGCCAACAATCGATGATACGTCCAATGTATTGAGGTTCTGAAATTTGGTGCTTCTCTCATGCTTTGTTGCATCCCTAAGCTCTATGACATCTCCGGACTCTAGCTTGAGAAGTATCTTAATCAATGAGTTAAAAATAATAAATCTTGAACCATTATAATGTTGAAGATTCCTATATTAGTATGATATAGGTCTTATATCTTCTCATACCTATATTAATATTATATATGTCATAGTTGTGCCCATACTATTACAATATAGGCCATTATGCTTATATTAATATGATATAAGCATTCATATCTCTCCATAAATCCTAAATAAAATATGACTTCCATCTCCATAACATCACCATGATATGCCATCAAACTTCATAAATCATCCTTATCAACTCGAGCTCAGTATTGCCTCTTGGAGAGAGTGGATCTTTATTGCCTATAGGAATTAGTAAATGCCTATAATAGGCCTTCATATTTCCTAAGGCCTCATCATATTTTTATAACTCTTCCCTTTACTCTTAACCTCCTCGGGCTATGCTTGGGAGAGAGCTTGTTGAGAGTGGAGTGCCGAGGGCCTTTATATAGGTCAAGGGAACTGAAAATCATGTTTAAATGGCTTATTGTCATTATCTCAACCAACTTGATGGGACGGCGAGTGAGTTGATTTGAGTGCTTGCTTTGGATGGGAGAGGTAGTAGGTTCGAAACCCTGTGTCACCATTTTGCATTGGTTGTTGAATTACCCACATGATTCCCCCATGTTGTGCCATGTGCTTGTCATCCATCGATTGCCACATCTACTTGGACCCAAACTTTAATATCACCTTGCCTATCTTATTTCATTGACCATTCCAGTGCATCCACATTACCCGACCTCAACCTCGCCACGTCTCCTTCCGGCTAGATCCACCATTTGACCCAACCACTTTATCCACATCAATGTGGATTATCCCACATCGAGTGGGGAGAGGATAAGAAAAGGATTTAAATATCCCATTATTGTTGAGTTAAGTGTGGCTTAGGCCACGTAGCCACACTTTTTCTAACCAAAGCAATATAACAAGCTCACCGAGTCATGAGAATATCTCTCCCCATAACTTGTTCCTATAACTCACCAATACACAATTCGAACTCATCCCTACATAGTTTGATACATAGCTCATTGATCTACATGCTCCAAATATCCTATGAACTCACCACATAACTCGACCAAGTTGGCTAATGAGTAAAAGTGGTGGCGGGCCACGTGGTGGTCTCGAGGACCCACCACATGCCAATTTTTTTCTCGATCATATATCGAATCTTCGTTTTCCTCGAATGTTTAATACCGGAGGATTGAAACATCACCCCATACCTATAAAATTTGTATAATCTTATTTTTTCAAATTTTACGTGACTTTTCAAATGTCCCGGTCCCATCCTAGCATTGAATTCATCTTTGAATAACCACCATTTTCACGTCAAGCTCCGTTTTCGCATTTAGATAGTCGATGGAAAGCACTCGAAGCCAACTTCCATATAATAATGATCCTAGGAGATCTAGGGAACATTTTTTCCTACATATTGTCCTTTGGATCAGAAATACATCGTTTAACGACCGAGATGACCCAAGGATGGATATCATTTTTCAATATTCAAGGTATTACAAATTTTTCATAGCTTCAGAGGAAGATGTTGAGCTACCCATGTTGATAGAGTACTACCTAGGTATGATGAAGCTAGTTAGAAATCATCACGATGATAAGATAGAACTGGAACTTGATAGTGGATTCTTCCCACCGAGTATGGATGTAAATTCCCTTTTTAATAGTGATGGATGTCATGAAGATCTAGACTTATAACAAGACAATCCCAAATGGAACCAATGAAAAATAAAATAGGAGCCTTTGAAGGTGGAACATCATAATAGACTGTGGGTTGAAGAGAATTTTTTTTTCAACACTTGTGGCATCAGTGGGTGTAAGGAAGAATATTTCCTAAGTGAGCAAGATGAAACAACTAATTTAAATGATTATCATTACTCTGTATGAATTGAACTTGATTCACTTCTAGTGGAAAATCGGGCCGGGGAAAAGAATGAAGAGGAAGGAAATTCATGCCCAAAAGTCAAAACAAAGGTGTCTACACAAGATCAAGAACAACCAAGTCTAGATCAGCTCATGGACATCTGCAACAAAGAGGAGTGCATCTCTACTAGCTGCAACCTATGAGATAAGTGATAATAAGATGGAAAAACCACACATATCAACCAAATATTTGTAAATAATATCTTCCTCTTCATATACTTGGATGGTTTGGATTCAAATTATGAGCTTCAATTAATCATTCTCACTTCAGGGAATGAGGAAGATCATCAAAGTTCCAAGGGTCAGCTACAACATCTCCAACCAAATGTAGAAAAAATTAAGGAGGTAATCATTATTTTCTCAGATGATACTTTAAAGAACAATCAAGTGCAAGCAATGTTAGCACTTCCACCATGTGATATTTTTGTGAAATTGATCACATAACCACACCTTATAAGGAAAGG
Source organism: Taxus wallichiana var. yunnanensis (assembly GCA_018340775.1). Taxonomy (NCBI): domain Eukaryota; kingdom Viridiplantae; phylum Streptophyta; class Pinopsida; order Cupressales; family Taxaceae; genus Taxus; species Taxus wallichiana. The sequence goes on from CM031234.1 coordinate 81,762,451, forward strand.
AAGTTATTTCTCCTAACCAGTTTCTAGTTTTGTTTATCCCCTTTGCTTTTGCTTAGAGTGGGGTAGATTATGGATTTTTATTAAAGAACAAGTGATTTTGCACACTTTGCATGTTTCCTCTTGAAACATGTACGATTTTCATGTTTTTTTACATTTTTTTCCCTTATTACTATTATAGAGTTCACTTCAGAGAAGGTTCCATAGTGTAAATCAAATAGTTGGAGTAGTCTTTGATGTGTATTATTTTAGCTCCAAAATATCAACTTCAATTAGTACTAAGTTCATGTAGATTTAGGAGACAAAATTTTAAGGCTTGAAATCAGTTTTCTTTAAGGTTATGCTTGACTCTATGCCCCATGGATGCTTCAAGGCTACTTTTCTTCATTATCTAGTAGGAAGATGTCCACTAGAGGCCACCAAATTGTTTTCCAAAATTGTACCCCCATGAAATTTTGAACAACTCATCTAAGTTGGGACTTAGAAACTTTTTCTTAGGAAAATCCATGGAACACTAAGTTATTCTTCCATGGAATGTAGTCACGTAGTGTTCTGCGGGCTCTCCTAACTCACGAATCAAGGAAGCATCGACCAGGGACTTAGGCATATTTTTGACGAAGATAGTGTTTTGTGTGGGTTTGTTAGTCTTTTGCGGTACTAAGGAAGTCAATATTTTGTGGGCACCGAATCAGTCTCTCACGGTTCAAAGGTAGGTCAAAGCACCACAAGATTTCATGCCCACAAAAAATTATAAAATAGGATAAGGAAAGGATACACAGATTGGGAAAATGAATGATAAACGTAGTGCTTTGCGGTATGGAGAAACACAATATCATGTGGACTCCAAACACATAATATTTTGTGGAGTTTGTCAATTCCGCAGAACCAAGGTTGAAGTCCACCCAATTAAAGGTTGCGATGTAGGAGACAAGTTAACATAAGATTCCACATGGTAAAGAAAATCAATATCAAAAGTGACTAAGGTTAGAAACCATGAGACACTAACTTAATGTTTCTTGGGTTTCTCAATTGAAGTGTTATGCAGGTTCTCACAGATCCATGCAATGAAGGAACATACTTACACATAAAATGTCACATAAGAGGAAATATGACCTTCTGATCATAGCCATAAAGTGCAAAGGAAAATTGTGGAATTTTTCAAATTTTTGGCGGAAACCGTGAAACATTCAAATCCACACAACAAGAAATATCCATGGGATGAGGTCGATGGAAACAAAAATTAAAATAAACCTCGACACTTAGAAACTCCACAAAATGAAGGAGTAGAGCATGGATGGTTTAATATATTGTGGGGATTAAAAATTATTCCATGTATCATCTTAAGGGTGTGCGGTAGTGGTAAATCATGAAACATCAAAAATCTCGTGAATTTTACATAGGAGCCACACCTAATTTCAAAATCAACACTCAAACACTTCACTAACTAAAATTTAATGAAGTGTGACATAGTTTCCTCTCCTAGAAAATTTGATGGTATGTGATTTGATCCATGTTAGGCACCCATACTTCTCTGTAAACATCTATGGTGAGTTGTCTTTGATGGTCGAATCTATCCTATTGGAAACTCTCTCTCCTTCTCTACTTCTTCTCATTTTCTATATCTATGAAAATCACCCTTTATAAAAAGATATACCTCTTTTTGTAATGACACCATGCCAAAATAGTGGCCAACTTCCCAAAAATTTCATACGTTGGATTTTGTCTCTATAATGTATTCTTTTCCTTCTTCCATGAATATAATTGATTATGCAACTTTTAAGAAATAAAATCTCATTTTTTGGCTCTCTTTCCACCCTATACTTGTATTTTTGCATTCTTTCCTCTCTTTTATCTCCTTGGAATGTTATGTGTGCTTTATACTTTTAGGATTTCCATTTTTGTTAGTTTTCAATGCGTGGGAAGAGTTATCTTATGTGGCTTCAAGTTTGTGGCACTTATGCCTTCCATCTCTCCCCATGTTTTCTTCCCTTTATTCCCCTTATGGATAATGATCACCCCTTATTTTTGGTGCTATCCCCACCCATTTTTGGTTAGGATTTTTTTCATTTGTGTGTGTCTCTCTCCTATTTCCTTAGATGTGTTAGTGTAGGATAGGTGTAGGAGTATTTTTAGCATTAGATTAGATTGTGTTACACATATTATTATGACCCATGGAATAGAGGAAGAAGAACTTATCCAGAGGTAGATCTCAAGCTACAAGTCCCACACTTAGAGGCAGTCCCATATTGACCCACAATTCTAAATCTCCCATGATTCAAGATAGGGTTCAATTTTAAGCTCCAATAGTTTTGGCATGCCTAGTGGGAGAAATATTAAAGTGATTTACAACTTCATATCATCATACTGATATGTTATTGGTGATATCCAACCTTTGGAGGTAGTTATCAAGACATCTCATGACTCCACTGATCCAATAAACCCATTTATCTCACCTGTAGACCCCTTTTCCTTTCTTCCATCCTCCCTCCACCTTCACACTCATTTTCATGGTTCCATTTCTCTCATGTCTCTCTAAAGAGATCTTCTAATATCCCATTTTAGTTCTATCCCCCTTCATTTGTAGTAGTGGGATGAAATCCCCATAAATACCCTAAAAACCTACTTCTTTTCCATGGAAATGGATATCAATCTCTTATTGATCACATTCAAGATATAGCCAACATTTTTTTCCATCCATAGCATCGAGATAAGAGAACATTTGCCTCATACTTCTTGTTTCATCATTCAGAGGTAAGGTAAGAGAATGGTATAACAATTTTGTTCCTTAGCACATTTCAACATGGGATCAACTGGGAGAACAACTACACAACCAGTTCAAGGAGAATGCAGATGTCATTTCTCTCATGGAACACCTCAACAAAATACAATGAGATTCAATGGATTTCATCTCATATTTCAACATTAGATTCTCAAGGACATGGCTCAGAATCCCTCAAGAATTCAGACCCTCACAAGGTATGGCATTCTTGTATTATTTGAGGTCCTTAGATGTTGATTTAGTTGTATTGATCCAAACCCTAGGAGGCAATACTCTTCCTTAGGCTTATGTAATAGTATTGTAAGATGAGAATATACTCATTTAGGCTAGCCAAAGGAAATCCATCCCCATTTCTTATGTTCTTCCCCCACTATCTCAAATTCTCTATACCCCTCATGAAAATAAAGAAAAATCCACCATCCCATTTCAAACATAAAAATATCCTTTACTTCAAGGTTCTCCTTTTAGTGTTATGCAAGTATATCATGCGTAAAATATCCCCTATGATCTACAAAGTTTTTCCCCATCTCCACCCAAGGAATTAACTATACCTCTAAAACATTTCCATAATGTTTTTATAATTTGTGGTGTTCCAAATATTTCCTCAATTATCTACCCAACCCGAATTGAGCCTAGTTATCATACAAGTGGGTAGAATATAATGTTTTCTACCTTCATATATTAGGATACATTTTGGAGGATCATTTTTCTTCCCCAAATTAACAAATAAAAATTCTAGACCCCAATCCATATATGTTTCCTAATGCAGTAAAGGGGTATCCTCTTTCCAATGTTGCATCTCCAATCAATTCCACCAAAGACGACAAATACACGTTTTTGAAGATGGTTTTGAATCTGATTAGGAGGATGATAAGGATAAAAATTTGCAAAGGGAGGAAGCTAATGAAAAAATAGAGAAGATGCCTTTGAAGGAGGAACATCAGAATGGGCCATTGGTTGAAGAGAAAGTGTTTTTAAACACTTGTCACTTCCATAGGTGTGAGGAAGAATATTTTACAAGTGAGAAAGGTGAAATAACTGAGTGCAATGATCTGTATTACTCTACACACCTTGAACTTGCTTCACTTTTGGTATAAAATTAGGTTAGGGAAGAGAATGAAGAGGAAGGAAATCCATGTCCCAAAGTGGAAATAGAGATGTACACACAAGAGTAAGAAAAACCAAGACCAAATCAGATCACGATAATTGCAATGAAGATGAGTATGTCTCTACTAGCTCCACCCTAGGAGATAAGTATGAAGAAGATGGGAAAACCATAAAGATAATTCAAGGATTTACGAATAATATCTTCTCGATCATAGAAACTTCTAGTTTGGAGTCAAATTCATATTTTTCACCACTCATGCTCACTTTAGGGCATGAGGAAGATCATAAAAGTACCAAGGATCAGCTACAACACCTCAAACCAAATGTAAAGCAACTCGGAGATGTATTAATTGTTTTCTCAACTCGGGTACTTTGAAGAAAAATCAAGTGTAAGAAATATTATCACTTCCACCATGTGATATTTTTTCCAAACTGATCACATGGCTACACCTTGTGAGGAAAGGAAATTATTTCTCCTAACCATTATTTGGTTTTTTTTATCCCCTTTTCTTTTAGTTAGAGTAGGGTAGATTAGGTTTGTTTATTACATAACAAGTGCTTGTGTACAATTTGCATGTTCCCTCTTGGAACATGCGTGATTTTCATGTTTGTAGATAGTTATGTGGCCCTTTTATTATTACATAGTTTAATTCAAAGAAGGTTCCATGGTAGAAATATGATAGTTGGAGTAGTCTTCAATGTGTATTCTTTCAGCTCCACAAGATCAACTTCAACCAATACTAAGTTAATGCAGATTTAGGATACAAATTTTAAAGGCTTGAGATCAGTTTTATTCAAGGTTATGCTTGAATACATTCCCTTTGGATGATTCAAGGCTACTGGTCTTCATCATCTTGCAAAAATATGTTCCTTGGATGTCACCAAAATGTTGTCAAAATTTTCACCCCCATGCAATTTTAAACTACTCATCTAAGTTGGGACTTAGACACTTTTTCTTAAGAAAATATGCAAAAAACTAACCTAATATTCCACATAATGCAGTCACATAGTGTCATGTGGGTTCTCCTAACCTGCAGAACAAGGAATTATCAAGTAGGTACTTAGGTGTATTTTTGACAGAGATAGTGTTTCATGGAGGTTTTTAGTCTTTTGTGGCACTAAGGAAGTTAATCTTCCATGGACACCAAATAAGTCTCTCATGGATCAAATATATGTCAGAGAACCAAGCGGTTTCATGCCCATAAAATTTTTATAATTAGGATAATGATAGGATCCATGTAGCAATAAAATTAATGAGAAGCTTAGTGCTTCATGGTATGGAGAAACACAATGTCACTTAGACTCAAAACAAATAACATTATGCAGATTTTGTCAATTCCATGGAACTAAGGATGAATTCCACCAAATTAAAGGTTGTGATGCAAGAGATAAGGTTCCAAAAGGCGCCACATGGAAAATTAAAATCAAGTTCAAATGTGACTAAGGATGGAAACTGTAGGACACTTACTTAGTGTCCAACAAGTTTCTCAATTGAATTATTTTGTGGATTCTCACATAGCCATGGAATGAAGGAAAATAGTTGCATATAAAATGAAATGTAATAGGAAATAATACATATGCAACATAGCAATAAATTTCGAAGGAAAAGTGTGGAAGTTTTCAAAGCTGCAACAAAAATTTTGAAACATTAAAATCCATACAACAAAGAATAGTCGCAAGACAAGGTCAAAGACCACAAAATGTTAGGAATTAGTCTTAACATGAATATTATTGTGCTCCATATTAGAATAGTATTATTTAATGTGTTTAGAAAAATAATATGTGGAGTAAATAATTGTAAGTGAGTTTAACAACTCACGTAGGAATAATGTGTGAGAGATTGGGATAGGAGAGAATATAGGTTGTTAGAACAACCTATCTAAAATAAAGCTAGCAGTTATAGGGAGGCCTATTTACTTGTTTATTGTAATATTGTTTATCATGTTGAATTGATTGATTAATTAAGCCTTTGGATCTTCTCAAATATGGTGGTTTCCCCACATTTAGTATAAAAGTAGGTCATCATGGCCTCTCTAAGCATTGTTTGGCCTTCCATTCATTTTTTCTCCACATAAAAAATGGAAAGTGTTGTGTAGATAATGATAAAATTTCATTGCATTGTTTTTCAACTTACTTACATTTTGTCAACAATTCAATAGTACATACCACGTGTAAAAATTATTGACATTTTACATTCATGTGCATTGTCCTTCCCATCTCCATATTTTCCATTCTATCTATTGTTTTCACTCCATTCTGTCCATTATTTGCATAATCCTAAATATATAGCATATGTGTGTGTGTGTTTTAGGTTAGTAAAAATAAGAGTTGCAAATAAGAATAAACTTTGGATTTGAAATTTTTTTGTTTTGAATCAATGATTGATTACAGAGACCCCTATTTTGAGTTACATTTTTAATGATCTAGTTTTGTAGATATCTAATTTGCATTTTGAGAATTTGGAGGACCTATGTTACGAGACCTTGCATGCATGACACACATATAATTTCCTCCTACAATGTTTTTATCCCACGAGTTCTGGTGACCTTGAGCACTCCTGTGAGAACTTAATCTATTTACATAGATCTATATAGAGTTTGGGATCCCTTGCATATCCTTTCCTGGCATTGGGATCCTTCCAACCTGTAAGTTTCCCACGTGGATGAAGTGAAAATAGACATGGAGTGATTTTATTAATTTAAATCAAAAGAAATGGATATCTAAACATCATTCCCATCTAAAATAGGCTTCAAGTTTCCCATGTTTATTCTTTGTGTCCATGCGATCCATCCTAGATCAACACATAGCCTATGGAAATAGAATGGTGATGGAATCGGCCATAGCTGAATTGGATGGTCGGAGTTGGATTTTTGTAAAATTGCAGTTGTAGATTTGGGATATTTTTCTCGAATGAAATCAACTACGCAACACAATGTTCATATGAGTATTCGGACACTGTAGTTTGATGATATTGTGATCCCAAAGATAGATAGGTCTATTTTTAATGCGAGTTCCGTAAGTCAAAAGAAAAATTATTTGAGGTTGTGTTTCAAGACCATAGTAGGAAAAATCACCAAATCCAAATACTCGTCGAACCCCAAAAAAACTTGGCAAAAAATCACCAATATTTGGCCAATACTCGTGAACTTAAAAATACTCAAATTTCTTTAAAAACATAATATTTAAGCAAAACATAGCTACAAAATGTATCAAATGATCCCATAAAATGTTAGAGAAGTGTTTTCTATTAGATTTGAATACAAATACAATACAAAATCACATCATCATGCGAATATGACAGCCGACATATAAGTAATATGAATTTATGATGTTTGACTTTGAAAAATATCATCATAAATTTCATATCTATGCAAGTTACAATATCAATAAATTGCATTTTCCTCTTCCCCAATCTAGAGAAAATTGGGGAGAGGGTCTAGTGCCTCTACTAGTCCCCACACTTGGTTTGTATGTCCACACTCCTCCTAGAAGGTTGTGAATCGGGTCGATCATGGAACTAGATGGTGGTGCTTTGGTGGCTCCTCTCACCGCATGTTGGAGATCACCTCCAAAGATGTCATCCAATCCAATATCTCCTCGGAGTCCTGCTAGTGCTTCTCCCTCCATAGCCTCCCTCTCAAAAGAAGAAATCTTATCCGCTGTGAATGGAGGATTTTCCTCTTCTTACCCAGTCCACTCATTGTATGAATCAGTCTCATCCAAATCAATGAGCTGCTCTGATGTGGCCTCAAATTTTTTTGTGCGAAGCCGGAGATTGTATTACACAAAAACCAAGTCGTTGAGCCTTTTTTGAGTCAACTTGTTGCGCTTCTTGTGAATGGCCTCAAATAAACTCCAGTTGCGTTCACATCCAGAAGCGCTACAAGGTTGAGATAGAATTCTGAGGGCTAACTTTTGAAGATTTGGGGTATTCCCTCCCCAATCCTCCCACCAAGAACCTAAAAACAGGGATGATCAAACATTTATAATTAATTAATAAAATCAAATCTTTAACTAATAAGTAACTTGGTAAACATTCTAATTTTTATTACTTGGTGACTGTGTGGTTCTCCCTCAAATAGCTAGCACCAAAGAAAAGAGTCTCCCCCTAGCATGTTTGTAACTCTGCAGCTCTAAAATGACAAGGTCCCTTGTCTCAACATCTAGTATCATCCTCTCAATACATGTTGAAAGGCCCTCCATAACCTCTCCGTTCACATCTGTGAAGCTGTCGGAGTAGAAATACTTGGGGTTGAGGTAGTACCCCACTGCATGAATAGGTTGATGGAGTTTATTGTTCCACCTCCAATCAATAATCTCCTAAAAGGGACCATATCTGACGATATCCCCCCTATAATAGTTTTGGATAGACTCATTGGCCCTATCCATGGCCTCATATATAAATCCCATGGGGTTTTTCTCCCCATCAACCAAACGCAAAACTCTCACCAACAACTCTGACACCTACACACAAATTACAATGTAAGATTGCAAACTTACAATACATATTAGAAATGAAATAAAAAAGTGAAAAGTAGAACAATATATTTATAATTTAACAAATTAAAATAAAGGAATGAAATATAAATCAAAGTTTGAAATTACCTTGATGATCTCAATAGCTCTCTTTGCAAAGATATCATCAAAAACTATCTTTGCAACCCTCTCTCCATCAGCTTTCTTTGAATATTGTGAGTCTAGCCATGCTTGACTCACAAACATTTGTTTCAAAGATGTCAACAAACTAGAAATACTTTGCAACATCAAGAAGTTAGTTGCAAACCTTGTGACACCGGCTCAAACAAGTTCTTTCCCCTTTGTGTGTACTCTCATCAAGCTCAGAACCCAAGGGTGATTGTATATGTACTTCGTTATAGATCTTGCATCTTCTACAACCGGCCTCACCCAATCAATTTTTCCTATGTCCTTCAAAAGAAGGTCAATGCAATGAGTTGCACAAGGAATCTAAAAGAGTGATGGATGTCTCTCCTGTATTAGTCTCCTAGCCGCCACATATGCTTCTGCATTGTTTGTGATAACTTGCACAACATTTTGTACACCAACCTCTAATACAAATGTCTCTAACATAACACTCAAATTCTCTAAATTTTTTATTATGTTAGAGGCATCAATAGACTTTAAAAACACCATCTCATCGTTTGAAGATGCTAAAAAATAACAAGGGTGCATTTCCTTCCATTCGTCCATCCATCTGAAATAATGGTGGATCTGAATTTTTCCATTGTTTCTTGTGCTCTTCTAGCATGGTATTGGCATCTGCAATTACACCCTCAAGTGATTTCCCACTCAAATATTTTTGAGAGGGTTACTTGTACCCTTTCCTTGCAATTGTCAACATTGTCACCAAGTAATCCTAATATGGGCTCTTTGCCACATTGAATGGAAGGTTTTTGTAGTACCAAAAATTTACACAAGATTTATCCACTTCCTCGTGCATATCTTTGTTCTAGACTATACCTTCCAATGAAGGTTGTGCTCCAGGTGTTTTCCTTGCCACAAAAAAACTTGGTATTAATTTTCTCGAACTCGATGAAGATGATTTGCTCGAACTCAATGAAGATGTTCCTCTTACGCCTCTTCCTCTTCGTATGCGTGGACCACGAGTAAAGCCCACAATTTTTTCTACATCATCATCTAAATACTATTCCATTGCAGCCCCAAGTCTAATAGCTTGTGCTACGGCTGCCTTCAGCCTTGCCTTCTCTAGTTTCTTCTCCTCTAACTCTATCAGATCTACTCTAATCTCTCGCTTTGCCTCTTCCGACACGTTGGGGAAAACCGTAACATTTCAAAAACAATAGTTGAAAGGTGATATTTGAAATGATTGATGCCTCCATTCATTATTTTGTTATAGAAAGTGCAAAAAATTTCACCCTCACTAGCTCCGCGTACAACATACTTCCATGTTATGGAACGGGCATTCGGAGGAACGGTCCCTACTAGTGATTCAGATGTTGAACCTGATGTCGAGCCTGATGCCATTGTTAAGCTCTAATCTGTAACACAATGCACATTTTAAAAATTAGAAAATGTAAACGTAATTTAATTTTAAAAACAAAATGGGCCTCAATAACAAATTTGTGTAAATAAAAAAAATACATTACAAGAATTCAATTTTACATTACATGTATTTAGAATTACAAAATGAATAGATTACAATACACATACATAAAATTTAACTAGTTTACAATGAATTTGCGTAAAAACAAATACATACCTCTGGCTACAAATGAGTATAAAAAAATTACAAGCATTCAATTTTACATTACATGTATTTAGAATTACACAACGAATCAATTACAATACACATACATAAAATTTAACTAATTTATAATGAATTTACGTTAAAAAAATACATACCTATGGCTGCAAATGAGTATAAAAATTACAAGCATTCGATTTCACATTACATGTATTTAGAATCACAATAGGAATCTATAAAACCTAAATAATATACACAAAATTTGAAAAAACTTCAAAGAATTAAAAAAACTACCTCCAAATGTAAATCTCCAAATTCTCTCCTCGAACTCACTCCAAAATCCACTCAACAAAATCAATGCAAGCTCAAATGGTTGTGTGAGTGAAAATGAGGGAGTAGAGGGATTTTCTGAGCCAAAACCATGTAAAAAGTGGTTTTGCATGTACAAACCATGTTGGGCGAGTTTTACCCACGAACTTGCCAAGTTTTGGCGAGTACTCACCGAGTTAACTTGGTGAGTATTCCCCAAAACTCGGTGAGTTTTTTATCCTTTTCTAGCGAGTTTCCCTGCGATTTAACCATTTTACAAGTTTTTTGGCAAGTTTTTGGCGAGTTTTCAATCTATGTTCAAGACGATAGATGGAATTTTCGGTGTGTCGATATCCTCAATTTTAGGTGGGTTGAGGAACCTCAAAGGTGCATTTGACCTAAAGGATAATAATCATATCTTTTGAATGTTGAGAAATTCAAGGACTTATCTCCAATGGTGGATGAAAAAGCTGGCTTAAATCTCGTAATTCACATCAAAATTCTCCAAATAAATGTCTTAATTTTTGTATTGGATGTTTCCCGTTGGATTGGATGGTTCGAGTGATTATAGAAGAATATATTATTGGTGGTTATCTATCATTTTCATGAAATAATATGATGAGCGAGTGGTAGAAGGTTTGAACCATCTTGAGCGCCTTTAATGTTTTAATAAAGGAAAATTTTGTATCGGTAATTTTTTGAAAAGGGGAGAAGAGATATAATTCAATTTCAAAAAATTGTAAAGAGGATTAAATTGTAATTGGATGTATTTTTGGTCGTGAATCGGCATCTAAGAGTTATTTATCTTGAGGGGGAAACTATGAAACAACTCAAATGATGGATACATTAGATGATGTTCCTCACCCCGTGTTACCACTAAGAGGGGAATGTTAGAAATTAGTCCTAACATGAGTATTGTTGTGCTCTATATTAAAATAGTATTGTTTAATGTGTTTAGAAAACTAATGTGGAGTGAATAATTGTAAGTGAGTTTAACAACTCACGTAGGAATAGTGTGTGAGAGATTGGGTTAGGAGATAATATAGAATCTTAGAACAACCTTCTAATATAAAGCTAGCACATAGGAATTGTTATAGGGAGGCCTATTTACTTTTCTATTGTAATATTGTTTATCATGTTGAATTTATTGATTAATTGAGCCTTTGGCTCTTCTTAAATATGAGGGTTTCCCCACACTGAACATACTAGAAACATTCAAACTTAGAAAATCTACACAACAAAGGAGAAAAGAATAGATGGTTTAATGTATTGTGGTGATCAGAAATGATTTCGCGTATCATCTTGAGGGTGTAAAGGTCATGGGAAACCATGAAACATCAAGATCCTGCAAATTACACACAGGAGCCACACCTAGCTTTAAAAGAAATGCTCAAATAATTCATTGACCAAAATTTAATGAAGTTTTGGAATTTTTTTCCTCTCCTAGAAAATATGAAGGTGTGTGATTTGATCCATGTCAAGCACCCATACTTCTTTGAAAATATTTATCGTGATTGGTCCTTGGTGTTTGAATATCTTTTTTTTGATGCCTCTCTCTCCTTCTCTTTTATTCTTCTCATTTTCTATATGTATGAAGCTCATACCTCGTAAAGGATCCCTCTTTGTTGTAAGGATACCATGCCAAAATGGTGGATGACTTATTATGAGTTTCAAACCTCATATTTGGTCTCTGCAATGTATTATTTACCTTCTACCATAAATGTAACTGGTTGTGCATCTTTTAAGTAATAAAATATTTTGTTATGGCTCTCTTTCTATCATATACTTTTTTTTTTTTATTCTTTCCTCTGTGTGTCCTCCTTGGCATGTTGTGTGTTTTTTCTACTTGCATGATTTCTATTTTTTAATTATCAATACATGGGAAAGGTTAGCTTATGCGGTTTCAGGTTTGTGGCACGTTTTTGTGTCCTCTCTCCTCATGTTTTCTTCCCTTTCTTCCCATTTTGGAGATTGATCACCCCCTTTTTTGGTGTTATCAACTCCCCTTTTAGCTTAGGATCTTATTTTTTCATCTCTCTCTCCCTAGTTGTTGTATGTGTTATTGTAGGTTACTTGTAGGATTAGTTTTAACATTAGGTTAGATTGCATTCCACGTATTCTCCTAACACGTGGAATAAAGGAATACATAATTATCTAGAGTTTTGTCTCAAGCCACGAGTACCACACTTAGAGACAATCCCATATTGGCCCAAAATTCTAGATCTCCCATGATTTAGGCCAGGGAGAAATTTTGAGCTCCAAAAATAACATCTCTTCCTTTGAGAAATATAATAAAATACTTGTACCAGCTCTCAAAAATTTCTTTAAACCATCAAAGAAAATTTTCCATAATCTATTTAATTCATTCTCTAATTTTAGTTGGCTAGGGATGAAAATGTCTTCATCCATTAGGAAATATGTGTCTAGACTAGTATGCTCAAATGTATTATAAGGATCACACCTCCATATTTCCTTGACCCATTCATCCATTTATTCATGAGGAAATTTATCTCTTACTTCAAAAGGTTTAGGGTAATATTTCACTCCATCAACTTTAGAGGATATGACATAATTAATCTTAGTAGGCTTTGGATCATTTGTTTCTACATGAAAATGGAAAATTAGTTCATATTTTATCATGATTATAGTGTTATATGTAGTCTTAAGGAACATTTGATACCAATTACATGATAGATATCCCTCTACTTTGGTATTAAAATATCTAAACAAGTGATCCAGAGGACATTACAGAGGACATATATTCCCTAAATCTCCCAAGATTTAAATAGTGGAGAATATTACTTTGATATATTTCCTTTGACTATTTGAATGTTGAAAACGGAGTATGTATGTCCAAATGGTGGTTGGTCCAAGTTGCGGTCAACCCTAGGTGGGACCAGGTCAACTGGCGAGTCATGAAGTAGTGGCAAATAAAGATTGTATGAAGGTACAAGATGGTTTTTTTGGCCTCCAATATTCATTGTATGATATCGTTCATCTTCATCAGCAATCGATAAAAATATTTGCCACGTGGTGGGTCCTCAGGCCACCACATGGTCTGCCACCATTTAGCGAATAGTCAACTCGAGTGAGTTTTACTTTACTTGGAAGGCTATGTACATTAGCAAGTTTGAGTTGAAAGTGAGTTGTGCATGGAGCTATGTATTGAGTTATAATCGAGCTATGATTTTTATTGGGCAAGTTGGGTATCTTAATAACTCGGTGAGTTTCCTTATTAATTTGGCTAGCAAAGTCATGACTACATGACCTAAGCCATAGTTTGTTAGTGGGACAAAGGCTATTCAAAGTTGTATGATATTAACCACCTAGTCAATTCAATATGGGATAAAATATTATCCCTAGCCCATAGAAAAATGACCAAAGGAGACCCCCATAGGATGACTTGGCATCAATAGAGGTCGGCACGGACATATGGCACAACGTGGAAGACGGGGCAACGACGGGAGTGGTCAAAGCCAACGTGGCAAGTGCAAAGGTGACATGGATGGGTCATAGGGAGTAAAAAAATTACTAAACACAACGGTCGATAGATCATGGGGAGTAGGATTTGAACCCGCGACCTCCCCTTTTCATGCGGAGCGACCCAACCAACTCAGCCAATGAGTTGGTTGGGATATGGATGGCATGATAAGGGATTTAAACAATATTTTTGGGTCCTTTTCTACTATAAAAGGGACCCGACCCCTCTCCATTATAGAAGCTCATTCAAGCTTTATTCAAGCTCCTCCCGAGACATTTCTCCCATGCCCAAGCCCGAGGAGAGATGTGGGCATTTTGATGGAGAAATAAAATATTATAAGTCCTATTATATATTATATAGGCAATTATTGTGGAGAAAAATAAGACCTATCGTTATAGGCATTTTTGAGGAGCTAGAAAATTGTAAGCCCTATATTATTATATAGGCATTATTATTTTTCAGACCTATTTTAATATAGGAATTATGGAGAGGTACTAAGACCTATATCATATAGACACCATCTTCATTAAGGACTGATTATTATTAGCAAAGTGAAGATAAGACCTATTATCTTAATAGGTGAAAAATTATTATTGGGATTTATTCAAACTACCCAATAGGCCACATTTGATCCACACTTCAGAATGCAGAGCCTAGAGAATCAACTGGGGTGCCATCCGGAAGACCAATCGGTATACCAAAGGAGTTTGTGACTAAAGATGAATACGGGATCAAATTTACTATAAGTCAGGGTAGCTACTTGGTGTTTAGGTTCTTGTTCCAATTTGTATTCAGCATTATCTTACTTAGATTGTATTATTTGTTACATTCATTGAAGTAGATAATATATCAATTCTATTGATGAACCCGGAGACATAGGAATTCTTCCGAACTCCGTTATCAACCTATGTGTAGTGTGTTTCAATTCTTGCATTTCTTTAAGTTGATTTTAATGGGGTAAGTTCGGAAAAGAATTTAATGCCTATAGGGGTTTGTGATCGAGGAAAAACTTTCGGTCAATTTTCATATTAACAAGCACAAAAGCAAGATAGGGGCCGAGATATCTTGAGGAATAGTGATATTGGGTCAAACATGCAAGGTTAGATTAAGGTTTTTATGACACCCAAAATTTTCACAGTAGTAACAAGGGTATAATTCAAGCCAAGTGTATCAACAATTTTCTTAGGCATGACCATGTGCCTAACCCCATAATCAATCATAAAAATATGGACTAGATATTTACCAATGACTAATGATGTGTAAAATGGAGGGGGTTTATGAGCACAACTTGTATTATTAATATTAACTTGATAAAAATTGACTAGGGTTAGAATTATGAGTTATGGAAAGAAGCTTGAATTTCCTTAATCCTTCTTGTAGTAGATTCATCTTCCTAGAATTTTCAAAGCATACCATAGGGAGACATGAATATTTTTCTCTCTATTTTCTCAACAATATCAAGGGGTGTTGTTGCAAGTCTTTTGAATTATTAGTATCCATAAATTTATTTGTTTTCTTAATGGAAGGATAATTTGGAACTGTAAACACCCTATTTTTATTAGGAAGTTGAGGTGAAACCTTCACTAGTTTTGATCTTTCTCCTCTTGATACAATTGTCACTTAATCTTTATATTCTTGAACTTTTATCTCCAAGAGTATTTTCTTTGATCTTGTATTATAATCAAAATAAAATTATGATTATTGGATTCCCTCAACTTGATTGGAGCCACAAAAAAATTTCACATGCGAGTAGACTAGAATATCACTAGCCACTAAAGTAGATGGTTATGATGGATCATTCATTTTATTGGGATGTATAAAATAATTTTGAACTTCCAAGGCTTGTGTCATTGCTCCATGAGGGAAAATGTTAGAATCATGGGGTTGGGAGAAAGGATAACACCATCTCATATCTTCATCTATGTTATTTTACATATGGATGATTTCTCTATTATGATTAGTAGGATTTGGGTATGTCTAATTTATAGGCCTTGTAGGGTTGATATGGTTTTGGGTTTATGCTCTAATGGGTTGCTGGGCTACATTATATGTTTTTCAAGTATTTTGAGCAGGTTAATACTGTTGTCTCTTCATGGAAGTCATTTCATTTTACACATACTTTAAAATGACCTTAAACTCATCTAACTCATTAGCTGAGGTACTGGGGATGGTTTCCAATGGTTGTACAATAATAAGTTAGGGCTGAATTACAAGAATGGGGGTTAACTATGGGAATAATGTCATAAAGGGCCTTGGGGATAGCATACCATCTTGGATCAAATTTATCTAATACAATATTATAATATTAAACATATCATAAAGGTCTACATCTCCCATAGATCAGATCATAACAACAATATTATAATTTAAATCCCTAAGATAGTACAAGAAAGATGAATGTGAATAAGGACTTACCAAAAGTGGGATTTATCACAAGACTTCTAGAATATGTAGTCAAAATCATAAAGATCCTCGGTAGATGTCGTCTTAATTATTGCCAATTGTTCCATAAGTGATAGGTGGTCACTCTTATTTGAAATTGTTCTCACTAATATTTTCCCAAATTCATCCCATGTGTGAATAGAATTGGGAGGAAGGCTCTTATACCATGTCAAGGTTTTCCCTTTCAAGGAAGCTTCCAATAGTCTCGTTGTAAAATTTATTTGGGTTAGGTGGTGAAATGAGCACAAGTAGGTGATGTCCCTAAGATGATCAATACAATTAAAATGTTTCTCAGCTGTGAAATAGGGGAGAATTTTTAGATAAACACACAGGATGCCATTCCACACATTTAAATCCAGTGGGCTACTAACATTGAAGGCTTAGAAATCATGATTCCTTGGATGAGCAATGGTATTTAAGGGTTGAAGGTTACTTTGTAAGATTTGTGAATGGAAACTAAGTGGGGAGTGGATAGGAATCTCTTAGACTTACGGTTTCTCTTAAGTCTTTGTAGAGAGCTAATCCTACATTTTTTGGGATATAATTTTAAGAGATCAATAGTTTGTTTAGCAGCACTACTTCTTATGTTGATCCTTCTCATAATTCAAGGTGAATTTGAATTTACAAATAAGATATTATAGATTCATCAAGTGTTTAATAAAATAGATTTAGAAACAAAAAGAGATAAGACAACACAAAAACTTAGCTATGTTTTATAATAACATCCAAGAGAATACTAAGAAACATCACAATATGTAAATAAAATGAAAATATAGTCCTACTAGGCATGCCAAAAAAATTGGCAAAGAATTATGTTCACCCTTTTTATTTAGGAATTTATTTAAGTGTTTGAAGGTCTCTACAAAAATGGGAGTATATCTAAGGTGTGGGACCTTAACCCTTGAGATAAACCTCTAGAATAAGGATGAATCCTTTCCTTAAAATCTCTAGATTAACCACTACTCTAATATAACTAAAAACTCTACAAAGTTAAGGGGAAAAGGTACTAAAATTTAATAATAATTGTGATACACTAGAGTATGAAGGGGTCACTCTCCATGAGATCAAGGAAAAATGGAAGAACACATTGATAAAAGGTAACATATGAGCCAAAATCCACATTACATTCTAGAAGCCTTTAATCCTTTGTGTGAATGACATAACATACTTGAATTATGTAGATATAATTCATACACATCAAAGAATAATAGTATATAAAGGTGATACGAAATAACACAAGACAAAGGATAGATATGAATCACATTCATCTAGACATTATTGCTTAGAAATATAAAATCTATCACAATCATTGAGACGACAATGAATGTGTTACATAATTCAACAAAAGGGTTTGCACAAACTCAAAAAATAATTATGTGGATTTTCTTTACTTTCAAGATAGAATAGTTTCACATATGAAACTCATTACATTTAAAGAAGGAGAAGAAAGGAGAAGGGATGTTGGGCCCTTGAAATGACCAAGTACTTGAGGCATGAAGGGTTGTGGTGTAAATAAACATGGTGCGAAGGAACTCGTGGAAGTAAATTTTGGGGATACGTGAAGGCTCGCACCTAGGTAGGGTGGATTCGGGACTTAGTCACTTTTTGAAGAATGGGTAAATCTGCGATAAAGGAACAGACGAAAAGGTGACCAAATTCAGTTATGGATAAAGGTAAAATATGAAAGACTTGCAACTCAAGGAAAGGATATTCCAGGGCATCATTATGGTTATCATAACAGGATAAGGAGTTGAGTTAGTTATGGTTTAGTTGGCACCTACATGCTAAAGATACTCAAGTAGGGAAATACATGATGACAATTGGCATGTCTTGGATAATGATGAAGTGGTTAGAGGAGATTCATTCTAGTTCTTTATTATGTATTGTTTTGCATGGAAATTGAGAAAGTAGGTATGTGTGTAAGGAGAGTGAGAGAAAATGGGAGGATGGGTGTAATCTCTATAATGAAGCTATTATAGAGAATATATGGGGACTTTATTGTTGTATTAGCTCCATTCATGGATTCTTTAATGTATTTTGCTACTGTAATGTTGATGAATCAATACAATGGGTTATTCTAAACATTTAAGTCATGGATCTTGATCTGTATATTTTATTTTATGCTTGTGGATCCAAACCCTTATGTTCTTGATGATGCTCATGGTTCAGATCTATTTTCTTTCTGTGATCACAATGTTTCCCTTCTTATTATGGTGCATCTGTATGTGGGTCTGAGTTCTTTTGTATCTGTTATATAATGCATGTATCTATATATGTGAATTACTCATCCATTAATGATGAACATTCTTGTAAAGCTCACATAAAGGAGGGGCTCGATGCCTGCAGTGCCTCGGGTGAGCACCCAACACTGGGTGATAGGCCGACACGCTTGGGATTTTAAGGGGTTAGGGGTAAATGAGACTACATTTTGGTTCCATTGTCAAGACCTATTTTGAATTTGTTGCAAGAATGGTGAGGGATGGCAGAACGCCTGACCTTGGACAACGTGGAAACTTGGCTTAAAAACATGGAGGATGAGTTTTCTCATAGATTCAACACTGGACCTGAGTTTGATGCACATAAATGGGTAGAGGAGCATCTATATCATGAGCTCTATGAAACCTTATTTTTTTGTTTTTAGTGGAGTTGTATGAGTGGTTATCAACGTATGCATTGAGGAGAAGTTGGTTCTATCAACCTCATGTGTGGACTCAAGAAGATTATCAGAGGCTTCATGATGCTGATCTAGTTTGGACTCATGTTGTTGATCATTGGTGGAAAGGTGTGTTGACTAGTTACACGTTGGAGTACACAATCTCCACTTATTCTTTCTTAGAGGTTGTTGAGTTCATTTTTGCGAGAACCCAAAGGATATTTCTTACATGATTTACCTTTATCTATCAAGACCTTGATCATAACATTGAGTTTAGAAGTATTTCCCATGATAAATAAACTCCCACTAGACGTGGGGCATAGAAGATGGTGTGGTGAGAGATAAAGTATCCTATGGTGGAATCGAAAGAGAAGAGAGGTACATCAAGTATAATAAAGCTCAGGAAAATGATTTGGCGAGATAATGTGAGGTTTCTTGGGTGATGGATTTATGGAGGTAGACGTTGTGGGAAGGATTTGAGGTTCGCATAGAGGGCATGGGACCTGATAAGTTTGTGCTACCCCTTAGTGGAAAGTGTAGGAGAGAAATCCACTTGGATTATGGTGAGATCTTGTCATATGGAGAAAGGAGAAGGGTCATTTGTAGGCATGCATCTGGATCCACCTAGAAACTAGACCCTTGCGCTTAGTTTTCCAAGTTCTGAGAAAGGTATCACTAGTCCAGTTGGTGTTGGAGTTGGTAGGAAAGAAGCATCAAGTGGATATCATTATTCTTTGAGTTCTATGGTCGTGCACGCATTTCCTATATTTGGTGGTATCTTGTCCTAGTGTCATTTCAGTAATGTGTGGGTGCATAAAATGTGGGCATCATATCTGGGAGTAGTTCCATTTCACAAACCATTAGAGCTTAGTTTAGCTCAATGGTGGGAACACAAAGTAACACCACTTTAGGTCCTGTACCTACTATAGGGGGAGGATCTAGTGGATCTAGGAGTTCAGGAGTGAGTGGATCTAGTGGATCTGGTGGGGGAAACACTGGGGAAATCAAGTTTTTCACCTAGTGGACAAGGACCACAACCTCAGCAACACGTGTTCTATGAAATCTCACTCTAATTACTTTGGATTACAAGGGTGTTGAGGATTTTACAGAGCATGTTCATAAATGGGAATTGATATGGCACGTGAAGGGGATCACCGCCTCGAGTAGAAAGGCAAGCCAATTTATAATGATGTTGTAGGGATGTGACCATAGATGGTACTAGAAGTATGACCCACATCAGACAACAGTGGATTATACTGCATTGTGTGATGCCTTCCTTACGGAGTTTGACATTCATAAGTTTGAGAAAAAGAGCATCAACACATTGAAGGAGATCCAAAGAAGGTATGATAAAGAGTGTGTAGGAGTATGATGTGAATTTCAATACTCTCTTATCTAAGTTTTCCTATGACATCCATCCATCGCAACATGCTCAATGGTTCATTAGGGGGCTGATAACACCTTTTAGATGAGTACTTTCACATAATAATTTCACGAGATCCATATAAGGCCTTAGAGGCTACTTTGTGCGTTGACGCCATCGAGGGTTTTGACACTTTGGAGTGAGTCCATTTTATGAAGCTTAGATTACTTCTATGGTGAATTAGCTTGAGAAGTTATTTTACAAATTCAATGCATAAGACTCATAGTGTACTTTGGTGTACATACTTTGAAGTAGAGAGGCATACAAAATATAGTTTCCCTTGGAAGTTGGTGTGCGCCATAGCGTTGGACTATGAGATCTGTCATGGGGAGAATGATCTAAGTAGATGCCCATTGTTATAGTGCACGCTCCATAAGAATGTGTCCTATTATTGTAAGATCTATACATCTACTACCAATGATACTAAGGATTATAGATTAATAGAACAAATCCATGATGTCATTGATACTAGTGTGTGATAGACCGACGTTGCGAGAAGTTCCAAGGATGAGTTTCGTAACTACGAAAGATGCACGAATAGTGGAGGAAGAGGATTTCATGGAGGATTTAGAGGTTGTAATGGTCACGGTGGAGGAAGAGGAGACTTCCCCTATGGAACTTGTTTCAAATATGGATCTACAAAACATTATAAGCACAAATGCCCAAATTTTTTGGAATGCTCATGGTGTGGGAAGAAGCATAAGTATATAGAGTTCCCATATTTTTATAGACACATGGTTCAGAATCAGAAAAAGAAAGATAAGTGTGTGAGGATGGTGTGTGCAAAGTGTGTTGAGCCATTTTACATCCCTAAGGTGATGTCGAATATAGAGTTGGAGCCTGTTTTAGTAACTACTCGCATTGAGGCTGCACGCGCAAAGTAAATGCCAAAATAGAGGCCTATTATTACAAGAGAGGAGGTATTGCATGGGAAGTACCCTAATCGTACCTACCAAAAAGAGGTGTATCAAGAGACTATGGAGGTGATTAGGAGTCTACAAGGAGAGATTCAATGTTTGAAGGAGTAGTCACAAAAGTTGGAGCAAGAGAAGAACGTTGAAGCTCCTCAGAAGGATGTAGATGATATCAAGGAGGTGTGTAAGATGTTGTGCTAGGAGAACATCATTCCCCTATTAGGAGAATGGTTGAGAGAAAAAAAAAAAAATACCCCTTGTATTACCACGCGCTGGAGGTGGGTGTGAGAGGAAGATCCTACATGCTAACTTACCCCCTCATAGTTTGGACTATGACAAGGAGATCACATTGAATGTGGTAGTGGATGGATGGCTCTTGAGTAATATTTTGATTGATACAGGTGTAGAAGTTAATGTCCTCACCCTAGATGCATGGAATCAGATGGGGAGACCACCATTATAACCATCTTTGAATGTGTTGTACATGGTGAATAGGACTAAAGCCACTCCCCTTGGATTTTTGAAGAATGCTTCCATAACTATCCAGGGAGTCAAGTTCACTGGGGATTTTGAAGTCTTGGCACTTGCCAAGGTAGATAGTTTCCCAACATTACTTGGTTTCCCTTAGTGATATGCAAATGATTTTGACCTACATTTTAATAAAGGCTACATTAGTTTTGAGAAAAGGAGAAGCACATGATCATTTCAATAATTTATGGACACTTTGTGCCTTATATGGAACCATTGGGTGAAGAAGACTTAAACAAGATATATGTGTGCACCATCAGGGACCTGGAGTTTGTTCAACCATCAAAGGAAGGGTTCATTCAGTGGGATGATGCATAGTCTATGAGTGATACAACTAGTGTTGCTTGTGATAATTGGGTATGTGGCACATATGAGTTGATTGGGAGAGAGATGAAAGGTAATGTGACCCAAGTAGTCAAGGTGTATTCAGTCAGGCACCTGGGAGGAAGGAAGTTACTGATCTATACTAGAAAAGGTAACCTTGATACCTTTTTATGTGTGATGGAGGTACATTGGACCTGTGAGATAGAGTGAGGAATATACTTGTTTATACCTTGTGTGGGACAGTTACGCATTGGTGGATGACACATCATGATAATATTATGGAGTGGCGTGAGGTAAGGGTCGTGTTCTCCATTAGATTTCTAAGAAGTAATGCACCTACTAGGATACATGACTATGATGGGAAGGGGTCTGCCTCGTACCATGTTTAGGAGTGTGAGAGGACCTAGAGGGAAGGCCCAAAAGCCTTTCCCCTTCCTTGTGGGTGCACAAGTTCTATTCCACCTTGTAGGGTTATGCACATGCATGGTATGTTTATTTGGAGTTACGGAGACAAACAAGAAATTGGAAAGAGTTAACAATAGGTATTATTCAAACCTTTGAGTACTTATCTTCTAAACCATTAGTAAATGAGGCCTTGCAGGTGATCAAACACCTTACATTAGGAGATAGTGCTAAGGCGAGAGGACATTGTATTAGAATTTTTGGGAGAACCTGATATGGGGGTGTGCCTTGAAGAAGAGGAACCGGATGAAGTGTAGTTTGAGTGCGCCTTCCTAGAGAAGGAAAAAGGAAAATTGGTATACATGATTAATGATGAGGAAGTGGAGAACTTAGATGTTGATCATATAGAAGGTACATGCAAAGTATTAGATAGTGCAGATGAGAAGGCACACACCTACCATGAGCCATTAAAAATGAAGAAGGTTAACATTGGTACGGAGGAGGAACCAAAAGAGGCCATTATTGGGGATTACTAGATGAATCAAGAGGTGTCAAATATTATTGAGCTATTGCATGATTTCTAGGACTTGTTCCTACATGGGTACCATGAGTTAAAGGGGGTTCATCACTCTCTAGGAGAGATGTGGATCAAATTAAAGGAAGGGGCATGACCAGTTAGGAAGAGGCCTTATAGAATGAATCCAATTTTGTGCATGAAGGTTTAGGAGGATATTAAAATATGATAGCATCTGGTATCATAGAAGCCATTAAGGAATCTGAGTGGGTTAGCCCCATGGTAATCAACATCAAAAAGGATGGGAGAATACAAATTTGTGTTGACTATAGAGACTTAAATGTTGTGTGTTTTATTGATCCTTTCCCTACCCCATTCACTGAGGAGATCTTGGAAGGAGTAGCCGGGTGTGAGATCTATTCATTTACAGATGGTTTTTTTTGGGATATCATAAGGTTTGATTTACTAAGGAATACCAGGAAAAAACAACTTTCACTACTAACTAGGTAGTGTTTGTGTATACGATCATGCCTTTTGGACTGAAGAACGCACATGCTCTATTTTTGTGCATTGTGGTTTAGGTGTTTCATAACTTCATTCATAAATTTATCCAAGTCTAACTAGATGATTAGATGGTTTATGGATTAGTAAAGGATCATTGTGATAACCTGAGGCTGATGTTTGAGAGGTGTAGGTAGTTAAGCATCTCTCTAAATATTAATAAATTTATCTTTGCCACTCCTTTTGGCACATTACTTGGTCATATCATCTGCAAGGAGGGTCTATTGGTGGATCTTGCAAAAATTGTTGTAATTTTGGGGTTAGAGGAACCCACCAATCAAAGCACAGTACATGGATTTCTAGGGCATATAGGATATTATAGGAAGTTCATCAAGGGCTATGCCAAAATTTCCATGCCATTAGAGGAGTTGTTAAATCATAAAGGAAAATTCCATTGGGGTGAGGCACAATAGGTGGCATTTGATACACTGAAGGACAAACTCACTATTGTGCCCATCTTGTGTTTTCCCTCTTAGGATAGGCCCTTTCATGTACATGTGGATGCATTGGGTATGGTGATTGGAGTGGTCTTAGCACAACCTTGGAGAAGGGATTGTTGACCATCCCTTGTGTTTTGCTAGTAGGAAGCTAACTCCAACAAAATAGAATTATACTACCACGAAGCGTGAAGCATTGTCAATGATCTATGCGCTACACAAATTTAGGCAGTATTTACTGGAAATGCCTTTTATTTTCTACACAGACCATATGGCCTTGAAATATTTGGTGAACAATCCCATCTTGCAAGGGTGCATATGTCGTTGGGTATTATTATTTCAGGAATTTGAATTTACAGTTGTGGTAAACCAAGGAAAAGCAACTTAGGACCTGATCATTTTTGAGGGTTAATTTAGGCAAGGAAGAGTAAAGAATTGAAGACACAATGCCATATGCTTAGTTCATTAGGCTACTGATGCATGCCTTCTGATTTGGAGGACATTTCCATATTTTTATGAATGGGTGTGGCACCCAAAGGAATGAGGAGCTTAGAGAAGAAACAACTTTCCCATCACGTCATGCCCTACATGTTGATTAGTGGAGACTTGTATAAACTAGGATGGGATGAATTTTTGTGTTGGTGTGTTCTTAAACATCAATGCAAAGCTATTATGGAGGATGTTCATGGAGGTATTGTAGGTGGACACTATCCTGGGAGATCCACTTTGCTTGCGCGCAAGGTTCTAATGGCTATTTTATGGTGGGAGACCTTATATAAGGATTGCGTGGAGTATGCCAAGGGTTGTGACCATTTCTAGTGCCTTGGGAAGCTTAGGCATCATGCTGAAATGCCATTAAATCCTATCACTAGTGCGGTGTCGTTCGATAAATGTGTGATTAACTTTGTAGGCCCTATTTCCCTAGCTACGTGAAGGACAGGTCTGCGCTACATCATCACTTGCATAGACTATCTTACACAGTGGGAAGAAGTGACACCTATGAAGGATTCTAATGTAGTTAGGTTCTTGTGGGAAAATATAATCAGTAGGTATGGATTCCCACCGATTTTAATGAGTGATAGGGGTACTTATTTCCTCAATGAGATAGTTAGAATATTGTTGGAAGAATTCATGGTGGCCCATCACAAAACTACCCCTTACCACCCACAAGCTAATGGGACAACGAAATCCTTTAACAAAAATTGAGTCACACGTTGACCAATATTTTTGATGTTGGGAGACAGGATTGGGATGACAAAGTCTCTGCCATGTTATGGTCATATCGGATAACCTACAAAATGTTGAACAAAGCAACACCCTTTCAACTAGTGTCCTGCATGGAGGTTGTATTACTTTTTAAGTTTATGTTACCCTCCCCCTACATATTGCATGTGCGGGAGGTTTGGATGAATGTGCTTGAGGAACATATTAACAGGTTGATGCAAATGGACAAGAGATGTACCATAGTGTAGACACCTATAATTTAGCTCGAGCAATTTAAATACTTAAATTGCACTAATTATACCATTTCTCACAAATTGACAACATATCATCAATATCGCACATTTTCTCTACTATCATCATTAATTAATTACATTACGTTAGTTAATTAACTCTTCTATATAATAACGATGCTAATTAATGACCTTACGTTAATCAACTCCCCTTTCTATCTAGATTAATTAATTATTTCTAATTAATTAAGATCCCCTTTCTATCTAGATTAATTAATTATTTTTAATTAATTAAGCTTCTCTTTCTATCTACATTAATTAATTATTTCTAATTATGCTATGCCCTTAATCATATATCTTATATTGGATGTATATAGCTGACTTGTGGCTATCATAACTTCTTATCATTATGTATCTCTTTCATATATGTTATATTTTCATTAGTGGGCCAGCCTTGGTGTTGGCCATAGCATAGGAATAGTATATATAGGGGTTAGTATGTAGTAGTTGATCATCATATTCAACATTTGAGTCTTATTGTCTAGTTTGGAGGTTGCCCCCTCGAAGTGGCTAAGCTATTCTTCTTGCACATTGAGATCATTTATCTAAAATATTGTGTTCATTGGTGTTATATTGCTGCTAATAATCAGATTTATACAAGTAATTACATTATAAGTGGTATTAGAACTTGAACTCAGATTAGCACTTTGCATTAAACCCTAATTATGAAGGTTCATCCATATCTCAAAATCGGTCGTGAATTTTTTTGTGTTGTGGCGAAATCAGTCAAGTAAGCTTCCCTCCAAATTTTAAGAATTTTTGACTTATTTTGCAAACGTTATAGTGGTTTTATGTTTTTCATAATTCGGCTACCTAGGGTGTAATTTGTGGAATTTTTCAAATTTATTTACATTTCCAGAAATAATATTAAAAATTATTTTGAGTTCTTTCTTTGAGTTTTATAAAATTTGGCCAAATTCCTATTGAAATCCCAAACCCTAAATTTCGACCTTGATCCTTAAATCTTACCATTTTGGGGCATCATGGTTGGGCCTTCGACAAGAGGCAAAAAGAATCCCATCACTCCAGGTAAAACCCCTGATAAGGATGAGATAATAGTTGAGGATTTAGAGTCATAAGGGGTATCTACAGAGTCCTCAGGGTTAGGGTTTACTTCAATTGACCATAAGGTCATATATCTTGAGTTAGAGTTGCAAAACCTCAAGGGTAGAGTGGCTAGCAAAGAAGATGTAGAAAATATTGGACAACGATTGGAGGATTTCATTCACCAATTTAGTTACAATATCATGGGTCATCATATCCTTCCTAATTAGGCACAAATCAATCATATTCATATTAACTAGGGTGGATCTTTAGGTCAAAGTAAGAAACAAACTAGCCGGGGGGATCTTAACATTACCAATCCAAATACAAACACTCTACAAGCCTATAACATGATTCCAAAAGTGGAAATGCATAATTTTGATGGAAAGGATCCACTCAATTGGATTAACCAGATGGAGAATTTCTTTGATCTTCATAAGATTCCATCAGGACAAAAGGTTACCATGACATCATTATATCTTGAACCTGACCAATTCATTTGGTATCGATGGTTATGTGCTCAAAGGAAAAAGAGTGGCCTCAATGTTACATGGACAATATTCACTGAATATTTTCAATTACACTATAGTTCTAGTGTGTCGAGAATTATTTCAGATCAATTAGCAAAGCTTAGACAAATAGGAATAGTCAAAGATTACATCCATCAATTCTAAAACCTTTCCTTACAGGTGGAAAATATTCCTGAAGATAATTTGAATGACTTATTTATTGCGGGTCTTAAAGCAAAAATTGAGACTTAGGTGCATTTATTTAATCCTCATAAGGTTTTAGAATTTATGATTATGACACGTAGGGTAGAGGAAAAATTTCTTTCAATAGGAAACAAACTGTCAATAATATCAAAGATCGTAGCACCCTTCCACCATCATTTCCTTGGCCAGTGAGACTAACACCTCAAAAAATTGATGAAAAGAGAGCCAAAGGGTTATTTTTTAATTGTGACAACAAATTTGGACTAGGACATAAGTGTGATGAAAAGAAATTGTTCTACATTAAGGGACCTATCTTTTGAGAAGATGAAGAGGTAGAGCCAAGAGAGGAATTAGGATATCCCCAACCAACAATATCATGTCATGTAATTTCCGGTATTAGCACTCCCCAAACTCTCAAAGTAGTTGGATTCTTAAAAAAATAGAGGGTAACAAAAGATTGATTGATTTGGGAAGTACTCACAATTTCATCAATCAAAGTTGGTGATATGCTTGAACTAATTTGTTTATCCAGCTCTAGAATGTCAATTCATGATCGATGGGAAAACTGTTTAGTTGTTGAGAAAAATTCCATAACATTAATCTCTCCATGGGAGATTACTTGCTAACTAGCACTATGTAAGCCATTTCCATGGAAGGAGTAGACATTGTGGTAGGAGTTCGATTGCTTACCACCTTGGGAACCATTGAAATGAATTTCCAAGAGTTGTTCATGCAATTTCAGTCAAAAGGGAGGAATTTTAAACTAAAAGGACTAAGAGAAAAGTCCACACAGATGGTAAGTTCTCATCATATGTAAAAATTTCTTAGAAATAGTGCGAGAAGGATTTGTCGCACAACTATTTTCATTGAAGCACATCATTACATTACATTTATACCTGTACATATGAAAGCAGTTATAGATGAGCACTCAGTGGTGTTTGGAGAAATGCCTAAGGGTTTGCCTCCAAAAAGAGACCATGACCATGCCATCCAGCTAGTACCAGGGAGTCAACCACCCAACATCAGACCTTATAGGTACCCCTATATGCAAAAGAGTGATATTAAGAAGATAGTTTAGGAGATTTTAGAAGCAAGACTTATTCATCATAGTCAAAGTTCTTACTCTTCTCTGTAGTGATCATATAGAAAAAAGATGACAATTGGCACATGTGTCCAGATTACAAGAAACTCAATAAGTACACAGTTAAATATACGTTTCCTATTCCTGTAATTGATGATTTGTTAGATGAGTTACATGGTGTTGTTTACTTTACAAAACTTGATCTTCATTCTATGTATCATCAAATTAGAATAAGGGATGAAGATATTCATAAAACAACCTTCAAGACACATTAAGGACACTATGAGTTCTTGGTAATGCATTTTGGACTAACATATGCACCCTCTACATTTCAAAGCTTGATGAATTCCATCTTTAAGCCATTTATTTGAAAGTTTGTTTTAGTGTTCTTTGATGATATATTAATCTATAGTAAAACATGGGAGGAACACTTGCATCATGTAAATAAGGTGTTGGAAACTCTTGAACAACATCAAATTTATACAAATCCCTTTAAGTGTTCTTTTGGAGTCAAGAAGGTTGAATATTTAGGTCACATTGTCTCTTATGAAGGTGTTAAAGTGGATCCTAACAATATAAAATACATCCTTGAATGGAAGGTTCCCAAAACCCTAAAAAATATCCGAGTATTTTTGGGGCTTACAGGTTATTATCGTAGATTTGTAAGGAATTATGGCAGCATCATAGCACCACTCACAACTTTATTGAAGGACTCTTTCCTTTGGAAAGAGCAAGCTACTGTGGCCTTTGAGAAGTTGAAGGAGGCTATGTGCACCACTCCAGTTCTAGCCACCCCAGATTTTTCAAAAACATTCATAGTTGAATGTGATGATTTAAGGTATGGTATGGGGGTAGTACTCATGCAAGAATGGAAACCCATTACCTTCAAGAGTGACCAATTCAAAGGTAAGAATATCTCTAAACCAATTTATGAGAAAGAAATGTTAGAAATACTTCATACAGTGAAGCAATGGAGACCATATCTAATGGGATGACATTTCAAAGTAAAGACAGATCATGATAGTTTGAAATAATTCATAGAGAAACATTTATCATCATAAGAACAACATAAATGGGTCTAAAAATGTTGGGGTATGATTTTGAGATAATATACAAGAAAGGGAAAGAGAATGTAGTTGTTGATGCTTTATCTCTGAAGGATGAATCTGCCCAGGCATTGTTGTGTACCATATCTATATTACAAGAGGATTGGATAGAGGATGCAAGGTATGAATGGAAAAATGACCCAGGTACACAAAATCTCACTCGAATATCCAAAAAAATCCAAGAATGTCGAAAAAAATTGTATGTAAAGGAGATGTTTTATGTTATAAAGATAGATTATATCTATGTAAGAATTCAATCCTTAAAAATAGGTTCTATCTAAGCTCCATGCTTCTCCAAAGAGGGGTTCATTCTCTTCTTCTTAAATACTTATCATTGAATCAAGCATGACTTTTTATGGGAAGGGATAAAAGGATATGTCTAAAAATTTTGGCAGAATGCATGGTTTGTCGAAAAATAAGGGCAAAACAATTAAGCCCCCGGTATTTTACAACCTCTATCTATTCCTAGCCATACATGGGAAGAGGTGTCCATGGAATTCATAACAGGATTTCCTAAATCAAAAGGTAAAAATGTAATCATGGTGGTGGTGGACAGACTCACCAAATATGCCCATTTTTGTGCTTTATCACATCCATTTGTTGCGAGTACAGTAGCATGGCCTTCAAGGATACAATTCAGAAGCTACATGGGACACCAAAGATTATAGTAAGTGATCGAGACCCTATCTTTACTATTAATTTTTGGACTGACTTGTTCTCATGCTTGGGCACACAACTAGCTCATAGTTCCTCTTATCATCCCTAGTCTGATGGGAAAACAGAGGTGGTAAACAAGTGCTTAGAGGGATATCTTCGTTGTTTTACATCAAATAAGAAAGCGAGATGGGTCCAATGGTTACCACTGGTAGAATGGTGGTATAACACCTCCTTTCATACTTCATCTAAAATGTCTCCTTTCTTGGCATTATATGGGTACCATCCACCATCTATCACTTCATCTTTGAGATTCTAGCCAAAGGTTTGAGCAGTTGAAGAACATATTCAACACCAACAAGAGGTGCTTTCTAGTCTCAGGGAGAATTTGGCCATGTCACAAAACCGCATGAAGCAACAGGTAGACCAACATCGCAGTGAAATACATTTTGAAGTCGGTGATTGGATTTTTGTGCGTTTACAACCATATAAGCAAATGTCCTTAAAACAACAGAAAAAGGATAACAATATTTCACCTAAGTATTATGGCCCTTATCAAGTGTTACAGAAGATTGGAAATGTATCATACAAACTGGAACTTCCTCCAGCTACTCAAATTCATCCATTCTTCCATGTATCTTTCCTAAAGAAGGTAATTAGACCAACAATATCAACCCAAACAAGTGTTTACCCAAGCTTGATGAAGAGGGCCAAATCATCCTAGAACTAGAATGCATCCTCCGGACATGCACTAAGCAATTGAGGACAAGGGTCATCACTAAATATTTGATCAAGTGGAAAAATCTAGATAATTAAGAAGTAACTTGGGAGGATGCAAATTTCCTAAAGCAAAGATCCACATCTTCCTAACATTGGGGACAATGTTGCTTTGAAGGAGGGGTATGCTACGCCCTTAATCATATATCTTATATTGGATGTATATAGCTGACTTGTGGCTATCATAACTTCTTATAATTATGTATCTCTTTCATATATGTTATATTTTCATTAGTGGTTCGGCCTTGGTGTTGGCCATAACATAGGAATAGTATATATATAGGGGTTACTATGTAGAAGTTGATCATCATATTCAGCATTTGATTCTTATTGTCTTGTTTGGAGGTTGCCCCCTCGAAGTGCCTAAGCTATTCTTCTTGCACATTGAGATCATTTATCTGAAATATTGTGTTCATTGGTGTTATATTGCTGCTAATAATCGATTTATACAAATAATTACATTACAAATTAATTAATACCCCTTTCTATCTAGATTAATTAATTATTCTTAATTAATTAATTCTCTCTTCTATTTAATCAATAAATCATCATTTATTTGATTAAAATCCTCTCATAACATAAATCATACTAACTATTCCTCTAAAAAAGCTTCTATAAGCTTGCACACCTATTAATTAATCACTTTGGTTAATTAATAAATCCCCTCAAACCCCATGAGTCACTAAAGGAAAAAATAAACTCTCCTAAGGTTGACTCAACCCTTTCTAAACCTCCCTTATCCACAACTAACCCAACCTCCCTATTATCCCACATGTAAAGGGATGTAGAGATTCTTTTATCCATTAGGATATATAAGGATCCCTCCTCCTACCTTTCTTCTTACACCTAAATGAGCATAGAGCCTAAGTTATAGCCATTTTCATCATCTTAGAGTATTCTTCATTGGAGGAGCTAGCTATCTTCATCTCTTTCATTCGTCTGTCTAAGATTTTGAAGTCATATGGAGATATGTCAAATGGTCTTGTAGCCATGGATTGACAAGACTCCATTCTTGAAAACCTTAGGATTTAAACATACAATCAACCCTTTTATTTCTAAGGATTTAAATAGGTTCATTTCATTTGATAAGCATTCAATAGAGATAGAGATTAATGGATTAACATGTTAGTTTGAATGTTTATTCATATTCTAATGCAAGG
Source organism: Taxus wallichiana var. yunnanensis (assembly GCA_018340775.1). Lineage (NCBI taxonomy): Eukaryota > Viridiplantae > Streptophyta > Pinopsida > Cupressales > Taxaceae > Taxus > Taxus wallichiana. The sequence continues at coordinate 81,794,594 of CM031234.1, forward strand.
ATGTTGGTAGATTAGTATTTTTAAATCTCTAAGCATGATAATGCATAGATTTTGATTTAGATTTGTTTTATGACTACTATGTGTTAGTTATAATTCTCTTTTCATAGATATCAAATTATTGCATACATTTTGCACACCCGGTGGGACTTACTCTATTGTCCTTTGCACTTAATTTCAAGTTTTTGTAGTTAAGTTTCATTTTTGGTTACTAACCCTCTTTTGCACATGTTGATCTAACTTGTTTTTCTTAACTTGTTTTGTTGAGTTTGCATGTGTTTATTATTTATAATAGGTATAAAGGAGGTGAAGTGCTGTCAAAATTAGAAATTAATGGTAAAATTTCAAGATTTCTCCATGTTTTCATGTTTAGAGCTTCATTTTTCAACATTCTACATGTTAGTTTTGTCAATTTCTTGAAAATATTAAATTCTTGAGCATGTAGGTTAGTGTTTGATAGTGTTGAGTCTTCTATTTACATATTAATGTGGTGGGTTGCTGTAAAAATTGAATCTTGTTGAGAAAATTTAAATATTTCTCCATATTTTCATTTTTAGAGCTTACTTTTTCATCATTCTACATGTTAGTTTTGTCAATTTTTTGAAAATCTTAAATTCTTGAGCATGTAGGTTAATGTTTGACAACGTTGAGTCTTCTATTCATATATTAATGTGATGGATCGTTGTCAAAATTGAATCTTAGTTGGAAAAAATTGACCATTTTGCATATTAAGGGACATTTTTTTGACATTTTTGAGTGCATGTCAAGTGCATACTAGTGAACATAAGAGCATATGTGTAGCCCATCTTCCGAAGGTCATAATGTTTGCTCTAAAACTCAAAATGACTTCATTTTTTTTCATTAGAAGGGTACTGAAGTTAACTATACAATGAAATCATAAATTTAGGATTTATACTTACAAAAATGATAGGTTTTCCTTTTATTTTAAAACTGGTCATTTTCTTACATGTCTAATGTTTTGATGAATGTTATATTCCATGTTTTACTTGATTTAGACCAAAACTTGTGTATGATATTCTCTTGCAGCTTATGGCATTCTTGAGAATTAAAAATAAATTTGATTTCTATCTTTTAAACATTTGGATTAACTTAGAAATTTGATTATTCATTTTTCTTAAGGAACGAACCTTTTACAAAGCATTTTTCTATGGTCATTTGATTTGAAGTTTTCAATTTCTATATGGTAAAGGTTAAATTTTTGTATGCTCTTATCTTGCACCTTAGGGTGATCTTGAGAATCAAAAGCAGCTTTAGTCTTCATTTTATGACATTTTGTAAATTGGAAACTTCATCTTTCATTTTTGGTTTAAAGGAATGAACATTTATCAAGCTTTTTGTATGGTTCATTGATTGCAAATATTTTATTTAATTTTTAGTTGGATTATTTTTTGTGTATGATCTTCTCTTGCATCCTTGGATGATCTTGAGAATCAAAATCAACTCTTAATCCTCTTTTAAATAATGTGATTTGCTTGGAGAACTACTAATGCTTGAGTGCATGGCCTAAAAACACTTGTCAAATAAAGGAGTTCGAAACAAAAATTTCTAACTACACATGTATTTTAGATTGCCAAATAAAAAATGACTAAACCACATTAAGTATAAAATATTAAAAAAACACACCACATTCAAAACACTTGATTTGTAGGTTCGGATAAGGGTACGCCCTGTCATCTGCTTAAAACCCTAACATAACCCCTTTGGCATAAGCCTTAAGCTACATTATGGGTAGTCCTAGGAACCCCAAAGTATTCCACGCAAGAGGGAACCTTGTGGATGAAATGGGAAGTGCTCTACACAACCTACTTGACTAGTATTACCATTTGTGAGATTTAACATCAAAGTTATCTGTATCATGACCCCAGTGAGAGTACATGATGGACAAATTTATTGCCCACTATGCTTGAAGGGGGTAAAGTAAAGCCGAGATACTCCAAGAATTAGTCAGTGTGACTTTTCTTGGAAAATCAAGCTCGCTCTTAGATAACTTGTGACACCTAGTTGAGTGAACCACCTAGGAAGCTATCTTTGACCAGGAGCCAACTTTGACCATATCAAAACCAATTTGAGTTGGGAGCCATTGTTCATCACAAAATGTGTGAAGTGTTATTTTATCTTAATTTTTCACTTTCTTAAAGGAGAGGCAAACCTCTGCCGAAGTGAGGCCAACATTTTTCACCCTCAATTGAGCTAATTCCTTCACTTTCTTTTGAAAATTTGTTGATCAAAAGAAGAGTGACTACCCTTGCGTTGATAATTGATTGTATTTGTCACTTTTGTGTCCATTTACACTCATCCATGTTTACGAATGAATTGTTAAACGTCTAAAGTGTGTGGAGACATTTTCATATCATTGGTAGCCTTTGTGATCTTGATACCCAAGTCAATATCATCATCGTAGTTAGGCTTGGTTCATCACCTTGAATCTCCTTTGAATGGTTATGTTTTTATATCCCGTCACTACAATTTTGATATTTCCATCTTATTTCTTGTAAAGTTGACCTAAATATCTATATTGTGAGGTTACGCTATGTACACTTTAACAATTCCTAGGTATACTCTAGCTTTAGTTTGATTCTAATTACTACCTCGATTTTGAAAAGTGTTAAGTGTTACCATTTGTGTGTGTTATATCAATATCATCTTGATATCAATACCTTACTTTCTCATAAAGTTTGGTTAACATATCTTGGTGAAATTGTTGTGTCACTCACAATCGTAACTAACACTTTTTGGAATATAGGTCTTGATTGGATTTGAGCTTGCTTTTAGTATACTTTGTTTGGAGATTGTTAACTCCTTGTTATTACTTACGCCTTGTTCATTTATTTGAACTTGACATAAGTAGTGACATTTTGTTAATCATCTTACGACACCAACTACCTTTTTGAAAATGGATTTAGGAAGTACATCATTTGATTGATTGGTTTGGAACTAAACATTGTGTGATTGTGTCTTGTTTATCACTATTGACTTATTCATTTAGAGAAATCACTTTGTCACATTGGTACTTTGACATTCATTATAATTCTTAAATTTTTGAAATTCTTTTTACATTTCACTTAGGCTTTTTCAATATCTTTTGAGCACATTCAAAACACCTTAGTGAAACTCTCATACGTCATGGCCCCTAAAACAAGATTAGGACTCAAAAAGTAGGCTTTGGAAACAAGACAAACACAAACTTGGGAAACTTCAAACAAACAAGGGTCAAATCCCTTTATTGGCCATGATCTTGGGCCTTTATTCTCTATAGAAAAATAAGTAGAGGAGATGGTTGATCATAGTGGTGATGAGTTAGAGTCACCACATGCAAAATTTGACTTTGAATCTGCCTTGTTAGATGAATTCCTTTATAAAAACAAGGATAGGATGTTATCATGAGTGGTGGAATTAGGAGCTATAATTCCTATAGAACATGAGAAAATACCACCAAAAATGAAGCTAATGAGGAAGAACAACCTCTCATTAACATGGATGATATCCTAACTCCCGACCACACTTCCACGTCAAATGTAGGAAACGATAATGTGGTGGGTTACAAAATTCCCTTCATCAAGATACCATATAAAGTTAGGATAGAACATGAGAATGTAGAAAAACCCACACAGGTGAAGAAGAAGAAGAAGAATATCTTGAGGGAGAAGTAAATATTCAATAGTAAATCCAAAACCTTAGTAGAAAATTAACGTTGCTCACATCTCATGTATAAAAGGAAACGAACAAAAATGTGCATAAGACTAAACCTAAGGTCAAAGCTAGTGAACTTCGCATGGAAAATCAAGAAGGAGACAATATGGAATACAATCATGTATATATCCTTTCTTCTCCTACTAAAGAGAAATTAATTGTACAAGAAATACAATCCATGAAAGAAATACTTATGAGCCTTCATGAAAGTAATGTTGGGAACAACAGGAAATACCAATATGAAGAGTTATGCCCCCATCTCATTAAATAAAACTATGACACTTCAACCCTTCCCTAAGAAGTATGACATGCCAAATTTTGAAAAATATAGAGGAAAGGCGATCCACAAGATCATGTGAAATATTTTTACATGGCATGCCAAGAAGTGGCATATAATGACAATTACCTCATACGAATCTTTCCTAAGAGTCTAGGGGGACAAGCCTTAGAATGGTTCACTCACTTACCTCGTGGGTCTATCTTCACATGGCCTAAATTGGTAGAAAGGTTTTTGATATTTCTCATAAAACATAGAAAGCAACATAACCATGGCATACTTGTGTGGTACTAAACAATGCCCCAATGAAACATTCGCTAGCTTCTTGCAAATATGGAAAGGGATAGCTAACCGCTTCCCTTGCACATTTCCTAAAAAATAACTTGTAAGTATCTTCATGCCCAATATAAACCTAGACATTGCTTTCCATTTGTAAATGCATTGTGTTCATACCTTTAAAGAGGTCATTGAAAAGGGCATACAAATAGAAAAAACCCTCATTTCCAAAGGAACCATCAAATCATCTTCTAAAGATCATCAAAATGCCAAACCAACGAAGAGCCAAAAATGTTTAACAAAAACAATAATGTGGTGGGAGACGGAATCAAAATTCCAAATGAGTACAAATGGTGCAAGTTGTTCAACCTTTTAAACTGACTAAAGGGCCTATTCAACCACCACCTAAACGTAGAACATTCACTCCTCTCAATGAGCCTTTGTTTGCAATATTGAAGCAATTGGATACAACTCACATGGTGAATTATCCCATGACACAACCTTTTGATGAAAATTATCTAAATCCATCATGGTATAAAGAGCATGACTATTGTGATTTGCATCGTGTCAAGGGACACAAGAAAGACAAGTGCCTAAGACTTTATCACTACATCCAAGATCTCATTGACAATGGAGAGATAGAAGTTGACACCCCAGAAAAACTCAAATGCCAAATGAAAATATGGGGATATTCAAAGAACCGTTCCCTAAACATGGTAGGTTAGATGAGAAAAGGTCAAATCAAGGAGAGTCATCCAAAATTTACAAGGTTGCGAACTACCTCTATACTAAGAGTGAAAATAATCACTATGATTCACTCATTAGATGTATTCACTCTTCCAATGACCATGTGAATACCATTCGGATCAAGGGAAAGTATTGCACTGTGGTAACAAGGCATGCTTGTATGATGATCCCCAAATCCTCTCCATCAATCCCGTAGGATAGTTGGTACAACCTATTAGAAAAACTTGAGAAGACATCTACCAAGATTTCAATCTTGGATCTTCTTAAAATATCAAATGTGCATAAAAACATCTTGTACAAAACTCTCTAGGGGTCAAGAGTGCCAATGGAAGTAGACCCTTTGCATCTTCAAGCCGTGGTGGAAAACATTGCACCAACTGAATACATCTCCTTTAATCATAAGGAGATCCCTAGTGAGGATCATACACATAATCTCCCCTATATATTGAGGTATTTTTACCCACCTGAAGATAAAATGGGTGCTTGTGGACAATGGATCAGGGTTGAATATATGCACTTTGAAACTAATTAAATAATTGGGACATACAGAAGAAGATCTAGAATCCCATATTATTACCATAACCACTTACGACAATGTAGAGCGGAGTCAGCTGGGACAATCACATTGCCAATGGAGGTAGGACCAACTTGTCATAATACAAAGTTTCATGTCTTAGACTTGGAACTTCCATATAATATGCTTCTTGGCCACCCATGGATTCATGTCATGTAGGCCATACCATCAACATTCCATCAGTGCATCAAGTTGAAACAAGAGGAACACATTGTTACAATACAAGGAGATCTAGAACCCTTTACTCACTGTAGATCTCTCAATAAATTTTCTTGTAAGGGTAGATATATGTGTAACTCTACTAATATAGTTATTCCCCTTTAATTAGAAGCTATGGAATCATGGGTAGATTCATACTCCCTAATTTCTTGCACCCATGAAGCTTCTACGTATACTTCTTGATCAGGCAATTAATTTCAATGTCAAATGTTCCCTAAAATTCCCTAAACCATTCTAGTGTAGAAGATCATCTTGAGATCTTTCCAACAACTATGAGAACGTGAAAAACGGACACTTTGAGCTCTAGTTATGTCTGGTCAAAGCTTGGTCAACAAGAAAGTCAACTCTGTTCAACTAGTCAATATTGGACCAATGACACTGTGACACGTGGTGAAAAGGCAAAAGGGAGTTTTTTGTTGGTTTTCGATCACCGAGTCTTTGACGAGTGTAAAAATGGTGCACGGGAACAAGAGGCTCAACTTTTATTATGGAGGGGAGCCCGACCGTCGTGTGGACTATGGTATTATCGCCAACGTGGTGGGTCCACAAGCCACCACGTGGCTTGCCACCACAAGTTTGATTTGCCTATCGAGGGTCGACAAGTGGTATTTATTGCCATATTTCATTTGGAATGTCATTATATTGCTTGGGTCGAATATCATATATTACCTTTGTAATTATTTGGCATTTTAACGTCCATGTCATTTTTTATGTGTTCGGGATTTTGGGCTAGTCAACATTGCCACATTATCTCCCAACATATCCGCATATTTCCTAGCAACTCAGAGTGTCAAAAACACTCACCACAACCAACGCAAACCATTTGGGGCCAACCAACAATGCACCGGTTTCCACTTAACTCGGCGGTCAAACCTTATCATATTGCCAAACAACCCTACTACATAGCTCGGCCCATATCACGGGCATTTCAATACAAGAAAACCCATAACCTTTGCAACATGGGTAAACAAATAGCCAGCTCACCACTATTATGTGGCCAAACAAAAGGTGAACAGGTGTGGCCTAAGCCACGTTTAAAATGGTGGGTCATTTTATATTTAAACCTCCAACCATGACTACCTCCGCTCAATGTGGGATATCTCACCCACATGCAAAATAAACTCCGCCATAATGCATGCCGCCGGGTCTTGAACCCATAACCTCCGCTGCCCAAGACCAATCCACCGACCAACTCACCTAGAGGCTTGGGCGGATTATAAAATGGGTCGCTTCAACTTATACAAGGAGAGATAGGTCTATGCAAAGGAGGATAAGGAGTAGATCTCTGAAAACACCATTTTTGAAGGCCTTGCACTCAGAATGGGAACTTGGAGTAAAAATATGAAATGAAGGAAATTATGAGAAGATTCCAAAAATATAAGATTTGATGTTTTTGTTGAGTTTTAACCTATTTTTGGAAGCTTTGAATGCAGTTTTTAACAAGGATCTACAAGACAACTAGTTGGAAAACACGAATTTCAATGCACTTCTGGTCCGAATTGTGACTTGGTGTAAACATGAAAAATGTTCATAATTTAGAGATGATCTCAGATATATGATTTTTTTCATAGAATGTTTTTAAATCTCCATTTTAGGTGTTTTTCTAACACAGTTGCAGGGAGATCACATTGTGAAAACACTGTAGGAGCCACGGATCGTTCTTGGGACAGTTTCTACTATTTTTCAGAGTTCTTGGGACATTGATCAGCTCATTTGCAGGTTTTGATTCATTATTGGTTGTTTGTAAGAGTTATTGTACTTAAATTTCAATATTATTAATGGATCGGTTCAATCTGAACCCGAGGACGTAGGAATTTCCGAACCCCGTAAACAATCTTGTTTGTTATCTGAATGTTTTCAGTTTTCTAATTATTTATTTGCTACACAAGTTTTTGCTCTTATATGGATGCATAATAATCAGAATTTAATCAATTTTTGGAGTTTAGAATACTTAAAATTGGTTAAGAAAATCACGATCTTTGGAAACTTTTAAAAGTGAAAAAAATACAACACACGTTTTCAAATCACTTCTCCTTTTGATTCATAGGAGATGAAATTTTTGGAGTATAGTTGTGGAGAATACAATGTGCAAAAATCTCTTTTATTTTCTGACCTATCTTTGTCACCAAAAACAAGAGTTCGACCAAGTTATCATTTCAGATGGCCTAGAGATGAATGAACTATTGGAAAAATTTTACCTGGGGATTACTTGCTTTGAGGAGAAGTTATTGGACCCACCTAGGACTTACAGAGGATGCTCAACTAACCTACTACCAAATCCTTGAGTATGAGAAGTCTAGCTAAATGATGTATTCTATGGGCTACAAGGGTCTAGGATGTGGAAAGAATGAGCAAGTAATAAGAGAACCAATTCCTCTCCCACATTTCACAACATAAAGGCATGGTATCGGCATTCGACCCTATGGATCACACCCTAATGATCAAGATGTTACCTATTTTGAGCATGAAGATAGCTATGATTATTTAGATAGTAATACAAATTCCCACTATAGCCAATATGAGGATCTTACCTCCATAAACCTATTCATGGATATTGTTGTCCTTACCTTAACCCCCACTAAACCTAAAATTGACCTTGTTTACCCTTGCCTTGTCAAATGGGACCAATAACATCACGTACCACTATACCTATTTCAAAATGATGAGGCCATTGTGGAATTCATGGGAATTCAAGATAAAATTCCAATTGGAGATCATAAGAAGGGTTTCTATATTGACTTAGATACCTATGCGTACTTCAAAGAGGAAGTTGAGCTTCGTGGTCAAAAATCGTAACAAAAAGTGAGGGAAAAATTTCTAACGAAAAGCCTCAAAAAAATAAAAATTCCAAGTCACATAGTGAAAACCTCTTTAAGGTATTGGTTGAAAAACAAGTAAAAAATTAAATGGACAAGAAAATTCACCACGCCAAAGGTGAAAATCTCATAGAGACGCTCTCGAAGAAGATCTCCACCTTTTTCCTAATCCTACGCATATGGAGGATTTGTCAAAAATGCTAGTGGAAGAAACCATCGATGTGAATATTAGGATAGAAGACGACCCAAATATAGTCAAGCTAGGAGATTCTCTCTCAACACAGGAGCAAAAAAATTCACCATAGTTTTGCGGGAATTTGTAGATATATTCACATGGTCATATAAGGATATGTCAGGCTTGGATCCAACTTTGGTAGTGCATAACCTAGTTGTGCACGTAGATGCCAAGCCCATCAAATAGAAACTTAGAAAAATGCATCCATGGGTAGCTCTACTAGTTAAAGAAGAGCTAGAAAGATTGTTGGCAGCAAGCTTCATTAGACCTATTGACTACTCAGAATGGATATCAAATATAGTCCCCGTACAAAAGAAACCTATTGGGATCAAAATTTGTACATATTTTAGAGACATCAATAAGGCATGTCCAAAAGATGATTTCCCATTGCCCAATATTGACATGATTGTTGACTCAATTGCGGGATATGAGATGTTATCTCTTATGGATGGATTTACAGGTTACAATCAGATCAAAATAGTAGATGAAGATCAACACAAGACAACCTTCACAACCCCTAGGGAATTTCTATTATCAGGTAATGCCCTTTGGCCTAAAAATGTAGGTGCAACCTATCAAAGGAAATGACAATGATCTTCCATGATATGATTCACGAAATCATGGAGGACTATGTTGATGATATCCTAGGAAAATCCAAGACAAGAGCATATCACCCTAAGATTTTGCGGTGTATCTTCAAATACTTGCGGGAATACAAGGTCAGATTAAATCCAAAGAAGTGTGTGTTTAGTGTGTTGTCAGGAAATTTACTTGGCTTCATTGTATCACGAAGGGGGATTGAGGTAGACCCAACTAAAGTTACCACCATTACTAAAATTCCTTCCCTAAAAACATCAAACAATTGTGTAGCTTACAAGGAAAGATACAAGCCATCCACTGTTTCATTTCGCAGCACTGAAAAATGCCATTCATTCACCCATCTACTTAAAAAATATGTTGCCTTTATTTGGGTACTAGGAAACAGAAGGCCTTTTCCTGGCTTAAGAAATACTTGGCAAACTCACCTGTCCTCATGCCTCTAACTATTAGGGAGCCAATTTTTTTGTATATTTCTTTCTCAATTTTCTATTGGTATGTTGGTGTACTATCTTATTTGTACCTTAATTTCTTATGAGCTCAACTATCCTTAGATTGAAAAAGTTTTTTTGGATGTCATTTTTACCTTCCAAAAACTTTGCCATTACCTATTGAATACTAAAACCAAGCTTATATCCAAGATTGACCCACTCAAGTACCTATTATCAAAACCCGCCCTTACGGGAATAATGGATAATTGGATCATTTTGCTAAGCAAATTTGACATTGATTATGTACAACAAAATTCGGTTAAAGAAAAGTGTTTGCCAATTAGTTAGTGGAAGGACCTGTCACCAGAACAAAGCCTATAAATATGGATCTACCAGATGCATCATTGATGTATATCAAGGAATTTGTCATGTGGCAAGTGCACTTTGATGGATATTTCACTTTTCATGGTTCAGGAGCAGGTGTAGTGCTGATTACTCCTTCAGGAGACCCCATATTGCAAGCCTTCCGTCTGATTTTTCCTTGTACAAATAATATTACAGAATATGAAGCACTCATCGTTGGGATGAAGCTAGCAATCAAATGGGATATCCACCATGTCAAGGTCATTGGTGACTCACAATTGATCATCAAAAAATTAAACAACAAATACAAAGTCAAGGATGAAAATTTTATCCCCTACAAGAAACTAGTGGAAACTTTGAAAGAATATTTTGTGTGTATTACATTTGAATAGATTCCAAGAGCAAAAATAGATCCATAGACGCAATGGAAACCATAGGTTCTATGCTACGAATTCTACCAGAGAGAAATGATATTCCATTCTTTGTTGAGAATCTACGCCAGCCTACGTATGACATGTTGGAATCCTGCTTGGCTTGTGAATTTTTTGGTCCATATTCCCGTGGTATGCTCACATCTATGCCTATCTTAAACACAATACCTTTCCTTTTGACATCTCATGCTCTAAAAACAAAGCCTTATCCACTAGATATCTTGTTACACCCTCTTAGGAGGTATGCTCTATCATCATGGCTATGATGGGAATCTATTACGTTGTCTAGATGTAACAGAGTCAGTCCAAGCAATCAAGGAGGTACATGAAGGGGTGTGTGGTGCCCATACAAACAGAATGGTTTTAGCAAAGAAATTGTTAAGGGTAGGCTACTATTGGCCTACTATGGAAACATATTGTTGCAACTATGTGAGGAAATGCATGTTATGTCAAAAATATGGAAATTTCATCCATGTGTTGTCGCAGCCATTACAACCAATCACAACCCCATGGCCATTTTCCAAATGGGGACTTGATTTAATAGGGAATATCACCCCTACCTCATCTGATGGCCATACCCACATCATCACAACTACATAATATTTCACTAATTGGGTGGAGGTTGTTCCTTTGACTTATGTTAGGAGTTCTTAGATTTCAAAGTTTATCATGAATCACCTTATTTTTGGTATGGCATTCCTGCGGCCATAGTTACTAACAATGGAAAATCATTCAAGAACAAGATAGTGATGGAACTTTTGCATCTATTTTAAATAAAATTAAAGTGTTCTATGCCATATTACCCTCAAGGTAATGGGAAAGCTTAAGCCACTAACAAAACATTAGTTCAGATCATGGAAAAGATGGTGAGTAAGACATGTTGCAACTAACATTTACAAATTCATCTAGCCCTCTGGGATTATAGGACCTCCATTCACACTCCTACTAGTGTGGCACCATATTCCCTAGTGTTTGGAATAGAATCTATCATCCTATTGGAAATAGATCTTCCTTCCCGGAGAATATTTCTTAGGGATTATCTGGACAAGGATGAGGATTACATAGTGGATAGGCTGGAAGAATTAGAACTACTAGATGAAAAGTGCATCCGCACCCTTAACCATCTCAAGGTTTATCAAAACAAAGTCTCCTAAAACTATAAAAAAGGATCATACCTCGTCAGTTTGAGGTCAAAGATTTGGTCGTGAAAGAAAATTAGTTCAACACAAGGGAGAATAGAGAGAAAAAAGGCAAGTTTGATCCACATTGGTTAGGACCTTTTGTCATTGTGGCAAAATATGGAGCAGGAGCATAAAAATTTTCCCATCCTAATGGCAATGAGCTCCAAAATCCTATGAATGCCATGCACCTCAAGCAGTTCTATGCTTAAACATGGTGTAAAAATTAAAAAACAAAACAAAAAAGTAAAAATGATCAAAATACAAAAAAATTAAAATAAGAGAAAAATAAAAAGAGAAAGCAGGTCATCCATATGTGAAAACCATGTAATTGTGGCACTTTGGATAGGTCCCTTGGTGAAAAATAGTTTCCGGTGCCTTGGGAGGATTCATTGTTCACAAGCATCTTGCATCTGGAGGGTACTTTTACTTAGCCTAGGGCTAGTTCCACACTTGCATCCGAGATTCCCGTGAACCTATCCTGTCAAGCCTTGATCTAGATTTTTCTCCTCTTGTAAATCGAGTGAAGGGATGGTCTTTGTATATTCCCCATCTAATGTTGGGGGAACTTCCATGACTTTACCTTCCTGTTTATAAACACGTGGCACCTGCCCTTGTATATTCTTCGTCTAACGCTGGGGCATCCACATTTCTCGGTTACCTATGTATAGCTTTGGAAAACCTTAGAAAATCACAAAATCATTCAAATATGTTCGAAAATCACAAAAACATTGAAATATGTTCAAAAATTATAAAAAAACATTCAAATATTTTCAAAAAATTGCAAAAACATAAAAAATCAATTCAAAATCCAAAAAATTTCAATTTTTTTTTAACAATCCTAAAAATTGTACAATTTGCAAAACTAGGTAAAACATCTCATAATGGCTAAAACTTGTGTCTTACACATGGTATTCATTCCATATCTTGTTGGAATTTTCACATGTTCACAAGATCAAATGCCTTGGGATCATCCGATTTACAACCATTTACAAATCTAGCTAGTTTGCTTCATCAAGACTCTAAGGCACATTTAGTTGTCCGATATTATTTTGTTGCACACAAACTCTTTATCATTGGACCCAAGCATCCTTTATCATCTCCCCTTACATGTATCCTTTCTAGGGGCATCATTTTTAATCCGTATCATCAACCAAAATCATTTGGGGATCTTTAGCTTGATAAAAAAACATTTTTACAATCATCTTGACCATTGTTGGTTGGAATATGTGTGTTTGTACTTGTTTTACCTGTTAAATGATCTTGCTTCCTTCTCATATTTCATTACTTTTCATAAATTGCATTGAGTTGGTGTTTTCAATGATGAAAAATTATTCAAGTATGAATTTTCATGTCATTCTACTTTTTTCGCATGCTTATATTTTTAATAAGGATTGATGACATAGATCTTTGGCAATATGATGACACTGAGGTTTTTGCCAATGGAAGGGATGAAATCTAGTTCTTCTCTCTACTTATCCATATTTATTCTACATTACCATCATGTCAACACTATTCTTATGATTCACCTGGGCATCCTTCCCCTACCCATTCTTCTATCCATTTATCTCACCTTTTCAATCATCGATCGCCTTCTTTCATCACCCCATCGACACTCGAGGGGCATCTATCACTTCTACTAATTTTTCTTCTATGCCTTCAAAATTTTATCTATCTACTATCTTTGAAGTGGTGTCACTTACGCCACCTCAAAGAGGGAAAAATGTAGACACCTATAATTTAGCTTGAGCAATTTAAATACTTAAATTGGGCTAATTATACCCTTTCCCACAATTTGATGGCATATCGTCAATATCGCACATTTTCTCTACTATCATCGTTTATTAATTACATTACATTAGTTAATTAACTCTTCTATCCAAAAATGGTTCTAATTAATGACCTTTTGTTAATCAACTCCCCTTTTTATGTAGATTAATTAATTATTTCTAATTAATTAATCTCCCTTTTCTATCTACATTAATTAATTATTTCTAATTAATTAATACTCTTTTCTATCTAGATTAATTAATTTTTCTTAATTAATTAATTCACTCTTCTATTTAATAAATAAATCACCATTTATTTGATTAAAATCCTCTCATAACATAAATCATACTAATTATTCCTCTAAAAATCTTTTATAATCTTGCACACCTATTAATTAATCACTTTGGTTAATAAATAAATCCCCTCAAATCCCATGAGTCACTAAAGGATAAAATAAACTCTCTTAAGGTTGACTCAACCCTTTCTAAACCTCCCTTATCCACAACTAACCCAACCTCCCTATTATCCCACATGTAAAGGGATGTAGAGATTCTTTTATCCATTGGGCTATATAAGGATCCCTCCTCCTACCTTTCTTCTTACACCTAAATGAGCATAGAGCCTAAGCTATAGCCATTTTCATCATCTTAGAGTATTCTTCATTGGAGGAGCTAGCTATCTTCATCTCTTGCATTCATCCATCCAAGATTTTGAAGTCATATGGAGATATGTCAAATGGTCTTGTAGTCATGGATTGATAAGACTCCATTCTTGAAAACCTTGGGATTCAAACATACAATCAACCCTTTGATTGCTAAGGATATAAATAGGTTCATTTCATTTTATTATCATTCAATAGAGATAGAGATTAATGAATTAGCATGTTAGTTTGAATGTTTATTCATATTCTAGTTCAAGGATGTTGGTAGATTAGTATTTTTTAAGCTCTAAGCATGATGATGCATAGATTTTTATTTAGATTTGTATTAGGACTATTAGGTATTAGTTCTAATTCTCTTTGTATAGATAAAAATTCTTACATACACATAGCACGATGGATTCGAGAGAATGAAAAATGCTAGGAAGAAGGTGTGGAATGATAGGAAAATAAAAAATAAGAAGCTAGAAGTTGGGAATATGGTTCTCTTGTATGACTCAAAGTTTTTGCATCATCCTAGGAAGTTTAAAGTACACTGGTTGGGACACTATATTGTTACTTATATAATTGATTCATATTCTTTCCAGATTACTGATTTTTTGGAGGGCACAAGGTTACCTAGTTTCATTAACAGGAGTAGGTTGAAGCGCTATTATAATTAAGTTTTCAGTTTGTTTGTAAATAAGGCAATATTGTCGCTTAGCTTAGGATTTCCCTTAATGTAGTTTCCTTTATATGTATTTTCTTTCATCATCACTTTTCCTTTTCCTTTCTATTATGTGTTTTGTGTGCATTGATGCACTGGTAGCTAAATATAATTGACGTAATTTCATGCGTAGAGGACCGCGCATACTTTTTGTGTGGGGTGGATTGACATCTACATTTGAAAAACATTGGCACGTTTCTAAGGAAGAAGAACTATTTGTGAAAATTTGTTATAATGTGTACCAAGACACCTCGAAAAATATGTTTGAATTTGTGTTGTAATAAAGGTGTCTTGGTGAAAAGTTGAGAAGTATAAACCATGCGAGAAGAGAAGCAATGATCGTGCGGTAACATGAAGTAGGCAGCAGATAGAGGACTATTTGGTGGACAACTCATAAATTGTGTACTTCATCACGGTGAGGCACATGAAGGAGGTCGGTGGCAATGAAGTAGTGTTGGTGCACCGTAGAATGTTACGAATGTAGCACACAAAGGGAAGTTACGAAGTTGACTTAAGTTATAAAAGCACTTTATTAAAAAGTGACTTTAAAAACATGTGGGTCAAGGACATTGAGGTTATGAAAAAGTATAAATAGAGGGTAAAGGTAGTCATTTCGACTACTTTTCCTTAGAAAACTTTTTTGCTCCCAAGCTTGAAGTGCGATGAGGGTTTTGAGAAGAGTGAGGTACTTGTCACGAACCAGTAAATTTGTGTGAGCTATGGCATGATCTTGTGGTTTAGCAAGAGGGGAAGAAGACAGTAGAATAGGAAGGGATTGCGTGAGAGAGAAGGATGGAAGTCATCAAGCTTGGGAAGACAAAATAAAATTTGGAAGCACCTAGGGCATAAAGGAATGAGAGAGAAAATAGAGATGGCACCAAAGAAGGGTAGAAATAAGAAACCAATGGTGGAAAAGGAAGAACCCATGGAATCTTATTCAAAAATCCAAAGTACCATCTAGGAGGTATTAAGGTAGAGAAGTGGAGCTCGAAGTTATATAAATGTAAAATTAGTGAATTCAGCCACAGAACCACTAACCATGACAAATTGATGTGAAAGGATCTAAACAAGGAAACCCTCGGGTAGATGATTTGGTGATGAGGGAGTTACACAAGATTGGGATTTTATAGTTGTGGGAGTTGTTATTTTTTCTAAACCCACACCACTTTTTAGATGGTTGATGTCGCAAGTGCATGAAGAATTTTTCTACTTTGCGGGGAGGAGGATGAGACTCATGGGAAATTTAATCCATAGGGTAATGGGCCTACAAAACGCTAGTGAGAATATGGCCCTCGATTTGGGTACCACTACAAAAGTGGAAGAGTTAGCAAAATAATTAAACTATGAGAAAGGGGAAGGGCTCAAGTTATTGTGGATCTTACAGACCCAGTGTTGAGAGTCACCTCCTGACTCATTAATTACAAATTGGGAGCATTAAAAAAATGGAAAAAATTAACAAAAGGTTCTTGTACGTTTCCTATAGAGTTTCTAAGTGGGCACACTACAATTTTGCATAATTTATTACGAGATAGTATTTCGAGGAGGTGTGAGTGCAGAATGAATTAGGAGAAAAAATAACTTGGGGGTCCATATTATTATTGATTGTATTTTGGGAAATCGGTGTCCCATATGGACTAGAAGGGAACATGTGGGTTTACCCACCGGCACACCCGTCTCTTATTGTACAGTTCAAGAAATTCACTTGTGATGGGTCCATCTTGAACACCTACAAGGCGTGGATGAACAAGTGGTATGAGAGGCTATGCGGAGCTTTTGAAAATTAATGACACATCTCACATGAGATACCACATATTATTGGGGACCATGTGTAGTTTGTTTTTATGAAACACTTCTATTTGGAATGGTTCATGATGGCTAAAGGAGAATTAGGGGCCTAGTGCAAACTTTTGTTTGCATTTACTGCTAAATACATGAAGTGCATCATCAATCGGTTGAAGGATGCAAAATAGTTGACCTTTGACACGGATAAGGTGGATGCTAAAGTGTACACCCTACATGTGACCTACAGATTTAACTCGAGGCTAGCATATGTGGAGGCCTTGGAGCCTAAATTTCAAGATCTGTACCCACAGTTAATATTACCATCAAAGGCTACATCCATTGGGTATTTTTATAGCCACACCCCAAGATGCAATGAGGATTTTAAGTGGATATCGAGACGCTCACCTTCCCAAGGCCATGTGAAGCACCAATCCCACCAATAAAAGTGGTCTAGGATGATAAAGAAGTAGTAGCGAGAAGAAGAAGAGGGTGAAGGGAAATTGGACAATTCCCAAAAGAGAAGATCCTATATACACTAAGGTAGCAGTAGGGGTGCAAGTACATCATAGTTGAGCAATGCTAAGGAATCGCAAGCAGAGCATGATGAGGGTGAGTTACTTGGAGGAGAGGAGAGGGAGTAGAAGAGAAAAAACGTACATGAGATTTCTAGTTTGGCAATAGAAACAAATAACACAAATTTCATGGAGGAGCTCAAGTCCGAGCTCAAGGTAGAAGATAAGAGAAGGGTGTAGATGGACACCAAGGTGATAGTTGATTTGCGCACCAAGGAGAAGGCTCACTCTATGGAAGATATTGAGGAGATTCCAAAGCAATATTCTTCTCCTAAACAACCCACCAAACGAAGGAAGAAGATAAGGGGGACTCCTTTGTCATAAATGAGGATAAAGGATTCACTCTAGGATCAAAGAAGTAATGAACAAAGTGCAAGGCTGTAAGGAAGAAGTGGACGCCTATGTCCCCACATATGGACTTTATGGATGATCCCGTGAAGGTGTTGCGTGTAATATTTCAAGGTACCCTCCTCGTAGAGAAGTTATATGCATGGGATATTTTAGATCAGAATGGGGGTGTAATAAGAACCAGGAAGATGATAAACTAGAAACTACATTTCCATGTAGAGGAGCCCGAGTTCAAGATCAACAATTAAGTGATCGAGACCATTTTTTTTGAAGAAGTAAGGATAGACATACAAGGTGGTGGATCTAAGCCACCTCACCGATGAGAAAGTGTGCAACTCACTACAAAAGATGTCTTTAGAGGTGGTAAGATGTAGCTTATATGTAGGGGAAACCATTTGAAACTTGGTTACGGACAAGAAAGGAAAGAAGAAGGAAATAGAGAAATTGTGCCAAGGCTTAAAATGAGAGCAAAGTGCGAACCAAGGAGGTGCATGATCTAGTAGGCATCTTGGTTGAGAATATTTTGGGAAATGTCCGGTGTTGGTGAGCTAGGTCAGGATAGATTATGGTGATGAAATGGAGTATCTACAGGACCTTGTGGGGATGTTGCTTGCCAACACTAAGGGTGGCACGAGGCCTACCGCTAAATATCCCACTAAAGAGAAAGAAAACAATAGGGCGCTTATGGAATCTTGAATCACTAAGTTAGAGGACTTGCTAGCCCAACTCAAAGAGGTAGAGATACTAGTAGATAGGGATTTCAACAGGTTGTCGAATCTGCGAGCCTATCATTGACTCATAGGTAGTAGAAGAGAAGGCAGCCCTTAAGGCCTTGTAGGAAAATGTCCCTACTAACAAGTCTAAGTGTTCACAACTAATAGTGGAATAAAAATGTAGAAGGATAAAAAATAGACCAAGCATGAGAATTTATAGTTTTGAGTTATAAAACTCTAGGACTCCATTACCGAGTGCATGGATGAGTTTGAGAGTCTTGGTGCAGAGCTAGTGGTGGTAATTCAGGATTTGAAGGGAAAGGTGGAAGAAATCACACCGGATCAAGTACTGTATAGCAGAAGAAGTCCTGTGGAAAGAATTGACAGAGTTGGAGGCATGGAAGAAGTTGAAGGGGGAAATAGATGTAGAGTTCCCTGAGTTGCTCCAGTTGGTTTTGTAGGTGGTGACAACGTAAGTTCTTTTTTCCTTAACTGATTTTTGGCCAATTAAGTTTTGTTCAAGAGTATGAAGGATTTTCGTGGGTGGAAATCAATTTAGTGTGGGGTGATGTTGGGCCCTTGAAATGACCAAGTACCTGAGGTGTGAAGGGTTTTGGCACATAGAAATAGGGCACAAAGGCATGCGCAGAAGTAACTTTTTGGGATGCGTGAAGGCTCACACCTAGGCATGGTGGATTCAGGACTTAGTCACTTTTTGAAGAATGGGTAAAGCCATGATAAAGGAATAGATAGAAAGGCGACCAAATTCAGTTATGGATAAAGGTAAAATATGAAAGACTTGCAGCTCAAGGAAAGGATATTCCAGGAATTATTATGGTTATCATAATAGGATAAGGAGTTGAGTTAGTTATGGTTTAGTTGCACCTGCATGTTGAAGATACTCGAGTAGGGAAAGACATGATGAAAATTGGCATGTCTTGGATAATGATGAAGTGGTTAGAGGAGATTCCTTCCAGTTCCTTCTTATGTATTGTTTTGCATGGAAATTGAGATAGTAGGTATGTGCATATGGAGAGTGAGAGCTAAGGGGAGCATGGGTGTAATATTTGTAATGAAGCTATTGTAGAGAATATATGGGGACTCGTTGTTGTATTAGCTCCATTCATGGATTCTTTAATGTATTTTAGCTATTGTAATGTTGATGAATCAATACAATGGGTTGTTCTAAACATCTGAGTCATGGATCTTGATCTTGTATATTTTCTTTTATGCTTGTGGATCCAAACCCTTATGTTCTTGATGATGCTCATGGTTCAGATATGTTTTCTTTATGTGATCACAATGTTTCCCTTCTTATTATGGTGCATCTATATGTGGGTCTGAGTTCCTTTGTATTTGTTATATAATGCATGTATCTATATTTGTGAATTACTCATCCATTAATGATGAACACTCTTGTAAAGCTAGTTATCCAAAATCCACCCCTCAAGGTAAATTTTGGTAACTTATGCAAATTCTTCAGGGTCAAGTAAGTTGAAATGATTTGAGGGAAAAAAATTAGGATTTTAATTTCCTGTCCTTTTTTCTCTAACTCCCCAGCCAAGAAAAATCCAAGAAGTTAAAAAATTGCAAAAGATGCAAAAAATTTAGCCTGTGCTAGTGTTGTGCAGAAAAATCAGGTTTTTGGAGCCTAGGCCGCATAGATACATGCGGGATAGTTGGGACGTGAAAACCTAACTTATTTGATTTTGCAAGGTGGGTTGAAGGGATGCGGGTGAAGTGGCAATCAACGGCCATGATGGCTCGGTCAACGATAGGACACACGGGACATGAGTTCGTCGAGGACCCGATTTTGTCGATTTTTTGTAGAAGGAGGATTGTAGGTGGATCGGAGGTTTTTTTCCGGGCGTCTAGGTCACAGGGACATGATATAGAAAAAATTCCCACATACAAAGGAAAACTTAATACCCGAGCCTCCCGAATTTCAAATGGCCATGAATTTTGCCCACAAGCTCGATTTTCACAAAATTTGACTTTCTCGAATGAGCATGATGTCCTCCATGCCATAGAAACTGGATTTCTTATTTTTAATGAGTGTAGATTTATGAAAATAAAGGAAATATCTTCAAATCTATTCAATCGATGCACAATCCTGTTAAATGACATAAATGCCTGACAAACCCAAAATAGTTGCCCACACTCAAAAGGCCATAACTTTTGAATTTCTCAACAAAAATACACAAAATTTGTACCGTTGTAATTTTTGTCCCGATCTCAACGCACATAAATCAAGAAATTCATAATTTGGTGATAAATCGATGGTGATTTTGTAGAGAATGTGGCCAGGTTCAGAACAATGTTTTATTTAGTAGCTGAGATACATTAATGAAGCATGTGATGACATTTCTCACTGCTACAAGTTATGGGACAGCATGGAGAGCCTTTTCCAGCAACAAAACATCATTTCACTTCATTTACTACCTTTTTCAAGTGGTTGAAGGACATATTTTGGGATTTTCACCTTCTCTCTCTCTCTCTCTCTCTCTCTCTCTCTCTCTCTCTCTCTCTCTCTCTCTCTCTCTCTCTCTCTCTCTCTCTCTCTCTCTCTCTCTTCTCGAAATCTATAAATTGGAGTGTTGGGCTCATTGTGAAGGGAGATAGTTTTGAGTAGAAAAACTCACAAAATTACTTTGTGAAGTCAATGTGCTATAGGCCCTTGTAATAGATTGAATCGTGCATACTTATGAAGCAATAAATGTAAGTTTGTGGATGTATATTCCTTGATGTGTTTGTTTGAATTTCTCTTTCCCCTTCAATCTCATTTCATATATATTTTTTCTATCTTATGATTTTTAAGGATTCATTATCATTGTGCATGTATGGAATATTATTGTGAATGCATTTTCTAGTCTGTGGAGAATTGTTATCACCCCTTCTAGTATGCACTTTGCTCCTACTTTCCACACATTGAAAGACTATCCTCACACTCTCCTTTTATGGTGTATCACCACTTTAGTGTAGGCTTTGTTTTCATGCACTCTCTCTCCTTGGTCCCTTGGAAAGTTAGATTAGGAAAGATAGTTTTTCCTGCATTAGAGTAGATTGTGGCAGGTAGTTTAGGATCAAGAACCAGCTTTCTCTAGAGGTATATCTCAAGTAGCAAGTCCCACAACTTGGAGATAGTACCCATGTTATCCAATCACACTGTGATCTCAAGCACACACACTTGTGAAAACCATAGGGTGTTGTGATTCGGTGATAAAAATATCACATAAAGGGGGTTGGTACTGCGTGTGCCTTGGGTGAGCACCCAACATTGGGTTATAGGTCAAAGACACTTGACATTTTAAGGGGTCATGGGTAAATGAGACTATAAGGGATATAAATGTGTCATGGAACAAGCTTAATCTGCTTTACCCTTCCAAACTACCCTAAAAATATCTTAGAAGGCAATATTTAATATAATGATCATCCACACCCATGGGGGTGCATTCACTTGTAATAAAACCTTCATCTATTTTCTATCTGTATGAGCTCTAACTTAGATCAATGAATTCCCATGATGTTATGAGAGATGGATAAAATATGAGATGTTAAATGTCTATTTTTGGTCATAATAATGCTTTAAACCACTAACAACAACTCATTTATTTTTAAACAAACCATTCAGCCCATTATCTTCATTTTTTTATAGGTTTGTGATGATAATATACCATCCAAGAAGCATCATGAGACAAAAATAATGAAATAAAATCCGTTATAACTAATTTAGGAATTAATTGATTGGGAAAGTAACTTAAAGTGGACAAAAATGCTTTCATTCAAATGTCCCAAGTATCTCCACTATTTCCTCTAAAAATTATCTTTGAGTGAATTCCTCTAGAAACTGCTTCTAATGAGACTGGTCTCATGTAAAATGAAGCTTTGGATTAAAATATATGAGCAAAAAACTAGTATCGTGTTTGAGTCACAAACTCTATCAAAAATGGATGTGGGCACCTAATCTAGTTATTTGATCACAAAATAGGATTTATTATGACCCATAGCCACTCCAATGTGTGTTACATTTCCATACCTTTCCAAATACACCATTTTTTCTCAATTTGGTGGTCCATATATAAATTTATGGCGCTTGAAGATTCTCATGCTATTTAACATAGTTGAGATAAGTTTGCATTTGATTGGATCATGGAATCTTTTGTAAACTTTCTACCTTCCGTGGATTTTCAATATTCTATGCCTTTTCTAGATTCCTATATTTTCTAACTTTCATGGATTTTCAAGATCCTACGTATTTTATAACTTCTTCGGATTTGCAAGATTTTGAAAATTTCTAACTTCCGTAAATTTTTTGGCTTCCACGGATTTTCAATATTATGGGTTTACATCCGACTAGATCATGGAATCTTTTGTGGACTTTATACCTTTCATGGATTTGTAACTTCCATATATTTTCATTATTGTGTCTTTTCAATGTTACGTGGCCTTCATACTTTTGTGTATTTTTCCCTTTGTCCAGATTTTCCACTTTTCCATGGTATAATGCTCGCTTGATCTCGACCCTCTCCGTGTGAGTGTATTTTTATCCCAAGGTCAAAGTAAGGAATAATATGGTTAAGTATTTGACCACTTTGAAAAGTGGAATCTTGAACTGATCCACATACGTAATCTAAAAGATGTTTGAGACATAAAAATATAAAATTGATTGAATAACACCAGGCCCACAAGCCTTTATTTTTGTAACTCGTGGCCCAAAATAATAATGGTGCGTATTTTGGAAACATAATCCAACATGGAAATGTGTAAGAGAAAAAATAATAAATAGGTACAAGTGCACCCCTACAAAAGGAATAATATCATGTATCAAATTTATTCAACAACTCTTATATCTTCCCTTAAACCGTAAAAGGAGAGGAAAGCTTACCCACAAAGATCTTAGTTACTTTTCTACCTTCTATAACCCCATGGATTACACTACTACAAACATTTCTAGACCTAATTTTTCAAATAGGTACATACAATAAAAAATATAATAGGTTCCCTAAACACTCCCCATATCTCGAACAACTAAGTATGAATTGAAAAAACACTTAAATATAATTAATATGTGATAACAAATTTTAACTAAGAAAGAGACCCATTCCCCCAATATTCTTCAAATTGAGACTAACGAAAGAAGGAAAGAAATTTTTTTATACCCCCTGTACAATTCGTGATACACCTTCAAAGGTGTAGATGATAGGATTCCTTCACTACTTATAATTGGGCCATTCAAAATTTATATTGAGTTATAATATATATTCCTATCATATATCTGTAAATTATTTTAATATCATTTTCTATATGACCCACTTGTATGGAAAGTTGATAGAACTCTTATGTGTAATCCTTCACACTAATATCTCTCTATCACAATATTTGCAAATTCTTGAAAATTTTGAGCCAATCCATCTATAATAATTTTACATTGATATTTTCTACCATCCTATCACATGTCATGATAATTGTATTTACTCTTTTCCCTCTTTCTATTTGGATATTCTCCCACCAAAGAGATGCACAACATTTAAAATTTATTCTTTAAATTTCTAATCTCTTGGGATCTTGTATGTCTTCATTTACTTGAATTATTTATATAGTTCCATTATCCAATAGACGAGATACTTTTCTTTCAAACTTCCAAAATATCTCAAAGTGTATCTAAATGTATCTTAATCCCCATCCTACCAATCACACATAATTTTTTTTTATTCTATTCCCTTGAATCACATCTTCATCTTCCTCATTCACATCGTGTGCCCTTTTTGACATAGGTTTCACTTCATTATCACTCTAATCTTTATAAAAAATACCTTGGCATTATATATATTCCATATCATCTAAATGAGGTTACATAGTTCTCATCAAAATTTTCAAGTCCATATTTCTTTTAGCTTTGTCTCTATAAATTATTACACCATTCCTCATGTGTACATTATGCTTCAAAAAAATGTAAATTTAATGACCTCCATAATCTTCACACCACCTTCCCAACAATCGTCTTGCTAGAAGGTGCCCAAAATGATTTTATAAGAAAATTTAAAAATTTAAAAATTTAAAATTTCACCAATGTTTGTTGTCTAATCCTCAAACCTTCTAGCCAAGATTGGCCCATTAGAATATTTCCACAACAATTTTCTACCCACACTTAAAATGTGAAAAATCATCAAAATCTACAATGCCTCAATTCACAAGGAAATAAAAATATTTCCATCATACCAAATGATGTAGATGCGGTTAGGGTGCCTAGTGAAATCTACCCTAGACCATGTAGCCCTCATTATTACATGTGAAAAATATATAAACAATATATATTTTAACATAGACTAGAAATAAATATTAGATATGTAAAAATAACTTTATTGAATTTTAACTCGAAGGAAAGGTACACATTTACCAATTTCCAATATTGCACTCTTAAAAATACATTAATAATATGGGAATAATAAAATGGATATACTTAATCTCATTAAAATATGCTCTTACATTTAAGATATCATCACTCGTAAAGTTGGGATCTTCCCTTTTTCTCCTTAAAATTTTTCCTTCATAAATAAATTAGGATTTGTTTATATATACATAAAATCCAACCAAGTGTTACATAAAATATAGCTACATCCTACCCTTAAATATTGAAAATTACAATATTTGAAGGTGTAAAGGTCCCATCACAAGACTTGAAGCATAAGCAGTAATTTTTTCTTAAAATTTTGTTGCATTATCTTGACTTCATATTCATTCACATCTTTAAAAATATTCTATAGTGTTTTACATATTCCTCTAGTATTTTTCAAATTCAATAAACTTGTATGCATTGCAAAAAAGAGATATAAAATATATTTTTATGCTTGTGCAATGGAGTTTCATGACTTGTGCATAAGCTTGCACAACCCCAATATAATTTCATGACTTGCACAACACCCAATCAACACAAAATGCACCAAAAACTATTTTAAATATTTATGGTTAACATAAGATAGATTGTGAACTAGTATGCACTTGTCTCAATAAGAAATAACAATTACAACTCATATATTCTATCCTACCTTGTGGATGAATCCTTTTCCACTTTCAAATTACCAACCTTTCCAATTGGATTCCAAAATATATAATTCTAGAGAAGAATTTTTTAAAACTACATATACTTCAATTTAAGACATACATCATAAACATCAGTAGCCTATATTTACCCTCTAATTTATGAACATATTACTAAGAAACCCATGCCTAGGCTCTTAGAATGATTTAGGTGGACAATGATCTCTATGGGGTCATATTGATACTTCATAGACTACACAGTGATCAAATTAGATAAGTTTATCATATAAACTATAAAGTTACAAATATTCATTCATTATTATTTAGATGAATAGGATATTTTCTATTAATGGTTCATGGTTTCAATGGTGTGATTAATAGTAATAATATATACATTCACCTCTCTATCCCTTTTCATATTAGTATATTTAAGGTTAAGAAACAAAATATGTTGAGGATTATTGAATCACAAATGGAATCCCTTAATTTGAAAATACATTAATTAAGTTATAATTTTCCTAATGGTAAATTCAAAACTTAATTAATGGGAAACATCTTTATGGACTATCCACGTCATCCTCATCATTGCGAAACTTTCTTCAAGAGTTATTATAGTAAATACGAGGCTATGAATACAATTAGGTAGTGGGGACAATGGCATCTCATGCACCCATGTTTATGGATTCTTGAAAACAAACTCTTACTCAAGAGACATCACCTCAAACACATTTCTATAATATCAAGAAGATATTTTAGGTGTTCCCTCCTCTTAGAAGGGATGTTTCTCAACCACTCCTCTAGAAATTCCTCAACCCACTCATGATGCCACTCTAAATACCTATCCTTATATCATGTCTCCTATTATTATCCCAAGAATTGGTTTACTAAAACATAGACCCGTCACATCTACACCTCCAAATGTAGAGTACCAATTAGATTCTAGTGAAGAAAAGTCATGGCAGTTCTATGAATATCCCTAGGGACATGAATAATGACATGAAATTAAGGAGGTACCTAAATATTTTTTCCCTTCCATATATGTGAGTATTTCTTCGCCTCTTGATTTTTAAGATGAGCAACCCTTAGAAAAGGATTGTGTGCCTTCTTTAGGGTTTTAGGGCATTCAAAGTGAGGAACAAACTCAAGGATATGAGGAAGGCAATTCAATCCTATTTGGTTCATCTCTAGATTATTTTTCATCATATGGATCCCCTCCATATTATTTTAAACATGACACCTCTTTGAGATCTAGTAGAAAATAAGTTCAACAAACTCACTTGGATATTCCCAATTTTAGTGAAACATTAAAGACATTTTTGAAAACCTCATCACAAAAATGTCTGAATGGAATCTTTTCAATGGATTCCTTAATCCCTATGGTTTATTATTCCACCCTACCTATTATGGATCCTTTGAGGATATCTTCCACTTCAAATATTCACCTACCTCTTTGGGTGCCAATATTGGTTTCTTAAACATGGGGTTCACATAGTACCTCTAAGGAAATATGAAAACATGTCGGCCACATTTCATTGGTCTTATATTCCACCCACCACAACCAATTCCACAAAATTATCACTACCTCTCCCATTTCTTTTTATAATAATACACCTCTTACTAACTATCTCTCCATCCTTCTTATGAGTATATATAACTTTTCCCATTATCTTTTCTAAATTTGGTTCAGAGAATCCAATCTTAAACCAAGGATATTTTCCTTATGACTATTGTTGGTGAGGTTAAATATATAATCCAAGATCTATATAACTTTATTAGAGAAATTCATAAAATTTCAACTGAAGGGGATGCCATGAGAAGTATTAGTTTATATTTTCTCAACATTTATGGAAATATTGATAATAAATTTGTAAAATTGAGTAAATTCATAATGGTAACCTATTCCCTAATTAGACATTATGATAAAATATTAATTTAGAGTTTCACAAAAATTCATCCTCTCAATGGGAATAGGAATCAAACATTGGTCGGGAGAGTTTGGGCCCTTGTGACTGATATGGGAAGTCCAAGAAAGAAATTCTTACATCTATTAACCAAAGAAACTTGTTTGTCACTATTCCTACATAACGGCTCATTGGCTCCATCTTCAAGATTCTTTACATAATTGGCACAATTAATGAAAAATGTTAAGAAATAGATCTAGGATGCCAGTAGTGCATGGAGAATGAAGTGTTAAATATAATAAATCATGTTAAGAAAAGGGTTAAAAGGGTTGATGCTTATAAATAACATTCATAGTTATCCTTATTAAATCGTTAAAAAATGATGGCTAAGTAGTGAAATCAATTAAAATTCCCTATTTTATACAACCAAGATTCTAAAATATTACTTTCAATGTTCCATGGCTCTTCAAAGTTAAGAGTGACCTCAAAATCATCCGTCCTCTTCTAGATTTACAAGATGATAGAAATGACCTCAAATGGTCATCTTCATCAACATTTACACCCAAAGATCATTTTTCAAGGCATTATTTTCCTTATTTACATTTTGTAATTAAATATGTAATCTTTTTAAGTGAAATATTTTAATTTTATCACCTACCAAAACTATTTTGGGTAGGGTGAGAAGTGTTCCTTTTGTTACATATGCATGTGTATGCTACCCCAAAAGGGGGAGATTTTTTTGTAATTTTAATGTACCTATAGAATTCATGGGGAAGTTTTTCAGTCTTATTGTACTCCATTTTTCTCTTCTCATGACTCAAGTTTTATAAATGATTGATTAAGAAGTATTTTTGCAAATAATATCATGACTTATAAAGTTATATATAATTAAAATCGAGTAATATTTTGTTATTAGTTTCTCTATATTTGAATTTCTTATCACTTTATTAATTTTATAGTTGGATGTGCATGAGAAATCCTAATATTTTCATCCTTTTCTAGTGTCCTTTGAAAAATATTTTTGTAAGTTTAATTCCTTAGAATTTGGCACTTTCCCAATTATTATTATACAATAATTGATATAAGATGGATTTTTGTTAACATGAATTCATGTTTTTCTTGAGAAAATATGATTCAATGCATTTCATTATATTTTAAAACTTATTATCTCAGTACCTTTCTTATATCTTTTTTATTTTATTTTTAATATGTATTTGTAACTTTAGCCTCATTTTGTATACTCAGATTTTGATTATGGGAATAAAGTAGACAGAGAGGTTTAAAAATGTGTAGGGAATTGCCTTCTCTTTGTGGTGAGCTTAGAATTTGTATTTTTATGTTCCACCTTTTGGTCAATTATAAGATTGCATACCTATAATTCATGTGTTGGATTGTTAGCTCTAATATTAAAGTGAGGGGGTGAAACCTATTTTACCAATAGTGTGCGTAAACCCATATCAACTTGTGTTTTTCTATTTATAGTGGTCACAACATATGATGACCATGATTTACCTAATGAGAAAGTATCATACGATAATTTATTTTGTTATATTAATTCATGTTCTTTATTATTATCACATTTTATTGACTAGTCTATTTTGAGGTTTTAGAATCACATTTAGTGCTAGAAAGATATTTTATGGTCCTAATGTTAATTTGGGTTACTTATATAAATTGCATTAGACATTATCAAAAATCAATGAAAATTAGTGGAATCTTTTTTATGCACTCACTTTCATAGATTGTGTATGATGAAAATTCACATCATTTTTGTGTCAAATACATAAACTAAAAAAATTTATACCATCCACTTTGGTAATGATTTATTTCATTAAAAATATGTATTTCTATAAATTTTTATGTTAACAAATTAGAATGTTTTTGGTATAGTAAAGTTCATTTACATTTTATTTTTCCCCTCCCCTATTGGCATCTTCCCTATAATACTATAGGATGTACATCAATTATTTTTGGTTGTACATATCATCAAACTCATTTTAATAGGACATTTTGTTTTAACAATCCATAAATATAATGGTGTGATAATATGTACAAGAACATATCTATGGTAAAAAAATATTACCCTTTTCTATTAGAAAATGGTTTTATGTAATAGAAATGTCTATGGGAATAATATATTTATTGAATGGGATATTGCATGGGATAAACATTACCAAAGGTACAAGATTTACCATTTTTAATAAGACATTTTAATGAACTCATTTCTTAAAGGTACATGTAATGATTCATTGAACATCCACTTAAAACTATTAAGTTATTATACTCACATGCTAATAAAAAGATAGTAACTTACTTCCCATACAAAAAAATGTATGAGAAAAATGATTACAAAAATATTTTTCTTAGTCAATATCAACTAAATTAAAATTTATTAACATTTTATTATAACGTTAATGAAAATTTTAGAAAGATGCACTTGTTATTATATTATATGCAATATTTCCATTAAATTCCATAAAATCTTTTTTTGAGAAATAGGTTTTTCGTTCATTACTAAAGGAACATAGCTTGACAAATGTTAAGAAAATCCACACTGAACCAAAGTCAATTAGGTATAAGAAAATTTATTTAGTAGATGTTGTTATGTTATACAAAGATAACTCACTTCAACTAAATTGTAGACCATATGGTTTTGACATGAATACATATGTATTTCAAGGTAAATATTTATAACAAAGTTATGGAGTCTTCACTCATGTTAAATTCTAATTTCTAGATGAGTAATTAGTTTTGGGTATTGGAAAATAGTATTCAAAATCATTATTAGGAAATTTACCCAGAAATTATTTTCTTAGAACCCATTTCCTAGATTAATTAATTAAATTCGATATGATATGGATACCAGCCAAACTCTTGAATATTGCTTAATTAGTTCTTGTAACAAAATGCATGTAGTTTATATTTACTATGCATGCTACTTTTACACTAGAGGAATTGAAATAAAATTATGGTTTGATAGAGAAGAACATTATTTCATTTTTGAGGTAGAATATTTACACCACTTATTGATTTAATTTTAGCATTTTATAATAAAGTATGCATTTGTAGATATATATATTCTATTTTACATATAACTTACATGTATACTTACATATTATCCCTAATATAAAATGTAATTAAATTTTGAGAAAGTTATTAAAAGAAAAATAAATTCCACAATGAAACTTGATTCCCATGACATATAGAGATGCACAAAAATTTCCTCCATTCTAGGGACTAGCTACAATAAGTATGACTTTTGTATCAATGATTGTAAGGTATATAAGGAGAATTTGAGTAAAGGGGGTATAAAAGGAAGGTAAGAACTCATTTTAGAGTTAACTTGAATTAAAATGAACATGAGCTCTAAGTAAAACCAAGTGAAAAAAATGACAAAAGAGTTAAACATATATTTAGAGCATGCAAAATCACATACCTTTTTATCATTAAAAGACATTCCAAGATTTTACAGGTAGCGAGGTGAAGAAAAAAATTTAATAAGTAGTGTAATTAACCAATGATGATGGGATTAACATATTAGGGTGGATAAACTATTTTTAAAGTCAGTATAAAATCTCTTGACCACCATTAATGTGGAGGTTGAGCTCCTTAGTTGAGATGAAAATTTTTGGGGCTCTAAACCTCCCTATGGTTAATCAAGGAGGGTTATGAACTAGGATTTGGAGAAAGAGGAAATGGGAGTAAGTGTTTGAGTTGGAGTCACGAAACACTTTCTTCAATAAAAATAGTTCTAGTGGTTCAAAGGAACCAATGTTGGACTAAGGAATCGATAACACAATTATCAGGGGATCTTAAGGAAGAGGAAGAAGAGTGATTGATTATAGAATACCTAGAGAGAGAATTCAAATCTAAGTATAAAACCATTTATTCTATGCAAGCTAAGAAAAAGGGCGCGAAGACAATGACTTTCAATAGGAAGGGGAACACCAAGGAAAAGAGTCTCATGCCAATGTCACCTCTAAATCTAGAAATGTAGTACCCAATATATGTTCTAGAGGGATAGAGATGGAAAACTAAATGTCATCCCATGTAAAATCTATAACTTAAACCATCATGCACTAGGGTTAGAAGAAAAATTTCCACAAGACTTAATTCGACAAATAGACAAGAAGATCACCGAAGGAGGCATCATATTTGATGATAGAATAAAGAAGACACTAGAGAAACTTGGGGTTATTTGACTTTATGAGCTTCCTACTTCATAAAAACCTACAATGTATCCAATATTTTATCTCACACATTTATGAGGGGTATTTATAATTCATATGTAGGTATATGAGGATTAGTCCCACACTCATCAACAAGGTGATTAGGTTAGTAACCAATGTTGATGAGTTGGTGCGGATTTATGCAATCATGATGAGATTGATAAAACATGATATATCTTAAAATATAAGAAAGGAGGATGCACCTTCCCATTTTAAATATTGAAGACCCATAATTAATGGTTGTGGCATGCCTCCTAGCATCTAAACTAGCCAAGACAGAATGATGGATAAATATTAAAAGGAATTTCTATATATTGCACATAAAATGGAAAAGGGAAGCACTACATCTTATCCCAATATATCGCAAATTTCATCAAGAAATAAATGAATAATGTGCATAATAATGCAGGTAAGTTTATTTGGGGTGCCATCTTCTTTCTCCTAGTCTTCAAAAAGATAGGTGTTCCAAAGGAGAGTGAGAAGCCAAAATGGGTTTATCCCCTAGAGAATAAGTCACCCATGAAACCATATAAAGAGTTATTGGATCATACTACTCTCAATAATACATATAAATATAGAATAAATAGTTGTCTAAGGCATCTAAGAGATGTCCTTGAAGGAGACTATCGATCTGTGGAAATTTCCAAAGCGAGAGGGAGAGGTATAATTCGTTATAATGTAACACTAATCCTTGACACGGTTCAAGATGAAGAGAAAATAAATGTCTCATTGGGATAATTTTCCCTTCACCTTAACTACATAATAATTTTTGTGATTTGTTAACCGGATCAAGGATGTAACGGTTGAACATCGATGTGCTAAATATCGATGTGTACATCCATACCATTTGCATAACATACAATAAGGGGTAAGAGTGTGTATGCAAAGAAGCATGAAATCGACATTTACATGTTAGAACCGATGGAAACCACAATAGTAGAAAACCAAGAAACAATTTTTTTCTACTAATTCAATACCAATATGAGTAATAAAAGTGGTGCAAAATAGGTTAAAGAGGTAGGAGCACTCATGTACATGCCCCCAAGGAATAAAACCAAAGGGAAAAAGATGATATAATTTAAAAACCTCTGTAAACCATTCGAGAACATCCCAAGGAGGAAGAAGAGGAAGAGGAACATGATATTGTTCCATTTGAGAGGTAGAAAAGACAACGAATGAATACAATTAAAACCTATGCGCTAGGAATGAGTTCAATTATAGAAATTACTATTGGCTCAAAGGTAGCAATTAGTTTAGGGACAACTACAAGGAAAAAGTAAACCAACATACCCATCTACATGGAAACTAACACTAAGGTCGGTGAAACAAAAGTGCATGCCTCGGGAAGGAGAAACAATGAGTGCAGGTGTGCCCACAAAGACTACTCCACCAAAGGTGACCTCTCCTACAAAATATCCCACAAAAAGAAGAGATGATTAAGAAAAAGATGAAAATAATACAAACTTCGGCATGGGAATCATCCATTTCTAAAGACAAACCCAAAAGTAATAAAATTGGCAAATGAAGGATAAGAAAATTAAGGGGAGGAAGAGAAAAATAAGGTTAAGGAATTAAAAATAGATGAATAATAAGAGTGTGAGGATGAGTAATAAATTTTCTATGAAGAGGAAGTAAGTACTCGAAGATGAAGAAGAAGATGCATAGTGATGCAAGATAATGGTAAAGGCATGCAGAAGAAGAGAAAGGTAAGGTATAAAAATGCAATATGATGAGAAATGGACTTTGAAGACTCTTCGCTCTAGATTCTAAAAAGAGAAGTATAAGGACCTATTTTACTAGATATCTTAGCGATACAATTTAGAAAAAAGGGAGAAAAAGGCACTATATTTTACCATAAATGCCTACACAGAGGATCCCATGTTTAAAATTCCCTTTTATAATGTACAAGGTTCCAAATGAAGTCATGGATCAAGAAGGAGTGGCCCTCCTGGAAACTTTTCAAATGTTGAAAACTAAGGGTGATAATGGGATACTAGAGATGGTAGGGGATGTGGTCCAAAAAAACCTCATAAATAGTGAATACATCCACCCTCAATGATGATGAGTGCATGAGCTAACTAAAGAGCTTCAAGAGATAAGGAAGAGGCTAAGAGAGATTTCTATAAAGCATAAAAACCTATTGTAAAAACACACCCATGATGATTTTAGGGTGTTGAAATTACGCCAAAAGATATTCACCAATGAGACCCATTTAGTCAAGGCGCTACCAAAATATCAATGGGTTGGTGTATTTAAACTAGAAATATTGATCAACATGCTTATAAACCTAAGAGAAGTAGAAGGAAATGATTGTTCACAACAGCGAATAGAGGAGAAATAGAAATTTATATATCTTTTCACAAAGAAATTAAAATATTGGGTTGACCTAATTGCGAAGCTTGAAGACAAGGCTACCTATGCAGACAAGGTAGTAAAGGAATTCCTCAAGAAGTCAAAGATAATTGATATGTGAATTCTCCCGAGACCTAAAGTAAAGAAACATTGGATAAATAGGTAGATTGTGAGGATAATGAAAAGTAAATCCTAAAAACTCCTAGAAGATATTGAAAAACAAGAAGAAAATGTCAACACAAGGAAAGAGAAAATCAATTAGCAAATGGGAGCTACGCAAGATGGCTTCCAAAGAAGAAAGTGCACTAAATGCAACCAAAATGGAGGTAGTGAAAACCTTGGAGAGTTCTCAAGAGGTGGGGTAAGACCCAAAAATAATGGCCAAATTCTTAAAGGAAATCACCGCATGAATTGAAAATATGGCCTCTCTTGTCTAAAAAACCTTAGATCGTGGAAGACACACAAATATCTAGTAAGACAAGAGGTTCTAAAGTTATTTGAAAAGGTAGATAAAGGGTTACCCAAGGAAGGAAATGAAATTATTGTGGGATGATTTTAAGCCCCTAATTATAATATATTCTTTAGCTAAGTATCACATTGGGAAACCATTTTCATTCTTTATTATTTCATTCTTTGATATTCTTTGGAGCGTGCACATTTGTGGGAGGATCAAAAGTTGTGTGCAAGTCACAAAATAAACCCACATGAAAAAAAAACATAAGGATAAATTGATCCATGTGAATATAGTGGAAAAATAAAATACATGAAGATGGATGAATCAACAAAAATCAGTATGGGAAAGGAAGATTGGTGCACCAAAGATAGTTGGGCTAGAGATGGAAAATGATGAGCATCGTTGATACTCATCCTTTAATTATCTTTTTCCACAGCTATTTACAACAAATATAACGATTAAAACCATGTTTAGCATGTATTCTTTATTGAGTTCAATCAAATACTACTTCTAAGTGCAATTAAAAAAATGACTTCTATTGTTAAATCAAATATTTCTAAATTCGAATCAAATGCTTTGAAAGCGATAAAATTCTAGTTTTTAAACAAATGTTGAATAAATATAAATTAAAAAATAAGAAGTTCTCCCTTCACATTGGGGAGGAGTGGCCCTTTCTCCTTCCCTCTGATCCAATTTAGTATTGAAAATCACACAAGTCAATCTAACCCAGAATCATGCACTTTATTAAATAGAATAATTTCTTCAACAACAACCAACCAACTAACTCTATAATTCTACTAAAAATGCCCTTTTATATCAAGAGAAGTCCTTATCACTCTAAAATAGGATGGATTATTTGCAATAATTAACTACTACTTAACTAAAAGATCTCTATAACAACAACTACTTGTCAATAGTTACAACTTTGAAAGAACAAGTGCATGTTGAACTTAGATTAGATATCCTCTTAGTAAAAATCAAATTTCATCTTGTTAACTACAAGTGGAGTCCTTAATTAACTCTCAATTGAGATAATTTAGTAATTCCAACAGATGCCAAAGATCATGCATTGAATCCTTAAATTGTGGTGACTTCCAATTATTCTATTCATTTATCCCATGTTTCCTGGTCAAAATAGATGTTAAGTGAGAGTTGTATAATCTGTATGAGTCAAGTGATGTCTAGATAGTAGTCCATGTTCAATGCTCCTTTCACCATGTCAACTCATGTGATGAATAAATAAAATTTCCTCCTTATCGTTTGAGTTCTTTCCTTCCTTCATATGATTCATAAGCCCTCGTAGTGTGAGTCCTACACTTCAAAGTGAGTCTCACGCCAATATGTGGGTGAGTCCTATGCCAATGCTTAAGTGATTCTTGCACTCCAAATCAAGTCTTGTACTAGTGCATGGGTCATTCCTACGCTAGCTTAAGATATCTTCTTCAAACACATTGTTAAATCATATAAAGATTCATTTAAACTCATTTAAAGAAGCATACAAAAGCTGAAAAATAACAAGGTTATGCACAAAAATTCCTTTCAAATATATTAAAGTATTAATTACAAAATGATAATATTAGCGTTAGTACAAAATGAAGTCACAAAAACATGGGTTTAGATAGGATTTAACAAAGCTAATCACTCCCCCACACTTAAGGGTTAACAGGTCCTCCTATTATCTATTCAACAAAACCTGTACAATTATACTCATTTGTATAAGTAAGCCATGGTTCATTGTGTTATGTTCTATTTATCCACAAGATGTAGACAATAAACCTGGGACTAATATCTCCTAAAGAATCTAATTGGAGCTGGGAGATCATGCCTCATCAAGAGGCATGCATTACTTTCTTCTCTCACATATTCCCCTCTTTGTTCATGTCATACAGATTGATGTCTTAAAGTAGACACAAAATATCTCAATTTTTCTTCTCCCACATACAAATTAATTGGTGTTTCCACCGATTCATGGAAAATAAACTTGTGGACATAAAATTCACATAAGAAATTCTTACCAACTATGTTTGTTGCTACATGTGCTCCAAAAATTGTTTATCATTTTCAAATTCTATGGATTTGGTGGAGAAAACTATGGAATATTTCCATTTGAATAATTGATCCCTTAGGAATAATGCATAAAAATTAGAAGGTTCCCTACAAGCAAGGGCTTGGTCATATAACCTGCAGAGAACAAACATGTTATCCTAAAGTAATTTATTCTCCTCTTTTAATATTTTGTTCTCTCCTACCACTCCTCTAAGATCATAGCACTATTTCATCCATTTTACCATACCTTTTAACACAATGATATGGGGAAATACAAATTCTTTTGAATTATCTAATCAATAGTTTTCACATACTTTACTTCCTTCCTATCTCCCTGTAAGAGAAAAAATTATGTTTTCAATTCTTCAAATCTAGATTAAAGGCACTGAATCCTTTGTTCTCTCTCCTCTACATTGTGTTGTAGTTCTGGATGAAATCTTATTTCTATTTGAATGACTGTTGGTGGTGCTGAATTTTCAATTCCTTTTTTGCCTCCAATTGAGATAAAATTTCCTCTTTTATTTTTAAGAGAAGTTGTGATTGGGAAATTATTTTTTGAACTTGTTATATCTCAAACTAAACCTTAGAAAGGGACAACGCTTGGGGAATAATGGTATCAAAATCAATATGTGAGCTAGGATCACCTTAAAGCATGGGTTATTTTCCTTTTTATGAATGGGTGATTCTTTAACCATGATTTGTGTTTTATCAATATCCAATTCAGGAACAAGACCTTGAGGGCATACAAAGATAGGTGGATAATCAAGGGTTGTTTGGTGTAGGTATTGCATGATGGTTGTTGCCTCATGTTCTTCCTGAGAAGGAAATTTTTAGTTTGATGCTCTTATATGGTATGGGTTGGCCCTAATGAACTAATGCATTTCCTTAGCCTCTATGAGGTAGAGGGACCACTTTCTAGAACTTAAGAAAGTTCAAGGGAATAATTGTTTTGGAATTCAACCCATTGTTTAATCCTATGATGGTTCTTAATAAAATTATTATTATAGATGAGGTGAATGAGGCTTTGGAATTTGAGATAAGAGGAACCCCATCATAATTTCTCAGTTTTAGAGGAAATAAATTCAAATAAAAACTAGGGAAGATTAATGTATTGACCATGGCATAGGTGAATTAAGATTCTCAAAATAGGGGCCTAAAATAACATCAAACTGATTGTCACATGTAAAATATTTGATCACCCATTTTTCTACATCTTCCCATGGCTCAGGAAAAGTACCCCTTTTGATGCCCTTGGCCTTTCCCTTATTATCAATAACCAATTCTAATTTCTCTTTCTTTCCAATAGAAAACATTTAATAATATTAGAGAAGGGGTTCTTGAATTAGTCAATTTCCCTTCCTTTGGAATGATAGAAATGTGACTAATTATGGAATGGCTAAACAATATTTTCTTACCTTTAAATTTTGAGTATCCCTCCTAAATGTTTACTACAAATTTCTATATCATTCTTGGGTTAAATTCCTCATATGCAAGCACGAAATCCAACCACCTTGCTTTCTCAAAGATTGTTACTGATTTTCTATCAGAGAGAAATTTAACTATATTTGTTGGTTCATGACGAAGCCTAATCCCCATGGTTGGTATTTGGAATAGAGAAATTAATTAGATATGAATAAAAGTAGATAGAGCACAGGAATGAGGAAAGTGACGTTGCATGAATGGTAATTCTATTAGTGTAGGAGTGGAACTTCGATAGTGCAGGAGTGGAATGAAAATAATGAAAAAGGGGAAAAATAGGGAAAACAATTTTATATTAAAACAACACAAATTGGTCAAAGTTTAACCACTTGTGATGGAACAATGACAATATGGAGAATAACTTGGTATATGGTAACAATTAATTAGGGGTGTGTGGTAGATTTATTAGGATAAGGGGTGTGTGCAAAAACATTGGAAATGGGGAATTCATAATTTCACACAAGAATAATAAGTATCACCTTATAATTAGACTTTTTAATATTTAAAAGGAGATTAATGACACATACCTTGTTAATAATCACTTGTCAAATATGATAACAACACTAGATTATCCTTTTTTTCTCTCTCGCATGTTGTCTCAACACATTTATTGATGGCATGATTCAAGGGTGACCGCCATTGCTGGTTTTCAGCCACCTGCATTTTATTTTTATTTATTTCAAATATATATATATATATATATATATATATATATATATATATATATATATATATATATATATATATCTTTTTGGGAAGGAATGGCCACAATTTCTAGTTTCCAACCATTCCTTCATAGGATGATTCTGTCATATGTGGTTTTCAACCATCTCCTATTTATTCTTTTTGTTGGGGATTGATTTAACTTTGAATTGGTTTGGACAGGAAAACTTTTCCAAGCAATTCAGAGTTGCATTATCTTGTAGCATATTTTTAAATTCTTCCTTTGATGTTAGATTTTGATATAACCTCAATCTATGACCATTAACCAACATTAATCTTCTTTCACCATCAATAGGAATTAGTTGTGTGGTCTCATTGTGGAAAACTTCCTTAATTTGATATGGAACCATCCATCTTGTTTGCAATTTCCCTTTGAAGTCCTTATACTTTGAATCAAATAGGTGATCCAAAAAATTAGGTCAAATTTTTCTCAACGTCGGACCCATATAGGAAGTTAATACTTGAACTAAATTCACTCTAGAATTAATTGAATACAAAAATAAAATTCAATGAAAATAAAACACCACATAGATTTTATAACAGAGTTCAACCAATAGTGCCTACGTCTCTGAATTCAATGGATGAACCAATTTATTATGAAAATTTTGACTATAAGTACAAATTACATATTTTACAATGCTTACAATGGACCTGATGCTAGTTGATTTGTTTGAATCTGAAATAATCTTCAAAATTACAATAACCTCCTCCATGACCACTGAGTAGCAATAACCCATATTAAAATGTTCCATGTAGAAT
The DNA here is from genome assembly GCA_018340775.1 of Taxus wallichiana var. yunnanensis. Classification (NCBI taxonomy): domain Eukaryota; kingdom Viridiplantae; phylum Streptophyta; class Pinopsida; order Cupressales; family Taxaceae; genus Taxus; species Taxus wallichiana. Next base: position 81,833,976 of record CM031234.1, read on the forward strand.
ATCATCGTAAGTCCCATAATCTCCTCCAACGTGATCACTACCTTATTGCTCCAAAATAGAAATCCAAGTCCTTCCGCTACGAAGAACTATGGCCCTATCAGCCTTTACGAAAGTGGGTGAGATGATAAATTAACTCCCTCAAATTATTACAAATATTTCATAATATAAAATTAGGTCTAAGTCTCTCAAATTTTGCCTTAAAAAAGGCCTCACAATTCTCTCAATCCTAAACCTTTCCAATATTTCTCTTCAAAAAATCTGAGATCCACACTTGAGAGAAAAGTCTTGAGGATTGTGTGTTTTGGAATGGAGGGTGAGGGGCCTTTTATAGGGTTAGATAGGACCTATTTTTAAGGATATATTATTTATCCTATACCTTTCACACATCTCCCATAATAGGAATAAACAAAATCACATTTGTTCAGGGATAATATTTATCCGTAAATAATTCCTTTAGCCTTACGCTCGTGGATCCATATTAAAATGTGGGCTATAAAATATCCTTTGGCTAGGCTTGCATAATATTTGGGATAAATATCTCATCCACTTTTACATGGATTTTAATAGTCATATGCAGGTTTACCCACTATAATTCCTAGTGGGCGACCTTGTGGTTGACGATCCCATGTTGAATACCTTTGGTTTAGCACTTAGGGATTTATTGGCAATTTGGTGGTCTCCATGTGGGTTGTTGACCACTCCCCACTTTAACCCTCCACCATTTAGCATTTCCACATTCACGTGGTTTATCCCTTCACTCTACATGGGCTTGATTTCTGATTTTTCCCACATCTGTAGACATCAAATTTTCTTTATCCTTTTTAAAAGCTTGGTTGTTCCACTTCACATGGTCATGAGACTACTTTGGACTTTTCCCTTCCACGTGGGCTACTTAACTCTACCCTGCTCCATGTTTGGCTCGATGACCTCTTACATGGTTGGTTTTTTTCTTGGTGGGTTTTTGTGTAGCTCAATCCCAAGCTCCCAAGTTATGTATCTTGATTAATGACTTTCCCAAGTGTTTAGCTTGTTAGTTGAGCTCAATTTATTGACTCATCCAACTCAATGCACTATAAAATGTGGTGTGGTGGCAGGCCACATGGTGGCCTAAGGACCCACCACATGATTTTTTTATCATTTTAACAATGATGATGACTAACCCATCCATAAACAAGAATCAAATACTGGAATCATAAAACCAAAATTTTCACCTTTTCCCGATTTTATTTTCCACGTGTCATTGCCTAATTGGCGTTGACCTTGCTTTGTCCAAATTTTGACAAAATTTAGACCAGCGGTATCTTGATCATACGACCTCCGTGTCCAACATTCCTTATACCATCAAAGATCTCTCTAAATTATCTACCATAATGGCATGGTTCAAGGAGATTTAAGGAACTTATAAATTCCCAAATTATCCTTTGATCACACCTCCCCATTAAGGAGTATTCTTTTCTAAAAAAACTTTATTTCCTATGCTTCGGATTCCAAACCTGGTGTTGCCAAGAAGATGTCTTTGGAGTTGAATCAAGGGTCTTCACACTACTACTCGACGATTGTAAATTTTTTGGATTGATCCTTGGACTTGTGGTACCTCATGTTGAATCCAATTTGATGCACGGTTTACTCGCCTCTACATAGAGCTAAGTTGGAGTGTGTCTATTGTCGATGAATTTCATCCTCCTATTGACCTCAATTCTATTACACGACTTACACCTCTACATAGAACTAAGTTAGAGTTTAGTGTCGTCGATGATCATATTTTACTCTATTGCATAGCCTCAATCAACCTCTATGCAGAGTTAAGATTGGTGCAAGTTGATTCTAAGAATCGACTAGTCTTGGAGAGCTCGGTGTCTAGCATAGATTTTTGTTTTAACACTTTCTGTTCACCTTTACTCATCTTCATGGTCTCTACCTCTACACTATGCTAAGTTTCTAGTTGATGAATATGATCAGTTATCACTTTGTTGTATGGCCTCAATCATCCTCTATGCAGAGTGAAGATCAAACTAGATGTTAGGTGTCAACAATGATCAGCTACCTCTCTCGTTCTATGACCTTAATCAACCTTTACGTAGAGAAAAATCTAAGTTGATTTCTTAGAACGAGATCAACAATGATTACAGCCCTCCTCCATAGCTAACGATCTTGATGATACATCCAACATACTAAGGAACAGAGCTCCTGTATGGGTGTTCTCCCATGCAGACTTAGAGTTTTTCTTACCAATTGTTTGGTGGCTCTAGTCCAGTGTCAGCTCCTCTATATGATCATCTTCCCTAAAAATTATGACACATGATGCATTTAAAATTTCTTACAATAATTTTTTTGATAATTTATAATATTATGGGATTATTACATAACATTTTCCCTTTTTATGGGGTCTTACCTTTAAGTATCACAAGTACAAACAATTCCCAAAAATGGGTTTTTATTTTATTATAAAAATAAGAGCATGGGTACGTTTTATTTTACTAAACCCAATAAAATGCTCAAGGATAAAATTAGGATAGATGATCATTTTTATTACCACCTAGATTATACCTCAATACTTGAACCTCGGTGGGGTATTTGGTTGCCTCATTGTTGACCCCGGTGATCTTGTTTATCATCCGGGACAAGATGGTCCCCTAGAGAGTAAGATTATGATGACTCACCAATGTATCCATTATTGGGTCTTGTAACCCAACCAATTTTGAACTCCTCGATCAACCAATGATTCAATCGAGTTCTAGGCCCTCTCCCACATTCATGATGAATTCCTAATGTGCTGCAAGGTATAATTTTCCTAGGGCTATCTCATCCATCTCCATTGGTACGATGTCTATAATCAACACATTTGAAAACCTTCCTCTAATGGTATCCCCCACGGTGCAATATCTATCTCAGTAGTCCCTTGAATACCACCATCTCAAGTGTTATAAGTTTTGGCACGTGGAAGAGGCCTAGTTGGAATTCCCAACTTACATACCAATTCAGTTGTGATGTAGCTCAATCTGATATCCCAATTGAAGATGAACCACACATTGTTCCCTTCAACAATAACAGGTACATAACCTCTCAAGGTCCTTGCTAATCACGGGATCATTTCTGGAGTCCCTAATGATGTCCTTTGTTTTCACAAGGGTGTTTTCTATTAACCATACTAACTTGTAAAATGTACTTGGGGATATTTACCCTTGTCGAAAACCCTCTTATTAAACTAATGAGGTTTCTAATTAGGGTTTCTTCTCTAGCAATGTTCCGCTTCATGACCACCTTTTCCACAAAGTGGCTACATACTAGCCGAGATCGGTGATGGTGATGGTGATCTCCCCATGCACCTTTTCCTTTATGGAATTTCCTTGACCATCTATTTAAGTATGGATTTGATTCTCCTCTGGAGCTCAAAAATTCATCAATTTTGGAGATGCCGACACTCATACACATTTTCTAAGTGTGCATGTAGTTCTACAATCTAGCGAGTCTGCTCTTGGTGTCTGGTCACCACCATGCAAATCATTGTGCCCAATAGTGTGAGCACTACAAGCCTTTAGAAGAACAGGTACAAGTCCATGGCTCTGTGACAATGAGCTAGTATCAAGAAATAACCTACTTTGATACCAAATTGATCCAAAAATGCATGTCAAAATTTTATCGACCTCAGACTCCTATAGGCTATTAGTACTTGAACTAAATTCACTCTAGAATAAATCAATTCAAAAAATAAAATGTAATGAAAATAAAATACCACACTAATTTGATAACAGAGTTTGGCCAATAGTGCCTAGTCTCCGGGTTCAATGGTGAACCGATTCATTATAAAAATTCGACTATAAGTAGAAATTACACTTATAATGCTTAGAATGGACCTGATGTCAGTTGATTTGTCTAAATCCAAACTGGTCTTCAAAATTAAAATAACCTCCTACATGACCACCGAGTAGTACTAACCCAGCTTACAATGTATAGTGCCGAAGATTAGAACTCCCGTAGTCTCCTCCAACGTGATCACTTCTCTATGGCTCCAAAATATGAATCTAGGTGCTTCCACCGCAAAGAATCAGTGGCTTTATCATCCTTTAAAAATTGGGTGAGATAATAAATTAAATCCCCAAAATTATTACAAATATTGCCTAATATAAAATTAGGTCTTAACTCTCTCAAAATTTTCCTTAAAAAAGGTCTCACAATTCTCTCAATCCTAAACCTTTCCAATATTTATCTTCAAACAATCTGAGCTCAACACTTGAGAGAAAAGGCTTGAGGATTTTGTGTTTTGGAATGGAGGTCAGGGGCCTTTTATAGGGTTAGCTAGGACCTATTTTTAATGATATATTATTTATCCTATACCTTTCCCACATGTCCCATAATATGGATGAATAAAATCACATTTGTTTAGGGATAATAATTAACCGTAAATAATTCCTTTATCCTTGTATTCGAGGATCCATATTAAAAAATTGGGCTACAAAATATCCTCTGCTAGGCTTGCTTAATATTTGGCATTAATATACCATCCTATTTTACGTGTGTTTACCCACTATAATTCTTTGTGGGCCACCTTGTGGTTGACGGTCCCATGTTGACCTCCTTTGGTTTAGCGCTTAAGGATTTATTGGCGGTTTGGTAGTCTCCACATGGGTTATTGACCGCTTCCCACTTTAACCCTCTACCACTTAGGATTTCCACAATCACGTGGCTTATCCCTTCACTCCACGAGGGCTTGATTTTTTATTAGTCCCACATCCATGGGAACTCACTTTCATTTATCCTTTTTAAAGGCTCGGGTGTTCCACTTAATACACTCATGGGACCGTTTCATATTTTTTCCTTCCTTTTGGGTTTCTTAACTCTACCCTACTCCATATTTGGCTCAAGAACTACTTCCATGGTTGGTTGTTCACTTGGTGGGTTGTTTGTGTAGCTCATTCTCAAGCTCTCAAGTTGTGTATCTCATCTAATGAATCACCCAAGTGTTTATCTCACCGGTCAAGCTTAATTTGTTGACTCATCCAATTCGGTGCACTATAGCAATGTGGTGGCAGGCCATGTAGTGGCCTAAGGACCCACCACGTGAATTTTTTTATCATTTTTGCGATGATGATGACTAACCCATCCATAAACAAGAATAAAATATTGGAGTCATAAAACCCATATTTTCACCTTAACCTGATTTTATTTACCACGTGTCGCTTGCCTAATTGGCCGATTGACCCTACTTCATCCCAAATTTGACCAAAATTTGGCAATAGGTATCTTGAGCATATGACCTCTATTTCCAATGTTCCATATACCATCAGAAATCTCTCTCGAATGCTCTATCATACTTTAATGGTTTAAGAAGATTTAGGAAATTTACGAAGTCCCAAATTTTCCTCCAGATTAATATAATACTCGAGTCCCATTTTTGGAACTTCCTTTCCTTAATATGACTGGCATGCCACATTTTCTTTGATGTTGGATGATTTCATTTTGGTGTAGTGCTTGTAAATTTATCTCATCCAATTTATTCAAATAAATAATCCTTTCTTATTGTGCTTTTGATAACTCAATTCCAACTTCATAGTTGTTATTAAGGTCTGAATTTCAAACTCTATAGGAAAGATAGGTTTCTTTCCATAGACTAACTCATAAGATGTGAATCATATGGTTGTCTTCCAAGTGGTGTTGTAGGCCCATACTTTTGCTTCGTAGATTTTGAACCTATTTTTTCCTTGATAGATATACTTTGTCTTAGTTAGAATTTTTCCAATTATTTGTTTGTGACTTCCACTTGGCCATTGAATTGAGGGTGGTATGGGGATGATTTCTTATTCCTTAATTTATATGTTTCCAAAAATGAACTTATTACTCCTAACATGAACTATGGTCCTTGATCTAAAATAATGGATCTTGGTGTTACAAACCATTGGAAAATATGTTCATACATGAAGTCTCGACTTTCTCATACCTTACATATTGAAGAGCTTTTACCTTATACCACTTTGTCACATAGTCTATACAAAATAAGATGTATTCCTTCCCTTAAGAATGTGGTTTGAGTGGTCCAATGAAATACAACCCCACTTCTCAAATGGCTTAAGAACAACTTGGGGCTGGAGTGACATTTCAGGTTGTATCTGTTAGTTTTCCCATCCTTTGACATTAATTACACTTCCATACATACATTTTGACATCTTTATGCAAAGAAGTCCAATAGTAGAAAGCTCCTAAGATTTTGTGAATAGTTATTTGTATTGAATAGTTTCCCACTGATGGTTCATCATGGCATGCTTGGAGTATGTCAAAGATCCCATCCTCACATACACACCTATGTAATACATGGTTAGGTCCACATTTGAAAATAATTCCATTAGTCCATGTATATATCACACTTTGTTTAATTAATTTATTTCTTTTTTTATGTGTGAAGAAAGATGGGAACTTCCATGTAGCTAATTATTTATCCATGTTTGCAAACCAACGAGAAACAATTGAAATTACAAATAGATGTTCATCTGTAAAATCATCATTAAGCCGCTCCTCTATACTTGAAATGGTTAGCCTTGAGATAAATTCAACCACCACATTGTATTTCCCTGGTTTATGTATAATTTTTATATTAAATTCTTGTAATAACAAAACCCACCTTACAATTCTTCCATACACCAAAGGTACTTGATAGCGAGAATGATCGGTGATGAAGAATTAATTCATATCCTGTAATGTAATAGTGAAAATTGTTAATGGCATAAACCACTTCAAGAAACTCTCTCTTTGGTAGGGTAATTCCTTTTAGTAGGGGAGAGATTTTTTCTAATATAGTAGATGGGATGCATTTCCTTTTCTTCCTCTTTTTTGCAAGCACACTCCCACTACCTCAATGGAAGATTTTGTTTGTATGTGAAAGGAAAATTCCAATTTGGACCTCTTAAGACTATGGTATTTTTCAAATATTCCTTGATGATGTCAAAATATTTTTGACATGCTTTGTTCATTCAAATTCAGATTTTTTTAAAAGAGAAAATGGTGGAGAAGCTAGCTTATCAAATTTGAAATGAATCTTCTATAATAACCAAATGTCCCGGAAGGATTCTTACTTTTTTATTTATGAGGGGTGGAATTTTTACAACAATGTTGGCCTTATCATTATTTACTTTTATTACTTCGAAGAAACATGGTGGCGTAATAATATACCTTTATCCATCATGAATAGGTGTTTCTCATGGTTTAAAGATAACCGATGTTTCTCACATGAAAAGAGTACTTTGTCTAAATTATAAATTTCCTCTTGGAATTTTGCCCCATAAATGGTGAAGTAATCCATGTAAAAATATTCACAGATTCATGGGTGAGATAAGTGAAGATTGCTAACATGGCTCTTTGGAAATTAGAAAAAGCATTACACAAGACACAAGGTAAAACTCTATAGGAAAATGTCCCTCATGGGAAAGTAAAATTACTCTTATCTTGGTATTTTGGTGCCACCACGATTTTATTATACCCACTTTAAAACCATGAAGGAATGAGAAATATCTTTTTCCGGATAAATTATCCAAGAATTGGTCAATAAAAGGTAGGGAAAATAATCTCAATGTGTTTCCTTATTAAACTCCCTATAATCCACACAAACCTTCCATTTCCCATTATTTTTAAGCATTATCACTAATTAAGAAACCCACTGGCTATTTGAAATTGATTGATGAATCCTACCCTAAGAAGTTTCTCAATCTTTGTTTTTACAATGTCTCTTAAGGTAGGGTTTATCCTTTTTGTGTCCGACGATATGGAATCAGTTTTGTGAATGTGGTGTGTACACAATATTGGGATGAATACCCTTCATATCACTATATTCCTAAGAAAAATCTTAAGGATGCGAGTATAGAAGCTTGAATAGGGTATTCTCCTCTTGACTAGTTAACCGATATTGACTGTCATTATTTTTCCTAGGAAAATTAGTAGTTTCTTGGTGTCTGGGTGGAGAGATTTTACCACAGGGTATTATCTCAAAGTAATGAATTCAAGGGGCATCTATGTGGAATAAATTTGTGGATCTCAGTAATGTTATAGAATATTCTCTCAATCGATCTATGTTTCGTGAGAAAGGATAAATTATAGGTTGATTGTTTTCATCTATCATGTCATCCTTTATTTCAATTTGTTGTAGTGCAAGACTCATACATACCCCAACAAAGTACTTTCTTTCCCAATTTCGGATCTCATTATGAATGGTCTTGATGTATGACTATAGCTAAAGATGAAACCACATCATCTACTTCCTCTGGGTCCTTCCACCATTGTTTATCCTCAGTGGCAAAAAGGCTTTGCAACTAGATAAATGGATAAATTATTTGAATCATGCCCATTTGTAATGATCATATTTCCTATTCTACAATCAATAAGAGATGCAACAGTGGCTAACCAAGGGAACCTTATGATTAATTGATATATAATTTTCTTATTCTTTGTTTTGATAACCATAAAATCTACTTGAGTAATCCCATGCTTCAATTGTTATGGTTACATCTTCTATGATCCCCTTTGGCTTGGCTACAAATTGGTCAGCCATTTGTAATACTATTGGAGTTGATTGTGGTTTAGGAAGAGCCAATGTGGACAAAGTGTCAATAGTCATCATGTTAATTGCAGCCCCTAAATCAATTAGAACATTTGGAATCTTCACATCTCCAATACAAACTATAACAATTGGACTCCCAGGGTCACCATATTTTAGAGGGGTCATATTCCCTTCCAATATGCTAGCCAATTTTCCATCAACATGGATTGTTTTAGGCTGATTTTTCCTTCTACCTAGATTTTTAACACAAATCTCTTTGATAGTTTTATTCAACTCTGGGATATCTCTAAGAGCATGTAATAGAGGGATTCCAATACTTAGTTTTTTAATCCTTGAATCAGCTTTGAATTTGGTTTCTCATGGGTTACAGTGTTGTGTTTTTCCAAAAGTCTAGATGGAAATGGCATATCTACATTTGGTTCAGATGTTTCTTCAATAACAAGTTTGGGTTGTGTTTCTTTTGATTCCTCTTTGTCTTTTGGGACTTGTTCTATAGTGAGAGATGTTTATTTTGAATTAACCTTCCCTAAATGCAAAAATATATTTATACAGTCCACAAAATTTCACCGTGGGGTTCTTGTCGATTTAACATGTATGTTGGGTTACCCTACCTCACATTCTTTGGATTTTCCACAATTTGAGCTGGAATTTATGGCTAGGCAGGTGTTGTTTATATGGGGTAGCAGTTGTAGGCTTAGTTAACAAATATTTCTTTCCCTAGGGTCTCCTTGGATTATAATATTATAGACTGATCCTTGGGTGCATTCCACTATTTTTAAATTAAGAATTAAATTATTGGAATGACACTATAATGTTTGAATTTGGAGTCCATGGTTGTGAATAATAGATTGGTGGTGCATTTCATTGAGGAATCCACTATGACCATGGTGTGTTAAATTGGTTTGGAACCCATTGTGTTTTTGGTGCATAGGACTAGTTTTTATTTGAGTAAAAATTCCCTCCTTTCCTCTGAGCCACATAATTCAACTAAACTTCACTTTGTGTGTTATCTTTTAAGTAATTATTTATCAAGGGTAATAATCTACATTGAACAGTAGTATGCTTTAGATCACAGAAAAGAAAAATGTCTATTTTATCTGAGGGATAGTCCTTAAGCCTATATTTGTTTCTACATATTGGATAGTATATGAACAATGGCTCTATATTCCTAGCTTTCTCACTATCCATAGTTGTGTCGATCTGGACTAAGAGATCCATTATTATATTTCCAATCTCCTCTCTTAGTTTAGATATATCACCATTGGAAATTTTTACATTCGATTTCAAAGGTTTGGGTGATTCTAGGAGTAGTTTCTATAGAGATCAATGATATTGGTGAATTCTAGTTTGTTCATATCTCCTTTTCCTATTATATTAAAGGATTCTTGTGTGTCTTCATCCAATCCTTTAAGGAATATATTTTTATAATAGTAATATCAAGACCTATACCACACCTCCTATGAAGGAAGAGGAACCGATCAAGATTTTCCTTAACACTCTTATCATCCTTTTTTGTATCCTAAAGAGTTCTTTCTTTTTGTCCCTCACCCTACAATAATCTTGGTATTTATCCAAGAAGATTGTTTCCATCTCCTCCCAACTATGGATAGAGTTGGGGTTTAAGCCCATGAACCATCTCATGGTTGTGTCCTTTAAATTTTAAGGAAATAGCTTAAGTTGTTTGGTGTCTGAGGTATAGTCATAGGTCTATGAACTCGAATAAAAATTGGTCAGGATCTTCTAAGACTAGTCCCCTGAAGGTTCTTATAATTTAAGGAGATATGTTCTTCATGATGGTTTGGTCATTAGGGTCCAATTTTATGGGATAGGTGAATTTATTTCCAAGTGGAAGAGTGTCATAATTTTCACCATTGGGGTTTTCCACTCCATCAACCATCCTTCTTGTTGATCAAGTTGCTCCACAAGTTGATTTTGAGGGGGGGTTTGTAAATTGATTCTAATAAATATACCTCTATGGTCTCTAGGTCTAAACATAAAATCCTATGATACTGTGAATAATTCCCTAACTATATGTTCTTACTAATTACTTGTGTTCCACATACTCCAAAGCATAAAAAGAATCTTTTTGTCACTACAAGGTCTTTTATTTCAAACGGGTTATGGAAATAATATTTATAAATGGAAACTTACCAAGCTATCAGGAATTACATGAGTTAATACCTTTATCTTTGATAACTCCTGAATAATATCCCCATCAACAACACCAAAAAGTGACGAGCATTGTTGATACTTGTACTTTATTATCTCATGATTGTTAGTCCAAGGCGGTGTCCATGGCTATTTGTAACAAAGAGAATGATTGAAACTATGCTCAACATGTATTCACTATTGAGTTCAATCAAATACTACTTATAAATGAAATTAAAGAATGCCTTTTATTGCTAAATCAAATATTACTAAATTCAGAATTGAAATGCTAAAAGTGATGAAATTCTGGTAATTTAAACAAATGTTGAATAAATAGAAATTAAAGAAACAAGAAGTGTTACCTTCATGTTGGGGAGGAGTGTCCCTTGCTCCTTCCCTCTTATCCGGTTTGTTATTTTAAATCACACAAGATGATATAACCCATAATCATGCACTTTATTGAATAGAATAATTTATTCAACAACCAACTAACTAGATTTATCATTCTACTACAAATGCCATTTTATATCAAGATCATTCCTTGTCACTATAAAAGAGGACATATTATTTGTAATAGTTAACTACTACTTAACTGAAATATATCTATAACAACACTTAATTTTCAAGAGTTACAACTTTGCAATAGCAAGTTCATGCTAAACTTAGATTAGATTTCATCTTGGTAATAGATCAGATTTCATCTTGTTAACTCCGAGTGGAGTCCTTAATTAACTCTCAGTTGAGATAATTTAGTAATTACAGCATATGCCAAAGATCATGCATTGAATCCCTTAAATTGTGGTGACTTCCAGTTGTTTTGTTCATTTGTCCCATGTTTCCAGTTGAATTGGATGTTAAGTGGGAGTTGCATAATTTGTATGAGTCGCATGATGTCTAGATGGTAGGCTCCATTCAATTCTCTTTTCACCATGTCAACTTGTGTGTTGAATAAATCAACTTGCATCTTTTTCTTCTGAGTCTTTTACTTCCTTCATATGAGTCATGTGCCCTTGTAGCATGAGTCTTGTGCTCCAAAGTGAGTCTTACACCAATACATGGCGAGGCCTACACTCCAAATCGAGTCATGCGCTATTGTATGGATGAATTTTGCATTGTCTTAAGATATGTTATTCAACCACATTGTTAAATCATATAAATATCCATTTAAAATCATTTGAAGAAGCATACACAAGATGAAAAAAACAAGGTTATGCACAAAACATCCTTTAAAATATATTAAATTATTAATTACAAAATGATAATATCATCCTTAGTACAAAATGATGACACAACAAAATAGGGGTTTACATAGGAATTACCAGGGCTCATAAGAAGAAAAAACTACATATGTTGACACATGCATGCTAAAGAAAAGTAAGCGGTGCACGCAAAACAAATTGAGGTTAAAAATAGAGATCCTAAGGATAGATCATAAACTAAGCAAGATAAAGAGCTAGGAGATGAAGACATGGCATAAATGTCACCCCTATATTATAGTTAGGTGTTATTTTAATAACCCAATGGATAATTATAGTTCTTATTCAACTAGTTAAGGTAAATTCCCCACTATTATATATACCCCTTAGGGAATCATTGTATCACACACGAGTATACAATGACACACATAGAGACACAAAAAAAAGAGCACGCAGATCATCATTTTATAAGAGCTATGATTTGTTTGGCAATATGGAGAAGGCTATTATAGATTCATTCTTTGTGAGAATATGAGTACATGATTTATCTTTTTATTGATATAGTGTGTGCAATTTATTGATTATTATCTTGTAAGAAAATTCATATCAAAATGATAAAAAAATTGGAACCAGGACTCTCTCATGCTTCAATTGAGCGCAATAAGGTTTCCTAACTTAGTGTGATAGGTCATGGCACGAGGAGATAAGTAGCTTGACGCATATAGGAATAGTAAATAGTCACACACATGTGTTAATGGTAAGCTATATGTGTAACATACTACAAAGGACATATTTCATTTTCACTACAAAGGTTGTACACCATTTTCATTAAAAAAGGTTGTATGCACTTTTCACTACAAAGTGTGTACAACCTTTGTAGTCGATAAAATAAACACAAATAACACAATCCTACAATATAGAAACCCTAAAGTTGAATGAGGCCTTGGAGCTCAAGTTGTTTGCAAAAATTTCCCCATTCTACTTCATCCTACACATGCCAAAGTTTCTACCATGGGCCTGTGTGATTTTTTTAAATTTATTTTGATAATTTGTTGTTTTTGATAAATTTAAAGTTTTGAAATAGAAAGTAAATGATTTTTTTCATAAATATATATTAATGGAGGAATTTCCTAAAGTAAATGTGTGGGGATACAAAAAAATGTTGATAATCTACAAGAAAACCCACCTAAAACACAAGAGACCCATTAACACAAAGAAGAGGAATTATTACAATGATATAATGCAAACCAACAATTGAAATAATCATAAATAGTTTGTGTGATTCCTCAACCAAAAATGCATGCAATGCTCTTACAAATATGTTGAAAAGTGTTTCTAATGAAGTAAAAATGTTTCTAGGAATTTATATTTAATGCAAATTGAAACTGATGCATACAAAAGAGTTATATGATGATGGATTGTCATATAATGCCATAAAGGGCATGAAAATATCAAAATAAGAAATTTATGCTTTGTTTCGTAAGCCTAGAAGTAATTATCCACTACCAATGAGAAGGAAACATATTAGCATTGATTAGTGTATCCATGAAGAAATGAAAAAAAATTTTTGGGACATGTGGTGGATGGTCTTTCATGATCCTCCATGTAACAATAACGAGGATCCAATGTATTTTTTTATGAGAACTATATTGTGAGTTTGTGTTTAGTAGGTATAAGCAAATTATTTTGATTTTAGAAAATATCTTAGAAAAGGATGTGCGTCATCATATGAGAGACTTGGTGTTAGGAGATATCATAATGTATAAAACCTTCCCCCAAGAGGTAGGAGGACAAAACTACATATTGTCATCCATAGTGAAATTCATCGCAACACATGTAGGGAGACCATTCATGCACTTTATAATATGACAAATTCATTGATTTACCAAGATATGCATATTGAGGGTACACATATTTCTCAAATTTTTGAGACTACTGATGGTAAAGTGATTCGTCATGCCCCTCATAGTTTTGATGGTTTAGGTGGTGGTGCATCCAATTGTTTAGGTGGTAGTATAGGTATTGGTGGAATTTCATTTTTGTGCATTAGTGTACATCTTATGGGAAGATGTGTGTTAGACCATATACATAGAATACATTTTTATAGACTGCACACCATTTTGTAGAGCTCGATGATACCACTTTGTGGTTCTCTATGCATCATTCTATGTCATCTATGATTACTCCACCATCCGGGGATGTTAGATAGATATATGTATAGGATGCCCATGTATCCCCTAGTTACCAAATAGTTTGAGGGCGGTAATAAGTAATATATTGAAGACGTAACTATTATCATTACTTATATACCATATACATATAATACATTTTTATAGCCTGCGCACACCATTTTTTAGAGCTCGATGATACCACTTTGTGGTACTCTATGCATCAGTCTATGTCATCTATAACTACTCCACCATATGTGGATGCTAAATAGAGATATGTATAGGATGTTCATGTATCCCCTATAGTTACTAAATAATTTGAGGGAAGTACTTGAGTAATATATTAAAGACGTAACTATTTATCATTACTTATTCATAAAGGTAATTAATCATAATTTTGATGTATCCAAGCAATAATAAATTTGTATTAATATATGTTTACAATTAATTGATTCATAATTATGATTTATTCCTTTAGTTTTTTATAGTTAATGGTGGAGGCCATGACCACCCCTCCCGGATTAGGCTCTATTATTGCAACAATTATTAATGTTGTAGATGCATATACATAGTTATGTTTTCAAATTTGACTGAGGCATTGTTAATTTATTTATATTCTATTGATGTTGGTAGATAAATAGTAACATGTTTGTATTGTATTGTATTGTATCCAACAATAGATAAACATATCAAGGGATGTTTAACAGACTCATTTTCCACCCAACTATAGGTTACTTGAATGTTGAGAACATAGTTTAATTGTAATTTATTATTTCAAATAATGTTACTTTAAATTTTTTTGTACTTACGTTTTTATGAATATCTTTAAACCTATATGCAATCTTATACTCTACATGGTTTTCCAAGTGTATACTTGAGGTCTCCTATAGAGAAGAAAACCTTTCGCTAGTCCGATGCTCCCTCCCAACCACAGATCCACAACCTTTTAATGAGGTCGTTTCAAACATTTGTTTTTGACATTGTTGTGGATGCAACATCAAAGGTATAATAAAAATTATGAACTTAAATCATCATTTTATATTTGAAATTCATTATATATATATATATATATATATATATTATATAATATGATGATGATTGTATATGAATATTTCCTTAAGCGAAGATGTGTCTCAGTACACAAAATGACCTAATAAGACACATGAGATGTGACAAAATGCTTTTATTAGAGGTATAAATTCAATGAAATGTAGATAAATTTGATTATTTATACTTATTTAATTTGAAAAAAGATTAATGTCTTTATTTTTCATACATGCATGCACCAATGGTAGAGAGGATGTTCTCTCCTCGTTTGTTGAGATCCAACACCCCTTGCTCTACATCTAGGGTGAAGAGGGGAAATCTATTTAACGAATCTAAGGCGATGACTAAATAGTTACATATATAGTTGTAAATCTATTTGTAAAGAGATATATGTAGGGCTATTTGTAGTGCCATAGAGCAATATGGCCCATTTAGTATTCCTACACGCTTCATTTTGTATGATAATGAACAAAATTGTATGTTTTCTCAAATATAATACTATAAATGTACATATTCCACTTATTTTTCATATGTATATATAATTATCATTTGTGTATTTCATTTTTATTTTAGTTATCTATTAATTTTTAATTCATATTCAAATCACTAAATAATGTGGTGAGATGAGGCTATCATATTATTATTTCAATGTCTAAAGTAGAGGTTTGGAATGAAGCTCATGGTTTTAAATATATGAAGAACCCAAGAACAATAGCAGGAAGATAATGTTGTTCCATATGTAAGGGAAAATATAAAATCAAAATTACAATATTGAAGATAATGTTAAGGATATAAATTCACATTAAGCCTATAAAAGACTTGTAATTGGGTGAATCCATGCATAATTACCCATAATAATATAAAATCCAGTCATTATAAAATGCTTGCAAAATAATTTTCATAACATCTAAGTCAATGACCATGATGAGTAAACATGCCAAGGAGAACCACCAAAATGTTTCAAATGTATTTGTGTTCCATGGCAATGCGAATAATGTGAAATCACACAATCAAGAGGATCATGGAACCCAAAAAGTTCTTATATGCTCATAGTTCCCTAACAAGCCCAACGAAGAGATAAAATGGCTCAGGCATTAGTGAAGTCACTCCCATTTGGAACATCTAGAACTATTCCATAGTTCCAAAGCTAAAGAAATGCAATATATTCCAATATAGTTATTAAAATAGAATTATGGAACTAAGTGAACCCATATCATAAGATTTATTAGATGAGGTGAAGAAAAATATGTAGGATGCAATATCTATTACATGAAATATGATAAAGAATATAAATTTAATTCTGGTGGTGGTGCAACTAAGCTTGCATTATCAAAAAAATTAAAGTAGAAATTTCATTAGTTGAGGGTACAGAGACGTGGCCTTATAAAATTGTGGAAAAATATTTTAAGACAATTCCTAGAAAATTGATTTAGAATTATGGTGTGAATGTTGTTAGAACCATGACATCTTTGTAAGGAAATATTGCTAATATTAGTACAATTTGAATCAACATTTGAATATTAATAGTACCAAAATTCATCATCAAATTACTTCATTATCTACATTCCTAGTGGTGGTGCAACTAAGCTTACATTATCAAAAAAATTAAAGTAGAAAATTTCATTAGTTGAGGGTACAAAATGTGGCCTTATAAAATCGTGGAAAAATATTTTAAGACAATTCCTAGAAAATTGATTTAGAATTATGGTGTGAATGTTGTTAGGACCATGACATCTTTGTAAGGAAATATTGCTAATATTAGTACAATTTGAATCAACATTTGAATATTAATAGTACCAAAAGTTCATCATCAAATTACTTCATTATCTACATTCTCGGTGGTGGTGCAACTAAGCTTGCATTATCAAAAAAATTAAAGTAGAAAATTTCATTAGTTGAGGGTACAAAAACGTGGCCTTATAAAACCGTGGAAAAATATTTTAAGACAATTCCTAGAAAATTGATTTAGAATTATGGTGTGAATGTTGTTAGGACCATGACATCTTTGTAAGGAAATATTGCTAATATTAGTACAATTTTAATCAACATTTGAATATTAATAGTACCAAAATTCATCATCAAATTACTTCATTATCTACATCTAGGTTTATGTAATAAAAAGAACATTGAATATTCCAAGAAAGGCACATGCTAGCGAAACTTAGAATCATCACCTAGTTATAAGTTATTCACATGGCACAGGGCTATTAAGAGATAACATTAGACCATCGGGAAGGTACAGGATGGTTAGGAATTGAAACAAAAATTATGACAGTTTACACTAGCCCGCCCGAACATATATGTAATATTGATTAAGTGCCACAAGGTTTCGTTCCCAAAATATCACCCGGGACACATTAACTCGACTCAAATTGATATTTTTAGTGCATTGCATTCTCATCGCCCAAATAAAATAAAGTAAAAAAGATAAAAAAAAATGGGAGAGTCTTCTATAGAAGGGCCAAAAGTCTAGATATAGGCTCGGATGAGAGATTCTAAGGTGCCATGGTTTTCTAGAACTTTCCCACAAAATATTCATAGTTTCTTGGTCTTAGAGCTCTTAAGAGGCATCACCCAACCGACGTAGTTGGGATGGTTGGGTAGTGAAATGACACTTTATATAGGGTATGCCAAACCACTTAGATATGTGGTCATTTTCATTTTGCTGCCATGAGGCTTTGTTCACAAAATATCACCTCGAAACCCTAATATTGACTCAAATTGACCCTTTTTGATACATTACATCATTGCCACCCCGATAAAATTAGGAAGAGACGAGAGAAACTGTGAGAGGCTTGTGTATATTGTCTTGATGCTAAGCTAAAGGCTCGAGACAAGATGTTCCCAAGTATCACAATTTACAAGAACTTTCGCATAATTTTCCCACCAAGTAGTGACATATTTTCCGTCTCGTGGCTCTTAAATGATGTCGTTTGCTTGATGTATTCAAAAAGGTATGGGATAGTTGGGTAGTGAAAAAACACTTCCGATAACATCCGATAGCTTGTTTGAATATGTGGGAATTGTCGCTTTGGTGTCACAAGGTTTCATTCGCACAATATTTCCCGGATACCCTAATACCAACTCAAATTGACACTTTTTGATACATTACATTTGTTGCCACCCTAATAAAACTAGGTATAGATGAGAGAAATCGAGAGAGGATTTTTTAATACATCCCTAATACCAAGATATAGGCTTATATGGGAGGTTTCTAGGTGCCACTATTTGTGAGAACTTTACCACCAAGGTTTGATAGGTTATTGGTCTCAAGGATCTTAGGAGATGTTGCCCAACCGATGTAGCTAGGAAGGTCTAAGATGTTTGGGAAGAAAAAGAATGCTTTTAATATCATATACCAGCCCATATGAACAATCAAGTGATGTTTATTCAAAGTGTCATGAGGTTCCATTCACAAAATATCATCCCGCATACACCCTAACACTAACTCAAATTGACACTTTTGGTGCATATCATTCATTGCCACCTCAAGAAAACTATGTGGAAATGAGATAAATTGAGAGAGGATTTTTTAGATGGGCCTAATGCTAAGTTGTAATTTTAGAAGAGAGGTTCCCAAGTGCCATGGTTTTTCGATAACTTTTCCATCAAAGTTTGATAATTTTTTGGTCTCAAGGCTCTTAAGAGACATCACATGACTGATGTAATCGGGGATGGTCCGAGATGGTTGGGAAGTGAAATGACACTTTTAATAATGTTTACCATCCTACCTGAACATATGGAAACTATTAATTCAGTGCCATGAGGTTTTGTTCATAAACTATTACTCTGGACACCCTAATATAGACTCAAACTAATACTTTTTGGCATGTTGCATTTGTTACCACCCAAATAATACTGGGAAAAGATGAGAGAAAATTATATAGGATTATTTTTATGGTCTCAACACTAAGCTATAAGCTTAGACAAGGGTTTTCTAGGTGTCACAATTTCCTAGGACTTTCCCACCAAAGTTTTTCATTTTTCCGGTCTTAGGGCTCTTAAGAGGTGTCACCTGACTGATGTAGCCAGGAAGATCTGGGATGGTTAGGAAATGAAACTACACTTTTGATAACATAAAAACCCACCCAAATGTGTGGGTGCTATTGGTTTAGTGCCACAAGGTTCTTTTCATAAAATCTCATCTTAGACACCATAACACTAGCTAAAACCGACACTTTTTGGCTTGTTGCATTCACTTCCACCCAATAAAACCGAGAAGAGACAAGAGAAAATGAGAGAGGATTTTTTAGGTATGCCCGACACCGATTGTGGGCTCAAATAAGAGGTTTTTAAGTACCACATTTTTCCATAACTTTCCCACCAAATTTTGATAGTTTTTATGTCGGGGATCTTAAGAGACATCACCCAACTATTGTATTTAGGAAGGTTTGGGACAGGTTGGGAAGTGAAATGATACTTCCTATAGTTTTTATTAGCTCACTTGGACATTTGGGTGTTATTGGTTCAAGTGTTACCAAGTTACTGTTCACAAAATATCACCTCAAACACCTTAACAATGACTCAAACCGACACTTTTGGCATGTTGCATGCACTTCCACATAAGAAAATTAGGTGGAGATGAGAGAAACAAAGAGACACTTTTGTAAATGGGACTGACATTGAGTTATAGGCTCAAATGGGAGGTTACCAGTGTCATGGTTTGTAATAAATTGCACATAAAATTTTGACAACTTTTTGGTCTCAAGACCCTTAAGATACATCAGCCAACCGATGTAGTCGAGAAGGTTTGGGATGGTTGAGAAGCAAAAAGATGCTTTCGATTGTGTCTACTAACCTACCCTAACATGTGGGAAATTTTAGTTTTATGCCATGAGATGTTTAGTGAGTCACTAATTTTTGAAATTTGATAACCTCTCTCAAGGAAAGGTTTGAGATTTCTTGGAATAAACATGCCCTTCATGGCTAAGGTTCAATGTCAAGTAAACTAACTTGTGAATGTAAGTCCGTGTCAAAACACAAAACTAGGTTCTTATCTAATCACTAACTTTTGATGTTTTCTAACCTCTCTCAAGGTGATGTTTGAGATTATTTGGTGTAGGCATACCTTTCCTAACGATGGTTTAATGTCGGGTAAGATAACTTCTAAATGTAAGTCCATGCCAAAATAGTAAACCAAGTGTTTAATGAGTCACTCAATAATTTTTAAGTAAGTATTCTAACCTCTCTCAAGGTAAGGTTTGAGATTTCTTGACATAGACATGCCCTTCCTTACTATAATTCAATCTTAGGTCAGCTAACTTGTGAATGTAAGTCCACACCGAACACCAAACCAGGTGTTGGTGAGTCACTTACTAATTCTTGATGTATTCTAACCTCTCTCAAGGTGAAGTTTGAGACATCTTGGCATATACATGCCCATCTCGAGTAGGGTTCAACCTCGAGTTAACTAACTTGTGAACATAATTCCATGCCAAAACACTAAACCATGTGCTTGGTGAGTCACTTACTAAAATTTGACATATTCTAACCTCTCTCAAGGTGAGGTTTGAGATCATTTTGCATAAACATTCCCTTCTTGTGTAGAGTTCAACATCGAGTCGGCTAACTCATGAACATATGTTCACACTAAAACATAAAACCAAGTGCTTAGTGAGAGACTTGTTAATTTTTGACATATCTAACCTCTCTCATGGAAAGGTGTGAGATTGTTTGGCATAAACATGCCCTTCTTAGGTAGGGTTCAATGTTGGGCCAGCTAACTCATGAATGTATGTCCACACAAAAATACCAAACTGGGTTTTTAGCGAGTCACTTACTAATTTTTGATGTATTCTAACCTCTCTTAAGAAGAGGTTTGATATTTCTTGGCATATACATTCCCTCCTCGTAGGGTCCAATGTTGAGTAAGCTAACTTGTGAAAGTAAGTCCATGCTAAAACACCAAGTTGGGTGCTTGAAGAATTTTTGACTTATTTTAACCTCTCTCAATGAGAGGTTTGATATTTCTCAAGGCATAAACTTAAGTTAATTTAATCTTACTTGTTCAAAACATAAAAATAATTGAAAACTAACCTTGTTAAGTCATTCCAATAAACATTTTAGATCAGATCTCAATTTAAGGGCTTTAAGTATAGCTTCGTGATCGATTCACAATAAATATTTATTATGTAAGGTTTTCCACAGAATTTAATCAACTTAATATTTTTATAAATAACTAAATTTGAATAGTGAAGTATCCTCCTATGGGTTTCAAAGTCTTCAAACAACCATTGATGTACATTTTTATGAGGGTATCTTCGAAGCCAAGTTCCTGTGACAACCATAAACCCAGTAGGATAAACTAGGTATTCCCCATCTATGACACTTGTAGTTAATTTATTTTTTGAATCTACACATTAAACGAGTTAGTAATTTTTCCCCTCCTCATTTCCTTCATCCACAAAGAATCGCAAAACATTCCCCGCACTAAAAAAGTGTTACCACATTTTTAATACATTTACAAAAATATCACTAAAATTTAAAGAAATTTTTTTATTATAAATATTTTACCAAGTTTTGCAAGATCTGATAAGTGCTCAAAATTAGTTGACGATGTCATTTTATTATCCCCTAATTCATTCGATGGTTTTCATGTCTCCATAGGCCTAAACAGTCTACAACACCATTCATCAACCCATTATTTTGACTAACACTCATTCCAATCAAAATCCATACAAGCTGAACAAAAAAATGTCATGATCCTAGTATAAATAGTCCAGGAACTAGAATCACAACTTTGAAATGAGTGGAAATTATTATTACCCCTTTTTCGAATTAATCCAATTGAAATATTATTTCCCATGGGAAAGAAGTAGATGAATAAGTGATGCAGAGCATCACCTCTAAAGTATGTGTATAAGGGTGGAAACATCTAATTTTTGGGTTTTTTAGGTGTGTACAAGGTCCTAGAGTCATTTAGAGGTGGTAGATTGAGTCTAAGTTTGTTTAAATTTGAATAATTGGTTTTCCTCAAAATGCAATTTGGAGTCTTGGAGATCATTTTGGCTTGCTAAGGTTGTTTTGATAGAGTCTTGAAGCTTATAAACATGTAAGGGGATGAAATGTGGTTTAAATGGTGTGTATTAGGTCCCTCTAGGGTCTAAAAGCATAACATAAGTCTAGAAATCAAGGAATTGGTCTTAAATCTAAGCAACTTGATATTAGGGCTAAGGTCACTCATATGACCAATAAGTTGGAGGGTGTATTCAGTTAGAAACTAAAGAGATTCATATAAATTTCTCCAATGTAACTATTTTTCTCATTCCCATTCGAATGGAAATCGGAAAAGGCTTCAAGAAAGGAGGAAACAAGTGTTTGTGAGTGCATTTGATGACTCGAAATTATTTGAGTAACTTTTTGAATATTGAATGTTCATTAAGATCTCATGAATGTTTAGGAAGGAAGCTATAATCAGATCTTTGTGTAGGGTACTTTTATTAAGGCTTGTTTAAATAATCTTTGTGTGTGTATATTAGTGTATGAGAGAGTAAATCGTGAATGTTAATCAACTATGAAAGGCTTATTAATGCACTTTTGAATGATTCATGACTAAGATTGTTCATTAAGGGTTTTAATGATGTATTTGGAGTAATTTATATCTGAGAGCATCTATGGATGGCTATAGACTGATATGTGACTTGTATTTCATCAAATTTATGTGAAGACTTTAATGTTGACATATTGAAGGCAGGGTACCTTGACTGTAACAAGGTATATAAGATATAGAGAATACCGAGATAAGATAGAATAGAGAGGGCCCCTGGGGAGCCGGTGTACCTTTGATCCGTTGAGCGAGAGCCCTTCCACACGGGACTCCCGGATCACTATGGCCGAATTTTTCTCTGTTTGACCACCAATCTCATAGTCAAGCAGGCTTGGAAGAGTTTGAGTATTATACCTTTGTAACTTGTTTCTTAATAACCTAAGAGGTGTGATTTTGATTGAAATAAGATAACTCTCAAAGAGATAATAGTACATGCATGATCAACCTTAAGAAAATAGATAGACTATAATATGATCATGAGAAATTGTGATTGTGAGTTTGTAGATTTAAAAGAGTATTGTGATGACCACCCACCTTCTGTGAGAATAAGGGTAGTTGCATGCAAGGTTATTAAATATCAATCTAGCAAATAATTTGAAGAGTAAGGAAATACTAGGGTTTAAATGAATTCTCGGGGTGATTGTGTGTATGCTACAAATAAGGACATTGAAGAATACATAAAAGGAATGATCTCACTTTCTCAAGAGACTCTACTGGTAATACCAATCCTTGAACAACCTTGAAACAAACATTTTGTAAAAAAATTCTTGATTTAAATCAATTAAAAGATAAAGTTATTCAAGAAATACCCTTCTTAGGCTCATTACAAGGGTTTTCTTTGTTAGAACTAGGGATTTAGATTTAAGTACTCAAAAAGGTTGATTACCACCATGAAACTTGTAACTATTAATGCCCAAGGAAGGTACTGAAATATTCATAAAGAAATTTTGATTTTCAATGGTTTGTTTATAAGTTATTCATGACATTTTAGGGGAAGGAAGGGAAACACGGTCCCAAGGTGTATCTTGAAGACAAGTTTACAAAGGAAGTATGTTAAATAAAGAGAAATAGGTAATAAAAGTTCAAAGACATGTAAAACCCTTTAATTGACTCCTAGAATGTGATTCATTTTGTATTGAAAACCCCTAAAGAAGATCCTATGTTTTACAGATCTCTTGAGGAAGACCTAGAGAGACATCTAGGAGCAATATTACAAAAGTGTGATAAAAGGGAGTTACAAGAGGAATTGGATTCTGATTTTTGTGTACACCTTAGAGGTCATTGAATAAGACTAATGCAATTTACAAATCCTTCTAGATATCCTCAGAAGCTATTCACCACTAGTGTTCCAAACACATTGTTTTAAGGAGCTTCATGGCAATTATCAACAAAACAATAAAAGAAATGAATTCTGATCCTTTTACTATCAATATTGTGGATGGTTGATGTTGAATGGAGTGTGTGAGAAAGGTTTCAGGTGAGAGAAGGTGTAAGGAAGAAAAGGAGACCAAGTTAATTTCTCAAGTGAAGAGCATGTCTTGAGGGAAATGCGTTGCAAGCTGAGTAAGTAAATGAAGGATTAGAATCTTGATTCTTTTCTATCAATTTCATTGATTATTCTAGGTTTGTTTGAAGAACATGAAGTATGGCATGAAGTAATAAAACCTTCCAAGAGGTAATCAGTTCAATTCTTGCATTTACAAGCCTAGATAAGTACATTTTAAACCTTGTCTAATCTTTCTCATGCAAAGAATAGTGAATATTGATAGTTTAAGCTTGGTAACATGTGATTGAATGGTTGTTATTACTATGTGACTTCACCATCAAGGGAATCCCTTGGATTATATTTTAGTATTTTTAATTAATAATTATATTTTTCTTTTGTATTTTTCCTATAAAGTAGGTCGGCTGGGTTGGAGAGATTTTAATACAAGCTTAAAGATGAAATAAGCTTCTAAAGGAGGTCTATCTTGGGTAAATCTACCTGAAAGAATCTTGCATTGCTATAAGGATATATAAGGGGTTTCATAGGCTCATTTTGGGTATGTTTTTGGCTAATATCATTTTATATCTTTGGTTTCAAAGGTGGATACTCTATTTCAATCCACAAAGGGGTGAAAATACATTAGTGTGGCAAGTCAGGAGGATGAAATCCTTCTTTTTTTAAGTTTGGAGAATGAAAAATATCCAATTTGGTGGTGTTAAGGAATTTTATGAAGACTATCTTGCTAGTTGGGAAGCTATGACATTAAAGGAGAAGAATATTAAGGGTTATTCATCACTTTGGCACCCTCTCCTAGGGTATAAAATTGGGTAGGAGTTTTTTGGGTTCCTTCTAGGGCATGTTTTGGAATTTTGAGTTGATACTCATACTTCTCCATATTTATAAGACTGGTCTATCACTCATTTGGCATTTATTGGAGTTTGGAGACCTCATTTGTAGTCATTATTGATATATGCACTTATGATGTCATTTAATTGATTTCCAGTTGTGTTTGTGGTTGATTTTTGAGTGATAGTTGCCCTAAAATATTCCTAAAGTGTTTGTACATGTTGTAGATGATGTTAATGATGATATTTTTTGAATTATTACTCTTTCCTAATTTTTGTCTTAAAAATAAGACTGGTGTGTACCGTTGTTCCATTTTTTTAGTTGGATGGTATTAGAATCATAATATATTTTAATTTGGGTTATTGTGATTTCCTTTTTTGTGGTTTGTACCTAGAAAGGGACATTACATTGGTATCAAAGCTTCGGTCTTCCCAAGGGAAACATTTATACCAACCAAAAGAAAAGGGTAGTATGGCTCACCAAGATTTAAAAGAAGCTACAATTGAAAATCTTGTTGAAGGGCAAGTGATATTGGCGGATACTATGAACTTGTTTGGCCTAACCCTTCAAATATTTCATAAACCTAGGGTTCATAATGGAGAGGGAAACTCATCCATAAATAATTCTTCACGGAAGCCCCAAGGATTAGCTCATGTATCAACCATTAGACATACTTTCCTTCTAAGGGAAGAAACAATTCCAGGTGGGAAAAATATACTTTATGAGGAAAATCATTGTGAGAAGTTATAATGAATACATGGTCCTTCCAAGAGAGATTTGGGAATCAATTTTAGTTGTTGAGTTCATTGGTGTAAGTAAAGGAAGGTCTAAACTAGATCCCAAGACAAAATGCACCAAAAAATATTTTCAAATACATTACGTAAGATGCCTTTCTCTTTTTTTTATGGTTCTAATAAGGGGACAACTTGGGCATGGATTCAAAAATTGGATACATATCTATCTTTAAGGCCTATGACGGAGGATGATGCCATCAAATTTGTAACCCTTCATCTAGAGGGGATTGCTCATGAGTGGTGGCTCCATGGATTGGTTACACAAGGGCATAATAGTATCCACTCATATGATGAATTTTTTAGAAGACTCATTAGAAGGTTTGATAGAGTTGACTGAAGTTAACTTTTGGGAACTTTCAAAATTAAAACAACAAGGCACAAGTGGAGGAATATGTGGAAAAGTTTCATAGGATTTTCATAATGATTACATATGTCACAAAAAAATACTTGTTATTATATTAATTTATGGTTTGACCAAACCACTCAAGGGTTTGGTAAGAGCCTTTGACCCATTGTCTCTCCAAGAGGCAATTAAGAAATCATTGGATCTTGAAGGTGATTCCCCACAAATAGAAGTAATCAGCAGATAGCCCATGGAATTTTCAAGTGGAGGAGAACCCAATGATCCTTGGGACATCCTATAACCCTCTCTTTAGACCATCTGAAGAATCCTTTCTAATGAATGTCAATTATTCATTAAGAGTTTTCCAAAACTAGCAAGGAAGGAGAGGGAAAAAATGAGCTAAAGAGGAATAATCAGTGCTTTTCTTATAAGGATTCATAATCTCTTGGTCATCATTGCTTAGGTATGGGTAATGTGTATTACATTGAAGTATTTTCATATTGTGATGGTGAAGAAAAACAAGTTAATGTATCGGAAGAAGATCCAGAAATTTTGGATAGAACTCTTACTACTTTTACAGGTGCACCTAATTATCATCCATTTTGGGTGAAAGGTGACCTACAAGGGTAAGTGGTCATAGTTTTTATTGATAATGGATATACTCATTATTTCATTGACAAGAGATCGATGGAAAAGATGGATTTTAAGGTGGAATAATTCAAAGGCTTCACAATCAAGGTAACATATGGCTACTCCATGCCATACACAAGGAGGTGTCCCCAACTCCTTTTCACATTGAGAGAACATGAGGTATGTGATTATTTTTATATGATTGGCATGGAAGATAAAAATATTGTACTTGGATTCAAATGGTTACATTCATTGGGAAATCTCACTCCCAATTACCAAAACATGGAAATAAGCTTTATGGACAAGGGCAAGAAAGTGATACTTCAAGGTATGATTCTGAAACCCTTCAAATCAAGTACTTGGTAGAAGATATCTTGTCAAGAGAATCATATTTTTGCTCTTTATCTAAGATAACAATAGATTGGAAGTCTTTAATTACAGTTGAGTATGCCAAAAATAAGTGTGTTAATGTTGTTTTTGAGGGAGAAATTGTGGATGAAAGGTACAAAGTAATGGATGGGCTTATTCTCTATAAGAACTGAGTCTATTTGGTTCCCGAATCTAAGGTGAAGAATAAGATATTAAGGGTTTTTTTTGATGCCCCGTTAGCTAGGCATCCGGGCTATTTAAATAATTACAAATAAGTGAGGGAAAGGTTCTTTTAGAAAGGCCTAAAAAGGAGGTACTCTAATACATCTTGGAATGTCTAGTTTTTCAACAAAACAAGGCAGAACATGAATTTCTAGCAGGAATATTGCAACCTCTTCCTATTCCCACTCAAAAATGGGAAAGTATCTCCATGGACTTTATCACAGGGTTGCCCTTAGTTTAAGGTAATAATTGTTTATATGTTGTGGTTGATAGTATCACAAAATACAATCACTTTTGTCCACTTCCAACTAAGTATAATGCACCTATAATGGATGGTGTATTTTTAAGGAGATGTTTAGATTTCATGGGCTGCCAAAGAATATAATAAGTGACTGGGAAAACATATTTATGAGCATGTTTTGGAAAGAATTATTTCATTTAACAGGTACCAAACTCACCCCTAGCATTAGTTACCACCCTCAAATGGATGGGAAAATAGAAATAGTCAAAAATAGGGTGGAATATTACCTACGAATTACATTGATGGGCATCAATCAACTTGGGTAAAATGGTTTTACATGTATTCCAAATGTCTATTGGTATGTCTCCTTTTAAATCTTTGTATGGTTATGATGCTCATTCCTTTGTTGATTTAATTATGACGGATAGTAGGGTACCGGGGGCCAAAGACTTAGTTCAACAAATTCATGACATCTTGAGAGATCTCAAAGAAAGCCTCTAACGTGCCCAAAATCAACAAAAGTTGTACGTAGATCAACATAGGAAAGAAAGGACCTTTGAGGTAGAATATATGGTGTTTTTGAGGTTGAATCCCTACAGAAATCCTCCTCAAACAAAGTGGTGTGGAAAAACTAAAACCATGTTTCTATGGGCCCTACAAGGTGAAGGGAATAGTGGGAAAGGTTGCATATGAGCTTGAGTTACCAGAACATAGTAGAATACATAATGTTTTTCATGTTTCATGCCTCAAGAAGGCACTTGGACAACACATTACTCCCTCTCTTGAGTTTCCATCATTGGTGAGGATGGTAAATTGATTCAATTTTGGAAGTTATATTGGATGTTCATGAAAGAAATATAAGAAACTGGAACATCAAGGAATATCTGTTCAATGGAATGGATTTCCACTTGAAGATACTACATGGGAAGGTACAATGATTTTAGAGCATATAAATTTACAATTGTTTGAGGGAAAGTAATTTCAAGAAGGGAAAACTATGATGTCCTATTTTTGAATTAATCCAATTAAATTATTCTTTCCTATTCTTCTTCATGTGGGAAAGAAGAAAATGAACAAGGGAAGCCCTTGGATTATATTTTAGTCTTTCTTTAATTAATAATTATAATGTTCTTTTGTACTTTTCTATAAAGCAGTTGGTTGGGTTGAGAGCTTTTAATATAAATTGAAATATGAAATAAGCTTATAAAGGAGGTTAGTCTTGCGTAATTATTCCCTAAAGACTCATAAAGACAACCATAAGGATGTATAAGGGGTTACATAGGCTCATTTTAAGGCATGTTTTTGGCTAATATGATCTTATCTCTTTGGTTTTAGAGATGGTTTCTCTATTCCAATCCACTAAGGGGCGAAAAATCCATTATTGTGGAAAGGAGGAAGAAAAAAATTCTTTGTTAAAGGTTATAAAATGAAAACCCCAATTTGGTGGTGTTAAGGACTTCTACAAATACTATCTTGTTGGTTGGGAAGCTAGGGCATTGAAGGAGAAGAATATCAAGGGTTCTTCATCACTTTGGCACCCTCTCCTAGGGTGGCGACTTGGGTAGGAGTGTGTTTGGGTGCCTTCTAGGGCACGTTTTGGCATTTCAAGTTGATATTCAGACTTCTCCAAATTTATAAGGCTGATCTATCACTTATTTGGCATTTATTGGGGTTTAGAGACCTCATTTTCAGTCACTTTTGAGAGTTGTACTTTTGTTGTCATTTAATTAATTTCCAGTTGTGTTTGTGGTTGAGTTTTTGAGTGATAATTGCCTTAAAATATTCCTAAAGTGTTTCTACATGTTGTAGATGATGTTAATGGTGATATTTTGTTGAATTATTGTTCTTTCATAGTTGTCCTAAAAATCAGACTAATGTGAAATGTTCAATTTTTTCAGTTGGCTGGTATAAAAATCAAAATCTTTTTTAGTTTGGGTTTATGTGATTTCCTTGTTTTTTTGGTTCACCCTAGAAAGGGACATTACAAAATAAATTGATCCAATTAATGTGTTGCAATCTTCATACATTGCCTTGTTTTCTTCCTTAACTAACTAGAAGAATCTTTTCACATGAGAATATTTTTTTAATCCACTTGACAATGTTTGACTATACCAATCTATAATAGTTGTAACATTAATTAATTTTGCACCATTATTTTATTTTAATTGTTCATTTTTCAAGGCCCTTTATACAATGCTTAGGCACCATCATGCTCCATATTTCCATGCCCAACCTCAAATAAACTCCAAAAATGTTGAACTCCAATCTTCACATACATCCTACTCAACCAATAGAACATGTGAGAATTTTTAAGTTGAGATACACAATTATCTCACCAAATGTAGTGTTTACTAAACATGATACGCGTGGCATTAAAATTCCTATAAAACATCTCAATACAACCTTGACAATCTAAGGAATGTGAATTATCATCACCAATGTAAATTTGGTACTCTCTCAAAATATTTCTAGCATCATATGTGTTATCAGGTGCATGTCTAAATGTAGTATGCACAAAAATGGAAACTTGAATTAAATTATAGTACTAGGATTGAACCTCATTTTTGGTTATGGTGTATAATTTTTAGCAAAATATAAAACTAAAAAAATAGTCTCAATTGAGAAGTCCCTACATATCCTAAATTTTTAGTCCAATATTTGAGATTGGTGTTTGTGTCTTACATATTGGTAAATAATGTTCTTAAATTATATATATGTACTTGGGTTTTAACTAAGGTACTTGGGTTATAACCAACTCACATCTTGATGACTCTTGACCATTTTTAATGCATACTTTACATACTTGTACTTCTTAAAATCAACCAATTTCTTTCCAAACTCGGTTTATTTTACTCATGTAGGAAACCACTCCAATGAGACAAGTTACCACAATTATGATATTTTTAGTCTAAACATTTTTGGGAAAAATAAAATTATCTATTAAGGTTTTCTGTAACACCCTAAAATTTGGTAGGATTTTTTTCTATCAACATATAGACATTCCTCTACATATGTAAATTAGATAACTAGCTACATCTAGTTAATGCAGTAGGTCATATTAAATTATCAGCAAGAAGACATTCCTCTGCATATTTAAATCAAGTAACTAGTTAAATCTAGTTTATGCAGCATGTCTTAATAATTTAATCCATCCTATAACATAGTGATAAACCTTGTGTAGTTGTAAGGGTTAGTTATCCTTGATCTCCATAATCACCCTTAACATTCATTTGAATGTTCATACTTAGCCTCGCTTGGTTTTACCACACTACGGTAGTGAGAACTTGTGACTGATCCTCTAGTGTCTACCTAGAGTTCATTTAGTAAAATCCATCTTGTATCCTACACTTCGGGATTGAGGAATCACGGTGATTAGACAATGTACCTAGCAAGCACATTACTTTGGCCAAATTTTCTTAGTTGTACTATGTACGCTTAGTATAGATGAGTGCACATAGCATCTAAACTTGTCTTCCCATCACCTCACAAACGTCTCATCACAGTTATCTAGATTTATTAAACTTATGTAGGTGAACCTATTAAGACTCACTTATTTCCTAACGAGTTCAACTACGTAAGTACAAGAAACCCCAATGCTTGTTATTGGTTACCTATGGGAGGCCAATCTGCTGCTTAATATGTTACCATATTAAGTAACCGATGGGATACTCATAGGTAGCCTACGACATGCACTGATTTTGCAGTTCTTGCAAGGGTCATATCCTTCATGGTTTAATTCAACTACTTTGCGAATTAAATTTTATGCATTTAATTACTTTAGATATGAGGATAAGATCACGTAGGGATTATCACATTGCTTCCCTATCCATTCATTCTCACCATTTTGATAGAAAAAGGTGTTAAATCCTTAGTCAAGATTCCTAATAGTCCTTATTAGTCTTAAGTAGTCATACCATAGTTTATCTTGATTCTATATCCCTTAAAAAAGTTATATCTATACTTGTTTAGGAATGTTTCACACATCTTGATTTAAGCTGGAGATAATCTCAGCTTAAAGTACACTTCTTTTGCATTACGAAGTATGATGAGTTCATGTATATAACCTTAAATATTACAAGGTAGTAAACTAATATTTACATGATAAAGTTTTTATACTTATTTTAGATTCCATCTTATCTAATACTTGTTAGTCTCATCCTTCTTTGACCAACGTATTATCAATCACTACATTATTGCATAATCTCCTTTAGTTTAATCCAAAGTGCTACTATGGCAGATTTTAATCCTTTCCAAGTTAGTACTAACATTAAACTAGTCTTTTTATTCCTTGACTAGATTGATCTCAATATTTTCTTAATAATCAACACTATAGAATGAGCCATCATATTACCCAAACCATATTTTAATCATTTTACAAGTTAAGACTATCTTCATGTATTTTTCCCTTCAAATTACAACTTAATAACTCTCTTGATATTCTTTTCCTTTAACCATATTAAACTCTTTACAACATGAACCATTCCTTTATTAAGCATAAGATATGTAAATACATGATACCTTGACTTTATCAAATATACCGCTTAGATGCTCAAACCCATAATACGACATTGTATTTAGAAAAATAGAAATCAACCAATATATTACAAGTCTTGTCCATAAATGGACTAGTAAAGTACAACTTGCCTAAGGCAAGTTTATATAACCATAATTATAAGTACAATTGAATCAAAATCCATAATATAAATCATCAAGTCTAACGCCGATCTTCACAAGCCGGTGAAAGAATGTCCATTCATCATCACTAAACCTGTGACACTATTTTGTTTTGGGGTGTCAATTCAAAGAACTAGCAAGAAGTTAATCTACTTGTTTAACTAGGTTTTTGACTAATAAAGTAGATTAATCATCACAACTCATTATAACTATTATTGCAAGGGTAATGCTTCGCAACAAATAAGGATATATATTCATCCAACAAAATCCCATAGTTGGTGATGGAAGAAGCGTGGGGAATATATGTGAAGTGTTCCTAAAGGACCACTTCACATACAATCCTCCCGCTTCTTCAATCACAAACCATGTGATTGACAGAGGATTTGGGATCCCGATTTGTGTCGGATCCACTATCTTCACACACTTACGAATTAATCCAATCAACAAATTTAAGTGAACTAAAAATCAAGGAAAAATACATCTATTTTTCATCATACATTATCGCAGAATAATTTTCATGCCATAAAATTCATCCACATACTTTCTAATTCATGAAATAGACTAAGTATAGAATTTTGGAAAACTTTGGCCACCGTTTCCCCTTGTATTTTCCACTTTTAAAATTTTCTAGAAAGTTGATTTAACTAATTTAAATCAAATAATGAAATAAATGAAATAAAAGAAAAGGTATGGATCAAATGATCCAACCCTCCGAGTCACCAGGATCTCAGGATAAATAAAAATAAATAAAGACCATAAATAAGCTTACCCAACTGAACCATCAGCTTTTATTTTATTTCATTATCATTTTCCAAAATGTCCCTGCAAAAAGGATTAAGCATCTATACCATATGCAAGAAACGTAGATTCTATTTATTTTCATGTAAGCATATAGTCTCCTTTACTATTTCATATCACAAAATGAAACAACCCATTACATTAATTTTCTTTTATTTAAGAACTAAACGCCAACGATATCATTTGAATGTCAAGGAATAATACTCATTTAAATTAAATGTCAAATAAAGCCATAATCAACCAGGAATGAATTTTAAAACATCCACAAATACCCATAAGGGTTAAATTTCATTTAACTAAGAATATCAAAATACAACAATGCCTCTCAAAATTTACTCTACTATCTAACCAAACCCACATCATCAATCAATCCTTCACTGGAGATCACAAACAAGAAAAACACTACCATACTTTTTTTGAAAGAAAACAAGTTTGATATTCCTCCAAATGTATTTATTCAACTTTTTATTTAACCCATGTTACAACAAAGATATATCTACATTTTATACACCAAGTACATTCATATGTTTTTAAGGAATGAATTCAAATATGAAATCCCGCAAGTATTTATGGGTTATATTCCAAACCCAACAGCCATACAAATTTCTAGCAAGTATACAAGTTTGAAAACCCTCAAAAATTCACTAGTTAAATTACACAAACCCTACAGCCATACGTTTTCTCAAATACCCATTAGAAATCGTGGAATCGCTTGATTTATTCAAGGAATTGCAAGGAAGCAAAAATACCTTTTTTATTTCAACCAACAACACATCAACAAGGGAGAAAAAGAATAGCCAATTGATTTTAGTGGAAGAGCACAATTTCAACACCAACAAGATCTCACAGATAATTTTAAACAACACTTTATTCAAACTCATATATAATCCAAACAATCACCGCAGATTTCTCAAAGAAAAATCATCCATATGTTTTCATTAAAAACCTAGATTTTAAAACCCATAAATATTCACAACTGGTTCACAAAATATTTCCAAATACCATTAATAATGCAACCCAAACAAAAATACAACAATATATTTATCAATAAAAAACCATAGAAGTAAGAAGATAAATCCCCTTTCCTGAAATTGATTTGTGCCTACATTTTTTCTTTCAGCTACTCTCTCAAACCCTTTCCTGAAATCGATTTGTCTTGAGTGCCAAAAATTTTAGCTCCTCAATACAACCAACACCTCCACAACATTGCATTCCTCATAATAAATAGAGGGTTATTCATAAAAATTGATTTCTACCCATGCAATGAAATTTTGGCAGAGTGTCTCCATGACTGGAGCTCAAACTGAAGTCGAATGAATGCAACAACCTCAATCACTAACTTTTCCCCTCCTTTTCCTCTATGCATCCCCAAAATTGATATTGCATTTACTTCCACCAACCACATAATAAATGGGTGGAAATGGAGGCCCTTTTCATCATAGGTAGGGGATTACATTTAATCAAAATTGAATATTCATTCAATAATTTAAATCTACCCTCTACGTGAGTTGACCAAATAAGTAGTGACATTAATCATTAAACCTTTATCCATGCTCATATGGTGTTCAACACCAATTTTAAATTTAAGTTAAATAAAATCTATCATAATGTTTAGTCATTCAATGGGTGTGGCCATATGGCCCCCATTTTTTCCTTTTAATAACAATATCATTTTAAATAGAACCTCAACGTTTAATGTTACAATGCAAGTTTACCATAAAAGTCCAACTCCATCATGATTTAGGTAATAGTATTACAAATATCCCAACATAACATAAACCTTCCAAGCCTGGTTAAAATGAAAATCAACGTGCAATTTGACTTAGGAGTGACATCGCCTTAGTCCATATGGGCACCAACACAATATCACCATTGTGTGGCGACCATGTTGATTAAGGATTGTGTTAACCTAATCAACTTTACGCCAACTAAAAATATTAACAAGACATACATAGAATTACATTTAAATTTAACTGAAATTTAATAATAATGGCGTTATTTATTTATCTAAGTACTTAATATTTAATTAAGTACTTAGATGACTAATTACCGTCATCCAAAAATAATACTTAATTATTCGAATAAACATACATTTTTCCATTATTCATATTTATTTGAATAATTAAATGTCGAATAAAAATGATTAATTAGCGGGATGTTACATTTCACATAAAATACTTGGGACTAATTCTCTTGCAAATTTTGGTGGAGAAGGTACCCTACATTCTTGCATAATATTGTCAACATGTAATGTGCAACGTATATAACAAAAAACATGAAAATGTATCAAAATTTAATATCAACCTTACAAAAAGTGGTGCATGTTTGGTTTATTTTGACATAAAATGGATTGCACATCTCAAATGACCTTTGGATAATCCTCAATTGATCCTTATATTGTTCAAGAAACTTATTATAGAGTTTTGTGTTTTGTTTCAAAGAAATTTTTGGATGTGGCTCATGAATTTTTAAGCATTTTCTTCTTCTTAATACATATTTAAGATTAGTTGAGACCCTTGTGATCTCATGCCAAAAATTTCAATCAAATGTCTCGTTACTTCTACTAATACCTTGTCTTTTATTTGTAGCCTACCACTAAATGTCTAACGATATGTGACTGAAATATCGTCTCATCTTATTCTTCTTCCTACGGATCTATATAAAGTTTTCTTATTCAATTTTAGGGATATACTTGTTTCACTTACAAATTGATATGTAATTGTTACCTTACTCACAATAGCCTCAGTTAATATTCATCTTGCAACATTACTATCTTTATTTCGACTAGTTTTACCTATTGAATTAAATGCTTCACTTAGATTCTTTACAATTGCATTATTTGTTATCTTTTTCTTATTTTCAACCCTAAAGTATGCATCACATGCCTCATTTTTTTATTTTCATAATTTCAACAAATAATTGACATCGTTGTGTATGTGTTTTATTTTCAAATGCATAGTTCCATATTTGTTTAGCATGACGTCTAGTTGTATGTTTTGACATTTTACCTTCCATGGGTTCTAATATCTTCTCATCTATTTCAATCAAATATCTTGATTTTTTCTAATTATCTTAAATGGAGGGGTGGGCCTAGGTAAGACATCATTTCTTATATGTGTTGATGTTATTGCTTCAACCATAAGAGAAGGGTGTTGATGTGTGTCATCATATGATCATTATGTAAATTCATTATATCATCATGCTTCAATACTTCATTAGGGATAAATATTTCATTACATTGTGTTTCATCATTCATTATGATCTCCTACATATTCAATTTCATTATTTAACAATATATTCTCTTATCTAGTCATACTTCAAAATCTTTCTAAATTTAATTCTATTGAATTAAAACTCAATAGAAACATTATTTATTATGGAAGTATATTGACCTTCCTTAAAACCGCTTTTTCTTTACTTTCCTAAGTGTTTGTCTTTTTATTTTTCTTTCTCTTTGAACTTCAAGTTCTTCATTTGTTTTCTCTTTAAATTGTATTTAACAACGACTACTGACCCCATGGTTGATTTTTATGCTTTGTAATTTAATGAGGATGAAAATTCTAACAAAAAAACCAATTTTTATGTTTAAAACAAGATAAATTAGATAATTTAGATGTCCTGTGATGCGTAGAGCCAATTCAAAACTCATAAAAATTAAAATTTACAGTAAAAATGTTAAAGAAAATATGAATTTTATGTTTTTGTTATAATTCTACAAAGGGTGTACAACCTTTACAAAAGTATGCACACTCTTTGTAAATATAATTACAAAGCAAGAAAGTGACCAATAAAAAATAATTAATTCAATTACCACTTACGAATGGCGTACACCCTTTGTATTTTCTTAAAAATATTTAATTTTTTCCCTCTTAAACAATCATGGATTTTGGCTAGGAATCAGAACCTCAGGTTTGAACATGCATTTGATCAAGGAAGAAGGATTTTTAAGGATTTTGAACATTTTTCCGCTTTTGTAGACACAATATTCATCATCTTTGTGTATTTTAAAAAAACATATGGGTTTGTAGAGGGGAGAATCTAGTTTTCAAAAATATATTTTTTAAATTATTATTTTCAATTACTACTTAATTTCTACATAATGTTACTCATTATGATTGATTCATTAGCATTACCAATAGTTTAACAATCAACCAACGGATTACAAAACTTATATCTCAACAATCTACTCATTGTTGGCTATTGTTTAAAAAAATATCAAATATATGAAGTTAAGCTCAAAAAGTTGTGTCCATACACTTGTATTTTCATTTTTCCTACTTTATTGACTTGTAAAATCATTTAAAATTATTATATTAATTGAAAAAATATTCTAAGAATCTTCAAAAAAGTTGAATCCTTATATGAAATTTCATTTAAAAATTCATTCGTTTGCTCCAAAAAGTGTTCATACACATGCACTTTTCTTATGTTTTCACAAGAACTTACATCATCACTATTAGAAATAAATAAATTGCAGATAAGTATCTCATATGTGTATTGTAAACAAAATTACAAACTAGATTCAAAATGTCACAATTTATATTCTAACATCACCACAAAATTATTTGACTAGATGCCTTTAAAAGTCTCTCCAAAGTTGTATATTTATATTTTTAAAAAGGTGGCCACTTATCCCCCTTTTGATCCCCATTATCCTACATCTACCCACTACGTGTTTTTGATTTCAAGAAGGCTGAAAAGTTGAAGAAATATCTTCCTCTAGACAAGCTCATGGTGGCATCACCGCAATAATCACAATTTCTACAACGACCAATGGGGTTTTTGAAAGGATGTTCAATAGAAGTGTCTTTGACCAATAACGGGAAATCACATGGAGTTATGATGGTAGAATGTTTATATTTTGAAGGGAACATAAAAAAGGTGGGGTATCCATGCGGTGATTCAGGACATTCATTCTCCATGCACCTAAGTATTGAGAGTAGGAAAATAACAACACAAAACTAGTTGTTTCTCAAATAAATATGAGATCTATAATGTCCCTTTCTATGGCTGAAACTGAAAAAGGAGGAAACCATACAAACCCCAAGTGAAGTGAATTCTATTTTTTAAAACAACAGTTTAAATATTCCTTAAAACCATAGCAACGAACTATATAGGGACTTAAATTCACCATATAACCATGCACAACAGCTGAAAAATACTTCTAAATAATTATTTCAAGTACAACAACAATTATCCATCCAATTTACATCAAATAAATAAAGAAAACCAAATATGATACCCAACTATAATTAAATTTATGACAACAATAGGGAAACCACAAACAAGGGATGAAAATGATATATAAAATCCTCAAGAAATAGGAAAATTATATTTTCCATCCTTATAAATTATGATAAATTAAAATATAAAAGAATAAATGATTTATGTGCCTTATAAGGCACCAAATCACACTCAAACCCTATTCGCTCCCTAAGAGAGGGGCTCCAAAATTATGTCAAAGATCTTGTAGGCATTTTTGATGCCCTAGATCCAAATCATCAAGAGATACTTCAATAAATGTCTTCAATTCACCAACATCCAGAGTTTTCATTCTCCACTAAGCCACAAGGAAGGGTTCCATCCTTTTTGGATTCCAAACAAGAGGGTTTTCATCCTCAAGTGGAAAGGTATTGAGAAATCAGCCTAAAAGCCAAAAAAGTAAGTGTATATGTGTCAAAGATGATCTCTAAATGAGGCCATACAACCTCAAAGGCCAACTAGGTGAAGAATGACCTCTTAAAGCTTCACTTTATCTTCTAATATTTTGTTGGGGTCTTATAACCCCATCCAACCTGCCTCAAGGAGTAAAAACCAAACAAAAACATTAAAATTAAGAAAATAAAACTGAAATGAATTTCAATTACTTCCCTTGTTCACTTATTCTTCTTGGCCATGGGAAGAGAGTGGCAAGAAGTCTCCATTTGGTGCTAATTTGAAAAAGGGGACATTACAGATCTCTCCTTTAGCATGGTTACAGGGGATGTGTATACCTTTGGGGTCTTTCCTTATTGGGTAGTAAAATTTGCCTTGACTAGTGGCTATGGTAATATTAGTAAGAGTCATTCGCTTTGGTGGCTCATTGATCTAGTGCCATGGGAGTGAGAATGTCATCCAAATGTATGAAAAAATGTATGGATGAAAAATGTTTGACAAATTTACAAGTTCTAAGTCCCTCACCAAGAAAAAATAATAAGCTGATATTATGATCCATCCCACTATGGAAATATCATTTTCCTTCAAGTTCATACAACATATTTTATGGTCGATCTCAAGTGGAAAATGGAACAGAATCTTGAGATCCCAACTAACCTTCCTCATTTCTTTTATGAGATAAAACTACTAGAGGATCATATTCCATTAATGCCCTATAATATTGGTAAGGATTTTATCATCATCATGGTTATGTGATTGCATGAAGGAGCCTTGGGACCAAAGACACCCTCCTCCCTAAAACCTAGATCCTTTAAAGAAGCAGTGGAAAAAAATTCATACACCATTCTAAATTTTCGAAGCCATCTTTTGCATATATCATGGAGCATGAGGAAGAGACTCCATTATTGGAATTTCCTAAGGAGATAGTGGAGAATGGCTAGATGTATTTATAAAAATCAATGGTCATATGAAGATTTAATGCACTATGGCCATCCACATAGGCACTATATCAGTGGATACATTCAACATGGACAAAAATTGTGAGATTTATGTATGCTCAAAAGTTTTTCATTGCTCTATTCAGGGATCAGGAGGATTGTCAAAGAGCCATGATGGGTAGACCCTAGTTTCAAGGTAATGCAAGGTTATTCATCATGTAGTCACAAAATCATGCACTTTCTACTTACATCAGTTCCTTTAGGTATGTCGTTATATACATAATTCCTAAAGTGAGAAGACTAGAAATTAACAACACTTGTTTTAATCTTTCATTATTTTTTATCTTTCTCGCACTCTTATTATTTTCTTTTTGGAATGATCGCTTTACTTTTAAAAACTAGACAACATGTAACTCAACTCGTATTGATTGTTACATCATCCAAGATCCCATACATTACTTCCCATTAGGGACAAGAACAACTCAAGAACTACTGTCCCTTTGGGTGCTTTTGTCCCTTCCTCTTTTTCTTGATTTTGTATTGTCACATCATTTGGTGTCTTTTCTAGTCTCTTTTATCACTTTGGGTCAAATTTTTAATTGTTAATGATGAAATTCAAACAAGGGAATCATATATATGCATGACTTACTACTATTAGGGGGTGGGAAATTGGGAATTAATACTTACTATACATCACTTGGATAAGGAGAAATAATCAAAGACTGCATTATTCATTGCATATGATGGACTATTTCTAAATTTCATCTAACACATTCTATCTTGGAGGAAAAAGTAGTAGCTCGTGTTGGAGCTTGAATAATCATACCTCTTTTCTTTTATTAATGCCTCTAATGTTTGCATGTCTAATTATTCTACT
Organism: Taxus wallichiana var. yunnanensis; assembly: GCA_018340775.1. Taxonomy (NCBI): domain Eukaryota; kingdom Viridiplantae; phylum Streptophyta; class Pinopsida; order Cupressales; family Taxaceae; genus Taxus; species Taxus wallichiana. The sequence continues at coordinate 81,874,496 of CM031234.1, forward strand.
TTAAAATATGTTAAGAGGTAAATTCATGACTCGGACCATGTGGGACCCTATATCTATTTTTATAAAAATACCTTTTTAAATTTGAGGGTCGTAAAGGTTATAGAAAAAATCCATAAAATTTTCGTGAGGGATTAAGGAAAAATTTGGTAACCATTAAGTGGGCATCCCCCATGGAAGATGAGAAGAATGTCCATGTGTTTCCTTAGTGCACTTTTTAAAAAGAATAGCAAGTCGAGACTCCCCCAAGTTGTGAGCATTCACCACGTGGCTTATGCGCAGAAAGGAAGTTCCAACAAGTTGAGAATTCAGAGAAAGGGGTAGGATGTAGATGTTGCCACATGTCACCCAAGCACAATTTGAAGAAAGGAAAGGCTGCAAAAGGGAAGGAAATCCTCGTGAAGTGATGTTTAGAGCCATGCAGCTCATAAGTGTTACAAATTAACAAGACAATGTGAGGAGAACTCAAATCAACATGAGATGAATCGTCTATTCTAGATGAGTCAGCAGAGGGTTTGATATGATGTAATACATTAAGAGGTTGAGGCAAAGTGAATAATTTTGAACAATTGAAAACACAATACTACTTTCTTTTCATTACTAGTGCCGCATGACTTAAGCTAAGGAGTCTATAATGTGGAAACAAAAATAATTGCATAACTAGAAAAAGGGGCCTTAGCCCATGGTAAAAGGATCTGTTTACATAACTAGAAAAAGGACATAAGAGAAATACATACTGCTCATAGACCTCTCACTCCTTCGTAAGCTCTCCTCCTAGAAGAGGAAGTTTGTTTATAAGCTTATTCTTCCTCAAAGCATAAATTCATAAAAGTTGTGTGCTTTTAGGATAAACACGATAGACCTTGATAAATCTCATGACATCCCCATATCCATTAATGACTCAAGATTCATTTGGGGCTCATGCATGATCTTCTCCATCTCAATCTTCTCTTGATAGGAAGACACCCAGTCTAGAAGATCCATGCCACCTATGAATAATATTGTCTTCCCCTTCCCTTTATGAAGGGTAGACTTGTTGAGAATAGACTGAGGAGGAGTGGCTGGAGTGGTTGGAAGAACAAGGAATACATCATAGGGGACAGAGGGAGCATGAGACTTTGAGCTAGATTCAGCTTTCCATCTCCTTGAAAAAGGTGGGTGATCTCTTGGAGAATGGATTAGATAAGGACCTAAGAGGTCATGCCCGATGAAGGAGCATAGTGCCCCGAGCGAGTGGACAACCAAACTCAGTAAACCTACCCTTGTTATCTCAAGTAGAGGCTATTACTTCTCTTAAACAACGAATAGATAAGGAAAAATTCTCTTCTCCATATGAGATAATGATTGGGGGTTGAGGGCTTGTTTCTCCCTTTCTCTTTCCCAAAAATTGTGTTGGCATTGAACTTGGTTGTGAGGTTTCGTATCATTTTCCCCTTCTCCAAAAAGACATACCTTTGCTCTAATTCATCCACCTTGTGAGAAATGGAAGGCACAATGTCAATGGAAGATTTGTCATATAACACATAAGATTCCTTCATTATCTCCTTTAATACAAATTATTCATCACATAGGAATGGACACTAAAAGTCGGTCTTCCCAGACACTTGGGGACTTCTCTCAATCCATAATTTCTTCAAGTTTTTAGGAGTCTTCAGATGTTCCCATCGAAAGAGATGAAAATACATGAATTGGAAGGATGTAAAGACATGACTAGTTCTAATTATCCTTATGAGAAATGTGATCCATACATGTTGATAAGTCAAGGGCCCTCTAATGTCTCTTGCACAACTGTGTTAAACATGTCCCTAACAAAAGATTCATCATGACCACACAAGTCGAAGATTTGATTCAAATATTCTAACAAAATTTCCTTCAAACTATTTACCATGGGTACTCTCACCATGTCACTAGTAGAAGGTAGTAAAATATTTCCTTGCTTACAAGATAAGAAAAGTAATGCATCCTGATGATGGGATAAAGTTGGGTTTTATAGTAGAAGTAGCACAAATTGATTGAATTGAAAGAAATCATTTTCACCTGATGAGGGAAGATCCTGCTCAGTTCTCACAAGGAGAATTTAGAGGTTTAAGTGAATTTGAAATAAGCATGGTTGATAAATTAATTGGATTTGAAAAGAACCACGTGGGATAGTTGAATCAAGCATATGTGAGAAGGAATGCATAGTACCCAAGGTGTATTTTCTTATAGTAGATGAAAAAGCATCTATCACCTCGGGTCACCTCAAAGTGCTCAAAGGATATCAAAATTAACTATCCAATCACTAGGTGGAGGGAATCATGAAAACATCAATCACTCATAATGACATGGTATTCTAGTCATATATGATAAGAGTAAAATGAAGAAGGCCCATACACTTCACACCCTGGTAGATCCAAATAAAGTATTTTGATAAAAAGTGTCATCGATACACCTGCATTTTGGGAAATCATAATATACTTGTGAAATATCCACATTTGGGGGAATTAAAAGGAAAATGGGAATGGAATTGTATAAAGGAGATGAGAACACTCTCGCAAAGGGGGTTAAGATTTATGTGAAATCAAGAAGAGAAAAGAGAGAAGAGACTGAAATAAGCCATTTTTTCAAAAGAATTTTCTGAGAAACCTGTTAATTTATGGAGCCTTCAAAATAAATCATGTCAAGATGGTTACAAGTGTACAACCATTGACAAGCATTGAGACTATAAATGAAACTTTCCCTTGCTGATGAATTTGACGAGCCCTGAGTTAATTGTGTTAATCGTGAGAATTGTTGTGTCTACTTTCAATTCAAAGATATTTCAAATAGTTATTCATGTTCCTGTCATAATCTTATGTTAGAAATTCCTCTGAATCACACAATATCTTATCCTTGTGGTAGTATTGTGGCATTTTCAATTGCATTGTGAGAAGAGATTTCATTTCATCACACAATAAACAATTTAAATTCACTTTACTTCCATTTTTCTGATACATATTGTTTGTTAGTTTATGAGTGTATCTTAGGCATGATGGATCAGGGATTTCTAATGTTTAATTGAGTCTTTGACATGATCTTTTTTGTTAAATTCTCAGAGAATGTGTGAAACCATGCATCTTTGGGCTTCCATAGGTGCACATATTCTGGTTGAAGGTTCATCGTTGAATTTCAAGTGTTTTCATCATCTTGCGCATGGCATATTTCCCAAATTTTGTTAAAATTTCCTAGGAATCTTATATAATCAACTTTAGCTTGCTTGATTCCCCAAATGAATCCATCTATAAATGATAAAATCCTCGTAAGAAATACCCCCGCTTGTTTGTTTATCCATAAATACTAAGGATATTCATTGAATTTACTCATCCTTTATTTGAAACATGCAAGAGCAATCGGGTCTTATTGTTTTCTTTAGTAACCTGAACTTTATCTATGGGACATCCTCATTCTCTAGATCGACAACTTGTGAGAGTTAGATTATGTTGCGTTGACCATGTCTTCTCAAGGTTTTCTTCAATATCATGGAAGGAGAGTAAAATATTATTGATACGATCATAATTCTCACAAATACAAGTTACAAATCAGGTCCTCTCACCTTGGTTGAAGGCATAACCTAAAGTAGGAGGGTGGGTCATACCCTCAAGACGGTGATATCTAATTTCTCCAATCTCAAGTGATAAAGAGTCGGCTTAAATCTTTCCTCGACTACAAAATGGCTCAAATATTGATCAATCTGTCTCTAAGCATCATGCTCCTCATGTTGATGTTGTTTGGATTTTCAAAGGGAGAACCATTTTGGGTACCAACACCAATCTGTGTCATTTTTGAGGAATAATTATGCAAATACTTACGTATATTGACATCCGGTAATGTCTTTTATGTGTTTAGATGAAAATACATTGTTTAAGCGTCGATTTTATTAAGATTTATAAATATTGAGCAAAATCGATGTTCATTATCTAATATTTCCTAGTTTTAGCGAAAGTTGCACTAGATTTGTATTGTTAGTGGTAAATATTGACAAAGGATGATCAGATTTGTTAGACTTTGTACACGTTAAGCATTGATATATGCTTAAAAGTTATTTGTAGTGATTTTGCACATCTAAGGTGAAAATACTTGGTGGTGACTCCGTTTTGGTTTGAAATTTTTGGTAAATACCAGTGTCTTAACCTTCATCAAGTAGTATTTTTTGTTAATATTTGAAAAATTGGAAGAAAGGAGGTATTTCTTTGACAAGAACCCTACTAGAAAATTGTTTCAAAATCTTGGGAAAAAAAATCTGAAAAGGAGACAAGTCTAGAAGGTATTGGGGAATCAAGAGTAAAGAGAAAGAGAAATACCAGTCTTGGAAAGTGATCAACCTATAGTTGAGGATTATCCTACACCTTCAAATAGTTCAAAATCAAATAGTCCTTTGGAAAATCTAAATACTCCAACCGGTGAGGGGTCTTCATCTATATCTCGGAATAAGTTCCCTCATTTATTTCCTTCATCACTCAAGACCGATAGGGTTTTTGTGAAAACGAGTCACTAGAGGTTATTTACTTTAAAAATCATATGCATGTGTCCCAAATACCCTTAGTCCCACACTGTCTTAATCCTCCTATAGGATCACCTCCTCAAAATAACTTGGCTCATCCTCCACCTAGACCTCCTTTTGTTTTCAACACGTTTGGACCAATAAATTTTAGAGGCATGGTTGGATATCCTAATGTTTTACTTCAAGATGTAAGAAATAGGTTGCCTAAATTTTAGGGAAACAATTCCATCATTGGTGACCAACATTTGATACTTTTTTAATATAATGGAGGATTTTAAAATAGAACATGAAGACATATATATAAAGTTGTTCATTCATACTCTTGAAGATGTGGTACAAATATTTTCCAGATAACTCAATAGATTCATGGACTGAGATGAAGAATGCTTTCAGATTACAATATGGGGATAAGATAAACCCAAGGTTCCTCTTGTCTAAATTTGAGAATATAAAGAAGAATCCCAATGATTCTGTCCAAGATTTCAATACCAAGTTCAATAATACTTTAAATAGATTGTCTATAATTTTGACATGTAGTAATGAATCCTTCTTAATAAAGTACTTTGATGCTTTTGACAAAAAGGTTGCTTATTATTTGAGAGATAAGAACCCGGAACTTTAAGGCAGGATTTTACAATGGCCTTGCAGATCAAAAATAATATTAAGGTAGCTAGAAAACCACCTAAGAGGGAGGGTATCAAATTGATTAATCCTGATAGACCTCAGTCAAACAAGGAAGTGGATCTGGAGGAGGTTGTGAAAACTTTGGCCGATCGGTTAAAGAAATATTTTACAAGCTTGTCGTAACAGAAAAAGGAATAGTATAGAGTTCTCAAGGTCAGTTCAAAACACAGGGATAATATAGATTTGGAAATCATATTAGGAGTGATCATAGAATAGATGAAAGAGGAAAATGACCCATGGGGTCAGGAAATAAACAACAACAACCTAGAGAAAATAAACTGATCCTTTGACTGCTAGAGTTGTTGTGGTGGAAGAAGATCATGCTATTGAATGGTGTGATAGGTGTTTTTTCCACATTCCCCTTGTGAGACTATTGAGAAAATTGAAGAGAAAAATGATGATGAGAGCTATGGCAATGTATGTATGATAGAAAACCCTAAAAATCCATAGTAAAGAGCCACTTCAACCGAGCCATAAGTGCCGTAATCGTAGAAATTTTTTTGGATTGTATTTGTCGGATATTACCTTTTCCCCCAAATGATGATGTTGAATTTGATATGGTGCAAGCATTTTATTTACTTAATCATGATTTTTAATATCTGAGGGCTTTAATGATCAATAATTACGATGGGGGAATTCCTTCTTAGGAAACATGAAATTACTCATGAATGTAAGTGTTGCTCAAGAAAAGGAATACAATCTCATAAGTCGAATTGTTAAAGGAGGAGGACTACAACCCAAACCCAATACCCCACTTCTTACCAATATCCCAAATGAGTCTTTTAGAAAGGATATGCCAACTAAAGTTCCAATTATCCCAAATAGAACTTGTACCCCAGATCATGCCCAAACCTTGAAAGGTCTTGTAGATCGCTAGAAGGAGTTGTTACCCTTCCTCCTAACACAGCTTACCCAAATATGTCCCATGTGACGTTTCCCATATTTTGAGTCAAATGAAAGTCATGGTTCCTATTCTTGAATTAATTTAAATCCCTGAACATAGAAAAAAATCATTTGAGTACCCAGGATTCAAAGAGGATGCATTTCCCCCATGTAAAAATATGAATCATGTGAATGTTACCTGTCATTCATAGAATCGGGAAGTACCTCAAGTATTAGAAGATTTGGGAGAACCTCCTGAGGTATATTTGGGCACTTCTCTTATTGAATCCCAGCTTGATGTTGACCCTTTTTATACTACTTTGATCATAAAGGATAGGTTAGTACACAATTGCATGTTTGACTCAGGGGCCTCTTGTAATGTGATGCCTCTTGAGGTTATGAATGAATTAAATATCAAAGTAACAAATTGTTTTGGAAAGTGCACCGCTCCGAATTCATGAGAAGTGTCGGTGATTGGGTATGTCAAAGGTTTAGTTGTACAATTGGTAGCTTATCTGGGTAAATTTTTAACCCTAAATGTGGTCATTGTGGATTGTCCTGTTAAATGGGGAATGTTGTTGTCAAGGAAATGGGATGCTAGTGTCAGAGGAAGTGTGCAAATGGATTTTTCATATGCAACCATACCAATAGATGGAATCCTTGTTAAGCTATGTGGAGAAAAAATAATGTTACATCTGATTGAGGATCCTAAGAACACATCTTATGAGGTGTTATATACTGACGTAGATGTTGATAATTTTATGGGTTATGTAGATTTTAAAGAGAATAACATGGATGAATGTAAGTATCCTGGGAAAATGGGTAACCCTTAGACTTTAATTTTTGATGGAGCTTGTTCCAATTTAGGGAATGGTGCCGGAGTTGTCCTTATATCCCCAAATCATGAGACTTTCAAGTTTTCCTTTAAACTTAAGTTTGAATGTACTAACAATATTGCAGAGTATGAAGCATTTCTTTTGGGTTTAAGGATTTCTTGGAGGTACAGTATCAAAGATGTGGTTGTCAAAGGAGATTCAGAGTTGGTGGTTAAACAAGTCAAGAAGCTCTATGCAACTAAGAATCAAAGGATGAAACAATATAAGCACGCAATATGGGACTTTATTGAGTTAGTCAATTCCTTCAACATATTATATCACAAAAGAGATCAAAATGTTTCTACATACAAGTTGGTATTATTAGGATCTAGATTCGACAATTGTACAATGTCCCCTTACTATGAGTATGATATAGAAGTGTTGGCAAGACCATCTATCCCTGACAATGTCAAACACTGGCAAGTTTTTGAATATGATGCCCAAATTGGGACGTTTCTACAAAATAAAGGAGAATTTACAAATCAAAATATGGACTGGGAACTAATGGTTTCTTTCTGTGATGGTAAGGAGACTCTTTTCATCCAGGAGGTTATTCAATTAAAAAAATACAATTCCAAGAGGGTTAGTGGCCTTGGAATCAAATTTTGACAATGATGATAGGTTTGTTCACAGACATGTCCATGTTTCAAGAGATATAGAAGAAGACAAGTTGGGAAATTATGATAAACCTAGAAAAATATGGTTGGGAAGTAACCTGAGTAAAGAAGAGAAGCATTCATAGGTCTAGTTATTGAAGAGGTACCAAGATTGTTTGGCATGGTCATATTCAGAATTAAAGGCATATAGGGAGGACCTTTTCCAACATGAAATACCTTTAGAACCCAATGCCAAGCCATTTAGACAAAAGTAGAGGCCAATTAATCCTCTCTTATCCCTGAAGATGCAAGAATAACTCACGAAAATCAGGGATGGAGGTATTATAAAACCTACAAGGTATTCTTCTTGGGTGGTAAATTTAGTACCAATCAAAAAGAAGAATGGGGATATAAGACTTTGTGTAGATTTTAGAAATATGAATAAGGCCTCAATGAAAGATAATTATCTATTTCCTAACATGGATAATATGTTGTAATTAATCACTGGGTCGAGCTATTGTCTACATTAGATGGATTTTTGAGATATAACCAAGTGGTTATGAAGTAATCAGAATGAATCAAAACTAATTTCACTACTCCTTGGGGTACTTATGTGTACGTGAGAATTCCATTTGGTTTGATGAATACCAGTGCCACTTTTCAAAGAGCTATGGATGTGGCATTTGCTGGATAAATAAGTGATTTTATAGCTATATACCAAGATGATTTGATAGTATTTAAAAAAAAGGGTGATCATTTACAACATTTGAAAAGATGTTATAGAGGTGTAGGGAATAAAATATCTCATCAATCTTATAAAATGTCATTTTAGGGTTCTAAAAGGCAAGTTTCTAGGGAATATCATATCAAAGGAAGGGGTCATGATTGATCCTAAGAGAGTGGAAGCTATTGGGAAAGTTCTTATCCCTAGGAACAAAAAGGGTATCCATTCTTTTTCAGCCAAATCAATTTCATAAGAAGATTCATTTCTAATTTCATGGAGATGACTATCCCCATCACGAAGATGTTGAAGAAGGATCAAATTATTAAATTGGAGGATGAAGCTATCCAAGCTTTCACCGAGATCAAAGAGGCATTAAAAAATGCTCATGTCCTAGTGGCCCCTGATTATAAAAAGATTTTTCAAATTTTCTCTTTTGCATCTAAAAACACCATTGCATCTGTATTATTGTAAAAAATGAGGAAGGAAATGAAAGACCAATTGCCTTTTTTAGTAAAGCATTGCAGTTGAGTTGAGTACGCCATTATGGAAAAAGGATTTTTCCTTGGTCAAAGTTGTACAAGATTTCAGTTCATATATTCTAAGCTCAAAGGTTATAACTTATGTTCCTCATACAATGGTCAAATGCATTTTATCGAGATGGAGGTTTCCAACAAGAGATGTTGGTGGGTGAACAAATCAGTGCAAGAATATGATATGGATGTTCAAACCACGAAATTGGTTAGAGGTCCGGGCTTAGAAAAGATGATGGTGGAAAGAAACTTACAGGTTATGGAGGTAAATGAGGTAGGAGGAAGAGATGTGGAGGTACATGAGAAGCTAATTAATTCTATATAGTAAAAAAATCATATTCTACCTCGAAATTTGGAATGTCCAAGGAATTTGGATAAAAATTAAAGGAGGAAACTTAGGTTGTATTCCTAAAAATATGTCATCACCGATTATGGGTTGGCCTGGAAAATCATGATGGCCTCGATGGGGTCCTTCTCGGATGTGTAATGAGAGGATGAAGCTCTCGGGGTAATTTTAGACTTTCACGAGGGAGTATGTGGGGATTTTTCCAAAAGGGTAACTACCCATAAGATACGAGGGTGAGCTATTGGTGGCCCAAACTCTTCAAAGATACAACCTTTTGGTAAGAAAATGTGAAATTTTTCATAGTTTTTTTGGGAAAAATGAAGACTTCCGTGCTCCCCCTCTGTAACCAATATCAATTGAGGCTCCTTTCAATAACCGGGCATGGATTTTATAGGAGAACTATCGAACCTTCTAGTACATGCCACATATGGATATTGGTGGCTACTGATTATTTCACCAAATGGGTTGAGGCTATCCCCACTAAGAATGCAACTCGTCAGGTTTTTATTGATTTAATCTTGAATCATATAATTTACAGATTTTGTGTACTTGTGAAGATAGTTGCTGACAATGCCATGAGTTTCCAAGACAAACAATTAGTTTTTGTGTGCAAATAATATGGTATAAAATTAACATATGCATCTAATTATAACCCACAAGGAAATGGACAGGCTAAATCAAGCAACAAAAATTTACTAAAGATAATTAGAAGGACATTAGAAATCAACAAAAGAAAGTGGGGAGAGTGGTTTAAGTTTGTTATTTGTGTAGATAAGAATATTGCTAAGAGAGCCACTGGGAAAATTCCATTCAAACTAGTTTATGGAGTCCAATCTCTCCTTCCTTTACACTTGCAATTACCTTCTTATTAGTTCATCCGCCATCTTGAAGATGAGGAATTCAGACCCTATAGTGCAAGAATAAACCAAATCATTAAGTTTGATGAGGAGAGACAGGAGTCCCACCAAAGGCATTTGAAGTTTAGAGAAAATCTCAAAAAAATATTTTCCAAAAAGGTAACTCCCATAATCTTCAACATTGGAGACCTTGTATTGTTATGGGACAATAGACATGAGGATAAGGGAAAACAAGGAAATTTTGATGCATTATGAATGGGCCCTTATTCCATTGATATCAGGATTGGTGAACATACTTTCTTGAAGGGCCTAGATGGAGATTTGCTCAAGTTTTCAGAACGGTAGGAACCTAAACCATTTTCTTGATTAGCTTTCAGAAAGGTATGAACCAATGTATAGTGTATAGTCTTCCGATTTTTTTGCATTTTTGTGTGTGATTTTGTTTCCTTTTTTCCCTGGTCTTCTATGCCCAGCTTGCTTTGGTTTCTCAATTTGTTTTTGGAGGATGCTTTGTTATTACTTGACTGGTACATATGATATTCAAATCCATATCCCAATGGATTTTTGGCACATGTTTGCACCTTGAATAGTTCTTGTGGCACCCGCAAGGGGTACCTATCCCCGAGTCGAGCCAATGCTTTGGGCTCGATTAATCTCACCTCTTTTCTTTGATTAATGCCTCTAATGTTTGCATGTCCAATTATTCCACTTTAAAATATGTTGAGAGGAAAATTCATGACTTAGACCATGTGTGACCCTATATCTATTTTTGTAAAAATCCCTTTTTAAATTTGAGGATCGTAAAGGTTATAGAAAAATTCTATAAAATTGGCGAGGGATTAAGGAAAAATTCAAGAACCATTAAATGGGAAGCCCACGTGGAAGATTAGAAAAATTTCCAAGTGTTTCCTCGCACTTTTGAAAAGGAATAGAAATTCAGGACTCCCCCAAGTTGCGAGCATTCACCATGTGGCTTATGCGCGGCAAGGCAATTCTAGCAAGTTGAAAACTCAATTAAAGGGGTAGATTGTGGATGTTTCCATGTGTCACCTAGGTGTAATTTGAAGAAATAAAAGGCCTGTGGAGGGAATTAAATCCCCATGAAGTGATGTTTAGAGTTACGCAGACTCATAAGTGTTACAAATTAACAAGACAATGCGAGGAGAATCACAAATCACCATTAGATGAATTTTCTATTCTAGATGAGTTGTAGTAGGTTTGAGATGATGTAAGACATTAAGAGGTTGAGGAAAAGTGCATAAACGTGAACCATTGAAAACAAAATACTAGTTTATTTTCATTACCGCAGTACTAAGCTAAGGATTTTGTAATGTGGAAATAGAAAAGAATTGCATATTAGAAGGTGAAAATATAAATGTGACATCATTTGAAATTTGTCTCACATATAATTCAAAATGGGAATTCTATAGGGGCCCTATCCCATGGTAAAAGGGTGTGTTTACATAACTAAAAACAAGGGCATAAGAGACAAACATATTGCTCAAATACCTCTCACTCCTTTGCAAGCTCTCCCTCCCAAAAGCTCAATCTTCCTCAACACGAATTCATTAGAGTCGTGTTCTATCAGGATAAATAGGATAGACCCTACCAAATATCATGACATCCCCATATCCATTAATGACTCAAAAGTCATTCGGGGCTCATGCATGATCTTTTCTAGCTCAATATTCTTTTGGTAGGAAGACACCCAATCTAGAAGATCCAGGCCACCTATGAAGAATGTTGTTTTCCCCTTCCTTATATGAAGGATAGACTTGTTGAGAATATACCGAGGGGGAGTGGGTGGAGTGGTTGGAATACCAAGGACTACATCACGGGAACAGAGGGAACACAATACTTTGAGCTAGATTCATATTTCCATCTCCTTGAAAAGGGAGGGTGCTCTCTTGGAGAAGGGATTGGATGAGGACTCGAGAGGCCATGCCCGATGAAGGAGCATAATTCCCGAGTGAGTGGAAAACAAAACCGAAAACCTACCCCTATTATCCCGAGTAGAGGATATTATTTCTCTTGAATGATGAAAAGATAAGGACAGATCCTCTTCTCCATCTGAGATAATGATTGGGGGCTGAGAGCTTGATTTTCCCTTTCTCTTTCTAGAATATGGTGTTGGCATTGAACTTGGTTGTGAGGGTTTAGGTCTCATCTACCCTTCTCCGAAAGATAATCCTCTACTCTAATTCAACCACCTTGTGAGATATGGCATGCACATTGTCAATGGAAGATTTTTCGTATAACACATAAGATTCCTTTGGAATCTCCTTTAATACAAATCTTCATCACATAGGAATGGACACTAAAAGTGGTTTTCCTAGACACTTGGGGTCTCCTCTCAATCTAGATTTTCTTCATGTTTTCAGAAGTCTTCAAATGTTCCCATCAAAAGAGGTGGAAATACATGAATTAGAATGATACAAAGACAAGACTGATCCTAATTAGCCTTGTGAGAAGTTCAATCCTAGCTTGTTGATAAGTCAAGGGACCTCTGGTGTCTCCTGCACATTCTATGTAAAATAGGGCCCTAACAAAAGCTTCAAAGCAGACCACACAGCTCAAGATTTGATTCAAATATCCTGAAAAACTTTCCTTCAAACTATTTACCATGGGTAATATTGCCATGTCAATGGTAGAAGGTAGTAAAAATTTTGTATCTTACAAGATAAGAAAATTAATGCATCCCGGTGATGGGATAAAGTTAGATTTTATCATAGAAGTAGCACGTGATTGATTGAATTTAAAGAAATCATTTTCACCGATGAGGGAAGATCCTGCTTAGTTCACACAAGGAGAATTTAGAGGTTGAAGTGAATCTGAAATAAGCATGGTTGATGAATTAACTGGATTTGATAAGAACCACGTGGGATAGTTGAATCAATCATTTGTGAGAAGTAATGCATAGTACCCCAAGGTGTATTTTCTTATAGTATATGAAAAGGCATCTATCACCTTAGGTCACCTCAAAGTGCTCAAAGGATATCAAAATTAACTATCCAATCACTAGGTGGAGGGAATCATGAAAACATCAATCACAAATAATGACATGGTATTCTAGTCATATATGATAAGAGTAAAATGAAGAAGGCCCGTACTCTTCACACCTAGCAGATCCAAATAAAGTATTTTCATAAAAAGTGTCATCGATACACTGCATTTTGGGAAAGCATAATATACTTGTGAAATATCCACATTTTGGGGGAAAATTAAAAGGAAAATGGGAATGGAATTGTATAAAGGTGATGAGAACACTCTCACAAAGGGGGTTAATATTTTTGTGAAATTAAGAAGAGAAAAGAGAGAAGAGACTAGAAACAAGCCATTTTTCCAAAAGACTTGTTTGAGAAACCTGTTAATTTATGGAGCCTTCAAAATAAATCATGTCAAGATGGTTACAAGTGTATAGCCATTGACAAAGCATTGAGACTATAAATGAAACTTTCCTTGCTGATGAATTTGACGAGCCCTGAGTTAATTGTGTTAATCATGAGCATTTTTGTGTCTTATTTCAATTCAAAGATATTTCAAATAGTTATTCATGTTCATGTCACAATCTTATGTTAGAAATTCCTTTGAATCACACAAGATATTATTATTTTGGAGGTATTATGGAATTTTCAATTGTGCTATGAGAAGAGCTTTCATTTCATCGCACAATAAAAATTTTAAATTCACTTTACTTCCATTTTCTTGATACAAATTATTTGTTAGTTTAAGAGTGTATCTTAGGTGTGATGGATCAAGGATTTATGATGTTTAATTGAATCTTTGACATGAGCTTTTGTGTTAAATTCTCAAAGAATGTGTGAAACCGTGCATCTTTGGGCTTCCATAGGTGCACATATTTTGGTTGAAGGTTCATCATTAGCTTCCTAAAGTGCTTTCATCATCTTGCGTGGAAAATTTCCTAACTTTTTTTAAAATTCCTCAGGAATCTAGTATAATGAACTTTATCCCGCTTTATTCCCTCAATGTAATCTATCTATAAATGATAAATTCCTACAATAACTACCCATTCTTGCACTATTTTTCCACAAATACTGAGGAGATTAGTTTAATTTACCCATCCTTTATTTGAAAAATGCAGGAGCAATCGGGTCTTATTGTTTTCTTTAGTAACTCGAACCTTGTCTAGGAGACATCCTTATTCTCGAGAGTGAAAACTTGTGAGAGTTAGATTATGATACATTGACCATGTATTCTCAATGTTTTCTTTCAATATCATGGAAGGAGAGTCAAATATTGTTGATCCATTCATAATTCTCACGTATACATGTTACATAGTGGGTCCTCTCATCCTAGTTGAAGGCACAACCTAAAGTAGGAGTCTATGTCATACCCTCAACACGATGTTATCCGATTTCTCCAAGCTCAAGTGACAAAGAGTCAATTAAATCCATCCCCGGATACAAAACAACTCAAATCTTGATCTATTTGTCTCTAAGCATCCTGCTCTTCCTGTTGATGTTTCTCGTCTTTTCAAAGGGAGAACCATTTTGGGTACCAACAACTCGTTATCTTGGTGCGAATGCCGAAGGGAGACCTACATTTAAGGTGCACAATTCAAATCACATACTCACAACAACTACATAGAGTCTAAAATGCAAAGGCATCGTCCTAGTGACTATCACATTCGGGTGTGGTGTCCCCGAGATTTCACCGTTAAATTTGGGACTACCCCTTTTTTTTTTTAAAATGTTATTTTCAAGCAATGAGTCATTTTGTATTTTTTTTTCTTGCAGCTTGTTTGTATTTATATAAGGTATCCTAGGAGTCATAAAAGTCTAATTCGAAAAATACCCACATGCTAAAACTCACTCTATCCCTTCACAAGCTTGTTTTGTCTCGAGAGAATTTTATTTATTTATTTATTAAATAAATAAAGTTATTTTAAAAATAGATTTAGCTAAAATTGGAGGAATTAGGTTATATAAATCACTTAACCCCATCATTATTACCATAAAACATTCACTCGGGGAAAGAAATTTTACTGAGATCACTAATCACATAATTTTATTAAGCAATTGCCCATAGCTTCTTTTGGGTTTATTTTTTATTTTTTCATTCTTTCTCCATTTTCCATTTGGAAATCCCTATAGCCTATTCATTCTTCCTTCTAGATATTTTCCCGGGACTAGTGTTTTGAAAATTTATCCAATGTTTTTATTTACCAATTAATATGTCTAAAGAAGACTAGAGCTCAGGATTCCTTCAGGAGATTGCAAGAGGTTGCTTGGTCCAAAAAGGTGCAATAATGGATTTTATGAAAATAAGAAAAATATTGCCACCAATGTGTAGAGCTTGAGAAAATATGCACTTTTAGAAAAAATGACACCTAAAATGGAGCCACGGAGTGAAAGTTATGGCACTTGCAAGTTTTTGTTGCTACATCTTCCTGACCCTTTTCCAAAAATAGAAATTTTTATTCTTTCCTTGTGTTTTCTTCACCAAAAATTCAAAAATGGAAATAAAATGTTGCTAATGAGTTTTCACACAACTTTAAAAGTAGAAGTCATGCAAGTCACCCTTTTTGGGAAAACCAATTTCATAATTCAAGTCGAATTTTTCAAAGTTTCCCTTCCTCTTCAATTTCCATGCAAAACATGAAAGTAAAATCACTTAAGTGAAAGTGGTAATTTCGGAGTTTCCTGGAAGGTGGGAATTTTGGTGCTGCCTATAAGGTGGGAATTTGGAGGCTTCCTAGAAGGTAAAAAATTCCCATGATGGAAGTCAAGTCATTTAAGTGGAAAGAGGAAATTTTTGAGTCACCCTGGAAGGTAAAAATTCCCATTATGGAAGTCAAGTCACTTAAAGTGCAAATGGGAATTTTGGAGCTGCCTGGAAGGTGGGAATTTGGAGGCTTCTTGGAAGGTTGTGTTTCCCATTTTGAAATTCAAATCACTTAAAGTGAAAATGAGATTTTTGGGGCTGCTGCCTTAAAGGGTAAAAATTCCCACCAAAGAGGTTTTATTCACCCATGCAAGTCACACTTTTGGGAAAAGTGATTTCTTCATGCTAATGGGAATTTCGAGGCTTCTTGGAAGGTGTGAATTTGGATGCTTCCTGAAAGGTAGTTTTTTCCCATTATGAAAATCAAATCACTTAAAGTGTTAATGGGAATTTCAGTTTCCCGGAAGGTGGGAATTTGGAGGCTTCCTGGAAGGTTGTTTTTTCCCACAATGTAAGTTAAATCACTTAAGTGCAAGATGGGAATTTTGGAGATACTTGGAAGGATAAAAATTCCCACTTCCTTTCCCTCTTATTTTTCACACAATTCCTAGCCAAAAAGTGTGACCCATTCTGGCATAGCTAAATGCCTAAAAGTTGACTTCTTTTAATTGTCGAGAAGAGTCCAGTTTTGGTGCCTAGGGTAGGAAATATTTTCTTTTTATTATTCTGAATATCTACATGTTGATGTGAGTGCACAGGGGAATTAAATAATATTTTTAGTTTGCTTGATATGCAAGCAAAGTCTAAAAATAGAGGGCAACAAGATTTATAATTAGATCTCGGTGAAGAAATTAGATATTCATGCTATGGACTGCATACTTGTCTGAATTATTTACAAGAATACTTCATTTATGCCCATATTGGTGAAGAAAGCAAAATTCAATATCTGATACATTGAATATATCTTCAAAATTAGAGGAAGAAATAGATCCAACTCTCATAATTACAAAGGCTTCTAGCAAAAATTCATCCTCTTGTTTCTAATGCAGCCCATGTGGAAGTCATTATATGGAAAATTCCTTTCATGAGCTTGTTTAGGTACTCCCAATATTCCATTTGAATCCTTTATTGAATCTAGTTGTATTTTCCTTCACCCGAAGTGCTTTCCAGAATTTAAAATTACTCATAGGTAATTAAAAATAAAAGGTGATGAGTTTTGTCTGAATTATTTACGGAAATCATTTTATTAGTGCATGTACAAAAAAATTGCAAAATCTTCAAGAATAGAAGGGGAAGATAGGTCAGAGGCAACACCCACAAGAAAAATCACAGTCATCTACTTCTAGAGCCGAGTTTGGTGAGAATAAAAGGAAAAGAGTCAACCATGTGGGAGAAAGAGTTTCTTGAGTTAAGGACAAGATATCATTCGATCATTAATTTATAAACTAGATGAAGCATAAGTAAAATGCATATTGGATCAACATGTAGAGTATGGAGGAAGGACAAAATGGAGAGTGTTGCAGCTGGAATAAATTCTTTTTATTTCTCTTATTTTCTTCGACAAAGTAATTGAGAAATCAATTAAAATTGTAAAACTTAGGTAATTGGATATAAAAGTCATTAGTTCAAGTTACTGGAAGAAGTCAATTACTTGGAAATAGGTGGAATACATACAAAATAGAAGGTTATATTTTCAGTTATAAATCATGCATGTCATGTGAAGAATAATTCCAGGAGGAATATTGACAACTGCTTCCCTTTTTCATAGCTTCCACATGTGGCAATTCATTAAAAAAACTTTATATTTTTAATTTCCCTCTATACATTATAAATAAAGGAAGAGCCTACAGGTTAAAGTATCACAATTTGTTAATCAACATTCTTGAGTTCCATACTTTGTGTTGTAGCCCTTAATGTCATTTTTGTGAAAGTGAAGAATTGAATAAAGGAATATTTCGGAGAACTTTGTATCCATGGTGCATTTTCTTCTTACTACTGTGTGGATCTTTAGATAAACTTTGTGTTATCCAAGATTTAGATTAAAATAATTTCTTTTCCTTTACTTCTAAATATTGTGAGATCTACTTGTTTATTTAATCCATGTGTATGAAACCAACTCTATAAACTATTGTTTGAATTACATATCTTCCTTTCTTCTTTCCCAAATTCCATTATTCCCCCTTCTGAAAATAACTCATAAACAATCGCTACTTGCTATAGAATTGCTAAGATATGGTTCATGAGCTTTGTAATTAAAGTAAAACCCCCTGAAAATTTGTTATTAGGATTCATACTTACCAGATTTATAAACAACTTACACGGGAGGCTCACTTTGTTAAATGAGGGAGATTTATCTCATGACTACCTAAGTTTTTAGTTTTGTAGAAAATCTAGCCAATAGGGTGACCGCTAAGGTTAGTCCGACTTAACAATATGGATTATTTGTTTCATCTAATGTTTTTTTGAACTTTGTACAGGTATCTAGATTTTTTTTGTAGGAATAGATGTGATAGAGAGGCCCTACAACAAAGTTAGAGAGAATAAAACAAAGTGAAGGTGACATTGATGGATCCCGAAAGAACCAAGTCCACACTCACCGCCAAATACACTACTACTAGGTTTGGATAATAACTCCCGGATGGTAATGTCCTCTTTACGACAACATTGTATAGTGATTTTTCATATCACAATTTTTCACATGGAGCATGCACAACCCATACCAAGCTTGTTCCACCTAGTTCCCAGTCCAAGATCAACCCAGATCTTCAAATACAAGCTAATTCACTCTCATCTCCTATCTTGTGAATTTTCTTGTGTTTTTCATGTTAGATTTTGGTTATCACTTCTATATTCATTTGAAATCAATCCTCTAATAAATATTTAAATTTATTTAAATCATTTTTTGAACCCATTTATTGATTGAACCCTCAATTGTCATAAGATCCCTCATTTTTTTACTTCATCATAATCGCTAACCCTAGTACCCTTAGGGTTTATTTATTTGGTTGTGGATTTCAATATCTTTCATTCATCATGCCGAATCTCAAGGATCATTATCAATATCTATCTATCTTTCCCACATCTCCTAGCTATCATGGATTATATGCATCTTCATCTAGCACACAAGCTTTTAAGTCTCGTTCAAATTCATAATGTGCTTGTTAAGCATGCTTTAGTTGATAATGGATCTGGTCTTAATATATGTAACATTTCATTTCTCTAGAAAATAGGATTTTTGTTTCTGATCTAACTCCATATACTCTATGTATTTGTGGCTTTGATAATACACCTAAGAAAGTTTTAGGATAAATCACTCTACCCATTACTTTAGGATCTTGCACTTTTGATGTTTTATTTTTTTGTTATGCCTCATAATCCCAATTATAATATCCTTTTAGGTAATTATTAGTTACATAATATGCATGCAACTCTTTCTACCCATGTCATAACACACAATTCCCTTGCCACACATTCTTTCATGGATAATGCTACAATAGATTCCACACCTCATGTTGTTACTCCTTGTGATATCCCTCTCATACATGATACTAAAGTTACTACTTATATTACACATCATTCTTCTCCTGTGATGGACTATAGTGCTATTAATTTACATGATACACTTTCTATCAACACCCATGATACTCCTCCCATCATGTCTCACTCTTGATGCACTTCTAATGATCATATGCTTATTAATTCCAATGTTACATCACTCTTTATACCTTCCTCATCACAAGTTAGAACACAGTGTGTTGATTTGATAATGATTCCTAATGCTCTCACTTTCCAAGCTTCTATGCATGACTCATTTACTATGGCTACTCCTCATCTTGTTGCATCCATGGGGGAAATAAATTCCCCTCTTTCCACATTTATGTATATGATCATAAGGGCTACTACAATAACTTTAATGCTTCTATCATTCCAAATTTTACATATTTCTTATGATGAGTATTTTCTCTCTTCCTCCACTATTTTTTATTGATATTGATGAGCCTCTTAGTGCTACATATGTTATGCATCTCGTGACTCACATATTATCCTTATGTATGTACTTGATTTTTGCACTATTGCCAACACGCCCAATGTTCCACCTATTCTAGTTTCTCCTACTAGACACACTCTTATTATTTATATCATTACACTTACTCCTCATACATTTGGGATCTTAGACTCCATAGGGTTTTCCCCTCACTATGTTGAAATTGTTCTTTGGTATCTCTTGTTTTATCCCCTTTTCTTATGACTCAAATTTAGGATACTTTCTTGATGACATCACTTAGATCATTGTGGCATTCACACTTGGCGCATACCTCTCCCCATTACTACCTGATGACACACTCTTGTTCTAGGTTCAAACACGACTGTTAAGGGTGCACTTACCTACATGGACCTTGCTTTACACACTTATACTGGGGAAAACCTTGATCCCCTCTCATACATGTTCACATATTTACAAAAATAAAAAATACTTGCTTAGATATTGATTGATTATACTCTTGGTTACTTAAAATATTCTTTATTACACGTTGTTTATCATGTTACCTTGCTTCATAGTAATATTTTTCCATACACACATTAATTTTCACATGGTACTCATTTGGTGAATGTAGATTACTTGCGAGTTCTTACACGATGCATGATGTTTGGCATTGTACCTTACCATTCCCCTAAGGCTCCCAGGGGAATCTACATTTTTATTTTCTCTATATTCATGTTCTATCATCGGAAAATTTACTAGTTTCATTTATATTTCTCCATTGTATACATTGTGGCATACTATCTATTTTTATAACATGTTAACGGGTGTTTCATGTGTAGCATTTTTCTTGCAGCCTACTTCCAATCATGGTTCTCTAATTTTCTTATACCGTGCTTTATTTGTTTGATTCTTGACTCTCATTGTTTATTTATTTTTACCATCTAGAAGGATTCAATTGGCTTACGACATCCCGATTGGTGTCCCATGTATTCAGCTAGCTTCTCACAAAGTGTCTTTTACAATGGTAATGTCTCGTGACTTGTTTCAATTACATTATGTATGTTTGTTTTTGAATAATACTTTTGGCTAGCCTTTTGACCATTGTTTACATATGTAATGGTTGTTACCATGTGTATTCCCTATTCCCCTATAGGATTTCTATTTTATATGTGCACATTAGTTTCATCTTTCCTTATTTGGTCCACACTCGCCTTAAATCATCTCGCACACCCCAAATGAGTGGGGAAAGCATCAGTGACTATTTCACCCTCTCAATAGTACATATTACATACATAAGTTGAAAAAATCAAAATCAAAATCAAGATTAAACATGAGCTAAGAAACATGTTCAAAATCATACTTGATCTAAAATTTCGTGCAAGATAGATTGGCCCAACTCGACGAGAACGGTGGGCACTAGTGTATCACACCTGGACGCTCCTATCCTAGGGACAAAAATATGAACATTACAAGATCAAAAGGTTTCCAATGATGATTTTATCCAATTCCAGTAGTACATTCTTAGTTATAGATTGTAATCAATTACCAACAAGAACAAAATCAGTGGCAAGTTACAAGGGAACTAATTACTTTATTTTTCTCATGGTCAAATAAGGAAGTGGCAATAAGGCATATGGAGGACAATAATATTTCTAGAACAAATTGTCAACTATGGAAAATTTCAACCAAGTTTGTGACCATCTGAAATGACACTTATCCATAGGGAAGTGTTAAGGGCTAGAGGGAAAATTTTACCACTCTATCAATACTTTTCCCTTGGTGCTAGAATGCTCAAATCTATAGTTTAGCGACAAGAGGCTCCAATCCTCGCTTTAGCAACAAGACGCCTAAATCCTTAGTATTATTTCAACCATATCCAAGGTAGCAAACAAATATGAACAATTCTATCTCTTCTCTCATGACACATAGGCATATTCTATCCTTGATTCACTTGTTTTTTAATATGCATTTCTATTTTGACATGTACTAGATTAAAGTTCAATTTCATTTACCATAAACATTGACTACACTTATTTTCTTTTGCAGGTCCGGCCTTAATCTGACAAAAGGGCAACACACAAATGGAACAAAAATAATCTCAAGCACAAGCCGATCTAAAAAGGCAATATCCAAATAAAATACACAAAGGTCACCCCTAGGATCCTTATCCTCCTCTATATTCTACAATGCACATCCTATTATCTCCATTCAACATGATATAAAATACAACCCTTATTCGACACATTATAGGTTACAACTCTCTTCGGCTATCCACAAGATACGCTCTTCTAATATACTTTATGTTATTGAATATTCATTCACCAGCATAAAGTGGGGCAAATGTAGTCATGAAATCATGCACTTTATACTTACATTAGTTCCTCTAGGTATGTCATTATATGCATGATTCCTAAAGTGAGAAGACTAGACATTAACAACACTTGTTTTACTCTTTTATTATTTTTTATCTTTCCCACACTCTTATTATTTTCTTTTTATGGAATGATCACTTTACTTTTGGACACTAGATGACATGTGACTCAACTTTGTATTGACTGTTACATCTTTCGAGCATCTCGTACACTATCGATCATTAGGGAAAGGAATGCCCCATGCCCTACTTGTCCCCTTTGGGAACTTTTTTCCCTTTCCTTCTTTTCTTGATTTTGAATTACCACATCATTTGGTGTCTTTTATAGAGTATATTTTATCACTTTGGGTTATCTTTTCAGTTGTTAATGATGAAATTCAAACAAGGGAATCACACACACACACACACACACACACACACACACACACACATATACATACATACATACATACATATATATATATATATATATATATACATGACTCACTCACTACTATTAGGGGTTAGGCAATTGGGAGCTAATACTTACTATTTATCACTTGGACAAGGAACAATACTCAAGGACTACATTTGGGTTGCATTATTCACTACATAAGAAGGGTTATTTCTGAATTCCATCTCACACATTCTATCTTGGGGAAAGTAGTTGTATCCCGCTATCTTGGTGTGACTAACACAAGAAAAACCTACCTTCAAGAGAAAATTCAAATTACAAACTCACAAGAACTACATAGAGTATAAAAATGTAGTTTAGTGCTTGGTGATTATCACATTATGGTGACTGCTTCAGTCAATTCAAATCAAGCATATGCATTATTATTTTCATCTAATGTTTTATTGATCTTTGTACAGTAGCTAGGGATTTTGTGTAGGAACATGTGCGATAAAGAATCCCTATAGAAAATTCAAAGCGACAAAAACTGAAGTGAAGGCAACATTGATGGGTCCTAAAAGAACCAAGTCCACACTCACTATCGTGACACTACTTTGCTAGGTTCGACAATATCACTCAAATGGTATTTTCCTCTTTTCGATGGTACTTTTTGTTGTACTTTCAGATCACGCTTTTCAAACAGAGCATGCATAGCCCATACCAAGCTTGTTCTACCCAGCTTCCTAATCCAAGATTAGCCCAAATCTTCAAGTAAAATCTAAGTCACTCTCATCTCCTATATTACGCACTTTCTTGTGATTTTCATGCTAGATCTTGGTTATCACTACTATATTCATTTGATCTCAATCCTCTAATAAATATTTAAATTTCTT
This sequence comes from Taxus wallichiana var. yunnanensis, assembly GCA_018340775.1. Taxonomy (NCBI): domain Eukaryota; kingdom Viridiplantae; phylum Streptophyta; class Pinopsida; order Cupressales; family Taxaceae; genus Taxus; species Taxus wallichiana. The sequence continues at coordinate 81,897,813 of CM031234.1, forward strand.
TAGATCACATAACTACATAATTTCCAGATTTTGACCTGAATTTATCTTAATGAATAGAATGTATATATGCATTCATCTAACAAACTTTCCTTTGCATCTCCATCCTTCTCTCAACATGATAGGTGATTCTTTGGGTACCTTTATCAAACATGATAAAAAGATATTTAAAGTAAGGTTGTGTATTTTTTCTCACATTTTTGTGGAGGTAGATCTCAATAGAGGTCTACTAGATAAACTAATATTTGAATGGGGTAGTTCTCAACACATTCACGTGTTAGATTATGAAAATACTAACTTTTGATATAACACATCTAGAATCCCATGACATCTACAAGTTACTTTTCCCCAAAAAAAAGTTCATCCACCTAGGAAAAAGGGGAAAAAAAAATCTCAAAAGATGGAGTTCTCTGGGATTAGAAATTGATTCTAATGTTGATGATCGTGGATGTAGGAAACCAACTATAGATAACCATAAGAGACTTATCTAGGTGAACCTACCCGTCGGGAATATGATAGTTGGCCTGAAAATTTGGACAGAGGTGTAGGCACATGTTTCCTGACTACACCCCTCACACTCCCATTTTGAAAATCCTAACACCCATTTCACTATCCTAAACCATGAAATACCCCCATAAAAGCACATTCTACCCCCCGTAAAACCCATTTACCTATCCTTAAACCTCCCTAACCACCCTTAACCCATATAAACCCATTTTTATCATAGTCACCTAACCCCCAACCTTTCAAAACCCTCCTCAACCATTTCCATGCATATCCAAACCCGTAAACCTCATTTCAAAATGGTTAAAAGAACTTCCAAGTGGGTTTCCCCACTTTTCCAAGGTCACCGATGATTCTAATATAATTACCAATTATTATAAAAGCAACACTAAACCTCCTTATAATAGATTCTCAAACATTTATAGGAAGCTCTGCTCCACCTGCACCTAGATTACATCAACACCAACATTTTGACATCCCCAACAACTCTATTAAGCCCTCAAGCATCAACAAATCTCTCGTAAGGATTATCCATCTCTATCCATTTGTTTACATAGTAATAATAAGTTATCTCTAGTCATTTACATTACCAAGTTCTTTAAGCATCGCTTACTAACCTAAATTAGCCTTTTACTCAAGTATTTTACATCCAAATTGCATATTATCAAAGAATTAATATTTTTCTCATTAATCACCAATGATTTATTTGAATCACGAGTGATTGTACTTAAATGGCCAATGATTACTTGTGATTTTATCAAATTATGTATACTTTTAGTCATTTTATCATTCTATTTTTATTTAATCTATCTATTTTTAAGATGTGTCACTATGTAGATGATAGTTCCAGGTGAGTCACACCCCATCACTGCGTTTACGATCTTCCAATCGTTAAAAAAATATTCATCCGGGAGTAGTTTGACATTGCACACGAACATAGCCTTTGTACCATCACCTTGACACTTGAGATTGAAGACATAGAATGCCAACTCAAAATCATATAAGAACAAGATGTCGTTGAACATTTTTGGTTTGACTACTTCCTAGACTTTGAGCTTGTTATATCCCTCGCTTGGGCCACCTATCATGCAGAACAGGATCTCTCTATCCCTATGGAATTTTAATCATTCCTTGTATTGTTAAGTATTTCCATATTGTATCGCTTGAATGTAAAAATATTTGACACCCTTCGAGGAACCCCTTTGGTTCCTATAATTGGCCTTTTTCGAGCAACTCATCAAATATCTATATAATATCTATCTTTTTTAGTTGTCTTTGCATGCAAGTTCTCTCATCCACTGGAAAAAAGAGTCTCTTGCATCTTTGGCATCCATTCATCCTGACATTGCACTTTCGACACATGTATCATTAAACTCTGTTGTCTTCTAATTTTCTGATGTTTATCATATAATTGATAACCGAGATTCACAATAAACAAGAGGAAAGGAGTAAATTACCTCATTGGGATGACTCAAAGAATTGAGACTCGTATAAGAAGCTAGTATCACGGTTGAATCATGAATACTTGATTTCATATTCACCTCCTCGTAATAAGGATTCATATTTGCAAATAGTCATGAAGGAACCCTCTCAAGGGGGCTAAGCATGAAGTGAAAATAAAAAAGGGTAAAAAGGGAAAGATTGACATTGATTTAACACATTAGCCCATATTCTTTTGGGTTGTTATGATAACTTTTTCATTCTTTTGTCTATTTCTAGTTGGATCAAGTTGTTTCAATCATATTTGGTACTAATTGTTAGTCATCTTTCTTGTTTTATCTTTTACTTTGTACAAGGTTTTGAGAGCCTTTGAAAACCCTAAGCATTTACTCAATCAAAAATATTACTAACCATTATTTATTTTATCATATCTTATTAATATAATATTAGTTGTTAATTATGACTATATTATTTTATTTATTGTTAATGTGATGAATATGAATAATTTAAACTTTGTAATTGTGAAACCCATTCAATTTGTTTTTTTGCCAAAACTATAATGAATTAGAAAAATGAATTGCTTTAGCTTGAAAAATAAAAGAAAAAGTCAAGAGACCAATAACATATGAGATAAATATCATTTTGTAATTAAATAAATATAATTCAAAAGTGTTTGTCTAAACATTAAAACATGAAAATATTCCAATTTAATAAATTAAAAATAAAGTAATTAAAAGTTGAAGGTCATATACTTGCCTTTCCTTCTACAATAATAAATTCAATCTAAATTATATCTAATTGACAAAACATAATAATAAAATCCTCTCGTTACGGTAATCATATTAAATGGAGCGGGAACAAGAGCGGGAGTGGGAGTGGAATTTTCTTGAAATTTCAAATGAAGGTTTTGAGCAGAATATCCAGGAGTCAGATAAAGCAATAAATTGAATGGGCCCTGCACCAAGTAAATGATCACGTGTTTGCTGCTCCCAAGGACAATAAGGAAAAGGATGGTGCCTCGAGCACATGGGTTGAACGTTTGGTTGGAAAAATCTTGGACAAGGTGATTTTGGAGGGGATGGAACCGTCTAAGGAGAAAGGTAACTTATCCCTTAAAGTCCCTGAGACTCTTTTGGCAAGAACAAAAGCCTCCATGGATTGTGCTATATTTATAAAATTCCTTGGCTCTAGACCAAATATTGATTACTTTAGGGGTTGGGTCAAGAGATATTGGGCGTCCAATGGAAATGCTAAGGTTTCTACCTATGCAAATGGTTTCTTCCTTGTTTCTTTACCTAGCAAAGATCGGTGGGAAAGATTTTTTTGTAGGTCCCTGGTTTATAGGAAAATATCATGTGATTGTTCAAAAATGGGAAGCAACTTTTAATCCGTATGTGACGTTTATCTCTGAGTTCCCTATCTAGGCCAACCTTCTGGCCTTACCCCTGGATTTTTGGGAGCTGAAAGTCCTTATTGGCATTGCTAAAATCTTGGGAAAGTCGATAGCTTTAGATCTGATCACTAAGGCTAAATCTAGATTAACCCATGCCAGATTCTGTGTCAATATGGGTCAAGATGCTCCCTTAGAAAGTAATATCAAACTCTTGACTTCGCAGGGGTTTGGTTGTAGAGATTTGATTATGATCCATCCCCCTTTTCCTGTAGAAAATGTAAACAAGTGGGTCATGATCACAGGAATTGTTCTCTTCATAAGAAAAAAATTGATCCCGTTGTCGGTCCACAAAAGACAAATAATAAGGAGGCAAAGGAATGGAGGATGATTGGAAAAAAAGGAAAATTTGTAGAGACAAAGGATCCTCTTAACATCCAGAAGGAGGTCAAAGAAGTGACTCCCTCGACTCAGCATCTTCCCCCTGCAAGGAAATGGTGGTCTCCAGTTTCCTTGAAGCCAATAACTTTGAAGTTGAAGATGAGAATGAGAATGAAAATGAAAACCTGGACTCCAAGGAGGGGATTCCTGATTCAGGGGAAGGGTCAAGCCAAGTTTCGGAAGGCATCGCTCTTTCTCTGCAAGTGGTATGTGGACCATCGTTAGATGAAGTTTCTTCCATTGGTTAGAGACAATAATAACTATTACCAACGTCCTAATGGCTTCGGAATTCTTGCAGACTTTGTTGTTGATACTTATGAACTAGTGGTCTCTCCCAAGACCCTAGTTAGTAAATCTAAACTGGTCACGTGAAGCACCTCCAGAGCTGATGTTGGTAAGGAATCAACTCCTTTGGGTAGGAAAAGTAATAAGGAATTAAGGGAGACTAACTCCATGAGGGAAGTAGAAGCTGACATTCAGGTACTCTGGGAAGTTGCTTCTCTGTAATAAGAAATGTTAAATGATCCTCCTCTCTTGGAATATTAGGGGTTTGAATAATCCTAGTAAACACAGAATTTCTAAGGATCTTAGAGTTAAATTTAAACCGGATATTTTCATGCTCCAAGAAACCAAAATGAACATGGATAGATTTAAAGAGGTGGGGAGAAAAATTTGGAAAGATAGTCACTGGGAAGGATGTAGCTCCTCGGGGCCTCAGGAGGTGTTGTCACTATGTGGGATCCTAGTTTAGTGCATGGATTTCTGATCCTTTCCTCCCCTGGCCATGTGGTTATGAATTTCACAGAAATCATCTCGAAAAAATCCTGGTATGTTTCTAACATTTATGCTCCCAATAAACTCAGTGAAAGACAAATTTTTTGGAAGGATCTCTCTAGCTTTAGACAACTATTTAATGATAAAGATTGGATAGTTGAGGATACTTCAATACCCCCTTTCCCCTAGTGAAAAGAGAGGGGGTTTGATCTCTTATTCTGAAAGTATGGAAGATCTAGCTGAATTCCTAACCAAGTAATAGTCTGTTTGACTTAGATTTGGAGGGATCCAAGTTTACTTGGGTAAACAAAGGACCTGGATCTGAGCTCATTCAGATAAGATTGGATAGATTTTTGGTAATCCATCTTTGTATGATCAATCAAATTTATTCTCTAAAAAATCTCCCATAATTGGCTCGGATCATAATCCCATTCTTCTTGATTTGGGAATGAATCATTTAAAAAATCTAGGCCTTTCAAATTTGAAAAGATGTGGTTAGACCACCCAAATATTTACAACAAGATTCTAGAATGGTGGGATATCTAGGTTCATGGGGTTGCTAGCTTCAGATTGTGTTTTAAACTGAAGCACATCAAAAGTAATCTTAAAATATGGAACAAGGAGACTTTTGGAAATATTTTCCAGAAAAAAGAAGAATTGCTGAAGATCTCATAAATATTGAGGAACTTATGGAGAACGTTGGTCTTAATCTGGTTCTCAAGGATCAAGAAAAAAAACTCCTAGCTAATTACCATGGAATTCTAGCTAAAGAAGAGGTGTATTGGAGACAAAAATCTAGGGTCAAATGGCTTAAGGAAGGGGATAGGAATACTAAATTCTTCCATTTCTCTGCTACTTCTAGAGCTAATATCCTAAATATTAATGAAATAAGAGGTGAAAATGGGGAGTCATTTACGGATAGCAGGGACATCAATGCCTCTATAATAAATTACTTCAAGGATATCTTTAAACAGGGGCAGAGGTCAGAGGAGTTGGTTTAGAACAAAGTCTTGGATATTTTTTAGAAAGTAATCACCCCCTTGAGAATAGAGATATTTTAAGGAACCCCTCAGAGGAGGAAATCCATTTTGTAATCTTTGATATGGAACTTGATAAATCTCCAAGGTTGGATGGCTTCCCTTCCTTTTTCTTTCAAAAATTCTAGGAGGTGATTAAACACGAGGTCATTGAAATGGTCCAAGAGTTTTTTAACAATGGCCATCTCTTGAGGCAAATGAATAATACTTTTATTGTCCTAGTGCCAAAAATTGTTGGTGCCAAGGAGGTTAAGGATTTTAGACCTATAAGTTTGTGCAACACCAGTTATAAAATTTTGACCAAAATCATAGCTGGGAGGATTCGATGGTTCTTCCCAACTTTATCTCTGGGAATCAAGGGGCTTTTGTTCCTGGAAGGCAAATTACTGACAACATTATTTTGATTCAAGAAGCCATCCACTCCATTAAAAGCTCTAGAATATCAGCTATGTTTCTTAAGCTAGATATGCATAAAGCCTTTGATAGGATAAATTGGTCTTTCCTTCAAACCGTCCTACTAAGGGTGGGTTTTGATAAATTTTTGGTTAATATGATTATGACATGCATTTCCACCACTAGTTTCTTGGTACTGGTCAATGGAAAACTAGAAGGCTTCTTCCAAGCTGGTAGAGGGCTGAGACAAGGTGATCCTCTCTCACCTTTCCTCTATGTCATAATGGTTGAATCCCTAAGTAGAATATGTCAACATGTCATGGCTTCCAATTGCATCCAGGGTGTTAAAATCTCAAATGGTCTTCCCTCTATCTATCTCAATTAGTTTTTGGATGATAATTTTATGATGGGTAAGGCCTCTGTCCATGAGGCCTCAAATTTTAAGGAGGTTCTTAATGATTATGAACATGTTTCTGGACAAATGGTTAACTTCCATAAAAGTGTTGTCTTTTTCATAAATGTGGAAAATCAGGTTCAAGCCAGATTAGCTCGCATCTTAGGTTATAGAATCAAACATTTTCCATATTCTTATCTGGGTATGCCCCTGATCCTTAAGAAGCCTGACCTCATGGTTTGGAATGCTCTGTTGGATAGAGTTAATAGTAAACTCTCATCTTGGAAGGGTCTCTTGCTCTCTCAAGTTGGTAAGATTCAACTACTCCAAATCTCCCTTCAAGGAATTCCCATTTATGTGATGTCTCTTTTCATGCTCCCTGCTAAAATTAAGGAAGCCTTAGAGAAAATCCAAAAGAGGTTCCTCTAGATGGGAGCTAGTGAGAAGTTCAAATTTCCTCTTGTGGCCTGGGATAAAGTTACTAAACCTAAGCTATGTGGAGGATTGGGGCTAAAAACATTTCTCTTATGAACAAGGCCTTAATTGCTAAGGCTGGATGGAGGATTTCTAGAGAGGAAGGTATTTGGGTGCAAATTATAAAGATGAAATATTTGTGGAATATAGGCAGAATGGAATCCTTTTTTAACCAAAATAACCTCCCTAGAGGGTCTTTTTCTGGAATTCCTTTGTGGCCTCTAAAGAAATCTTATCTAAAGGTATGATTTGGGAAATTGGCAAGGGCTCTAAAATTAGTTTTTGGTTCAATAATTGGCTTGAGGATTCCCCCTTAGCTAACTTGGATTTCTGAAAGAATTTTCTCAAGATTACTGAGGAATCTAAAAAATTTTAGATTTGGGACTTTGGATCTGGAAGATTCTCATGTCGATGGGAAATCATTGAGCCTCCTCCAGATTTTGATGGCGACATTTAACCTTTTCGGGTTCTTAACAATAAACTTAAGGCTTTCCACATCCCCATGTTCCAAACCAAGGAGGAATCCATCAAATGGAAAGAAGAAGAATTTGGAAATTTCATGGTTAAATCCACCTACATGTCAAATTTCAAGAATGATTTGCACAAGGACTATTGGGGTAAACTCTGGGTGAAGGATCTCACCCCTAAGATTAATATCTTTTTTTGGTTGGCTGCCCAAAATAAAATCCTGACTATGGAAAATCTTAGGAAAAGGGGAATGAAGATTCCCAATAGATGTTCTCTCTATAAGAAAGAGGAGGAAAATGTCAACCATCTCCTCCTTCATTGCTCCTTCTCCCATGTTGTCTTTGCTTTATTCTGGATTTGTTCAATATCCAATGGATCCTTCCCTTGACGATTGAAGATTGTTGCTTTCAATGGGAGAGCCCTTTCCATTTTCCTATCTTGATCTGGGCCTGGAATATCGCCCTTCCTCATTTTTTTGGGGTTTATGGAAAGCCAGAATGATGGTATCTTCCGTGATCAAAAATATCTTCTCTTGAAAGTTAGAAGAAAAACTTTGAATTCCATAAAGGAAAACATTAAACTCTTTAAAGTAAAGTCAAGAAACCCTACTTGAATAGTGAGCAGAAATTTCGACAAGTTCGCCCTTGGTCCGGTGGAATTTCACATTCCTAAAAAAATCCAGTTGGAATAGGCCTGGGGAAATGTTGTTAAGTTAAATTTTGATGGAGCCTCAAAAGGGAATCTAGGTCCTACTGGGGGGGGGATTCTAAGGAACAAGTGAAGGAGATTGGTTGTTTGCCTATGCGGGTCCTTTAGGTCATCAAACCAACAACATGGTGGAAGCTAGAGCTCTTCTTTGGGGGTCTTGCTTGGCTAAAGAAAAAGGCTTCAAGGACATCCAGATCAAAGGTGACTCTCTCCTCTTAATTAATGCCCTCAATAATCATGGTTCCATTAATTGGGCCATTAGTAATATCCTCAATGATGTGAAGGAAACTTCAAATTTTTTTATAGCATTTCTTATAATCATACCTTATGTCAAGGGAATAAATGTGCAGATAAGATGGCCAATTATGGAATCAATTGTAATGATTATAAGATATGGTGTAAAGTTGATATATTACCCACGAACATTAATGAGATCATTAGTAGAGATAGAGGGCACTAAGTTTTATAATGTTGGCATGAGCGAGCCTGTGGTGGCGATAACTTACTTAATATCTTGTTTTTCAAGATTACTTTCTAGTGTGAAAGAAGGTATTTTTTTGAATTTTAGTAGCAAACAGAAGAAGCTCAATCTAGTGAAAATGGGGGTGATAGGATTAGAGTTGAACCTGCTAGCCAAAGCATTGAAGCTTTTAATCAACCTCTATGGAATAGGCTTAGGATTGGGGGTTTCAATAATTTCATTTCCAAATTACATGGTCACAACCCCTCCCTATCTAAGGATTTTGGAAAATCTTGGAAAGAGGATAAGTTTGTTGTCAGAGGGATGGAAATTGAGGTGTCTGAGTCCACCATCGCCCTAGCCACGGACATGAAAATGGATGAGCTTAAAATTTTTAAGGATAGAACCCGTAGAGAACAGGAAATTGAGATGTTCTTTTTGGAAAGGAAAGATGTTATTTCTTTACGGATGGTATTGTTAGGTCGTCCATTCCGGTATATGGAGAGAGGTGTTCCTTCAAATCATGAAGTACATCACTCTGGAGGGAAAATACAAAAAAATATACACTCACCATTTGACCCTTCTAAACATGTTCCGCCATAAGGTCATGGTGAGTATCCCCTTCTTTCTTTTTTATGTCTTTGACTAACTCTTTGATGGATTTCTAGCAGGAGAAAGTGGAGATGCCTCTGCATGAAGGACTCATTCTTGTGATGTTTGAAAATGGGAAAAATGTTATGTCCTCTTCCCTGAAAGAGAATGCGGATGAGGATGACCTTACTCTCGCATATTTCCTTACTAAGATGAAGGCCGGAAAATGCAAAATTATGGGGAGGATTCTGGTAAAGAAATGGGTGAGGATGGTCATGGGGAAGCGAGCACTTCAAGAAAAATAAATTGGGATGGTAATTTAAAGGGTTTCAAGGATTTGAGCAGAAAGGTTTAGTACTTAGAAGGGGTGCTTCAAGTGATGGAAGAAACCAATGTTGGTCAAAGGGAAACAATGATGGATGTCATCAATGCTTCCAAGAAAATTTTCACTACATAGGTGAAGTCCAAGCAAAAATTTCTGGAGCTGGAGGACCAGGTCAAAAAGCTTAGCAACAAGCTGGAAGGGATGGAGGAGGGCACTAAAAGAAGGAATTTTAACTTGCACATCAGTAGCTCTGAGGATGAGCTGGAGGATGATTTTAATGACAAAGGTGCTTTGAGGGTGACGTGATCAAAGATAACCACAACAAGAATAAAGTGGGGGTTCCCCAAAAAATTAACTTCTAGTTCCCGACTATTGGCAAAATTTTGGCAAACTTCTACTAATTTGATGTTCTGGAGACGGTTTCTCCTTCTCTCTAGTTTTCCCACCTTATTACAAAGTATGGTTCTTAATTGTAAGATTTAAGCATGTTTAACTCCTTTCTTGGAATTTTTCGTTTCCTTCTTGCTTGTTGTTTGCTCCTCCTCTTGTAATGGCCCCTAGGAGCTGATACTTTTTTATCGTATCTAATAAAAAATAAAATCCTCTGGTTTGTGATCTTAAGTTATTATATATATATATATATCATAATTGATTAACCTAATTAATTGTGGGTTTGGCTCGCTAGTGTTTTTTATGTGTTCGCTTGTGATACATCGTTGCTTGAACTATGCCTCTTTAGCCTTTCTAGGGTTTTCCTTTCGGTCATATCATAGTGTAAACTAACTACTTTCTCACCACTAAGGTGGTGAGTAGCTTATAAATGGTCAACTCTTTTTCCATTGCAGCGATCATTGTTGCAATTGGTGGTGAAAAGGGCTCCCAAGCATGCTCGGAATTTTTGCTGAAATTCTACGACAAGGTATGGATTTTAAATCATCCCCGGATGTTGTTATTTATGATGAATGTTTAGACCCTGTGGTCAAGTGGTATCGTAACAATTGCCTTATTGCATATTTTTGTGGTTGCATTCCCTCAGAAGCCTACCTTCGAAATGGATAAAGAACCATTGGGAGTCCAATGATATCCTGGTTTTAGGTATCCATAACCTCACCAAAGGGTTTTATCTCTTTTCCTTTCATGCCTTCTCATCTCCAAGCCCTCCTCCTTAAGGTGAATTGTTGGTATTTGGGGAATACCCTTTTAGTGCTTTCTCAAGTGGACTCCCGATTTTAGCCCCACCAGCCAAGTTTTGTTGAAAATTCTAGTTTGGATTGAACTTCCTAATCTTCTAGTTCATCTTTGGTCTTTCCTTCCATAGATAGTGAAACCCATTGGCAAGGTGATATGCCATGAACAAGAGCATTTTTTAAAACTTGTCCCAAAAATGAACGTGTGTCAAATTTTACCTAACGAAAGATCTGTGAGACCACCTATATATTCAAGTTAGGTCCCTACATTTCTCTCAAAATGTGGTTTATTTCACCCTCCCCACCACGTTTTTTTTTGTCAAGCCCCAAACCACCACATTCATGATTGTCCTCTCATAGCTTGTTCCAAGTAGGTGGTGACACAACCCATAATTTCCAAGCCCAAAAGTGACCCACCGACTGATGGTTGGACTACGGTTGAGAATAAGAAGGGCTCTAGTATGAAACCCACTCCCGTGGTGACACCTACTCCCTCTCCTTACCCCCACCCATCCAAGGATGATTTGGGATTGGATCCACCACCCTCGCCGCTTTCCATTCCTTCCAAACACTTACAGAGCCAATTTTTACCTCACGATCGAGATTACTGGGAATCTTGCTTCAACTTCTCTTCCTCTATGACGCTCTCATAGTCCACCCCGGAGGTGTTCCATGGCATGTGAGGAGATGATGGGGGCAAATGTTGCTCCATTCATGTTGAGATTTCTAATTTAGACCAGATCCCACTTGCTAATAATTTTGCCATTCTTGGCTCGAGGATGGTGTTCCAGATGGGAAAGGGGAGTTTGATATGTCTGATTTTTCATGAATTTCATCTCATGGAATGTTAGGGGTCTTATAGATCCCTCTCGAAAATATTCTATTCAATTATCTTGCCAGCATTTTAACTACCTTGATATTATTTGTTTGCAGGAAATTAAGATTTATATTTTTTTCTTTAGAATACACTAACTTGTATTGCCCCAACTTTTTCGCATTTTCATACTTAAGCACATTGATGGAAAAGGTGGTGCGAGCATTTCCATAGCATTGAAATTCTTGGGCTTAATCACCTCCTCGGCCAAGATCCTTAAAATCGGACCATGTGGGTGATTATGGTGATTAATGATCTTTCTTTTGGTATTCTTAATGTTTATGCTTCTAATGATGGCTCTGAAAGAATGACTTTATGGAAATGGTTAGGTGACAACTTACCTTTAGCTTATTGGTTGGTGGGTGGTGACTTTAATACAATATATCATTCAAATGATAAATTTGACACCCTCCTATACATTGGTGTGTTGGGGAGTGTGCGGCCTGGTATTTCTTTAAAATTTGTTGGGGACTTTCTGATCCGTTGCTTAGTCGGTGAAAAAAATTCAAGACTCAAGCGTCGTATACTTGGACCAATATTTGAGAAGGATATGATCGGGTATTTAAAATACTTGATCGTGTAATTCTTTCTCAGTAGACTATTTTTATTTTGACACACACGATGTGGTCAAAAGTGCTTTTGTCATATCATCATCCGATCTCTTTAAAGATTACTTGGTGTGGGGCCCTTTAAAAGTCCCTTCAAATCAATTCCTTCTTAATGTTTCTTTGTTGAGTCATTCGAGGGTGGTTCCACTTATTGCTAAGGTTTGTAACATGGTGTCATGTCCATATTTTGCTACCAATCGGAATGAATGGTGGGAAGAGGTGATTCAGTACACCACCCGTTTCCTCTGTTGTTTCGGTAAGTAAGTTGCTCGGTTCGTAAATGGGTGAAATCAGATCTAGAAAAAGAATTCATAAGGATATCGATTCTGCTTGAGTCCAATACTTTTGACATACCTCTTGATTTACAAGTTGTTGATACTCAAAGACAAGCTCAAGCTCATTGAATCTCATTCATCCCGTGGTGTGTAGATCTGGTTAAGGCTGCTGCATTGGCTTAAGGTGGGAGAAAAACATCAAAAAATAATTCAAATCCCTCTAATAAAATCATGTTCTTCAAATGATAAAAGTTATCCAAGATTCGCATCCGCAACTCACGGAGTTTCCTAAGATATCTAACACCTTTGTTGAGCACTATCGGTTAATCTTCCAAGCTCAAGAGGCTACAAATGAGTGAGCTTCTGCCTTACAACAATGTATCGAGGTGGTGTCGGTCAAGCTTTATCCTAAGGAGAGTGACCGATCAAATTCTCCTCTTACTTTGGATGAGCTCTATCCTGCTCTAATGTGCCTTTCAAATTATAAATCTATGAGATTGGATGGATTTACTTACAAATTTTACAAAGTGACATGGTGATTTGTTGGCTCTAATCTACTTCAGTCTATAATGAAGCTCTCTAATCCAATTCTCTTGGGAGTTTCATCAATCAAGGAAACATCAAATTCATTCCTAAGGTTGGCGATCCAGATCGATTACTAGTTGGAGGCCTATCACCCTGTTAAACATCTCATACAAAATTCTTGTTAAGGCTCTGGCTCTTCACATTGTTGATCTTTTACCCAAAATTGTTCACCCCGAGAAAATGGGTTTTGTCAAAGGTCGGTACACTCTGATAATCTTATAGCAATCTAGGAAGGAATGGAATGGGCCCAAATATCTCTGCAATGACCATTGTTTCTCAAAATTTACTTTGAAAAGGCTTATGATCATATTAAATGGCCATTTATTTTGGCTATGCTCACAACCTTAGGATTTGGAGAATTTTTCACCTCGGTAGTTTAAAATCAATTCTCAAATGCATCTACTTACCTCACCATCAATGGACATAAGTCTGTTGCAATTGACCTCTTCCACTCTATCAGATAGGGGTGCCCTCTAGCTCCTACCCTATATTTTTTAGCTGTCAATGCCTTAAGCTATCTTATTGCTCATCGTGTCAATCAAGGATTCCTTCGGGGAATTTTCCTTTTGGATCATGTGACGAAAATTATTAATGGTCATTTTGTTGATGAATCCTTCCTTACCCTTGCTAAGTCTGAGCAATGTGGCTACTATTTTTTATTTCCTTGATACTTTCTGTCTTGCTTCAGGATCCAACATTCAGATGGAAAAGAAGCCGGGATATCATAAAAGTTGATGTCCTATGCTAGACTATTTGAAAGCTCACCACTGTAAGTGGATTGGAAGAGGAAAAAAATCTAAATTCTTGGGCATTCCTTTTACCTTTGATAGTGATTCCACCACTCTATGGCAATATGTGATTGACAGAGTTGAACATAAAGTTTCTCGGTGGTCTTCTAAACCCCTTTCCTTGGTCGTAAATTCTAGGTGTGTACCAAGATTCTTGCAGCCACCCATGTTTTTTATTTTGTGTGTTGGTTCCCCTCTCGTGCTTCCTTCACCAAACTTTCCAAGCTACTTTGGGACTACCTTTGGTGTAAAATTTCTGGTTTAGCTAGCTTTCATTGGGTGGCCTGGGAAGTCTGTTATCTTCCCTATGATCAAGGTGGAATGAGAATTATTGATATATATATGAAACACATGTCTTTATGTTCTAAATGGGTGGTGAGATGTCTTGCGGAAATCAAGTTTGGAAGCTTATGCTTTCTGGCATTGCATTGATTGTGGTTCTCCTTATGGAAAAAATTTGGAATAATATCGGGTTACACACGTTAATTATCACTAGGGTCTCGGTCAAGATTTATGGCACCTTCATTGCCAAAAGCATATGGAAATATTTTTAATCCATGAAGCCCCTATTGCGTTGGATTGGAAATAGATTTCACACCAAGATATTTTTCAATTCTTAGAATATATGATGGTCTCTCATCATCATTGATGATAGTCTCCTGCTTGTTGAAACTATGTGAATCAAAGCTCTCTGAATTTATCGCAAAGGGATGCATACCATGTTGGGCTTGGTCTCCCGTAGAGAGACTGGTTCCTCGACATGAGTTCAAGATGAAATTTAATCTTTCCAATTTAGACCTCCCATCTATCTGTAGAATTCAAGAATTAATGTCAGATGTTATGCTCCACAAACTTGGGCTTAAACCCTCGGATGCATGGTGGCATGATTGGTAGTGGAATCATGATATTGCCTTTCTCTCTACTATAATGCCGACACCATTTACCATCTGTTGAGCCCTATCTTTCTTGCCATTTCCAATTTCAATGTCTATTGGGGCATACATTCTGCACAATCCACCTAGCTTCACAGGATTTCCCATGCTTGGAACTCCTTTCTTGAGCCTAAAGTTAACCATTTTCTTTGGTGCCTTATTTATTAGGGCCTTCCTATCGGTGAATGTCTAAGTCACATTGGTATTTGCAATCCTAAATTCCCTTTCTATTCTAAACCTAAATCTTTTAAGAATTTATTTTGGTCTTGCCCCTATGCTCATGCCATCTAGTCTTGGATTCATTCGTTCTTTCAACCCTACCACCCTGAATTCTTTCACCAGCGTCCTGGATTTTTTTGGTGACTTCAGCTTGTGGCCTAATTATATTGATACTCTGTGGCAATTATTTAGAGCTTGTATTCTATTTCATATTTGGAAAGCTCAAATTCTATGTTATTCCATAATGATCAATTTGTTGCTTTATTTTCCACTAATGACAAAGTGGTTATATTATCTACTGTGCACATACAGATTCAAGCTCAAGTAGAGAAATTTGCTTTGGAATTTTCTCATTTACAGGAGTTACTCACACTGCCACCACCACCTCTCCCATCTCTGCCTCGGCAACCTCTATCGGACCGCGTTGTAGAAGCCACTCCCGCAACCACTATTTCGCCTCTCCTGGGTCACCCTTCACTCCATCATCATCTATATTGGGATAGAGACCTCCTCTCGAGGGGGAAGGGTGTGGCTAGCCCTCCACGGTGGGCCTCTCCTCTGTCTCGGTGTGTAGAAACTTGTTGGCTCTCCACACCCCGATTGGGGATTATTGTTCCTTTAAAGATGCAAATGCCCAATCAAGATGGTTGGTAAGTGGATCCTCCTTTGATCGAGACATCAAGTGGAGTGTTCATCCCTCCTGGGATGATCCTCCTCCTCTAGGAGGCAGCATGTGCCTAGTGCTCTCTCGCTTTTGTATTTCTTGTGCTATTTATTTTCCCTCGGGATTTTTGTGGCCCATGTGGTATTTTTTTGGGACCGTGAGTTCTTTAGTCGCCCTTGCTAATGTAACTCTCTTTTATTTTTAATAATATAAGGGAACTTCCAGTAGTAATTAATTGTGGGTTTTGATATATGATTTCTTTGAAGTTGCATGAATGCATCCACAATAAACAATTTTTAAGTGGTTAAATGTTATGCTTAAATTGTGTGGTTAATAGTTATGGTTAAATTATATGATTAATCATTGCTTAATCAAACACGAAATCTCATCTTAAAAAAATTCATTTAAATTTTGATAATGAAATGAAATATTTTAATGACATCCATGAGACTAAAGAGTCTATGGGCCCAAACGAAATAGAAACATTAAGCTATTTTCATACTCTTTGCCATATTAGCTCTTCTACTATGAATCTTGAGCACCAAACCAGCGATATTTTGAAGTTTTGATCTTTTGAAGATATTATTTTGATTTAATTTGGATTTTTAAATCCAAAATTAAATGCCAAATTCAAATACAAAATCTAGAACTATGTATGAAAAAAACTAATTATGGTTATGCACTTCTAAAGGCTTTAGCTTAATTTTGTAACCATAATCTAAATAAATGAAAAACCGTGAAGTTAAATCTAAGTTATGGGGAAAATATAAATTATTTAATCAAATGTAAAAATAAGTGGGTAGGTGTCACTTGAGAATCATTCAATAAATCAAGCGAAATAGAACAATACTTTCAACCATAAAAACATCTCAATGACGTTAAATTTACCTTCACAACTTTATTAAGTCAGTAAAAACAAAATTGCAAGCTTCCGTATGCTCAACAAATATTACAAAGATTAATTGAAAATAGCATGTCATTTTTCATATTTTATCATGCATATCTAGAATTTTAACTTTTAACCAAATCATGTTGTTATCTGATCAAGCCAAAAAAGGATGGAAAAAACAAATTTTCATTGGATAGGTTAGGCGAGGAAATAATCAAGGATCAAATTTGAAATCGCCAATTCCTTCAAACGCCTTTTTAGCTTGTCGCTGATTAAAATTTACACTTCAAAAAAATGAAATTTAAAATTACACTTCAATATTAAAATAAATTAAAATATTATAAATTTTCATTAGAAGGGCTAACTTAAAAATAATATGTCATGTAAACATTGCAACAAACAGGATGAGCGAGAGGAAGTAGTGTAAGATCCTAAACAACTCTATGGCCCTACATCTAATTCTTTTTTGTGGTCTTCAGAATTGTATGTAAATGAGCTCATGGTCATGAAAGAGAGACTTGGAATTTTAGAAAATCAGAGGGTGCAAGCAAATAATGAGAGAAAGAATGTGTAGAACATAGACACAAGTTGGAAAGGGAAAATAAAGTTCTTAAAGAGCAAGTGTTAAATATTCAAAACCTCATGGAAAGAGGATAGCAAGATTCTAAAACATGATTTAGAAAATTGGGAGAAAAAACATCGAAACGGTAAAAGGAAATGAAACATTTCGTATAAATGAAATCTAAACAACAATTAAAAACATGGAAATAAAAGAAAACCAACTAAGAGATTGGATAGAAGAGGCCAAAACTTGGTCACAATTGGTAAGTAGATCATCAAATGAACAAAGTAAAGTCATAGAGAAGCACATCAAAATTTAGATAAAAGGAAAAGGACCAATAGGAAAAAGTGGTAAATTTTATCATCAAATGCTTGAGAGATTTCGGTGAAAAGGAGAGAACTAACATATTGGCAAGGGGTTTCCTTAAAGATCAGTTGAAATGGATAGGGTATATACAACAAGTTAATATGATTGGTAGGAGAATAGGAGGAGGAAAATATCAGCATGTGTTAGTTGTCATGAGAAATGTAGAAGACAAGTAGGCTATCCTAAAAAGTAGGGGACTTCTTCGAGGCACACATATATATCTAGATGAGGATTTGACATTTGCTCAACAAGAAGAATGAAAGAAGGAATGGGAGAAAGTGAAAAATCAAGAGAGGAATGAAAATGGGCACAACTAAGGAATGGAACAACCCAATTCAGTGATTATTTGTCAAATAAGAAATAGGAATTGGAGCCCCACGGGATCCCATCCATATAGTAAGTTGGAATTGCAAGAGGTATCCATGGAGAATAGGACCTAGTTTGGGGCCCATAGAAGAGGGGAAAGATATTATTATTCTTACATAAACACATGAGCACGATGGTTGCAAAGTCCCATATTTTGAAGGGTATGAGAAAATTTTAGTTTGGAATGAAGGGAGTGAAACAGGGAAAGGACATGGGGGAATCACAGTGCTAATCAAGGAAGCATGGCTCGAGATCATCAAAGTGGAAAAGGAAGACACAAATAAGCAATACATATGGCTAAAAATATCATATAACAAGGAAATAATCAAATTGATTGCTTGCTACTTTTCACTGAAAGGATCAAAGACATATAAGAAAAGAAATTTGGATAGGAAAACCCATATGCTTCAATAAAAATGTCTTTAGTGCATCCGGGAAATTATTTTGATGGGATATTTTAATGCAAGGACTACAAATAATCAATCTCTTCAGTTGGGCAGCACCAAAGGTGAAGATGACAATCCACTTTGGCTTAATGAGGTAGAGGACGAGTTTTGGGAAAGAATATCTCAAGATGCTAATTGAGGGGTGACATATTTCGGGGTTGAGATTTTAGGTCTATGTAGCTTATACGACAGGGTTATTTGTAACAACATGAAGGGTTGGCCTAGATTTGGCAAAGTATCACTTACAAAACTTACAATGGTCAAAGTGTTGTGGACTATGTAATCTACACTCGAGTTCTATTTGTAGGTTGCTCGAGTTTGAAATTGGAGATTGTCCTATTGAGGTCAAATATGATCATAAACTTCTCTTGATCAAGCTTGATACTATTTCAAATCAGCAACAAGGAGAGCAAGTCAATCACATGCAAGAGACATCTCCAAAACAAGGAAAAATCATTTTGAATAAAGAAAATTAGGAAATATTTGTGGCTGCCCTCAGTACAACAATTTTAGACAACGAAATGATTTAGAGAGCAATACATTCAACGGGACAAGAGGTTATGTTTGTACTAAGTTATTGATACCTTTAATCCACAAGGCATGAAGTGCTTGCAAAATATCTAAGCCTAGAAAGGGAGCTGCAAATACGTTTCCAACCAATCTGTGGTATGATGAAGATTGTAAGGTTGCCAAGAGAGCTATGAGGGAAAGTGACGGGAACAAAGAAAATAAAAATAAATATGAGAGATTGGTTCAACGCAAAAAAGAAAGCTATGTGAATATAAGAAGGTCAGAATTAATTTCTCTTGGAAAGCACAATCCTAAAAGATTTTGGAGGAAGTTGCAGCAAAAGAAAACACACATAGAAAACAATATCACAAAATCTCATTGGTTAGAATATGCGAATCAAACATTTGGGAGGATTTACATCAAAAAAATCTCATAATTAAGACTTTGATCGAGATTTTTTCGGAGGACGACATCAAACATGGCATAAAGAATCTAGCAAATGGTAAAGCACAAGATGTTGATGGGTTACAAGCTGAATTTTTAAAGTGGGGGGTTGAGGTGCTCGCTCCGCATATTAGAAATTTTTCAATGATGTAACTCAGGTTGGGTTCCCACTAGAGTGGACGACTAGTGTTGTTATTCCTCTATTTAAAAGTGGGGATATCAATAATCCTTCTAACTATCACACCATTATGATCAATCCTCTGTTTGGTAAGTTATTTGGGGGCATGATAGAGCGTAGAATCAGAATTTGGGCAAAAAGAGGGGGAAAAAGATAAAAAGGTAAAGCGGGCTTCTAGCCTAAACATTCAATCATTGATCATTGCATCACTCTTAGGAACCTGATTGAAAAGGTATGGGATACACAAGGATATGAAGCTTTTTATTGTTTTGTTGATTTTAAGAAAGCATTTGACATGGTTCCTAGAGACAAACTTTGGAACAAGATGGAAGAACTTGAGATTCCAAACGAGTTTAGAGCAGCAATGCATAGACTTTATGAGCAGGTCAGAGCTAAAATTAGAACTAGAGAAGGTATGTCTGAATGTTTTGGTAGTGATATTGGGGTCAAACAAGGCTGCCCTCTTTCTCCCACTTTTTTGGTTTATACATTGACAAACTTGAAGAATGGTTACTTAAAGATGAAGGAGGGGGTGTACAGTTGGCTAAGTATGTGGTGAAGTTTCTCTTATATGACAATGATCTTATCCTAATATCAACAATAGCTCAAGGGTTGCAAGAGCATATAAAAGCTTTAGAATCATTTTCCCTGGAAGTTGGGATGCAAGTGAACATTAGCAAAACAAAAAACATGATTTTTTTGCTAAAAGGAAAGATAAGAAAATTAACTTTCCTTTTCAGAGGAGTCCATTGAAATTGTTACAGAATATAAATATCTTTGGCATTGATTTTCACAACAAGATGAGTTGGGAAACATGTAGAGAAAAAGGATACAAGGATGTTGGAAAGCATCTTACCTACTTCAAAATAGGTGTAGGAAAGCTAAACTTTGGGATTGGAAAACTAATAAAACCCTTTGTGGATTATTGGTTACTCCATTGGCACTTTATGGTTGTGAGGTTTGGGAAAGTAGCATGTCAAATCATAGATGGAGACAATTAGAAAGAATCTAGAAACATTTAATCACAAGCACTCTTAAATTTAAATCAATTGTCCCTTATGAGATCTTGTTGGCTGAAGCGGGTATCTTCCTGATGGAAGCTTCGGCAATAACTCGGTTGATAATCTATTTGAAAAAAGTTGAAAGCATGTACAAGCATCGTTGGCCCAAAATAGTTATAGAGGATAATTTAGAGCGCAGAAATAAAACTTGGATGAAACAAAACAAAAATGGATGAACAAATGGGGCATCAATTTTACGTAGTGTCCTAACAACAACAGGGAAATAAAAAATTATGTGATGGAGAAGTTTAGGACTACCATGTGGATAAACCAAATTAGTCGTAAAAAAGCACAATATATAAAATATTTTAACCCCACTTGGGAACATGATGAAAAATATTATCTAGGGGAAATTATCAAAGGTAAGGCAAGGATTCTAGTGGCCCGGTTGAGGACCGGATCACATTATCTTCATTGTGAAACTGGTAGATGGACTATTCCCAAAGAGAATTGGGAAATGAGAACTTGTCTTTTACTGCAATAAAGGGGTTTTTGAAGTAGAATGGCATTTCATTATGGAGTTCTTTGCATAGGATGATATCTGCATCCAGTATGAAAACGATTAAAATTGGACAACTTAAATGAGTTATTTGAAGAAACAAAACTTCAAAGGATCCCTAGTTTTGTACTCAAGATTCACAATATGAGAGATGATATTACAAAGATTTTAAAATCAGCTTAATGTCTCGTTTCTTTTGGTCCCTTAGACTCTTCAGTCTCATGGATATCATTAAAATCATTCATTCATTCAACAGCTTTCTAAGTTAATTTTTATAATTTGCTAAATTAATTTTAATAAATAAAATATTAAATATTAATTAGAGCAATAAACTTTATGCTTGCTAGCTTTCTATTTTCTATATTAAAAAAATCTTCACTCACTTCAAACAAATCATTCACAAAATCACTAGGAAAAAGGATAAATCTCTAGAATATAAGCAATTACCTTGTTCTTTCTATTTTCAAAATAGCGATATTCTTGCTTTAGCTTTTGCTAGCTTGTAAATCATGTTTGGAATTCCCTTATTTATTTTGTAAACTAGCCATTTAAATTATTTATCTTGATTATTTAATTTAAATAAATTTATAAATTATTATTAGATAATTTATATTTAATAATTTTGACATTTTTTATATTTATTTTATTTAAATTAATTATATATATTGAAAGGAAATTAACCTTTTCATTTTTTCTATTGAAAGGTAATGTGTTGTTTAATCTGTCATTTACGAAGGGTAAAGATTAACCTAGCCTATCAAATTAAAATATGGGGAGCCCTTATAATATCCCTTGTGGGATATTTATTAATTATTATTAATCTACTTGCAAAAGAAGCAAACTTAGAAGAGAAACCCTTCTAGATTCACCTCTCAATACAACCCAAATGGGGTTGAAGTGAGCCAAGGTAAGAATTCATATGGGTTATCTAGTTGGAATTTGCACTCCTTTAACCAATAAACTTGTAGAAGTAAAAAAATTAATTTAATATGCCTGAAAATAGCCGAAAATGAATGTAAACTTTAAAAATTAATATCTCCCACAATAATAACTCTTTTTGCCTGAAATAAAATGCAGTAGGAAGATAAAATTAAGATCTTTCAAATGAAACCAAAATCAGAATTTTTAATCAACTAAAACCCACTCAAAACTGCCCCTGAATCTACAGTTCAAGTCGTTAGGGTTAGGGAAAAATATGTAAACTTATTCCAGCACTTTCCCTTCACTCCTCAACCCAATAAATGCAATTTTTATATCTAAAATTAATTCATTTATAGAAGCATCTCATAAATATTAGAAAACCCCTTTCAATGATTGCCAAAATCCTCTACACAAGTTGATTTAGCAAAGGTAATTACCAGCCACATTAATAAGCATAAAAATGGTCAAATCATGGCCATATTGATTAAATACACAAGCTAGAAATGATCAGATTTGAACTTACTTCAAATACCACCGATTTACACCACAAACATCACCCACACAAGTAGACTTTGATGCACAACAATCAACTATAAAAATCAGATTGAAACCCTCACACAAATCCCTCAAAAACTTCATCAACAAGCTCATGCACTCTCCCAAAAATGGTGACTTACATATATAGAAGAAAATATGCAAATAACTTATCAATTCAAGCTCAAAGGGTATACACACTTCACTTAAACACCTTTTGTTTTAGATCATTAGTGGGTATACATCCCTTCAAAATAAGAAATTATTATCCCGACATGAAATTGAATTTCTCTTTTATTTTTTATTTTCACAATAAAAATATATTTTATTTTAAATTTACCTATGCAAATTGATTTTCTCTTCTTTTTAATTTTTAATTAAAAGAGGGACATTACATCCCTTCAAATTTGATCACTAGTAGGAATATATAGAAAACTAACTGCAATGAGACAAAAACAAAAGAAAATGAAGCAGAAAAGAAAAATGAGCTCTTGGACATATAAAACCATTCTCCCTCAACGCGAAAGAAGGAAAGCCAACAAGCCTTTCAATTAGGAGTCTAGAAATTTATGATTATGGTGGCCTTTGAGATGGCTTGTGTAATTCCTAAAATTATACCCAAACAAGTGTTGTATCAAACGCATTGAAGAAGGTAAAAGCATTATTGTGCTTCACATTTTGTAAAAACAATGGAATGAAAAAGAGAAAGAAAGGTGAATGTTCATCCATTTCTATGATTCCAATGGAACTCACACTGTTTTCCTCATACTGCTAAAATAAATGGAGACCAAGGAAATTCTCCACCATAAGAAAAGAAGAGGATGTGTTACAAGCATCAATGTGAATTCTAATGACATTAATCATCTATACCACAAAGGGAATTTCGTAAAGCAATAGCTACCATCAAATTACATTTTCCTCTATTGTTCCAAAGAAAGAACACAATAGAAAAAAACTATTTCCTAAACAATTCTACTTACATGTGATAGCTCAACATATCGCACATAAATTGCAACACAAAAACATGGGAACTAAAAATGCTAACAAGGCAACCAACATGGATGCTAATGGAGGGTTTGTTTACTGTTATTCTTCCTTATTCAATCATGAGGCACAAAATACACTATAAAAGATGGTCCCAAACCAAGTTCTAAGGTAGCAGTCCCATTCAAGGGAAATGCATAAGTTTTTAGTAGGTCTTTGCGCAGAGAAAATATAGAAGAAATTATCAGCCTGCAAGAGTCCCATGGAATTTAATTATTTCTGCAATGAATTTGGAGAGTATACACACTACAACAAATACTTACTTATTTTCTTTCATACATTATAAAGCTTCAACTTGATTTATGATTGTATATATTATACCTGATCTCCCTACAACAATGCACAAACCACACGCAAGAAGATTAATAAAATGAAATAATTGAAAGGCCAAGAATTGGATAGAAGCGAATCTTTAATAGCTTTGGAGATTACTTTTGCACAAGAATATTTTTTGATGATTCATGTCCACAATATAATTAACATGGATGTATTTCATAACACTTGGAAAGTGCATTACTCTCCCTCTAAACATATGCACATTGTTGATTATTTCAGAACATATGCACATTGTTGAGTATTTGAAGAGATGCTATATGCTTTTAAAGACCTGCATTGATTTCCTTTGAATGCCCTTTATTCATTTTCCTAAGTATTTTACTTAGTGAAAATTTTAGTAGGTTGTTCTTCTGAGGAGCATATGATTTTACTTGTGCACATTTTATTACCTTTGTTTGTCCCATATTCATCTATGGTGGTTGTCTCAGGAACACATAATTGAAAAGATGTTATCTATTCTCAACAACTTGTGTTAGATTTACTTTATATTCATCAAATCCATAAGTCAATGCCAACAATTTCTCAAAGCATTTTACGTGTGCACACGTTTAAGTGACAATCAAGTAGACAAATGTCGGAGGAACACATTTCAGTGGAAACTAAGCGGGCAATGTTGAAGGAACTAAATAGATGTTTTGGGAACTAATGCATGTATCGTAGAGGTAATATGTTCTTGTTAATGATTAATATTGAGGATGTTGTAAGTGCCACCAAATAATTATTAATCTAGGCTTCACACATATTATTGCAGAAGAATATTTTAAATATGAAACACACAAGTAATTTACCATAAATGTACATGTCAAGTAAGGGGATTGTGTTCTATTTAAGAGCATTAAAAATCTGCACCTTTGTAATGGGAAATTTGGTTCTGGATTACAAGTTACTTCTCCGTAAGAAGTTGATTATGAGGTGTACTCTTTGAAAATGCATTGTTTTGAATATGGATTGATAGTGTTACCTTCTGCAAATTATCTTGCTACTAAACAATGCAGCCCCCTTGATTGGTTTTGATAAAATTGTGATGTGATTCTTTGCAACCATAGAAGCAACAACTATTTAACCCAATTCATGCATTAATTTGAACAAAATAAAAGAAACTGCACTAATTTTATCAAAAATATTTCCAAAAAGAAATTGTGTTGAACCTTTATAATAGTGTAGTGCCCACTCCTCTTCAACATTTATATGATTATGATTCTACTTATTATAGATTAGAGTTATGGACATTTCTATCACAGTTTAGATATTGACATATGGATATTGTTATTTTGATTAAGTTAATTGATAGACAGTGTGGATGTTAGACTTATGACATGATTTATAGGATGGATTATATGCATGTTTGGATATATCAAATTGTTGATTTTGAGCTTATATTGACTAATGCATTTATTTCGATAATTATATGATGTATTTGATGTCGTGATCTTATTGCTAGTTGATAAATTAATGAAATTGAAATAATTGAAATTGCGAACGATGACAAATTACTTGTTTTGGTTTAGGTAAGATAATTGATTATATGTATATGCATGCATTTTTACGATTTTTATGTTGTTAATATGGCCATGAGGCCAAAAAGTTATTGTCTTGACTTTTGCAGGTGTTCGTAACACAATAAACCAAAGGGGGATAGGAGACCAACAGTGAAAGAATATGGAGTATTGGCAATAGGTCACCATGGCAACATGTGTATTCATATGTTGTATGTTGTTGTTTGTTAGGAGGTCCCCATTGGGGTGACCTCAAAAGTGACCTTGGGAATGTTTGTAATTTTGTCTTGTTGATTTTATTTAATTGCAAGTTATTATATTTTTATTAGCATGTGGAGTCACTTCATTAAAAAAATTTAGCACCCCTCTTAAGTCAATCTAAAAGTGTTTATCTAGTGCTAATTAGGATGTGACAAAAGGGGGGAAATAAATGTGAGTTTTTAGCCTTAATGTGCGCTAGTTTGGAATGAATTTAATTTGTTTTGGGTTGTGTGTACTCAATTTTCATTGTGAAATTCATATTTTGACCTTCTAGGCTATTTTGGAGACTTGTGGGACAAGCTTGGCTTTTCCCTCACCTCTTAAATTCACCCACCCACTTAGCCTATGATGTGAGACACTTATTTTAGGTCATATTTTGTGTTTTAATGAAGGAAAAAGACAATTAATTGCACTTTTCTTACATGAGTGTTTAATTTTGTTCTTACGGGGTGTGGGTTGGGTTGAGTGTGTAAGAGGGTGGTCATTTCCTAAACACCAATTTATTATGCTTTGTGGTTTGGGTTTGACCTTGGTGATGTGGGGTGGAGAAGAAATGTTGTGGCATGATACATCCTAGAATTCAACAATACAATAGTGCTCACCCGAAGCGTGAAAAGGTACCATGCCCCTCTTTAGGGTTGTTGTTGTAGGATGTTAGCATGATGAAGACTTTAATCATTCAGATCTATAGCTAATATATCTTTCAAATAATGCATATTCAAACCTAGATCTAGAAAATAACAACATTAAAAGATAACCATAATGGAATCAAGCATGCAATATTGAATTATAACCATGATAAAACCTTATTTTAGTCCATAATCTCCATTATATTAATTGCAATAAATACACAAAATCTTCATTACAATAATAGTAGTATACACTCATGCATGTAATAGATCTAGCAACATAATCTCACTATACCCTAGTTCTCACACGTATATCTATGCTCTCTCTGCTACACAATTCAATACATATTTATAAGGGTGGGGACTTGCCCTTCACCGCTTATCTAATCCCAAAATAGGTCGCATGCTATTATTAGCCACACACCATTACAAAAATAGGCTTACATGTAAGAATGCTAACAATAGATCTCTCTTTGTCAACTATCAGTTCACAACTCTATCTTTAGCCTAGCATCTATGCAAAGTTCTTCATAGTTGATCATCCAAAATAGCCAATGCATGTCGTGCAAGTCTCCAATCGGTTTGAGTGCTCCACACGCTATTTCCAAAAATAGATCCTCATCATGAAAATGGCTAATTCCCAATCTGTTTCTCTTATTCACACGCGATCCTTTCTGA
The DNA here is from genome assembly GCA_018340775.1 of Taxus wallichiana var. yunnanensis. Taxonomy (NCBI): domain Eukaryota; kingdom Viridiplantae; phylum Streptophyta; class Pinopsida; order Cupressales; family Taxaceae; genus Taxus; species Taxus wallichiana. The sequence goes on from CM031234.1 coordinate 81,924,561, forward strand.
TACTCCCACCCCTTTGAATGCGCTCTTCTCTCCCATGTGAACCTTTTGTATTTCCTTTGCTAAGTGCTAGATTTTGACTGATCAACATTACCCCACACTAGTTTCATTTTCGCCCGGAAATGGTTGTCTCTAAAAATGAATCAAAGAATATGAATAGAATAATAGAAAGAATTTTGATGAATGAAAGAATGTCTTTAACCTACAGTATCTTCTTCTTAACCTGAATAATCAATTATGGATATTCCTCTTTTATCTCTCGCCTCTAAGGTCTGCCATTCATTGAGTGTGGCCTCTGCTTTCTCTAGAATATCCACTATAATTGACTCTAATTCATCCCTTGCAATCTCTCCTTTTTCATTTTGTAAGACCAACACAATGTTGGACATGCTAGTCATTCTCCCTTCCAACAAGTCCATCTTTTGAGCGATGAGTTTTCCAAGCTCATCTAGCCTTTCCCTGTGAGGTTCCTAAGCAGCTATAAGGGCCTTGCACTTTTTCTTAACAAGTGATAACCATTATGTGCGGCCAAATGTCTCATCCTTCATGGCCTTCAGGACCTCATTAACTTCTAAAATGGTTCTAGTCCTTATAATAGCCTCAGTGCTTTGTTTAAATATTCAACACTCGATCCACCTTCTTAAGTTCCTCCTGCAAGCTCTAAAGAATTCCTTCATATGATGGAATCTTCTACATCACTGAATCCTTTTCTCACTCTGCTTCCTATGTTGGATCCTTAGGCTGAGGCATGCGCAAAGGTTCATCTTCAAGCACTAAGTCCACCAATGTACTAACATAATGTATTGTCGAAGGAAACGTATTGGGTACCTTTAGCTCTAAGTGTGGCCTAGCCTTCATGACATTGTTACCAATCTCCTTTGCCATGTTGATAAACACAGTGTTCTTCTTCTGTGCCAAGTATTTTTCCTATTTTAGGAGTGCTATCTCCTCATCCATAGTCTTAATCTCCTCCCTCAGCGCCCTAACTATTGTAGCTTTATCCATATTCTATCGTGCGACCTCTATCGAGACCTTCACCGAAGGATTTCTCACCGAGTTCATCTAACATAACACAAGAGGCTTTACTGTTATGTGTCTAGCTTGAGGTGTCTTTTTCAACCTCCTTGACATGTATGACTCCTCACACACATCAAATTCTGGTTCATCCATGTGTGTGTGCATCGACCATGAAAATTACTTCCTTGTGATACTTTCGCCATATCTTTGTCCATTAATTCCCGCTGTAGTATAACTCTTTTTATGTCATTATGATATGGAAACGGGCACAAAAATTTTACTTGTGTCCTCGCGTAGAGCCCAAGGATGGTGGAATATACTCCCCACTTGTTCTTCTTGATCTAGGTTGCTTAGGAATTTGGGCTTCAAGATTTAGAACTTATGCGCTATTTCCTAAGCGCCTCTTTGTTGTTGTCTCTTCTACCCCTTTTTCTTCCTCCTCCATCCTTCATTTCTTCATCTTTTTGATCTTCCACATTCTTTGAAGGTGTAGGAGAATTGGGCGTGCTTTCCTCTGACTCTTCCAATTCCTCATTCAACTTTAATTTCCTTCTCATTTTCTTAGTTGTCTCCTTCTGTGGAGAGATTCAAGGTGATTTCCACACTATTTGTGGAGTAGCACCTTGGGTCCTTGTTCTCCTGAATACTCTCTTAAATCAACTCTCTCCTTGGAATGCATCCAAATCCTCATCATCTCCCTCTTGTGGCTGAGGTGGTTTAGTTGTGCACTCAACTTCATCCTTATTTGGAGGTTGTCTTCTACCTCTGTGTTATAAACCACCGCTATCCTCATGCTCTTCCTCTTCATCACTAACCCGAATTATTTCTATGGACTTAGGTGCTGGAAAATTTTCCATTGTATGCTTACCTTTTGGCGTTCCTAGGAGTATGAACTCATTCCCCACATACTTAGAGTTATCCAACTTGGGTTTGATTTGTAGGTACACAAGCACTACTCTGGTGTCCCCAACTGCTAAGCTTATAGGTTTCATGCTTATAATATCTGAAATAAATCTTTCAATGTATGCATTACGCCCTAGATATACATACTTCTTCCTCGAGTGTGGTAGTCACAATCTACCTTGTCTGCATTGAAGGTTAATCGGTGTGCACATGAAAACTAATGAATTGATGCTTAGAAATACGTTGTTGTGAAGGCATTTGGAAATTTTCACCATGGGCTCCAAGCCCCATCCTTCATCACAAATCACACGATGCAAAAATGTTGGTATACGGAAAAATGAACTACCTTACCCACCACCGAAGGAAAATCCTTGGTATGTGCCACTCTTCCTCGAACTCCACACGAGTCTATCACACCACATCTCCACCCTCTACTTGAATGGTCCACTCATTGATCCATTGCACAAGTACTTGTCAAACCTTTCCATAGGTGACTTGTGTTCCATGGGGTACTCCCAAATATTCTCCTTTGGCCCATCAGGTACCCCAATCTCCATGAATACTAAGGACAATAACACAGTGCCAAAACTTATTCTGTCACCTATCCACGCTTCTTCAATGATTGTCTTTTCTATGTGATCTGCAATATTGTAGACCACTCCTTGAGACATCTTCTTGGCAACGTGCAACCACATTGTGTTTACTTGCGACCACCTTCCTTGGTCATTCAACTTTGTCACAAGATGTGTAGATGCCTGCACTACTAGGTACTTTTTCAACTTTTCAATGTCCATACCACGTGGACCCTTAGTATACCCCATCTCCTTCCTCGTCTCTAGGATTTTGGCCTTATCGCTTAAATAACTATCCATATCCAACCCCGAGGCCGTTAGTCCCGTCACCGTTGAAATCAAAGTAGTTATGAGTCTTACCCTCCGTCCCAGGTGAAATAGAAGAAGTGCTCATGGACTCTTGCTCATCAAGCATCAATACAATGGTCCATACTTTCCAAAATATGGTAGCTCATATAGCTGGTAGACTCCATTCTGCTTCAAAAACTTCTCACCAACATCATCGTATACTGGCATATCCTTTGTCGTGTGCTTATTCATTTTCTTGCTTAGCAACACATCGAGCTCCTTCTTATTATCTGATGTTCAATGGTTGTAGTCGTTGATTTTACATTGGTGGATATGGGAATCCCATTCTTGTCCCACAATCACGCCCTCTGAATAATGCATTTCTAAAAATTACTCTCGGGAGAAATTCTTCTTCCACTTCAACCTTCTTCTTCCCTTTATCTCCTGTTGCAGGTGCTTTCTTTGGTTCCATTTGAAAAATCTCTCTTTTCTTTCCTTTGTAGTTGAGCAAGTCAAAACCCTAGCTTAAATATTTGTGCCCTAGTGAAAATCACATGCCCTAGCTTGTTCGTAACGTGTCTTCTTCGCTTAAACCCTTCACCTATGGTAACACAAGATTCTCCAGCACACAACCCTTCTCTCCACATCTGGTTTCACACTCTACGCACCTCAACACCATTTCTCACTCGTTCGCACTTAACCCTTTTCAAATTCTCTCAATCGCAAATGATAATAATGAACTCACATCTCATCCTTATATAGAATTTCAAAAGGTTAGTGCATTTATTACTCCTCCACCTACCAACAATCCTCTCATTAAGTGACCATTTTCACTATTTCTACGTTACATCTCTGCTACCGGCTATAACCTTCTAAAGCACGCCCTCATACCTTTTGGGCCGTGTGGACTTCTCTTTAGCGCTTCCATGTGCCTGAGTACCTCATCATTGTGCCTTCCACTGGTAGTCTTCCCGGCCCCTGATTACCTTGTGTTATACTTGTTTCTTCATTCCTCTCTATCTATGGTCCTTGTGTCCAGAAGATTTTTTTTTAATTTTCCAACCATGAATAACACCCATAGATAGTTCCTTTCATGTGGACTTATTTCCATCATTCTTGTACCTAGATATCAACAACCTACCCCACACTAAGGGTATGTGCAAATTCCTTCACGCATCAAAATTCTTCAAACAATAATTAGCTTCAGTGCGTAAACACACTTATTACACAAACACACCAACTAAATTGACAAAGCATAGCAAAAAAGGAGGAAACACATTAATGGAATGCAAAATTGAAAACCTAATCTAAATGACAACACTGTGTTATTACAAACACCAAGAAGAATTATTTATAGTAAGGATTCAGCCTACTACTGTTGAAGTAACCGGATAACCGTATTCCATCAACGGCCTCTAACTAACAAGCACCTAATTCGAGTATGTGTGTGATAACATATGGCCCTAACCAATGTACCTTGAGTTTTCCTAGATGACACAAAAACTTAGAATCATAAAGGAGCACCATCTATCCTATCTCAAACGTTTTACCCCTGATGTGCGTGTCATGCCATGCTTTCTACCTAGCCTTTTCTTGTTTTTGACTCCAACGTGCTATTACTCATCATTCATCCAATTTGATTAATTGTTCAATGCATTATTGTAATGCTTGCTTATCAGCAAGACCTCCAGCGCATGTAATATGCAAAGAAGGTAACAAAAATTCCAGAGGAAGAACTGCTTTTGCACCAAACACTAACTGAAATGGTGTGGCTTTGTTCAACCTTTTATATGTTGTCTAATATGCCCAAATTACTATAGATACCTTATCATCCCAATCCTTTCTTCCAACATCATTTTTTTTTTTCAATGTATGGTTCAAAATTTTGTTGAAATCCTCAACAGTCCCATTTTCTTGAGGATGATAGGGTGTAGTAATATGGTGTGCAATCATGAATTCATCCAATAGAATTCTCGATTGTCTCATTAAGAAAATGTGTGCCCCTATCACTTGGGTCAAACTTAGAGGACATCCATACCTTGTAATAATATTTTCCCAAAGCACTCCGGCTATTGTAGCTACTATACAATCCTTTGTAGGTGCTTCTTCTTCGCACTGGTCAAATAATCGGTGCAATTTATGATGTAGTGCAATCCAGCTTTTACACGCAACTGGTGAAACAGGACCCAAAAAATCTATAGCCCATTTCTCAAACAGTTTCGGCACTAATAATGGGTCTTAGAGGCATTTCATCTCATTGACCTAGTTTCCCAAGATGTTGGCAATGATCACATGCCTTACAAAATTCCTTACAATCTTTATACAAGGTCTCCCACCATAATCCAACGAGTAGAATCTTGTGCGTAGTGGCATCACCGGCATAGTGGCCACTTGCAATACCACCATGAGCTTCTTCCATAATATCCGTGTGCTCATGTTCCAATACACAATGACATAATACCTCATCCCGACCTAACTTGTACAGGTCACCACTAATCAACATGTAGGGGATTTACGTATAGCAAGTTATTTCTTCTCCAAGGATTTCATTCCCTTTGGTGCCATCCCTATTTGTAGAAAGAAAACAATGTCCTCTAGTTCTCGATGGTGCTCGTTATAACTCAGTATAACCATGCATCTAACATGGTATCCCCAATTGCATGTGCTTCTTCTCCCATCGTATTCTTGATAGATGGTCCGGTCCAAAGATTACTTTTCCCTTGTTTTACCACAACTATGAAATCAAATTATTGAAATAAGAGAACCCATCGACATATGCGCCCTCAGAGAACGAAATTGTTTACCAAATACTTCAATGCTATATGATCTGTATAAAAGATGAATGGTGTAGCTAGTAGATACTGGCATAATTTATGTAGCGCATAGATCATTGACAAAGCTTCGCACTATGTAGTTGTGTAATTCTGTTATGCAGGAGTCATCTTTCTACTAGCAAAACAGATAGGATGATCTACAATACCTTCTCTAGGTTGAGCCAACACCATGCCAATGGTCATGCTAGAGGCATCAACATGTACATGAAAGGGTTGTTCCCACAAAGGAAAACGTAAAATAGGCATGGTAGTAAGTTTTTCCTTTGATGTCTCGAATGCATGATGTTGCGGTTCTCCCAAAGAGAACGTACCTTTCCCTTCAAACTCCTCCAATGGTGCGGAAACTTTGGCATATCCTTTGATAAACTTTATGTAATATCCTGTATGACCCAAAAATCAGGCACCTCACTCGACTGATAGGATCCCTTAGCCCTATAATGACTTCAACCTTGGTTTGATCAACCAACAAACCTTCCTTGTAGATAATGTGTCCTAGCAATATCCCAAATGGTGTAGCAAATATGCACTTCTTGATGTTCAAGGAGATACTCAACTGTCTACATCTTTCAAACATTAAGTGCATATTATCACAATGATCCTTAACTAATCCATACATTGTCCAATCATCTAAATAGACCTATAAGAAGTTGTGAATAAATTCTTGGAATTCTTGAACAACTATGTGCGAAAAATAAAGCAAGCACATTTTTAGACCAAAAGGCATTATAGTATAGGCAAATCTACCCCATTCAGTAGTAAATGTAGTCTTTTCCTAATCCTATTGGGAAATCCAAATCTGATGATACCCAAAGAACCCATTTGTAAACGAATAGATTTTGCACCCTACAACCCCTTCTAGTATTTCCTCTGTGAATGGCGTGGGAAAGGGATCAATCACACATGCAGCATTCATATCCCTGTAGTCCACGCAAATCCTGATCCGTCCATCCTTCTTAATATTGATCACCATTGGACTAACCCATTCTGACTCATCAAGGGGCTTGATAATTCTAGACTTCAACATTTTTTCAATCTCATCTTTAACCTTTTTGCGCAAGGGTTCATCCTGTAGGGTCTCTTTCTAACTGGGCGCGCAACCTCTTTAAGTTTTATCTTCATCTCCCTTAACGATTCATGCACGCCTTTAAGTTCATGGTGCCTCATAGGGGAATAAGTCTTGATAATCCCTTAAGAACTCTATGATTTTTTCCACTTCGAGTCCGACCAATAGTCCCCAATTACGGCTTCCTTAGGTTCATCCTCTGATCCAATATTCACCCTCTTTTTCTTCATAGGTTCATGATAGGCACACATGGTCGTATCTGCACTGTCCAATGCCTCACGCCTACATGTTGAATGGTTTACATCCAGATTTTCTACTTCCTCGTCATCCACTAAGTAGACCATTTTTCCTTTTTCCTTCTCAAGGCAAGCACATTAAAGTAGTGTTGCATCAGCCTTTGTTTCTTCAACAAGATGCGGTCTCAAGTCTCCTTCATCCAATAACTCCCGAAGGAGTTCTTTAGCCTCGGCACTATCTCCCATAGTTAAGTGCTTTATGAATTTCAATTCTTCTTCCACCGGAGGATTTGTAGAGAAGAATTCAAATGTCTGGGTCATTCTTGTAATTAAATCTTACCAATTTCTAGTCTCTCTATGGAGTTCTGCATATACATACCAAGCACGTGCGCATCCTTGTAAAGTGGAATAAAACTTGTGCACCCATATCGAAGGTGGTAAAGCTTCCTGCCCTTATGTCCAAAGTCTCTCACACTTCTGAATGTGGTGCTAAACATGTTGATTACCATGATAAGTACAGATTAGAGTAGGTGCATTGCTCCTGAAAAATCTAGTAGTAAAGGTGATCCTAATTTCATTCCATCCTACAAGATTATCCTTATGGGCCACCACTAGCGTGATGATATACCATGTAGTGTATATGATAGCATATTCCTTCTTTCCAATGGTTCTATCCACTGTTCCTCCATGGCACTCAAAAATACCATAAGATCTCGTTTTCCCCTGTGTAATAAGGTACCGGTTGTTACCTATCCTTCCGACATAATGCAGTTTCCTACCTCTAAGAGATATGCTCTTTACTTCACACCCTACTAACTCATAAGTGCTATGAGGCCAATTATACAAAGCAACACTTGTAGTATCACTAATGGATTGTGCATCATCCCATTTAATTATTCCTTCTTTAGTTGGCTCAAACATCTCTGGGTTTCGGATGACGCGTACATAAATCCTATTCAAATTGTCTTCACTTAAGGGCTCAACATAGGGCGCATATTTTCCATCTGTTAAAGGGATAATGACTCTTTCCTCATTGTTTTCAAAACTGATATAACTTTTGTTGAACCGAAGATCAACATTATTTGCATAGCACCAAGGATGCCCCAATAGAGTTGGGAAGTTATCCGACTCTATCAATGCTAAAACCTCAAAGTCTTTGGTGAACTTGGCTCTTTGTATAGTAATGGATGCATCCTTCAAAACTCCTATGGAATGGCCATAGTTTGATTAACAATGACCAATACATTAGATGATGGCTACAATGCGGGTCTCCCATTTGTACCCATGCATCTAAGGTAAGAACATTGACTTCAAGCTATATCACTATATATTACTCAATAGCAACCCATCCACAACAACTTTCTCGTGTTCAAAGAAAAGTTGCGAAGCCATCAATTTTGGGGTAAGAATTCCTAAAGAATCCCCAAAGGCTTCAAACAACAAATTAGTCGACCATCCGATAAGAAATGAGCAAGATTTTCTAACTAACGTACATTATGAAGTAAACACTCAAATTTAAGCTAATTAAAACTACCTCTATTCTTTGAAAGCTTAAAATAATGAACCTAGTAATCCCTAAGCAATCAGCTTTTAGTGATTAAGAGAAAGAGATCTCCCATTATAGGTTTTGAGCCAATGGTTTTTCCTTTTACCCTATAAATTGGATTAGCAATACAAAAATGAAGTAAATAGATCAATATCTAAACTAGAAATGAAATCTAGAACCTAGATGGAAAATTCTATAATATATGCTTAGGAAGAAGGGAGCAATTCTTGAAAATGAGAGAGGGGGTTCAGCCCTATATATAGTTTTCCATTTGGGAAAATGGGAAACTTGAGTGCATGTGGGACAAACACTAAATTCCAAAAATACTTTTAGCAAGTCAAATCTTACTTTGACTAGGTTTAGGGAGTGAAAAACCATGTTTAAGCTTAATTAAACATGTTTAGGAGGTGATTAGGGTTTGGAGAGAGTTTTGAAGGGTTAGATCAATCCAATGGAATGGATTGATAGGCCAGGAAGGTGGTAGAAGTGGACTGAAAGAAAGTAAGAAGCTAATGTAGTTAGAACATAGCTATTATAGCTTGTTTAAATGGTTTACAAGAGGAAAAACAACAAAAGGGATGTCGTAGGAAGAAAGTTAGAAAGGTCAAACCGGAGGTGTATCGTTGGTTTGCATAAAGAAGCATAACTAGCGCAATATTAGTCGTAATAGTGCATTGGCCAAACTACATGTGTCTACATTTGCCCCTCTTTGAGGTGATGTAAGTTACATCACTTTGAAGAAAGTAGACAAATATAAAAGAGAAGAAATTTTTTGAAGGGATAGAAGAAAAATTAATAGGATGAAGGATGCCCCCTCGAGTGTTGATGGGGTGATGAAAGAAGTCGATCGACGCTCGAAAAAGGTGAGATATAGATAGAAGAATGGGGAAGGGGCAGGATGCCCCGATGAGAGGGAAGATTAGGGGTAAAAGGAAAGTGTGAAGAGAAGAGGATGAGAAACAAGAAAAGAGATATTGAGCTATCCATAAATCAATTGTATCCACTATTTAAATCATCATTTTGCTTAGAGACCTCCTCATCGGTCCTTATTAAAAATGTGAGCATACAATAGAAGCGTATAGTGACATGAAAAGCCAAGATACAAAACAACTGTCTATTGCTAAAATGCCAACTCCACGCAACATACAAACATGTAACGCAATACGAGAAGTAAACAAACTCATGTAACAGGGAAATAAGTACAGTCACACACACTTAAACCAACAACATTCAAGAAGGTTGCACAAATATTTTTATCAAGCTGAAGTCCCAAATGTTCTGATAAATGACAAGGGTAAGAACGATGCCCCAAGCAATATGCACATGCAAGGGACATGACGGAGGACACTTGGGTCCGATGAAAATCAATGTGCACGACGAAATAGTACCAGAAACTAATAGTGCCCCAGAGTATAGACAAAGTAAGCAGCGGTCTTTTGTAAATGATTGTAGATCAGGGTGATTCGCAAGTCGTTGTTTCAAAACATGTGAAAATGACAACAGGATACAGGATGAGCACCATGCAAAAGACATAGATTTCAGCCGAAAAATGAGTTGGTTACCGATTTTAGGTCGTTTTCAAATTTTTATACTGTTTTTGATATTTCTAAATCAATTTTACAATTTTTAAATTTTTTTGATCGGTCAGAAGAATTCAAAAGATCAAATATCTTCTAAAAATTACGTGTGGAGGCGAACGGGGGAAGGCGAGGCCACAAAAGAGCCAAAAGGGTATCCCCATGGAAAGAAAGACAAGGTGATAATAATTATTATAGAGAATTATTGTTCACGACGGGAGGTAGATAGACAAAAAAGAGGAATCAAAATAGAGGAAAGCACCTGTAAGGTTCGTAAACAATGCCAAGGTTAAGAGGAAGTGTCCGCATGGTAGCACAAAGTGCCCTAAAGCATGTGAAAATTAATAAAAATAATTATTTTAATAATAAAATAATTATCATGGCGGGTAGAAGAAGATTAGAATGATCACGGCAGAGAAAACATGCCCCAGGGGCATCGTGACGAGTTAATATACCCACTCGGGGTAAAAATAATCATGACCAATTCATTTGTACCAGAGCCCTTGTAAATTTTTACGACGAGGTGTTAGTGAGAGAGCTTAGAGTGCGATGGAGAGGTTACCGACGAGACGGAGGTGAGAAAACTAGATCCGAGAGTACTAACGAGACCCCGCGGATGGACCCTTTGTGAGTGGTCTATCCTTTCTCTTTTAAATTACACATTTAATGCTTTGTAGGTCGTTTCTAGGGTAGGTAGGTAGGAAAAAGACACATGTGCGCACATAGGTGTCGAAAAGAGGGTACACGTGGGTGTATTCATCAAAAACAGTACATGCACACGTGTATGTCAAAAGGGGGAAACAAGGACATGCGTGCGCGTGCGTCGAACCAACCAAGCGTAGGTGTTAGGGGGTAAAATTTTGACTTTTGGCAGAATGGATGTGCGCATGCATGCACGCTAAGAGGGATGCGTAGGCATCACACTGGGTGCATTGGCGTCCTGCGTGGCATACATGAGAAAAATGGAAAAGGTACGGGGGGCGTACGCATTGGTTAGGGCATGTAGGCGTCGAGGAGGATGCGCGTGCATCGAAAGGGGGTGCGCATGCATCCGGAAGAAAATGGAACACACTTATAGCAATAAAATAGCAAAGTGTAGAGGAGAATAATTAGAAGAACTTTAGAAGAAAAAGGGGAGTTAGTAAGCTCAAGGACTCTACTGGACTATGTTTCCTTAGAAAGATAGCTAGAGATTAGATAAGTGCCTAACACTTGTTTTGATCTTACAGCACAGATTACCCGCACTTCAGATGCGGGAGAGATACGGCCATCTTGATATGATAGAGGCACAATTTGTGGATGGGGATAGGAGGATATTAGACATCCTCCTTTATGTCACAGGGTTAGCCTATGTGGCTGATATGCCCCAGATTACATTGGACCACGGCCTTCTTATGGCCATGGCAGAGAGATGGCACAGCGAGAGCCAGTGCTTCCGGCTGCCTACAAGGGAGATCACCATTACTTTGGAGGATGTCTGGTGCATCATGCGCGTTCCCATCATTGGCCAGCCGATCTAGTACATCAGTGATATGGTGGTGCTGGAGGGATGTATTGCACAACTGTTCGGAGTCCCGATGATACCTCGTCACGGGATGACGGTGAGATTGTCGCGCTACATCGAGGATCCTGAGTTAGATCGGGTCGTAGTCTACATGATGGCCTTTGTCAGTGGAGTTTTACTCCCTGACAAGACCGGTTCCTCATTTCCACTTGGACTACTCGGGGTGATTCTTGGATTGATACAGGGAGAGACTTATTGCTAGGGCCAGTGCATTCTGGCACATCTTTACTTGGATCTCGCATCTTATCTCCTACTACCGTCAAGACGGTAGGCCCGACTAGGCTTCTTATGATATGGGCTTGGGATCACATCGCTATCGAGCGCCTCGGGAGTTATGAGAGTTCGGCTCCGAGGAGCCATATACCATGGGTTGGGTCCCGCCGAGGACAATGTTCGGCCCCACAGGGTGATCCCTACCCCTATCGTCGAGAGTTCGATGACCTATAAGCAGCGGCCATGGTATGGAGGTCGTACTGACATTTCCAGTGGCTAGAGGATGCCCAAGAGCTATCCATAGCCGAAGTAGAGCACTTTATCATGGGTAGCCATAGCTATATGCGGGAGTTTTATAGGGTTGATAGATGTCAAATAGTTTGGCATCACACAAGATGTTCCGGGGCCCAATATGTGGTATGCACGAGGGCGCATGAGTATTTTGACATGGGGCCAGTAGATAGCCTTTGACAGAGCCTGGGCTAGTTTTACACATGTGATATCTGATTGCATGGGTACCTTTGAGGCAGGTGCGAGATCCAGGGTGCAAAGAAAGTACGCACCCTGGTATCACGGTGTGATTCCACACAGGCTGACTATTCCGAGGGTAGCATATGAGGCAGGTGTGAGGCCTCCCCCAGTGGAGCCGCCTAACGATGAAGATGGTGCCAGAGGTGATACTGATGATAACGATTCAGATGACAAGGGTAGCCCTGATGCACAGCATCGAGTTAGAGGTAGGCCCCACAGCCGCAGGCACATGGTCCTAGGCCTATACCTAGATAGGCACACTAGGCCCCAACTGGTCCGTTGCCTCCAGTAGGCATTCTAGTGGGCATATATGCCCCATTACAACAGGTTCTACCATGGCATGGTCCACCTCCTTAGGCTCCAGGGGGTGGTGATGATGGATAGCTTGTTGTACTACAGCAGCAGTTATAGGCCGCGATAGTGGTACAACTTTAGGTGGCCGCAGAGAGAGATCGTGCGTAACACAGTTCGGTGTTGATCTGAGAGAGACCAGCCAGTCTCGCTTACGGGATGTGGTAGGGCCGTATGGTAGGGTCGATCAGCATTGCACGATTGGTAATGCGCAGGTGCTCATTTAGTGGGTGCCTTAGGCTAGGTACAGAGCTAGTGACACAATGTCATGGTTCAAAGATGATCAGGTGTAGGCCGAGGGACAGACTCTATCTCGATGGAGAGAGATCACGCCCGTGTTGAGTTACAGAGTGTCACACCGGAGAGGGACCGAGAGGCCGCCGCTACTAGGTAGGCCGATGCTAATATAGGTTAAATGATAGGTGAGCGCGATGCCTCCCTATAATAAGCCTTAGCCACAAGAGATGATGATTTGATACGCGACACTATCAGGGCCACATGCGAGGCTCTTTATTACAGGATAGCCTACTTCCGGGTAGTTCCATCAGTAGAGCGAGTGACACCTTTTTCCTAGCTTGATGTGAGCCGCACAGGCTCTAGATCACAGAGGTCAACCAAGTCAGTACAACAGCTAGCCACATAGCTGAGTACATAGCAGAGGAGTACACAAGGTTTTCCCTCACAAGGTTGGTGTTCTTTAGGGGTAGGCCCATCACAGCTCTCCATTATTCTATCCTCCAGACATGGTCCCAAAGCAGCCCCTGGTGAGGGCGAGATTTGCAGCACCGAGTCTCCTACTCATGCCATGATATATATGTATGTATTGGATGTATATGCCTCTTATGAAGGTGGGTTTTGACAATGTGTATATTATTTAGATTCTTTTGTGGATGACTCTAGATGAAGGCTTGATTTTGATCGATGCGGTAATTTTGATGTACCATCGGGCCTCTCGTATATAGGCTTAGTATCTGATCCTTGCCCCTTTTATATGGCAGATGGATAGAGCATTTTGTATATACTAGACTCTGACACAGAGATTTTTATTATACATGTACCATATGGACACTTTCTTGTATATCTTGTCATGCATTGATATGTTGTCATGGTCATAATGCTTCACCGATGTTCATGTTGTATCTTTTTTCTTTTTATGTATGTGACATATGTTCAGATGTAGAGATGTACATGTTTTTCTTTCATAGTGATGATATACTCGTGTATTTGATATCATGTGTTTTCACTTTATGAGATGTTTGATTCCATATGGCTAATATTTTGGGATGATACTAGATGATATTGGTGCGGGGGGGATAAATTAGTGATCATGTGCAACCCCTCTTGCCCCTTAATGATACAATATCTGATGATTAGTTTAGCATACATGCATGATGTAATACTTAGCATTTTTGTATATATGATGTAGTAAATGATGTGATAAATGTGATGAAATGATATATGATAGATGTGATAACAAACAACTGTGCTAAACAAACACACAAGCAAAAGTTAACAAAACTAAACCAACACACACATGCAACACAATGAAAAAATGAAGATTAATCTAACACTTTAATCCAAGCAAGTAAAAATGAGTTCCAACAGATGCACATAGCAATCAAAGAAATATACAACAATTACTTTACAAGCATAACAGTCCTAACAATCAATGCAATGCAACACACAATTAAACCTAACAAGATCTAACATAATGTAAGCAAAGAATCATTCAAAGAATGAACAACACAACAAGCTAAGTACACCAAAACTATACAAACCAACAACTAAAAGCAATCTAACTACCACTTTGTTTTTTAGACAGCATTGACATATTTTCTAATGTTTTTGTATTTTCAAGGTCATGTTCTGAAAGCAATGTACAAGTTTTAAAGAAACGTGGAATGCCCCCAACGTGATGTAGGAATATACAAAGGGTCAAATGCCACGTGTTAGCATAAAATGAAGTGGAATGTGAATGTACCCCAAGTGCGATGTGGGAATATACAAATAGGCCACATCCTTCACACAGATATAGTGTAAGTAAACTAGATCGCAGGTCCTGCAAGGGAGCTTGAGGTCGGATCCCTAGACCTAGCCAGGGTACTGCGGAATTTAGCAAGTGGCAAGAGTTACCCATCCTGTCGCAAGAGTGACTTGTGTATGAGAAACCTTCCTTGAGCACCGGAAACTGGTTTTCACAAAAGGACATGCCCACTGTGCCACAATTGCATGGTTTTCACACAAGGACGACCTGTTTTTTGTTTACTTTTTTCTTAATTTTTCAATTTTTTGCTTTTTTTCTTTGTTTTCTACTTTTTAGTTTCTTATCTCAATATTCCAACCACGACTAAGCATATAAGTGCTTGAGGTGAATGGTGTTCATGGGCTCTGGAGCTCTTCACCATTTGAATAGGAAAGTCTATATTCCCCGATCCATATTTAGCGGTCACCACATAGGGGCCAAGTCAATTGGCCTCAAATTTACCTTTCTTTTCCCTCGTCTTTGGTGGTATTATTCTGATTTTATTTTAGTATGAGATCACCTACATCAAATTCCCTACGAATAATGTGTTTATTGATCATCTCGAATACTCTATTTTGATATACTTTAAGGTGATTAAGCGCTCGATATGCCATTCATCTAACAGCCTCCAACTCGCCAAACGAGCAACTCTCAGAGTCTTCATCTTTATCAAGGTAGTCCCCGAGAGATATTCTCGGGGGAAGCTTCACTGCAAAGGTATGATGGCTTCAGTGCCATAGACAAGTGAATATGGGGTCGCACCAGTAGGGGTGCGGATGGAGGTTCGATAAGCCCAGAGGGTGGGATGGATTTGCAAGTGCCAATTACGACCAGTTTTACTAACCATTTTCTCCATAATGTGCACAAGAGTTTTGTTTGTAGCCTCTGCTTGCCCATTACCTTGAGGGTAATAGGGGGTGGACCATTTAAGTTGGATACGAAAGCGTTGACACAAGTCTTTTACCGTCTTGTTTTTGAAAGATTTACCATTGTTAGTGACAATGGCCGAGGGGATACCATAACGACATATAAGATGGTTCATGATAAACTTGGATATTTGTGCACCGGTGACATAGGTAAGAGGAACAACCTCCACCCATTTAGTGAAATACTCGGTGGCAGTTATGATGTGTGTATGACCATTTGATGAAGAAGGGTGGAGCTTCCCTATGAGATCTAAACCCCACTTTGAAAAAGGCTAAGGCGTTGCAATAGGCTGCAAACCCTATGCTAGTGCATGCATGAGATTACCATACTTTTGAAAAATTTCACATTTCTTCACGAAGTCAGCAGCAATCGATTCCATGGTAAGCCAATAGTAACCTACTCTCAACAGCTTTCTTAGCTAGCACCATGCCACTAGTGTGTGCTCCATGTAGATACCACTATGTACCTCTTTAATCGCGTGAACCAAATCAAGAACATTTAGACAGTGAAGAAAATTCCCGTCATACCCATGATGATAAAGGGTGCCTCTAGGAGGGTATAATGGGCAATGCGGTGGATAAGGGATTTTTTCTCTGAATGGGTAATGTCAGGTGGGAAGGTTCCATCTTGTAGGTATTGGTAAATAGGGTCATACCATGGGGATAGGGGACCAACAACCTCACATGCTAAACAGATTCAGGCATATCATATGTCGGCATCTATAAGTGTTCCACAAAGAAAGGCATCTTACTCTCTTCAAGTGGGATGCGCAAGAGAGAGCTGATGGTAGCCATGGCATCCGCAGATCTATTATGAGATCTGGGTTTTTGTTCAAATATGACATGTGAAAAATATTCCTTCAGGGTTTCAACCATCTTCTTATAGGGAATAAGTTTTTCATCTTTAACCTTGTATTCATCATTGACCTACTTAATGATGAGTTGAGAATCTCCAACAACTCGCAGCTTGTTTGATGTTCCAAGTGATAGCTAGCTTGAGGCCAGCAATGAGTGCCTCATACTCTACAATGTTATTGGTACAAGGAAACCCCAACCGGAATTCCCTTGGTATAATATCTCCTGTGGGAGTAATAAGCACCACTCCTACTCCTGATCCATGAAAAGTAAATGATCCATCGAAATGGACCTTTCATTCTGCAGATTCTTCGATATACATCATAGATGCGTCTAGGATATCCAGACACAAAGGCTTTGTTCTTGGTAAAGGTGCTTCTACCAACTAATATGCCAATACATGTCCTTTTAAGGACTTCTGATTTATAAAATCTATCTCAAATTCACTCAAAAGAATGATCTAATTAGCCATTCGGCCTGTTAAGGCAGGTTTGGATAAGAGGTACTTAAGAGGGTCAACCTTGGAAATAAGTTTAGTTTTATTGTTAAGGAGGTAATGGTAGAGTTTCTGAAATGTAAAGACGACTGCCAAGTAGGCCTTTTCAATCTATGGATAGTTCAATTCATAGGAAATCAATGTACGACTAAGGTAATAAACAACTCTCTCCTTATGGCCAAGGTCGTATTGGGCAAGCAGTGCACCAATAGTGAATTGGGTAGCAGAAATATATAAAAGGAGAGGCTCTCCAGGAGTAGGGGGCATCAGCACAGGTGGATTTACAAGGTACTACTTGAGTAGAGAAAATTCCTTCTGACATTCGGCCCCCACTTGAAAGCAACATCTTTCTTCAAAAGATGTGTAAACAGATGACATTTATCTCGCAAGCTGAGAGATAAAATGGCGAATAGCCTAGATCTTTCCTTACAGAATTCTGAGTTGTTTAAGAGTGGTGGGTGGAGGCATGTCCATAATAGTAGTGACCTTGGCAAGATCCACTTCTATCCCTCTTTGTGATACTATGAATCCCAATATTTTTCTTGATAATACACCGAAGACACACTTCTTAGGATTAAGATGAACCTTGTAGTCCCTGAGGCACTGAAAGATACGTCTAAGAACTTCTGGGTGCTCTTCTCTACTCTTTGATTTAGCTAATATGTCATCCACATAGTCCTCCATAATATCGTTCATCATATCATGAAAAATGATAGTCATAGCACGCTGATAAGTAGCCTCGGCATTTTTTAGTCCAAACGACATGACTTTGTAACAAAAGGTTCCTCATGGAATGATGAAGGTAGTTTCGTGCTGATCCTCTTCTGCGATCCTTATCTGATTATACCCCGAGAAGCCATCCATTAAGGATAGCATCTCATAGCTAGAGGTAGATTCTATGATCATATCTATGTTTGGCAAAGGAAAATCATTTTTAGGACATGCTTTATTGATGTCACGGAAGTCAATACAGATCCTAATGCCAACGGGTTTCTTTTGTACTGGAACTATATTGGAGATCCAATCTAAGTAATCAATAGGTTTGATAAAATCTGCAGCCAAGAGTTTCTCCAATTCTTCTTTGACAAGAAGTGCAACTGTAGGATGCATCTTCCTTAGTTTCTGTTTAATGGGCTTGGCGTCTAGGTGCACAACAAGGTTGTGCACAACTAGTGTTGGATCCAAGCCGGGCATATCTGAATATGTCCATGCAAAAATATCAATGTATTCTCTTAAGAGTTCCACAAAGGTTTTTGTTCCTGAGCTGAGAGTGAAGCCCCCAACTTGATCATCCTGGGTAAATCATCTGAACCAATGTTAACACTGATGGTTTCCTCAATGAGCATCTTAGATGCATCCTCCATTCTAGTAGGATCAAGAGGGAGGGTGAGATCAACCTCCTGAGGTAGCTCTTTATCATCTTCAAATGGATAAGTTATTTTATCCACATGATTTTCATTTTGTTCTTCTATAAGTGTTTTAAAGAGTTTGTCACTGTGATATTTCCATTTATTCTTTGTACTAGGCTGCTCTGAAGTATTTTTACTTTTATTCACAACATTCTTACCCAAGCGGCCACACATCTCTGCCTCTTCTCCGAAGTATGCACATGTGTTTAACTGAATTTGGAATCCTTTCTTGTGGTCCCCAGCAGGAAGAAAATCCCTGAGTCCCATGAATTCCATGAATGCTTCATCATTCTCGAAGATATCAAGTGGTACGTAAAGTTGTTGGTCCCAATCTACAAGTTCAGGATAAACTAGGGTGACTTGATAATCGGTTGAAGGGATGGATTCAGATAGGGTAAGGATGGCTGACTCCGGGAATAGGTTCGTGGAAGCCAAATCTTTGTAGAGGCTACATTGGAACTTGTGTCGCTATCCACATTATACGAAACATACTTGCATTCAAAAATGGTATCATCAACCTTGACGAGTTGAGTATCCTGGGATTTTAACCCAAGACCATGCTTGTTAGATTTGAAACAGCAGGTAGGAATAGGTTTGAGATGGCCTTGTGCATTGGCTCCACATCCGTATCCTTTATAACCCATGACAAACATCATGCGGTGTCCTTTAATATACTGAGGTGCTTGATGGCATGAGGCCATGGTTCCTTTTGGCACCTTACTAATGGGATCCTCCAACATCTTTTCTTTGGACAGGAGGCCACTATGAACAAATTTATCCAATGGTTCTTGTGTACTTTTGAACTGAAAATAGGGCTTACCCCATGTCCTTGGTGACACTGATAAGTCTGAAATTAATAATGCTTGTTCAAGAGTAAATGGCTCTCCTGGGAAATATTTTTATGATGTAGCCTCCCAAGATGTAAAAGGATTGACTAAAGAAGGGAAGTCTTGATTATAAGGTGTGAGTGATTCTGAGTCCACCTGATTCTCCATAGCTTTCATTTTAAGAGGGATGACAACATCCACGGAAGGGCACTCATAGGCTACACGAGAGAAACTATGCAACGCCCGACAGTGAGTGATCAGCTTAGGATCACCCGAGATAGTGACTATACGCCCTCATGGCACAAATTGATACATTGATGAAATATCGAAGGGATAGCTCGCATGGCATGAATCCATGGATGCCCTAAGAGCATGTTATATGGGAAATCTAAATCCAGGACATGGAAGGTCGTATCATGACAGTTGGACCTACTTCCATGGGCACTATAATAGTACCTGTGGATTCTCTCTCCTCATTATCATACACTGTGATGGTGATGGTCTTAGCTCCCAGATCCGTTTCTGAAAGGCCTAGCTACCTAACCAGCTTCAATGTGCATATGTTTAGACCAGATCCCCCATCCACAAGCACTCTTTTAATCTTACGACGGGTAACCACCACTTCTAAATAGAGAGGCAAATTATGCTCAGGGTTGTTACACGAGATAGCGTTGCGATCAAAAGTGATATGATCAACGGGTTCAAGGTGGGCGACCATAGCTTGCAAGTGCGTAGGATCTACCTCAGTAGAGACTCGGAATTCTGTAATGTTTTGTACAATATATCCTTGTGAGCAATAGAGATTTTAAGAAGGTCTAAAATGGATATTTTAGTTGGTGTTTTCTCTAGTTGGTCTAGTAAATTATATTGGCTTTGGGTAGTTGGTATCGGATCAGGTATGCTTAAGTGAGCGCGTTGCGTCCCAACTGCACAACTCTTTTTCAGAATTCAGATTGTGTTTACTCGTTCATCAGGCGAATGGATGCAACCTATAAGGGAGTCGAATGGATTGTCATCACTAGGGTAAACATATGTAGCAATGCGATAGTCATTAGAGGATTTCTTGTGATCTGGTTTCCTTTTCTTTTTATCCATGTGATTGGGAAAAGGTTCTTTGTATATGCCCATTTTTTCATTAGGATCCTGTCCTGATGTAGGAGGTGATTCTACGGCAATCTTGCCCTCTTCAATGAGGTCTTGTATGAAGTGTCTCACCATAGACATCTATCTGTTTTGTGTTCTTCAACACGAGGGAAGTCACAATATTCATGGTCTTTATACCAACTAGGTTTTGGAGCGTTTTACGGGAATGGTACTGTGGTACTTGGATATTCTACCATTTTAACATCATCTAATTGTTTTAATATAGCATTCAGGGATTCACTCAACATTGTGAACGTACGTTTTGTAGGTGCCTTGGGACGAGGTCCTTGCGAAAGATTCAAAATCGGACTGTCTGCCCCGCACAACTTAGACTCTTTTTAAGTCGGTAATTCCATCACCGACAACATACTTGTTCTTTTTAAAGAACTTAGGTTTGTCTACAGATTTGGCCTCATGTTCATTTTTTACAAAGGGTTTAAGTGTTCCTTTGGTAATAAGAGCCTTTTCAATTTGGCTACCTTTCTCTATAACTTCCTCAAAGTTAGATCCACAATGCATCTGAAGATGGAAGGCTATCTCTGAGTTTAAATTAGGAACAAAAATGCTCACTAATTGTTTTTCAGGTAAAGCACAAGGGAAGCGACTAGCCAACGCTCTCCATCATTGTAAGAAACCCGTGAAGGTCTCATTAGGTTTTTGCTTTGCATTGCAAAGGTCATTCATCGTGATATCATTTTCAATATTGAAAGAATAGTGCTGCACAAATTTTTCTACTAGTGTTGGCCACGTTGTTATAGATCCTTTAGGTATGCTACAGAACCATTCAATTGCCAAAGCTCCCAAACTACGGGGAAAGATTCGTATTAGAAAATTATCATTGTAGGCGACCTCTTGACAAGCCATGTAAAATTATTTGATGTGATCGTGGGGATCACCTTTGCCTTTGTACTTGTCGAGATTTGGAATAGTGAAATTTTTAGGAAAGGGCTGCAGTGAGTAGCATGTCTTTATCGAAGGGATAAGGACATAGTTCTTCGTAGAGATACTTTCTATTTTGGCCTATATTTCCCTGTTGTAATGTTGTGAGCGTATCTTTCATAGATTTCAATTCATCTTGAATGAGTTTCTCCTTAGTAGGTGATATTGACCTTTGAACCTGAGTTGCTTTAAAGGTATAGTCTGTATGTAGATCAAATTGAAACTTGTTAAGTTTATTTTTGTCTTTACCTATGTTTCTTTTGAAGCACCTAGGTTCGCTAATTTCTGACTTAACTTCAAGATCTATTTTTGGAGGGTCTCCTCCTCAACTAGGGGATCCTCTTCTTCATCGAATTTTGGAGGAGGAGGCCTTCGCTCGCTTTTACTTTATGCGAAGCCTTAAAGTGAGGTTTACATGATGTTTCACCTTCAACAACAACCTTATGTTTTCCAGAAGTGGATGCATATCCCACATCAAAAGGATTATCTGTGTCTAAGATGAATCTTTTCTCTCCTAAGTTAGGGTCAACGAACTTTGTTTCTTCTTCACGCTCATGCGGAAGTTTAGCTCCTAACACCAAGACTCTCACAAGTACTTGATATTTGTTATAATATAAGAGCTCATCAAATCTGTTTAGGTCTAACCTTTGTTGTTCTCCAAGAGTCTGACTCTCCTCCACTATGATTGATTAATGTCTCTGTATCTTTGACTTGAGAGAAGAGCGGTCCTAAATTGTTCCCGCTAAAGGGGAAACCATCAAAAGGATTAGCTCTTGCATTAAGCTCACTGGATTTTGTTGCCATTTTGAAGCGTCTAAGAATTACTAGCCGACACTTAGATGCAACACTATGTTTACTAGTTTTCAAAGGATACCATTATGGACAGATGAAAATGTATCACTTACCTAAGTTGTGTTATGTCAAATCTATACTTAAAAGACCAAGATGAATGACAATGTTGTACCAGATATGTGGGCCGAAGTTAGAAATCTAACAAGGCTTTAATATCAACACAATATTGACAAAGTCCTCTAACAAGGTATACCTAGAATTGACTCAAGTACTGACAACAAGCCAAGTGTATTGAAAAGTGGAAGTCACAATTAGATACAACATAACAACACTGTCAAGATATCTCAAGCAAGCAAGCAAGGTGTCGATATCAAGACAACATCATGACGATATATATAATGCGTTATCAACACTCGTCAAAAAACCTAGATGACGTCAGAACTAAAATTAAGTAGAAGGTATAACAAGAAGTCTACGATGATGCGAGTAGCGTAACCACATAATAGAGGGATTTATACTACGTGCCCAAAGAATAGGAGACGTAATGTAAATGCCAATACTAAATGACTAAAATACAAGCAAAAATCCACAAACTAGAGGAGAGACAAAATGAAAAAACTGACCCATAACAATGATGAAGATCCTGAAGTCAAGATCGTAGAACTGCCAAAGACACGAAAACGTACCCGCCTTCTTTAATCATTTAACACCCCAGCCACAAACATGGATGAGTGTAAACGTACAAAAAAGTAGCTAGCACTATCTCTGACACGACACGTAAAGTATGCCTCTGTTTGACTTCCAACGTGGAAAGTATGAACACATGGGTGTAGATCAAGAATATGTGAAAATAGACTTAGTTTCACTTTGGGCAGAGCTTTGCCTCATTTAAAAATGAGAAGGAAGCTAAGCTAAGTAATACACTTGTCTAGATTCGTGATGAAAGACACTCAGATCAAACTTGGGATGAGTTCATTACCATGTTTGAAAAACACGATGCTGAATCCAAACAAGTTATCACTTTGTGATGGTAAAACGATGCGCATGGACTAGTAAAGTTGGCCTCCAGACAAAATGGTTTCCTTAATAAGTTCTCTCAACTAGGTGTTACAAAATTATCCACGAGCGAGATGATTTACCCAAATAGTCCCGACTATCTTGGGAGTATCTCGACTTAGCTTCCTTTAAGCACAGTGGGCAGTAAATGCATCCATCATGTACTTAAAAGAATCGCATAGGGACAACTTGTAATGCTATCTCACAAGGAATTACTAGTCAAGTAGGTTAAGCGAGGCGCTTCCCGTTTCATCCACGAGGTTACTCAGTGGTGGACTACTTTGGGGTTCCTAGAACCACCCCCATTGTTATAGCTTAAGGTGTTATGCCAAAGGGGTTACGTTCCAGTTAAGCGGAGAGGGACTTACCCTTTTCCGAAACCTATAATACAGTGTGTTGAGTATGGTGTGTTTTTTATCTTTTTTAATCTTAATGTGGTTTCAAAAGTGGCACACCATTTGGCAATCTGCAAACACACGTGTATTAGAAGTTTTCACTTTGTTCTTAACACCTTTCTTTGACCAACGTAAGGTTCTGTAGACAACAAGTTGGTTAGTAGTTTTCTCGTTTTCTGATTGAGGTAAAAGAGAACTCACACTTGCTTTTGATTCCTAAGATCGCCCGAAGGCACGAAGGAAGAGCATACGCAAAGTGGAAATCCTACTAAAAGCACATAAAAATGTTACTTTATCCTTTAAAGAGCAAGTGTTTTTAACGTGTAAAATAGATTTTGTGTAAGTGCTTTTGATCTCCAAGATCACTTTGGAAAGCGCAAGGAGAGAGCATACGCACGTTTCACAAATCCTAATTTAAGCTAAGGAATGAAAAACACTTAATCATGCAAACTAAAATTTTAAGGAGATAACCCTGATTTTTAAACTGTCAACTTTTAGAAACCTGCATCAAGAATGTCAGAGAAACAGTTAAAACAGACTGTAAAAAAAAAATTAATTTTGACAGTAACACCTGCACATCCAAACCGACATGTATGCGCCCAACCAACAAGTGCACGCCTACACCAACACCTACGCGGGTCTATTAAGATCAAAACAGTCACCAAAACCTACGTGCCCTAATCCAACAGGTATGCTAGGGTTTCAATGCGGCGCACTCCTACCGACGGATACGCGGCCTAAGTAAGTAAAAGAAGTCTCAAAATTTGTACACAAAGTGATATTAATTACATAGACTCGTCCAGAGAGATGGAGACACGGATAGACCAACGGAGACACGGACGCGTCCCTGTAGAGAAATTTTTATAAACACAGAGGACACCCTGACAGGTACGTGGCCTTTTCGATGGAGACGCGTGTATATCAATGTGTACGCGTCACCTTAAAACACCTACGCGTGCCCTGTAAAAAACCTACAAAAAACACAGATTTTTAAAATTTTAAGAGCAAACAAGTTATTGGTTATTCAAAGCTTCTTATTTCTATGTTAAACTCACAAATGCATGTAAATAGAGTTCATTAATCCAAGGTTTAAAATAGAAATGAGGAAATAACAAGTGATTTAAACTAAAAAGCTTAAAAAAATAACTTTGAAAAACCTAAATGACCTCCATTAATGGAGGATGGACATAAGAGTCCCACCGGGCATGCCAAATGTGTTCAAAGAAAAGTTGCGAAAGCCATGAATTTTGGGGTAAGAATTCCTAAAGAATCCCCAAAGGCTTCAAACAACAAATCAGTGGACCATCCAATAAGAAATGAGCAAGATTTTCTAACTAGCGTACATTATGAAGTAAACACTCAAATTTAAGCTAATTAAAACTACCTCTATTCTTTGAAAGCTTAAAATAATGAACCTAGTAAGCCCTAAGCAATCAGTTTTAGTGATTAAGAGAAAGAGATCTCCCCATTATAGGTTTTTGAGCCAATGGTTTTTCCCTTTTACCCTATAAATTGGATTAGCAATACAAAAAATGAAGTAAATAGCTCAATATCTAAACTAGAAATGAAATCTAGAACCTAGATGCAAAATTCTATAATCTATGCTTAGGAAGAAGGGAGGAATTCTTGAAAATGAGAGAGGGGTCTAGCCCTATATATAGTTTTCCATTTGGGAAAATGGGAAACTTGAGTGCATGTGGGACAAACACTAAATTCCAAAAAACACTTTTAACAAGTCAAAGCTTACTTTGACTAGGTTTAGGGAGTGATAAACCATGTTTAAGCTTAATTAAACATGTTTAGGAGGTGATTAGGGTTTGGAGAGAGTTTTGAAGGGTCAGATCAATCCAATGGAATGGATTGATAGGCCAGGAAGGTGGTAGAAGTGGACTGGAAGAAAGTAAGAAGCTAATGTAGTTAGAATGAAGCTATTATAGCTTGTTTAAATGGTTTACAAGAGGAAAACGACAAAAGGGATGTCGTAGGAAGAAAGTTAGATAGGTCGAACCGGTGGTGTATCGTCGGTTTGTAGGGAGAAGCACAACTAGTGCAATATTAGTCGTAATAGTGCATTGGCCAAACTACAGGTGTCTACACATTCAAAGTTATTTCCTTGTCCAATCTCAATACTTGCATTTATTGTTTCCTTTAATCAATCCCCTAACAACGAGAATGATATTTTCCTGAGCAACTTTTACACACTTCCCTTAAGTCATCTATATCAGTTTGGACCATCTCTGATACTTTCTTTTGCTCCATCTTCCATGATTGCTCTTTTAAGTATTGTATCTCACCCTGAAGATTCCTAATAACTTCCATGGTTTCCTGATAAACCTCCTTTTGATGGGCAGGATATGGGTATTGTGCATGTAGAACCTCCTCCTTAGTAATGGTAGGCTTCTGCTGCAATGCTTCTCTGGCGCGTGCCGCCTCAGCGCGAGTCGTGATCTTCACTTGTAACTCCTCAGACTCTGCCTCCAACTTAGGCATCCACTAATTTTCAACAATGCGTTGTATCCTAATCATCCACGTGCCTTTGTTTTCTTGTTTATGATGCTTACTAAGATGCTCATATAAGTTTGGGCACTCCTCATAGCTATGATTCTTTCCACAAAAATAACATGTAATATTTTGAGGACATTCATGTCTGTAGTGGTCAGGAGATCCACATGTATAACATGTTGTGCAAGGGAACTCACTTCTTCCACTACCACGGCCTTGTCCTCCAAATCCACCGTGGTATCTCGCAACCTCTTCCACGACCGCCTTCAAAACACACTTCATTTCAATCATAGCGCATTTGATTGTGATCCCGGTCTTGATGCTCATTCTTTCCCGTAGAGTTATCTGAAACTATTTTCTGTCGTACACCAATATCTATAGTGTCATGGATCTGACCAATCAGCCAATAGTCTTCCGTGTCATGAGTCGTGGACTGCAGATTTTACAAAGAGCTTGAAATGTTGTTCCTTATCACGCATTGTAATAATGGGTGGCGGCTAACATCATGGTTTAAATGGCATATCTCATAATCCAATAACAACGAACGTACTGATATGTGAGGACAACTATCCTTTGTGTGACCTTCTACTTCACAATCTATGCACCAAATCCCTTTGCATGCATCTCATGTGCCAAATTTTATTTCCTCGATAGTTTCTCCAATTGTCTTTCCATAGCTACGATTTGTGCTACTAAAAATGGGCTCACCCTAGTGTCTATGCTTCCTACTTTGCCTTAGACGTAAGGATGATTCAATTTCTTTGCACAGATCATTGTATGTCTTATGTGATAATTCCCTCCTAAAAGGGGTAATCAAGCCCCCAACAAACCATTGTGCATGTTGGCTTGCGTGTATATCATAAGAAAGATTAGATAACAACATTTTAAAACAAGCATCATACTCTCTAACACTCTCAGTAGTTCCTTGCTTAATATCCTTGAGTGCACTTATACTCTTCTACTCAAACTCAAGGATGTGAAACTCTTTAAGGAATGCATCTTTTAAAGCTGTATAATCTACGCAAGTCTGATCAGGGTCAAACTTTCTGTACCAGTTGTGTGTGTGCCCTTGTAATGTAGTAGCAAATTGGCTTTCCCTACACTCAGAAGCTGTGATTCCTTTTGTGTGCCACAATATTTCACACATATGCAAATGTTTAACAACATTTTCTATGCCACTATAGTCTGGAAGATGAAGAGACATCTCCATGTAAATATTTTGGGGTTGAGTACGGACCTTGCTCACCGATCCGAACCCCCGTGTTTCTCCAGCCCCCAGAACCACCAGATCCACTAGAACTAGAGCTACCCATGCCTCCTGATCCCAAACATGTAGCTAGTGTCAGACAAGAAGATGTATTTCCGTGTCCCAACAATAGAATCAACTATAACCCAACAAATGCAGTGAAGCGTTACCACTCCCAGAAGTTAGTTCAAAAATTG
Source organism: Taxus wallichiana var. yunnanensis (assembly GCA_018340775.1). Taxonomy (NCBI): domain Eukaryota; kingdom Viridiplantae; phylum Streptophyta; class Pinopsida; order Cupressales; family Taxaceae; genus Taxus; species Taxus wallichiana. The sequence goes on from CM031234.1 coordinate 81,952,059, forward strand.
GCACGCCTATATTCTACGCTAATGATACACCCGAAAAATTACACCCATATAACAATGAATTCATTTGCGCTGCCATTATTGTGCCTTTCATAAGACTCGCTCCTACTCTCCCACTGCTTGAATTAGCTTGCTAACTACTTGTTGTACTATATGCTACAAAACCAAGCGCAAGGGCAAGGTTGCCAAGTGGATTCAGATGTGTGCCTGCGGCCCAGTCGTCTTCTGGCATGCTTCTATGTGAGGCCGAGGAGGGTTACCTATCATGTTTTCCAAAATGGGGGAGTTCCTAAGGCTCGGGTTCCACGTCTTCGGCGTGAACTTCAACTCCTTCCTGAACTATCTTTCTCCACAATGCCATTTTCTGCAACCTCCGGGTTTTATGCAGCACCTCCCTTTCATGCGCCTCATTATACTTAAACCACCTTTCCTCTCTCTGCCTTTCTACCGCTAGGTCTTCCATCTTTCACCAAACCTGCTCCTGCCCCCGCACGTGGTGGGGTTTAGTTAGCCATCGGTTTACTCTCAAAATTCAAAGTTACCATCAGGATCCCGATCGTCGGTGGAATGCCTTATAGGTAAACTCCCTTTGGATATCGTAAAAACTATAATTTGAATACCTCTAGACACGAATAAGTGGAAATTAAATACTCCAAGATATAACTATTCAAAACACCATGGAACCACGTATCCACAACTCGAGTCCAAATCAAATCAGCATCATAAAGGGCCTAAAATTATTCATGTGTCCAGATAAGTGCGTGATACCTCCAATTCCGCTTAGATGCGTATGCAATCATCCACTCGTACAATTCTACTAGAAAGATAGCGAAGAAGATCTCATATAAACTGTCATACAGGTTCTATTCCACCCATACCCGTGTGTTAAACTCAGATCTAGTGCTGAACCATCATGCGTATTCTTCTTCCATATTGTGTATCCACTCCTCAAAACTTGCTAAGGTCAACCGATATGTCTTCATTACAAACCATCATAAAAACAAGCTGAAAAGAGGTCCCGACAACGAAACTAATTATACAAATTCTAGATCCTAGAATTCAGACAATACAAGCCCGACGCACTTGGCACATCACTCGGCTAAACTAAGCGCTCACCGAAGTGTGCCAAGGTACCAAGACCCTCTTTAGGTTGTTGTTGCGGGATGTTAGCATGATGAAGACTTTAATCATTCAGATCTATAGCTAATATATTTTTCAAACAGTGCATATTCAGACCTAGATCTAGAAAATAACAACATTAAAGGATAACCATAATGAAATCAAGCATGCAATATTGAATTATAACCATGATAACACCTTGTTTCAGTCCATAATCTCCATTATATTAATTGCAAAGAAATACACAAAGGCTTCACATAATAATAATGAGTATACGCTCATGTGCGTAATAGATCTAGTAGCATAATCTCACTATACCCTAGTTCTCACATGTATATCTATGCTCTCTCTCGCTACATAGTTCAATACATATTTATAAGGGTGGGAACTTTCCCTTCACCACTTATCTAATCCCAAAATAGGTTGCATGCTATTATTAGCCATGCACCATTACAAAAATAGGCTTACATGCAAGAATGCTAACAATAGATCTCTCTTTGTCAACTATCAGTTCACAATTCTATCTTTATCCTGCATCCATGCAAAGCACTTCGTAGCTGATCATCCAAAAATAGCCAATGCGTGTCGCGTAAGTCTCCAATCGGTTTGAGTGCTCCGCACGCTATTTCCAAAAATAGATCCTCATCATGAAAACGGCTAAGTCCCGAATCTGTTTCTCTTATTCACGCACGATCCTTTCTAATACTCCCGCGCCTTTGAATGTGCTCTGCTCTCCCGCGTGAACCTTATGTATTTCCTTTGCTAAGTGCCAAATTCTTTCTAATCAATATGGCATCCTACATGGAGGCACATCGTCTCCCTCTACCTCTTTTCTATTTATTAGATTTTTTAAAGTTTTGGAGGTTACTTGCTTGGTTTTCGCTCTCTCATTTTGGAGTGCTTGCTTTTTAGAGTGCTTGTTGGAATTTAAAATTGTTTGGAATTGCTTAAGGTTGGAGGATTTTGAAACTTGGTTGTGGAGTGGATTCTTGCTATGACAAGGTAGGGTCTTCACCCTTGGTTTCTTCTCTTTTCTTGTGTGTTTATGTGTTGAATGAATGTGTTATTGCATGATGTTGTTGGGTAGTGAAATGGCTTTAGGATGTGTATGAGAAAGTGAAATGGGGATAAATTTTGTTAGGAGGCATAAGAGTTTATCTTGGGTATTTATGAGGGAGTGGGTTGGGTGCCCCACCTTGTTCTCATCTTGTTATTTTGTTCATTATGGGAGACATAAGAGAGAGGGAGGCATAAGAGTGAGGGAGGCATAAGAGATATTTTATTTGTAGGGAGGCATAAGATATTTTTGGGGTTGATTAAGTTTTGGAGGTTTTTGAGGTGGGCATCCAAACCCTTAGGAGGCACAAGGAATCCCCATATTCCTTTCTCTACTTGGCTTGTTTTAGAGCCATTGTTTTGGGAAGTATGTGTATAAAAATGAATGTGTTGTGGTCATTTTCTTGTGTGAATGTTGTTTGAAAGTAAATGTGGAAGCCTTGTCTTTGTTGTCATGGTTTTCAAATATTCCATATTGTCTCATTGTTGGGGCTTAAGGGCCAATGAGAAAGTAGGCTTCATTTCCTCATTGGAGTATTGGTTGGTGGAGAGTGTTGCCTACTCCCCCATTTTTGGTTGTGTATTTGATCTTGGAAGAAGGTGGATCTTAGATGTTGAAGGCCTTCTTATAGCATTTGGAGAAAGAATCATGAACTCTCTTGTAAATATTTTACCATGTTGTTTCCATTTTGTATGGAGGGTTTGTAAACTTGTAATTATAAAGTGAAGTTCCTAGTTGTCTGTTTATCAAAATTGTGATATTATTCCTCATTGTAGTTGAAAATAAAACCTTGGAAATTATATCCTCACTTGTTGGAAAGAAAGACTATAGATTCTTAAGGAGAACCAAGTTCAAAAGAAAGTTTTGTATTGTCTTGTGATCATTATTGTAATATTGGAAATGAAATAAAGTTATAGATATGTTGTTTCCTTCAAAATTTAAACCAAATCTTCACTTGCTTGTATTTCTATTAAGTGATATGGATGAGGTAGTATGAAGGAAATTGTTATAGTGCTTGCTTTAATTTAAAAAAGTAATTTGATGTGTTTAAAATTTTGTTCTTCCTATTTGAAATGTGGTAAGGAAGGGAATAGTTTAGTTTTTTCTTGTATGGATGAAATCTACTTATTAATTGAACTAGAAGGAACAATTAATTTTAGTAGTTTTCCCAAAATGATATTTGAATGAAAATGTGGGAACATCCAAATCATCTTGATCAAACTTAGACAACCAAGGAAATAATCCTAAATAGGTCCCTAAATCATCTTGTTATCATTTAGAATAATGGTTAAATTTGGAATTACACCATATAAGTATTTAAACAAAATTTGCCAACTTAGAAACGAAATTAGTTTTAAAATCCCTATCCAAATGGTTAGTTGACAAGTCAATATATATATATCAAACCTCCAAACCATCCCCACCCCATTTTATATGGGATGGGGGTGGGGTTAGCGACCCTCCCCCAAATTAATGCTAAACCTCCAAACATGTAATGCCCTTGCTAAAACATGCACTCGATCGGCCTTCCCTCCTCGGTTCGATCTGTGCAGTCCCTATCTCATAGTAGGGGTTTTTAATATATATAACATACATTTTTAAATTTTCGGGTATAAATACAATGAAGTTTTAATAAAAATATATACATATACAAATGTATATATATGTATATATCCTTTTACCCAAGTGTATATATACACTATTCTACCTATTTCACTAAAATAGGGAAAATACCCATATGCCCAATAGGGAAAATACAAAAAGAATAAGTTAAACAAATAATAAATATGTGCAAACCCTAGGAGAGGGTGTAAATAGAACTTAGAAAAGAAGGGAAGAATGTTCATTCTTCCATGAGCTTGAGCTTGCCTCTCATGGCTTCCACCTCCTCCACAAACATGTAAAATAAGAAAAGAAACAATAAGTCAAATGAATTGAAAAAGAGCCTTTCATAACCAAGTTTAGGGTTAGATGGATCCCTAAATCCAAGGGCTCCAAATGAATCCATCCAATGGATGAGATTCATCCCTACAAAAAGTAGGTGGGAAGTGGGTGAGATAAATTTCAAATTTAAAATGCATGGGTAGAATTTATTTGGGGCCACTCAAGTATTTGTAGGGGTGTTATTACTTTTCTAACCCAAATGTTTTATTAGAGACCTTTTTTTTTAATGCAAGCTTTGACCCCTTTGTGGGTGTAGTAAAACTTTATTATTTAAATAACTAGACCACAATACCTTTGAAATTAATTTGAGCAAGTTTAATTAAGGTTGAATTTAATTGTTCTAAAACAAAAGGTAGGGGAGTCTAAGCCTTGCTTTAGACTAATTAAATTATTAAATGGTATTGAGAATTTATTTTTATTTTTTTTAAAAGGAGCTAAGGGGATTGTGGACCCTCATTCAAAAATTAATAATATTAATTTAATGTAATTTTTAAAACGAGAAAGTGTTGACCGTAAATTTTAACCTAATGTTGCGAGTGGGTTTTAAAAATTAAAAACAAAATTATTCCATAATTTTTCTAGTATGACCTATGTTTGTCTTGGGTTTCGTGTGGGTAAATTTGTGGGTGTTACACTTGGTATCAGAGCCATGGGTTCAAAGCTTGGACCCTTGGGCACACTTGAAAACATGAAACATGAACATTAAACCTAGTGCAACTCTAAACCTAGAAAACAACATTGTATGATATTTGTATAATATAACAAACTTAGAAAACTGAAACAAAACCTAGAATGATGAACTAACTCTCGCCTTGGTCTGTGCAGGAGGCGTAGACCAGACGAGGGGTTCTTACACATAGACCTAGACTTTCCACCTCCAGATCGGCTATAGTGGCTATTTTACCTCAGATATTACAGACGCTACAAGATGTTAATTTCACTATACACGTAGGATCTTTAGGAGGACAACCTACCATACATGATAGAGAGCCATCAGTAAAGGCTCGTGCATCTCCACAACATAGCGATGAGCATAAGGCAGAGAACTCCCACGTGGAGTCAACTAGAGTAGATTCACCTCAGAGGGGACATGGAGATAGGGTTTTAGGATGCAAGATGAGATCTCGGAGCCCCGGCCGAGGGAGGAGCATGCAAAGAGACCTAGGGTTCGATAGTCATCAGCTACAAATCATATCAGGGAGATCCTGAAGCTACGCCCATCTCATTATTCTGGTGATACATGTGGTTTTCAAGAAGAGGCTTGGTTAGTGAGCTTGAGCGGATGCTTCAAGATTTGCCCATGTACTAGCAACACAAAGGCTCGTGTTGTGATTCATATTCTGAGGGATGGAGTAAGTGTTTGGTGGAGGACTGAGGAGTAGAAGCTCCACATAGAATCAGAGACAATTACTTGGGAGCTCTTCGAGGAGAGGTTCAGGAGTAGATACTTATCCAGGAGGTTTATTCAAAGAAAGGATAGATGAGTTCCATGACCTACATCGACATTAATGATAGTAGTAGTGTATGGGAGTAAATTTCTAGACTTACTTCAGTATGTCAAATATATGCAGGACGAGCAAGTTAGGATTCACATGTTCATCAGGGGCCTAAATTTGGATTTGGGAGGTGTGGTATGCATTCATTACCTACAGACCTTAGCAGAGGTCATTGAGAAGGCCTACATTGCAGAGGATACTAGGGGAAGACTTTGCAGGGCAGGGATAGAGTGTGGAGCCGAATCTAATAGATGCAGGATAACAAGTTGAGGGGGTCAGCTCCTCCTCCTCATGGTGGACATGGTTCTACATAGTCTTCATTCAGGCCACCACAACAGCCACCTTAGTAGTAGACTCATCCACCATTCAGACCTCCATAGAGATTCGACGCTCAGAGGGGACAAAGTATGGGGCCTCCCCCTAGGGGTCCCATTAGGACACAGAGTGCACCGAGGGCTCGGGGAGCTCGTTAACTCACAACCACCACAACAATCCATAACCGGATCATCAGGATCCATGACACATACCACTAGAGTACCTGTTGGAGCCGCATCTCATTGAGAGGACCAAGCAGTTGTTATGGATGTGATGTTCTTGGACATCATTGAAGAGAGTGCCCACAAAACCCTAATAACAAGGGTAAGGCATCGATTTTAGAGCCTATAATTGGCGACATGGGACATAGCCATTGGATCTATGCAGTGGTTGAGAACCATTAAGCTGAGCATCAAGGCACTGTGATAGAGACTATAGGTAGCATTGGTGGTATTCCTACCTCTATTTTGTTTGATTTTGATTCATTTGATTCTTTATTACACCATCTTTAGTAGAGCGTTTCAGGAGGCTGGTGGCAAGTTAGACAGGGCCTTAGTTGGGATGTCAAGATGGCTTCTAGAGCCAAAATATTTGTAGACTCCTTAGTTAAGGAGTGCGTAGTGGATTTGGGACCCTTCACCACTACCTTAGATCTTCGTATCCTTCCATTGGGTTCGTATGGAACCATCTTGGGCATGGATTAGTTATTTAAATACGGAGCCAGAGTTGATTGTCACCATAAGACTATATCATGTACAGATGATTTGGGAGTTAAGTCAGTGATAGCTGGAGTTAGAAGGCCCATTTCTATCAGCACTATTTCTGATATGTAGCTTAGGCGGTGTGCACAACGTGGGTGTCAGTTGTATGTTATTACTTTTAGTGATAGGTCGAAGGATGGGGATAGTGGACCTTCACTTGATGATCACACCATATTGCAAGAGTTTTCTGATGTCTTTCCTAGTGAGCTATCAGGGATGCCCCCACATGAGATATAATTCCACATTGACTTGGTTCTAGGAGCAGATATGATCTCACGCGCTTCCTTATAGGATGACCACACCTGAGCTTTGTGAGCTCAAGTTGCCGCTTGGGACTTCTTTAGAAATTCCTAATCCGTCCTAGTGTATCCCCTTGGGGTGCACCAATGATTTTTGTTAAGAAGACGGATCCTTGCGGTTGTGTGTGGACTATAGATAGTTGAACAAAGTAACAATCAAGAATCGTTACCCCCTTCCTCGCATTGATGATTTGTTTGATCAGATGAAGGGGGCCACAATATTTTCTAAGATTGATCTTAAGTCCAAATAACATCAACTAAGGATTCAGAGGCAGATATCCACAAGTCAGCTTTCCACGAGATATGGGCACTATGAGTTCACACTTGTGCCTTTTGATTTGACGAATGCCCCAGTGTTCATGAGCTTGATGAACAGGGTGTTCAGGACGTTTTGGATCGCTTTTGCTCATGTTTCTTGATGACATTCTGATTTACTCATGTACATGTGAGGGACATGAGGAGCACCTTTGTCAGGTTCTTTAGTGTCTTCGTGAGCAACAACTTTATGGGAACATGGAGAAGTGTGCATTCTTTCAATCAGAGGTGCAATATTTGGGCCACATCATTTTTGGGGAAGGTATCGCATTCATCCTTCCAAGATTAGAGCCATTATGGATTGGTCAACACCCACTAGTGTGACCGAGGTACACAATTTCATGGGTTTGGCAGATACTACAGGAGATTTGTTCAAGAATTTTCTCAGGTTGTGCACCCCATCACTTCCCTTTAGCGAAAAGGAAAGAAGTTCTTATGGACAGATAGATGTGAGCAGGCCTTTCAAGACACTGAAGGAATGCCTTGTGACAACACCTATTCTTGTTGTCCCGAACCTCGGGTGAGTTCTTCGTTTGCACATATGCTTCTTTGGCAGGACTAGAAGGTGTGTTGATGCAGGAGGGTCAAGTGGTTGCTTTTGAGTCTTGTAAACTTAAGGATTATGAGCTCAATTATTTGAATCATGACCTTGAGCTTGCAATAGTTGTTCATGCCTTGGTTCGATGGAGACATTTCCTTCTTGGCCGAAGATTTACACTCAGGATTGATCACTTGATTCTTCGCCACCTCTTCACGCAGCCCAATCTCAACGCTTGTTAGTGGCATTGGATGGAGTTGCTTTGTGAGTACAACATGGAGATAGATCATGTGAAGGGGAAGGAGAATGTGGTTGTAGACCCCACGAGTAAATGAAGGCATGTGATTATGGCTACTTCAGTGGGTACAAATTTGTGGAGCAAGATTTTGTAGCAGCTCCCTCACAACAGCTTCTACCTTGCATCCAAATCAGATATTGAGTCTCAGAGCCCCTTGAGGGGAAATTTGATGGATTTTCATTAGAGGCAGATGGTATTCTCAGACATAGAGGTCGGATATATGTTCCTAGAGATGGAGGCTTGAGACAAGAAATTTTGGCAGAGGCTCATTGTGCACCTTATTCAACCCATCCCGGGGTGAAGAAGATGCATGCCACTTTGAGACAAGCTGTACCATTGGAGGGGACTACGGAGAGAGGTAGCTCTAGTTTGTGTCACGCTGTTTAGAGTGTTAGAAGGTGAAGGCCGAACATCAGCACCCAGCTGGCCTTCTCTTCCCTCACGCCATACTAGAGTGGAAATGGGACACCATTTCCATGGATTTCATAGTTGGGTTACTGACGTTGAGATACCACCACGACGCCATCATGGTCATGGTGGATAAATTGATGAAAGTGGCTCACTTTTCTCCGGTGAAGACCACCTACACAGCTAGTGCAATGACACGGGTATATCTTGATGAGATTGTTAGATTGCACGGGATTCTACGGAAGATCATTTGTGACCATGATCCCTTGTACACTTCTCACTTTTGGACTACCATGCAGCATGCTCTCGGGATGAAGATCAACTTCAGTATAACTTATCACCTTGAGATAGATGGACAGACAAAGTGGGTGAATTAGATCTTGGAGGACATGCTTAGGATGTACGTCATGGACCATCAATCAAGGTGGGAGGAGTACTTGTATTTGGTGGAGTTTTCCTACAATAACAGTTTTTAGAGTTTGATAGGCATGACTCCTTTTCAGGCACTATATGGCAGGGAGTGTAGGACACCAATGATTTAGGACAGATTGAGGACATGGTTTCTCTTGTGCGCCAACTTTACTACGGATATGGAGCAGCAGAGTTGTCATGATCAGGAAGATATTATAGGAGGCTCAGGACAAATAGAATAAATATGTGGATTAATGTAGGAAATATCGTAGTTTTGAGATGAGCACAAAGGTGTTTCTTCGTGTCAGGTCTCATAAGATCCCTATCCGTTACGGAAAAGGCTCTAAGCTTACTCCTAGATTTGTGGGTCCCTTTGAGATCTTGGAGTGTATCGGTCCTTTGGCCTATCGTCTAGCATTGCCACCCAACTTGTCTCGCATCCACGATGTATTTCATGTTTTTGTACTTAAGAGATACATTACAGACCCTCATGTATTAGATCGGACCTCATTACAGGTGTAGGATCAGAGGCAGGTGATGGTGGAGCCCATCCATATTTTAGAGTGTAGAACGTTAGGCCTTCGAGGAAGAGATTGATCAGACTCACGTTCAGTGGGATCGATACAACGAGACAATAACTACGTGGGATGACATCACGCCTCTTAGAGCACAGTTCCTACATTTGTTCTAGTGACTTCCAGGAGGAAGTCAAGTCTAAGAGGAGGGGGATGTAGTGCCCACTCCTCTTCGACATTTATATGATTATGATTCTTCTTCTTATAGATTATAGTTATGGACATTTCTATCACAATTTAGATATTGACATATGAATATTGTTATTTTGGTTAAGTTAATTGATAGAGTGTGTGGATGTTAGACTTATGACATAATTTACAGGATAGATTATATGCATGTTTAGATATATCAATTGTTGATTTTGAGTTTATATTGGACTAATACATTTATTTCGATAATTATATGATGCTAGATGATGTATTTGATGTCGTGATCTTATTTCTAGTTGATAAATTAATGAAATTGAAATTGTGAACGATGGAAAATTACTTGTTTTGGTTTAGTTACGATAATTGATTATATGTATATGCATGTATTTTTACTATTTTGATGTTGTTAATATGGCCACGAGGCCAAAAAGGTATTGTCTTGACTTTTGCAGGTGTTCGCAACACAATAAACCAAAGGGGATAAGAGACCAACAGTGAAAGAATATGGAGTATTGGCAACATGTCACCATGGCAACACGTGTATTCGTATGTTGTATGTTGTTGTTTGTTAGGAGGTCCCCATTGGGGGTGACCTCAAAAGTGACCTTGGGAATGTTTGTAATTTTGTCTTGTTGATTTTATTTAATTGTGAGTTATTGTATTTTTATTAGCATGTGGAGTCACTTTTATTAATTGTGTTTAACACCCCTCTTAAGTTAATTTAAAAGTGTTTATCTAGTGTTAATTAGGATGTGACAAAAGGGGGAAATAAATGTGAGTTGGTAGCCTTAATGTGTGTTGGTTTGGAATGAATTTAATTTGTTTTGGGTTATGTGTACTCAATATTCCTTGTGAAATTCGGATTTTGACCTTCTAGGCTATTTTGGAGACTTGTGGGACAAGCTTGGCTTGTCCTTCACCTCTTAAATTCACCCACCTACTTAGCCTATGATGTGAGAGACTTATTTTAGGTCATATTTTGTGTTTTAATGAAGGAAAAAGACAATTAATTGCACTTTTCTTACATGGGTATTTAATTTTGTTCTTAAGGGGTGTGGGTTGGGTTGAGTGTGTAAGAGGGTGGTCATTTCCCCAACCACCAATTTATTATGCTTTGGGGTTTGGGTTTGACCTTGGTGATGTGGGGTGGAGAAGAAATGATGTGGCATCCTACATGGAGCCACATCATCTCCTTTCCTATTTTCTATTTATTAGAATTTTTGTGAAGTTTTGGGGTTACTTGCTTGGTTTTGGCTCTCTCATTTTGGAATGCTTGCTTTTTGGAGTGCTTGTTGGAGTTGAAGATTGCTTGGAATTGCTTGAGCTTGGAGGATTTTGGAACTTGCTTGTGGAGTGGATTCTTGCTTATGGCAAGGTAGGGTCTTCGCCTTCCTTTTTGTGTGTTTATGTGTTGAATGAATGTGTTATTGCATGATGTTGTTGGGTAGTGAAATGGCTTTAGGATGTGTATGAGAAAGTGAAATGGGGATAAATTTTGTTGGGAGGCATAAGAGTTTCTCTTGGGTATTTAGGAGGGAGTGGGTTGGGTGCCCCACCTTGTTCTCATCTTGTTATTTTGTTCATTGTGGGAGACATAAGAGAGAGGGAGGCATAAGAGTGAGGGAGGCATAAGAGATATTTTATTTGTAGGGAGGCATAAGAGATTTTGGGGTTGATTGAGTTTTGGAGGTTTTGAGGTGGGCATCCAAACCCTTGGGAGGCACAAGGGTATCCCCATATTCCTTTCTCTACTTGGATTATTTTAGAGCCATTGTTTTGGGAAGTATGTGTATAAAAATGAATGTGTTGTGGTCATTTTCTTGTGTGAATGTTGTTTGAAAGTAAATGTGGAAGCCTTGTATTTGTTTCCATGGTTGTCAAATATTCCATATTGTCTCATTGTTGGGGCTTGAGGGCCAATGAGGAAGTAGGATTCACTTCCTCATTGGAGTATTGGTTGGGTGGAGAGTGTTGCCTACTCCCCATTTTTGGTTGTGTGTTTGATCTTGGAAGAAGGTGGAGCTTAGATGATGAAGACCACCTTGTAGCATTTGGAGAAAGAATCATGAACTCTCTTGTAAATATTTTCCCATGTTGTTTCCATTTTGTATGGAGGGTTTGTAAACTTGTACTTATAAAGTGAAGTTCCTAGTTGTTTTGTTTAACAAAATTGTAATATTATTCCTCATTGTAGTTGAAAGTAAAACCTTGGAAATTATGTCCTCACTTGTTGGAAAGAAATACTATAGATTCTTAAGGAGAACCAAGTTCAAAATAAAGTTTTGCATTGTCTTGTGATCATTATTGTAATATTGGAAAGGATATAAAGTTATAGATATGGTGTTTCCTTCAAAATTTAAACCAAATCTTCACTTGCTTGTATTTCTATTAAGTGATATGGATGAGGTAGTATGAAGGAAATTGTTATAGTGCTTGCTTTAATTAAAAAAGTAATTTGATGTGTTTAAAATTTTATTCTTCCTATTTAAAATGTGGTAAGGAAAGGAATAGTTTAGTTTTGCCTTGTATGGATGAAACCTACTTATAAATTGAACTAGAAGATGTTCCCATTGATCATGACAATCCTTTTATAATCAGGTTGAAGATGTTCCCATCGATCATGAAAATTGTTGAGTGTGCGAACAACACCATGACTAGCACAATAATTTTGTACAATTTTCAATTTTTTTGTGGATGATATGGCTTTACTCCTTGGACCACCATTGAAGAGAGTGTCTCTCTCATTTAGCTTCAATTAGAACAAGTGTGTATGTAGTGCTCCAACGGGTTCTACCCTTTTGTGGGGGAAGGACATTTGATTGGTTTTTTAATATCTCTGCCTATTTGGAAGCCATATCCCCCTGAGGTAAATGGGAATCATCAACATCCACTGTAGAATGCTCTAGATAATTGATCCCATCACTAAAAATATTGCCTGTAGGAGGACAAACAACTTTTACATTGTGTACTTGCATACTTGGAATAAAATCAAGGATAGATGAATTAGTGAAGTAGAAATCATCATCTTGTATTTCATTATCAGAAAGTAATGTTGTATATCTTATAAAGCTAGGCTTCATAGGAGTTGGGTGATACACATGTTTATCCATGAATATGTTTTTAATCATTGTAATAAAAAAACTTGATTTTTCATAACAAAATTTTAATTATAAACTCAAAAGAAAGCAACAAGCTTTAGTAAAATGTAAAACAAATGATAAATAAAAAATTGAGAACATATTCTTGTGAAACAACAATTGCTACAAGTTGTAACAACGTCATATCTAGATTTGGATAGTGTAACAATACATGTAAAAACTTTAAAAATATATGTAAAAACTATAATAATACTCTTTAAAAAGTTATCTTACAAATCGAGAATTTTTTAAAAATCATAGAGGAGGTTTTATTTAAGAAGTCGTGGTGGATGCCACATCGTTATGGCAACAAGTTATAATCTTACATGTGTAGACACCCTAATTTCATATCTATCATAAATCAATTAATTCCCCTTCCTCATTTCCCACAAAAAAACACTTGAATTAATCAAATATAATTTGATTAATTATCCATTTTAAAATCTAAAAATAACTCAATCCTCACCACATGTCATTATTCTCTATGCTTTTCTACTATTGAATTAAAAATTCAAATTCAAATCCTCACCCGATCTTCGTGGTCCTCACTCACATAAAATCCTCCACTTATGAATTAAAAATCTAAAATCAAATCCTCACCTATTCTTCGTGGTCCTCACTCACATAATCTTGCCCACATTTTCAAACCATGATTACTTAAATTACTCTAAGTTAATCACTCCTCCAAGCTATAAATACAACCTTACCCTCCCCTCTGGACACGGAGAATAAACTTGAATGCCTTATCTAAGTTTTTACATCCTTTGAGAAAAGAACATCCTTCTACCTCGTCCTAATGCCCAAATAGCCTCATAATCATTTTTTCCATCTGGTGCAAAGTAATAAGATCGTTGTTACAGGAAGGTCTTGCTCCGTCTTGAAGAAAATCACATACATATCACACAATCGGGGCTCAATCCAAATTTCCTAGTCCATTCTAAGGTTTGCTACGGGCGCAAAGGAGGAGGTATGATTATTGGTATTTTATTTCTTTGTTAGTAGTGCATTTTTCCTAGCTTACATCTTGGCACGCTCAGTTACTTTCGATATGTTACCATTAATTTTCTAATTAGTGGTTTTATTTGTTCTTTATTTATTATTGTTCGTTGTTATTTCATTTTCTGTTCTTATGACCCTCTTTGGTTAACCTTCACGCTTTGGGTAATGTTTTAGTTGTGCGGTGTCTTGTGGTGTATCTGCAGTTATAACAACAATAAAATTATAACGCTCATCCTATCTTTGATCTCCTCGGTGCTTGGTGTTTAGTTCCTAATTACGATTTTTCTATTCACTCACAATCTGTAAAACACATGAACTAGTCATTAGTTTATCATCTTACTTGTAATGGACAACTAATCAAAAAATACATTTATTTATTTACTTTTGCTAAAATAAGCTTTCTTTGTAGGAAGTTAATCATTTTTTTCTTTTATTTTAGTTAATCATTTTGTGATCTAACTCTTTATTTACATTTATTATTCTTTTTAACCTTCTTATCACAAAATTTTAGCTTCTCGGATGAAGTACATAAGTCGAAAAATAAAAAAACTAGCTTTCGAGACATTTTTCTCACGTTCAAAATTTTCATATAGAGTGCGTAGTAGCCCATCTTCCTAAGCCATAACTTTTGCTCCCGAACTTGGAATGACTTCATTTTTTAACGAAAAGGTATCAAAAAGATCTATGTAATTTTAAAATAATTTAGCCTTATAGAAATTTTTTGGTTTCATTTCTTTTAACACTGTCTTTTTAACAAAAACAACAAAATTATAGTTTTTTTAAATTTAAATTTTATTTTATTTAACGTAAACAACCTCACGTGTATGCTCTTTCCTTGCACTTCAAAAGTGATCTTGGAAATCGAAACATAAAAATGCTAACCGGCTCCGCAAATTTTTTTTTTTTTTTTTTAATTTTTTGCCTTATATTTCAATTTTCCACGATGAACACTTCTGGTAACGTTTTCACTTTTCTTTGTCGTTTTCTTTTTGTGAAAACAATCATTATCGCTATTTCACAATCACAATTAATTGTAATAATTATTAACATTTAAAAAAATCTATTCCAATCAGATTGTATCTGCGTATGCTCTTTTCTTACGCCTTCGAGCGATTTGGAAAATAAAAACGCAGTCCAATTTTTTAGTTTCTTGTTCTAACATTACGGATCCTCTAACTTTGTTTTTCAACCGTCATGTCATTATTTTCCTTTGTCATATTATTAATATTTGTTTGGTCGTTCGTTATGTATGCTCTTTTCCCGCGCCTTCGAGTGATCTCAAAAAAATCAAAAACATGACGATCACTTTTCTAACATTTCATTTACGGGATAACTATTAATTTATTTTTTTGTAGGACCGCGTCACTAAAATATTGTAAAAAACACAAACACAAAAACAACAAAAATACCGTAAAAATACCACCATTCAAAGAAAATTGTTGAAACCAAAAAAATTAAGACGCTCAAATTTCTACGCATTATTTTCTATTAGTAATTTATTTCAAGTTAGAAAGAACCTGCGTTTAATCACTTTATCATTTTGTTTTTGCGTGTAGACGAGGTGGATTTCATCACCACCAAAGCTACACCGTTGATGTGGACTTGGTATCACGCACCAACAACATTTACATCTCAGTATTACACTTTGAGACCTAGTCTCATCACAATGTTTCGTATTTACCTCGCCCTTTCTCTTCACTTACGGTAATGCCATCATGCGGCGCATGCGAGTGATGCCTAAATAGATGTAACAACGAAGCTTTCAGGCATCTTCCTGTAAATCTTCGGGAGTTATAAAGACACCATACACATTCATCCCTTCATCACCTTCCACCTTTTCACAAAACCTATTCGGGCGTGGTGATTCACTTCAAACAGGTAAATAAGAATTGGTGAGTCTCCTCCAAAGGCTCTAAAGGCTCCACGTACCAATTTTGTCTCCGTGCAATTAGGTATATCGGACTAGAGTATATCCGGGACACGTCTTTTTAGAGTAATAAGAGTCTACATCTATCACCACCAGCGTTTGTATGATTGCATGAAACAATAATCATTCCCCGAAGTATTTACCTCATAAGACAAAACAATTGGATCCACATGATTGCTTGCTTGTTTGAAAATAAAATAGTTTAGTATTGTTTTATCATAAAACTTGGTGATATCAATGTGTTCATTGTAAAAGTTCAAACCCTAGTTGTGTTCCACAAAAATCGAGCTTCGACCAATTCAATACCAAGTGAAAATATCCAACAACGAAGACCAAAACATTGCACCAATTTTATTAGCTTGCTTCATCTAACAATACATCATCATAGCTTGTCTTGGTATATCCAACTAATATTGAGACTAGTATTCACTCCTCATATCATCAATTGTCAAAACATCCTTCATAGCTTTGCTTACATTATATATCAAACTAATATTGGGTGACTTGTTTGAGTTCACTCATTATTCAGTCTACCATTGTGTTTATCCAAATCATAGCCAACACAAACCCTTTCATAACTCATTTTGAGTTATATCACAACCATATCGCGATTAACCCGCTTTTAGGTTACTCTTCCTTTCAATAGTCGAGCTTGTTTAAGACAAATCTACACAACGTGCAAAAAATTCTCTAATAACTCGCCTCCGAAGTTACATCATCATCGATTGAGATAACTTGTTTGAGTTACTTTCCTTATCGATCATCGCGAGCTTATTCGAGCTAAATCCAAAGTAATCAAGTTCTCATTTCCTCACACCTGTTCAAAAATTTTAGCCACTTTTCAGCTTAATCAGACACATTTCATTATGGTATTCACTCCCAGTCACAATAATGAAAATGACGATGAAGAAGTTGCACAACCAGAAATCACTAATGAAGAACAAAAACAAGTTAATAAGGTGATAGAACAAAACAAAAATGAATATCTCACATTACGCATCCTAGCCATGGGGAAAAAACTACCCACCGACTTTGGGATGGAAAATTTAAACAAACTCATCGACAATGGTGAATCAAGTTATCACAACAAAATACCAAACAATCCAAATGGTTTTTCTGAAGAGTTGTTGATAAAATCCAAGACTTAACAAAGAAACTTAAGGAAGTAATGACTAGAGCCGAAAGATTAAAAGACCTCAATCTATATTTCAATACTCATGACATGTTTGATAAACCATCCTTGCTTCTCCATTCGCACAAGAATGAAAACTTATGAAAGACACCATTTAGGGACTACAAAAACAATCAAAACAATTCAACTTTGAAGAATTGTGTCCTTATCCATTTGATACAGAGATATCACGATTACCATTTCCGTCATCCTTCGAAATCCCTAAGTTTGATAAATACAAAAGTAAAGGTGACCCCCGTGAACATGTCAAGGAATTTTACATGTCATGTCAAGAAGTTACCTATAAAGACATGTACCTTTTTACGATTATTCCCCCAAAGTTTAGGAGGACAGGCTTTAGACTGGTTTTTCCATTTGCCCAAAGGGTCGGTCACGACATTTGCAGACTTATCGGAGAAATTTGTCAAAAAAATTCCTATAACTTAGACTCAGAAATAACCATGCTTGATCTCTGTAACACTAGGCAAAGGCCAAACGAAAACTTTGCCTCCTTTTTACAATGATGGCGAGGAATTGCAAGTCGATTTCCTTGCTCAGTACCCGAGAGACAACTAGTTAGCATTTTTGTTCCTAATCTCAATGTCGAATTATCATTCCACATGCAAATGCATTGTCTAAATAGTTTCGAAGAAGTCATCAAAAAGGGCACACAAATCGAAAAATCCCTCATTTCTAAGGGCTTACTTAAAGCACCCTTTAGGGACCAACCTTATCGAGACACCCCTCAGAACCATGACAAACCTAAATTCTTTAACCGGAATCAAAATATCGTCAACGATGACATTACTAATTCTTGCCATGTCCAAAATGTCTAAAACCATCCCATCAACACATTAAAATTCAAACAACCAATCATTATCCCTAGAAAGGAAGTTTCTTCTCGGATTGATGAAGGCAGATTCACTCCTCTTAGAGAAAGTCTATCTAGTGTATTTCGTCATTTGGCAAATGTCAATATGATTACATATCTCATCGTCAAACCCTTCAAGGACAACCCAAACCAAATTGGTATAAGGACAATTAATATTGTGATTACCATCGCATAAAAGAGCACTCTACGGATCGATGCATCCAACTCCGCCATTACGTCCAAGACACGATTGAACATAGAGACATAGAAGTCGAAAATACTTACGAGAAAAAACACCTAATGAAAAACTTCACATGTTCAAAAATTATTTCCCTAACCACGATAACAATTAAAAAGATAAGGGTCAATCATCAAGCAATATCGAGTATGACTCGACATCTTGACCATAGACTATGACCAAGACTTAGTGGTAACTATAAAGATCGAATTGACTATCAATCACCATTAGGCGAAAAAAAATGTGGGTCCCTACGACAAATAAATCTTCTCCACTTCATCCACCACATCACCTCCTAATCCACCATCTAATTCCGCCGCCAATTCCTCTCAATGACCTCTACGCAATCATTCAATATTGTCAAACAATTAGATAAGACTGCAAAGACAAATTTCCATCATGGAACTACTTAATTCTTCTCCCGCACTACAACGCATCCTTATGCAAACATTGAATAATGCTCGTGTCCCCGAGGACATCAATTCACAACAATTCTAGGCTTTAATCGCACATCTTACAGTCCCCAATCCTATTTTATCTTTTGGTCCCGCTGACCTGCTTAATCCCAACATCGCTAATAATCATTCTTTATACATCGAGGGTTATGTAACTCATCGTAAGATCAAGTGCATCTTAATCGACAATGGATCCGCATTGAATATTTGTTCCATGAAACTTTTACGTTGTCTAGGTTACACTAAAAATGATTTACAAAACAATATCATAACCATTCGTGGGTATGATAATAGTGAAAGAAAGTCTGAAGGCACAATCACGTTGCCTCTCCAAGTTGGACCCATCACCTTAGACATAGTTTGTCATGTGGTGGATGTAGAAGTTACATATAACATTATCGTCGGTGACCATGGATTCATGCCATGAAAGTTGTTCCATCAACATTTCACCAATGTATTAAGTTTCCTCATTTGACAAGGAGTTTACATTACATGTAGATTCCCAACCTTTTGAGTATTGAGATTCCTCGAAGGGACGGTATCGACATGATCATTATTGTCTATCAAGATATAAATATGTTCCACCTCACATAATCCCTAACGAAACATGCATTGATCTTGATATACTTCCTAACAATGATCCAACATCGGCATATCCTAGCCAAAACACATTTTCCAATCCATTATTTTCCGTTAGTCAACCATCTTCCACCAGGTCCTCCCGCAAATCAATCTTCTTCCACTAATCAAGCTTCTTCTTCCAACAACAATTATTCTTCCACCACACCATCTTCTTCCTCACCTAGCCAACCTTCTTCATCCAACCACACCTCTTCCATTAAGATACCTCCTCCTGTGAATAACCAAACTTCATCCTTCAATCCACCCCCTTCTTCTTATAACCCATTCTCTTCATCTTTTAAAACTACCAAACTGACTTCCCCACCACATGAGGTACCTATTGGTCCCCCATCCCACACATTTAAAATCATTGACACATGATGCGGTGAATATCAATTTCAAAAGATGGTAGACTCCTTTTATATCAACAAATCCCCACATAGCTACGGAAAACCTAACGCTCCACATCTGAGAATCCATCCCACTTACCAAATGGGACAGTCAGTTTGGAAAAAGTTTGGTTATCTTGACAATGAACATATTCCAAGTTCTTCAGGATCTTGGTTATATAATGACGACTTTGCTCCATGTTATGAGTCCCCTCAATTTACCAAAGCTCACCGAATAATGAAAAACATGCGATGGAAGGGTAAATGACTCGCCCAAATGAACAAGGTCGTTTAGACCCGATAAATTACACTCAACATTACGGTAAATATGGTCCAGGTTTCAAGGTGTTTGATGTTGCTCCCATAATAATTTCAAGTGACAATGATGACACCAGTTCTGATAATGACATCAGGTCTCCATGTAGTCTTTTTGAGGACCTTGCTTTGAAACACATCTTTACTTTGAACATTTATCTATTAATATCATTAATTTTGAGCTTACACATCCGAGTCTCATAGACCATGGCCAACCACATCATGCGGCCATGGACATGTTCCAAAATGATGAAGCCATCGAAGAATTCCTTGGAACTCGTGACCAAATCCCTACTTCCGACCATAGAAAAGGATTTGAAATCAATCTAAATGAATCGGCCTATTTTGGCGAAGAGATAAAATATTCGATCCTTCACCCTTAGAAAATTTGGATCAGAAGCACAAACAAAGGATTTCCCATAGTCAAAATCTCACCGCCACCCTATCCAACAAACATGTCAATAAAAAATCCCAACATTACACACCAAAATCTTGTACCAACTCACCTAAAACACCCGACACCGATGACCTACATCAACCATTAGCATCATTCTCTCGAAAAGGATACATCTAAAATGCTTGTAGAAGAAACAAAAGACATAAACATTGGCACCACCGAACAGCCAAAATTTTTACAACTTGGCATTAGTTTGTCTGACCAAGAATGCATGGAATTCACAACACTCCTTATTGAATTCCAAGATATATTTGCATGGACATATAAGGACATGCCAGGCCTGGACCCATCTCTTGTAGTACACCATCTTGTGGTACATCCGGATGCAAAACCTGTAAAGCAAAAACTACACAAAATGCATCCCTAAGTTACATTGTTTGTCAAAGCCAAACTCGAGAAACTCTTGGAAGACGACTTTATCAAACTTATTGATTATTCAGCATGGATATCTAACATAGTTCTCGTTGTTAAGAAAACTCCCGGCATCAAAATATGCACGAGAATTTCGCGACATCAACAAGGATTATCCCAAAGATGACTTTCCTTGCCAAATATAGACATGATTGTTGATTCTATAAAGCAGGCCATGAAATGCTCTCTTTAATGGATAGATTCTCTGGTTACAATCAAATATGTATTGCGAATGAGATCAACATAAACGACATTTACTACACCATGGGGCACCTTCGTTATAAGGTCATGCCTTTCGGCTTGAAAAATATTGGTGTCACCTATCAACGAAAGCATGATTTGTCATCTTCCATGACATGTTACATGATATCATGGAAGATTATGTTAATGATATATTAGCAAAATCTAAAACACAAATAGGGAATCCCGGTGTGTTGAGGCGTATTTTTATAGATTACGTGAGTATAAGGTTCGTCTTAACCCAAAGAAATGTGTGTTTTGAGTAACCTATGGTAAATTATTAGGGTTTATTGTCTCACAAAGAGGCATAGAAGTGGATCCTTACCAAAGTCAAAGCCATTATGGAAATGCCTCCTCAAAACCTAAAACAATTACGCAGTCTTCAGGGAAAAATACAATCTATTCAAGAGTTTCATATCACAGTTGGTGATAAGTGCCATCACTTCAACCAGTTACTCAAGAAAGATGCACAATTTCAATGGAACCACGATTTCCAAGACTCTTTTTCTAAGCTAAAAGAATACCTCTCTAGTCCACATGTTCTTATGTCACTAGTTGTTGATAAACCCATGTTGCTTTATACATCTGCCACTGAACATGCCATAGGAGCTCTACTAGCACAACATAATGATCAAGCAAAAGAACAGGTTGTATATTACCTTAGTCGAACACTTATTGAGCATGAAGTATGTTATTCCCAAATCGAAAAAGTATGCTTAGCAGTCACCTTTGCATTCCATAAGTTACATCATTACTTGCTCAATCACACAACTAAGTTGATTGCCAAAATTGATCCTCTCAAGTATTTGTTGTCCAGACCCATTCTCATGGGAAGAATGTCTAGTTGGGTCGTATTACTTAGTGAATTCGATGTTGAATTTTTTTCGCAGAAAGAAATTAAAGGACAAACCCTTAGACCAAATTACCGAGGCACACCCCTTCCCGCACGAATCACTTCGAGTTCTCTTTTCTTGATGAAGATATCACGCCACTGACTCTATTTTTAACAAATCTTGTAATCTCCATGACTCGGGGCTAAATGGTATTTTGCTTATCACACCCAGCGGACATGTTATCCCCAAATCATTTCGCTTAGCATTCCCATGTACCAACAATATCGCAGAATATGAAGCTCTCATCGCAGGATTAAAACTGGCTATATCTTGGAATCTTACATAATTAGTTGTATTTGGTGATTCTTTACTTATCATCAATGAGTTACCGATGAATACCAAGTCAAGGATGAAAAACTTATCCCATATAAACGCATGGTGGATAGTCTTTGAAGCTATTTTCGATTAATTAGCTTTGATCAAATCCCCAGAATTCGTAATAAATCTGCCGACGCTATGACAACCATCGATCCCTATTAGAAATCGCATCTAGTCAACCCCAGGCACATTTTCTCGTAGAACATCTCTTAATGTCTGCCTATGATCTTCCTGAAAACACTATGGTATGTGAGATCGTGGGTCCAAATAACCCTTAGTACCACGATCTTTATACCTTCATTTGTGATAAAACATTTCCTACCGACATGAAACCAATGCATAAACGTGCTTTAGCACAACGTGCTTCTCGTTACACTATTTTAGCAGAAACTCTTTATAAACGAGGATATGATGGCACCTTGCTCCGATGTCTTAATCAGGAAGAAGCCTTGAGTTTCTTAGCTAAAGTCCATTCTGGTATCTGTGGAGCACACATGAATGGTATAGCCTTAGCCAAGAAAATCTTGCGAGTTGGATATTATTGGCCCACCATGGAAAGTGACACATGTCGGTTGTCAAACGTTGTCAAAGCATGTCAAAAGCATGGAAATATTATCCATGTACCTTCCCAAGCATTACAATCGATAACCACACCATGGCCTTTCTCTCAATGGGGACTTGACCTCATTGGTAAAATCATACCAACATCGTCTGATGGACATAAGTTCATCATTACCACTATTGATTACTTCACTAAATGGGTGGAAGCTATGCCTCTCACTTATGTTACCGGTAGCCAAATATCAAAATTTATTTTTAATAATCTCATCTGTCGATTTGGTATTCCATCCGCTGTCGCAGAGATAATGGAAAATCATTTAAAAACCAGGATGTAAAAGAACTAGCCCAACGTTTTTACATCAAACTTAAATGGTCCATTCCATACTACCCTCGGGGTAATGGTTAAGCGGAAGCAACCAATAAGACCTTAAAATCCATCATGGAAAAAATTGTCAACACCCATGGACGTAATTAGCATACTCAAATTTACCCCGCTTTTTGGGCTTACTTTGTATATCTTACCGCATGCCTACCGGAGTGACCCCATTTTCCCTTATTTATGGTTGTGAAGCCATTTTACCTATTGAGATTGAAATCCCATCCTTGAGGATCTCCCTTAAAGATATAATTAATGAGGATGAATACCGACAATCACGACTTCAAGAGTTTGAGCTTCTTGATGACAAACGACTTAATGCTCTTAATCATCTTCAAGTCTATCAAAACCGACTGCAACGTAGTTATCATAAAAAGGTAAGACCTAGAGAATTTGAAATTGGTGACCTCGTTTTAAAATAAAATCAAAAGAATACCACTAAAGAACGAGAAAAACAAAAAAAAATTGAGCCTAATTGGTTAGGACCCTATGTAATTACAACTAAATTTAGCTATGGAGCCTATAAATTAGCCACGAAAGATGGTCAAGATCTTGATGAACCAATAAATGCGGTTTATTTAAAAAGATTTTATCCTTAAGATGTTCACTATTCTGAAAACAACGTATACATTGTTCCTTCGTATTGTTTATCTCTCGAATAATTTAAATTTATTCATTTCCATTGCAAATATTTTCTTTATCAAAATCATATCTTCATATTTATCATCATGAGACAAAAAGCAATATATATCCTATTAAGTTTTTAGGTATCATATTTCTTCAATATCTCCCATTTTCATTGCTTTCACCTATGGTCATACACTAAGCTTACCGATAGTAATATATTCCCTTTAAAGACATTCTCTCTTTCATAACAAAGCTCTAAACTTCTTTACCCAATTCATTTGGTCTTCCACTCAGTCTTCGGTGTTGAACCCTCGCGTCCTACTAGTCGTGTGGGGCTGAGATTGGGAGCAGACGTTCCTTCCCAAATACAAAGCGCTATTGTAAAATTCATCAATTCAATAACTTATGAATAATTCATCGTCACATATTTCGTCCTTCATAGTCTTTGGTGTTGAGCCCACACTTCTTCTGGTAGTGTGAGACTAGGAATAGAGGAAGGTGCCCTTACTTGTCTACGCTTGTCTTTAGTGATAAACCCTTGCCTTTTACAAGTGGCATGGGGCAAAACATAGAGGTCATTCTCATAAAAGCATAAAAACATTGCAAAACATTCAAAAACAAAACAAAACAAAAAAAAAAAAAGACAAAAAGGAATTCACTTGCCTATATTTTGCCTTCGGTGATGAACCCTTGCTTCTCACTAGTAACATGGGGCAAAGCATAGGGAGTCATTTCAAAAATACAAAATCTTACAATGCTTTCAGAAATTATAGAATCCTCAAAGAAGTAATTTAGATGCCTAAGTGAAAAGAGAATTATCTCTTCCCCTCATATCTTACCAATCAATGCAGCCACATAACTGCTCTAAGCCTAGCACATGACTCATAAAGTGAAATCCATTTTTGAAACCGGTTTCGATCTCACAGTTATGAAAAATGGAGTCACAATTTCCCAAAGGGATTGTTGTTAGCATTTGTCTTTATATTCATTATTTATCTCTTATGTCCTTCTTGATTTTCAAAGTGATGAGCCCACACATCTTACTAGTTGTGTGGAGTCGAATGGAGTTGGACTTCTTTTCATCATATCATCACCACCATATCCCCGCCAATGGAAAGAAAATTTGTGTTATTTCGAGCATAATTTACCACACGGAACACGGTACATATGGATAATATCTTAATTTATCACCTCTCAAAAATAAGTTTGCACTTTGGTCCATAAATTGCCAATCACAAAGTGTCAAAATCTACAAACATTTCTACCACACACGTGTTTGCCATTATTGTGAACATTCCTCTATCATTCTTTCATCATCATCTTCTATTCCCACGCTAATAATTGTAAGTGGGCTTTCCTAAAATCATCAATCCTCATTCTCGCACGACCTCATTCACTTTCTTGAACCTTCTAGAGTTTCCCTTCATTCCTTTCCTCCTCTAAGCCCACCACTCATTGTAAGGGAGCTTTCCCTAACGTCCCTTTGTTGGTGTTACCCTTTCCAATCCTCGTTACCTTTCCCCTTTTCTTTATTTTTCTCTCACCCTTCCCCACTACTCATTGTAGGGGGCTTTCCATAACGCCCTCATTGGCGTTGCCTCTTATCCCCCATTATCTTTTCTCTCCTATTCTTTTCCATCAATCCCACTCTTTCTTGTCCCTTCACCCTCTTGATATCTTTACTTGTCTTTATCATACATCCTTTGTCTATTTTTCGTAGTCCTAATATCCTCATTTCATGCAACTCCGATCTCTTTTGATCGATGTCATTCCTCCCCTCTTTATTCTCTTTACATTCCTTATATTGTTCCCTTTTCACTTATTATCCCCTTTTTGTATTCCTTTCCTTCTACATCATTTTATTTGTTATCCTCTTCTCTCTCCCACTCCTTATCTTATTTCCCTTCCCCGTATTGTCTTCTTCCCCTTTTTCCATCACGTTTCCTCCTTACTTCCCCATCGATAACCCGGCTCTTGACATTGTCCTGTCTTTTTTATCACACCACCCTCCACATGCATCTCCATACGGTTTGCTCCATATTATTTTCCTTGGTCTTTCTCGCCATGACACGATTCCTTGATATTCTCACCGTATTCACTCTATCTTCTTTTCTCTCCCCTAATTTTCACGTTTCTTCCGACCACATCTTCTTTTCTCTACCACCGCTATCTTTTCGTTCATTCTCGTATCTATTTCTCTTCTTTTCTCTACTCTTTTTCACACTTTCCTCGCCCCTCATAGTTTCTTTTTTCTCCGTTCTACTTCTTCTTTCGTCCTCTTTCCATTTTCGTCCATTTCACCCCCTACTCCCACCTCGTTTTCTCCTTCTTATTTATCCTTTCCTATTTCCTACTTTTCTTAACTCTATCATTTCTTTCACTTTCACTTTCACGCATCCCTCTTTATTATCTCTGTTGCTTCCTTCATTTGGCACATCTCTCTATTTCATCCCTTCACCCTCTACTCTGTCATTTTCCTGTTTTTGCCTTGTTTGTCCTTCATCATTTCCTTCTTCCCCTATCATCCCTCTCTCTTATTTCTACCTCTTTCATTCATTTTTTCCCTTCCCTATCTCCCTTACTCTTCTCATAATCAACCCCCAATCCTATCCATTCCCTTTTCTCTTTCCCACACACCTCACACCTAGCATTCAAGGCCGATTGAATCCTTTCTCCATTTGCGTCGTGTGGTCATTCCAGTCTCTTCCACTCCATTATCGTCCTCTTCTCCGTAGAATTCATTTCTCTTCTTTTCGAGAGTTCTATCGTATATTCCATTCTCATCAGCCTCCTCTCGAGGGGGCATCATCACATCTATCCATAATCACATCTTCTCATGAAATTTTTGTCTTAGAGGATACTATGACATCCGTCACTCACCACTTTCTATTCTCTCCAACAAACATTCGCTCTACCTTTTGCTTAAGAAAAGTAGATTGAATTATTTTCCCATTCCATCTACACTCTTTGGAAGGACACTACTTTCATAGTACCTTCCAAAGAGGGGCAAACGTGAGACACCTTAATTTCACATCCGTCCTAAATCAATTAATTCCCTTCCTCATTTCTCACAAAAATACACTTCAATTAATTAAATATAATTTGATTAATTATCCATTTCAAAATCTAAAAGATAACCCAATCCTCACCACATATTATTATTCTCCATGTTTTTCTACTATTGAATTAAAAATTCAAATTCAAATCCTCACCCACTCTTCGTGGTCACCATTCACCTAAAATCCTCCATTTATGAATTAAAAATCTAAAATCAAATCCTCACCCATTCTTTTCAGGCCCCCACTCACATAATCTTGCCCACATTTTCAAACCATGATTACTTAAATTACTCTAAGTTAATCACTCCCCAGTTTATAAATGCAACCTTACCCTTCCCCTCTAAGGACACGGAGAATAAGCTTGAATGCCCTATCTAAGTTCTTGCATCCTTTGAGCGAAACAACATCCTTCGCCCTCGTCTAATGCTCAAATAGCCTCATAATCTTTTTTTTTCCATCTCAGTGCGCAGTAAGAGGATCATTGTTCTGAAGGTCTTGCTCCGTCTTGAAGAAAAACACCTACATATCACACAATCATGGGGTTGATCAAGTTTCCTGGCCCATTCTCGAGATTTCTTTATGGGACGCGAAGAAGGAGGTATGATTATTGGTATTTTACTTCCTTGTTAGTAGTGCATTTTTCATATCTTACAACACGCAACCCAACAAAATCATGCTTACTAGGAATATGTTATGTGTTATGGACCATTAAACCTAGAAGGGTAGAACAATCTCAAATAAGTTTGCAAACAATAAACACAAGCTATGTACTTCTTGTTTTTAAGTCTAAATTTAACATTTTCACATTGACAACAACTCCAAACACAATCGATTAAGGAAAATGCAATCAATATGGAAGAAAATAAAAAAAAATTGAATTTCAATTAAACCATGTTTTGCATGCAAATTCAGATATCATTAAATAAAAGAAAAAAATTAGTCATTATCTGCATAGCATTTTAATTCATAACAAGGGCAAATCTTCAAATATCATATTGTTTCTGCACATTCCTAAAAATATAAATATGCACTATTACGAAGAACAGAGCGAGGGAAAAAACCATTCGATTGTATCTATCTCGATTCTCCACTTTCTGGATTTGTCGACTCCTTGATGTGCAATAGATCCTTGTTGTCGAAATAAAATAAAAAGGATGCAAACATATTAATAATTCTGTGATGCGCTACCAAACAAATTTGTGGAGGAAGAAGGTGATTTGGAGGAAAACACTCATGCAATATTTTGTTGACACCTTGCGAAAAAAGTGGAATTTAGGTTGTGGAATTTTTCAGCCCCCCACCAATTTCCATCGCTGAAAGAGTCTCATTTCTGCGGGTGTTGCTCCATATTTGCAAGTAAAGATTCTCTTTTATGTTGTGGCCATAACAAGAAAATGTGCATGGGACCACCAAACTACAGAGAAACATTGCAGTTGCCCCCACATGGGACCACTGCCTAAGACTAGTTCTTCGGTTGAAACGGTCACCCCTCTTTATTTGTTTTCTCAAGTGACATCCATTATTCTCGATCATATTTTAAAGATGTAAACAATCTTGATAGTTTTATTTTTAAGTCAAATATTTTTATCTATTAGATAAGGTAATAACGTTGGATTATGGTTCCAAAGGGCCTTACAAAAATATATCGTGAGAAGATACCAGGGGCAAAACAGAACAAGGTCAACAATAGGTTAAACAAACTTAACCTAATATCTGGCCCCAAACAAAGACATGGCCACAACCAACAAACCAAACCAAAGCTGGAAAATGCCCCAAAATAAGATAGAAACCTCCTAATCCCGAGAAAACAAAAAAGGCCGCAAAAAGTCAGCCCACATTTCAGAAGTCTTTATACTGCCCCAAATTAAGCTTAGCCTTCATATGCCTAGGCGAGCCAACATCCTAGTTATCATGACCCTTTCTCTTTTCTCCCTGATTGGCTGAGGACACTTTTCAACCTCCATCGAATCCTCATCATCGAATCTGCTAAGGCCTGACTTAAGCATGTGTCTCTTTCGTCCCTACTCCAACTGCTCCAATTTGTCCTACAAAATCACCACCACTTGCTTTAAATGGTTGAAATCATCTTTGAGGGTGTAATGAAGTCTGCAGATACCCTTGGAGGCCGCGATACACTCCTTCAAACTGTCGTCCAATTCCAAACCCGCCCCCCAACGATTCCACATTCTTCTCAACCTATTCGAATCAAAGATTAACCTTCTCCAGAGCCAAACCCCAATTCTTGACCTCCAAATTATCTTTCCCTTTAGAGGAGCTCTCCCCCTGCATGCCCGAAAGAGTCACCGCCGCCACCTGACAATCTTTCCTTTCCCCATCAATATCACTCTGTTTGATCCTCCGTAACCTAGACATACGCTCTTCCAAAGTGTAATTATAATCCGAATCAGCCGAACTAGGCGAAGCTTTAGTGTGAGCATGATAGGCTTACCATGCCGAAAAAGGAGCAAGATAAGCCCATGATGTAGAGGGGTCTCAACCTTTCCATCCTTAAACTCTTTAATGGAAGTGACAAAGACATGAAGAGGAAGAACAAAAGGCTCATGTCCACATTATGTCTAAACATGTTCAACATCAACAGATGATGAGTGTAGATTTTTCTAAACTTACCTTCAAGCGTGATATACCACATAATATGCAAGCACACAGTATTCCAGATACCCGAAATGCAATAACGTGTTATGCCATCCACAAGGAAATAGACTTTCTCATTACCAGTAAAGAAAGTCTGAATCTCACGATTCCTACGTGTTCTATCTTTAAAAATCTTCAGCCCATGCATCTAAATACTCAAGGCCACAGAAAAAGAATGTTCAGACACCAGAATTTCCATCCCTCTAATTTCCACCCACCTATTCTTCTAGGCCCTAGAAAATTCCAGCGCCAGAAAGGGGTCTGAACCCGTAAGCTGAGAGATGAAATTTCTGAAGCCACTATTTCTCAAAATCCGTCAGAGCAACGGGTTCACCTTAAGCACACCAAAAGAAGAGGGTTCAGTTCATAATCTTCCTCCTCCCATGATCTTAATCTCAAAATGAAACATGGGCTAGTAATGATGGTAAAAACTTTTTCCCAAAAATTAATAGCAACATTTCCCAACTGGTCGCATGTGTCAAGAACCCTTCTCCTCGTGCTACCATGAATGAAATAAATCAAGGCCGAGAGAGGGATGAAGTGGCCTCTCAAATCAATGCATTCCTTTTTCATCATTAATTAGGGTGTTAAGCCTGTTGGGGTACTCATCTGCCTCCGTCCAAACCTTTAACTCATTACTACACACTCCCATGTTGGCAAGGACATCAACACATTTATTACCACCCCTAAGGGTATGAAGGATAACAAAATTATCAAGAAATTTCAGCAACTCCTTCAATTATGGATCATTTTACCCTTCAAAATACAAATAATATAGAGGGAATCTCCTTCAATTTGAACTCTTCTCGAAACCTCTCCTTAACTAAAAACTTGATTTACCGGAAGGAGGCCATGGCTTCAACATAATTAGCACAAACTTAAAAACACCCGAGTTGTAATGTCCCTTTTTAGGGCTGAAACTGAAAAACAAGGAATTAGCACAAACCCCAATCTGATTTAAATATGTTTTTGGACCAGCAAACTGAAAATTAAATCAGTACGGAACAATGGTTTAATTTTTGGAACAACGGTCTGATTTTTGGAACAATAGCTTGTAAAACACAAGATTTCACCCAAATATCACCCTACAACTCATCCACAATATTTATAGACCTTTTAGGAATACTTTAGAACAATTTCACCATGAAAATCAATCAACTACTCAGCTGGAAAATTATTTTATGAACAACAAAAGTACAACTAAGAGAAATAATCAAAATGGAGGTTTCCAAACCCCAACAATAACCAAATATGAATGATTTCAGCCTTATAAATTATGCCAAGTCTGAATATCAAATAATAAATGAGTGTCGTGCCCTAGAAGGCACTTAAAATGACTTCAACCCTAGTCGCTCCCTAGGAGAGGGACTCCAAATCATGCAAAAGCTCTTTGTAGGTCTTCTTCTTGATGCCCTAGATAAAAACCAGCAAGAGGATCTTCAATATTCTCCTTCACACCACCCAATTTGGAGAGTTTTCGTTCTCCAAATGCCACAAGGAAGGTTGTCGTCCTCCTTGGATGCCACACTATGGATTTTCGCCCTTAGTGGAGTTGGAAATAGAGCAAACAGCCCTAGAGTCCAAATAGATAAAGTATATATGCCAAAAGTGATGTGCAAATGAGCCCCTAAGACTCCTCTTATACCCTTTGGTTGGCACCAAGAGTCATAAGGTGTAGACTGACCTCTTAAGCTTGCTTTATCTTCTATTTCCATGTTGGAAACTTTCCAACCTTGCTGACCTCTTAATGAGCTTTACTTTATCTTTTAATTTCATGTTGGGAGCATTATAATCCCAGCCGACCTGCCTTAGGGAGTAAAACACCAAAGAAAAACATTAATAACAATAAAAGAAAATAAAAACGAAACCCAAGGACTTCCCTTGTGCAATTCCTTCTTGGCCATGGGAAGAGAAATGACAAGAAGTCTTCAATTGGTGCTAGTTTGAAAAAGGGGACATTACAATCCTCCCTTCCCAAAATTGTTTTCCCTCAAGCAATTGCAAGCTTATATGTCTAAGTATCATCATATCAAGGTGAAGGAACATGTTGTAGTGCTCCCATAATCTGGATCTCATGCTTGTCAAATGAAGGAGCTTAAACCCAAACAAACTCATACCTTTGTTGCCCTCCTCTTCATTGAAATCCTCTTTATCTCCCTTTTCAAAAACAACAGTGACATCTCCTTCTTTGGCATGCTCGCTATGTGTCAAAATCCTTCCAAATGCTATAGTTTTCATCCTAGAGCAAGGAACAGATGAATAGTCAGTTGGACCAGCTATTCCTCTTATCACAAGACTCAAATCAGATTGTGGATAGGCTGGAAACAATTCACCACAACCATAAATCTCATGGAATCTTATCCAATTCAATGCTATCAAATCTGATTTGTTTCTTCCTTTCAGCTGTAGCCTTCTTCCCATATCAACCCATGATGGAATTTCCTTTGAAAATATAAGTTCATAGCTGTTCATGACTGCTAATGGCAGTCCCAAATCTGATTCTTGCATGTTCAACCTTAAGACAATGGTATAACAACTATCAAACTGAAATCTTATGAAAAAGGCAAATTCATGAGTAGTGTAGGGACTGAAAATTGTCTTACATAAGCTGGAAAATGAAGATCAACAAGTCTATGGTTGAAATCAGCAGACATATTGGCCCTTAACTCAAGATTCTTGCAACCCATCCTTGTCCCAACTTGGCGTGGAAGATGGCTTTCAACAAGAAAGCTCCAATTTGCTCTTAATTCTTCAAGTGTTCCCCACATGGAGGTAATATTGTGCATGCCTAGAACCAACCGAAAATTATCACCATGAAGCACCTTACCCAAGAGTAGACCCTTGCTAGCCTCTATGCATTGAGTGCCTTGAAGATAGGCCTCTTCCTTCTTCATGCTAGCCATGCTTGGAAGCATTCTTCTTCCCTTTATCATAACATTTCAAAATAAGTTAAAAAAAAACACATACCAAAACTTATGCTTGCCTCACCAATGGGGTTTGGGTGGATCGGTTAAGACCCATTTTTGTTGTGTCCAGATCCACCATGAGTTGAAATCTTGTTGGTGATCCCCTTGAGGTGGTTCATTGGTAGTGGCGGGTGTTGCATCATCGATAGGTTGTGGCGGTTTATTGGTGGTGGTGGTTCTGAGTCATCACCGATGGTTGCGACTAGTGGTTCTTCTCGGCGGTGGTGGGATTTACATCATCGGCATTGGCGATGGGTGGTGGCTCTAAAAACGACGGTGGCAGAAATAAATTGCATCGTCTTCCTTAATTGTAATATCTTGCTTGGACATTGGCATTTTTAGGGAGGGGACCATAAGAACCCTCCAGCATTTCAAAGTCAAAAGCATTTAATGATCTAAAATAAAAACTTATGCTCACCTCTTTTGGATGGTTGTTACCTTGCTGATTTGGGTTTGGATCAAAACTTATGAGTGCTGGTATGTAAGTATAACAACCATACTTTGCCTGGAATTTCGTCCCAAACAATACCAAATATGTTGGAACATTGGCCTTAATTGTTCTCAATGAGTGAACCCTCTTACACACAATTTCAAATGAAAAGAATGTCTTCAAACCTGCCCCTCTATTGCTGTCCCAAGAAGATATGCACAACCCAACAAATGAAATTGGGAAAAACATCTCATCACAGTTGTAGCATTGCATTTCATTACTCAAATTCAGAATTGTAGTGGCCAACAAACATCT
Source organism: Taxus wallichiana var. yunnanensis (assembly GCA_018340775.1). Classification (NCBI taxonomy): domain Eukaryota; kingdom Viridiplantae; phylum Streptophyta; class Pinopsida; order Cupressales; family Taxaceae; genus Taxus; species Taxus wallichiana. The sequence continues at coordinate 81,985,170 of CM031234.1, forward strand.
TGTGAGAGTTACCCTTACCTTGTCAATGTCACTAGAAGAAGAGCACCACTTCCTTGTGATCGAAATCCACTTGGTGGTTGCAAATAGAATGTGGAACCAGCTGGAAATAACAGCCACAAGATCTAAAACAGCTCCCATAATGATTTGGGGTTCATGATCCACATTTTCCAAACTCATCTCATTCATGTTAGAAAGATGACTTACACCCCAAAGCTCCCATGGAATCCATGTCTCATTAAGCCTTCTTGCTAGGTGTGTTTTAGAGATCCAATCCCAAACAATAGCATGATTTATTACTCCACCTTGGTTCATGAAAACTGAATTATTGCATACCTTGTAGCAAGCTGAATTTATATTTTCAGTGGATGCATTATCCATCACCTTCACATACATCCAAAAGTGGCAATCTTGAAAGTAACTTGAGTCCCACAAAACCATAGCAAGATGTTTCATACAATCTTGAAAATAACATCTAGTTTTCTCACCATCTTTACACCTTAGGTATTCAGCTAGAAGTATCTTCTTTTGTCCATTCCCTACGATCTTGTCTTCATGTGTGTTACTAAGTTCCCAAGAGTGTTCTATTAACCGAAACATTGATCCTTCACCATGTGGTTAGAATGCACAACAAACCCTCTATGATTGCTCATAAGTTTCCTTTTAATACAAGTGCAAGAAATGATAGTTACCTTGATCTTCCAAAGACTACCCATGCCAAAAGAATCTTGGCCTTGAATAGAAGAAACAACATGCCCATAGTTGTCTCTAGCATGCTCCTTAGTGTATTTCCCATGATGAAAAAAATATGGCAGCGATATAGGAGGAAACAAAAATTAGAAATATGGTCATCATGATCATACCTTGGGCTGCCCACAAGGAGCTCACCCTCCTTTGCCTTTGCTCCTTCAACAACTAAAGATCTTTCCGCCTTGACTCCTTCCATATTTTCTTGACACATGTATGGAACATCATCATGGTTCCCATTGAAGTCAAGAACACCGTCAATTTGCTTCTTATTGATTGCTGTTCGGAAATTCCAACAAGGTGATTATCATCAATATCAACCAAAAATTTGGCTTCAACCACCAAATTCTCTCCACAATTTTGCAAATCGAAAATTTATTTTTTCCTTGGCTCATGCTCCATGAATTCTTCCTCTTTCTTCGGAGATTTTGTTGCATCAAAAACCTCTTTTGGTTCTTCATCTAGCAACACCTTTCCATGTCCTTCAATGTGGTCTTCTTGGGACTCCACCTCAAAACCCTCTTGCAGATCTGATTTTTCTTTTTCTTCTTTCAAGAGAAACCCCTTTAGGTTTGGCTCCTTGGCAAATTCTTGTGGTCTAGGGTTTAACCCTAGCATCTTCATCCATGTTCTGGTTGTCCCTTTGTTGGAGCCATCAAATGTAGAGAAAGACATCTTGCCCAACACATTTTGTACCTCTTTTGGTGGCGCATTTTGTCTTGGCTCCGGCTTAGACCTTCCTTTGCTTACCCCAATGAACTCGGCAAGTGAAATTGCCTCCTCGTATCTCCCTTGGAAGTGCCATGTATTCCTCATAGCTTGCCGCAATGCTTTGCCCCATAGAGGGCCTTGTTCCCACCTCCGGAAGGGTTTCTTCCCTTGGAAGGAAAGAAGGCCTAGTGGCTGATCCATGAGCTGATCCAAAGGGCTTCCATGAAGTATTTGCTCTGGATGAGCTTCCTTCTCCATTATGAACCCTAGGTTCATGAACTCTCTGAAGGGTTAGGGCTAGCAAGTCCATAGTGTCCGCCAATCTCACTTTCCCTTCAATGAGCTTGTCGATCTTGGCTTCCTGTGGATCTTGGCGAGCCATACTCTCTTCTTCTCTTGGCTGGTCTGATTTATTTTCTCTCCTTTGATAGCAATTGAAACCCTTGTTTCCTTCTTGCATGAAACCCTTAGGATGGGAAGACCGAAGCTCTGATACCACTTGTAATGTCCCTTTCTAGGGCTGAAACTGAAAAACAAGGAATTAGCACAAACCCCAATCTGATTTAAATCTGATTTTTGGACCAACAAACTGAAAAATTAAATCAGTACGGAACAACGGTCTGATTTTTGGAACAACTTGTAAAACACAAGATTTCACCCAAATATCACCCTAAACTCATCCACAATATTTATAGACCTTTTAGGAATACTTTAGAACAATTTCACCATGAAAATCAATCAACTACTCAGCTGAAAATTATTTTATGAACAGAAGTACATCTAAAGAATAATCAAAATCCAAACCCCAACAATAACCAAATATGAATGATTTCAGCCTTATAAATTATGCCAAGTCTGAATATCAAATAATAAATGAGTGTCGTGCCCTAGAAGGCACTTAAAATGACTTCAACCCTAGTCGCTCCCTAGGAGAGGGACTCCAAATCATGCAAAAGCTCTTTGTAGGTCTTCTTCTTGATGCCCTAGATAAAACCAGCAAGAGGATCTTCAATATTCTCCTTCACACCACCCAATTTGATTTTCCTCCAAATGCCACAAGGAAGGTTGTTGTCCTCCTTGGATGCCACACTATGGATTTTCGCCCTTAGTGGAGTTGGAAATAGAGAAAACAACCCTAGAGTCCAAATAGATAAAGTATATATGCCAAAAGTGATGTGCAAATGAGCCCCTAAGACTCCTCTTATACCCTTTGGTTGGCGCCAAGAGTCATAAGGTGTAGACCGACCTCTTAAGCTTGCTTTATCTTCTATTTCCATGTTGGAAACTTCCCAACCTTGCCAACCTCTTAATGAGCTTTACTTTATCTTTTAATTTCATGTTGGGAGCATTATAATCCCAGCCGACCTGCCTTAGGGAGTAAAACACCAAAGAAAAACATTAATAACAATAAAATAAAATAAAAACGAAACCCAAGGACTTCCTTGTGCAATTCCTTCTTGGCCACGGGAAGAGAAATGGCAAGAAGTCATCTCAAAATATCCAAAGAAAATCAAGTATGGACACTACTGATTTTGTAAGTATAACAAAATGTAATCGCCTAGCTCAATTCATTACAACATATTGATTTGGTGGTAAGATTTTGGACTAATTTATACAATTTTGAAAGGTCAATGCTGGTGGCATCGAATATATGGGTATTGATAGGGTGCTAATGCTAAACACACACATTGAATTGAACAACAAATAGAAGTCTTAAATGAGGATATCTAAATAAAAGTTGGTGCAAACAAATGAATAAATCAATGAAGAATAATTTGACATGTTGCTGCTCAAAATATGTATCCAATATATTATCATAATGACTAATACCAATTCATTCAAGTGAATGTTAATACCAATTCATTCAATTGAATGTTAATACCAATTCATTCAAGTGAATGTTGTATTAAAATAATACAAAAAGTATGGAGTTGCATGTTTAAATTGATAACATTAAAAAGGGAAAAACATGAAAGAGAACACCACATAGGGAGCGTGAAGAAGAAAAGTAAAAGAGACTGAAAGAGATTAGTTGTTTCCTATTTATTCAGTTATAAGACATGCAACCATTGTCTTCTGCACTACCAATAATGGATGCAAACCAATTCTGATTCAATTATTGAGAAGGTTGACATTCTACATTTGATGGATTGTAAAGCCTTATGTTTCAGAGAAGGTTGAAATTCTAATGTGGCAAATTGCAACACCTAACATTAATGAAAATGGTGAAATTCCACTTGCATTTCATTCTAATAATGAAGCCTTATTTATTTGGAGGCTGGCATAGATCACAACTGTGACACCGTGATTGGGGATGGTTGAATGTATCAATCTAATACTGCATCATTGGCATGATGAATTGTCACAAACATGAGGACAAGTCACTAATTTGGATAGGAAAATGAAAGAAAGGGACACCACTTCACTTCTATAACTATAGATATAATAAAGAAACAATCACTGCAGGTTTTAGTCATGACAACCAAAACCATGAGGGAAAAGTAATGTCAATACCCAAAACAAGAAATTTACAGAAGAAGAAACCTTGAAATACAAGCATCAGGAGCAAAATTAATGTCTTGTTCATTGAATTAAATTAAAGCATCAGATTTCAGAGTGCCATATCATGCACTTCTATAACCACAAGTCCTTTTTCCTATACTTATATATGAAATCTACAAATACTATATTCTACTTTAAAATTAAACAGAAAAACAAAAATACATATGGTGTGAACACTCACGATGACTCCAATCTTAAAATAAATTTCATACGTCAAAACAATAGGTGGACTTCTACCTCAATCAGCTTCGCCAGAAATAGGAAAAGCACACTGAATCAGCTTCAATGCTGTGTGTCATGATGTCATCCTGAACTCTTAATTGAACTCCTGAAAAATTCCCTTTGTCACAATCTCAACCAAAAATTAGAACGGAGAATTATGTCCTTAGTTCATGAATGGCATTCTGCAAAACAAAGATCAGGTTTAAAGTTGTCTGCTACAGCTTTGGACCACGATCACATGAAATGTTCATATATGATCTGGTACATAAAATGGAATAGGCTAATTCCCTTCCATTTTTGTTCTTCTGCCTTCAAGACACTGTTGTCTTTGACCAGCACAGGGGCGGGCTTTTCCTCTTTTATATCGGTTCTTTCAGGTCAGGGTCCTACTCCCATTTCTCATTCATTTCCAGCTTTTCGGTTCTTCCAGGTCAGGTTCCTCCCAGTCCTCATTCATTTACAGCTTTTCCTTTTCACAAATGGATATTTCTTCTGATCAGTTTTCCTGCATTTGGACTGCCATACTCTTTATTAGATTCTAAATCCTGTCCTGTTGCATCAGCATGCCTCCCTCATCTGATCAGTGTATTCATGGATGACCTAGATATTGCTTGAATTTACTAACAGTGACATCTTTATAACATTCCATCTTGGCCTTGATTGACCAGGTTCCTACATGGCTTGAACAGCCTCAATAAAGCCGGGCAGCCCTATCCTTGGTGAAATTTGAACCTTGAAAATGTTGGAACTTAGGATGTGGTTATATGGTGGGGGCTTGAGCTCCTATTTTTACTCAGAGATTGGTCCCATGAAGTTGAAACAATATAGCTACAGGAATAAAATGAATCTTTCCAGTAAAATAGGACTGAAAATTTTATGCATATAATTCCTAAAATTTCTTGCCTAAAGTTTTTCAGCACAACAAAACTACAAATTCATTGGACCACTAAACTGGAAAAGGCTTCCTATATTTTCTTGGCAGCACCTGCTGCGAAATTTAGTAAGCCCCTTTCCGTGGGACCAGAGCCATACCCACTTAAGAAGAATGGGTGTTGGATGCCTTCACAAAGGGAATCTTCAACTCATTCAATGATATTTATGTCATAATCCTAGTGCCCTTGTCAACAAAGACATTATCTTGCAATTAGCCTCTGCAGTTTTGAATCCTCCACCAAGACCAAACATGCATTATGAACATCATCTAGGGTATGGAAATGGAGCAGATTCCTGATTTCTCTTTTGATAACACTTTAAATGGTTTATGTATCAAGTTCTTAGATATTTTGTCACTCTTCCTACTCCCTAAAGATTCAACTTTATCTTTTTTAGCGTTATGGCCTGTCTGATTATATCCTACCATGTTTGAAAAAGGATTGAGGATTAAACCAAGAAACCAAAAACCTGAAACACAGTGGGTCAGATCCCAAGATTAAATTCTTAACCCATGATTAAATTCTTCTTATCTTTTAAATTACAACAGAAAACCCCACCAAGGCAACCAAAATCTAGGGACATCAGAAGGAGTAGGTAAGAAAAACATACCATGCTCCACAATTTGAGTTACGGCCACCCAACCCTCCTTGACCCACATATTCCACTCAAATTCCAATCGAGAAAAGGGAGAGACGAGATGAAAACTCCTCTGATTTATCTTTTCCATAATACTTCCCCAAATAAAAGCTCAATTGAGAAGGAATATAAACTACACCTAAAGTACAAACAAGTGTCTTTGAGAGGATATAATTGTAGAAAAACAAGCCAATTTAGGACCAAAGGAAGAATTAATAAACCCTACCTTCCAGAACATATGAAGACACCTAGATAAGACATCTCTCTCTCTCTCTCTCTCTCTCTCTCTCTCTCTCTCTCTCCCCCATTCCCTCTAAAACTTCCAAAAAAACCTTTATTAAAACTTCCATGCTTGCACTTGTATATATTCTTATTCTCTTCTTTATAATAAAAGCCAACCTTTTATTAATTTTCTCTCCATGCACCTGTGAGAATCACTTAGTTCTCATACTTCCTATTGAAAACAGGCCACAAACTTTATTTATCTCCATGGTTAAAAAAGAGAGACTTAATCCTTGTTAATATATGAGACACTATATGCATATGTTGGGTGCAGCCACTGATGAATAAAAATAAAGGCTTTTAGCCTTGAGAACTAAGGCAGGCTTGCAGCCTTTGAGAACCATTTTCCGTAAGGAAAATAAAGGATGAGAAATATTAAGACCCAAGAAAATAATGGAATTATGCCGGGTGCGAAATTTCTCAACAATAGCCACATTAGAGTCTTTACCTTTCATACCACTTCACGATTACTAACGAGAAAACTATATTGATGAAACATGAAAGTTATAGCAGTCATTCCAGAGCGTAGGATGGACACCTGTTGACATTCTATACTATCTCTTTCTAGGGCTGAAACTGAAAATCAAGGAAATGGCACAAACCCCAAGTGAAGTAAATTCTGATTTTTATAACAGCAGATCTAAAAATATCAGGAACCCTAGCAGAGAGAACTATATACACCATATGACTATGCAACAACAGCTGAAAATGCTTCTAAATAATTATTTCAAGCACGACAACATTTATCCATCCAAATTACATCAAAGAAATGGAGAAAACAAGAGATTATACCCAACTGCAATTAATTTTATGATAGCAGCAGGAAGCCACAAACAAGGGTTGAAAATGATAGATAAACTCTTCCAAAAATTACCAAATTGTAGATTCCAGCCTTATAAAATATGATAAATTTGAATATCAAAAAATAATGAAGTTTTGTGCCCTAGAAGGCACCCAAATCCTCTTCTACCCTAGTCGCTCCCTAGGAGAGGGGCTTCAAACAATGTCAAAAGCTTTGTATGGCTCCTCCTTGATGCCCTAGATGCAAACCAACAAGATGGTCTTCAAGGAGAGTCTTCAACACTAGCAAATTGAAGGGTTTCCCTCCTCCGATCTCCCACAAGAAAGGGCTTCGTCCTCCTTGAATGCCACACTAATGGATTATCGCCCAATAGTGGAATGGACTAAGAGCAATCAGCCCTAGAGACCAAGTCTAAAGTGTATATAACAAAAGCTGATGTGAAAATGAGCCCCTAAGGCTCCTCTTATACCCTTTGGTTGGTGCCAAGAGCCATAAGGTGTAGACTGACCTCTTAAGCTTGCTTTATCTTCTAATTCCATGTTGGAAACTTCTCAACCTTGCCAACCTCTTAATGAGTTTTACTTTATCTTTTAAATTCATGTTGGGAGCATTATAATCCCAAACGACCTTCCTTAGGGAGTAAAACACCAAAGAAAAACATTACTAACAATAAAATAAAATAAAAGCGATACCCAAGGACTTTCCTTGTCCGATTCCTTCTTCGCCACGGGAAGAGAAATTGCAAGAAGTCTTTAATTGGTGCTAGTTTGAAAAAGGAAACATTACACATTCTTGATTCGACTATAATGAGTTTGAAGAATTGAAAATTAAGATTAAGGTTAAGGCTATAGACTTACTGCGATACATCGTTGACCAATCTCCACCTAGTCTTTATCCATGATCCTAAAAGAAGAAACTCATTGAAGAAATCCAAGCGAAGCACACATCTTGAAAAAGAATATAGAAAAACCAGTCCCCACAACCATAGGATATTGTGTTGGAATCCTTTCACGCTCAGTCATCTACTCTTGTTTGTAGCATTGAGCCCAATACTACCGATTATGATGATGGCCATACAATAGTTGATATCTACTTATTTGGCTATTCCCAATAAAAACACATGCAGATTCCATGGTATCACGATTCACTTGAGAAGCATAAACAACAAGCCTTACATTAGGGAATCCATTTAACAAACTTGTCACTTATATGATGACAATACAAATGATTTCGTTTCTAGTATTTCTCATTAGCATTGAGAGTTTCCTCTAAGGGACCTGCGTACAACTATTATTCCATTTTATCATAATACATATGAGGATTCATCCTCTTTGACAAAGCCACACAAGAGAAAACTTTCATATGATCACAACTTGCATTGTAAATGGAATAATCAGAGAGGATATTCTATTGAGACTTGTCAAGCCTACCACAAAATCATGGAACACATAGCGACACACTTCACAGATGGAGAGAGGGCCAACATGTCTTGTTACTGTTAAAGAGGGTTGATTTTTCTATTATCACTCATCCACCACACTCTACAAAGGAGAAATGAGCCTTCCGACGCGACACATACATGAATCCTCTGATGGGTGGACCTAGACATCACATCATTTAGGAGGTTATCAATGTTACTAACCCTATTAAGAGGAGAATCCCAATCACTTATTTGAGCATTCTGATAGCACACCAACACAAAGGCATATTTCAAAGTTTGAGAGAGAGAGAGAGAGAGTATGTCCTATTCGAGGGGCACTATTGTTGGCGGCATGAATGTCCCCTTTTCCAAGAGACTTCAATTTGAAGACTTTGAGCCCATTCCACTTCCCATGGGAAAGAAGGAAATGAGAAGGGGTAATTTTCATGTTTTTAAGTTATTTCATGAGCATTGCATTCTTCTTTAGTAGTTTTCTATATAAAGTCAGGTCGGTTGGGTTAAAAGGAAGAAATGAAAAATAGAAGAGAAAAGATCCATTATGAGGTCGGTCCTAATTGGGGACATTCTAATTGGTTTTGGTGCCACATCAAGGTATAAGAAGGGTCTACTTGGCTCATTTACACATCATCATCTTGTCTAATAATAACTTTGCATGGTTTTTGGGCTGATTGCTCAATTACTTCCACTTGAGGACGAAAACCTCTTGTGTGGCCAACAAGGAGGACGAAAACCTTCCTTATTTGATTGAAGAACAAAAACTCTTCAATTCATTGAGGATTCTCCATCCTAGGGTTTTGAAAGAGCTTGAAGATTGATTTAACATATGTTCAGCTTAGGGTTTGGTTCTATAATGATTTTCAGGCCCTCTCCTGGGGAGCACCCACATTGTGGAGGATTTTAGGGGTTTTTAGGGGACATCAATATCCAACTTAGCCATTATTGTGTTTTTCACATTTTTAGTGGCTGAATATACATTTGGACTTGAATTTTGGGCTTGGAATCCTTCATTTCCAACCACTTTTGTAAGGGTGTTCATTGTTGTCATTTTATTTAATTAAATAAATTCCAGCATAGGGTTTGAAGGCATATTTCTTGGTTAATAATTGTTCTAAAATATTTCTAAGTTTCCCTACATGTTTTGGATGGTGTGAATGATGCATTTTTGAAGAGATATTGCATTTTCCTTACTGCTGTTATAAAAAATCAGATTGTTGTACCTTGTTGTCATAATTTTCAGTTTACTATCTATTGGGGTTTGTGCAATTTCCCTTTATTTTTAGTTAGAGCCGAAAAGAGACATTACAGTGGTATCAAAGCATTGATCTTCCTAGCTTTGAGGGTATTCATGCGAAGGAGAAGATAAAATGGCGGACAAATTTTTTGATGATGCTAGGTTTGAAAGGTTTTCCCAAGGGCAAGAGAGGTTGGCTGGTATAATGGCACAATTGATCCATAACATGCATCCAAGAAGTTCTTCAAGGGAAAACAACAATCTTCAACCACGAGATCCGTGATGGATCCTATAACTAGGCCTTTTCAGCCTACCTTCCTCCCAAGGGAAGGAGTCATTCTAAAGGTTGATACACGACATTCAGTAGGGCACAATATTGTGGCCAACCAACTTTTCTAGCTAAGAATCATGATGCCCTATCACTTGCAGAGTTCATAGGAGTGAACAAAGGTAGAGCGAAGGCATGAACCTAGGTCTCAGGCACCACAGAAGGATCTTCAGCATGTCTTGAGAAAGGAAGAGGAGAAGAGTTTCCAAATTGCAATGGTGGAGCAAGAAGAAAAATCAGGGCTGCAAGTAATGGAGAGAGAACAACCCATGGAGGAATCTACAATGCCAAAGGAAAGTGGGAAAGATGTTCTAGCCCAAGATGAAAAGAATTCTTCCTTTGTGCAAAATAGTGAAGAAATTGAGACAAAGAGGGCATTACTAGTTGAATGCAAAGAGATCAAGATAGAGGCACATGCACCATCCTTCGAACTTCCTAAGGATGAGCCATTGACTGATTTTTAGAACAGCCTTGTGAAGGGACATGTATTTGAAGAAAAATCAGATTTGCAAGAGGTTTATGAGGCTGAGTTTCAGGATGACCTTGATGAGAGGCATACCCTTAAAAAAGGGGCCTCACCAAATACTCATGTTGGTTTTCAGTCTACTGGAATTTACATATCAGCAACAAACGGTAAGCAATTTGATTTATTGCATCACCCTCACACTATGTCCTTACAATGTTTTGATCGTCATGAGAACTATTCTAACAATGATGAGAAGATGAAGGGTACTAAATGGAAAGAGGATCTTTTCCAAGAAGCCCCTATCCATCTTCCGAGCATTCCGAAGATTGGACCAAGGAAAGAAGAATTCGATTTGCAAAATTGTGGAGAGAATTTGGTGGATAATGATGATGTTCAACTTGCTGAAATTTTCTGAACAGAAATCAATAGAAAGCAAATTGATGGTGTTCTTGACTTTGGTGAGAACTATGATGATGTTCCATACATGTGTCCACAAATTATGGAAGGAGTCAAGGCGGAAGATCTTCACTTATTGAAGAAGCAAAGACAAAGGAGGGTGAGCTCCTTGCGGGCAGCTGAAGGTATGTGTATGTTGCTCTTGCATTCAAGGAGAAGATTGCTTTGGCATGGTGTGTAATGTCCCCTTTTCCAAGTTAGTTCAATATGGAAGACCTTATGCCCATTCCTCTTCCTGTGAGCATCAAGGAAGGAGCAAGGGAGGAAACTCTCTATGGTTGTAAGTGTTATAATTTAGTAATTAATTATTTTATTTACTAATCATGGCATTGGAGTGGTTCGACTAGGTGGTGGAAGACTTGTCAAACAATGCAAGGAGGATTTCTATTTCTTCATTATGGAGGTCGGTCTTGTGGAGGCCTACATGGTGACTTTAATGTTCTTTTCCTTAAGGGGTGTCGTTCTCTCTATAGGATTATATTGTCCCATTGACATCTTCAAGGCCTATATAAGGTGGTTCGACTTGCTAAAGGAGGATTATGCTATTTTGGATATTGATTTCTCTTGGAGGTGGAGCAAGTAGCTTCTCTTCTTGCCATTGAAGGATGGAAACCCTTCCTTGGTCACCTATTGAGGACGAAACCCTTCTAGGATCAAACTAGGGGACGAGAACCCTCTTGTGTGCAAAGGTGATCTCACACGGAGGTCACATTGGAACTTCAAAGTGATTTTATGCAGCTGATCTTCATTTCCAGCTCTAGACAACTTTGAGCACTTTGAGCTGATATTCTTGTTCTTCATGTTTTGTAAGGCTGGAATCTACGTTTTGGTGATTTTTGGAGAATTTAATCTATTTTTCTAGCCCTCGGTTTGGCTGTACTACTGTTGTCTTGAAAACTAATTTCAACTATGTTCTATCATTTGTTTCTCCGTATTTTTATATATTTGAGGTTGATAAATATTGCCGTGGTTGGATAAATTATTTGATGGCATTTCAGTTCTATTTGCATGGTTATATGTTGATGTGAATCTCATATGCAGTTTGTTTCCCTAGAGGGCTGATTGATATTGTGTGTTGATTGTTTGAAGAGCATTCTCAGTTGTTTCATATTGATGTTTGTGTGTTTGAAGGTGCAATTTCAGATTTGATCCATTAGGGTTGTGGAGAAACCCTTTTTCCCCATTCGCTGCCCTAGAAGGGACATTACGGGGTGGTCCTCGGAGGATCAAGGTAAATGTCCTCTCTTCCATTTGGAATGGAAGAAAAATTATGAAAATGCATATCCCATTTTTTGTCATAAATGAGATATTTGCTAGGTGGGTCTCAACATTTACACTCTTGATTTTGAGTAAGGGAACTCAGCTTGGCAGCCATGATTCCATACTCCTATTAAGCATTGCGGGAGCTTTTAGCTTGAGGAAAATGATGATCATTATTGATGGCAAGGTTAAGGAGAAGAGCATAGACATTGGGACCACAAGATGCTTGTTGTTGAAAGGAAGGTTCAAGAAGGGTGAGACATAAGAAAAATGAGATATTTTGGTTATGTGTTACCAATTTAACATGGTATGAATTTGGGTAACAAGAGCTATGATCCATGGATCATTATGAGAACTACCTCCAATTTTAGGACTGCTGTTACCTACATTTCCAGCTCTCCCCACATTCTAGTGGCAGCTATAAAAGAGTTGTTAATCACAAGGAGATGCATTTCCCACCCATGGTAATTGATGAGGTGTTTGCATCGGGCACAAGATGGTTTCCAGCCACCACAATCCCAATTTTGAGTAATGAAATGCAATGCTACAGCCATGATGGGATGTTCTTCCCAATTTCATGTGTTGGACTGTGCATATCTTCTTTGGACAGCAATAGATGGGCAGGTTTGAAGACATTCTTTTCATTTAATATTGCACATAAGAGGGTTCACTCATTGAGATCAAGGCCAATGACACAATATATTTGGTATTATTTGGGAAGAAGTTTAGGGAAAAGTATGACTGTTATACTTACGTACCAACACTCATAAATTCTGATCCAAACCAAATTTTGAAGAGATTAGTTTGGGGCAGCTTGGAAGCATATTTTGGAGGCCAAGGTAATCATTATGACAACAATCCAAAAGAGGTGAGAATAAGTTTTGGCATGCATTGTTTATATCTTGTGTTGGAATTCAAGGATAAAGGGAAAGAGGCAATACTTCAAGGTAGAGTGAATAAAGTTCCAAGCGTGGCTACCGCACCCAGAAGATGGATGAATTTCCAGTTCGTTAACTCTGTTATAGTATTTTTAGCTAATACGGGGCAATTTCCAGCCTTTACACCTTTAAGTTGTGCAAGAGGAAACCAGTTCTACTACTATTACACCATAGACATGTTGTTGGGGCAGTTGTTATCAGTCATGAACAACTTCCAGTGGGCACACTTTAGGGGAGCTTTTGGGGTGGAAGAAGTGGGAGAAAGGGATCAATTGAAGGGAATCATCAACACAGCCAGGAGATACCCAGTTGGGAAAAAATCTAAGGTGAGTTATGACTGTCTTGACTTATTTCCAGCCCTCACACAATGTATTCTGAACTCTACTTGGGAAGGTGTTCATTGCAACCCCTCTAAGGAAGCCATAGGATCTTGCAAGTTGGATCATGAAGCTCAAATGAGTGTCCCATATTTTCCATCACATGGGAAGAACCAAGGTGTGCAACAAAAGCACAATGGTAAGTTTATATGGCAGCTATGGGTCTTGTGTGGGCTCGGGGATATTTTCATGCAATGTCAAATAGAGGAAGAGCATTGTGAGAATGAATTGCACCCACTCATGATTGCCGGATTGTCTCCTACGATGCAAGGGTCATCCATAATCATTGTGGAGAATGGAGTTGGGAGTTGTATTGATTGGCAGGAGTTATCCCACTTAACAGTACATGATCTAGATTACATGGGCATTTCAGTTTGATTCATCACCTTGGTACAATGATACTTGAGCACCTTGGTAATTGCAGAACCTTGATGAAACCCTTCAATAGGATCAAACTAGGGAGACGTAGGCGGAGGGGGTAATAATTCTCTTGAAACTGAGAATTCCAATGAGGAATTGAAGTCATGATTGCACAACCTCATAAAAAGATGGAAAGATGGAGGAAATGGTCTGCTGATTGAGAAAAAGGGATCTTTGGGCCAATGGAGTCACTAGATGTTGAATATTTGTGTCTGAAACACTGATATTTGCTAAGAATAACATCAACTTCTTTAGCAAATTTTGTACTATCCCACCGGTGTGCCAAAATTGTTGTCACCCAGAAGTTGCACCCTGATAGAGAATGGTGTGTGTACTCTCTCTTCTGTTGACAAAATTGGAACACCTCAAGGCTGTGGGTAACCTATGTCTGAGGTGAACCTCCGAGAGGGCCGCCTTCCCTTGTGAATCACCTAAAAACAAAAACTTTGACAAAGAAAAGGGAGAAGGAATGCGGGAATTGGGAAATAAGTGTGATACACCAATAATTTAACACATGCATGTAGCTCTGCACACACAGAGAAATCAAAGATCCACACACCTGCACAACTCTAAACTATTTTGCAAAATTAATTCAAGGGTTTAGGAGAAAGGACAGTGGTAGAGGGAGTAAATTCCACACTAGAGCAACACAATATTCCTATCAAACACAATGAAAAAATAAGAAAACAACAGTATGAGAGGGAAAAATGGAGCTTTTTATTCAGAGGTGCAAGTACAAGGCTAGGATTGCTAAAAGGAAAACAGCCCAAAGTGTGTCTGATGTATTTTTACAATAAAAAATCAGCTTATATGAGGATGAATCAACTTTACCTTCCTAGAATAGACTGCTGTTTTGGACTGTTGTTCTTGGACTGCTGATTTCTTTTTTAAAAATTTATTTAACTCCCCTTTTGGCGCATGGGGTTGCATGCATGATTTTATTAATTAAAATCCTCCTATCTTCTCCCTTTGGCGCCATAGTCTTGACTGTCTGCTGCATGCATTAATTAATAAAATACCTCTCCCATCCTTGGCGCCACCATCTAAAACCAGCAGCTGCATGCTTTAGGACTGTTTTATTCATCTTTATCACCCCTTTTGGCGCCAATTATAGGACTGCAATTGCTAAATTTAATAAAAGTCTTCTCCTTTTGGCACCATGTCTAAAACAGTCATGCTAAATTTAATAAATCCCATTCATGCACTCATCCCCTTTTTCGCCAAGGATTAATTTAGAACAGCAGTTGCTAAATTTATCCAAAAGCACTTCTCTTTTAGCAACAAGTATTTTTAGCCAAACACTACTTGTAGCCAAATGCTATGGATAGCATCAATTATTTTAGCCAATGCTATTTTTATGAATGCTATTTTTAGCACTTCTAAAAATAGAACTGAACCTCTTGGTGTGGAAAAGATGGTAACAGTCCCTACAACTTAGTACTTGCAACTTTCACCTTCTTATTTTCTTCTACACTCTCATACTCCAATTATTTCCCCATGTTTGTAATCAAGTCAATAAGATTTTCTAGATCTAAGTTCCTAGAATAGTATGGAACTTCTATTTGCACCTTGCTTCCAACCCTTTTGATTGCATGAAAGAATTGGTCCCCTTTCTCATCTATGTGTTTTCCTCAGCCTCTTGGTCTCCAAGTGCTCTTATTTCTTGTTTATCATCACCTACATCTTCATCAACAACAACTCCTTTGCGTTGTGCGGTTTCTATTGCCACCAAATGGGCCTCAATCCTCTAATCACAACAACTAAGTCTGCAAATCGTGGTGTTTTGTTTTTACAAACGACAAACTCCACTTTGCATTCCATCTCTTCTTTCTTCACAATCTCTTAACAACAAGATTTTGCGACCTACACCTTCTACCCAACAATCCAAAATGTTGGAAGATGTCTGTAACTACTTCTACCCACACCCCTCGTATGAAAAGCATAAAATCTCAAGATCACTCACACAAACCAGATTAACGTTGATACCAATCTCTTGGCAACAGAACTTCAAAATCCTTACTCTAATGCTAGATTGGTGCGATTGCGGTCGGGGTTTTCAATGAAGGGATGCCTTACACCACACAACCTATATAAAAGTTAGACCTCACCTAAGTAATATCTCGAGCACAACTCTTAGAAACAAAACTTCTTTTATTAAAGGAAAGATTACGGACTCGAGCACAATGGCACTTTACTTTATTTATAGTCTTATGAAAAGACTTTATAGGCTTTCTCCTAAGAATCCCAATCCTAGACCTATCCCAAGCTTATAGACTCTTGAAGACTTCTAGAGTACCAAACTTGGGTCAACTCTATGGACATTCGATCAATTTGTTACTTTGGAATTCAATGCCTTGATCGATGATCCGTCCTGTTTATAATCTTACAATCCCCCTCTATTTATAGATTTCATATAACCTTCAGGTAGGAGGACAAAGATGCCTATAGTGAGTAAAGATACCTTGTAAAATATTCCCCATTTGCTCCAAATCATCATTGATCTATTTTATAAGCTTTTCCTCCACTAGATCAAACTCAATCAAATCATTTAGTTGGTCTCTAGCCATGATGGAAGGATCAAGAACCACGTGTGCCTCCCTCAATAGTATCGATGTTGACACGAGATCCTATCAGATGTAGATTTCATGATTGAAAAGAATAGGAGTGACCCTGCATGAATGTAAAGGATTCTTGGCTTTGAGAGCAACTGGTGGCATGGAAGTGATTTGCATAATCGGTTAAGCATCGCGTCAACGCAAAGAAAGAGTGCGTGGATTGCGTGAGATAGTGTTCTGCAGATTGGAGTGTTACGTATAGGTATTGCATGGTTTGGAATTTTTGTGGCCAAGATGATAATGTGCAAATTTGGATAGGATTTTGTGGCTTTCACAAGAAATGGTTAAGGCATTGAATTTCTATGCGGCATGCTTACGAGTGGCGCGACATTGCACAAGTATTTAATCATTAAATCTAAATATTTTTGGGTGATGCAAGATTGCTTGTGAACTCGGATGATCCTACATCACATAGATAGATGTGTTTTCCTAGACCTATACAAACATTAAAAGATATTTTCTTAACTTTGCATATAAATGATCCCTTTGGTTCCAAGCCCCTAGCTTATCTAAAAGAGACCATAGTGCATGAAATCTAATTACACGTCTGAGGTTCAAGAGGAAATTGAGAAGGTGATCAAGCGATCCATAATCTTGAAAAAAGTATTGACTATTGCATTTCCCCTATTATTATCAATTTTGAAGACAATTTACGATCCAAATGCCCGTTGACTTCCAAAGTCTCAATGTGGTTACCATAAAATACTTGTTCCCGAACATGTCCAAAGACTCCATCTTGAAGGAGGATTTTGAGCATGACATATATTCCTTCACCAATGGCGTATTTGGCTCAATCGGATAAGCATTGCAGAGGATAAGAAGGTTACGCTTCTCATAGAAAATGGGATCTTGGCATATAATCACATTCTATTTGGATAGTCAATGCTTCTTCCGCATTTTAACAAAGAATATCGCACATCTTGTTTACGAGGTTATAACCGTGGCATTCTTTGATAACTAGTAAAATTATGGCCGTGAAGAGACATGCCTTTGTGCATTGTGGTGTCCCCAGATTTCACCCTGAAATCTGAGACTACCCCATGTTAAAAATTTTTGTTCTTTTAAAATAACGGGTCGTTTTGTGTTTTTATTGCCAGAAAATGTCAGTATTGTGTCAAGATATTCCCAGAGAGTCATATTAGCCAATTTCACCAAATACCCAGATGCTCAAACTCGTTATATTCTATCGCTGGGGTTTGCCTGCGGGAAATTTTTATTTAATTATTCTGAGCCCCGTTTGAGGCAAATTGTGCTCCGGTTTAACCCTGTTGTGGTCTTACATGTCAATATTCCCATATACCAGTAGGGTTTTAACCAGGAATGAATCTGGGCTTTATCTGTGACTTCTAGTAATGTTTTGCGTTTTTGGTGTTTTCTGTTTTGTTTTATGTGAAATTTCTCTAGGTCAATTCCTTCGCCGGTTCAGTCTGTTTTCTTGCATGGAATATCTGGAGATCATCTACGGACGTCATGCCAGAAGGAATTTGTCACAGGGGGTCAGTTCTCTCTAAAAAGATGAAGTTGTGCACAAAAAAAACCTCTCCCAGGCAAGTCGCATTTTTTGGAATAAATGGATTTTATGGAAATAAGAAAAATATTGCCATCAATGTGTAGAGCTCGAGAAGATATGCACTTTTAGAGAAAACGACACCTAAAACAAAGCCACGGAATGAAAGTTACGGCACATGCAAGTTTTTGCTGCTACATCTTCCCGGACCCTTTCCAAAAATGGCAAATTTTATTTCGTTCTTGTGTTTTCTTCACCAAAAATCCAAAAAAGGAAAGAAATGTTTTTATGCCAGTCGCAATTTTGAAGGCTGCCTTCCGCGTCCAATTTCCACGCTGCCCTAAGTGACGAATTCTCACGCAATTTTAAAGGCAAAGTCACAATGCAAGTCGCACTTTTGGAAAAGAGCTATCTTTCATGCAAGTCGCACTTTTGGAAAAGAGCTATCTTTCATGCAAGTCACACTTTTTTGAAGGAAGACTTTAAGCTGCCAGTGGGAATTTTGGCAGTGGCAGGAAGGTGGGAATTTCTTACCTGCCTTGCAAGGTAATTTTTCCCATGAAGTCAAAGTCACTTAAGCTGCAATGGGAATATTAGATGTGGTAGGCAGGCGAATTTCTTACCTGCCTTGCAGGGTAAAAATTCCCATTATAAAAGAAAATCACTTAAAGCACCATCGGGAATTTCTTACCTGCCTTGCAGGGTAAAAATTCCCATGATGAAAGTCAAATCACTTAAGTGGAAGAAGGGATTTTTAGAGCTGCAGTGCAGGGTGAAAATTCCCATCAGAAGTTGACTTCTTATTTTTAGAATTCACCCTTGCCAAAAAGTGCGACCCACCTTGGGTGAATAATCAATGCATTTAATAATATTTATTAATGTTTATTCACCCAATTTTGGCGCCATAAATAGAAGGAAAGTCAATGCATGAAGACAAGCCAAAGTGAACTGAATGTAGCATGCTAAAATTAAATAAATTTAATTTATTTAATGGCAGCCATGAGCATGCACAAAATAGGCACCCAAATTGAAGAGAAAAGAATGATTTTTAATTAATTAATTGCCGAAATAGGAAGGGCAATTATTAATTATAGAATGATGAAGGTTATATAAGCATGGGTTGCCATATTAACGGAGTTATTAATTCTTTAGCAAGGAAGTGCAGCCCGGAAATTTTGGCCTTGAGGAGGAATTTTGCTCGAGAGGAAGGTGTTTTCATTGGAAAGCTTTAAAGTTTGGCGCCTACATTTGAAGGAGCTTGATTTAAGTTTGATTAATTGTGCATAGTGGTACAGTGCCCAGTGAAGTTGACAATATTTATGCTTGCTTTGCATGCAAGCAAAGCCTCAAATTTTAGGGCGAGGGGCTTTATATGCAAATTTTTATGATAAAAATCAAGTGGTCATGCTCCGGATTCCGTCTTTATCAATTAATTGTAGGTATTCATTACGGGAGCTTATATAATTGAAAGGGATCTTAAATCAATGTCGATACATTGAACATATCCTCCGAATCGAAGAAATCTCCAGATCTGCACCGATTGTAAAGAATTCCGGTCGAATAAAAAAGAAAAAGAGTTGCTCAGACAAAGATCGCTCTGGCCATGGCGAATCATGATGAAAGAAAAGGATTAGTAGAATCATGCATAGCTTCCAGATCCAGATCCAGATCCATAATTGCAAAGGCTTCATCATCTTGTTTCGAATGCAGCCCGTGAAGAAGTCAGTGCATGGAGAATTCCTTCCAGGACCTTGTGCATGTTCTCTCAATCTTCCAATTGAAGCCTTCATTGAATTTGCATTCACTCGGAGTGCTTTCCATTGCTCATATGCAATTAAACATAAAAATGATGAGTTATTTACGGCAAACATTGCAGACCGATGCATGTACTTGGAGAAGAACTGCAAAAGCTTCAGGATAAGAGGAAGACAAGGCAAAGGCAACACCCGTAGCGAAATTCCAATCCAGCCGCTTCTAGATCCAGTCAGTGCTTCCAGATCGATTTGGTGAGAATCAAAGCAAAAGAATCAACGCATGCGAGAATATGGAAAGAGAACAAAGCTGGAAGTGTTGCATCTTTTTCTAATTTCTTTTCCTCTCGTATTCTTCTTTTCTTCGAAAAGTAATTGAGCGATCAATCAAATTATACAACTTAAGTGATTGGTTTAAAAGCCATTACTTGAAGAAGTCAACTCCTTGGAAATAGGTGGCGGACATGCAAAATAAGGTTCTATTTTCATTCTGAAATCATGCATGTCATGCGAAAGAGGAATTCGGAGGGAGATTGCCAGTTGTTTCCTTTACAACTTCCACATGTGTCAGTTCACTAAAAGCTTCCGACTTGTAATTGCCCCTCTACATTCTATAAGTAGAGGAAGAACCTTCAGGTTAATAATCAGAATTTGTAAGCAGCATTCTTGTGTTCCGTAGACTTTGTGCTAAAATCCCTGATAGCTATTTGAAACAAAGGAATAGAAAGGAGCAGATTTCCGGAGAACTTTATGTCACGGTGCATTTTTTTTCTAGCTTTTGTCTTAGATCTACTTATAAACTTTGTGTTATTCTAGATCTAAATCTGAAAGCTGCCTTTGCTTATAATTCTGTGTTAATATCTATTGGTCTGTCTATGTGTACATGCATCAACTCTCATTATCTATTGATTGGGTTGCACATCTTCCCTCTTTCTTTCCTGTTTTTATTATTTTCCTCCTTCATTAGATATTTCCTTTCTTTATGATTGCTTACTTAACTGCAAAACTACACATTGTGGTTCATGAGCTGCGTGGTTAAAGTAAAACCCGGAATAGATACTAACATATTTAAGCGACAAATCTTACACGGGAGCCTCACCGGTAAATGAGGGAGATTTATCTCATGAATGCCTAGGTTTTCAGTTATGCAGAAAATCTAGCCAACACATTGGCTGTTTGTAGGAGGTGTCATGAGGTAAATCTTCCTTTAAACCCAAAGAAGTGTCGGTTCTTAGTTCCTTGCGAAATATTTTTGGGTCATTTGGTTAGGAAGGGTGGGTTGGAGACAGATCAAGAAAAGATTCGAATAGTCATGGAGATGAAGTCTCCTAAGGATGTTTGATAATGAAGTCATTCTTGGGACAAGTTTGGTACTACAAAATGGTTATCAATACTATTTTGTGAATATAATAAATATACTATAGTAATGAAGTAATAATTTCTAGTTTGATTTGATAACTTATGTCGAAGATGATGATATTTTATTTACAAGCAATGTGGTTTAGCTTAACTTTACAAAGATATGTCACATGGCATATTTCATAGGTAGCCTTTTTTACTCCAAATTTCCCTAGTATGGGCTCTACGGTTAGTCACCGAGGCATGTGACAAAGAAGCCTTGAAAGATAATTACGAGATAGATTAGACAAATTGAAGTAGCCAACTTGAAAAGAATATTGTCTAGCTCATGGAAAAATTGTACGATTTTACTGCCTTTTGCTTCTCAATAAAAATGTTTCTTAATGTGTTATAATATTCTCATGGGTTAGAAAATTTATTAATTTTTGCTCTTAAAGTAATGTGAATGCAAATTATTTTCACAATTGTGAAATGAATTCATTTTCTTCTTCAAACACCAACAAGGTAAAATTAATATTCCAAAATCACATTCTGATTGGCATGAAGAACATGATACATAGTCTTTTAGACTACTCTACCTTTAACAATGATACACGGTCTTTTAGAGTACTATGCATTTAACAATGTAGATTATGAAATCTACAAGAAAAATACATGATATTAGGTAGTAACATATTCTTAACATATTATTTAATCACTTCATTTTTGTTCTGTTAATACTTGTAATGAAATCCATCCTAAAATATAACACAATTGAACACAGTACATATGATATTAATATCCAGCAAGTTATTTTGATAAGTTACTGTTATACACAATGCTTGTCTCAAAGGATACAAACACATATACGACTCACAAATTATTATCACTATCATCAACGGTATAGAACTTGAAAATTCTAAATCCATTACAAAAGATAAAGAAATAAGGAACTCAATTATATTAACATTCAAGAATTTAAACCTTAAATGAAACCTACATCTTGTAGCATATTTGGTTGCTACGGTTTGTAGTCTAATCCCGAACCATATTTCCAAGCTTCAAGGCACCTGTTCCACTTATATTTATCCTTCTCGGAAGACTTTTCACCCATGACCTTAGTAACAAAAAGATCATATCATGAGTGTTTATGGTGACCGTTTTGAAAGTCTCTTCAGATTTTTAAAAAATAAAATAAAAATGTAATGAGGCAAAATCTACCTTAAAATGGGTGATATAAAAGTTGACAGAAATGTGTAAGAACCAAGTGCAGCAAAGTGGGTCATCCATTCTAAGATCATTGGGAATCCCACCTGAAATCCAAAATAACTTTACAATTAAGCTACTAAATGAGAGACAAGCCACTTGTATATGAGAAACAATAATCTATGGTTGAGATCAACATGTATAGAAAAAATTAAGGTTTTGATGTCTATATTTTCAAGATTTTATTCTTTGGTATAATTGTGCACATAAATGAATTTCTCTTGTAAGTCATTTTGGTTAATACATTCACCACTAGGAAAACTGTCATTACATGTGAATATCCTTATTAAAAAAATACACATCATCACAAACAAATAGAAAATTTATCATTATGTTTATTAGGTTGGATTTATCCAAAGCCTATGACATAGTGGATTGGCATTTCCTCTTCAACGTCTTGAATAAGTTTGGATTTGTGGTAGATTGGGTGGATTGGGTTAAGGAATGCATGTCTTCAGTTTCCTTTTCAGTCCTTATTAATGGCTCCCCTACTCATTTGTTTAAAGCCTCTCGTGGGATAAGACAAGGTGATCCCCTCTCCCCTTATCTCTTCATCATTTTGGCTGAAAAACTCAGGCAGAAACTTTCTGAAGTAGAGGGTATTACCATTGCTCAAGGGGCTAAACCAATTACTCATTTGCAATTTGTTGATGATTCTACTTTAATGGGGCAAGCTAAGATTATGGAGGCCAGTAGATTTCAAAAGATCCTCAACACTTTTATTGAAGCTATAGGTCAACTAGTAAATGAAAAAAATCCAACATTATTTTCTTACATTGCTCTCAAAGGCAGGAGAATTTAATCATGAAGTTCAATTTTGTCAAACCTTCCCTTCCACTTACTTATATTGGTATCCCCTACAAGATAAGAGTTTGAAAGATTGGTTGATTCAGAAAGCTAGAGATAAACTCTCTAAATGGACTAATAGGTGGTTATCTTATGGAGGCAGAATTACTTTGGTTCAATCTGTTTTACAAGATCTCCCTATTTATGTCTCTTCAGTATTAAATATTCCTAATGCAGTTTTGATGGTACTTGACCAGTATAGTTACCAATTCCTATCGAGTGCCTCTCAACAGAAATGTAAATGGGCTTTGGAGAAATGGGATAGTTTAACTTTATATCATCCTAAAGTAGAAGGTCTTGGGTTCAAATCTGCAATGAAGAATGCTAAAGCTCTTCAAGCCAAACTCTACTGGTAACTTCTACATCAACGAATGTATTATGAGCTTATAATCTTCGGGCCAAATATGCGCAAGGTAGGTCCCGGGAGGAGACTATCTGTCTTCATCTTCCAAGTCGTGGTTCTCCTATTCTATCTACTTTAAGGGTTAGTGGGAAGATGCTTGAAGACTCTCTCCTAGATTGTTAAGAATGGTCAGAGAGCTAAGTGCTGGATAGATTCTTGGGATGGTGATCCTCCACTCATCAAGTAGTTTCCACTTTGGAGACCAATTAGGGAGTCTCCTTTATTAGAATATAAGGCTTATAAATTAGCATTGAGTTAATATTAGTTATGCATTAGTTAATAAATGATTGTAACCACGTCGATCATTTTGTAACCATCTCTCTCATAATAAAATGATGGACATAGAATGATAATGTGTGCATTTCGGTTCCTCTTATTCATTCTTTGTACATTCTAATCTTTTTATTCTCTCTTTGTATATTATAACATTAGTATCAGAGCCCTTGGTGCTCGAAGGGATCTGCAAATCAAGGAGAAAGAGTAGGAAGAAGCATTTGGTGTATTTTTGAATTCATCTAGGGCATGTGACAGAAATTTTAAGCTTGACAAGTTTTAGACGCAAAGGAAGAACATTCAGACATTCAAATTATTTTCGTTTGAAGCATCTAGGCTTGGAAAGACTTTGAAATGAGATCAAATAACAAGCGCATTGTAGGAAACCTAGTTGCAAAACAAAGGAAGAATAATCATGACCAGTCTTGTTATCGCCACCGCCATTATTGAAATTGATATTCAAAAGAACCCTTTAAATCCATTACGGCAGGGAAAATACGGTCTTTAGTGGGTCACTTTGGAAGGTAAAACCTTGTTAACAATGTTGAAATCATCACATAAAAGAGCTACAGTGATTTCGTGAAGGAGACGACAATAGCAAGTAAAACCATAAAAACATTTCGACAGTCGCTAGAACAAGTCGTGAGGGCCTGCAAATTGGTCAAGAGGGCTAGAAAGCTCAGAATTACGGTCTCCATTGGTTTATTACTGCCGCCATTTACCATTTTGATAAGTTTGAAAGGGCATATATACAGTCAAAAAAAAAAAAAATAAAAACTAGCTAGGGCACGGCCCATTTACCAGTTGTGATGTTTGAAAGGGCATATATACAGTCAAAAAAGAAAAAATACATACATCAGCTAGGGCACGAGAGTTTTTATTACATGCCATTAAAAACACAAAGTTCAAAGTCGCCATGTCTGAAGTTGAGGGTATTTATCTTCACATTTTTGGTTGCACAAATTCAAACATTAAAAATTCCTTGCATTAAATTCCAAGACAAAATCAGAATACATAATTGTTGAATTTATTTCTATACTTGAAGTCAGAATATCACTTTCATTTTTGCTGCATTAATTTACGGATCAGAAATTAAAGATAGTGTGTAAAAATGGATGACATAATTTAATATAGCCATTGCTGAAGATCCATTGGATGCTGAAAGTAATGAAGAACTCACTAATAGAGAATACATATTTTAAAATAAGCCCCACACTTTGAAACAGTATGGGATCTAGTGTAGATAAAACTTAGCATGGACGGCTGCCCGAGATAGTTTGGGAGTTTGTGGATCCCGAGAATTTACCCTTACAAGGTTCATGAGACAACTTAATGGAGCACTGTGTGAGTAGCCTAGTATTGATGGTTGTCCAACAATTCGAGAGATTTTGTGATTCGGGAGTTCAAGGAGGTAGAATTCGGGAACTCGTGAATTCAGCTCAGGAACTACACCCTTATGAGGGTCGGGGGCGTAGCTTGATGGAGTTCTACCTAGTCAAAGCACTATTTTTAGAAAGGGAAAATCTTTCGAAGAATGCGTGGTCTTGTTTATCACATTGTTAATCTTCTATCGGTATATTCTATAGGGTAAGCGTTAAGTTAATATTAGTTAATAAATGGTTATAACCACATCAACCATTTTATATCCATCTCTACTATTTTATATCCATCTCTCTCATACTAAAATGACAAACATGCAATGATAATGTGTGCATTATGGTTCCTCTTCATATGTTCTTTGCACATTCTAATCTCTCTATATATTTTCTCTCTTCGCATATTCTAACATCCATTTCAAGAACTAGATCAAGGTGGCACATTATTGAAGACCATGGAATAATATGGCAGAAGTAGGTGTAACAAACCTCTTTTAACACTTCAATACAAGAGGATTTTTTTTTTTTTCCCAATTTAAACATTTTCCTTCAATGATTTAAATGTACAACCAACATTTAAATCCAACATAATATAATTACAATTCTTCAGATAACAAATCAATAAAGCATGTGCAAGATTATGGGTCAACTAGATCCTACTCGATCCCCCATAGAAAACTCTTTGAATCAGTATACAAAGTATACCAGTAGTGCCCTTCTCGGCATTGATTTACAAGTGTTGTTCTAAGTGTCTACCGGGATTTCAATCAATCGAATCCCATCAGGCATAATACACTTATGTTAGAACTAGGTGCATCCTAACAATGTACTACCATACACTACTTCGGCCAAAGTTTCAGAGTCATGTATGCCATGCTCAGTTTCATGATGGCACATTCGTCAATAGAAACATGTCCCATCACCATATCACTTGATCCAGTTATCGAATTGAATTACTTGTTTAGTTAAATTAATTTAAGTCACGCATCCATGTAAAACTTGTGCATCCAGTGAGGCAAGCATGACTGTGTCAACTTAGGTTGCCTATGGGGAGAAAGAGCTTAGGTAACGACTTCATTGTCACGTGGACTATTTCTTCCCGTAGCCAACATAAGTTGGTATAGAGGAACTAGACTAGCTGGATGGGAAATTTTCTGCTTCATAGCACAACTTAATTCCATGTTGATCACAACATGCATAATAAGTGGGGTTTGAGGGACAACATAGGATAACTACTATGAGGCGATATTCACCGAATGACCCGTGTCATTCGGTGAGCATCACACTACAACCATTCGAGGTTGGCGTGCTTTGAACTCCACGTATTAAGTTTGTCGTAACTTTTCACCTCATTGAATTTGTTTATGACAAATTAAATTTCATTATGCAGCGATATCCATCCCATTAATTATTCGATCCTAAGGTCCATATCTTAGTTTCAAATAATAAAACGTAATCAACTTCCACAAGTGGCTTGTGCACATTTCTTAAGCATTGAGTTAATTAGGGCAGCAAGCTGCATTAATTACGCAGTCCCTAATTATTAAATTACGACCTTGTCATTATATTTGCTTAAGTACACAAATGTAAAACTCATCACTAAATGTATACAATCATAAACATCCATAAGGTTTACATACTTAGGAATAACTATTAAACTTCCTCAATACATATGAGTCAATCATATGTAATTTCAGTTACACATATACCATTCAATATATGAACTGTATTCAATTAATAAACGCAGATGTATATTTATAATCCACTAGATCCATTAATAATGCAAACATGCATATATCATTCTTTAAATACATCATAATTATTTATTTAATAATACCTTATATTATTCCATATAAGTTTCCAATCATACAATCCAATAAGATAAAGAAACCTTTCCATTTAATTTCTGATGCAAATCAAGACTTGATTAAATATAGAATACATCTTATTCATTTCCTTTTCAAACAAATAATAACATAAATGACTGATTTAGCCTCTCAATCAATTAAGCGATAACAATATTTCGCTCAATTACAATCTCATTATTTAGTACATTGTAGTATATAATCGATCAAATTGAACAAATAAATTCTTTCAACTTCACTCCCCTTAGAGTACTCCATCTGCAAAATGTTAGCAACGGACGAGTTCGAAAAGAACCGACAAGAATGGTTCCCTTTCTTGCCTATCAACTTATACCATTTAATTTATTTTTTAGATATGGTAAAAATCGTTTGGTTTTTAGGGGACCAAAAAACCTCGAATACAAAGGGAGTGGTGTCACCCAGATTTCATCCTGGAATCTGTGACTACCCTATCCGAAAAAATTTCGTACTTTTAAAATAATGGGTCGTTTTGTGTTTTTATTGCCTGAAAGTTCTTGTATTGCATCAAGATATTCCCAAAGAGCCATATTAGCCTTTTTTCGCCAAATACCCAGATCCTCAAAATTGTTATATTCTGTCGTCAGGATTTGTCTGCGGGAAATTTGTATTTAATTATTTTGAGCCCCGTATGAGGCTATTTGCACCCCGTTTTAACTTTGTTATGATCAAACATGTCATTATTCCTATGTACCAGAAGGGTTTTAACTTGGAATAAGTTTTGGGCTTTATTTGTGACTTTTGGCAATTTTTCGTGTTTTTGTGTTGTCCCGTTTCGTTTTCTGTGAAATTTCTCTAGAACAATTCCTTTGTCGGGTAAGCCCGATTTTTGGCCTGGAGTAGCTGGAAAACATATACACACGTTATGCCCGGAGGAAGTCACCATCGGAGGTCTGGTTCACTGGGAAAAGGCGAAGTCGTGCACGAGAAAAGCCCCTGCGGGGATGGGCGCATTTTTGGAAAACAAAGGATTTAAGCTGCAATGGGAAAAATAGAAGCCGCAGGCATGATGGGAATTTTATACCTGCCTTGCAGGGTACTTTTTCCCATGATAGAAAATTCACTTAAGCTGTAGTGGGAAAGTTAGAGGCTGCAGGCAGGCGGGAATTTATTGCCTGCCTTGCAGGGTAAAAATTCCCATGGTGAAATAAAAGAAAAGTGACTTAAGTGAAATCACGGGATTTTATTGCCTGCCTTGCAGGGTAAATAATCCCATTGTCAAAGTCAAATCACTTAAGTGGATCATGGGATTTTCGGGGCTGCCTTGCAGGGTAAAAATCCCATTGTCAGAAATTCTTAAAAATAGAATTCTATTATGCAAAAAAGTGCGACCCACCTTGGGTGAATAATAATGCATTAAATAAATATTTGTTAATATTTATTCACCCAATTTTGGCACCTAGGCTTGTGGAAAAGTCAACAAAGGGAAGTGGACATAAGGAATTTAAAAATAGAATTCCAAAATTAAATAAATTTAATTTATTTAATGCAGCCCCTTTTGAAAAGGAATTAATACTTTTTAAAGTATTAAATGATTATATTAATTCCTATTTTCAGTGGCTATGGTCAAAGCACACTGTGAAGC
The DNA here is from genome assembly GCA_018340775.1 of Taxus wallichiana var. yunnanensis. NCBI lineage: Eukaryota > Viridiplantae > Streptophyta > Pinopsida > Cupressales > Taxaceae > Taxus > Taxus wallichiana. Next base: position 82,013,822 of record CM031234.1, read on the forward strand.
TTAAGTGAAGTGAAGTGTGGATGATTAAATTGAATTAATTTAATTGATTGGATGGCTGTCCTTAAACATGCTATATTTAAAAGAGAAGAGCTTGATTTTTAATTAATTAATTGCCTTTAATTGTTAGGGCAATTATTAATTATAGAATTGTGAGGGTTATATAAGCATGGGCAGCCATATGAGTGAATTATTTAATTCACAGGTAAAGAATTGCAGCCAAGAGGAAAAGTGTGCCCCCATTTGAAGAAGGATTTTGCTCAGGCAAGGTGGCAACAAGGCTAAAAGCTTCCAAATTTGGCGCATGCTTTGAAGGAGGTTGATCTTTGTCTGCATAATTGTTTGCATAAGTGTTACAAGTGCTAAGGTGTTGTTGAAAAGATTCATGCTCTCTTTATGTGCAAATTAAACACCAATTTTTGGGGCAGCAGGCTTGAAAAGTGCAGATTTTTATAATTAAAATTCACTATTCATGCTACGGTGGCCATCTTTGTCTGGATTAATTGCAGGAATTCATTACAGGTGTTTTACAAAAGAAAATGAGCTTTAATCAATGTCCAATACATTGCATATATCCTCTGAATTTGAAGAAATATCCAGATCTACACCAGTATTGAAGAATTCCAGTCAAATAAGAAGAAAAAGAATTGTTCAGACAAAGATAGACAAAGCTATGGCGAAGAAAGATGAAAAAGAAAGCACAACGAGTCATGCATCACTTCTAAATTTGCAGATATTGGAGACACGGATCTGGGCTCGAAACCTCTTGCTGAATTGATAGACAAATCCAGAGCAAGAAAGACTTTACTCATGCGTGCGGGAGAAACTTCACTCATGTGTGCGATTAAAAGCAAGTGGAATTATTCGAGTTCTGACTTTCCATCCATAGACCGGTTGGCAAAGTTTGTTATGCGCAGTGCAGATCCATATCCGAGATGCGAGATGCAGATCCATATGCGGACCCGATCCGAGATCTCATAGTTGCAAAAGCTTCCGGCACAAAGGCTTCATCCTCTTGTTTCAAATGCAGCCCGTGAAGAAGTCAGTGCGTGGAAAATTCCTTCCAAGATCCTGTGCATGTGCTCTCATCTTCCAGTTGAAGCCTTCATTGAATTTTCATTCACCCTGAGTGCTTTCCAGAATTTTTAATTGCTCATATGCAATTAAAAATAAGGATGATGAGTTATCTACGGCCAACCTTGCACTGATGCATGTACAAAAGAAGAACTGCAAAAGCTTCAAGGATAAAAGAGAAGACAATGCGAAGGCAAAATTCCAGCTTGCTTCCAATTCCAACTGCTTGCAATTCCAACTTGTTTCCAGATCTAGTTTGAATCAGCTGCATGTAGACATGAAAAAGGACAAAGTCAGCTTTCCTCTTCCTTCTTCTTTCCTCCGACAAAGTAATTGAGCGATCAATTAAATTATACAACTTAAAGTGATTGGTTTAAAAGCCATTACTTGAAGAAGTCAACTACTTGGAGATAGGTGGCAGGCGTGCAAAATAGAAGGTTCTATTTTCAGTTGCAAATCATACATGTCACGCAAAGAGGAATTCTAGGAGGAAGATTGCCAGTTGTTTCTTTCCGACTTCCACATGTGCCAGTTCAACTAAAACTTCCAACTTGTAATTGCCCCTCTACATTCTATAAGTAGAGGAAGAACCTTCGGGTTAAGGATCAATCAGAATTTGTAAGTAGCAATCTTGTGTTCTAGACTTTGTGCTGAACCCCTGAGAGCAACTTGGAGCAAAGGAATACAAAGGAGTAGGTTTCCGGAGAACTTTGTGTCACGGTGTACTTTGTTTCTTGCTTTTAATCTTAGATCTCTTAGTAAACTTTGTGTTATTATAGATCTGGATCTAGAGCTGCCTTTGTTTTATAATTTTGTGTGTTCATATCTATTAAGTTTCTTCTATGTGCATGCAATTAGCTCTGCTATCTACTAATTGGGATGCACATCTTCCCCATTTCTTCTCTGTATTTCCTTTACTTCCTTCTTCTATAATTTTCCTTTCTTAAACAGCTACTTACTTGCTGCAGAACTTCTTAGTTATGGTTCATGAACTAAGTGGTTAAAGTAAAACCCCTGATAGATAATAACACGTTTTTATTGACAAATCTGACACGGGAGCCTCACCGGTTAAATGAGGGAGATTTATCTCATGACTGCCTAGGTTTGATGCTATGCAGAAAATCTAGTCAACAGGAGAAAGGATTTAACATTGATGCACAAGAGAGAGAGGCCTCTACCAGCGGCCAAACCACGACAACAAACCAATACCAAAAGAGCCATGCCAGAGTCACAACGAGATTGACTCCGCACGAGTGCGGTCAAACCAAACAAACAACAAGAGACCGTCAAGGAATCTTGAAAAATAAAACACAAAACCCGAGCTAATCCCAAGAGGACTTTACAAGATAACACCACCACCGACATGGCAACTATGAAGCACACGCTCCGAACGCTCAATTTTGGACTTCTTCGGGGACCTTAGTCCACCCATCCACAACAAATCGGACCCAAACCCGTGTCCACCAAAAGTCTTCCTTCATTCTCGCAAAGCATCGAAGGCTCGAGGGTCGAAAACGAACCCACATCACCTCCGTCGAATCTTCCTCTGGATGTAACGTCCCCGTCCCACTTAGCATACTGATTGTCCATCGTGGCTACATCAACATTGACTCTAGATTCAAAAACACACTTGTGTCGAAGGCCCTCATTAGTCCGTTCACCTAACATGTCATCCTTCATCCTTTCAACACTCCTGAGCTGTTTTCTCGACACATGTATAGGTACGTCCCCATGGGAATTTAATGTTTTGTTTTGAATTTGAATTGGATGACCGTTCCATCTCACCGTCTCGGCCGACTCTTCATCCATGCAAGGTGCCATGTAGGCCAAGACCCCTCCTCCACGTCGACACCCGTCCGCACTATGTATGCTATGCGGCATTCGGATCGGACCGGTGTGAAGGGTGAGGACGCTGGCTCAACTCATGCAAACTACCACCTCACCAACTTCCTTATCCTCCATTTCATCCTCGCTCGCTTCTTCTTTAGACGAGTTCAACATCTTCATGGGATCTGGTTTTACCAAAATAGAGATCTTGCCTAGGCTTAGAACACCTCTTGGTCATACCATCTACCCTTGAAACAACATTTGCTTCAGCTTCAGACATCCCCACTTCTGGCGCAAAATCCTTCAATTGGGCAATTGGGCGCACCATCACAGGTTTGAGAGGACAGACCATTGCAACCGCAAGATGATGCCTCAAACCCTATTCACCTACATTTCTCACAGATAACCCGAGATTGCTCTATAATTATTTCTTGCTCGAATTTGTATTTTGAGGTGTTTAGGAATATTCTGCTTAGTACCAGAGCTCCCACAGGGACTTTGATACACAACCCGAGGAACACCAAACGTGAGCGAGCCTTCGTTGCATGGTCCATTGCGGTGAGCACCCCCATGGTCCTCGTAATGCCAAGGAAGACATCCGGATCCCAGAATTCCAAAGGCAATATGGCATTTAATATTTGAATACGTGAATTTCTGCAATGATTATGATCATATAACAACATAATATCCCACAAAATCAAAAACAACAACTAAAGATAATTTACCTTGCATCCTTTAAAGAACCGATCATTCTCTTTAATTCTGAATGCATTCAATAAAATTACTAAATGCAGATTACATATCAGCACGCAATAAAATCCATTTACTCTTGACATGATATCCTAAGTTTCATAACAATATCAATATTATATAATTTTTATGTCACTTATACAAACATCAAGTTGAATATAAAAACTCATTTTATATCGATTCTGCCTCGAAGTAACAGATGCTTCTCTTTAAAGCAGAATAATAGGTGATACTTATGGGTAGACTTTGTAACTGAACGGACTTTCCTTACATCTACCAGACCTTCAAATATTGAGAGGATACAGTCACACTCCGACCAATCCTAATTTCACAGCTTTACACCGGTCCGAACTCCACACTTGCTGACCTTGACAAGACAGCCCATTATAACCTAACTTGTTGATATCCTCAGAGAGGAATATTCGAACTCTCGACAACATTAAGGTAAGATACTTTCACCTTAACCATTTTGTAGAAAATCATAAAGCTCAAAAGGTTTCTCAATCTATTCAAGGGCCAAACCATACATAACGGATAAAACCAATGGCACCATATTCATACTAACACCTCAATCTTTCCTCATATTCCCAAACAATATCAGTCAGATCATAAATTCGATACAGTCATGCATGAATCTCCAAGAGTTTCGTGAAGTAGTGCACAGAAATATTGCGAAGCCATTCATTACAGGTGGGGTCTTAAGTCACCATAACAGAACCGTTTTAGCCAAACATTACATGCTATATAGTTAATAATTTCTAAGGTAAAGTTCTATTTACCTTAAACAAATCGAACCCCTGGACACCTACAGCCACCTACTAGAAAACAAGGTCCGAAAGATGCGAGGTAGATATCAACGACACTAACTAAAAGGAATAACCATTCTACAGCCCAGTCGCATACCTGGAGGTAACCTTCCTTCATACTTTTTTAGGGAACTATTATTATTGAATAGATATTTGTGACCAACCCATCATAAGACTATAGATTCACCCATGAAACAGTCATAGCTAAGCTAGCTGTAGCTTATACTGAAAATCGTGACCCAAGAGGTAAGGAGAAACAATCTTCTACTTAATAACAGTGAGTAGACCCAGAGAAGGCCGAACAACTAATACCCATAATAACAGTTTTCACAACCAATAGACCATAGGTATATATTCGATTCAGAAGATCTTTATAACGATAACCTTAGAACCCAAGGTTATTGGGTATTACGCATAGCATAAGCCATAGAATCACAGAGGAATAAATATAAAAGAAAATATCCAAAATGGCAAATCATACAGTTACATTCCATACTGTATCCTTCCGACGCTCAGATTTATACCCAGACTTAACATATATTCTACATTATAGAATGATAAATACCCTGAATAAGGGTTTACAATAACCAACGAGAATACAGATCACCACTTGTAATGAATATACTGAACTTACGAAAATGTATAAGGGCTCAGATCTGAATTTCGAAAAGCAACAGTAAGACCCAATAGCATTCACACACCGAAACCCAATTCCACAGAATCGGGCAAAGTTATCTTTGCTGCAGAATTTCATTTTATGCAAATACGAAATAGAAAAAGCTATCAAGGGGGAAAAAGGAACGATTCTTGTCTGGCAGTGAAGAACTGAATCCTTCCTTCAACTTTCAGCAACAGCTAAAACTCGGAATTGACTCCACAACCAAAACCCATAAAGAATCTCCATTCCCTTTTACAGATAGCAGTTTATTACCATTTCCCAGAATATCTTTTAACTGACAGTTGCACAATGCATGCAGCAACTCACAAGAACAACAGCCAACACGAAGATAGGGGAAACCTCATACATGCAGAGATTCATAGCTCAATAAACCATCGAATGAAACAACAAAACCACAAACAACTCCAAGTTTCCCCAACCGCCTCTCGCATGCCCCAAAATCCGTGGGCTAATATTAAATGCCATTAATGCATGGGCAACAGTGCAGTTTCCTGCCTGATTTGACCGACCATATTTTGCCATTTCAAATTTAGCATGCCTTATTATCTTATAAAACAATCTCACTAACTATTAGTTAGTCAAGAAAATAGCAAGCTTCCAACTATTTTATCTCCCCATTGTAATGGTCGGCGGTGCCAATTAAAACCATTTAATATGGAGCAGATAGTACACAATGTGTAGGGTGGTGCCTTTACACCCATACACTAGAGTTTGAACCTGTTAGATTCGATTACCCAATAATCTAGCTTTGATTTATATATACCAAAAGTATTCATGTCCCATAGCTTATACGGTTTAGACCTAAGGAGCTCATCCTGAGCCTAAACATATGGCCTTGAATACCTATCATCATTAATTTTTCCTTATAGAGTTTCTTGTACATAGGGTATGACATGCATACTATACAAAATTATATGAAAGTACACAATCCTTATACAATACCTTTTGATCTTTTCCCACCTTATTGATATGTTACCTTATTGGTATTGTAAAATTGTAACATTGTAAGGTATGAATCAAAGAGAGTTTAAGTATCACATGTATATGAAGTTGGGTCAATGACCCCCTTTTTCTATTAACAAGAACATTGATAACTTCCAACTAAACACTTAATAGGATTGGAGTGTGGGGTCGAAAACCCACTTGATTTTAAACAATTTAAAATACTCACCTCCTTGGTTTTAGACCAGCTGAAAATCATCCTTCCATGCCATGAGATCCATGAAGTTTGGTGGGTACCATACTTTATAGCAGCGATCAATTAATCAATCAAACAAGTCAATGCTTAAAACAAAAGACGACCAAGTTAACCACTTAACAGTCGTACAATAAAACCTAAGTAGCTGATACAGCATCCCTAGACCCCCTGGAGCGGGTACAACATGTTTCAGGAGCAGGAGCGGCCACAGGAGCAGCCAGGCAGGTCCGGATACGGCTGGATACTTCTGCAGACGTACCCAGCCGTATCCTGGCCGTATCCTAGCGTTTCCTGGCCCAAAACTGTGTTTTTTTTTTAAAATTCTGGTTTAAATTTAATATATCATTACAGCAGAAATTACAGTTTTCACAGCACCATTATTCTACAGAAGGTATAGTTTAAATTTAATATATCATTACAGCAGAAATTATAGTTTTCACAACACCATTATTCTACAGAAGGTATTTTTAAATTTAATATATCATTACAGCAGAAATTACAGTTTTCATAGCACCATTATTCTACAGAAGGTATATTTTAAATTTAATATATCATTACAGCAGAAATTACAGTTTTCACAGCACCATTATTCTACAGAAGGTACCAAGTACAAGCCATCATAAACATGGATAAAAATAGCATGTATGAGATAAATCATAAATGTAATAAACACCTCAACTAGATATGGTAGGGACAATTGAAATTATGAATGTATGAGTAGTTTGTTGTGGCTATTTAGCTTGTTTTGTTTTTCATATGCATAATATGTGGTTAATTCTTATTTAGAAGGCTGAAATTTATATATTTTTTAATTTTTATATATTTTTGTACTACCGTATCCTATGCTGTATCCGAGCCCAATTTTTTTTGCCGTTTCCGCATATCGGATACTCCGTACCCACTCCCGTATCCAAAACATATCGGCTACTTAGAATAAAACATGTCATGATCGTGTTTCAAATGACTGATCATAATCTACAGCAGGAAGCTACTGTATAACATAGCATAGCCAATTCTTAATACAAGTACAACAACATACAACCCAACAATGCACCATCATCGCCAGCTAGTGACTTATTCTTACGTAACACAAACTGAATTCACGGGGTGTGATAGTAGGTAGAAGTTAGATTCCTCTTGGTGATTGGTCCATTAAGTTGGTGGACTTTCAAAAGCAGGACATTTTTCTATAATTCAAAGGGGGTCACTCTGTTGCTCACATATTGAAGATAGTATTAGTAGGGGTATTTAGGGATTTACACATCCGGAGGTTATGATGCTCTTTGTATGTTCACTCCTCATCCCGTAAAAGAAATATTTAGATCTCTTTGTTCTCAAAAGATTTGGCCCAAAGTCTGCTTCTTCATACGGCTATTTTTACATCGCAGAATTCTCATGGGTGAGCAATTGTTGATGGGTTTCATGGTCCCTTTAGATGTGAAATGTGTTGGGAAAGTGAGGAATCTATTAATCATCTCTTTAAATATTGTCTAATTACAATCCACATTTCGCGCCCTACGAATTTGTTCGATATTTTTGGTAAGGAGTCAAAAATATGGACTAAATCTAGAGCAAATGCATCAATCGGGCTTAACATGATAAACATGCTTGTCAAATTATGCGGATTAGTACATCTCTTCCCCTCGGGAATATTTGGAAGGAGAGAAATAAGCGAATCTTGAATCAAGAATACACGGACACCTATTTTGTTTGGAATAGAACTCGGAAAAATATCAGAGAACCCATCTGTGATTTGATACAACACCCTTAGACACCTAATCAAAGATGGGTTGGTATTATATCTTGGCTTCAACTTCAGTCCGGGAAGTTGATTGGTAGAAGAAGGGATACAATGGAGACTAATGGGAAGTGGTCTACTCCTCCGAGTGGGATAGGTTGAATTAATACTAATGGGGCCTCTAGAGGTGATCCTGGCAAATCTAGTATGGGAGGAGTAGGGAGATCACATGATGATGTTCTAGCTTTCCTCTCTAAGGAAAATTCAAGGTTTTTCTCCAATAATATGGTAGAAGGATATGTTATTTTGAGAGGACTCTAGGAGGCTCTAAAGCTAGGATAGCAACATATAATAGTGGAGTCAGACTCTCAAATTTGGATTAAGCATCTACAACATGTTACCCCTTGCAGCCAGACGGATTGGAGATTGGGAAGAGTGTTGGATTCAATTGAAAATATTCAGCAAAAATTTTAGGAAATAGACTTCCGATATGTCCCAAGGAATCAAAATAGGGTGGCTGATGCTTTGGCAAATTGGGTGTTGGACAAATCTGATATAGTCTGTTATGGTCTCCCCTCGTGTTGGTGGTCATCACAGACCAGGGATGCTATCTACTCTCTTCTTTCTTTAGATGATACCAAGATTTGGAATCTATAATTGCTTGATGAATGTGTATATGTGGATAGTGATGTATTTCTTGCTTAGTTGTATTTGGAATGCTAGAGTTCTGCACTACACCTCTCAGGCTAAGTACTAGGTCTGTAGTGTGTATGTCTGGAAATCAGATGATGTAACTTTGTCATCTACTCTTGAATAAAATAGCTTCTCTCTTCTTTTTTTTAAAATAGAAAATTTATCATCACTATTTTTAGAGGATACTTCGTATTTATGACCTAGTTTAATTCAATTTTAGGCAAGTCATCATTGCATGCAATTATCCTTAATAAAAGATGCACATCATCACAATGTGATGTCCCCTTTTAGGACAAGATGGAAGATGCCACAAATGGATAGAAATCAATTCAAGGAGTAAATCCTTTTGAATCAACCTCAAATAACCCAATGTCGGCTAATTACAACCCAAAATGGGGTTGGAAGTAGCCAAGGTGGTGGGTTAGATGGGCGGATCAATTGGAATTTAAATCCTCTTAATTCTGATTTTTATAACAGCAGTAATTAAATAAATCAGGCTTGTAGACAACTGAAAACTTCTAAAATTCATAACTCCATTAATACTCCTCTTTTTACATGAAACAAAGTGCACAATAAACTTGGGATTTTTCCCTTTCCAATGAACTAAAGATCAGATTTTTCTGAGCACTAAAACCCCTTCAAAATAGCATCCAAACTTTCAAATCTAGGTGCTAGGGTTAGAAGAAATTAATAAAATATTTCCAGCACTTTTCCCAGCCTCCAAACACACCAAAAAATACCTCCCTTCCTCAGAAATAAAAGATAAACAAATCAGATTTGCAGATCTTGCTTTATGGTCACCAAAAACATGCCAAATAATTCTGGAAATTATTTAAACAACCCTATCTGCAGCATAACTTCAAAAATTCATATCTTTTGCTAGAGAAGTCCAAATGAGCTGAAACTTTGGATCTTGGGCCATAAAAATATTAAGAATAACATTCCAAAATTAGTTTTCGCACAAGCAAACACGAAACCCTAATTTTTCCCTAAAAAGTAGGTCGCCCAACACATTTAGGGCATCAAATCATCTCCAAAAATTATGAAATTATTTGCAAAACAAAACAGATTTGAAAACCAACAAGTATGATCCCAAATCATGCAAAAATAACCGTATTTTCACCATAAATAAATGCGCTAGGGTTAGGAATACTTTCCCAAACAATTCGCCACACACAAATGCAACACAACACACACTAATGGATAAAAACACATTTACTTCAATTCCACAAATTGAATGAGAGAGAGAGAGCACAATGAAGAGCTAGGGCATACATCCCATTTCTCCAAGCATGGAGAGATATAAATGATCAAATCCAACATGAGGTGAAATGACCCCCTCACATCCCTTAAATAGACTTCCCAAAGGGATTGACCCACTTGGAGGGAAAATACACTTTTTAAATTTGCAATTAGTTTCCCTCCCATTACATTAAAATATTTAATATGCTAAGACTATGTGCACTTTATTATTTTCTAATTAAATAATAAAGAATAACTAACCTATGTGCACATTTTAAAACTAACTAGAGACTCCCACTTGTAGCGCTAGGCATGACATGGGGTTACAATGCAAATAAAAGAGAGGACCAAATATATTAGCAATGCCCCGGAAAAGGGGACATTACACAAACAAATTGAAAATTTATCATCACTATTTTCAGATGATACTTGTAACATCCCCATTTTAAAATACCAGAACAAGGGAAATTTTTTTTTTTTTTTGATAACGTTCTCTGTTATGAATTACAAAATTCAAACACACGTTCAAGTTTTAATAATTGTTCTCTACCCAAACAACACAGTTTGGATCACACAATTTTTTTTTAAAACGAATGTTCCCTGTTCGCATATTTACAATATGGAACACACATTCAATGCCATTCAATCTTATAACAGATTCTATATGCTGCTGTAAATGACTCGAGGAACTGCCGATCTTCCATTTTCATGGCTCGGAGTTTCAACGATCCTTCATTTCATGACTCGGCAACAACCGATCCTTCATGTTCATGACTCGGCAACAACCGATCCTTCATGTTTGTTTATGCATGGTATATTATATATACCTGTTCTCATAACCGATTCCGGTTATCGAAGTGATCCATTTAAGAAGCCTATCTGAATATCTGTTACTGATATTCATCTGACATCCTGCATCTTAAATTAAGTGATAAGGACAACGCAACCAGCAATTGCGATACTTTGGCCAAAGATTTTCACATGCTTTGCATGATCATATTCCTGGATGTTATACACATCTACGGAATACGTCCTTCACCTCACTTCACCTGTTATCTAGAATGGTCTTTCCTGGTTCCTACCAGTCCTCTTCATTTAAGTTCAGTTTTAAACTTCCAATTCCAACTAGTAATATGAACGGGTATAGGAAGGCACTCCTGGTAACTAAAGATACGCAGACATACGGTGTCGTTCCCCACGACTCCGTGTGTCTAGTTATCCTTAGTGTTCCGGAGTCACTCCGTATACCAAATCATATCCTATCCCCTGTTAAGAGCTACACATTCAGCCTATGTATTCTTGATGTTTTAATTCGGGAGGGCATTGCAATATGTCAGCTGCAACATTGTGTCGTCATGAAGACCCCGTCTTCATGGAGACACATTGCTGTAGCTGGCGTATGCCAATGTCCTACAGAATTCTCCCATCGAGAATGCATATCCTGCTCAAGTGATTTGGATACGATTTAATAATTAAAATCGACCTTCAGCATCCACGCTGATCCCTTGATCCTCGTTTCCGTTACAGTTGTACAGAGCTAAGAGGGACTAAATCCGTCCATTAACTTGCTATGCATCTTCTCCTTCGTGTCGAAGGGCTGCATTTCCCTACTTGGTTCACTTCTTAATCAATGGATTAAGCGATCCGTACCGACGGACGTGATAAGTTTAACCTATTAAACTTAGCCAAGATTTTCTCAACTGCAACTGAATTCAGAATTCTAACTTATTAGACGTCATTTAAACGAGGTCTAATTCCCAAGAACAGTATTCATTTGTTCTCCTTAACGTTATATGGTTAAGGTCCATTAGTTATGGATATACTTATCCTATATCCTTTATTCTGAATTCAGCATACGAGATCATTAACGGAATTCGAAAATGAAGTTCGATTATTCCAAAGTTAATTGATATTCCTTAGCTCCTAAGCTAATCCTGAATACCTTCCAATTATGGAATCATATTCTTCTTAATCCTTTTAATGTCAATTAAAAATTCATCTTTACCCAAGTATGAATTAATTGCATTTTTCAACTTAAAAGTTGCATTTAAGTAAGAATAGATATCAGTTTCCATTTAGCGTCCATCCAAGGACAATAAACAAATCCAAATCAAGAAATAACATTATATTTCCAATTTAGACAACAAAATCAAACTGATATAATTATTAAAATAATACACATGTAATTGGATTCAATATTTTATGTCATAATCCGTACAATAGCCAATCCAGCTGATTGGGCATGGTTTACATAAATCATCCATACAACTCATAGATAGAAGAATATATTTTCTTCTTTTCACAATTCCTCGAAGAGGAATAAAAGCAACAATTACATTTCATCTTTCAGTTAATCAAGAAGCATCAGAAAACAGCCATGTCTTCATTCAAATCAAATTCCATCTGCAAAATGATTTGCACGGGTCAGTTCAATGAACTGAGCATATTAAGCACTTATCCTTAAAATAAGGTGCTTCAACTAACTGTCTCAATAAAAGAACCCTGCTTTTATGAAACGACAGTAAAACATCAATCATGAAATAGGCACAAAAGAAAGATCAGCATAACAACTGAACTATCAAAATATCATCACAATCAGCCAGAGGACTGCTGTCCCGTTTCCACATAACCTTAAACATTCTGTTATCATTTCCTCGCCTTTCATTAATAATAAATGCAAAGGATGAAACTAACTGAAATGTAAATCCATTACTTTCCTTTCCGTTCGTGCATCACATTAGATTCCAAACAATCAAGTATAGACAAGAAAGCAAACAACAATGCATATAGTTGCTCCCATCTTAGCACTATAAAAATTCATTATTCACGAATTACAGATTTCCAACTGAATGAAAGAAGAAGAGATCATTTTTCCAAGTTATTCATCCATATCTCTATTTCTTTCCACATGACTGTCCGAACAATGGAATCCAAACGAGAGACAAATCAAGATAACAGTTCAGAGTGAAACTTACAAAATCCATTCGGAATTCACTTTCCTAAGAAGAAGAATGATTTCATTTATAATCAGCTTTAAATGAAAACAGGGAAGAATTCATCATCCATATCCATACTTCATTTGAATCAGACTCATATAAAGATCCGAAACAGGTTAGTACAACATTATGTTCATCCAAGATCAAACAATATAAGGTTGCATACCATATATTTACCATACTAAAAGAAACCATATTTCTTTCACCGTATGCTAAACAGACAAACAGTATTTCAATCATGCAGTCAATTAATCACATGATTTCCTAATCCTATGAGCATATCCCGTTCAAAATAACATTTTATTCATTGTTGTTACCTACAGCAAATTCAATTATAAAGCACAGTAAGCCCCTAATGCTATCTCCAGAATTCAAAAGCAACAGAGAACATTTCCTGTCCTTGACCCTCACTAAGAAAACAATCATCTTCTTCGAACTCTTCAAGAATTGTTCACTGATTTCAATTCTACCAAATGACAGTACCAAACTCGAATGCCACACGAAATATTTAAATATTTCATTTGCACAGAAGGTACAGACATTTAGAAAATAATTTAATTACTATCTCTTTCGAAATCAATTAGCAGAAGAGGGAGAGCTAATTTCCATGATATCAGTAAGAACAATCATTTGTTCAAGAAAAGAAAACACCCAAAACGTGCTTACTGCCAACAAGCATTCTGCCCGAATTCCCCTTTGGTTGAGTCCATAATAATATGCAAGACTTCGGAATGCAATATTCAGTTATCAATACCTCTTTTTGAAGTAAACCCGTATAGGGAGCTAAATGCGTAAGTCAGATACAGTTAAGACAAACCCAACAACAAGACAGAATTCCCATGCATCACTTCTTTCGCACAGCAATTTAAAGTCAAATACGCATTCATAAAACAGTCCGAACTAGAGGATTGAGCGATCATCATTTAAACACCACAATTCATCTTACCTTCTTCAGCAAGAAAACAATATATTATACTATAAGTTCAGAAGGAGAAACTATTTCTTTTCTAACTTTCACGAGCACTCATATAAAATTCCAATGCCCATTCTTTTAAAATACAAATGCCATTTCCTTATAATCCCGAAACAGCAGAAGGAAGAGAAAAGTTCTATTTCTTTCAGCAAGAAAACTTCAGCACAGAATCGACATCAAGTCGCACACACAACTTTCACTATCTTATCACCAAGTTCATGTGACAAAAGACAATCATACAGCAATAAGATGACCAACACTACCTGCACAGTTTCCTATCATCTTTTTTTTTTTTTTTTGCAAGAAAACCAGTTCGAAACCCCGTCTAATCATCAACAACCAACACAGCATGGAGGTATTCTATGCAAGAAGAGCAAGGCAGTTAAACACAGCACAGAGAAACGACTTTCTTATCATTTCAAAAGAAAAGGAACAGCAAGGGTCGACGAACCCAAATCATGGCACACAACCCAACCATATTCAACCTCCATTTACATGCAAAGGCAGTCCCAGACACAACAGCAAGGAACGATTACACAACCTGTTCCAATTTCCACACAACACGAACAGAGAAGGGAATATCTATATCCAACCACCATACAGTTACAACCGATGCAGTAATTCATTTCCAACTTGATTCGAGCAAAAACAAATCAAAACCGAGCAACCAGAAACGATTCATCATATCATTTTCCAAACAAAAGGAGCAAGAATCGATGAAACCCAATTCGAATCGACTCGACAACAGTCACGAATCAAAACCCAAGAGCAGGGTTGTTTTAATGAAACACTTAATCAAAGCAAAGATTTTTAAAGAGAAGGGCTTAACATGCCTGTAATCTCTTTTCCAGAACTCGAAAAAACTTCGTTTGCCGCGTTATTTCCTTCCACAGCTGACAAAGCACAAACTTCCAAGGACCCTTTCTTCTTCAGGCTTAGCAACAGCCTTAAAAATCTCCAAGCACAGTGTCAATTCCAAGAGCTGGTTCGACTGAACCAGACCAGAAAAACCAAATGCAGAGCAACTTTGCAAAAGCCAAATCGAAACAATGAAAAATCAAATTCCCTCATACACTTTCCAAGGCGAACTGGTCGCGAGGACCAAGAATAATCAATGCAATTAAGGCTCTGCCTTTTCCTTACTTTCCACGCCACCGCCACTTGGGTTGGCGAACTCAATCTTTCAAAATTCCCATGCGAAAACCGAATTTGGCTCTATCTCCAAATAGATGCCTCTATTTCCTACCTGCCCCGCCAAAACTGGCGCTGTCCACGTATGGACTGTTTATTAAATGCCAATGAATGCCCTTTCCATCCTTATCCCTTTCCTTCCAAGGGTCTGCGCGCCCTTTTAGATTAGGATTAGTTTAGGTTGTATAAAGTGTTCAACCTAGGTCTTAGTTTAGCCTTAGGTTTATTTTCCTCTTTTTTTTTTTAATTTAAAAATCCACTTAGGATAATAGTGTAGGATGCATGTTAGGACTTAGGATTAGTTTAGGGTTTTTAATTTATACTAACCACTAACACTAATCAACTTCCATCCTGCCCTCCTACAGACATTCACGTTAATGCAGAGCAGGACGTTCCGTCCTTTGGATCACGTGCCAAGGCCACCCGCGTCCAGGCGTTTCTTGCCTCACGAGGTCCCAAGTTCGACAGTACAGGGTTCAAGAATCGAACCTCTGTCGTTGGTATCTACGTGCCAGCTGCCCAAAACTGCAATCAGGCGCTGCACGCTCATAACAATCCCGGGTTCGGTTCAAGTGTGAATCGACACAGAAATCACAAGAGGACCTCAGCATACTTGGATCAATGGAATTGATTCAAGGTATGCTGTCAATCAGTAACGAGAGTATAGCAAATATACGACAATTTGTCGTCACATTAGCAAACACGCAAGTACAATAATTGCTGTCCTATACAATAAATCACAGCATGCAAGAATCCAAGTTAGAAACACATTCCTTTAAGATCAGAGTTTCCCTTAACATGTTTGCTTTCATTCCAGCAGTTATAACAGCATGAAAAACATTCACCAATATAATTTGCAAAATCAGAGTGTTACAATACTCCACATTTATGATCTAGTTTAATTCGGTCTTAGTATTGTGCTAGATTCATTGGTCTAATGTGAAATGTAATGAATTAAGCATATGTAAGTACATAAAGTACATTTGTCGTGATTTTTCTCCCAACAATTGTGTCTATTGTGACTGTATGTTGATCTCCGTGTCTATAAGGTCATGGTCTTGCTAGGAATCATTACAATGTGACCAAAGTGGACCTCATATATATCTCATGAAAAATGAAATTAAATTCATTCATTGACTGTATTTTTTCCATCTGCATGCTTCCTCTGTGCTGAAAGTACCATTGGTCCACCAAACTTGAACTCGGGAAAAATAGATCATAACATCTTTGGCTTTGTTGCCAAGATTATTTGGCTTTAGTAGAGATGAAGAGTTCTCAAGTATTTCTTTGAATTAATTTGGAGATCTCAACTAAAAGGCTAGATAATTGTTCAAGGGACAGACATGTCTACACAATATCCCATAAAGGAATAGAGCAGATTTTCATTGTTGAAGACCCACCACATGAGTTGTAATCATAGTTACCTAAGTCTTTGGGACGGCGGGATGTCGGGACATAGGGACGGGGTTTCCAGGGACGGCAATTTTTTTGAAAATTTCGGGACGGCGGGGGGATGGCAAGGGGACGGCTAATAAAAATATATATAATTTATTAATTTTACAAATATAACATGAATAATTCAATAACCTAAGACTTAAAATTGAAAGTTTGAAGATTGAAACCACTAATGATTAATCCAATTATTCATCACATAAGCCAAGGCCCAAAATGCTACAGCTATATATATTATATTCAATGTTCAAAACTTCAACATGACAATGAAAGACTAAATAGTAAATAGTAAAGCTGAAAATTTAAAACAAGTCTTAGTCTTACTCTTCAATAATCAACATGAGAAGAGTACAACTACACCCACATTACATATGCTATGAAATATTATGTCATGTCTCATAACCAAAATGACATTACATAACCAAAATGACAAGTGACAAGTACAACTCAAAAATCACTATCAGAGCCCTCCGAAGGAACAATTGCAAACCGCTCCTCCTCACTAGAAGTATCTGTATCAACATCATCTGCATCTGCAAAGGAGATATCAACCATCCTCACTGCTTTTGATCTTCATCAATCTGCCTTGCATCCTCAGGATCCACATCCCACCGCAATGTTGGGCTCTCCTTGTATGTAGGTGTCTTGCAATCCATGAGACGCAAGGCACTATGTACAACAACAAGTTTCTCTGCTCTCTTAGAGGTAAGTCTGTTCCTCTTAAGAGAGTGGATCCACCCATATGTTGACCAATTCCTCTCAGAAGTAGAGGAACTAGAAACCTGAGAAAGAAGACGAATAGCAAGTGTACGTAGAAATCCTACATGTCCATACAATTGCCACCAACTAACTGGAATCTCATGTGCCAATGTGGTCCTGTCTATCTTTGATGATTTTTGTAGCCATCCGGATATGCGAACTTGAGCCAATCAATTCGACTCGTGAAGCATCCTCTTGCATTATACATTTTTTTAGGGCTTTCAAGAAACCCTTCCTCACCTCCTCATCATCTACTCGGGAGAACTCTGTCCAGCCTCTCTCAACATACCACTTCGGATTTTGTGCATATGCAGCCATGTGTAAAGGAGTGCTCAACTTCTCCCATCTCCGCTCAATGATAGGTCAATATGGTGATGGTAGAACTCCAAGGTGGGGTCCTCGCTCGAACAACAACCTTCATCCGGACAAGCATACTATTAATACATTTGTATATCCCACGAAGGCTAGGGCTCCCGAGAATCCCCATATTTTATCACACCGAAAATTGGAGATATTATGGATGTGATATATCTCACATCTATCCAAAATGTTTCATTCACCACAATTGCTTTCACGTTCTTCCTCTGCTCTGTCTTGGACCCATCCCACCTAGACCACTCTGATGTCATGACCATGCACTGTAATGATTCCTACAACTCAGCCATCCTATCCAGCAAAATAAAATACGATGCAAAACGTGTGTCCACTTGATTATTTTGAGGAATTCCTTCCTCGAAAAGCTACGGAAGAGTGCCAATGACATGTGGTGGTTGCGTAAATGAACATCTCGCACATCTCTAGCATCAGCCACTACATTTTTGATCCAATCAATTTTTCCAATATCTTTTAGTGCATTGTTCATGGCATGCACACAACATGGGGTCCAATATATATGTCGGTAATGAGCCTCGACAAGCTTACCTACTTTGCCCCTGCACACATATACTGCATACGTAATAACCTACACAACATCGGGAGGCCAACCTCCTCAATAACATCTCGCAAAATGGTGAATTCGAACTCGCATCCTTCTTCTTCCCTGAACAATCAACCGCCTCAAAAAGGAAGGACCCTCTCTGCATGAAACAATGATATTTATGAGTGGGTGGTGTCGATATCTGTCCACCCATCCATGATGATGCTTTGGCGCATCGTGAGAGACCCATGTGCATCTCATTTCCTCCATCGTTAATTAACCTTGGAATAGTTATTATCCAAGATTGTGGTTCTCAACTTCATGTCTCCTCGGGGCACATAACTCACACCTGCTTTGGCTATCTTAGCCACAACCTCATTGAAATAAGGAGAGCGAGAAACATGAAATGGAATTGTAACGCCCTAATTTTTGTAAGTTATCTTGGTGATTATTTTTCATAATGTTGTAACTGCTGAAATGAAGGCAAACATGTTAAGATATATTTTTGATCTTAAGGGAATGTGTTGCTAATCTGGATTCTTGCATACTGTAATTTGTTTACATGGGACAGCAGTTATTATTGCTTGTATGTTTGCTGATGTGATGACAAATTTGTCGTATGCTTGCTAAACTCTATTTGCTGATTGACAACACACCTTGAATCAATTCCATTGATCCAAGGTATGTTGTGGCCTTCTTGTAATCGCTTTGTTGATTTACTCTTAAACCGGACTGAAGGTTGATATAAATGTGCAGCACCTGATTTCAGGTATGAATAGCTGGCACGTAGATGCCAACGGAAAAGGTTCGATTCCCGAACCATGCACTGTTGAATCATGAGACCTCGTAAGGTGATAAATGCCTGGATGCGGGTGGCTCAGGCATGTTTAACGTGGGACGAAACGTCCTGCACAACACTGAATTTTGATGACAGTCGGAAGGACTTGTTTGGAAGTTGATTAATTAGGTGTTAGGGGGAATTAGATCCTAATCTACTCCTAAGTTCTACCTTACATCCTAAACTACTATCCTAAGTGGATTTTTAAATTCTAAAATGGTGAACATAAACCTAAGTTCTATTAACCTAAGAACTAGGTGATGACCTAGGTTTGAACACTATTGCTAATCCTAAACTAATCCTAACCTAAGGAAGGGGACGCATAGACCCTTGGGGGATGGAAGGGATAAGGATGGAAGGAAATTTAATGGCAATTAATGTAGTCCTTGCGTGGACAGCGCCAAGTTTGGCGGGAACAGGAAAAAGGTGGAGGTATCTAGTTAGTTATGGGACTAAACTTGGTTTGCATGCAAAATTTGAATTTGGTGGTTCGCCAACCCAAGTCGGCGGTGGCGTGAGGAAATAGAAAAGGCAGAGCCTTTAATGCATTCAATTTTCTTGGTCATCGTGACCAGCCCGCCTTGGAAAGAGTATGGAGGAATTTTTGTTGGTCATTTGTGTTTGTTCGGATTTTTGGAAAGTTGCTCTGCATTTGGTTTTTCTTGGTTCAGTCGAACCAGTTGTGTTTGGTTGCTATCTCTGTTTCTTTGGAAATCGAAGGCTATTTTCGAGCCTGTAGCAGAAGGTGATTGTTGGGAAACTTGTCGCTGTCGCCGTGGAAGGAAATACCTTCTGTAGACGCGGTTTTCTTCGAGCATTCGAGGAAGAATACCAGGCATGTTAAGCCCTTCTCTTTAAAACTCTTGCTTTGCTTAAACGTCTCATTAAAACAACCCTGCTCTTCTGATGAAGGGGGTTTTGGGTTTATTTGATTGCTGTCATGACTGAGATGATTTGGGTTTAGTCGATTTTGCTTTGTCATGTTGGAAATGATTGGGTAGAATCGTTTTCTTGCTGTTGTGATTTGAACTGTCTTTGCATATATATTTGAGTTGGAAATACCACCATGCTGTGTTGGTTTGTTTGACAGTAATGGGGAATTCGTTAGGTATGTTATGAAACTGTACATGTTGTATGAGTTTGTTTTTCATTATTGAAGCAATCGTTCTTTTGCTAATACGAACTTGAGTGATGGAACGTATTAACTGTGCGAGTTGTTTGAAGTTGTTTCTTTATTGAAATTTTTGAGGAAATGAGTTCCTCTTCCTTCATTGTTTTGGATTTTGAAGTAAATAGCATTTTAGATTTTGAAGGAAATAGCATTTGAGTTTTATTGAGCATTATGAGCTCGGTTTGAAGGAAGTGATAGTAATATTCTTATTGCTTGTGCTTTTCTTTTGTAAAATTTAACGAATACGACTTGGGTATTCGTGAAAGTTAAGGAAAGTAACTGTTTTCCTTCTGAACTTATAAATGAACTGTATTTTCTCTTGCCTTGGTGGAAAGTTGATTTTGTTGTGTCTTATTGATGCGGTTTGATCTTCCAGTTCGGACTGTAGTTGTGAACAAGAACTTGGTTTTGTATTTTTGTGCAAATAAATGGAGAAATGCATGGGAATTAGCTTGTTGTTGAGTCTGTCTTGACTGTACCAAGCTTATGTATTTAATACCCTATGCGGTTTTGAGTTACGTACATCATTGTGAAATAGGAGAATGCTGTTTTGGATTTAAATGTTGATCGAGAAGAAACTCGAACTGGGCATTCTTTTCATATGGTATAATGAATAAAATTTGTGCATGCTGTGCGAGTTGGTTTTGGCATCGTTTCTTTTCTGAAATTATTAGGAAACGAGTTCTTCTTCCTCTGCTGTTTTAAATTTTGAAGAAATGTTAATTGGGGATTTATTGAACTTTATAGGTTCAAACTTGATAGAAGTGACAGGTATTTAGATTATTTTAAGTGCTGTTTTCTTACCTCGTAAATGGAAGGTTGAAATGTTTCATGGGATCTCTGATTTTGCACTGTCATTCAAAAAAAAAAGAATGAATTCGATTGAGTGATTCTTGTTGTGCTTGAAGAAAATGGATGTTTTCTTATTAAAATAGTTACAGGGATGAATTTTTTTCTCTTCTTGCTGTTTGAATACTGGAAATAGCACTAGAGCTTCACTGTACATCCGGATTGGGCTTGCTGTAGGTAACAGCAATGTGCAAATTGTTAATTATGAACTGTATGCGTTCATGGATATAGAAAGTCATGTGGATAATTGATTAAGTGACTGTATAACTGTTTGTTCGGTTAGAATACAGTGAAGGAAGTATGAATCCTTCTAGTACAGTAAGTACATAGTATGCATCTTTATACTGCTTGTTCTATGATGAATACGATGTCTTACTAACCTGGTTTTGGTATTCCTATGTACCTGCCTAGAAGGAAGTATTGTTATGAATAATAAATTCTTCCTTGTCTTTATTTAAAGCTGAATATGAATGGAATTATTCTTTGCTGCTGGAAAGTGAATTCTGAATGGATTTTGTAAGTTTCACTCTGAACTGTTATCTTGATTTGTGTCTTGTTGGATTCAATTTTCAGTACAGTCTTGAGGAAAGGAATAGGAATGTGGATGGATAACTTGGAATAAAGATCATTTCTTCTATCATACAGTTGGAAATCTGTAATCGTTTAAGAACGAATTTTGTATTGCTTGGGTTTAAGCATCTATATTTATTGCTGTTTGCTCTTCTCATCTGTACTTGATTGCTTGAAATCAAAGGAGATGCATGAACTGAAAGGAAAGTAATTGGTTTACATTTCAGTTAGATTTTATCCTTTGCATTTATTACTAATGTAAGGAAAGGGAAGGGATAGCAGTTATGATTATAACAGCAGTATGCTTTTACTTGTATTCCTAGTTCTTACAAATGTTGTAATCTGGAACTGTCGAAGGAAATTGCATCTTGTAATGGTTATGTGGGAAATAGGACAGAAATCCTTTGACTGATTGGGATGGTATTTAGATGGTTCAGTTGTCATGTTGTTCATTCTTTTTGATGCTTAATTCTTGATTGATGTTCTTATTAACGTTTCATAAAAGCAGGGTTCTTTTATTGAGACAGTTAATTAGAAGCACCTCATTTTAATGACAAGTGCTTAATATGCTCAGTTCAATGAACTGACCCGTGCAAGAAATTTTGCAGATGGAATTTGAGTAAAATGAAGACATGGCTATTTTCTGATACTTCTTTTGATTGTCTGAAGATGAATTGTATTTGTTAGTTATTATTCCTCTACGAGGAATTGTGAAAAGAAGAAAGTACATTCTTCTATCTATGAGTTGTAACATTGTTTTATATAAACAAAGTCCAGTCATTTGGACTGCAAATGTATGGATTATGAAATGGATTGATGAATACAAATACAAGTGTGATATTTTAATGACTATATCAGTTTGATATTGTTGATTAAATTGGAAATATAATGTTATTTCTTGATTTGGAATTATTCAATTGTCCTTGGATGGATTTAAAGGGAACTGATTTCTATTCTTACCTAAATGCAACTTTTAAGTTGAAATGTGCAATTAGTTCATACTTGGGTTAAGATGAATTTTTAATTGACATTAAAAAGGATTAGGAGGAACATGATCTCATAACTGATAGGTATTCAGGATTAGCTTGGAAGCTAAGGAATATCAAATAACTTAGGAGCAACCGAACTTTGCATTCGGACTCCGTTAATAGCCTCGTATGTTAAATTCAGAAAGAAAGGATATGGGATAAATATATCCAGGGCTAATAGACCTTAACTATGTAAGGTTAAGGAGAATAAATGAATACATTTATTGAGAATTAGACCTCGTTTAAATGACGTCTAATAAGCTGGAATTCTGAATTTGGTTACAGTTGTGAAAAACTTGGTTAAGTTTAATAGGTTAAACTTATTACGTCTGTCGGTAATGGGCTGCTTAATCCAATGATTAAGAAAAGAACCAAGTAGAGAAAATGCAACCCTTCGGTACGAAGGAGAAGATGCATAGCAAGCTAGAAGACGGATTTAGTCTCTCTTAGCTCCATACAACTGTAACAGGAACGAGGATAAAGGATCAGCATGGTTGCTGAAAGTTGATCTTAAATATTAAGATCATATCCAAATCACTTGAGCTGGATGTGTACTCTCGATGGGAGGGTTCCGTAGGACATTGACATACGCCAGCTACAGCACGGTGTCTTCATGAAGGTGGGGTCTTCATGACGACACAATGTTATAGCTGACATATTACAATGCCCTCCCGAATTAAAACATCAAGATTACATAAGCTGAATATTAAGTTCTTGGCTGGGGATAGGAGTATGATCACGTATACGAAGTGACTCGGAGGACTAAAGATAACTAGACACACGGAGTCGTTGGGAACGACACCGTATGTCTGCGTATCTTTAGTTACCATGAGTGCCTTCCTATATTCGTTCATATTGCTAGTTGGAAATTGGAAGTTAGAATTTGACCTTAAATTGGAAGGACTGGTAGGAACCAGGAAAGACCATTCTAGATAACAGGTGAAGTGAGGTGAAGGACGTATTCCATTGGTGTGTATCACATCCAGGAATATGATCATGCAAAGCATGTGAAAATCTTTGGCCAAAGTATCGCAAGTGCTGGTTGCGTTGTCCTAATCACCTAATTTAAGATGCAGGATGTCAGATGAATATCAGTAACAGATATTCAGATAGGCTTCTTAAATGGATCACTTCGATAACCGGAAACGGTAAAGAGAACCTTGTATATATATTATACTATGCATGAATGAACATGAAGGATCGGTAGTTGCCGAGTCATGAAATGAGAGATCGTTGAAACTCCGAGCCATGAAAATGGGAGATCGGTAGTTCTTCGAGTCATTTACAGCAGCATATAGAATCATTATAAGATTGAATGGCACTGAATGTGTGTTCCATATTGCAAATATGTGAACAGGGAACATTAGTTTTAAAAGGAAATTGTGTGTTCCAAACTGCATTGTTTGGGCAGAGAACAATTATTAAAACTTGAACGTGTGTTTGAATTATATAATTCATAACAGAGAACGTTTTATAAAAAAAAATAAAAAATTTCCCTTGTTCTAGTATCTTAAAATGGGGATGTTATAGGAATGCCAATAGCGAAAAAGAATTTTGTATCATACATTTCAACAACTCTGGATTGGAGGCCACAACCTTCCTCTTCCCCTACTACTACCAAAAGCAACCAATTCGGACACCTATAAGATGCACCTGTAACACTCTCGCTATTAATTCTCACAGAACTAGAAGGGGTGCTAGTGCCACTAACATGACGGCCACGAACTTCCTAACCTTTTCCCCATATCTCCATTATACAACCTCACCATTTCTGCCCTCTCTTCAAGTGATAGCTGTTCACACATGCCTACACCTTTCCCCATGATATGTGAATAAATGTGCATTCAACCTAGTAATGTTGCCTGACTAAGATAATGAGCAAATGTTGCATTTCCATATTTTAGTGCCCCCTAAAATGTTTGATCTAGGACCCTGCATAATTTGACCAAATTGTTTCAAAGGTTTTTTCTTATCAAAAGGCCCCCTAGCATACTTTTTCAACATTTCGGAGGGGCAACTGAACTTGTCCACACTCCCTTGTGAACTAGTAGCAGTATTAGGTGTTTCTAATTGTGTTCCTTCTCCTTGCACACCCATTTCAACCTCATATTCAGCTTGATAATCACTATCGAAACTCATTTTGAAGCTGCAATAATTAAAATACAAAACAATATAACTATACAATACAATAAAACAATGAATACAATTTTTGAATACATTTAAAAAAAAAAAAAAAAACAGCGATGAATACATTTAAAAATTAAAAAAACAAACAATAAAAATGCCCTCCCTTTATGCTTTATCTCATTCCATCACTTGCTAATCCAAATAGGAAAAAAAATACAAGCAAATGCAATGCCTTCACTTTCAACTTTGCATTTGGAAATTAAAAAAAAAAACAAAGAATGGTAGTAAATTAGTAATGTATGTACATACCTCTTGCTCTTGCTCTTTGCACCTTGCTCCTTGCTCTTTGCTCTTGCCTTCTCTTTTTTTACTCTTGCTCCTCTTTTTTTTGCTCTTGCTTGGTGTGATTAGAATGAGTATGAAATGCTCTTTTTATAAGTTTTTTTGTTGCTTTTAGGGTTAGGTCATGTTAGTTTTAATTAGAAAGCATTAAAAGTTTAAAAAATATTTTAAAAAACATAAAAATGATAAAATAAAACTTGTTTTACCTTTGGCGCAGCGTGAAAGACGTTGGGGACGTCGTGACGTCCCCGGACGCCCTCGATGTCCCCAATGAAGTCCCCAAACAGTTTTTGCACCCGGGACGTCCCGTGCATTCCTAGTTTTCAGGGGACGTCCCCCTTATTTTTTGGAAAATGGGGATGGCAAGGAAACGTCCCGTCCCCATCCCCAAGTCCCGAGCGGACGTCCGAGACGTGATGAAATCCTCTGGGACGCATCCCCGCGTAACACTGGTTGTAATTAAGCTGAAAAATATTTATCATCAAAAAATTTCTCAATACATCTAGGACATCTTGATTAGTGAAAATTTGCCAAGTCAGTGCGAGTTTTTCTCTCTAGATTGGATCCTCACCATCACTTTAGTAGAATGACACAAAGGAGGTCCTCCTTAGTATTCAAAGGCCTTTGAAGAAACATGAGAGGGAAGAGAAAAGGAGAAGGAAAGAGCAGCTCAACATGGAAGGTTTCCTACAAGATACAAGAAAGGATACTAGATTAGGTTGTCCATTAAGTGGTGGGGAGAAAGAAGAAGATACGAGGAGATAATGGAAGCTAACATAGAGATATAAAATGAAGCAGAATCACCCAAGAAGAAATGTAAGTGCTAAGTGATAGACATTACCATATTTTGTGTGAGTGAAAGAGAAGATCCAATAAGACGCTACAACATTTACAAAACCATAGGCATCAATCATGGTAAAGAAAACCATATTTTGGCATGTCTATGCCTAATCAAGACAAATATTTGAAGGCTTGGAAAAACAACAAGAAACGCACTCAACAATCAACAAGTGGCATTGAAAGGCATGGCTTTTGGCCATGGCCGGACTCGATCCCTTCGAGGTTGGTGCGTGAAATCTCCTTCATGTGTTGTAATGACTGCAAATAGAGGCAGAACAAAGTCACGTGAATCAAAAGACGGAAATATTTATGCCCAGCAGAATCGATCTAGGGATCATTCCCTTGAATATTCCTCTCGCTGAACTGCGATAATTTAAAAGACATGCGGTGTAATGTTTTGAAGTAGAGGTTCAAAGAGATTATATGTCTTGGATCTCTATCGTAAAAAAAAAACATGGAGTTAAATTATTTAGCAATGACATTGAGGGTTAATACTTGACTCGAGCTCCACACATTGAGTCTTCTCTGAGAACAGCTCGAGGGATTCCCCAAGGACAACACAATGATTGAATACCAGATGAACTGCCCTGATTTTGAAGGAGGTTCAAAGGATTATGAAGGAGTTTTGAAGATTCACTTCATTTTCCGCATATGGGCCAAGTTGATGGAACTTCCACGACTTATCCTCTAGACTCGGATATGCTTTCCTAGCTTCAAAGTAGGATTATCCTCGAGCCTTTTTTGTTGAATTTGTTGATACAAGGTGTCCCATTTAACAACAATCCATCCTAAAACATGTCAAATAGCTCAAAGGAATGACCACCCTTGTCATCCCCGAGGAATGTGGCTGATACACATAAGAAATTAGTGAAAAGGCCTTTCCTGAATTCGAAGGACATGATGAACGTCATTACTATTGATGAACAACGAGGATTAAAGCTATGAATTCCATCCTCGACCTAGGGCTTGTCTCTTCACCTAAGGTTCTTTCCTTCGTGTTGCAAATGAGGATTTAGAGTAGGGAAAGACCATGACTGATTTGTTGGAGAGACCTGATAAGCCCATTGTGGAGCCATAATTTGAGGAGATAGGACTTTCCTCATCCCTCAGCTCATTTCAGGTTGTTAAACTTTGGCTACCTCATAATTTATAAAGCCAAAATCTACTATTCGTTGTGAAATTTGGGGTTTCTAAACCCTCATTTCATAATTTTTATTGCAGCTGTATTTCGCTGGTTTTTAATTAATTTCCAGCAGTGTTTTGGATCATATTTCCTATTGAATATTGGTTTGGTGGATGCCTAAAATACTTATATCTATTTTGGCAAAGTTGTTTGAAGAGTTTCAAGTGTTTTGCATGCATTTTTGTACCACTGTTCCAAAAATTTGATTGTTGTTCAAATTTGGGTTTTATTTTCAGTTTGTTGGTTTAGAAATCAGATTTGATAATATTGGGGTTTGTGCTAATTTCCTACTTTTCAGTTTCATCCCTTCAAAGGGATATTACAAGGACGAAAACCCTTGATAGTGGAACTTGTCTTGGGGATGAAAACCCTCAAACAAGGATATTTGGAATTATTGAATATCTCAAGGAATTTGTAGCTGATATCTTTCTATCTAGCCTTAGGCGACTTGTATGATGAGCATGTTGGATATGTTTTGATGAATGTATGGTATGATTTCTTGTATGGATGGACTTATACTAATTAGTAAAGGTGAAAACAATCATTTCCTTGCATGTTTGAGCCACTAATTCATTATTTACAAGATGGGCGAATTGTTTGTAGTCATATTTGGAATGTTTGAATGGATGTTTGGGCAAGTTGAGTTGATATTTGCATTCTTCATATTTTTAAACCCCGAGATCCCAAGTTTCATGAATTTTGGAGCTTTCTAGGTAAAGTTATGAATTTTTAAAATAACTCTGCAAACAAGGGTTTATAGAAATTCATATCTTCAATTCTAGGGTTTTCCTTCATATTTTGATTGCTGGCAATTAATCAGAATTTTTGATCTTGATTGGGCATATTTTTCAGCGAGTCTAGGGCATCCGAACGTGAGTGGGAGTTCCCAAAACAGGTTGCTGCCCTAGGAAGGGAAAAATTACAGGTTTCCGTCTACATTTTCAGTCATATCCAGCCCTCGGAAGTTTGATTACAGCCATCTAAAAATGAATTTTAGTCATTTCTCATTCAGCCCTAGCTATTTTCCGGAAGCCCCCACAAATGGACATTGTAGTAGTATCAGAGTGTCACCCTCCTAGCCTATGAAACATGGAGAACAAGTCGAAAGGATCGTGACAAGACAAGGATAACGGATGCACTTGGATGGATATTCTTCCCTAGCCATCCAAAATATGCATGGTGGTGGTTCGCTCAAGGAGAAAAGGGTATCAAGGGTTGACAAATTGACAAAAGAGTACCAAGCCCTTCCCAAAAGGATGCATGATGTCCTTACCTTTGAGGAATTCGTAAAATTAGAGAACAAGAGAATGGGCATTGGCACAAGGCCTAAGAACCAAACCACACTAAGGAGCCACTCAACCCTAGAAGGAAAAATCCTTCCCTTGTGAAGAAACAAGTAAAAGAGCTTGTGGCGCAGATCAGCTACATGATGGAGAGGATGGCCATCCATCTAAAGCGAAGAAGGAAGAAGATATATTGTAGTGGTTGGTTATGGTGTCCCCGAGATTTCACCATGAAATCTGGGACTACCCCTTTTAAAAAAACTCGTTCTTTTCAAAGTAACAGGTCTGTTTTGTGTTTGTTTTGCCTGCAGTTGTCCCCATTGCTTTAAGATATCCCTAGAGAGTCATAAAAGCCAAATTCAACAAATACCCCCATGCTAAAACTCACTCTATCCCTTCACCAGGTTTTGTCTGAAAGCGTTTTATTTATTTATTAAATAAATAAAATTCTTTTAAAAATAGATTGTGCTGAAGTTAAACCCCGTTAAGAATTTCCACACCAGTATTACTTTCAACTCTTAGTGGAGTACTCATGTGGGTAACATATTTTACTGCACTAACTAATAGGCAAGTTATTTTTGAAGCAATTGTCTACAACTTTTGGTAGGTTTTTCGTTTTTATTTATTTCTTGTGTGTTTGGTTTCGGTTTCTCTCGATTTTTCTAGAAATTCTTGTCTTTTCTTTCGTTCCGCTTAACCAGTTCAACTGCTAGGGTTTTTAGAAGTCATCCATGGCCTCAAACAAAAGTGAAATCTATTGTGAAGTGCTGGTTTTCAATGCAGCAGTTTGGAAGCAAGTCGCACTTTCCAGAAATGGGTGATTTCTCCGTGCAAAGTCATAAATTCAATTGCCCCATCATCCAGAATTCATGCAGTGATCCAAAGATGGAGTTTTTAGTCCAAGTCGTGAAAGAGAGCTCATGCAAGTCGTGATTCTAAGCTGCCTGCTACCTTGGGTTTCCATGCCAAATTTGGGAAGTCAATTCCAAAGCAAGTCGCATTTTTAAAGCTGCCAGCAGGTCGAGTTTAACATTATGACTTAAGTGGAAAGTGGGAAATTAGAGGCTGCCAAGTAGGGTGAATTTTAACGCTGCCTGCTCCTTATGTTTTTCACACAAAAGCAAGTTAATTCACCCATGCAAGTCGCATTTTTGGGCCTTCCTGGCAGGTAAGAGTTTAACATGATAACTTAAGTGAAAAGTGGGAAATTAGAAGCTGCCAAGAAAGGTAAAATTTAGCACTGCCTGCCCCTCATGTTTTTCACATAACTTATAGCCAAAAAGTGCAACCCATTCTGGCATAACTTGAATGCCTAAAAGCTGATTTCTTTTAATTATTTTTAGCAAAGGGCGCCAAAGATAGGGAGAAAGTCAAAGCAAAAGGCATGATAAAAATAAGACAAAGAAGCTTGCTAAAAATAGAAGAAAGAATTGCAAGGAAAAGCATGCTGAAAGCAAGCTAAAATTAGGTAAAACTTGGGTGCCCAAATAAGGAGAAAAAGCACAACCTATTGTTGAAATTGCTAAAAAATAAGAAGAGGCAATTGGTAAAAATAGCATGCAGTTGCCTATATAAGAAGTGGACACCATAAGTAAAGAGAAATTAATTATTTTTGTGGAGCATGCTTCCCTGAAGGAATTGGCGCCAAAGGTTGAAGTTGTGGGCATTAATAAATATTTTTAATTGCCGGGAAGCATCCAGTTTTGGTGCATAAGGTTGGGAAAGGCTTTTTTTTTATTATTTTGGCTATCTGCATGTTGATGTGAGTGCACAAGTGAATAAAATAATATTTTTAGCTTGCTTGGCATGCAAGCAAAGTCTAAAAATTTAGGGCAGCAGGCTTTATAATCAGATTTTGGTGAAGAAATTGGGCATTCATGCCATGGATTCCATGTTTGTCTGAATCATTTGTAGGTATACTTCACTAGTGCTCATATTGGTGAAAAGAAGGCAAAGTCAATGTCAGATACATTGAATATATCTTCAGAATCAGGAGGAATTGCAGGTTCTGCACAAATAGATCCAGCTCTCATAATTGCAAGGTCTTCTGTCAAAAATAAAAGAAAAAGATCTCAAACAAAGGTTGTTTTAGGCATGATGAAGGGTGATGAAAGAGATGATTCAGCAAAATCATGCATAGTTTCCAGGCTTGCTGAGATCAATGATACGATATAGGGCCTGAATCTATTAGTGATTTCATTGACAGATCCAAGGCCACTAATAGGTCATCTCTTATGCGGGCAATAAGAAACAGTGGAATTATTCAAGTTGCAACATTTCCGGCTGCAGCCCAGTTGCCTAAATTCGTTCTAGAATGTGCAAAGTTTTATCATCCTCTATCTAGGACAATCAGGGATGCAGCAGGAAAGACAATGATCAGACTGGATGCACAATTCATTGATTATTGCCTCAAGATTCCGGCACGACCCATAGTAATTGCAATCAGCATGCAAGAAGCTTGTGATAGATGGGAAAATAACAAAGCGGACTGCGTGAGTATAATGAACAGTAGATATATGAAGAAGCCAAGGTCACCATCAAAATTTCCAAGGACTCTTCTACGGTCATTTCTGGTGCAGGAAGTTGATGATATCACCCGGTTGCTTATGTAGGATAAATGGGGAAGGTAATGCAAATAATTTCCACTCATGGATGTACTCCTTCGTCAGAACAATTGAGATCAACAGAGTTGATTCAATAGTCAATTGGGCAGAGATCATCAGTAACAACATTAGTGAACAACTGAGAAATGTGAGGCGGACATTCAATTTTAAAATGACTTCATACCTTGTGTATGTTGCAGCTCACAGGGAATATTCTCCAAACTTGGCAAGAGGGATACTTTCAAAGGATCCTATTTATGAGTGTTACCCATAGTTGGCGATTCCTGAGTGCAACAAGGATTATAGGGAAGTGAATGATGACTTCTTCTATGGATTTATTTGCAAGTTGAATGGTGATCTGAAGGCCAACAGAGTGAGAAAGGAAGCTTGGGAAGTCTGTTTCCCAACATGGCTGCATCTTTATCCAGTTGTTGACTTCACGTATCTCAGGGTTAGTGGTTTCTCAGGAGAACCAGTCAAGTTGCCGAGGTACCCAAATGATAAGAGGATTATCATGGAGTTATGCAGCAACTCGTAGAGTTGCATGACTTACAATCAAAGCGGCATAAATCTACGGTCAGCTTCCCAGTCATAGTAGGTCATTATAGTTGTCAGACCATCCACAAAGCCAGAGGAGTTGAAGCAAAAATGTTTCTTTGTTATGAGCATGAGTTCTTCCCAGCTCGAATGAATTTTGATCCTTATGGAATAGCAAGAAAGATAGTCTCTCAGAATACTCACATGTCCCTTCATTGGAATATTTATGGATGAAGTGCCAGAACAAATACGAAGTCAGAAAAAGAGATTTTAGCAGATTATCACCAAGAGTTTCAACTATGGTCTGACAAGGATACCTGCAAACCTTTCAGATGATGGACATGTAGTACTTGACTCATATCGTCAAATGGGAGGAGATAAAGCTGCTCTTCAAGCTAGTGTAGGTGGTAGTCAGACAATCGAGGAGAGGTCTTCAATAGTTCTAGTTAACACCTCAAATTGGTTGTTAACAAGAGGATATTGTTTGGATGAGGCCTTGATGAACCAGATCACGGGAATTTTGGCATGAGGAATCTCAACAACAAAAGGAAGCAGGAGGGTGAGAGCAGCAAGAAGATTTGAGAAGCTAAAGGTGAAAAAAAGACTCAGGCATTGGAGAACGACAAGTCTACTACACCAGTGCTACTTTCAAATGGAGCTTCTCTAGCATCAACTCACAACACTTTAGCAGCTCCAGCACCTCAGGCAGACATAGTCATGCCACAGTTGAATCCAACATCATTCGTATGTACTCCTCAGCCACCCAGTTTTTCACCTCTTCCTGCAGAAAAGTTGAAAGCACAGATGGCGAAGTATGAGAGGGCATTATCCTTATATGACACAGGAGAAGGCAGCCATAATATGGTGGTGAATTCAGATGTAGCAGAGCTTGAGCATGAGATGGTGTTACACACAGAGGCTTCTCATTCCTCGGGAATAACTTCTCATCCCGTTTAGCTTGCAAACAGTTCCCAGAGGAAAGAGAAGCAATTAATCTAGAAGAAGAGGATTTGCAGCTACGTGTGGGCTTGGGAGGTAAAGGCAAAAGGTCTAAAGTTGCTAAGGTAACTTAAAGGTTGGTTATTGAAGAATTAGGGAAGAAGTTTGTTGATTATCGGGCCCAACCGAAGGGAAGCAAAAGGGAAAGCTAACGGCATAGACATTTATGTAACTAAGGTGCCACTGGGGAAAATCACCACAGAAGGATTAAAGCAAGATACACAGACACTGATAGGCGCTTTATTCCTCAATCTTGACAAGGAGAAGGCAGAGAAAACCAAACTTCAGATGCAGATCTCCCAGTTGTGTGAGATCACCGCTAAGGTCGCTAAACCTTCCTCTTAGCCAGTGCTAGCACAGGAGCAGCGATCTGTCATTTGATTGAAGAGATTGAGGATGCAGGAAATCAAGTCAAAGCTATTGCTGAATGGAAAGGGAAAATCATCCATCAAGCGTCAGAGCAGTTTATGGAAGTACCAACTAGCTTGGAGAATATGCACAGGCATTATCTCAGTTAAAGCAACTGATGATAGATATAGAAGATGAAAATACAATTGCTGAGAGCCACTTGGAGATTTTGGCCAAGATAAATGCACTGGCCGAGAGACTGTGTTGATTACGAGCAGCTTGTCCTCGATGGATTGATAGAAAAGGGTAAGCAAATGAAGATAGTAGTGGCTCTCCGCATGGAGATTCTCAAGCTTATGTTGAAAAGAATGCAGTTGCTCTTGGAAGACAAGATGAGAGAAGTGCCGAGAACATAGTTGCTTTCACTACAAAAGAGGAAGTTGATGGTATTCGTTACTATACGAGATGCATTCCAAACAAGTTGTCTACTTCTCTTGAGGAATTTCTTCTAGTTGTCCAGAAGAAGATTGACAAAGCCATCATGCCTTTCATGTTAGATTCAATCGGCAAACTAGTGAGACTTCATCCAGATATCGAAGGATTTGGGCCTAGTTTGGAGAAAGTGAAGGCAAGCATCGTTACTTTATCCAGGGAATTTTTACGGTTTAAGACTGAGAAATAAGTTGTTGCTAAAGCAGATGGGAAGACACTGAATCACATGTTTAACAAGTACATTCAGTATCAAAACAAAGAGAATGCGTGAAGTGTAACAGCTGGCATATTTTCTTTCTTCTCCTCTTTCTTATTTTCTCGGACAAAATTGGAAAACTAAAGTAATTGGTTAAAATCCATTACTTTAAGTTATTTGAAAAGGTCCTTTAATTAAGAATAGGTGGCAAGACATGCACAACTTTGATTTAGTCTTCAGATGCATGTCACGTAGAGAGGAATTCCGGGGAAAGATTGTCAGTTGTTTCCTTTATAGCTTCCACATGTGTGAATTCAGTTATTGTTTCCTATTTGTAATTGCCTTCTATACACTATAAATAGAGGAAGAACCTACGGGTTAAAGGATGAGAATTTTGGCTAGAGTATTCTTGAGTTTTCAGACTTTGTGTTGTAACCCTTGATGTTATTTCTGTGAAAGCTGGGGAATTGAATAAAGGTGGATTTCCGGAGAACTTTGTGTCTACGGTGCTTTGCTTATCGTTTATTTGAGTTTTTAGATAAACTTGGTGTTATCTAAGATCTAGGTTAGAAGCTATTCCTTTCCTTTACTTTTGATATTGTGAGATCTATCTGTTTATTTAATTTGTGTGGATGAGACCAACTCTGAAAACTATTGGTTGAATCACATATCTTCCTTTCTTCTTTCCCAAATTCTATTATTTCCCCATTCTGCAAATATTTCATAACAATTGCTTACTTGCTGCAAAATTGCCCAGCTGTGGTTCATGAGCTGTGGTAATTAAAGTAAAACCCCACAAATAGTTATTAGGATTCATACTTACCAAATTGATAAACATCTTACACGAGAGCCTCACCGGTAAATGAGGGAGATTTATCTCATGACTGCCTAGGTTTTTAGCTATGCATAAAATCTAGCCAACAGGTTACCAAGTAGAGCAACCCTTGGGAGTCCTAAAAACCCCCAACACTCTTGCCCAAGTGGAACTCTTGATGGATTCTCTAGGTAACACACGAAGACTCAAGAATTTGAAGAAAAATCAAATTTTCAAGATGTTGAAGAAGCTCAATCACAAACGGTAAGGAGAAGACTACAACAATTTCTCATGAAGATGACCAAAGGTATTAGGGTACTTCAGATTTACACTTATGGGAAATTCGTTAGAAAGGATGACCTCGGGTAAGTTTGATGCTCCATAGTATATCATGGAAAAGGGGCAATCCTCATGGTGCTAAGAATGAAGAAAAATTAGGATCACATGGGGTTAAATGAGATAGCACTCCGGGTGACCTTACTTGGAGGCATGCCCATGTAATGGGGCCCTCTTTTGATGCTCATGCTACTCTTCAGTTTGCTGGAAATTTCAGGACAACCACCTATGGTAAGCCATTTCATCATCTTCTTAGCAAGGATTTGCTACATTCTATGTCTTTACCATAATAAGCAAACTCGACGAGTACACCCCAAAATTTCACCACAACGAATACTCGTTGTGAAAAATCGCAGGCAATATTCACCTCGCCGATACAGATATACGCTGAACACACTAAAACTGTAATTTCCCTTTTCAAACTAGCACCAACTAAAGACTTCTTGCCATTTCTCTTCCCGTGGAAAAGAAGGAATTGCACAAGGGAAATCCCTGGGTTTCATTTTTATTTTCTTTTATTGTTATTAATGTTTTTCTTTGGTGTTTTACTCCCTAAGGCAAGTCGGCTGGAATTATAATGTTCCAACATGCAATTAAAGATAAAGTGAAGCTCATTAAGAGGTCAGCCAGGTTGAGAAGTTTCCAACAAAAATTAGAAGATAAAGCAAGCTTAAGAGGTCGGTCTACACCTTATGGCTCTTGGCGCCACCCTAAGGATATAAAAAGAGTCTTAGGGGCTCATTTGCACATCATCTTTTGGCATATACAATTTATGTTTGGTCTTCAAGGTTGATTTCTCTAAGTTCATTTCACTATTGGGCAACAATCCATTAGTGTGGCATCCAAGGAGGATGAAACCCTTCCTTGTGGGAGATTGGAGGATGGAAACCCTTCAATTTGGTGGAGTTGAAGACTTTCATTGAAGACCATCTTGCTGGTTTTTATCTAGGGCATCAAGAAGAAGACCTACAAAGAGCTTTTGCATTATTTGGAGTCCCTCTCCTAGGGACCGACTAGGGTTAGAGTGTTTTCGGGTGCCTTCTAGGGCATGAAACTTCATTATTATTTGATATTCAGATTCATCATAATTTATAAGGCTGGTATCTTCTATATTTTGTAATTGTTGGGGTTCGGAGGCCTCATTTTTAGCTATTTTTGTGGACTGCACTTCTGCTGTCCTAAAATAAATTGCAGTTGGGTAATATTTCAGATTTGTCACATATTTTGGCTTGGTAATGGTTCCATTAATTGTATATAAATTGGAGAAGCATTGATATATTTAATTTCAGCTTGTTTGATGAGTGTTTGATGCCCTAACATGCAAATTTCAGTTTGCTGCTAGGGTTTCAAGGAATATTGGATCTGTTATAAAAATCAGATTGCATTCAGTTTTGGGGTTTGTGTGATTTCCTTGTTTGTGTGTTTCAAACCTAGAAAGGGACATTACAAAGTGGTATCGAGCTTCGGTCTTCTCATCCCGTGGGTTTCATGCAAGAAGGCAAGAAGGGTTTCAATTGCTATCAGAGGAGAGAAAAGAAATCAGACCAGCCAAGAGAAGAAGAGAGTATGGCTCACCAAGATCCACAGGAAGCCAAAATCGACAAGCTCATTGAAGGGAAAGTGAGATTGGCGGACACTGTTAAGAAATTTATATGTTATTGTGAACATTATTTATGTGTGTATTTGTAATATATGAGTTGTCATATAAACAACTCATATAATGTTGTAATAGTTTAATTATATTGGTGAGTTGAGATAATAACTCACGTAGATTATCTCTAGAGAGATATTAGGAGTTGAGTGAGAAATATGAGGGATTAGAGATAGGTGGAGAGATTTAGTGGATAAGACTTGACTCCTGATTAATAGGATCAAGCATTTGTATAAAAACTCCATCTCTACATGAATAATATATCCCGAATGTTTTTGAATACAAAGTTTGTTGTGTTAAATCTGTTTTATTCAGAATGTTATTTAGTGCAATCTAATACCAAAATTATATTTGGTATCAGAGCAGTTGTGTCCGACTGTGAAATGCTTTCAATCTTTGCATGAGAGCCAATATTATCCATCGTTCCTAACAATGAGAGTCTTGTGAATTTTTAAGAGAAATTTAGGTATAAGTTTGCAGCCGTCTTTGTTCCATTCTGCAGGTAAAAGACCACAATAATTTCTCGGTTCAAGAGCATTTCAACGTTTTAGCATTGGAACATTGGATGCGTTGCTAGGCTTCATTCACACATTCAACGCCAGCTTAGGTCTCTACCAAATCAGCATACCCTATAATCACCGTGGTCATTCATTGACAAGTGCTGAACCGTGCATTCAAAGACTCTTTTTGTTTATAGCTCAACGTCTACGCTTCTGTTTGAGAAAACAAAATCAGTTTTGGAAAATCCTTTGGAGGATAGACCACCATCAATCCATGCAACGCTTTGATGGTTTTGACCAATTCGCCTTTGTATGGATAAAAGTTTATTGCAGTCCCATGCTTATTTCTTGCATCACATTTGGTGATCTCCATTGCAAGGTAAGATAATAATTCGCATTTCTTGGAAGTTTCGTCCATATTGCTCGCTGTCATATTTTCTGGGTATCATTTTTTCTGAGCTTCTTAGAAGAGATTGACACGGTTGACTACCATTAAAATCCACGACCTTCATTGCTAATTTGGGAGCTTCAAAGTTAATCAACTAAAGAAAAGGAGCAAAACCGCTTTCAAATAATGTAAAACCGCCTTCCAAAACCGCTTTCTATTTTTTTCTTTGCTGGAAATTCTGTTTAAAACCACCTTTTAGCAAAACTGTGGTTTTTAAAATAATGTATGGGTTAAGGCTTTAGTTTTAAGTGTTTAAATAGAATGTCGCCTCAATATGTAATTGTTTAGTTTGGGCGCTCAAGTGGCTAGATAATATTTTATAAGACTCTTCAATAAGAAGAGGTCAAGAGGTCAAATCCCCCTCCACATATCTTTTGGCGGGAATTTTAGTGGATCCATTAAATTTAGCGGTAAATTTGAATTTAGTTATAACTAGCTAAATTTAGAGAGAAAAACCCTACTTAGACCAAAAATTTCAAAATGTTATTTTTGCAAATATTGTAAAAAAAATAATATATATATATATATATATATATATTAAAAAAATATTGCCTCACTTTTAAAAAAATTGGACGCATTTTCGCTTGTACGTGACATCCATAGTGAGGGGGTGGATTATCGGTTGAATCTGACACCCAGAAAAAATTGTGTAATGAGCTTAAAAGCTACATTTGCTAAGTAGCATCACACATGGAGGCTAGAGGCAACGGAGGAAGGAGGCGTTTTAGTGACCTCTCGTCGCCGCACCATCGGTGAGGCCGCAATCTTTGCTTTGGTGGCCATGTTTTTTCAGTTGTGTTTGGTGTGTTTTCTTTCAGCATGTGTTGTAGTAAATAAGAACAGATGGATAATTCATGTTCATAGTTAGGAACATATTTTCCTATATTTTGTTCTCCTTTGTAAAATGTGAGTGGGGAAACATGTACGCTACTATGAAAGTGGTTGGTGGTCCACTAGAAAACCAATTTGGGAGTTTTTGAATCTCTTCGAAAATCACATACAGAGTGGTTAATGGTTCCACTAGAAAACTTGTTGGAGTTGATGGTACTCTTTGAAAACCATCAGATTGTAGAACATGAGCAGGTACTAGACAAAACTCACCCATGTTCACACTAAGGGGGTGAATGTTAGGAAATTTATATGTTATTGTGAACATTATTTATGTGTGTATTTGTAATATATGAGTTGTCATATAAACAACTCATATAATTTTGTAATAGTTTAATTATATTGGTGAGTTGTGATAATAACACACGTAGATTATCTCTAGAGAGATATTAGGAGTTGAGTGAGAGATATGAGGGATTAGAGATAGGTGGAGATATTTAGTGGATAAGACTTGACTCCTAATTAATAGGATCAAGCATTTGTATAAAAACTCCATCTCTACATAAATAATATATCCCGAATGTTTTTGAATACAAAGTTTGTTGTGTTAAATTTGTTTTATTCAGAATGTTATTTAGTGCAAATCTAATACCAACATCAGAGACACTATGGAGATGCTAGCCCTAATCCTTCGAGAGTTCATGAACCTAGAGTGTTCATAATGGAGAAGGAAGCTCATTCGGAGCAAATACTTCACGAAAGCCCTTTGGATCAGCTCACGGATCATCCATTAGGCCTTCTTTCCTTCCAAGAAAAGAAACCCTTCCAGAGGCAGGAACAAGGCTGTCTATGGGGCAAAGTATTGCGGCAAGTTATGGGGAATACATGGCATTTCCGAGTGAGATACGGGAGGCAATTTCACTTGCCGAGTTCATTGGAGTAAGCAAAGGAAGGTCTAAGTCGGAGCCAAGACAAAATGTGCCACCAAAAGAGGTACAAAATGTGTTGGGCAAGATGTCTTTCTCTACATTTGATGACTCCAACAAAGGGAAAACCAAAACATGGATGAAGATGCTAGGGTTAAACCCTAGACCTCAAGAATTCGCCAAGGATCCAAACCCAAAGGGGTTTCTCTTGAAAGAAGAAAAAAATTTAGATTGGCAAGAGGGTTTTGAGGTGGAGTCCCTAAGATCACATCAAGAACCAAAAAGGGTTTTGATGCAATAGAATCTCCAAAGGAGGAATATGTCATGGAGCATGAGCTAGGGAAAGAAGGAAAATTCGATTTCGTAATGTCCCTTTCTAGGGATGAAGCTAAAAAACAGGGAATTAACACAAACCCCAATCTAATCTAAATCTGATTTTTGGACCAGCAAACTGAAAATTAAATAAGTACAGAACAATGATTTGTTTTTTATAATAGCATTCTAAAAAACACAAGATTTCACCCAAATATCACCCTACAATTCATCCACAATATTTATAGACCTTTTAGGAACACCTTAGAACAATTTCCACCATGAAAATCAAGCAAATACTCAGTTGGAAAATTAATTATTAACAGCAGAAGTACAGCGAAGAGAAATAATCAAAATGAGGGTTTCCAAACCCCAACAATGCCCAAATATTGATTATTCCAGCCTTATAAATTATATCAAATCTGAATATCAACAAATGAATGAGTGTCGTGCCCTAGAAGGCACTTAGAATGACCTCTACCCTAGTCGCTCCCCTAGGAGAGGGCTCCAAAAATATGTAAAATCTCTTGTAGGTCTTCTTCTTGATGCCCTAGATCCAAATCTGCAAGAGAGTCTTCAATAGAGATCTTCAATTCACCAACATGGAGAGTTTTCATTCTCTACCAAACCACATGGAAGGGTTTTGTCCTTGTGATATCCCCTTTAGGGAAAAATGGAAATTTGCGACACTCTTAACCCAAATCGAACTAAGAAGGATGAGATCCTTTTAGTTCTTCCTCAAATAACCCAATGTTAGCGTAATTACAACCCAAAATGGGGTTGGAATTAGCCAAGGTAGTGGGTTAGATGGGAGGACCAATTGGAGACACTTTTCTAGATCTGATTTTATAGCAGCAGTTATAAAATTAAATATGGCACCCAGAACAGCTGAAACTTCAAAAATTAATATCTCATTCAATACCTCATATTTTGCCACGAAATAAAGTGCATAATTAAGAGCTTTCCAATGCACTATAAATCTGAATTTTCTGATCAATAAAACCTCATCAAAACAGCCCCAGAAATCTGAAACCAAGTCGCTAGGGTTAGAGGAAAATAAATAAATTATTATTAGTCCTTCTCTAGCCTCCAAACACCCCAAATAACTGACCCTTGCTTTGATATTAATGCTAACACAGATCAGATTGCAGATCTAGCTCAAATGACATCAAAACATGACAAAACCATCTCCCATACAAGTCTTTATAGCTAAAATAATGGCAGCAGTAGCAAAAGTACCTTCAAACCCTTCAGAACCACTTCAACAATGAACAATAACATGTACATTTGATTCTCCAAATAACAACAAAAACAATAATGGAAATCGAGATATTTAGGGGCCAAAGTGCCACTCAAATAATAACAAATCCCCAATGAAATCGCTAGGGTTAGGGCATAAGATCAATTAATAATATGAAGAATAATCCCTTAACAGTTCACTGCCAAAGTAAGAGCAATGATCACATTACAATTACACAAGGGATAGATCTCCAAACCAGTTGTAATGTAATGTAATTGCAAAATGAGAGTCTTCACATAATGAGAACATCAACAACATAGGGCATACATCCCTTTTCTCCAAGCATGGAGTAAAATCAAAATGATCAATCAACATTCCACTAAAGGTCACACAACCTCCTTTTATAGAATTAAGGAGTGCAACATTCAATGACCGACCCTTCCCTTTTGGAGGGAAAACATAAACTCTCATTATAATTAAAACATAATAAAATATTTAATAAACTAAGACTATGTGCACTTTATTTATTTTCTTAATTTAATATTAAGAAATTGTTATCCTATGTGCACATTAATTACTACGAGACAACTCCCCTTGTAGCGCAAGGCATGCCAAGGGGTTACAATGCAAAGTCGACCAAAACATAGCTCTTAGAAATGTCCTAGAAAAGGGGACATTACAGTCCTCCCCTCTCGGAGATTGCTTGCCCTCAAGCAATACCAAGCTCATGGATCCATGTACTAAGCCCCAATGATAAGATGTGGGGTGGTGCTCTAGATTTGTCAATTAATTCGGACAGAGGTTCCAGACCTAGATTTGTGTCTCCTATGTCTGCAAATTTAAAAGTGATGCATGACTCCGTTGTGCTCTCTTTTTCATCCCTCTTCGCCATGGCTGTGTCTATCTTTGTCTGAACAATTCTTTTTCTTCTTACTCAAATGGAATTCTTCAAAATCAAAAGTGCGATCTGGATAATTCTTCAGATTCGGAGGATATATTCAATGTATTGGACATTGATTTAAGCTCCCTTTCTTTTGTAAAGCACCTGTAACGAATTCCTGCAATTAATTCAGACAAAGATGGCAACCGGACCATGAACAGTGGATTTTAATCATAAAAATCTGCATAATTCAAGTCTGCTGCCCCAAAAATTGATGTTTTATTTGCATGCAAAGCAAGCATGAATTTTACCAACTTCACTTGAGCACCTGTATCACTTATGCAAACAATTATCCAGACACAAATCAACCTCCTTCAACCTGTGCGCCAATTCTAGAAGCTTTTAGCATTAATTTCACCTTCTTTTGAGCAAAAATCCTCTTCAAATGGGGCGCACTTTTCCTCTGGGCTGCACTTCTTTGCCTGTGAATTAATTAATTCATCCTTATGGCAGCCCCTGCTTATATAATCCTTATGATTCTATAATTAATTAATGTCTTTCCTATTACTGGACAATTAATTAATTAATTAATAAGCTTCACTCTTCAAATGGGGCGCCTATTTTGTGCATGCTTATGGCTGCCATTAAATAAATTAAATTTATTTAATTTTAGACTTTTGCTTCCACTTAACTCAAGCCTCACAGTATGCTTTGACCTTAGCCACTGAAAATAGGAATTAATTTAATCATTTAATACTTTAAAAGTATTATTTATCTCCCAAAAGGGGCGCACTTTTTGACATAAAGGGGCTGCATTAAATAAATATTATTTATTTAATTTTAGAACAGTCTATTTTCAACCTCCTTTTGTCCATTTACCTCTGTTGACTTTTCCACAAGCCTGGGCGCCAAAATTGGGTGAATAAATATTAACAAATATTTATTTAATGCATTTATTATTCACCCAAGGTGGGTCGCACTTTTTGGAATAAAGAATTTCTATTTTTAAAAGTCAGATGTCAATGGGATTATTTACCCTGCAAGGCAGCCCTGAAAATCCCATGATTCACTTAAGTCGTTTGACTTTCATAATGGGATTATTTACCCTGCAAGGCAGGCAATAAAATCCCATGATTCACTTAAGTGATTTTTCTTTTATTCCACAATGGGAATTTTTACCCTGCAAGGTAGGTAAGAAATTCCCGCCTGCCTGTTGCCTCTAATTTTCCCATTGTGACTTAAGTGGTGTTGCTTCCATGGGAAAAAGTACCCTGCTAGGCAGATACAAAATTCCCACTTGCCTGTTGCTTCCAAAATCCCATGATCCACTCCAAACCCTCTTTTTCCAAAAATGCGGCCAGCCCAGAAGAGGCTTTTTGGTGCACAACTTCGTCTTTTCCCAGAGAACCAGACCTCTCGATGGCGAATTCCTTCTGGCACAACGTGCGTATGTGATCTCCAGATACTCCAGGCCAAGAATCAAGCCAAACCGGCAAAGGAATTGATCCAAAGAAATTTCACAGAAAACGAAACAGGAAAACACAAAAAACACAAAACGTTGCCAAAAGTTACAAATAAAACCTAGAATGCATTCCTGGTTAAAACCCTACTGGTATATGGGAATAACGATATGTACGATCACAACAGAGTTAAACTGGAGTACAAATTGCCTCAAACAGGGCTCAAAATAATTAAAT
Source organism: Taxus wallichiana var. yunnanensis (assembly GCA_018340775.1). Lineage (NCBI taxonomy): Eukaryota > Viridiplantae > Streptophyta > Pinopsida > Cupressales > Taxaceae > Taxus > Taxus wallichiana. The sequence continues at coordinate 82,057,151 of CM031234.1, forward strand.
ACAAATTTTCCGCAGGCAAATCCTGACGACAGAATATAACAATTTTGGGCATCTGGGTATTTGGCGAATATGGCTTATATGGCTCCTTGGGAATATCTTGACACATTACAGGAACTTTATGGCAATAAAAACACAAAACGACCCATTATTTTAAAAGTATGAAATTTTTTCGGATAGGGTAGTCTCAGATTTCATGATGAAATTTGGGGACACCAATCGTGCGGAGCTATCTATTTTTCGAAGATTGATCTTTGATCAGGATACCATCAAATTCGTGTTCGTGAGGAGGATATTCACAAGACAACCTTCAGGTGTCATTATGGGAACTATGAGTTTTTGGTGATGCCATTCGTTCTCACTAATGCACTTGCTATGTTCTAGTCATGCATGAACCATCTCTTCGACAAGCAGTTGGGGAAGTTTGTGCTAGTAATTTTTGATGACATTCTGATTTACAATAGGACATGGGAGGAACATTTGAGGCATCTTCGTGAGGTAGTTAGCATTATGGAGACAATCTCTATTTACTAAGATGTTCAAATGCGAATTTGGACTTACAGAGATTTTGTATCTTGGGCACGTCATTGGGGTCAACGGGATCAAGGTTCACCAGGAGAAGATACAAGCTATGCAGGATTGGCCGCCACCGAGGAAAATTTCATAATTGCATGGATTCCCGGGATTATGTGGTTATTACAGGAGGTTCATGAGGGCCATTGACAGATCTTACACTAAGGGGGCATTTAGATGGACAGATGAGGCACATGTAATATTTGATAAGCTCAAGGTGACTATGAGCACTTGTCCAGCTTTTGCTCTTCCAGTTTCTCACGGCCCTTCATATTGGAGTGTGATGCTTCGAGATTGGGGATTGGTGTAGTTCTTATGCAGGACCGACATCCTATTGCCTACGAGAGTAGGAAGTTGAGAGATAATGAGAAGTTGTACTCCACCTATGATAAGGAGATGCTTGCCATTATGCATGCCTTGGCAAAATTCATACAATACTTGGTAGGTGGGAAATTTGTGGTGAGGACCACCCACAATGACTGAGATACTTTATGGAACAAAAGGAGCTCAATGAGAGGCAACAGAAATGGGTCAGTAGGATCCAGGCATATGATTTTGATATTGAGTATGTCAAGGGTAGAAGAATGTAGTGGCTGATGCACTTTCCAGGGAACCACATCTCGCTGCCCTATGTTCTTTGAGTGAGATTTCAGTAGATTGGAAATCTCAACTATTAGTTGAGTATTCCAAAAATACTTTGGCATGTGACATTATGGATGGTAAAATTCAAGATGAACGATATAAGGTGATAGCTGATTTGATTTTGTATAAGGGCATAATTTACCTAGTTCCCGAACCTAAGCTTAAGAAGAAGATTTTGCGTGCCTTTCATGATGCACCACTTGCAGGGCATCCAGGCACTTCAAAACATACAGCAGGTTAGAGAGATATTGTCTTGGAAGGGTCTCAAGGAGGATGTATTATGCCATGTCCAGTGAGTCTATGACTTGTTAGTAGAACAAGTCAAAACATACTTTCCGAGCAGGTTTGTTACATCCATTGCGATTCCGAACAGAAATGGGCCAAGATTTCGATGGATTTCATTACAGTCTTCCCGTAGTGTAAGGGAATGATCACATTTATGCGGTAGTTGATGATTGACAAAATATGCACACTTTTTTGTCATTCCTACCAGCTTTAAGGCACCGCAGTGGCTGATTTGTTCTTCCGTCAGTATTCGTGCCGTTGCATGGACTTCCAAAGAACATCATTAGTGACCGGGATAGCAGGTTTTGAGCACTTTTTGGCAAGAACTTTTCCGGTTGGTTAGCATAGAGTCGACTCGAGTACTAGTTATCACTCTCGAGACGGATGGACAAACGGAGATTGTGAACAAATGGATAGAGGGTTATCTATGCAACTATGTTGTGGGGCAGCAGAAGGCATGGGTAAGATGGTTGTATTTGTGTGCATATTGCTATAATACTACTTACCATATGTCTATTGGTATGACTCCCTTTCGAGCATTATATGGATATGATGCAACATTTTCATTGATTTGGCTTTTGGGGATAGTAGACCTCCCAAGGCTCGGGAGAGTTTACAGGGATAGTCGGGACATCCTTAAGGTACTTAAGGGTAGTATTCAACATGCACAATCGAAGATGATGTATGCAGACCGTCACGGGATTTAGAGATCTTTTGAGGAGGGAGACATGGTATTTTTGCGCCTACAACCATACAGACAGAGTACTCTCAAGAAGAGTGGTGCAGAAAAACTCGAGCCTCGATTTTTTTATGGTTCGTACAGGGTGTTGAGGAGAGTTTGGAGAGGTAGCATATGAGCTAGAGTTACCTTCCGAAAGTAAGATACACAATGTTTTCCATGTGTCTTGCTTGAAGAAGGTGGTGGGATAGCACGTAGTTTCTTTTGTTGAGTCGCCATCCTTGGATGAGGAGGAAAGAATGAATCTAGTCCCCGGGAGATCCTGGATAGGAGGGAGAGAAGATTGAGGAGCCGGGTGATATAGGAATATCTAGTCAGATGGAGAGATCTACCATTAGAGGATGCTACATGGGAAGGAGAGTCTATACTTCAGCATCCATCTTTGCAGTTGCTTGGGGACAAGCAATCTCGGGAAGGGAGGACTGTAATGTCCCTCTCTCTTGAATAATTTTATTGAAAACCTTTGGCCCTTTTTGTCTACCCAACGGCCAAAGGGTGAGCCCAAGGGTGACTTAGGTTTATTAATTTTATTGTATTGTGCTTAAATTAAAATAAAACATCACTAAAGCACATATAATAAATTAATAGACTTAATATTGACATAGACTTAGGAAAGTACATAAAAATAAAATAATTAAAACACTTAATGTACTTCCTAAGGGAAAAGTGTGACTTGCCCATGAATTAAAAAAAATAAAAAAATTCCCACTTACTTTGGGAAATGCCACTTGGTCTTTTAGGGCCTCTTTTCTCTTTAAAAAAGAAAGTCGACTTGCAAAAGGGCATTCCAGATTATTATTATATTTTCTTTTCGCAATTGGAGCTCGAAGCTTTGCAGACAAAATCCAAGGACGAAAACCCTCTGGATTTTTCTCGTGTGGACGAAAACCCTAGGAGAAGTGAGAAGAATTTCTACTCAGGATATTCCATTGTTATTCATAGGATTTTATTATTCCAATAGTGTTTGTAGAAGAAATAAATTGCAACAACAGATTCCAGACATCTTCTAGGGTGGGGCGACTCATTTTGTGAAGGTTTTATGTTATTACAGAGGTATTTACAATCATATTTGTATTGCCACTTTTCAGCTGCTAATATAGAGCAAATCGACTTGGTTTTAATTAATTTTCATAAGGGTTTTGGGATTACTTCCCAGTCTTTTCATTTGCAGACTTCTAGTTATTTTGCAGTTAGTATTTATCATTAAAAATCAGATTTTTAATCATGGCTGAAAGAAGTGAAATTATTTATGAAATATTTGTGAAGGGTTATCCAATAAAACCCTAGGCGCATTTCCTTGTTAGCTATCCAATTCTCGGGGTTTGTTTTTATTATATTGTGTGCAGTGTGTGAATGGTATTCTATTATTATCTACTGACATTGCCAACAAAGATCCAAGCCAAGGTATTATAAAAAGAAAGAAAGAAATATAGACAATGTAGGGTTGGGATATTTCACTTCTCTATTCATCAACTAACAAAATATCCAAATATTGTTGTAAATTTCTCTTAACAAGTGTATTGTGTCCGATGTGACACAAGATAGATTAGTCGCCTAGGTATTGTGAAAGGTAGGCATGTATAGGCTTGTTGACCCTACCAGTCATCTTAAAAGGCACACGTTGAGTGAGAATCCCTCATGCAGATGTGTTATAGGATGCAATTCCTCGTAAACTTGTTGATACTTCTTCATTCAACTTACATGCACTACTTGTGGAGGGAATATCCATTATACAGATGTGCGGGAGGATCTACAAAAGGCACATGTTAATATGGTAAGAAAAAGACACTCAAAAATTGAGGAAGGAGACTCCACCATCCAGGATATGTAAAAGGCACATGGTGAGATGGAAAGAAAACCCATTCATGGTGAGATGGTAGGAAAATTCAATTAAAGGAACTAGCACAAAGGACAAAATACAAGGTTTTTAGTTCACTAGAGCATGTTCATGTTACTCTCGCATATGATATTTTAACGGTACTTGTACTATAGCGATATATTGAAGCATAGGGCATACATGAGTGGGAGACTTCCATGCAAGTAGAATATGATGCCTTGTTAGAGAACCACACTTCAAAACAAAGTGAAATTACTGCCGAGTGAGTTGGTGGAATTACCCATTTGATACAAATGGCTAAATATTTTCAAAAGCAAAGCCAATGGTGCTTGGGATAAGTACAAGATTTTCCTTGTTGTGAAAGAATTTTCACAATAAAAGGGAAAAGACTATGAGTTCTTTTCTCCTACCGCAAATACTACAAAGATGGTGAAATGTTCCCCTTTTTAATTAAAAATTAAAAAAAAAAAAAATCGATTTGACCGTAAATTTAAAATAAAATATATTTTTTGTGCAAATAAAAAATAAAAGAAAAATTCGATTACACCTTGGAATAATAATTTCTTATTTTAAAGGTGAATTAAGTGACTAAGCAAGTCGCATTTTTTTAGGAATGATTTAATGTTTGATATTTAAAATAAATCAATTTCTTCTAGGCATGGGTCAATCCATATGGACCCCATTTTATTTAAATTCCCTATGCATTTAATATTTGATTTGAGTGTGATCTCCAGACACTTTTTAAAATGATATTCCTTCCTAGCTTTTGGCGCCAAAGATGGAGAGAGAACTTTGGAGGATGTGCAAGGCAAAAATATAAAAGAAGATGTGGGTACTCCTTTTTCGCATGTTGACGGTTTATGAAACTTATCTTCATGCTTGAAGAAGGGATGTATGCCCACTAATGATCTAAAACAAAAGGTGTTCTTCAACACCACCTTTGAGTGAAGTGTGTATGCCCTTTGAGCTTGAATTGATAAGTTAATTGCATCTTTTCTTCTCTATATGTAAGTCGTCATTTTTGGGAGAGTGCATGAGCTTGTTGATGAAGGTTTTTGAGGGATTTGTGTGAGGGTTTCAATCTGATTTTTACATCTGATTATGGTGCATCAAAATCGACTTGTGTGGGTGATGTTTGTAGTGCAAGTTGGTGGTATTTGAAGCAAGTTCAAATCTGATCATTTCCAGCTTGTTTATTTAATCAATATGGCCATGATTTGACCATTTTAATGCTTATTAATGTGGCTAGTAATTACCTTTGCTAAATCGACTTGTGTAGAGGATTTTGGCAATCAATGAAAGGGGTTTTCTAATATTTATAAATTGTTATAAATTAATTAATTGCAGATCTAAAAACTACATTTATTGGGTTGAAGAGTGAAGGGAAAGTGTTGGAATAAGTTTACATATTTTGCCCTAACCCTAGCGACTTGAACTGCAGATTCGGGGTGGTTTTGAGTGGGTTTTAGTTGATTAAAAATTCTGATTTTGGATGCATTTGAAAGATCTTAATTTTATCTTCCTATTGCATTTTATTTCAAGCAAAAAGAGTTAATATTGTGGGAAATATTAATTTTTAAAGTTTGCGATCATTTTCAACTGTTTCAGCATATTAAATTTATTTTTCTACTTCAAGTTTATTGGTTAAAGGAGTGCAAATTCCAACTAGATAGCCCATCTGAACCCTTACCTTGGCTCACTCCAACCCCATTTGGGTTGTATTGAAGCCGACACTGGGTTAGTTGAGGTGAACCTAGAAGGGTTTCTCTTCTAAGTTTGCTTCTTTTGCAAGTAGATTAATAATAATTAATTAATATCCCACAAGGGGATATTACAGTGGTATCAGAGCTTCTTTCCTCTTTTCGTGTGGGTGATTTGTGTATGCAGGGTGATAAGAAGTTCTAGTATTATAAGAGGAGAAATAAGGGAAACATGGATGAAGGAGCATTCACGCCGGATCAAGTGAAGTTCTTGCACGAATTGATGCAAGGGTGTGGGCAAGAACTACAAAAATCCATGAGTGAGCAAATGTCCAAGCTCATCAAGGATGCTATGGGTAAAGATAAATCTGCAAGCTCCAATGGGGAGAGCTCACATAAGGGAGGTGATGGTTCTACACCTAAGTTTTTCAAAGATGTCTTCTTGCCTAAGGAGACCAATAGAGAGAGAGAAGAAGAAGAGCCCACTTTAGCAGAGCTAATAGATGCTCAAAGGTTGGAGTATGGTTCTTTGAGCCAAGCTACAAGAGACATGTTGGGGTTTGATGAGTTTTGTGCCCTCAAGATGGGCAAAAAGTCAAAGAGATTCCACAAGCAACCACATAAGAACCTTCAACAAAGGTTGGGAAAGGTTTCACTCCCCAACTTTGATGGTTCTAATACCATTACAGTGAGAGCTTGGTTGCAAAAGATGGAGACTTACTTCTCCCTCAATCCCATGCAAGAAGAAGAGGCCCTCAAATTTGTTACCCTCCATTTGGAAGGCATGGCACATGAGTGGTGGTTCCATGGTATGCACACCCAAGGCCATGATTTGATTCACACAATGGAAGAGTTTAGTCAAAGGATCATGGAGAGGTTTGATAGGAAGGACTCAAACTTCATTTTAGGGAATTGGCCCAACTCAAACAAGTGGGTAATGTTGATGAGTATGTTGCAGACTTCCAAAGAATTGCAGTCATGGTTTCCGATGTTAGTGAGAAGAGGTTGGTTGTCCTCTTTACTGAAGGTTTGGTGGAACCTCTAAAAGGTTTGGTAAGAGCTTTTAACCCTATGACTTTGCAAGATTGTATTACTAAAGCTCTAGACTTAGAATGTGCAGCTTATAGAGGGACTTATGGGCCTAAAGGACAACATTCTAATGCCTCACAAACGCTGTCCAAAAATGGATTTAGAGGGCAGCCAAGGTCTGATTTACAACAGCCCCTTAAAGTACAAGGAGGGCAGCCCCTTGGGTCATCAAAAGAGGCCCCAAAGAGGTTCAATCAGTCCTATATACCACCATACAAAAATCAGCCCCAAAACAGTTCACAAAAAGATGAAAGGGACGAACTAAGAAGAAAGGGATTGTGTTTTGACTGCAAAACTCCATGGGTAAGAGGTCACAATTGTAAAGGTAAAGGTCAAATCCATTACATTGAAATTATTGATTCAGACTTTGAGTTTGACTTTGATTTGAATAATGCTAACCATGATACTAATGAAGAAGTGGTTGAGCATGTGCAAGAGAATGAGGAAATGGAAAGTACCCTTGCTTCTCTTTCCAGTGTGCCCAAGTATCATGCATTTAGGGTGAAGGGCACCATTCAAGGGCAAAGAGTCATTACCTTGGTTGACAGTGGGGCCACCCACAATTTCATTGATGGAGGTCTAGTGAGGAAAATGGGTTTGGAAACCACAAATTGCAAGGCTTTCAAAGTAACTATTGCGGATGGAACTTCTCTTCCATGCTCTACAAAGATTGCACAACTACCTCTCATGCTTGGAAAGCACAAGGTAATTGATGATTTTTATGTTGTTGATATTGGAGATATTGATCTTGTGTTGGGTGTTCAATGGTTGCATTCTTTAGATGATTTCACACAAAACTACAAAACCATGGAGCTAAAGTTCACTAAAGATGACAAGGAAATCATCCTAAAAGGTATGGCAAATGGGGCACCGCAAGAGGTGTCCATGAAGAGGATGGAAAGGGCTTTTAGAAGGGGTCGATTGAGTGGGCAGTTGGCTGTTATATCACAGTAAAATCAGAAAAATCAGAACAACAGTCATTAGAAGGTGAGTTACAAGTTCTTTTAGAAAAGCATGTTCATGTTTTTGATGATTTACCACATGGGTTACCTCCCATAGAGGGTTTGAGCATATTATAGAGTTAGAAAAGGACACTAAGCCCATTATGATCACTCCTTACCGCCATCCAAGAGTTTATAAGGAAGAAATTGAAAAGACCATTAGGGAGCTTCTTGAGATGGGACACATAAGGCCTAGTTCTAGCCCATTCGCATCTTCCGTAGTCTTGGTCAAGAAAAAAGATGGTACTATGAGGATGTGCATTGATTATAGAATGTTGAACAAGAGGACCATCAAAAATTTATAAGCTGCTGTTATAAATTAATTAATTGCAGATCTGAAAACTGCATTTATTGGGTTGAAGAGTGAAGGGAAAGTGTTGGAATAAGTTTACATATTTTGCCCTAACCCTAGCGACTTGAACTGCAAATTTGGGGGTTGTTTTGAGTGGGTTTTAGTTGATTAAAAATTCTGATTTTGGATGCATTTGAAAGATCTTAATTTTATCTTCCTACTGCATTTTATTTCTGGAAAAAAGGGTTAATATTGTGGGAGATATTAATTTTTAAAGTTTGCAATCATTTTCATCTGTTTTCAGGCATATTAAATTTATTTTTCTACTTCTGCAAGTTTATTGGTTAAAGGAGTGCAAATTCCAACTAGATAGCCCATCTGAACCCTTACCTTGGCTCACTCCAACCCCATTTGGGTTGTATTGAAGCCGACACTGGGTTAGTTGAGGTGAACCTAGAAGGGTTTCTCTTCTAAGTTTGCTTCTTTTGCAAGTAGATTAATAATAATTAATTAATATCCCACAAGGGGATATTACGATGGTCACATTTCGCCACTTCTCTCTATAGAATTGGACAAGGAGGTTTGCTTGATGCAACCTGAAATTTTTTAGGTACCTAGTCTTGAGCATCTAGCTTGCAGATTGATTAAGTCCCTATATGGATTTTGGCCGGCTCCACAAGCCTAGTATTTTAACATTGATCAACATCTCTAAAATTTTGGATTTAGAACTATTGAGGATGGGATGACTATATCAACCAATGATAATTAATCACCCTACAAACAATTGGTGGGAAGCCTAATATATTTATGCCTGCATGACTAGATCTATGTGTTGTTGTTAACAAGCTTTCTTAGATTTTGTCTCAACCAAAGCTCATGTTTCGATACACTAGCAAAGCATTAGAGGATTGCAGATTTCAAATAAACATCTAAGGAGCAGCCTGCTGATTAAATGACTAAATCATTTGGTCCCGTTGTGTTTGTAAAATTTCAAGACAAACTTGGAGTAGTTTTCGAACAGTCACTAAGGAGGGCTATTAAAGTTATTAAGTCATTATGTAAACATTAACTAATTAAATATTAGTTAATGTACTTTAGTTATACAATGTATAACTACCTCACCTAAATGTAACTACTTTATGATTAATAAATGACGGACACACACAAGTGTGGCATGTGTCATATGCCTTCTATTTCTCTTCATTCTCTCTCTCATATTTACTAATAGATAGCTGGTAGGAGTGCAAATATGGGTATGGGGATTTGGTATAGAGATGTTTTTGAGGGCTTGGGCACAACTTTGGATACAACCATACAAATAATATATAAAATATTTAAAAATATAGTCAAATAACAAAATTAACCATATAATATGCATAGGGTAAACAAAGTAAGCTAAATAACCACAAAACGCACTAATAGTTCATCACCAACTGTCATGATATTCAGTGGTTGAACTAAGAGCAAGTACATTAAATAATGTTTACATATATGCATGAAAATTAAGACAAATCAACATATTCATTATACTTATTATAATTTTCTCTTCAATGTCTTCATCAAGAGCATCAACACCAGAATGTGGCTCATTAGAATCATCATGTGATTCATTAGAACCACAAGCAATAGTAGTGTCACTCCCGCTAGCTCCGTCGCAAATTATCGTTGAGCTCCAGGTCTACCAATGAAAAGTGGGCAATGAATGCTTCCAAGTTCAAAGTCTCTATGTCTACATCAGCAACACTTTGTTTTCCCTTGCTTGTACCTATCATGCTTGTGTGTTATAAGGTGTAGGTTGGAATGAATGAAGACCAATTTTCTGCCTTTTTTCCTCCCAAATTGTTGCAGTTAATTGAGTGGACAAAACAATATGTACCCAAGTTCCACTTAGCTGAAGAAGAACTTGCAACCCATGCAATTGAAAATCTGTCGTGGCGTAGGATCAGCCCTAACAATGGAAAATCTAAAGATGAGAGAAAAAGTGCAACAAGAGATAAGTGTGCAATGTGAGGTACATGTGTTGTTTAAAAAGAGTTTGGGGATGTCTTTTAGGGATTAGGGTGTTTTTTAAATATTCTTTAAGTCATTTTAATTTTTTTTACCAATAAACAAAAAACATGTTTTTCGTTGTGGTTATGTCGTGGATACATGCAAGCTATGTAAAGATGTCACTGTAATATGTCCATATCCCTTATAAACCCACAGACGTACCTGAACTAGGTACACACCATACTCATACCTGCAGGCCTATACATGTGTACCTGGTAACCTACCCTTTCTATTAAAAATGTGCATCTTTCCCATATCCAAGTGAGCATGAGCATAAATGAAGACTACATAACAAATTATTGCCAATCTCAACAAAAACTAACATCATTTTGGTTCCCAGTTTGCCTTCAATAATGTCATTTATGTTGGTCCTACACCGCCTATTTCAAGTATTATTTCTTCTAGAATAAGCTTTTATAGATGTATGTTGATCAATTCAATCTACGTTCTATCTTTTGACTATAGCCACTGGAGAAATAAATCATGTAGTATTATGTGTTAATCTAAACTGCTTCGATCATCGGTACGGATGCGATACGTTGATATGGCACAATTTTAAAAACTTTGGGTATGGTACGCTTTTGGGTATATACATATATATCTATATATATATGTATATAAAATTATAAATTTAAAGAAGCATTTCCATACTTATTGAAATTTAATACTCATACAATCATTCATAGAACATGAAAGAGATTTCAACTATTTTGAGAATCGAGACTTGAGTTTGTATTGATTCATAATGTTCAAAACATAATAGTTGATAACTTAATACATTCAAGTTCTCAAAATGCTTCACTTTCAAATCCTAGGGCTAAAATCCTTGAACATATCATCTAGATGATCCTCAAAATCATCTTCATGGATGACACTTGTAGCTCCAACCCCACTAGCTCCAGTGTCAAAACCCTTGTGAAGGGCTCCCTGGAAGTTCGTCATCAATGCCAACAAGTGAAACATTAGACAAACAAGCAGCAGAAACTTCAAAGTCCGTGCTTTCGTGTCAATGTCCCAAAACTTGTTAGGACCTCTAGTATACTTTTTCGTCTTATGTGTTAAGAGGCGCAAGTTGGAATATACGTTTACTAGATCCTCAGCCTTCTTTGATGCCAACATGGTGCATTTAGCTGAGTGGATGAAGCCATAAGTACTCCAGTTTCGATCATAGGTCGTATGTACTCACATCTTATTAATATACAAAAAGGAGTGCTATCATCTTAAATTTTAATTCTTAATTGGTAATTAGAATATCAAATAACAAGTTACAAACTTCATACCTATGAGAGCAATTTGATCACAATAGGTTGTATGTACTTGGCATCATGGCCATGTACAATCCACCACTTGATTGGAGTCAAGGTGGCCTTGTCACAAAGAGCCTCTACCTCTCCCATGCTACCTTCTCCAGATACAAACATCCCCATCTCATTGCAGATTGCACTAGATATAGGTGGATCAGAAACAACCTCCTAAATGTTGCCCTCGTCCCATTTGCAACCTCTTGGTCATCATATGGTCGCTGCCTACCAGGTAACCCAACTATTTCATTGTTGTAATATTTGGGATTTAAGGCATAAGCAAGGAGATGCAATGGGGTGGTCATTTTGTTCCACCTTTTCATGACCACGTTTTTAACTTCATTATAAAACTTTTCCTCAGGGTCCTGCTCTTTGGCTTGTATGATATCTTTTATTTTCTCAAGCATGGAGTCAATGCCATCATAAATTTCTCCAATGCAAGCACTATCTTTGTCTACAAATCTAATCATACTTAGAATAAGCTCTCGTGAAACTCAACAAATACTCAACTTTTGCCCACCAATCATCATCAAGGATCCATGCCTTTATCTTTTGGGCTCTCTTTGTATTTGCTTGCCTCCAAACGGTCCAAACATTGTCAATCACCATGCTACTCAAAGCATGTTTCACCTTCACAAGTCATCTCAAGACGAGTGTGTGAGAGGAAAACCTAGTCTCAACAACCTATTAAAAAGGAATGGAAAGAATTCAATAATAATACAAATTGAAATTGATTTAAAATTAAATATTAAAATGAAAAACTTATAAACTTAAAAGTAAAACTTATGACTCATGAGTTGTTCCCTTACCTTCAATAGCTCCAACTTCGAGAATTTTCTAAAACTGTCTTGTGACATGTGATGGTTGGTGACAAACATCTGAATCTTGTTTGCCTCCGTGTAGATTTCCTCAATCCATGCAATTTTCCAAATCTTTTCAGCAAAGATCGTATTCGTGTAGTGTATTGTACATGGTGTCCAAAATATGTGCTCGTACTCTACCCTCTACTATCAACCCCGCTGCCTTTGATTTTTCGCATTGTCCATGATGACTTGGACAATATTCCGAGGGCCTACCGACTCAATAGCCTCAACTAGAATGTTTCATGCGATGAATCGACATCTTTTATTTCCCCCCAGCCTTCATAAACATTGCCCCTTTAGGGCTTACTGTAATAATGTTGATAAGAGGTCTATTTCTGAAGTCCTTCCATCCATTTGAGATAATAGACACTCCTGAATCCTTCCAAGAATCTCTAATCGGTTGTAAAGATGTTTGTATGTGTTGCACTTTTTTTGCCAAAAGAGATGTGTGAACCTTATTATAATCGAGGCTTGTATACACTTGTGCCGCCTCATTACGCCTCTCATCATCTCTGTCACAATATGGTGACGCTAACACTCGAATGGTAGCCCACATGCATAAACACACCAAGCCACCAATTCATCTGCAATTTCTCTCTTCTCTATGTTGAATGCTTTTTCTAGAGGCCCTTTTGTTCTCTTTCTTGATGGGGTATCTTCATCGAAAGGAGTTTCAACTAGAATAGTTTCAACATTACTATCAATGAAAGGATGGAATGATGGTGGTGTTGTTTGTGGTTTTTCCATAGTCCTTTGCTGCAAAGAAATGGTTTTAGAGAGAGCTCTTACAATTTAAAAGTTATCCTCCTCCCTCTGTCTTAGGTGCATATCTATTTTATTCTTCTCCACCTTCTTACATGCTCTAATGCCCGTCCCCAATACCACAGTTAAATGAGCTTTCAAATGGGTATACGAGGACTTAAATGTGGTGCCACAATGGGGCACGTCCAAACACGGACACCACCACCGACAATGAGCTCTAGCACTTCCACATGCCTCCATAAAGGAGAATGAGGATCTATTTTCACTATCGGCCACTCAGAACACTTCCTTGTGTTCCTCCCTCATTGCTTGCTTCCCCATGCCCCCTGAAGCTGAACTGGATGCCATGACTACAATTGTTTAATTTGTTTTAACCTACAATAAGAGATATTTTTTAAAACATTGCTAAATAATTTAATTAAAAACAACAAATACAAATTATACAATTAATTTGTTAACCCATACACGTCAATCTCTGATTCTGATCACCAAGTTCACCATAAATGGTGCGAGGTGAGAGCATACACAGAGGGTAGACATTTAAATTTTTAATGAATTCAATTTAAAACTTTAAATAAAAAAATGAACACATAACTAATTAAAAAAACTAAACAGCTTAGCCCTAACCAATTTCGCCATAAACGGTGTGAGGTGAGAGCATACACAGAGGGTAGACATTTAAGTTTTAATGAATTCAATTTAAAATTTTAAAATTAAAAACAAACACATTACTAATTAAAAAAATAGTTAAGCCCTAGGGCCTACACACCAATCTCGATTCCGATCACCAAGTTCGATATAAATGGTGCAAGGTGAGAGCATACACAAATGACAAACATTTAAGTTTTTAATTAATTCAATTTAAAACTTTAAAATAAAAAAATGAACACATACCTAATTAAAAAATTAAACAAGCTTAGCCCTATATGTCAATCTCGATGCGATCACCGTAATCACCATAAATGGTTCGAGGTGAGAACATACACATAGGGTAGACATTTAATAAATATAACTTCAATACGAACTTTAAATATGAAAAAATTAATTAATATTTTAAAAACGTAAAATAAATAAATATTAAAAATTAAATAGATCATGATCAATGATCATATGAATGATGTGTTTGACACACATAATTCATGATCATTGATCACATACTAGTTTGATTATTACATACGAAACATTGATCAAACGATTTTTTTAAATGATGCATGAAAAAAACTGAAAATGATCCTCGTTGTTTATAGACTTATAGTTGATCCTTCTCCTTCTCTCTCTCCTTCAAGCTCTCTCTCTCTCTGTTGGCTAGATTTTATGCACAACTTAAAACCTAGGCAGTCATGAGATAAATCTCCCTCATTTAACGGTGAGGCTCCCATGTAAGATGTTTATCTATTTTGCAGGGTGAATCCTAATAACTACTTTAAGGGGTTTTACTTTAATTCCCTCATCTCGTGAACCACAACTAGACAATTTTGCAAAGTAAGCAGTTGTGATGGAATATTTGTAGAAGGGGGAAATAATAGAATTTAGGAAAGAAGAAAGGAAGATGTGTTGATTTAACCAATAGTTATCAGAGTTGGTCTCATCCACACAAACGAAATAAACAGATAAAACACAATCTTTAGCAGGATGGGAAAGAGATAACTTCTAACCTAGATCTAGATAACACAAAGTTTATCTAAAAGCCTTTGAAAGAAAAATTCAGAAAACAATGTAGACACAAAGTTCTCTAGAAATCCACCTTTATTCAATCCCAAGCCTCTGCAATAATCGCATCAAGGGTTCCAACACAAAGTATGAAGACTCGAGAATGCTCAAATTATAAAAGCTCTTGCTAAAAAAGTTCTACTAAAACAAGTTGTGATGATTTTTTAATCAGTAGGCTCTTCCTCTATTTATAGTGTATAGGGGGCAATTAAAAATAGGGAGCTTTCAATGAATTGCCACATGTGGAAGCTATAAAGGAAATAACGGTAGCAATCTTTCTCCTAGAATTCCTCTTTACATGACATGCATCTGAAGACTAATTCAAAGTTCTGCATGTTTGCCACCTATTCTTAATTAAAGGACCTTTTCAAATAACTTAAAGTAATGGCTTTTAACCAATTACTTTAGTTTTACAATTTTGTCCGAGAAAATAAGAAAGAAAAGAAAGAGAAGAAGAAAGAAGTAATTATGGCTGCAACACTTCATAATTGCCCTTTGTTCTGATACTGAATGTATTTGGGCAGCATTTAATTCAATGTCTTTCCATTTGTCTTCCTATTAGATCCCTCGTTGTTCGGATAAAGGATGGTAGAACTTTGCACACTCCAGAACAAATTTCAGCAACTGGGTTGTAGCCGGAAATGTTGTTGCTTGGATAATTCCACTATTTCTCATAGCCCGCATGAGAGGTGTCTTGCCGGTTGCCCTGGATCTGTCAATCAAATCACTAATAGATTCGTGGCCCATGTTTGTATCATTAATCTCAGCAAGCTTGGACACTATGCATGATTCTGCTGGATCATCTCTTGTCATCACCCTTCATCGTGCCTGAATCAATTTTTGTCTGAGATCTTTATTTTTATTTTTACTAGAAGCCTTTGCAATTATGAGAGTTGGATCTATTTGTGGAGAAGCTGCCATGATTGCCCTTGTATTTGACATAAACACTATCTTAATTCACATAAATATGAGCACTAGTGAATTATTCCTTATGCGCCAAAACTGGATGCTTCCCAACAATTAAAAATATTTTTTAATGCTTACAACTTCTTCCTTTAACGCCAAAACCTTCCAGGGCAGCATGCTCCAAAAAAAGAATTAATTGCCCTCTCTATCTTTGGCATCCATTTCTTATGTAGGTGACTGCATGCTAATTTTACCCACTGCTTCCTCTTATTTTTAGCAATTTCCAAAAATAAGATGTGCTTTTTCTTTTAATTTGGGCGCCCAAGTTTGCCAAATTTAGCATGCTTTTTCTCGCAAATTTTCCCTTTACTTACTTTAAGCAAGGTTCTCTGTCTTATTTTTAGCATGCAGCTTGCTTTGACTTTCTCCTTATCTTTGCGCCAAGCATTGCCCAAAATAATTATTAAAGCATGGAGCAATGCCAAAGCAAGTCACCATTTTTGTTATTAATTGTGTAAAACACATAGCAAATAGGCACGTGTGAAACTCTACCCTATCAGGGAGGTCCAAGTTTCACACAATTCACTTAAGTGATTTGTGTTAAACGCTGACCCAACAGGCAAGTAAAAAGTGCGACCTGTTTTGGAATTAAATAATCTTTTGTGTGAAACACATAGGCAGCAGGCAGGTGTGAAACTCTACCTTGCCAGGCAGGTCCAAGTTTCACACAATTCACTTAAATGATTTGTGTTAAACGTTGACCCAACAGACAAGCAAAAAGTGCGACTTGCTTGGGTGAATAAATAATCTTTTGTGTGAAACACACAAGCAGCAAGCAGGTTTAAAACTCTACCCTGCCAGGCAGTTCCAAGTTTCACACAATTCACTCTAGTGATTTGTGTTAAACCCTAACCCAGCAGGCAGGCAAAAAATGCAACTTGCTTTGGAATTGACTTCCAAATTTTGGCGTGGAAACTCATCACTTAAGGCAGCGTAGAAATTGGACGTGGAAGGCAGCTTGCACTTTATTTCCATTTTTGGATTTTTGGTGAAGAAAAACAAGCAAAGAATAAAATTTTCCATTTTTGGAAAGGGTCCGGGAAGATGTAGCAACAAAAACTTGCAAGTGCCATAACTTTCACTCCGTAGCTCCGTTTTAGGTGTCATTTTTTTCTAAAAGTGCATATTTTCTCGAGCTCTATGCATTGGTGGTAGTATTTTTCTTATTTTCATACAATCCATTATTGCACCTTTTTGACCAAGCAACCTCTTGTAATCTCCTGAGAAAATCAGCACAAGTCACAAAGACCAAAATTTTTAAAGGGATATGCCAATATTTCAAGTGAAATTTTTAGGACACCAGTTGGCTCCGTCTGTGGACATCTTTATTTCTACCAGAATGGAAGAAATGAAGATGAGATCCCAACATCTCTGGTTTCGTGTCTTGTCCATTGGGCTATGGAGTCGAGTTTAACCTTGATCTTTCCCTTTGAGAATCTACCTCCCGAATCTGTGATGAACTTGGCACCGGTCTAGAATTGCCTGATGACTGCTAGCTAGAAATTGATCTGTGGAGCTCTTAATAAAGCTCAGAAATTGCTCCAACTATCTGATCTGATCCTGAAGAGAACCAAACACGGCAACGAAACTATATACAAACATGTAAAATCATACATGTCCCAAGTGGAAACATGCAGAGTGTGCGCAAGCACTTATTTTGCTAAAAAAAAAACTACCTACTCTACTTTAGCCAAAGGCAAAGGAAGCTCAAACGAATCTTGCTACAATAGGCAAGGAGAAATAGTTACCTTTCCTCACAAACTTAGACCATGTAATTGATTTTGCATTGAACATGGTCTTTAACAAGAGCGAAAAATTGTTCTGAAGTTGGTTCTCCACCCTTCTTACCAAAGTATCAACAAATAAAATAAATACCTCCTTTAGTTGTTTTGTATTTAGATTTGAGAGGTACTGTGGTTGATCTTTGGTGTGTTGTGGCTCATCCTCATGCTCTGAAATAAGCATGACTGGTTTCAACTTCTCAGGTGGCTCTAAATTAGCCAAATATCTTATTGGGCAAGGCCTAATCCTCATGATTTTCCCATTCCTTTGAAGCTCGTCCTCATGAATGAGGACATTTTGTAGACTTTCCTTTCCATGAATAAAGTTGCATGCAAGTCGATCTGATCCTTGTTTCGCTTCCACAGACAACTCTGCAAAAGACTCTGCCTTTTCCAACATGACTTTTGGTTCTGCAATTGTTTCATCATGGCTCTCCTCATGCAGACTGATTTGAGCAGTAGGCTCTTCTTTGACTATTTCCTCCATGACTGATTTGTGGGAGTTCTCTGCAGCAAGAGGCTTTTGGTATTGGAAGATAGATGATGAAAATGCATAAGCAATGAATTCATGTGGCTTCTTCTTCTTCTTCTATGCAATCTTCCAAATCTGATAAGAAATCAACCTCATTTTCTGATTCATAATCTAAGTAGCCAATGTTGGAGTCACCAGCAGGATCTACAAAATCATAATCTTGCACCAGCTGCTTCTTTATCTGCAACATATCATTGGCCAACTTTTGCAGCAGTGGATCAGCAGTACTAGTTGAAGTAGAACCTGCAACCTTAGGAGTTGAAAGCTTGATTTTACCTGCCATGATGAGATCATCCTCTACTTCGATAACAATGTTTTGAGTTGCCAACAAGTTAGCAAGACGTTCTCTACGCAGCTGATAACCAACTTCAGTGACAAAGCATTAATGAAAAATACCTTCTGATTCTCATCACTCAAGCAGCAGTAATAGGAGGAATTTTGTATAGAATTTTCTGAAATCTGGCAATGAAATCCCTCATCTATTCATGCGGTTCTTTTTTCATCTAGATGAGTTGTGCTAACAGAGCATGTGAATCTTTTCTGCGGTTTGAATCTGCTTCAAACCATGTTCTCATAGTAGCCCAGTTGGTGATACATGCAAACGGAAGGTGATAAAACCATTCCGCAGCAGCGCCCTGAAGCGTCTCAACAAACAATCGAATAGATACATCTTCATGAGGCACTCCCAAAACTCCACAAGCTACGGAAAATGCAGCTATATGATCATCCGGTGTTGCTTCCCATCGCCATTGAATTTTGGAAAATTCTTTCATGATCCGCGTGGCAATTCATGTAATGGCTGAACCAATGCAAGAGGGCCAATAGTTGGACCCCAAGGAACCAGAGCTCGTGGTTGTTGTAAAGCCATGAGAATTAGCCTTCAGTGTACGCCATTCTTGCTAGCTAGATCCTGGAAAGAAACATTAGGACAAAGCAGATACAGAGTTGCCAAATTTTTTTTTTTTTTTTTTTTTATGGAGTCACAATATTTGATTTTGTTTTTTGGATATAAAAGACTCACGGGATAGGCAAAGATCAGCGCTATTTTTTTGTGTCCCAGGGAGAGTCACCAAAAACTGTTGGCTAGATTTTATGCATAGCTTAAAACCTAGGCAGTCATGAGATAAATCTCCCTCATTTAACGATGAGGCTCCTATGTTTTATCTATTTTGTAGGGGTGAATCCTAATAACTACTTTCAGGGGTTTTACTTTAATTCCCTTCGCTCATGAACCACAATCGGACAATTTTGCAGCAAGTAAGCAAATTGTGATGGAATATTTGCGAAGGGGGAAGTAATAGAATTTGGGAAAGAAAAAGGACGATGTGTTGATTTAACCAATAGTTATCATAGTTGGTATTATCCACACAAATGAAATAAACAGATAAAACACAACCTTTAAAGCAGGGATGGGAAAGAGATAACTTCTAACCTAGATCTGAGATAACACAAAGTTTATCTAAAAACCTTTGAAAGAATAATTCATAAAACACCGTAGATGCAAAGTTCTCCAGAAATCCACCTTTATTCAATCCCAAGCCTCTGCAATAATCGCATCAAGGGTTCCAACACAAAGTATGAAGACTCGAGAATACTCAAATTATAAAAGCTCTTGCTAAAAAAGTTCTGCTAAAACAAGTTGTGATGATTTTTTAATCCGTAGGCTCTTCCTCTATTTATAGTGTATAGGGTGCAATTAAAAATAGGGAGCTTCCAATGAATTGCCAGATGTGGAAGCTATAAAGGAAATAGTTGGCAATCTTTCTCCTAGAATTCCTCTTTACATGACATGCATCCGAAGACTAATTCAAAGTTCTGCATGTCTACCACCTATTCTTAATTAAAGGACCTTTTCAATAACTTAAAGTAATGGCTTTTAACCAATTACTTTAGTTTTACAATTTTGTCCGAGAAAATAAGAAAGAAAAGAAAGAGAAGAAGAAAGAAGTAATTCCGGCTGCAACACTTCATAATTGCCCTTTGTTCTGATACCGAATGTATTTGTCCAACATGTAATTCATTGTCTTTCCATTTGTCTTCCTTGTTGCATCCCTAATTGTTCTGGATAAAGGATGGTAGAACTTTGCACACTCACAAAAAAATATTCCGCAAATCGGGTCAGAGCTGAAATGTTGTTGCTTGGATAATTCCACTATTTCTCATAGCCCGCATGAGAGGTGTCCTACCAGTTTCCCTGGATCTGTCAATCAAATCACTGATAGATTTGTGGCCCAAGACACTATGCATGATTCTGCTGGATCATCTCTATCATCACCCTTTATCACAATCGAATCAATTTTTGTCTAAGAACTTTTTTTATTTTTACTAAAGCCTTTGCAATTATGAGAGTTGATCTATTTGTGCAAAAGCTGCCATGATTTCCCTTGTATTTAACATAAACACTATCTTAATTCACATAAATATGAGGACCAGTGAATTATTCCTTATGCGCCAAAATTGATGTTTCCGACAATTAAAAATACTTTTTAATGCTTACAACTTCTTCCTTCGCGCCAAAACCTTCCAGTGGCAACATGCTCCACAAAAAGTATTAATTGCTCTCTACCTTTGGCATTGTTGGCTAGATTTTCTGCATAGTTAAAAACCTAGGCAAATCATAAGATAAATCTCCCTCATTTACCGGTGACGCTCCCGTAAGATTTGTCAATTAAATATGCTAGTATCTATTTGTGGGTATTACTTTAACCATACAACTCATGAACCATAGTTGTATAGTTTTGCAAAAGAACTAAGCAAAATTGTTAAAGAAAGGAAATATCTCGATGAAGAAAAAAATAGCGTAAAAACAAGAAAGAAAGAGGGAAGATGTACAACCCAATCAATAGATTACAGAGTTGATTGCATGCACATAGATAGAACAGATAGATATTAACATACAAAATTATAAGAAAAGGGAACTTTTAGATCTAGATCTAGAATAACGCAAAGTTTATGAATAGATTTAAGACAGAAAGTTAGAAACAAAGTGCACTGTTGACACAAAGCTCTCCAAAAATATGCTGCTTTCTATTCCTCTACTTTCAAATAGCTATCAAGGGTTTCAGCATAAAGTCTGGAACACAAGAATGCCACTTACCAATTCTGATCATTAACCCGAAGGTTCTTCCTCTACTTATAGAATGTAAAAGGGAAATTACCAATGGGAAACTTAATTGAACTAGAACATAAACAAGAAGTAAAGATAACATCTGGCAATCATCTTCCTTTAATTCCTCTCTAAGTGACATGCATCGGGAGTTCTAGTCAAAATTATGCACATATGTCACGTAACTTATAGAATCATTCCACACAACTTAAAGTAATGGTTTTCAAACCAATAACTTTTAAATTTTACAATTACATCCGAGAACGTAGAAAAAGAAGAAGAAAGATCTGATTAGTTGTAACCCCTACATCTTCTTTTTGCTTTGATACTGAATATACTTGTCGAACATGTAATTCAGCAACTTCCCATCTATTTTAGCCACAACTTCTTTTTCTGTCCTGAATTGCAGCAATCCTTCTTTCAGAACCTCGATGCACGCTTCCACATCCTTCAAGCTAGGCCCGAACTTCTTAATGTCTGACTACAATTACCAGCTTGTTGATGGAATCCATCGTGAAAGGCCTAATAACTCCATCAATCCTCTCTTGCACCATCAGAAGAGATCCTTCCAGGGAATCAGGCACTTTGTTAGGAATGGTCCTTTTGTATGAAGAAATGTTCCCGACCACTTCCTCATTGGTGAAAGCAATGACATTGTCTGATAGTGATGATGCCATACTCTCGAGCGCCCGCATTCTTTTCAGCATGATTCTAAAGATCTCCAAGCGGAAAGAAACTACAAACTCAAGCTACTTCCCCTTTTCAACCGATCCATCGGGCACAATTCGTTCTGCAGTCAAAACCTCCCTCGGCAACTTATTTATCTCGACCAAAGTACTCAGGTTACTTTCAAACTGTGTTCATGTCCATCATGCTCGTCACTAGTTGTTTTAGCTAAACCAATGCATCCTTCATAACCTTTAGACGGGTCGGCACCTCCCCTCGAGTCAGTATGAAGCTTGCGAATGATTAGATTTTTCCATTCGTCGATAGCTTTGACTTGGTTACCTGCATCTTCCACTTCCTGCATCAGATGATCACTCACTTGCTCATGTGCTAAAATTGGATGAGTGGAAGATTTGGCAACTTTGGTAATAATCTCGCACAACTGAAACACCTGCTTTTGAAGTTCAACTTTTTCCGCCTTTAATTTGTCAAGCCTAAGGAATAAAGCATTTATCAATGTCTGTGTGTCTTGCTTCAAACCCTCAGTAGTGGTTTGACCTATTGTTGGCTAGATTTTCTCGCATAAGATCAAACCTAGGCGATCATGAGATAAATCTCCCTCATTTAACCGGTGAGGCTCCCATGTCAGATTTGTCAATTCAAAAATGTGTTATTATCTATCAGGGGTTTTACTTTAACCACTTAGTTCATGAACCATAACTAAGAAGTTCTGCAGCAAGTAAGCTTGTTCAAGAAAGGAAGTATTTTATAGAAGAAGGAAGTAAAGGAAATACAGAGAAGAAATGGGGAAGATGTGCATCCCAATTAGTAGATAAAGAGAGCTAATTGCATGCATATAGAAGAAACTTAATAGATATAAACACACAAAATTATAAAACAAAGGCAACTCTAGATCCAGATCTAAAATAACACAGTTTATTAAGAGATCTAAGATTAAAAGCAAGAAACAAAGTACACCGTGACACAAAGTTCTCCGGAAACCTGCTCCTTTGTATTCCTTTGCTCCAAGTTGCTCTCGGGGTTCAAAGACAAAGTCTAGAACAAAAGATCGCTACTTACAAATTCTCGATGATCCTTTAACCCGAAGGTTCTTCTCCTACTTATAGAATGTAGGAGGGAAAGTACAAATGGGAAGTCTAACTCGAATCAAACATAAACAAGTAAAGATGACATTTGCAATCATCCTCAACTAACTTCTCCTTAAGTGACACATGTATCACTTAACTAATAGAATGGTTCCATATGACTTTAAGTAATGGTCAGAAACCAACAACTTCAAGTTTTACAATTTCATCCGGAACATAGAAAGTAGAAGAAGAAAGAATAGAAGAAGTCATGCCACTGTAATTTTTATGTCTTCTTCTTGTTCGATATCGATATACTTGTCAAACATGTAATTCAAAGATCCTTCCATCTGCTTTTAACCCACTACTTCCTTCTCTCTCCTAAACTAAAGCAACCCTTCATTCAACACTTTGATGCATGCTTCCACATCTTCCAAGCTCGGCCCAAACCTTGCAATGTCTGCCTGCAGCGCCACCAGTCTACTGATAGAATTCATCGTAAAAGGCTTGGTACATTTATCAATTCCCTTTTGTACCATCAGAAGAGAACTTTCCAGGGAATTAGGCACCTTAGTTGAGACGATCCACACGTATGAAGTAACATTCCCATCCACCCTCTCCTCAGTGAAAGAAATGATACTGTCTGGTAAGTTTGATGTCCTACTCTCAAGTGCCTGCATCCTCTTCAGCAAAATTCTACAAATTTCCAAACGGAAAGATACTGCAAATTTCAGCTGCTTCCCCTTCTCAACTGATCCATCTGGTATAATTTGTTCCGCAATAAATACATCTCCCGACAGCTTGTTGATCTCGGCCAAATTACTCAGGTTACTCTCTACAATTGTATTCATGCCTTCTATGTTTGCCATCAGTTGCTTCAGCTGATTTGCTGCATCATCCATAACCTTTAGGCGGGCTGACACTTCTCCAAGTTGTACAGAAGCTTGACGAATAATCAAATCCTTCCATTCGTCAATAGCTTTTACTTGATTGCTTGCATCCTACATTTTCTGCATAAGATGATCACTCACCTGCTTTGAAATGGGCTGAATAGAAGGTTTAACAACCTTGGCTATGATCTCACATAATTGAGATACTTGCTTTTGCAACTCTTCTTTCTCCGCCTTTTCACTATCAAGCCTAAGGAATAAAGCATCCATCAATGTCTGCATGTCCTGCTTCAATCCTTCAGTGGTGGCTTGACCGAGGGGTACTTTGGTTACTGTCACATCTTCTGCCGTGAGCTCCTCCTCTATCTTTCCTTCTGCTGGAATTGATATCTCAGCAAACTTCTCTCCCGAATCCTCGATGATCAACCTAGAAGTTGCTTTGGCAACTTTAGGCCTTCTATCTCTTCCACCCAGATTCTGGAGTAGCTGCAAGTCGTGCTCCTCTAAGTTCATCTCCATTCTCGCTTCTAGAACCAACTGCGAAGCCAACCATTCCGAGAAGTTACTTCTCGGAGAATGAGAAGTCGCTGAGTGAACTACCATCTCCCGCATTGCATCCTCTCCATCAGAAAGTGCCACCGAGTTATGGCTGCCATCTTCTGAATCATCCAAGGACAAAGCCCTTTTGAATTCCGCCATCTGTAGCTTCAACGTATCCTCTGGAAGAGGCGCTGAATGAAGTAGGCTGAGGGGAGAAGATGAATGTCGCTAGATTCAGTAGAGGTATGGAAGCATCCTGCTGCGGTGCAATAGTTGGTGAAGTACTGGGTACTGGAGAAACTGGAGCTAAAGTCATGGTTGTAAAAGTGATCCTCTCCTTTGATTGAGATCTTCTATGCACTTTGAACTTCTCGGCTTTCCTGTTGCTTTCTCCTCCGTGCTTCCGCTTGAGAGAATCTCCTGCGCCGAAGTTGCCCATGACTTGATTCATCAATGCTTTATCAAGGCAATATCCCTTTGTCACAATATCAATTGTGTTGCAGCCTCCCACGTTATTCTACAAGATGGATTTTCTCCTCCCATTTGATGGTAAGTTTCAAGTACCACATTCCCATCATTTTTAAGATCCGCAGTATCTGCGCTAGTCTAAAGTTGAACACTTTCTTTCCTGATAGCCTGCTGAAATCTCTCTTTCTAACCTCGTACTCACTTTTGCACTTCATCCAAAATCTTCTAATGAAAGCACATGTGCGTACTCCTTGGAGATCGTCTTCCTGGCTACTCCAAATGGATCAAATTTCAGCCGTGCAAGGAAGAACTCTTGCTCATACTCGGATAACATTTGCGCCTCCATCCCCGAGCTCTATGAATGCTTGATGCACTGTAATGTCCCACAGTGATTGGGAAGAAGCCCGTAGACTTGTGCCGCTTTGACTGAAGGTCGTGTAACTCCACAAGTTGCCTGCTCAGCTCCATGGTAATCAATCTATCATTCGGATACCTGGGCATCTTTATTGGTTTTCCGTAAAAGCCCGTAACCCGAGGTATGTGAAATCAGCAAATTGAATGAATAGACGCCAATCTTGGACACACTTCCCACGCTCTCGCTTACCCCGTTGGCCTTCAAGTCTTTGTCTAGCTCTCGCAAATGAAATCATAGAAGAATTCATCATCGACCACTTTGAAATCTTTCTCGCACGCAGTACAAAGTCGATGCTGGGTAGCACTCGAAAATGGGGTCCTTAGAAAGAACACCACATCTATCCAGCTTGGAAAAGACACTTTGTGAAGTCAGCAGATACACCAAGTAGGAAGTCATTTTGAAGCTGAAAGTTCGCTTCATGTTTCGGAGTTGCTCACCAATATTGTTGCTAATAATTTCCAACCAATTGATTATGAAATCAACCTTGTTGACTTCAATGGTCCTGATGAAAGCATACATCCATGTACGGAAAGTGTAAGCATTTGCCTCACCATTCATCCTGCATAGCAATTTGACAACATCATCTACCTCCTGCACCAAATTGGACCGCAGAAGAGTTCTCGGGAACTTTGAAGGAGATCTAGGCTTCTTCATGTATCGGCTATTCATTATGCTCACGCAATCAGCTCTATGCTTCTCCCACCTGCTGCCGGCATCCTGAAGACTAATGGAAGTCACCACCTTTCGCACTGGAATCTTCAAACAATAATTGATGAACTCTGCGTCCAAATGAATTATTGTCTTTCCTCGTAGCATCACGCACTGATCTGGATGAAGGATGGTAAGATCTAGCGCACTCCATCACAAACTCTGACAACTGGGCTATACATGGAAAAGCTGCAGCTCGGATAATTCCACTGCTTTTAACCGCATGCATGAGTGAAGTCTTTCCCGCTCTGGATCTATCAATCAAATCGAAAGAGGTTCCGGGCCTAGATCTGTGTCTCCTATGTCTGCAAGTTTGGAAGTGATGCATGACTCCATCGTGCTTTCTTTTTCATCTCTCTTCGCCATGGCTTTGTCTATCTTTGTCTGAATAATTCTTTTTCTTCTTACTTGGCCGAATTTCTTCAAAATTGGTGCAGATCTGGGCAATTCTTCAGAT
The DNA here is from genome assembly GCA_018340775.1 of Taxus wallichiana var. yunnanensis. NCBI lineage: Eukaryota > Viridiplantae > Streptophyta > Pinopsida > Cupressales > Taxaceae > Taxus > Taxus wallichiana. The sequence continues at coordinate 82,083,605 of CM031234.1, forward strand.
TCGGAGAATATATGCAATGTATTGGACATTGATAAAAGCTCCTTTTCTTTTGTAAAACACCTGTAATGAATTCCTGCAATTTATTCAGACAAAAATGGCCACCGAAGCATGAATAGTGAATTTTAATTGTAAAAATCTGCACTTTTCAAGCCCGCTGCCCCAAAAATTGGTGTTTAATTTGCACATAAAGAGAGCATGAATCCTTTCAACAACACCTGAGCACCTGTAACACCTATGCAAACAATTATGCAGACAAAGATCAACCTCCTTCAAAGCATGCGCCAAATTTGGAAGCTTTTAGCCTTGTTGCCACCTTGCCTGAACAAAATCCTTCAAATGGGGGCGTACTTTTCCTCTTGGCTGCAATTCTTTACCTGTGAATTAAATAATTCACCCATATGGCTGTCCATGCTTATATAACCCTCACAATTCTATAATTAATAATTGCCCTAACAATTAAAGGCAATTAATTAATTAAAAATCATGCTCTTCTCTTTAAAAATAGCATGTTTAAGGACAGCCATTCAATAAATTAAATTAATCCAATTTAATCCTTCACACTTCACTTCACTTAAGTTTCACAGTGTGCCTTGACTATAACCACTGAAAATAGAAATTAATTTAATGATTTAATGCCTTAAAAATCATTAAATATATCCCAAATGGGGCGCACTTTTTGAAGGAAAGGGGGCAGCCATTAAATAAATTAAATTTAATGCTTTTAATCCATTTCTTTTATTTCCCTTTTGACCTGTTGACTTCTTCCAAGCTTGGGCGCACTTTTTAGAAGGATAGATTAATTAAAATAATCACTTAAAGGCTGCCATCATCTCACCAAAGGGGGTGCACTTTTTTGCACAATATAATTCTATTTCTAAGGATTTTTCATAATTGGATTCTTTACCCTGCAAGGCAGGCACTAAAATCCCATGATCCACTTAAGTGATTTGACTTTGACAATGGGAGTATTTACCTGTGCAGGCGGGTACTAAAATCCCATGATTTCACTTAAGTCACTTTCCTTTATTTTATCATGGGAATTTTTACCTGCAAGGTAGGTAATAAATTCCCGCCTGCCTGCGGCCTCTAACTTTCTCACTGCAGCTTAAGTGAAATTTATATCACGGGAAAAAGTACCTGTTAGGCGGTATAAAATTGTCACCTTGCCTCGCTACTTGTATGTATTTTCCCATTGCAACTTAAATCCTTTGTTTTCCAAAAATGTGCCCAACCCACAGGGGCTTTTCTATGCACGACTTCACTTTTTCCCAATGATCCAGACCTCGATGGCGACTTCCTCCGGGCATAACATGCGTATATGTTCTCTAGCTACTCCAGGCCAAAATCGGGCTTACCCGACAAAGGAATTGTTCTAGAGAAATTTCACAAAAAATGAAACAGGACAACACAAAAACACGAAAAATTGCCAAAAGTTACAAATAAAGCCCAAAACTTATTCCAAGTTAAAACCCTTCTGGTACATAGGAATAATGACATGTTCGATCATAACAGAGTTAAAATAGAGCACAAATAGCCTCAAACGGGGCTCAAAATAATTAAATACAAATTTCCCGCAGACAAATCCCGACGACAGAATATAACAATTTTGGGCATCTGGGTATTTGGCAAAAAAGGCTAATATGGCTCTTTGGGAATATCTTGACGCAATACAAGAACTTTCAGGTAATAAAAACACAAAACGACCCACTATTTTAAAAGTACGAAAATTTTTCGGATAGGGTAGTCGCAGATTTCAGGATGAAATCTGGGTGACACCACCTATCAACACTTTGGTCATCATTATATCCGCTGCCATAAGCTCGCCCTTCTTCTTTCCTTCTGCTGGAACGGATACCTCAGCAAACTTCTGCCCTAATTCTTCAATAATCAACCTCGAAGTCACCTTAGAGACTTTAGGTCTTCTGTCTTTTCCGCCCAAACTCAAGAGAAGCTACAAGTCATGTTCCTCCAAGTTGATCTCCTCTCTAGCTTCTGGAATTGACTGTGAAGCCAACCATTTTGAGAAATTACTTCTCGGAGAGTGAGAAATCGCTGAATGCACCACCATCTCGTGCTCTGGTTCCTCTCCATCCGAAATCGCTACAATGTTGTGGCTGCCATCTTCTGAATTGTCCAAGGACAATGCTCTTTCAAATTCTGCCATTTGTAACTTTAGCATTTCTTCAGGAAGAGGTGAAGATCGAGTGGTGAGGAAAAAAACACAAATGTTGCCGGTTTCAACGAAGGCAAAACAACATCCTGTTGAGGTTCCAAAGCTGGTGAAGTGTTGTGGGTTGACGTTGGAGAAGTCGGAACTAGAACCAGAGCCGTAGAAGTGACCTTTTCCCTTGAATGAGACCTCTTGTGCACTTTAAGCTTTTCAGGCCTTTTGCTGCTTTCTCCCTCGTGCTTCCTTTTGATGGAGTCCCCTGCACTAAAGTTGCATGTGATCTGATTCATCAATGCTTCATCAAGGCAATACCCCTTTGTCAGTAACCAATTCAAAGTGTTGACCATAACAACGCAGATCTTTCCTCGATCGTGTGGCAGCCACCAATGTTCTCCTAAAGAGCAGCTCTATCCCCTCCCATGTGGTGGTATGTGTCAAGTAACATAGGCCCATTGTCTGTGAGATCCGCAGGTATCCGTGCTAATCCATAATCGAACACTTGGCACACCGATAACCTGCTGAAGTCTTTCTTTCTAACCTCGTACTCGCTTCTACACTTCATCCAGAAGTCTTCTAACGAAGGCACATGCATGTATTCCTGGGAGATTGTCTTCCTTGCCACCCCATATGGATCAAAGTTCAGCCATGCTGGGAAGAAATCATGCTCATACTCAGAGAACATCTCAACTTCAATTCCTCGGCTCTTTGAATTCTCTGGCAGCTGTAGTAGCCCACTGTGATCGGAAAGAAGCCTGTAGACTTGTGCCACTTTGATTGTAGGTCATGCATCTCCACGAGTTGTCTGCACAACTCCATGATGACCAACTTGTCGCTTGGATATATGGGCAAATTGATTGGTTCTCCTGAGAAGCCGGTTACCCTGAGGTAGGTGAAGTCTGCGAACTGGATGAAGATGCAGCCATGCTGGGATACAACTTCCCAAGCTTCTTTGCTTACCCTGTTGGTCTTTAGATCACCATTCAACTTGCAAATGAATTCGTAGAAGAATCCATCGTTGACCACCTTGTAATCCTTATTGCATTCAGGCACAGTAAGCTATGGATAGCACTCAAAAATAGGATCCTACGAGAGTACAGTGCATCTATCCAGCTTGGAAAAGATACCTGCGAGGCTGTTGTATATACCAAGTAGAAGTCATCTTGAAGCTGTAAGTCCGCCTCACACTCCGGAGCTGCTCACCGATGTTGTCACTGATGATCTCCGACCAATTGATTATAGAATCTGCTTTGTTGATCTCAATGGTCCTGATGAAGGCATACATCCATGAGCGGAAGTTGTGAGCATTGGCTTCTCCATTTATCCTACATAGCAATTTGGTAATGTCATCCACCTCTTGCACCAGATTGGATCGTGGAAGAGTCCTCGGGAACTTGGATGGAGATCTGGCTTCTTCATATACCATTGTTCATTATGCCCACACAGTCGACTTTATGCTTCTCCCACTGTTCTCGGCATCCAACATGCTGATTGTAGTCACCACCTGTCATGTTGGAATCTTCAGACAATAATTGATAAATTGTCGTCCGGCCAGGACTATTGTCTTCCTCGCAAAGATCTCGGATTGATCTGGATAGTGGATGATATGACCTTGCACACTCCATGACGAATTCTGGTAACCGAGCTATGAATGGGAATGTTGAAGCTCGAATGATTCCGCTGCTCTTGACTGCCCGCATGAGAGATGTCTTTCTAGCTCTGGATCTGTCAATCAACTTGGAAAGAGGTTCTGGGCCTAGATCCGTATCACCGATATTGGCAAATCTAGAAGTAATACATGATTCCGCTGAGCCTTCTCGTTCATCCCGCTTTTCCATAGTTGGAGCAATTCTTTTTCTTTTTATTCGGCTGGAATTCTTTATAACTGGTGTAGATCTGAGAATTTCTTCAGATTCGGAGGATATATTCAATGTATCTGACATTGATTTAAGCTCCCTTTCAATTATATAAGCACCTGTAATGAATACCTGCAATTAATTCAGACAAAGACGGCAACCGGAACATGAACACTTGATTTTTATCATAAAAATCTGCATATAAAGCCCGCTGCCCTAAAATTTGAGGCTTTGCTTGCATGCAAAGCAAGCATAAATATTTTCAACTTCACCTGGGCACCTGTACCAATATGCAGATAATTACACAGGCATAAAACAAGCTCCTCCAATCCTAGGTGCCAAACTTTGAAGCTTTCCGGCAGTGAAAAACACTTTTTATGCAAAAATCTTTCTCCTTTGGGCGCCAAAACTGTCCGGCTGCACTCCTTTGCTAAAAGAATTAATTAATCCATCATTATGGCAGCCCCTGCTTATATAACCTTCAGCATTCTATTTTTAATAATTGCCCCTCCTATTCCTGGCAATTAATTAATAAATAAACATGCTTTTTCTTTCAACTTGGGCGCCTAAACTTGCATGCTCATGACAGCCTTTAAATAAATAAATTTAATTTATTTTTAGCCTCCTTCCTTCAGTTCTCTTTGACTTCACATCATGCATTGACCTTCTATTTCTCCATGGCGCCAAAATTAGGAATAAAAACTATTAATAAATGCTTCAAAAAGCATTATTTATTCACCAAATGGGTCGCACTTTTTAGCATGCTTCAAGGCTGCATTAAATAAATAAATTTAATTTATTTTTAGCCTTCTTCCTTCAGTCTTCTTTGACCTCTTATCATGCATTGACTTTCCATCATCCCTGGGCGCCAAAATTAGGAAGGAAGACTATTAATAAATGCAATTAAAGTTATTCTTTAATTCCAAAAGGGGTCGCACTTTTTGAATAAGGCTGATTTCTATATTTAAAAGTCATCTTTGATGGGATTATTCACCCTGCATGGCAGCTCCAAAAATCCCTTCATCCACTTAAGTTGTTTGACTTCCATAATGAGAATTTTTACCCTGCAAGGCAAGTAAGAAATTCCCATCAATGCCTTAAAGTGATTTTTCTTTATTTTATAATGGGAATTTTCCCCTTGCAAGGCAGGTAAGAAATTCCAGCCTGCCTGCTGTTGCCTCTAATTTTCCCATCATAACTTAAGTGACTTTGCCTTCATGGGAAAAAGTACCTTCTGCAAGGCAGGTACAAAAATCCCACTTGCCTGACTGCGACCAAAAATCCCACTGCAGCTTAAATCCATCCATTCCCAAAAATGTGACTTGTCCAAAAGAGGCTTTTTTGTGCATGACTTCGTCTTTTTAAAGAGAAGTTGACTTCCTGAAGCTGATTCCTTCTAGCATGACAGTCGTAGATGATCTCCAGATACTCCAAGCAAGAAAACAGATCAGATCTGTGGCGAAAAAAGAATTGACCTAGGGGAATTTCACAGAGAAAAATACGAGAAAAATTAAAAAAACGAAAAATGTTGCCAGAAGTCACAGACAAAGCCCAAGATCCATCCCTAGTGAAAACCCTACTGGTATATGTGAATATTGACATGCAAAACTTCAACAGGGCTAAACTAGAGCACAATTTACTTCAAACAGGGCTCTAAATAATTAAATAAAATTTTCCCGTAGACAAAACTTGACGAAGGGATAAAATGATTTTCGACATCTAGGTATTTGTCGAAATTGGCTCATATGATTCACTAGGAATATCTAAATGCAATACAAGCATCTTCTGGCAATAAAAACACAAAACAACCCGTTATTTTTAAAAGTACGAAATTTTAACATTGGGGTAGTCTCAAATTTAAGGTTGAAATATGGGGCACCGAGGCATCCATTTCTTATGTAGGCGATTGCATGCTAATTTTACCCACTACTTATTTTTAGCAATTTCCAAAAATAAGATGTGCTTTTTCTCTTAATTTGGGCACCCAAGTTTGCCAAATTTAGCTTGCTTTTTAGCATGCTTTTCCTTGCAATTTTTCCCTTTATTTTTAGCAAGCTTCTCTGTCTTATTTTTAGCATGCAGCTTGCTTTGACTTTCTCCTTATCTTTGGCACCAAGCATTGCCCAAAATAATTAAATTAAATAATTATTAAAGCATGCAGCAATGCCAAAGCAAGTCGCCATTTTTGGCTATTAATTGTGTGAAACACATAGGCAGCAGGCAGGTGTGAAACTCTACCCTACTAGGCAGGTCCAAGTTTCACACAATTCACTTAAGTGATTTGTGTTAAACGCTGACCCAACAGGTAGGCAAAAAGTGCGACCTGTTTTGGAATTAAATAATCTTTTGTGTGAAACACATAGGCAGCAGGCAGGTGTGAAACTCTACCTTGCCAGGCAGGTCCAAGTTTCACACAATTCACTTAAGTGATTTGTGTTAAACATTGACCCAAAGTAGGCAGGCAAAAGTGCGACTTGCTTGGGTGAATAAATAATCTTTTGTGTGAAACACACAAGCAGTAGGCAGGTGTGAAACTCTACCCTGCCAGGCAGCTCCAAGTTTCACACAATTCACTTAAGTAATTTGTGTTAAACCCTGATCCAAAGAGGCAAGCAAAAGTGCGACTTGCTTTGGAATTGACTTCCAAATTTTGGCGTGGAAACTCATCACTTACAGCAGCGTAGAAATTGGACATGGAAGGCAGCTTACACTTCAATTCCATTTTTGGATTTTTGTGAAGAAAACACAAGCATAGAATAAAATTTTCCATTTTTGGAAAGGGTCCAAGAAGATGTAGCAACAAAAACTTGCAAGTGCCATAACTTTCACTCCGTGGCTCCGTTTTAGGTGCCGTTTTTTCTAAAAGTGCATATTTTCTCGAGCTCTACACATTGGTGGCAGTATTTTTCTTATTTTCATACAATCCATTATTGCACCTTTTTGGACCAAGCAACCTCTTGTAATCTCCTGAAGGAATCCTAAGCAAATCAGCACAAGTCAAAAAGACCAAAATTTTAAAGGGATATCCCAAAATTTCCAAGTGAAATTTTTGGGGACACCGCTCTCTTTCCTTCAAGCTCTCTCTCTCTCCCCTTCAAGCTCTCTTTCTCTCCTTCAAGCTCAAAATTAGCAAAATAGCAAAATATGAGTGTGTGAATAAACAAGAGGGGTTGGGTGTATAAATAGGTTTTTGGGGGTCTTTTAGGGTTAAATTAGGTTTAGGTTACTTTAGTTTTAAGTTAGGACCTTTTATTTTTTATTTTTTTGAAGTTTTATGTTTAAAAATACATTTTTTTAATGGGTACGCTGCAGGTACGTACCCACAGGTCCTGGGTATGGAAATCAGGACCTGTGGGTATGTACCCACAGCGTACTAGTACAATACCGTGGGCCGTACCCGTACCAGGTACGTATCATGCCTGGTACAGGAGGGGCAGGGGCATTTCGGGGCAGTCTAGATGTTAATCAAAACCATTATCTATTTGAATTTGACGGAACTGCCCTTTCTGTTAACAACGTGCATCTTCCCATATCTGTGATTATGAGAATGTGCAGAAAGTGTTGAATGAATTATTCTAGAGATGTAACAAAAAATAGTCACTTGCATTTCCCACTAGCATCAGTACAGCACATGAGATATGATGAAAAAGAAGTCTGCAAGGTGGATAGATTTTTAGAAATATCTAACCCACTCAGTTATAAAGTATTTTTAAAGTGACAGTAATTGGCATTGGCTTCTGCGCTTCAGAAAAATCAAGCTGCAATAACTTTGTCAGATTAAGTATAATAGTGAGCAACCAGCCAAGAAATTTTGAAGGAGATAAAATAATAACCTGAATAAATATAGAAGGCAAGATTCCTGGATTTGTTAACAGAATCAGTCCAAGAGTTTTTGCTAATGGTTCAAATTGTATCACATCCTGAATGCATATGTAAACAAACTCGAAGTCAGAAATTTAATAGCTAAATGAAATCTGAGAGAATCTGAATGCAGACAGGACAGATATATACGTTCTTCGTGTAAACTCCATCAAGGAAGGGAAAGGATTGGAAAAGGACCTGAAGAAACGGATGTAGAACAGGTTCTCCCAATCTCTGGATGGAATGCAAACCATATGAATCAGCTCCTTCATGTTGGATTACTTTAAATGCATGAAACTTAGATTTTTGCTCCAAATATAACACTTATCAAGATATATGACAGAAAATACCTGCATGCATTGAAAGTTAATTGAAAGAAGCTTGTTAATGAAATCTGGAGAAACTTTAGCATATGGCTGGCCTGACATTGCCTTCTGGAAGAGCCATGCTGCACTAAGGTTGGGCTGGTATGGAGATAAAATAATAGATTGGACACCAGTACAAAGAGGTTCAGTTCAATGGTTCAACAACATAACACTAATCTGAATTCATAATCAATTTGAAGCCGTTTAGCTTCAGGCATGGAAAAGGATTCAACCATGTAGGGGTTGAGCAGAGACAAACTGTAGGAGTCGAGCGAATTTGTGGTAATTGCTTCATAAATTCCTGAAAGTATTTTTGAAAAACAAAAATCTGGGTATCAATAATGATGCAGAAAATGAGGCACATTCTAAACACCACTGAACAATGTTGTCTGCCCAGTTGTTTCAGAAAATAAAAATTGACAATTGTTTTAGCAGAAAACATTCCATATCAAAATGAATAGCCCCCACTTTCTTATGAGATAAGTTAAAACATATAGCATTTAATTTGACATGTCCCAAAATTAAATCTCATGATATTAATGAATCCCAGACTTCTTAGTTTCCTATATAAAGAACAAATTCTTAAGCAGTAAATTGACAGGACAAGAGGATACTCGAACATCATATTTAAAGAACTTCAATAACTATGAACTCCAAGTTTCAAGAGGATCCTTATTGAATCTCATTCTTCAACTAGCATATACTAGTTTTTGATGCATCCCAACATCACTCCATGGAGCAGACTACTGACAGGGCAATAATTGATGAAAGGTCGAAGAATGACTGTTGTGGAATGCTCCTATCAATCATGAAGCTAAAAATGTACAGTTAAGGCCCTCCAAATTAAATACGTTGAAGATTATGTAGAAACTTCCGTTTTTCATTGTTATTCATTTAAAAGAAGTGAAATTCACTCTTCTATGTTTGTGAGAATAGACAAATAGCTTACAATGCACACAAGTATTTAATTAAAGGGAATATGATCAACTTTCGTCAAAGATATGCACTTTGTTGAAGAACATATTGTAAGAACCAAAACAAGTTCCCATATTCCAAGAAATTTCTTTCCAAGGCTTGAGGCCCATTTTACCTTTTAGATGAGTCATATCAAGAGTTTGTCCCTTACCATGCCACACGCATATGAGAAGGATTGATCTACAAACAAACATTTTCCTAATTAATTAGTAAACATCATAGTTATCTAAGTCTCGGGGACGGGGGGATAGGGGATGGAGGGACAAGGTTTCCCGGGATGGCAAAAATCTCCCAAATTTTGGGGATGGCTATTAAAATAATATATAAAAATTAATATTTTAATCGTATTCAATGAAATTTATGGATTTAAACAGTGTTTAAAGCATTTTAGGTACCTTCGAGATCATGATTCAATGTTCTTGGTAAAAATAACAGCATTTATAAGTAAAAAAATCATTAAACTTTTGAAGATTTTTAAAAATTGGGGACGTCCCCTCTAAGTCCCCAAAATGTTTGGGACATCTAGGATGTCACCAAAATCTAGGGACCCATCCTGCGTAACACCGGTAAACATCAACAACTCAATATAGGTGGAAGCAAAAAAAGTTGTTACAGCAACCAAGGTTGACACATAGGCTAGGAGTCCATATGACAATATAAAGACATTTATGGGCTATGTTGGTCCTAGCTAAGGCATCCGGCATTTAAACAGACCAAGGAAAGTTAAGGGTCAGAAGGAATTGTCAGTTCCACGTAATTGTTGGGAAGAGTCACTTGAACCATGGTATCCATGTATGTCTACTACTCTACTCTCATCTAACACACACCTAAAACAATAATTCACTAACATATACAAATGCCAATGAATCACAAAGTACACCCAACAAACAAGGAAACAACTGTTGCCTTTTCAGTCACCATGGTCTATTTCAAGTCTAAGAGATCACTCATTAAGCAAAATCCCATGTTCATGAGGTCAAAACATAGTCAAAATGAGAATTGCACGAGTAAAACACTTCTTTTTGTACCAAATCGTCTTTTGGAGGAATAGACAAAATTGTTCTTTCGTTCCCTCAGTTCCCTACTTTACCACTTTCGCCGATTGAAGGGTAGAATAAGGGAAAAAACAGCTTTTGATGACCCAGACGGAATTGTTCCTTTGTTCCCTCAGCTCCCCACTTTACCGCTTTTGCCGATTAAAGGCAAAATAAGGGAAAATTTGGCTTTTGATGACCCGGATGGAATTGTTCCTTCATTCCCTCAATACCCCACAAACCGCTTATTACGACTAAAGGGAAAAATAAGGGAAAATTGGCTTTTGATGACCCAGATGGAGCTAATCCTTCGTTCCCTCAATTCCTTGCTTTACCGCTTTCGCTGATTGAAGGGCGGAATAAGGGAAAATCGGATTTTGATGACCCGGGAGGAACTATTCCTTTGTTCCGCCAATTCTCTGCATGATTGATTGAGCCAAACATTCGGCCAAGTCAGCCTGGGAGGAGGAACAGGCGAAGCAGCAATCGGTCCCGTGCGGAACAAGAGGAACAATTAGCTAAGTCGGCCCCAAATGTAATAGGAGGAACTGTTCTGATATTCTCTAGTTCCCGATTCTCTCGCTTTACAGCAAAGGTGAGATTGCAAACGGAAAAAGGCCAAAGTAATATTGTGTTGAGTAGCTACAAAACTTATCCTTACAGGTCCAAACTTGGAATAAAACCCCAGTTTTATCATTTTGGTCAAATCTTGAGTACTAATCAAGTTAGAGTGAAGAGGAAGTCAAGCATGAAGGGAAAAGATGAAAGAGAGTTTAATCTTATGTTAAAAGAACATGCAACTAGGCCTATTGTAGAACATTGGCTCCACAGCTTAGTTTCAAGCCAGTGAACTACCTGATGTCATAGTGTTGGCATTTATGAACTCTTGCATGCTCTTTCCTCTCTACAATTCATTTCTCTTATATATACAAGAGATTATTCATTAAAGGCGAGACCTTTGGTTGGTTGTGGTGAGCCCTACTAATTTTTGTACATGTACCTTTCGGATTAATAAAGGAACCATTTTTGCCCTATGTTACTGTGAAATGGAAACGAGTGCGAGTACGAAACACGAAAACGGAAATTTTCAAAAAACCTTGGATATGAAATGCGGCAGAAATGTCTCATACAATATATTATAAATATATATATGCATAGTACTCATTTTATAATTGTACTCCATGGACCATAAGAGATAATTGATAAAGCACTCAAAATATTTTGTATTCATTGAAATTTGAAGTTCTAAAGAGTCATCATTCAACATGGTTACAATTTCAATGATTCACATATACATGATAATAATCTAGATTCTAGAATATATCATCTAGATTTTCCTCATAATCATCTCCATGAACACCACTGACAGCTCCACACCCGCTAGCTCCACTCTCAATCCATTGTACAAAAGATCCCGATTCTTCTTCATCAATACCGTGTAGTGAAAGTTGGCTAAGAATAGCGCGAAGGATCAAAGTCACTACTCTCATGATCAATATCCCAAAGTTTGTTGGGACCTCTAATATAGCCTTCAGTCTTGTGTGATAGGATGCGCAAATTGGAATGTACATACACTAAATCCTCATCCTTCTTGGATGCTAACTTGTTCCATTTGGTTGAGTGGATGAAGCTATATGTACTCCAATTCCGCTCTGCTGAGGAATTGCTAGCCACCTGTTACAAAAAATAAGTTAGAAATTTTCAATTAGTAATAAAATTAATTTACTAAGAAGTAAGAACATACATTTTTAATTAATAAACAAACTTTTGATTTCATTTTAATATTTTATACCTGTGAGAGGACTTTAATGGCAACAGGTCGTAGGTACTTGGCATAATGGCCATGTACATATGTTGGCTAGATTTTTTGTATAGCTGAAAACCTAGGCAGTCATGATAAATCTCCCTCATTTACCAGTGAGGCTCCCGTGTAAGATTTGTAAATTAAATATGCTAGTATCTATTTGGGGTATTACTTTAACCATGCAGCTCATGAACCATAGCTGTATAGTTTTGCAGCAAGTAAGCAGTTGTTAAAGAAAGGAAATATCTAATGAAGAAGGAAATAATAAAACACGAAAAGAAAGAGGGAAGATGTGCAACCCAATCAATAGATTACAGAGTTGATTGCATGCACATGTATGCAAACCAATAGATATTAACACATAGAATTATAAGCAAAGGAAGCTTTCAAATCTAGATCTAGAATAACACAAAGTTTATAAGTAGATCTAAGACAAAAAGTTAGAAACAAAATGCACCATGACACAAAGTTCTCCGGAAATATGCTCCTTTCTATTCCTTTGCTTCAAATAGCTATCAGGGGTTTCAACACAAAGTCTAGAACACAAGAATGCTACTTACAAATTATGATCATTAACCCGAAGGTTCTTCCTCTACTTATAGAATGTAGAAGGGAAATTACAAATGGGAAACTTAACTGAACTAGAACATAAACAAGAAGTAAAGATAACATCTGGCAATCATCTTCCTTTAATTCCTCTCCAAGTGACATGCATCTGGATCTATAGTCAAAATTATACACATCTGTCACTTAACTTATAGAATCGTTCCACACAACTTAAAGTAATGGTTTTCAAACCAATAACTTTAAAGTTTTACAATTACATCCGGAACGTGAAAATAGAAGAAGAAAGATCCGCCAGCTGTGACATCTACATCTTTTTGTTTTGATACTGAATATACTTGTCGAACATGTAATTCAGCAACTTCCCATCTGTTTTAGCCACAGCTTCTTTTTCTGTCCTGAATTGCAACAAGCCTTCGTTCAAAACCCCGATGCACGCTTCCACATCCTTCAAGCTAGGCCCAAACCTCTTAATATCTGACTGCAGCGTTACCAACTTACTGATGGAATCCATCGTGAAAGGCCTAACAACTCCATCAATCCTCTCTTGCACCATCATAACAGATCCTTATAGGAATCAGGCACTTTGCTAGGAATGGTCCTTTTGTATGAAGAAACGTTCCCGACCACTTCCTCATTGGTGAAAGCAATGACATTGTCTGGTAGTGATGATGTCATACTTTCAAGCGCCCACATCCTTTTCAGCATGATTCTGAAGATCTCCAAGCGGAAAGAAACTGCAAACTCAAGTCTGCTTCCCCTTTCAACCGATCCATTGGGCACAATTCGTTCCGCAGTCAACACCTCTCTCGGCAACTTATTTATCTCGACCAAAGTACTCAGGTTACTTTCAGCTACTGTGTTCATGTCCATCGTGCTTGTCACTAGTTGCTTCAGCTGAACCGATGCATCCTTCATAACCTTTAGACGGGTCGGCACCTCCTTGAGTTGTACAAAAGCTTGGCGAATGATTAGACTCTTCCATTCGTCGATAGCTTTAACCTGGTTACCTGCATCTTCCACTTCCTGCATCAGATGATCACTCACCTGCTTATGTGCTGAAATTGGCTGAGTGGAAGATTTGGCAACTTTGGCAATAATCTTGCACAACTGAGACACCTACTTCTAAAGTTCAACTTTCTCCGCCTTTTCTTTGTCAAGCCTAAGGAATAAAACATCTATCAATGTCTGCGTGTCTTGATTCAATCCTTCTGTAGTGGCTTGACCCATGGGTACTTTGGTCACTGTTATATCCGCTGCCGTGAGCTCATCCTTCTTCTTTCCTTCTACTGGAACTGACACCTCAGCAAACTTCTGCCGTGACTCCTCAATAATCAACCTCGAAGTCACCTTAGCAACTTTAGGTTTTCTATCTTTTCCGCCCAAACTCAGGAGCAACATAAATCATGTTCATCTAAGATGATCTCCTCTCTAGCCTCTCGGGATCGACTCAAAGCCAACCACTCGAGAAATTACTTCTTGAGAATGAGAAGTTGCCAAATGTACCACCATCTCGTCTTCGTGCTTCCTCTCCATCCGAAACTCGCTTCAGGTGTTGCGGCTACCGTCTTTTGTATTGTCCAAAGACAAAGCTCTTTCAAATTCTACCATCTGTAACTTCAGTGTTTCTTCAAAGAGGTGTTGATCGAAGTGGCTGAGGAGAAAATACAAATGTTGTCAAATTCGATGGAGGAACGGCGGTATCTTGCTGAGGTGCAATAGTTGGTGAAGTACTTGACGCTAGAGAAGTTGGAACTAACACCATAGCCGTAGAAGTGATCTTTTCCCTTGAATGAGACTTCTTGTGCACTTTAATCTTTTCAGGCCTTCTGCTGCTTTCTCCCTCGTGCTTCCTTTTGAGGGACTCTCCTGTGCTGAGGTTGCCTGTGATCTAATTCATCAAAGCTTCATCAAGGCAATATCCCTTTGTCAAACAACTTCTTCAAGTATTGACCAGAACGGCGGCAGACCTTTCCTCGATCGTGTGGCAGCCACCAATGTTCTCTTGAAGTACAAGCTCTATCTCCTCCCATCTGATGATATGTGTCAAGTAACATAGGCCCATCATCTTTAAGATCCGCAGGTATCCGTGCTAATCCAAAGTCAAACACTTGTCGCGTTGATAACCTACTGAAGTCTTTCTTCCTAACTTCATACTCGCTTCTGCACTTCATCCAAATCTTCTAACGAAGGCACATGCGCGTACTCCTGGGAGATTGTCTTCCTTGCCACCCCATATGGATCGAAGTTCAGCCGTGCTGGGAAGAACTCATGCTCGTACTCAGAGAACATCTCTGCTTCAATTCCTCTGGCTTTATGAATGCTCTAAGCAATGTAATAGCCCACTGTGATCGGGAAGAAGCCTCTAGACTTGTGCTTCGTTTCGACTATAAGTCATGCATCTCCACGAGTTGTCTACTTAACTCCAAGATAACCAATCTGTCGCTCGGATATCTAGGCAACTTGACTGGTTCTCCCGAAAATCCGGTGACCCTAAGGTATGTAAAGTCCACAAACTGGATGAAGATACTACCAATCTGGGATACAGCTTCCCAAGCTTCCTTGCTTACCCTGTTGGTCTTCAGATCACCATTCAGCCTGCAAATGAATCCGTAGAAGAATCCATCGTTGACCACCTTATAATATTTATTGCATGTAGGCACAGTAAGCTGCGGATAACACTCAAAAATAGGATCCTTGGAGAGCACACCACGTCTATCCAGCTTGGAGAAGATACCCTGCGAGGTTGCTGCATATACCAAATATGAAGTCATCTTGAAGTTGTAAGTCCACCTCACATTCCGGAGCTGCTCACCGATGTTGTCACTGATGATTTCCGACCAATTGATTATAGAATCTACTTTGTTGATTTCAATGGTCCTGATGAAGGCATACATCCATGAGCGGAAGTTGTGAGCGTTAGCTTCGCCATTTATCCTGCATAGCAATTTGGTAATGTCATCCACCTCCTGCACCAAATTGGATCGTGGAAGAGTCCTCAAGAACTTGGATGGAGATCTGGGCTTCTTCATATACCTGTTGTTCATTATGCCCACACAGTCAACTTTATGCTTCTCCCATCTGCTGTCATCCAACATGCTGATAGTAGTCACCACCTGTCGTGTTGGAATCTTTATACAATAATTGATGAACTGTGCATCCAGCCGGATTATTGTCTTCCCCACAGCATCCCGAATTGATCTGGATAGTGGATGGTATGACCTTGCACACTCCATGACGGTAATCAACTATGAATGGGAATGCTGAAGCTCGAATGATTCCACTGCTTTTGACTGCACGCATGAGAGAAGTCTTTCCAGCTCTGGATCTGTCAATCAATTCGGAAAGAGGTTCTGGACCTAGATTTGTGTCTCCGATGTCAGCAAACCTGGAAGTAATGCATGATTCTGCTGAGCTTTCTCTTTCATCCCGCTTTGCCATGGCCGGATCTATCTTTGTCTGAGCAACTCTTTTTCTCTTTATTCGGCCGGAATTCTTTACAACCGGTGCAGATCTAGGGAATTTCTTCGATTCGGAGGATATATTCAATGTATCTGACATTGATTTAAGCTCCCTTTCAATTATATAAGCACCTGTAATGAATACCTACAATTAATTCAGACAAAGACGGCAACCGAACATGAACACTTGATTTTTATCATAAAAATCTGCATATATAAAGCCCGCTGCCCTAAAATTTGAGGCTTTGCTTGCATGCAAAGCAAGCATAAATATTTTCAACTTCACTGGGCACCTATACCACTATGCAGATAATTAACCAAGCCTAAAACAAGCTCTTCCAATCCTAGGCGCCAAAACTTGAAGCTTTCCGGCAGTGAAAAACACTTCTTTGAGCAAAACTCCTCCTTTAGGCGCCAAAACTGTCTGGGCTGCACTCCTTTGCTAGAAGAATTAATAACTCCATTAATATGGCAGCCCATGCTTATATAACCTTCATCATTATATAATTAATAATTGCCCTTCCTATTTCCGGCAATTAATTAATTAAAAATCATGTTTTTCTCTTTAAACTTGGGCGCCAAAATTTGCATGCTTTGGGGCTGCATTAAATAAATTAAATTTATTTAATTTTAGCTTTCTTCCTTCAGTCTTCCTTGACTTCACACTATGCTTTGACCTCATGCGCCAAAAATAGGAATTAATTCCATCAATAAATACTTTAAAAAGTATTATTTCTCCTCTAGGTGGGTCGCACTTTTTTGCATGATATAGGGCTGCATTAAATAAATTAAATTTATTTAATTTTAGCATTCTATTTCCAATCTTCTTTATCCTTTCATCATGCGTTGACTTTTCCTCATGCTTGGGCACCAATTTTAGGAATAGAAACAATTAATTAATACTTTAAAAAGTATTATTCTTCCTCTAGGTGGGTCGCACTTTTTGCCATGGCTGATTTCTATTTTTAAAAGTCACTTTTTGATGGGAATAATCACCCTGCACTGCAGCTCCAAAAATCCCATGGTCCACTTAAGTTGTTTGACTTTCATAATGGGATTTTTTACCCTGCAAGGCAGGTAAGAAATTCCCATCAATGCCTTAAGTGATTTTCTTTTATTTTATAATGGGAATTTTCATTCTGCAAGGCAGGTAAGAAATCCTGCCTCCCTATTGCCTCTAATTTTCCCATCATGACTTAAGTGACTTTGCTTCTATGGGAAAAAGTACCCTGCCAGGCAGGTACAAAATTCCCACCTGCCTACCGATACCAAAATTCCCATTCACTGACTTAAAACCTTCCTTTCTCAAAAATGTAACTTGCCCAGAAGAGGCCTTTTTTTGTGCATGACTTCGTCTTTTTAGAGAGAACCAAACTTCCTGTGGCAAATTCTTTCTGGCATGACGTCCGTAGATGATTTCCAGATACTCCAGGCAAGAAAACAGACTGAATTGGCAAAGGAATTGACCTAGGGGAATTTCACAGAGAAAAATACAAGAAAAATAACAAAAATGCAAAACGTTGCCAGAAGTCACAGATAAAGCCCAGGATCCATTCCTGGTGAAAACTGTGTCCCCAAATTTCATTCTCAAATCACAATTGATTTCACCCTATCCGAAAAAAATTTCGTACTTTTAAAATAATGGGTCGTTTTGTGTTTTTATTGAACTGAAAGATTCTTGTATTCCCAAAGAGCCATATTAGCCATTTTCGCCAAATACCCAGATGCCCAAAATTGTTATATTCTATCATCGGGATTTGTCTGCGGGAAATTTGTATTTAATTATTTTGAGCCCCGTTTGAGGCAATTTGCGCTCCGATTTAACCTTATTGTGATCGAACATATCATTACTCCTATATACCAAGGGTTTTAACTTGGAATAAGTTTTGGGCTTTATTTGTGACTTTTGGCAATTTTTTGTGTTTTTGTGTTTTCCCGTTTCGTTTTCTGTGAAATTTCTCTAGATCAATTCCTTTGTCGGGTTAGCCCAATTCTTGGCTTGGAGTATTCGAGATCACATACGCACATTGTGCTAGAAGGAAGTCGCCATCGGAGGTCCGGTTCACTGGGAAAAGGCGAAGTCGTGCACTAAAAAGCCCCTGTGGGGTTGGGCGCATTTTTGGAAAACAAAGGATTTAAGTGGATCATGGGAAAAATAGAAGCAACAGGCAGGTGGGAATTTATTACCTGCCTAGCAGGGTATTTTTTCCCATGGAAGTCAAATCACTTAAGTGACAATGGGAAAATCGGAGGTAATGAAAGCGGTGTGGGAATTTATCATTGCCTTGCAGAGGTGGTGTCCCCAAATTTCACCCCATCAAAATCTGCGAGACTACCCCATGTTAAAAAATTTCGTTCTTTTAAAATAATGGGTCATTTTGTGTTTTTATTGCCAGAAAGTTCTTGTATTGCGTCAAGATATTCCCAAAGAGCCTTATTAGCCATTTTCGCCAAAACCAAGATGCCCAAAATTGTTATATTCTCGTCGCCGGATTTATGTCTGCAGGAAATTTGTATTTAATTATTTTGAGCCCCGTTTGAGGCAATTTGCGCTCTGGTTTAACTTTGTTGTGATCGTACATATCATTATTCCAAAGATACCAAGAGGGTTTTAACCGGGAATGAGTCCTGGGCTTTATTTGTAACTCTCGCAACTTTTTGTGTTTTTGTGTTTTCCCGTTTCAATTTCTGTGAAATTTCTTTGGATCAATTCCTTTGCCGGTTTGACTTGATTCTTGTCCTGGAGTAACTGGAGATCATATATGCACGTTATGCCGAAAGAATTCACCATCGGAGTTCTAGTTCACTGGGAAAAGGCGAAGTCGTGCACACCAAAAGCCTCTTCTCAGGCTGACCGCATTTTTGGAAAAGAAAGAATCAAGTGAATCATGGGAAAATTAGAAGCAACAGCAAGTGAGAATTTTGTACCGCCACTGGCAGGTATTTTTCCCATGAAGGCAACGCCACTTAAGTGACAATGGAAAATTAGAGGCACTGAGCGGTGGGAATCTCTTACCCGCCTTACAGGTAAAAATTCCCATCAGGAATAAAAAAATATCACTTAAGTGAATCATGGGATTTTATTGCCTCGCCTTTTAGGGTAAATATTCTCATTATGAAAGTCAAGCGACTTAAGTGAATCATGGGATTTTCGTGGCTGCTCATTGCGGGGTAAAAATCCCATTGTCATGTGATTCTTAAAAATAGAATTCTTTGTCAAAAATGCGCCCCCTTTGGAAAAGTAATGACAGCCTTTAAATTGATTAATTTAATTAATTATTCACCCAAAATTGGCGCTCAAAGCTTGTGGAAAAGTCAACAACGGCAAAGGACAAAAGGTGGTTGAAAATAGATTGCTCTAAAATTAAATAAATTAATTTATTTAATGGCATCCCCTCATGTCAAAAAGTTAGCCTCTTTTGGGAGAAAGATAATACTTTTAAAGTATTTAATGATTAAATTAATTTCTATTTTCGGTGGCTAAGGTTAAAGCACACCGTGAAGCTTGAGTGGAGTGAAGGGTGGATAATTAAATTGATTAAATTTAATTTATTGGATGGTTGTTCTTAAACATGCAATTTTAGCACACCAGCTTTTAAAGACACCATTAAAGAGAAAAGCATGAATTTTAATTAATTAATTGCGCAGAATAGGAAGGGCAATTATTAATTATAGAATTATGAGGGTTATATAAGCATGGGCTGCCATAAGGATGAATTAATTAATTCACAGGTAAAGAAGTGCAGCCCAGAGGAAAAGTGCGCCCCATTTGAAGAGGATTTTTGCTCAAAAGAAGGTGAAATCAAGGCTAAAAGCTTCCAATTTTGGCGCATGCATTGAAGGAGGTTGATTTGTGTCTGGATAATTGTTTGCATAAGTGATACAGGTGCTCAGGTGAAGTTGGAAAAATTCATGCTCACTTTGCATGCAAATAAAACATCAATTTTTGGGGCAGCAGGCTTGAATAGTGCAGATTTTTATGATTAAAATTCATTGTTCATGTTCCAGTTGCCATCTTTGTCTGAATTAATTGCAGGAATTCATTATAGGTGTTTTACAAAAGAAAAGGAGCTTTAATCAATGTCCAATACATTGAATATATCCTTTGAATCTGAAGAATTATCCAGATCTCGCACTGCTTTGAAGAAATCTAGCCAAATAAGAAAAAAAAGAATTGTTCAGACAAAGATAGACAAAGCCATGGCAAAGAGGGAAGAAAAAGAAAACACAACGGAGTCATGCATCACTTCCAAATTTGCAGACATAGAGACAGATCTAGGTCCGGAACCTCTTTCCGAATTGATTGATAGATCCAGAGCTGGAAAGACTTCCCTCATGCGTGCAGTTAAAAGCAGTGGAATCATTCGAGCTGCAACATTTCCATTCACATCCCAGCTGCCAGAATTCATTATGGAGTGTGCTAGATCTAGATCTAGATTCAGATCCATAATTGCAAAGGCTTCATCCTCTTGTTTCAAATGCAGCCCGTGAAGAAGTCAGTGCGTGGAAAATTCCTTCCAGGATCTTGTGCATGTGCTTCCAATCTTCCAGTTGAAACCTTCATTGAAGTTGCATTCACCCGGAGTGCTTTCCAGAATTTTTAATTGCTCATATGCAATTAAAAATAAAGAGTTATTTACGGCAGACATTGCACTGATGCATGTACAGGAGAAGAACTGCAAAAGCTTCAAGGATAAAAGAGAAGACAAGGCGAAGGCAAAATTCCAGCCGCTTCTAGACACGTCCAGATCCAACCGCTTCCAATTCCAGCTTGTTTCTAGATCCAGCTACTCCCAGATCCAGTTTGGTGAGAATCAAAGGCAAAAGAATCAGCTGCATGCAGACATGAAAAAGGACAAGACTACAACTTTCCTCTTCCTTCTTCTTTCCTCCGACAAAGTAATTGAGCGATCAATTAAATTATACAACTTAAGTGATTGGTTTAAAAGCCATTACTTGAAGAAGTCAACTACTTGGAGATAGGTGGCACGTGCAAAATAGAAGGTTCTATTTTCAATTGCAAATCATACATGTCATGCAAAGAGGAATTCCAAGAGGGAGATTGCCAGTTGTTTCCTTTCCCACTTCCACATGTGTTAGTTCAACTAAAAGCTTCCGACTTGTACTTTCCCTTCTACATTCTATAAGTAGGAGAAGAACCTCCGGGTTAATGATCAGAATTTGTAAGTAGCAACCTTGTGTTCTAGACTTTGTGCTGAAACCCTTGAGAGCCACTTGAAGGAAAGGAATATACAGGAGCAGATTTCCGAGAACTTTGTGTCACAATGTATTGTGTTTCTTGCTTTTTATCTTAGATCTTTTAATAGACTTTGTGTTATTTCAAATCTAGATCTAGAGCTACCTTTGCTTAGAATTATGTGTTTATATCTATTGGTTTCTTCTATGTGCATGCAATCAACTCTGTTATCTATTGATTGGGATGCACATCTTCATTTCTTCTCTCGTGTTGATATAATTCATTTTTTCTTCTTCTATAAATATTTCCTTTCTTTAAATAGTGCTTACTTACTGCTGCGTAATGCTCGATTATGGTTCATGAACTGAGTAGTTAAAGTAAAACCCCATTTAGATATTAACATACTTTAATTGACAAATCTGACACGGGAGCCTCACAGGTAAATGAGGGAGATTTATCTCATGACTGCCTAGGTTTTGTGTTATGCAGAAAATCTAGCCAACACAGGGTAAAAATTTCCATGGTGAAATAAAAGAAAGGTGACTTAAGTGAAATTATGAGATTTTATTGTCTACATGCAGTAAATAATCCCATTGTCAAAGTCAAATCATTTAAGTGGATCATGGGATTTCTAGGGCTGCCTTGCAGGGTAAAAATTCCTATTGTCATGTGTTTTTAAAAATAGAATTCTATTATGCTAAAAAGTGCGACCCCTTTAGGGAGAACATGACAGCCTTTAAAGTGATTATTTTAATTAATTCTTCTTCTAAAATTGGCGCCCAAGCATGGAAGAAAGTCAACAAAGTAAAGGGGAATAAAAGTGATGGAAATAGATGGTCTAAATTGATTAAATTTAATTTATTTAAAGGCTGCCCCCTTCATGACAAAAAGTGCGCCCCTTTTGGTATATATTTAATGCTTTTTGAAGCATTAATTGATTAAATTAAATTCTATTTTCAGTGGCTAAGGTTAAAGCACACTGTGAAGCTTAAGTGAAGTGAAGAGTGGATGATTAAATTGATTAAATTTAATTTAATGGATGGCTGTCCTTAATCATGCAATTTTAGCACACCAGTTAAAGAGAAGAGCATGATTTTTAATTAATTAATTGCCAAGAATAGGAAGGGAAATTATTAATTATAGAATTATGAGGGTTATATAAGCATGGGCTGCCATAAGGGTGAATTAATTAATTCATAGGTGAAGAAGTGCAGCCCAGAGGAAAAGTGTGCCCCATATTGAAGAGGATTTTGCTCAAAAGAAGATCAAATCAAGGCTAAAAGCTTCCAATTTTGGCGCATGCATTGAAGGAGGTTGATTTGTGTTTGCATAATTGTTTGCATAAGTGATACAGGTGCTCAGGTGAAGTTGGAAAAATTCATGCTCTCTTTGCATGCAAATAAAACATCAATTTTTGGGGCAGCAGGCTTGAAAAGTGTAGATTTTTATGATTAAAATTCACTATTCATGCTCCGGTTGCCATCTTTGTCTGAATTAATTGCAGGAATTCATTACAGGTGCTTTACAAAAGAAAATGAGCTTTAATCAATGTCCAATACATTGAATATATCCTCCGAATCTGAAGAATTATCCAGATCTACACCAGTTTTGAAGAAATCCGGCCAAATAAGAAGAAAAAGAATTATTCAGACAAAGATAGACAAAGCCATGGCAAAGAGGGATGAAAAAGAAAGCACAACAAAGTCATGCATCACTTCCAAATTTGCAGACATAGGAGACATAGATCTAGGTCCGGAACCTCTTTCCGAATTGATTGATAGATCCAGAGCAGGAAAGACTTCACTCATGCGTGCGGTTAAAAGCAGTGGAATTATTCAAGCTACAGCCTTTCCATACACAACCTAGTTGCCAGAGTTTGTTATGGAGTGCGCTAGATCTTACCATCCTTCATCCAGATCAGTGTGAGATGCTACGGGGAAAACAATAATTCAGCTGGACGCAGAGTTCATCAATTATTGTTTGAAGATTCCGACGCGAAAGGTGGTGACTTCCATTAGCATTCAAGATGCTAGCGGCGCAGTGGGAGAAGCATAGAGTTATCGTGAACATAATGAACAAAGCAGATACATGAAGAAGCCCGATCTCCTTCTAAAATCCCAAGAACTCGCTGTCCAATCTCGTGCGGGAGGTTGATAATATTGTCAAATTGTTATGCGGATTAATGGGGAGGCGAATGCTCACACTTTTCGTACATGGATGTATGCTTTCATTAAGTCCATCAAGTCAACAAGGTTGATTCCATAATCAATTGGTCGGAAATCATTAATGACAACATTGGTGAGCAACTCCTGAACGTGAAGCGTACTTTCAACTTCAAAATGACTTCCTACTTGGTGTACGCTGCAGCTTTAGAAGGCATCTTCTCCAAACTGGATAGATGTGGCATTCTTTCAAAAGACCCCATTTTCGAGTGCTACCCACAACTTACTGTACTTGCGTGCGAGAAAGATTTCAAAGTGGTTAATGATGAATTCTTCTACGAGTTCATTTGCAAGCTGCAACAAGGACCTAAAGGCCAACAGGTGAGCAGGAAAACGTGGAAGTCAGATCCGAAATTGGCAGTCTATTCATTTAGTTTGCAGATTTCACATACCTCAAGGTTATCTGGCTTTTCTGGAGAACCGGTTAAGCTACCCAGATATCCGAATGATAGATTGATCACCATGGAGCAAGCAGACAACTTGTGGAGATACACAACCTTCAGTCGAAACGGCACAAGTCTACAAACTTCTTCCCGATCACTATTGGACATTATAGTACAAAAGCATTCATAGAGCTCGAGGGATGGAGACAGAGATGTTATCCGAGTACGAGCAAGAGTTCTTCTCGGCACAAGTGAACTTCGATCCATTTGGAGTAGCCAAGAAGACGATCTCACAGGAGTACGCACATGTCTTCATTAGAGGATTTTTGGATGAAGTGCAAAAGTGAGTACGAGGTTAGAAAGAGGGATTTCAGCAAAGCATCAAAGAAAGCAAGTGTTCGACTTTGGACTAGCGCGGATACCTACGGATCTTAAAGATGATGGGAATGTGTTACTTGACACTTACCATCAAATGGGAGGAGATAGAGCCGTACTTCAGGATAACGTAGGAGGTTGCCATACAATTAAGAAAGGTCCGGGGCTGGTTTTGGTGAATACTTCAAATTGGTTGCTAACGAAGGGATATTGCCTTGATGAAGCATTGATGAATCAAGTCACGGCAACTTCGGCGTAGGAGATTCCCTCAAGAGGAAGCACGGAGGAGAAAGCAGAAGAAGGTCCGAGAAGTTAAAAGTACATAGAAGATCTCAATCAAAGGAGAAGATCACTTCCACGGCCATGACTTTAGTTCCGGCTTCACCAAAGATCTACTACGCCACCAAATGTTGCACCTCAGCAGGACACTTCCATGCCTTCACTGAATCCGGCAACATTCATCTTCTCTCCTCAGCCACTCCGTTCATCACCTGTTCCAGAAGAAACGTTGAAGCTGCAGATGGCGGAGTTCGAAAGAGCTTTGTCCTTGGATGATTCAAAAGATGGCAGCCATAACACTGTAGCACTTTCTGATGGAGAGGAAACGGAGCGAGAAGATAGTAGTGCACTCAGCAACTTCTCATTCTCCGAGAAGTAATTTCTTAGAATGGTTGGCTTCGGAGTTGGTTCCAGAAGCGAGAGTGGAGATGAACTTGGAAGAGCATGACTTGCAGCTACTCTGGAGTCTAGGCGGAAAAGACAGAAGACCTAAGGTTGCTAAGGTAACTTCAAGGTTGATCATCGAAGAGTCAGCGTGTTTGTTGAGATGTCGGGCCTCGGAAGGAAAGGAGGATGAGCTCACAGCAGAAGATGTAACAAGAACTGTAGTACCCTCGTCAAGTCAAGCCACCACGTAAGGATCAAACAGATACACAGACATATCGATAGATGCTCTATTTCTTAGGCTTGACAAAGAAAAGGCGGAGAGAGACGAGCTTCACAAGTATCCCAATTGTGCGAGATCATAGCCAAGGTTGCTAAACCTTCCATTCAGCCCATTTCAGAGTAGGTGAGTGATCATCTTATGCAGGAGATGGAGGATGCAAGCAATCAGGTGAAAGCTATTGACGAATGGAAGAATCTGATTATTCGTCAAGCTTCTGTACAACTTGGAGAGGTGCCAGCCCGCCTAAAGGTTATGAATGATGCAAAGAAATCAGCTGAAGCAACTGGTGACGAGCATAGTAGATATGAACACAGTTGTTGAGAGTAACTTGAGTACTTTGGCCGAGATCAACAAGTTGTCGAGAGATGTATTGGTTGCAGAGCAGATTGTACCAGACGGATTAGTTGAAGGGGAAGCAGCTGGAGTTTGCAGTATCTTTCCGTTTGGAGATCTGCAGAGTTTTGCTGAAGAGGATGCAGGCACTTGAGAGTAGGACATCATCCTTACTAGACAATATCATTTCTTTCACTGAGGAGGACGTGGTCGGAGATGTTACTTCATACGTGCGGATCGCTCTAGCAGAGAGTGCCTAATTCCTCAAGGGTCTCTTCGATGGTAAAAAAGAGAATTGATAAAGCTACTAAACCTTTCACGATGAATTCCATTAGCAGACTGGTGGCACTACAGGCAGATATTGCGACGATGAATTCCATTAGCTTGGAAGATGTGGAAGTGTGCATCAAGGTGTTGAATGAAGGATTGCTGCAATTTAGGACAGAGGAAGCAGTGACTAAAACAGATGGGAAGATGTTGAATCACATGTTCGACAAGTATATCCAATATCAGAACAAAAAGAAGACATAAATGTTACAACTGGCTTGACTTCTATTTTCCACATTCCCGGATGAAATTGTAAGACTTCAAAGTTATTGGTTTTGAAACCATTACTTAAAGTCATGTGGAACAATTCTATTAGTTAAGTGATACATGTGTCACTTAAGGAGAAGTTAGTGGAGGATGATTGCCAAATGTCATCTTTACTTGTTTGTGTTTCAGTTCAGTTAGATTTCCCATTTGTACTTTCCCTCCTACATTCTATAAGTAGGAGAAGAACCTCCGGGTTAAGGATCAGAATTTGTAAGCAGCAACCTTGTGTTCCAGACTTTGTGCTGAAACCCTTGAGAGCCACTTGAAGCAAAGGAATATACAGGAGCAGATTTCCGGAGAACTTTGTGTCACGGTGTATTGTGTTTCTTGCTTTTTATCTTAGATCTTTTAATAGACTTTGTGTTATTTCAGATCTAGATCTAGAGCTACCTTTGCTTAGAATTTTGTGTTTATATCTATTGGTTTCTTCTATGTGCATGCAATCAACTCTGCTATCTATTGATTGGGATGCACATCTTCCCCATTTCTTCTCTGTGTTTACATAATTTCCTTCTTCTATAAATATTTCCTTTCTTAAACAACATTTACTTATTGCAAAATTGTTCAGTTATGGTTCATAAACTAAGTAGTTAAAGTAAAACCCCATATAGATATTAGCATACTTTAATTGACAAATTTGACACGGGAGTCTCACCGTAAATGAGGGAGATTTATCTCATGATCGCTAGTTTTTGTGCTATGCAGAAAATCTAACCAACATAACCCTACTTTTGTATATGTGAATATTGACATGTAAAATTTCAACAGGCTAAACCGAGCACAATTTACTTCAAACGGGCTCCAAATAATTAAATAAAATTTTCCGTAGACAACTTGTTGGAGGGATAAAACAATTTTCGGATCCGGGTATTTGTCGAAATTGGCTACTATGATTCATCGGGAATATCTAAGTGCAATACAGAATCTTCCGCAATAAAAACACAAACGACCCGTTATTTTAAAAGTATGAAATTTTTTTACATGGGGTAGTCTCGCATTTCAAGGTGAAATCTGGGACACCAACATACTACCACATGAATGGGTTCAGTTGTACTTGTCACTTAATGCATCTATTTCACCCTTTAGCATTAGATGAAGAGACAGATCGCCATTTCATAAATGGACACAGATAGCTACAACTAGATAAAAAAAAAGCCTCCAAAATGTTGTCTTAATTCCAGTTGCAACTTCTTGGTCACTATATGGTGCTTGATTACCGGGTAGCCCAAGTATTTCACTGCTATAATATTTGGGATTCAGGGCATAGGCAAAGAGATGCAATGGGGTGGTCATTTTATTCCACCTTCTCATGATCAAAGTCTTAACTTCATTGTAGAAGTTTTCTTTAGGATCCTACTCTTTTTTTTGTATGACATCTCTAATTTTTTTAAGCACAGATTCAATGCCATCATACATCTCCCCTATGCAAGCATTATCTGTCTCTCGCATATCTAATCATATATAAAATAAGCTCAAGAAACCGAGAAAATATACAACCTTTTCCCACCAATCATTATCAAGTATCAATGATTTTATTTTGATGGCTCTGCTTCTGTGTTTTCTTGCCTCCACACGACTCAAACATCATCAATCACCATACCGCATAAGGCGTGTTTTACCTTCACAAGTCATCTCAAGACGAGCATGTGAGAGACAAATTTTGTTCCATCAACCTATTAAAATAAATTAAAACAAGTTTATAAAATATAAAATTAAATTTAAAAGAAATTCAATTGATAATTTGATATTTCATAGAAAGTTAGCAAACAAAAATAGAAACTAGTAAATTGTTTCGTTATCTTCAAAGAACTCCAACTTTGAGAACCTCCTAAAGATAGCCTATGACATGATGATTTGTGACAAACATTTGAATCTCATTTGCCTCTCAGTATAAATTTCCTCTACCCATGGTATTTTGCCAATCTTCTGCGAAGATCAAATTCAAGGAGTGTATCGCACAAGGTGTCCAAAAATTTGCTCGTATATCCCCTCAACAATCATCCCCGCTACTCTAAAATTTTTGGCATTGTTCATGATGACTTGGACAACGTTTTGAGGGCTCACTAACTCAATAGCCTTAATCAAAATATTAGCAATAAATTGAGCATATTTCACTTCACCCTCACAATCAACAACCTTTAAGAACATTGCCCCTTTAGGGCACACTGCAATAATGTTGATTAGGAGTCTATTTTGGGCATCTTTCCATCCATCTCGAAATGATAGATACCCCTCGAAGCGTCCCTCCATGAATCCATAAATTGCTTCAAAAAGTATGTACATGGGCCACTTCTTTCGCCAACAATGATGTTCTCACCTTCTCATAACTAGGGCTTTTATACCCTTGTAGTGCATCATTAGTTCCTCTCACCATTTGTTGCCAATATGGTGACCGCAACACATCGAAAGGCAACCCACATGCATAAACGCATCGAGAAACCAACTCATTAGCAATTTCACTTTTCTCATTTGCAAATACTTGCTTTTTTCTTCGGACCTAGAACTTCTCTTTCATGACAAGCTCTCTTCCTCTAATGGATTTTCAACTTCAACTTGAATAAAAGGTTGGTTTGATGAGGTGGGTGGTTTTGTGAACCCCTATTTTGCAAAGGAGCGGTTTTAAATCTAGCTCTTGAAGCTTGCAAATCAACCTCCTCTTGCTCTTTCATATATGCCAAAATATGTTTCCTTTCAACCTTGGAACATTTTCTAATCCCGTTTCTGTTTGCCCCATTAAATGAGCTTTGAGTTGGGTATATGAGGATTTGAATTGTATATTGCAATGATGGCATATCCAAACTTGAGAGACACCACAATCAAGGTTCTCCAACACTTGTGCATGCATTCAAAGAGGAGATTTAGGAGCCATAGATTCCACACCCCCACCTTGGCTTGCTTCCCCATGCCCTCCCACTGAAGCTGAATTGGATGCCATTTATGTTTTTAAATTTTATATCTCAAAGAATCAAACCTACATTGAAAAATAAAAACATAAACTTAGATAACAATAAATATAACTACACCCTACATATCCTATTCTGCTTTTGATCACCAAGTTCACCGTTTAGGCGCGAGGTGAGAGCATATACAGTGTTCATATTTTTTAATTTAAAAAACAAAATAAACTTAAACCCTACACATCCTATTCTGCTTTTGATCACCAAGTTCACCAGTATAGGTGCGAGGTGAGAGCATACACAAAGTTTAGATTTTTTAATTTTAATTAAAAAGAGCGAAATAAACTTTTAAACAATAGCAAAAAGAATTAAATTATTAAACCCTATGCAATAATGCATCCTATTTTGCTTTTGATCACCAAGTTCACTGTATAGGCGCGAGGTGAGAGCATACACAGAGTTCGGATTTTTTAATTTAAAAAATACAAAAAAATCTTAAAATAGCAAAAAAATAAAACCCTACACATCCTATTCTACTTTTGATCACCAAGTTCATCGTATAGGTGCGAGGTGAGAGCATACACAGAGTTTGGATGATATTTTTAATTTTAAAAATAACATATACTTTTTATTTTAAAACTGCAAAGGAAATGTTCCATTTTTTTAGCATAGAGTTTAAAAATTACTAAATTAAAATTACATATTGATATCATGATCAATGATCATGAATGATGTGTGCATTATGCACACATCATTCGTGATCATTGATCACATTAACATTTTCTTTTAAAAAAACTTGAAAATACCTAGTTTTTCCTCCTTGAAGTTGATCCCTCCTTCCAAATGTTCTTTGAAATTCCTCCTTAGCTCTTAGTAGCACCTCCTAAACTCTTCCTTCAAGCTACTCCGTAATGTCTCTTTTCTCTTCACAATGTTAAATTTTAGTTTAATGAAAACTGAATTTAGTAAGAGAAAAATGAGAGTGATTTAGAATGGACCCAAGGTGTTATTTTATAGCTTTTAGGAAGTGTCTTTAGCAAGTTTAGCTAGGTAGATTAGGTTTAGGTGCAATAAATGAAGGTATTTTTTAAAAGTTATGATGCTTTAAAATTAAAAACCGTTGGAAATGGTTGGGACGTTTTGGAAACGTCTCGGATGTTTCCACGGCATTTCCCTTGTGTTTCGTACTTTCGCATTTTTTGAAACGTTTCCAGCGAAACATGGGCCCCTTTGGCGTTTCCCGGCTTCACGCTTTTACCTTCTCACTACTTGTGTATTGTGTAGAATTGTGAAATAGATGATTTTATCTCGTGATAGAAGTGTTTATCTTTGATTTGCATTCCTATTTCCTTACCTTTATGCAGGGATACATTCATTTTGCAGGTCATGGTTTTTGTTTTCATCGATTTATTCAAGATTCACCCATGGAGCTTCACCATTTGGGCCCTTATAAAGCCATTGATGTCCCTTTTGTGTGTTGTCATAAACTTTAAGCCTCTCTATGAAACACTTATGCAGAAGTATGTTAGATTGTGAGTTGTGTATGGTGTGTTGGTCACCTTAATCCTCTTGTGTACGCTCAAGCAAGTAGAGGTCCTCAAACATTCTGGTGTAACACCTTGTTTTCAACTTTCTATTTCAACCTTGTGCTAAGTTCCCGCTCCTTTCCTTGTAGTTATATTAGAGAATAGTTTTAGATGTTACACTAGGGGAACCAGCCCTCTCTGGAGAGTCACTCCAACTTTAGGTCACCCATAGCCTAGGAGTGTTTCAATTTTTTTCAGTTAGAAGGGGATTCATCACACCACTCCCGAAAGGGTGCATTCGTTCATGAAAACAATTTTTGGCACACCCGGTGGAACCATAGGACAATTTACAAAAGATTTGATGTTGTTCTTAGCAAGTTTCAATGTTTAGACACATATATCCAAAGATCTAGCAGCTCCATAAGTATACAAACATCCCGGTAGCAACTTAATGCAATTTTCATGCCAAACGTTACAAGTAGATCAAATACAAGAGGTTTTCCATTTGATTTTATTGAATTACCTTTGAAATCAGCAAAGAGAAAGAATTTTTTTGAGTTCTAAGCCATACACTAAAGATCCCTCTATCGCAAGCAATGAGAGCTTACCTATAAAATTCCCCATATCAAGTCTAAATCCCAGTATGGCCATCCCTAGAAACCTAGTTTTGTTCCCTTGAATGTATGGCAGCCCACCGAATCTTACCCAATGATGACATCCTCGTGTTTTCCCTAAAGAGTGTTCCATCTTTCACTGGAGAGAATCAAACTGCCCCTATAGAGCACATTAAGGATGTGGCCAACATATGTTTTGTCCATCATGTCACTTAAGAAAATGTTGCAGCCCGATTGTTGGAAGCCTCTTTCGTGGCAAGGCCTTGTAGTGGTACAAGGGATTAAGGGTGAACTCCATTAGCACTTGGGATCAACTTGGAGAAGCATCATGTTGGCTAGATTTTTCGCATAGCATAAAACCTAGGCAGTCATGAGATAAATCTCCCTCATTTACTGCGTGAGGCTCCCACCTGTCGATTTGTCAATCAAAATATGCTAGTATCTATATGGGGTTTTACTTTAACTATTCATTCATGAACCATAGCCGTATAGTTACTGCAACAAGTAGCGCTTGTTTAAGAAAGGAAATATTTATAGAGGAAGAAAAGTAATAAAACACAGGAATAAATGGGAAGATGTGCAAACCAATCAATAGATAACACAGCTTGATTGCATGCACATAGAAGAAACCAATAGATATCAACGCACAGAATTATAAGCAAACGCACTTAAGATCTAGATCTAAAATAACACAAAGTCTATTAGAAGATCTAAGATAGAAAGCTAGAAACAAATTACACCATGACACAAAGTTCTCCGGAAACCTACTCCTTTATATTCCTTTGCTTCAAGTGGCTATCAGGGGTTTCAACACAAAGTCTGGAACACAAGAATGTTGCTTACAAATTTTGATCCTTTAACCCGTAGGTTCTTCCTCTACTTATAGAATGTAGAGGGGCAATTACAAGTCGGAAGCTTTTAGTTGAACTGGCACATGTGGAAGTCGGAAAGGAAACAACTGGCAATCTCCCTCCTGAAATTCCTCTTTAAGCGCATGACATGCACGATTTGCAGAATCGAAAATAGAACCTTCTATTTTACACGTCGCCACCTATCTCCAAGTAGTTGACTTCTTGAAGTAATGGCTTTTAAACCAATCACTTAAGTTTTTAATTTAATTGATCGCTCAATTACTTTGTCGAGAGGAAAGAAGAAGGAAGAGGAAAGTTGCAGTCTTGTCCTTTTTCATATTCTGCATGCAGTTGATTCTTTTGCCTTTGATTCTCACCAAGCCGGATCTCGGGAGCGGTTGGATCTAGAAGCGTCCCGGAAGCGGCGGGATCTCGGAAGTGGCCGGAGTAGTTCATCTCTTGAAGCTATTGTAGTTCTTCTCCAGTACATGCATCAGTGCAATGTTGGCCGTAGACAACTCATCATTTTTATTTTTAATTGCATATGAGCAATTAAAAATTTTGGAAAGCACTCCGGGTGAATGCAACTTCAATGAAGGCTTCAACTGGAAGATTGGGAGCACATGCACAAGATCCTAGAAGGAATTTTCCATGCACTGACTTCTTCATGGGCTGCGTTCGAAACAAGAGGATGAAGCCTTTGTGCCGGAAGCTTTTGCAATTATGAGATCTGGATCTAGATCTGGGCCTATTGACTTCAACAAATCTAGAAGCTACGCATGATTCCGCTGAGCTTTCTCTTTCATCCTACTTTGCCATGGCTGGAGCAATCTTTGTCTGAACAATTCTTTTCCTCTTTATTCGGCTGGAATTCTTCACAACCGGTGCAGATCTGGATAATTCTTCAGATTCAGAGGATATGTTCAATGTATTGGACATTGATTTAAGCTCCCTTTCTTTTATAAAAGCACCTGTAATGAATTCCTACAATTAATTCAGACAAAGATGGCAACCAAAACATGAACAGTGGATTTTAATCATAAAAATCTGCATAATTCAAGCCTGCTGCCCCAAAATTTGATGTTTTATTTGCATGCAAAGCAAGCATGAATTTTACCAACTTCACTGTATCACTTATGCAAACAATTATCCAGACACAAATCAACCTCCTTCAACACAGCGCCATTAAGGAAGCTTTTAGCATTAATTACACCTTTTGAGCAAAACTCCTATGTTGCCAGAAGCGGAAACGGAAAATGCAGAAACAGTGCGAAACGCGGAAACGGCAATTTTCAAAAAACCTTGGATACGAAACGTTACGGGAAACGTCTGTACAATATATTATTAAAATATATATATATATATATATGTGTGTGTGTGTGTGTGCATAGTACTCATTTTAAAATTGTACTCCATA
The DNA here is from genome assembly GCA_018340775.1 of Taxus wallichiana var. yunnanensis. Lineage (NCBI taxonomy): Eukaryota > Viridiplantae > Streptophyta > Pinopsida > Cupressales > Taxaceae > Taxus > Taxus wallichiana. Next base: position 82,117,047 of record CM031234.1, read on the forward strand.
CACCATAAGTGATAAGAATAACTGATAAAACACTCAAAATATTTTGTATTCATTGAAATTATACATTATTATCATGTATACTTATCTCTAGGAGACTAGGACGTTTCGAAGGAGTTTCCGTTTCCGAAACGTTTCGGAAACGGAAACGGGGGCCTTAAGCGTTTCTTGTAACAGAGCAAAAATCCTCTCCAAATGGGGCACACTTTTTGTCTAGGCTGCACTTCTCTCGCTTGTGAATTAATTAATTAATCCTTATGGCAGCTCCCGCTATATAATCTTCATGATTCTATAATTAATTAATGTCTTTCCTATTCATGGCAATTAATTAATTAATAAACTTTACTCTTCAAATGGGGCACCTATTTTTTGCATGCTAATGGTTGCCATTAAATAAATTAAATTTATTTAATTTTAGACTTCTGCTTCCAGTTAACTCAAGCCTCACAGTATGCTTTGACCTTAGCCACTGAAAATAGGAATTAATTAAATCAATTAATACTTTAAAAAGTATTATTTCTCTCCCAAATGGGGCACACTTTTTGACATGAAGGGGCTGCATTAAATAAATAATATTTATTTAATTTTAGAACTTCTAATTCTGACTTCCTTTGTCCACTTTCCCTTTGTTGACTTTTCCACAAGCCTGGGCGCCAAAATTGGAGAAGAAATTAATTAATTTAATGCATTTAAAGCTGCCCTTCTTTCCCTAAAGGGGTCGCACTTTTTGGCATGAGCAATTTCTATTTTTAAAAGTCAATTGACAATGGGATTATTTACCCTGCAAGGCAGCTCCGAAAATCCCATGATCCACTTAAGTTGTTTGACTTTCATAATGGGATTATTTACCCTACAAGGCAGGTAATAAAATCCCATCAATGCCTTAAGTGATTTTTCTTTTATTTCACAATGGGAATTTTTACCCTGCAAGGCAGGTAAGAAATTTCCGTCAGCCTCTTTGCCTCTAATTTTTCCCATTGTGACTTAAGTGGCGTTGCTTCCATGGGAAAAAGTACCCTGCTAGGCAGGTACAAAAATCCCACCTGCCTGCTACTTCCAAAAATCCCATGATTCACTTCAAACCCTCTTTTTCCAAAAATGCGGCTTGCCCAGAAGAAGCTTTTTGTGCACGACTTCGTCTTTTCCAAGAGAACCAGACCTCCGATGGCGAATTCCTTCTGGCACAACGTGCATAGGTGATTTCCAGATACTCCAGGCCAAGAATCAGGCCAAACCGGAAAAGGAATTGATCCAAAGAAATTTCACAAAAATGAAACGGGAAAACACCAAAAACATAAAACTTTGTCAGAAATTACAAATAAAGCTCAGGATTCATTCCTGGTTAAAACCCTACTAGTATATGGGAATATTGACATGTACGATCACAACAGGGTTAAACCGGAGCACAAATTGCCTCAAATGGGGCTCAAAATAATTAAATACAAATTTCCCGCAGGCAAACCCTGCAATGAGAATATAACAATTTTGGGCATCTGGGTATTTGTCGAAATTGGCTTATATGGCTCCTTGGGAATATCTTGACACAATATAGAAACTTTCTGCAATAAAAACACAAAACGACCCATTATTTTAAAAGTACGAAATTTCTTGAATAGGGTAGTCTCAGATTTCAAGGTGAAATATGGGGACACCACACAATACAAAAATTTTCCTCGCAATATAAAACACAAAACAACCCATTATTTTAAAAGTACAAAAAAATTTACATAGGGTAGTCCCAGATTTCAGGGTGAAATCTAGGGACACCACATCGTGTAGACAATTTGAAGACAAATCAGATCACTTGTCCTTGGTGGAGCAATTGACCTCTATCAAAAGAGCACCACATGAGTATATGTTTGATTTCAATTTCAAATTCCAGAGAACATGGGACAGGATCCCTCAATTGGTAAGGCCTACTCCTAAATATACTTTTCTATATTATCTAAGAGCATTGAATAGTGATATTTCAGTGATGATTCAATCTATGGGTGGAAGAACACTACTTGATGCATATGAAGTAGCCATTAGGGCCGAGAATAGTCTCATACAAGTTGGAAAGATTGCACCAAGACCCCTTATGCCTATATTTCCAAAAGTACAACCCTCTATGCCACTTCAAATACTTGCAATAACAACTATTCCAATACCAATCAGTCAACCTATAAGCCAAATCAATATTGTCCCAAGCCAATCTAATGACTTGTATGAAGTTAAAAGCCTTTTACAAACCTTTGGGAATGAAATAGTTTCTCTTAAGAGGTAGAAAATCAGAATTACAGACCTTACTATCCACCCTACTAGCCTAATAAGCCACCATTTCAACCTAGTTTTCCAGGCCAAGGCCAAGTCACTAATGCTAAGCCTATTCAATCATACAACCCCAATGCAACTAACACCTCTAAGGTAATAGTTCCTGTCCAAAATAACTTAATACAAAACTATGAGTGGTGCCTCCCTTATAACCAACCCCACAACCAAACCTCTTGTCCAAATGGTGTCCTCAATCAAGCACTAATGGTACAAAATGCCTCAATTTCCCAAAGCACATCAATTGAAACACCATCACAACAAGAGGCTTCTCAAGTACCAATACAAAGTGATGCTACACTTCTCAATTGGCAAGGGGGAGTTTTGTGGAGTAAATCAGTTGCAGGGTCAAAATTAGGGTTCTACCTTTGTGGCAGCTAGTACAAGGTCAAAGAAGAGAGCCATAGAAGTGGAACAATCAACTGATAAAGGTCATATTCAATATTTTCAAGTACCTCAAGGTGTTGTTGGTCCTGTTCCAGCTCATAAGGTGCAAGAAATTCAGAAGAATCAGACTGTAAGAGCTCAAGAACAACCCAAAGCTCCTACTTTATCAACATCAACACAAGAAGGTACCGTTATAGGTAAAGTACAAAAAAGGTTAGTACTTCCCCATTTAATATTCTTGATCATATGAAGAAAACCAACATGAATATTTCAATGTGGGAGTCTTTGTCTATCCTTGGGCAAAAGGATCTCTTACAAGCTGCCTTGTCTAACCTTAGCCTTTCAAATGAGTCATCCAAGGAGAAATCAAAAGTTGTACTTACCAATACACCTTAGCCAAAGGAATACCAATCAAGTAAAAGTGTAAAACCCCCTCCTTTCTATGTGTCATTGATCATTGGAAACCATTTAGTCCACAACTGCATGATAGATTCAGGAGCTAGTAGTTCAATCATGCCTAAACAGATAGTTGACAAGCTTGGTATAGAGTATGAGCCTCTTTCTAAAGGAGTTGTACAGCTGGATGGGACAACTGTAGAGACTATTGGTGTCATCAGAGGATTGAGCCTCACTTTACATGCATGTCCTAATTTCTCAATTCCCCAAGACATTTTTATAATTGACCTCCCTCCATACTTCACTTTATGCCTATCTAGGGATTTCACAGCCAAGATTGGGGGATATTTTTCATCAGATTGGTCTCACATGTTATTTAGAACTAGGTATGGCACTAAAGTTACCATAAGGTCTGAACCTATTGCAAATAATCATATAGAACCTCATGTGTCAAGTGGCATCAATGCCAATTGCATAATCATGGATGAAGGAGATCAATTAGTTGATAAAGAGCCAGATACTCTTCTTGAAGGTATACCTGATTTATTGCTTGATGAATGGGGACTGAAAGTCATGAATTTGATCCTTATAGGAACATTGAAGAGGCTGGTCTTGGTACTTATTGTTTGCATGAGGAGGACTCTTTCATTCCCAATCTTGTAAAGACAAATGAGCAAGATGATGGTGTTTGGAAAATGTACTTTGATGGGTCCAGGAACAAAAATGGGGCAGGAGGAGGTATTATGCTGGTGTCTCCAATGAAAGAAAAATACTATTCTTCCCTTAGGTTTCAGTTCAGCTGTACAAACAATTCAGCTGAGTATGAAGCCCTTATACATGGTCTCCAATGGGCTAGAAGGAAAGGAATAAAACAATTACAGGTCTTTGGTGACAGTGAATTGGTTGTAAATCAAGTAAGAGGGTAGAATGTAACTAAAAACAACTTGTTAAGGTCCTATAAGAATAGAGTATGGAACCTCGTTGAGGAGTTTGAAGTTTTCAACTTGCAATCCATTCCTAGGGAGGAGAACAAACATGCTGATAGACTAGCTGCCATAGGTGCACAAATTGACATTCCTAAAGACATAACAAATGACAAAGTACAACATGTTAAGATGGTTGTAAGGCCAATTGTACCTGATAATAACACCAATTGGCAAGTGTTTGAAAATGACCAACAAATAATCAATTTTCTACAAGAAATAAGCTGAGTTCTCAGCTAAAAATCAGGACAAACTACAACAGAAATATGAGGAGCAGATCATCCAGTTAAGGTCGAACAAGCTACCTCAAGGTTTGGTCACTCTTGAGTCCATCTTCAATACTGATGATCAGATCAGAGGAGAGAAATTAAACATGATGATTAAGCATGAAGACTATGAGCATAAGGCAGTCATTGGCGAGAACAATTTCTTGAAGCTAGGAAAGGTATGTACTCTAGAGGAAAGACATGCATTTGTCCAACTTTGTCAAGAGTTAGATGATGTTTTTGCATGGGGATATGGTGATCTTAGAGGTTTTAATCCAGAATTAGCACAACACACTATAGAGTTGGATCCAAATTCCAAGCCTGTTAGGCAAAAGCAAAGGCCTATAAACCCAAAGATAGAGCCTCTCATCAAGCAAGAGTTGAATAAGTTGATAGAGGCTAACATAATTTTGATAAAGTTGCATACGGAAGATGCCTTTTGACTTGTCTAATGCAGGAGCTACTTTTCAAAGAGCCATGGATATAGCATTTCAAGGGATAATCAATGATATAGTACCTGTCTATCTTGATGATATTACAGGTATTTTCCAAACAAGTGATGATCATCTGTCTCATCTTAGGCAAGTGGTTGAAAGGTGTAGACAATATGGAGTATCACTCGACCCCAAGAAATGCATATTTTCAGTTCATGAGAGAACGTTTACGCCATATTGTCTCCAAAAAGGGGCTTCTTATTGATTACGAAAGAGTAAGTGCTATTCTTGCATTGTCCTTGCCCAATCACAAAAAAGCATTGTAAAGTTTGTTGTAGAGAGACTCACAAGCACCCCGGATGCGGTCGGGCTTCTAGGTTGATCACTCTAGCATCTAGTGTGATTGCACAACATGGAAACCTCTCTCAGCGTGGGGACTTGTGGCCGAGAGAGGAATCTCCAGATTAGAGGCTCGTTCCTCAAACTCCTTTGATTTAGATCTATATTTTGCAAAACTACGGGGTTTAGATCCTAATCCTACTCTAACTTGCGAGTCGGGGTAGAAGTGCAAAAATTGAAACTAACTAAAGATGGTGATGCACCAAAAGGAGTGGTGAAACATATTTGTCATGCAAATAAACACAGACCAAAGTTCACAACATAAAACATACACAGACTGATAAGGTGTAATTTAGTATCTGAAATGAAGCAAATAATACAAACAGAGGAGTGAAAACCATTCACAGAGCTTGCATTATCATTTCCTGTGTCAAAACACGCATTACACCCTCAGAGAGGTAAAAGAAAACTATTACAATCTTTGGAGAGGTCGATCCTTGCTTGAACACTTGCTTTGGAGCTGAAAGAAGAAGTTCTTTATGTCAAAAATGTTCTTTTTTTTTTTTAGAAATGAGCCAAATCTGGCTTTTACATTGCATGGGTCGAACCCAGGAGACAAAAAACCTACAAAGGCATGGGAGCCCATTCTTTCTTGACTGCAGGTGCATTAAAACAGCATGGGGACCTTACAAACCCATACCTGTCACTTTGACCGGATTAGAGGAGAATGCGACCCATTACGCATTAAATGCAGTCATTTGAATGTCATTTCGGCCATGAACACGTGTCGAGCTGTTTCTCGATTTTCTCCCTCCGCATCGCACCCAAACGCAAGATTGACCCCGGAATCGTGTAGAGAATTTCACCAGCTTTCCGTTGATATAAAGAACGTGCAAATCCGAGCTCTGGATCGAAAGTTATGGCGATCTGAAGATTTAGGGCACAAAACAGGAAAACGTGTTTTGAAATCTTTCCCGCGCTCTGCCACCTGGATGACACGTGGCACGTGCTGATTGGACGAGAAATTCTCTCTCCTCGCCTTTCGTGGGCTTTCCTTTTGAAATTTGCTTGTGGGCCCCTTAAACTTGGACACGTGGCGCTATTTCATTGGTTCGGGTCAGTGCTCGAAACCTCGCCCTTTGACTTTTGGACTGCCTCCCTTGCGACACGTGTCGTGATCTGGTTGGTTCTCGGCCCTTTCGGCTCTTTCGCGTCCACCGCGTCCATTTGTCCCGGATGTCCCAGTGCTGTCTGGGACAAAAACCTCCGATCCGCCCGAAATGGGCTTCCTTGTCCCTTATCTGCCGATGACACATGGCGTCTTTTGATTGGCTTTCGGCTCCTTCGGCTCCTCCGCGTCCATTTGTCCCACATGTCCCGAACTGCTTGGGACAAATTCCTCCGGTTCGCCCGATTCGGCCGGTTCGCGTCCTCGCGGCCCAGATGTCCCATTTGCTTCCGGACTGTTTGTTCTCATTTCGGCCGAACCGGCCGGTTCGCGTCCTTCGCGTACTCTTGTCCCGAACTGTCCCGCTCAGCAGTTAGTCATTTTTTCTCCTTCGGCCGAACCGGCTTTCCGCGTCCGCCGCGTACTTCTGGCCCGATTGTCCCAAATGCTTAGCGGGCCGCCTGGAGGCTTTTCGGCCGATCCGCGCCTTCTGTCCCACACCTCCCTACTTTGCTTCTTTAGGACTAGGACTTAGTCATTTTCATGATTTTCACGCCCCAAGCTTGTTCTCTCGAACTTTTCGCATTTTCTCGAGCTTGCTCCTTCCTTCTTGGCCGGGGAGTTAGAAAAATATCTCGGGGAACCTTAGAAACATGATTTTTCCCGAATCAATCCATTTGCACAGGACTTGAGAATTCGATGCACGTTATCAAATTAACCACGGGGTGAATTTAGATAATGCTTCCTTGGAAGAATCAATTTTGTTAGGAGATTTATTCTGACTTTGACAACTTTGTGAAGCCACCGACCTCTATGTTGAAGAAGAATATGGTTTTCAGCTGGACTAAAGAGGGAAAGAATGGTTTTGAAGCAATTAAGAAAGCTATATCACAAGCTCCTACCCTCATAAACCCTGATTTTACCAAATACTTCACCTTATATGCCTTTGGAGGCATTGATACTATTTCAGTCATGTTAGTGCAATAGAATAAAGAAGGTATGGAGCAACCAATAGCATTCTTTAGTCAAATCTTGGAGGGTTATGAGGTAAGATACTCCTTTGTAGAGAAACAAGTCCTCTCTGTTAGAAGGAGTCTCAAGAAGTTCATGCACTTGATTTCTAACAAAATGTTTTGATGGTTTCACACCCAAGTGTACAAGAATTCTTCTTGAGCAAGGACTTAAATGAGAAAAGGGCAAGTTGGATCACAAAAGTAATGGAGTATGATGTGGACATTAAGGTCACAAAGCTGATTAGAGGCAGAGGTTTATGTGAGCATCTAGCTTCAGATTTGCATGACAAGAAGGATATTGTCTTAATGCTTCAAGATGGCCAACAATCAATTGTAACTTCGTTTCCTATCAATTGGACTCATGACATGGTCCATTTCCTTCAAACAGGTGAGTTCCCTCAAGGTTTGGACAGAGCTAAAAGGAGGTATTTTAGACTACAATCTATTCCTTATGTTCTGGTGGATGGCATATTGTTTAGAAAAGATATCAATGGTGTTCTATTGAGATGTATTGAGACAAATCAGATTGATAGTATTTTATAAGAGTTCCATGAGGGGCTATCGGGTGGACATTTTGCTCCAAGAAATACTGCTTTGAAGATAATGAGGCCAAGCTACTATTGTCCTGACTTGTTTAAGGATGCCTATGCATGGGTTAAGAGGTCTGCTTTCTTTATAGGTAAGCAAAAATTAGCAGACCTCCCTCTCCAACCCATACAGGTTGAGAAACCTTTCATGCAATGGGGCTTAGATTTCATAGGGATGATTAACCCACCTTCAAGTGTAGGTCATAAGTGGATTCTTATAGCTATTGATTACTTTACAAGGTGGAAAAAAGCAGTGGCCCTTAAGGAAGCAAATGAAACTTCAGTTTTGGACTTCTATGAAGGCATAGTAACTAGGTTTGGAGTTCTGCTTCAATCATTTCGATAATGCAATGGCCTTTCTTGGCACTAGGACAAGTGAATGGGTAGTCAAACTTGGTATCCATTTGAGCACATCCTCTAACTACTACCCTCAAGGGAATGGATTGGCATAATCCACTAATAAGAATATTCTTAGGATTATCAAAAGAACCATGGAGGAGAACCAAAGGTCTGGCATATAGATCTCAAAACAGCCTTATGGGCTGATAGAATCACTCCTAAAAGGGCTATTGGTAACTCACCTTATATGCTTGTCTATGGTAGAGAAGCAAGGTTTCCTATATCACTCGAATTACCATCCCTAGAGCTCATTAACCAATTGGAAATGATGGAAGAAGATGCAATGGGAATCAGGTTTGCAGAATTAATGGAGTTGGAAGAAATTAGAAACCTGAGCAATGCATACAATGGAGCTTCATCAAGCCCACGTAAAGAAATCATTTGACAAGAGGAAGTTTCAAGAACATTCAAGGAAGGAGACCTTGTTCTCAAATGGGATGAGGAAAGGACTAAGCCGGGAAGGCATACCAAGTTTGACTCTATATGGAGTGGACCATATATGATTTCTAGTTACAAGCAACACAATGCCTTTCAGCTCTCCAAGTTGAGTGGTGAAGAGCTGCCTATCCCAATTAATGGAATGTAATGTCCTCTTTTTTAAATAAAATATAAAATAAGGGTGGTGTCACCCGATTTCATCCCAAATCTGCGACCACCTATCCGAAAAAAATTTCGTACTTTTAAAATAGTTTTGTGTTTTTATTGCACGAAAGTTCTTGTATTGCGTCAAGATATTCCCAAAGCGCCATATTAGCCTTTTTTAGCCAAATATCCGGATGCCCAAAATTGTTATATTCTGTCGTCGGGATTTGTCTGCGAGAAATATGTATTTAATTATTTTTAGCCCCATTTGAGGCTATTTGTGCTCTGTTTTAACTCTGTTATGATCGAACATGTCATTATTCCTATGTACTGAGAAGGGTTTTAACTTGGAATAAGTTTTGGGCTTTATTTGTAACTTTTGGCAATTTTTCGTGTTTTTGTGTTGTCCGTTTTGTTTTACTATGAAATTTCTCTAGAATAATTCCTTTGCGGGTAAGCCCATTTTTGGCACAGGCGGTTTGGAGAACATATCGCACGTTATGCCGGAGGAAGTCGCCATCGGAGGTTTGGATCACTTTGGAAAAAGTGAAGTCGTGCATAGAAAAGCCTGCGGGGTTGGGGCGCATTTTGGAAAACAAATGATTTAAGGCTGATGGGAAAAATACAAGCGGCGAGCAGAGGTGATAATTTTATATCACTGCTGGCGAGGTACTTTTCCCGTGATATAAAATTCACTTAAGCCTGCGGTGGGAAAGTTAGAGGCCGCGAGGCGGGGGAATTTATTACCTGCCTTGCAGGGTAAAAATTCCCATGATAAAATAAAAGGAAAGTGACTTAAGTGAAATCATGGGATTTTAGTACCTGCCTTGCAGGGTAAATAATCCCATTGTCAAAGTCAAATCACTTAAGTGGATCATGGGATTTTAGTGCCTGCCTTGCAAGGTAAAGAATCCCATTATGAAAAATTCTTAAAAATAGAATTATATTGTGCAAAAAAGTGTGCCCCCTTTGGTGAGATGATGGCAGCCTTTAAGTGATTATTTTAATTAATCTATCCTTCTAAAAAGTGCGCCCAAGCTTGGAAGAAGTCAACAAGTCAAAAGGGGAATAAAAGAAATGGATTAAAAGCATTAAATTTAATTTATTTAATGGTTGCCCCCTTTCCTTCAAAAAGTGCGCCCCATTTGGGATATATTTAATGATTTTTAAGGCATTAAATCATTAAATTAATTTCTATTTTCAGTGGCTATAGTCAAGGCACACTGTGAAGCTTAAGTGAAGTGAAGTGTGAAGGATTAAATTGGATTAATTTAATTTATTGGATGGCTGTCCTTAAACATGTTATTTTTAAAGAGAAAGAGCATGATTTTTAATTAATTAATTGCCTTTAATTGTTAGGGCAATTATTAATTATAGAATTGTGAGGGTTATATAAGCATGGGCAGCCATATGGGTGAATTATTTAATTCATAGGTAAAAAATTGCAGCCAAGAGGAAAAGTGCGCCCCCATTTGAAGAAGGATTTTGCTCAGGCAAGGTGGCAACAAGGCTAAAAGCTTCCACATTTGGCGCATGCTTTGAAGGAGGTTGATCTTTGTTCTGCATAATTGTTTGCATAGGTGTTACAGTGCTCAGGTGTTGTTGAAAAGGATTCATGCTCTCTTTATGTGCAAATTAAACACCAATTTTTGGGGCAGCAGGCTTGAAAAGTGCAGATTTTTACAATTAAAATTCACTATTCATGCTCCGGTGGCCATTTTTGTCTGAATAAATTGCAGGAATTCATTACAGGTGCTTTCTGAAAAGAAAAGGAGCTTTTATCGATGTCGATACATTGCATATATCCTCCGAATCTGAAGAATTGTCCAGATCTGCACCAATTTTGAAGAAATCCGGCCAAGTAAGAAGAAAAAGAATTATTCAGACAAAGATAGACAAAGCCATGGCGAAGAGAGATGAAAAAGAAAGCACGATGGAGTCATGCATCGCTTCCAAACTTGCAGACATAGGAGACACAGATCTAGGCCGGAACCTCTTTCCGATTTGATTGATAGATCCAGAGCGGGAAAGACTTCACTCATGCGTGCGGTTAAAAGCAGTGGAATTATCTGAGCTGCAGCTTTTCCATGTACAGCCTAGTTGCCAAAGTTTGTGATGGAGTGTGCTAGATCTTACCATCCTTCATCCAGATCAGTGCGTGATGCTACGGGAAAGACAATAATTTGTTTGGACGCAGAGTTCATCAATTATTGTTTGAAGATTCCAGTGCGAAAGGTGGTGACTTCCATTAGTCTTCAGGATGTTGGCAGCAGGTGGGAGAAGCATAGAGCTGATTGCGTGAGCATAATGAATAGCCGATACATGAAGAAGCCTAGATCTCCTTCAAAGTTCCCGAGAACTCTTCCGCGGTCCAATTTGGTGCAGGAGGTAGATGATGTTGTCAAATTGCTATGCAGGATGAATGGCGAGGCGAATGCTTACACTTTCCGTACATGGATGTATGCTTTCATCAGGACCATTGAAGTCAACAAGGTTGATTCCATAATCAATTGGTCGGAAATTATTAGCAACAACATTGGTGAGCAACTCCGGAACGTGAAGCGAACTTTCGGCTTCAAAATGACTTCTACTTGGTGTATGTTGCGGCTTCACAAGGCGTCTTTTCAAAGTGGATAGATGTGGTGTTCTTTAAGGACCCCATTTTGAGTCTTTACCGTGACTTACTTTGTACTGCGTGCGAAAAGATTTCAAAGTGGTCAACGATGAATTCTTCTATGATTTCATCTGCGAGGCTAGAAAAAGACTTGAAGGCCAACGGGGTAAGCGAAGGAAGCGTGGGAAGCTATGTCCAAGATTGGCGATCTATTCATTGATTTGCTGATTTCACATACCTCGGGGTTACGGGCTTTTCTAGAGAACCAATAAAGATGCCCGGTATCGAATGATAGATTGATCGCCATGGAGTGAGCGAGGAACTTGTGGAGTTACGACCTTGATCAGTGGCACAAGTCTACGGGCTTCTTCCCGATCAACTTGTGGGACATTACAGTGCATTAGCATTCATAGAGCTCGGGGATGGAGCGCGAATGTTATCCAGTATGAGCAAGAGTTCTTCCTGCAGGGTGAACTTGATCCATTTGGAGTAGCCGGAAGGCGATCTCTCGGGTACGCACATGTGCCTTCATTAGAAGATTTCTAGATGAAGTGCAAAAGTGAGTACGAGGTTAGAAAGAGAGATTTCAGCGGGCTATCGATAAAGCAAGTGTTGACTTTGGACTAGCGCGGATACTGCGGATCTTAAAGATGATGGGAATGTGGTACTTGACACTTACCATCAAATGGGAGGAGATAAAGCCATCTTTGCGAGATAACGTGGGAGGAGGCTTGCTGACACAATTGAAGAAAGGTCGGGAGGCTGTGTTGGTGAATACTTCAAACTGGTTCTTGTGAAGGGATATTGCCTTGATGAAGCATTGATGAATCAAGTCACGGCAACTTTCGGCGCGAGGAGATTCCCTCAGCGGAAGCACGAAGGAGAAAGCAGCAGGAAAGCCGAGAAGTTGAAAGTGCATAGAAGATCTCAATCAAAGGAGAGGATCACTTCTACGACCATGACTTTAGCTCCGGTTTCTCCAGTACCCAGTACTTCACCAACTATTGCACCGCAGCAGGATGCTTCCATGCCTCTACTGAATCCAGCGACATTCATCTTCTCCCCTCAGCCACTTCGTTCAGCGCCTGTTCCAGAGGATACGTTGAAGCTGCAGATGGCGGAATTCGAAAGGGCTTTGTCCTTGGATGATTCAGAAGATGGCAGCCATAACACGTGGCACTTTCTGATGGAGAGGATGCAGTGCGGGAGATGGTAGTTCACTCAGCGACTTCTCATTCTCAGAAGTAACTTCTCGGAATGGTTGGCTTCGTAGTTGGTTCCAGAAGCGAGAATGGAGATGAACTTAGAGGAGCACGACTTGCAGCTACTCCAGAATCTGGGTGGAAGAGATAGAAGGCCTAAAGTTGCCAAAGCAACTTCTAGGTTGATCATCGAGGATTCGGGAGAGAAGTTTGTTTGAGATATCAATTCCAGCGAAGGAAAGATAGAGGAGGAGCTCACGGCGAAGATGTGATAGATAACAGAAAGTACCCCTCGGTCGAAGCCACCACTTTGAAGGATTGAAGCGGGACACGCAGAGACATTGATGGATGCTTTATTCCTTAGGCTTGATAGTGAAAAGGCGGAGAAAGAAGAGTTGCGAAGCAAGTATCTCAATTATGTGAGATCATAGCCAAGGTTGTTAAACCTTCCATTCACCCATTTGAAGCGGTGAGTGATCATCTTATGCGAGAAATGGAGGATCTGAAGCAATCAAGTAAAAGCTATTGACGAATGGAAGGATTTGATTATTAAATCAAAACTTACGTCTGACTTGGAGAAGTGTCGACCCGCTTTAAAGGTTATGGATGATGCGTGAATCAGCTGAAGCAGTGATGGCGAACATAGAAGGCATGAATACAATTCTTGAGAGTAACTTGAGTATTTTGGCGAGATCAACAAGTGTCTAGGGAGATGTATTGATTGCGGAACAAATTATACCGGATGGATCAGTTGAGAAGGGGAAGCAGCTGAGAATTTGCGGTATCTTTCCGTTTGGAAATCTGCGAGAGATTTTCTTGAAGAGGATGCAGGCACTTGAGAGTAGGACATCAGACTTACCAGACAGTGTCATTTCTTTCACTGAGGAGAGAGTGGATGGGAATGTTACTTCATATGTGCGGATCGTCTCAACTAAGGTGCCTAATTCCCTGGAAGGTTCTCTTCTGATGGTACAAAAGAGAATTGATAAAGCTACCAAGCCTTTCACGATGAATTCTATCAGTAGACTGGTGGCGCTGCAGGCGGACATTGCGAGGTTTGGGCCGAGCTTGGAAGATGTGGAAGCGTGCATCAAAGTGTTGAATGAAGGGTTGTTGTAGTTTCGGGACAGAGAAGGAATTAGTGGCTAAAACAGATGGAAGGATGCTTTGAATTACATGTTCGACAAGTATATCCGATATCAGAACAAGAAGAAGACATAAACATTACAGCTGGCATGACTTCTTCTATTCTTTCTTCTTCTACTTTCTATGTTCCCGGATGAAATTGTAAAACTTTAAGTTATTGGTTTTGCAACCATTACTTAAAGTCATGTGGAACCATTCTATTAGTTAAGTGATACATGTGTCACTTAAGGAGAAGTTAGTTGAGGATGATTGTCAAATGTCATCTTTACTTGTTTATGTTTCAGTTCAGTTAGACTTCCCATTTGTACTTTCCCTCCTACATTCTATAAGTAGGAGAAGAACCTCCGGGTTAAAGGATCATCAGAATTTGTAAGCAGCAATCTTGTGTTCTAGACTTTGTCTTTGAACCCCGAGAAGCACTTGGAGCAAAGGAATACAAAGGAGCGGTTTCGGAGAACTTTGTGTCACGGTGTATTGTGTTTCTTGCTTTTAATCTTAGATCTCTTAATAAACTTTGTGTTATTTTAGATCTGGATCTAGAGTGCCTTTGTTTTATAATTTTGTGTGTTTCATATCTATTAAGTTTCTTCTATGTGCATGCGATTAGCTCTCTTTATCTACTAATTGGGATGCACATCTTCCCCATTTCTTCTCTGTATTTCCTTTACTTCCTTCTTCTATAAAATACTTCCTTTCTTGAACAGCTGCTTACTTGCTGCAAAAACTTCTTAGTTATGGTTCATGAACTAAGTGGTTAAAGTAAAACCCCCGATAGATAATAACACATTTTTAAATTGACAAATCGACACGGGAGCCTCACCGGTTGAATGAGGAGATTTATCTCATGATGTTGCCTAGGTTTTGTCTTTATGCAGAAATTCTAGCCAACAAAGGGAAATTCGATTTGCACGTGAATTCAACAATCAAAACATATTTTAATTGTCCAAATAAAAATTAAGAAAAAGAAATCGATTACCTTGGGATAATAATTATTTGTTTTGAAGGTAACTAGAGTGACAAAGCAAGTCGCATTTTTTTGGAATTATTTAATGATTAATATTTAGAATAAATCGACTTATTCTAAGATTTGGTTGATTCATATGTGCATCATTTGATTTAATTTTCCCATACATTTAATATTTGTTTTAAGTGTGATTTCCAGGCAAATAATTGAAGGAGCCTTGAAAGCTAGAGCAAGAAAAATATATAAAAGAAGATGATGGGCACTCATTTTCGCATGTTGACAGTTATTATAACTTATCTTCATGCTTGAAGAGGGATGTATGCCCACTTGTGATCAAAAAACAAAAGGTGTTCATCAACACCACCCATTGTGAAGTGTGTGTGCCCTTGAGAGCTTGAATTGATAAGTTATTTGCATTTTCCTTCTATATATGTGAGTCGCCATTTTTGGAGAGTGCATGAGCTTGTTTGGAGAGTTTTTGAGCTATCTTGGGATCAATTAAATTCTAGAAATTGCTGCTGGTTTTTCATGATATAAATCGACTTGGTATGAAGCATTCTTGCATGATTTTATGAGGTTCACATGAGGGTTACAATCTGATTTGTTTTTGCATCTAATTGGGGCATGTGGTGATCATTTTTATAATATTTTAGCTTGCTAAACACTGCTGGAATTTATTTAATGCAAGTTGACTTACCTGGGTATTTGATAACAGTGTTTTGGAGGGTTTTTTGAAGGGTTTCGAGTTGTTGTCATAAACTATTTATTGCAGATCTGAAACAACATTTATTGGGCTGGGAAGTGAAGGAAAAAGAGCTTGAATAAATTTAATTATTTGTCCCTAACCCTAGCGACTTGTTCTGCAGATTTGGGGGCTGATTTGAGTGGGTTTCAGTGGGTGAAAAATTCTGATTGTTGGTTCCTTTGAAAGCTCCTAATTTTATCTTCCATCTGCAATTTGTTTCATGCAAAAAGAGTCAATATTAAGGAAGATATTAATTTTGAAGTGTTGGCTAGATTTTCTGCATAGCTAAAAACCTAAGCAGTCATGAGATAAATCTCCCTCATTTAATGGTGAGACTCCCGTGTAAGATGTTTATCAATCTAGTAAGTATAAATCCTAATAACTATTTGTGGGGGTTTTACTTTAATTACAAAGCTCATGAACAATAGCTACGCAATTAATGCAAGTAAACAAGCTGTTTTATGAAGTATTTGCAGAAGGGGAAATAATGAAATTTGGGAAAGAAGAAAGGAAGATATGTAATTCAACCAATAGTTTACAGAGTTGGTTTCATACACATGGATTAAATAAACAAGTAGATCTCACAATATTTAGAAGTAAAGGAAAAGAAAAACTTTTAATCTAAATCTCAGATAACACAAAGTTTATCTAAAGATCCACACAAGTAAGAAGCAAATGCACCATGGACACAAAGTTCTCCAGAAATATGTCTTTATTCAATTCCTCAGCTTTCACAAAAATGACATCAAGGGCTGCAACACAAAGTCTGGAACTCAAGAATGTTGATTAACAAATTGTGATCCTTTAACCCGTAGGCTCTTCCTCTATTTATAGTGTATAGAGGGCAATTACAAATAGGAAGCTTTTTTAATGAATTGCCACATGTGGAAGCTATGAAAAAGGGAAGCAGCTGACAATCTTCCTCCTAGAATTCCTCTTTGCATGACATGCATGATTTATAACTGAAAATAGAACCTTCTATTTTGCATGTCTACCACCTATTTCCAAGTAATTGACTTCTTCCAATAACTTGAAGTAACACTTTTATAGCCAATTACCTAAGTTTTACAATTTTAATTGATTGCTCAATTGTTTTGTTGGAGAAAATAAGAGAAAGAAGAAAGAGGAGAAGAAATTAGAAGAAAGCTGCAACACTCTCAGTCTTGTTCTTCTTCCATACTTTGCATGCTGATCCAACCTATATTGCACTTCTACTTCATTCACTTTAGCAATGAATGATCTGAATGATATCTTTGCCTTGAATCTGAGATGTTTTTTTCTCCCATATGTTGTTGAATCATTTCCTTTGATTCTCACCAAACTGGATTTGGAAGCAATTGACTGTGATTTTACTTGCGGGTGTTGCCTCTGACTGTCTTCCCTCTTATCCTTGAAGCTTTTGCAGTTCTTCTCCAGTACGTGCACCAGTAAAATGCTTGTCGTAAACAATTTAGACAAAACTCATCATCTTTTATTTTTAATTACATATGAGCAATTTTAAATTTTGGAAAACACTCGGGTGAAGGCAAATACAAGTAAATTCAATGAAGGCTTCAATTGGAAGATTGGGAGCACATGCACAAGCTCCTGAAAGGAATTTTCTATGCATTGACTTCTACTTGGGCTACGTTAGAAACAAGAGGATGACTTTTTCTTGAAGCCTTTGCGAATTATGAGAGCTAAATTTATTTCTTCCTCTGATTCTGAAGATATATTCAATGTATCAGACATTGACTTCATCTTCTTTTCATCAATATGAGCACCAGTTAAGTATTCCTACAAATAATTCAGACAAGTATGTAGTCCATAGCATGAATATCTAATTTCTTCACCAAGATCTGATTATAAAGTTTGTTTCCCTCTATTTTTAGACTTTGCTTGCATGTCAAGCAAGTTAAAAATATTATTTTATTCACTGTGCACTCACATCAACATGCAAATAGTCAGAATAATAAAAAGGAAGCCTTTGCAAACCTAGGCGCCAAAACTAAAGGCTTCCCGACAATTAAAAAAAAGTCATCTTTTAGGCATTTAGCTATGCTAGAATGGGTCGCACTTTTTGGCTAGAAGTCACGTTAAAAATAATAAAGCAATGAAGTGGGAAGTTTTACCCTTCCAGGTAGCTCCAAAATTCTCATCTTTCACTTAAGTGGTTTAATTTTAATGATGGGAGAAAACAACCTTCCAGGAAGGCTCCAAATTCCCACCTTCCACCACCAAAATTCTCATTGGCACTTAAGTGATTTAACTTTAATGACGGGGAAAAACAACTTTCGTGAAGGCTCCAAATTCCCACCTTCCTTCCACCACCAAAATTCCCATTGACAATTAAAAGCCATCCTTCCAAAAAATGTGACTTGCATGGAAGAAAGCTTCTTTCCAAAAGTGCGACTTGTATGGAAGATAGCTTCTTCCCAAAAAGTGCGACTTGCATGACTTCTGCTTTTAAAGTTGCATGAGAACTCATCAGCAGCATTTTATTTTCATTTTTGGATTTTTGGAAAGGGTCTAGGAAGATGTAGCAGTAAAAACTTGCAAGTGCCATAACTTTCACTTCGTGGCTCCGTTTTAGGTGTCGTTTTCTCTAAAAGTGCATATTTTCTCGAGCTCTACACATTGATGACAATATTTTTCTTATTTTCATAAAATCCATTTTTGCACCTTTTTGGACCAAGCAACTTCTTGCAATCTTCTGAAAGAATCATGAGCTCTGATCACCTTTAGACAAATTAGTAATTAAAAATATTGGATAGCTTTTCAAAACCCTAGGCTTGGGGAAAGATCGCGACAGGGAAGAATGAATAGGCTACGGGAATTGCCGGAGACAGAGACGGAGAAAGACAAAAAGAAATAAAAACAAAACCTGAAAGAAGTTGCGGCAATTGCTCGAAAAATTTCCCGATTAGCTGGTTTGCAAAAATTCTTCCCCTAGGTGAATGTTCTATGGTAATAATGATGGGGTGAAATGCTTTATATAACCTAAATCCTCCAATTTTAGCTCAATCTATTTTTAAAAGAACTTTATTTATTTAATAAATAAATTTCTCTCGAAAAAACCTGGCAAAGGGATAGAGTGAGTTTTAACATGTGGGTATTTGGGGAATTTGGATTTTATGACTCTCTGGGGATACCTTAGAACAATGCAAACAACTGCAGGAAAAACAAACACAAAACAACCCATTACTTGAAAAGAATGAATTTTTTTTTTAAAAGGGTAGTCCCAGATTTCAAGGTGAAATCTTGGGGACACCACGAAGTTTTTTTAGCTATTTTCTAGCATTATCAATTTATTTTTCTACTTCTGCAATTTTTGGTTAAAGAAGTGTTAATTCCGACTAGATAGCCCATCTGAACCCTTACCTTGGCTCACTCCAACCCCATTTGGGTTGTATTGAAGCCGACATTGGGTTAGTTGAGGTGAACCTAGAAGGGTTTCTCTTCTAAGTTTACTTCCATTGCAAGTAGATTAATAAAATTTAATTAATATCCCAAAAGGGGATATTGCATGGGATATACCTTAAGCATCCTGAAGGTCATGAATCTCCCTTATACATAGTAATAGTAGTTGTCTTATTTTCTTCCAAGTGCTTCATGCACATTGTTGCTTTAGTTTCATTTCTTTGTGTGCCTTGGGCACGTTGTTGGTGTTGTTGTCTTTACCATAAGTTCTTTAGCACATTTTGTTGTTGTCTTGAGGAGGCATTTTGGTGTTTGAAGTTGTTTCAAGAGGTTACAACAAAGTGTGCACTTTTAGAGTAGATTGGTATGACTCCATGCCCAATGGATTCTTGAGGCTACAATTCTCCTTGCTTAGCGGGAAAACAAATAGTAGAGGCCACCAAGGATGTTTTTCACCACCATGGTCTATTTCGGTGTGAGATCACTCATCAAGAAAAATCCCATGTTCATGAGGTCAAAACATAGTCAAAATCAGAATTGCAGAGTTAAACACTTCTTTTTGTACCAAATCGGATTTTAGAGGAACAAACAGAATTGTTCCTTCATTCCCTCAATTCCTTGCTTTACGCTTTCGCTGCCAATGAAGGGAAGAATATGGGAAAAATTGGCTTTTGATGACCTGACGGAACTATTCCTTCGATCCCTCAGTTCCCCACTTTACTGCTTTCACCGACTGAATGGCAGAATAAGGGAAAATTTGGCTTTTGATGACCAAAACAAAATTGTACCTTCGTTCTCTCGATTCCCGTTTTTACCACTTTCACTGACTAAAGGGCATAATAAGGGGAAAATAGGATTTTGATGACCCATACAAAAATGATCCTTTGTTCCCTAAGTTCCCGCTTTCGCAGACTAAAGGGCAGAATGAGGGAAAATCTGATATTGATGACCCAGGAGGAACTGTTCCTTTTTATCTTCTAGTTCTCCACATAACCGATTCGGCCGAACAGTCGGCCAAGTCGGCCACAAGAGGAATAGACGGAATAATTGGCCAAGTCGGATTGAAGCAGAATAGGAAGAACAATCGACTAATTCCACCCCGAGATAGAACAACAGAACTGTTCCTGAGTTCCTCTAGTTCCCCAATTCTCCGCTTTGAAGCAATGGTGAGATTGCAAACGGAAAAAGGCCCAAAATATCGTGTTGAGAAACTATAGAACTTTTCATTACATGTCCAGACATGGAGTAAAACCCCAATTTTATCATTTTGGTCAAATCGAGTACGAGATCAAGTTAGAGTGAAGAGGAAGTCAAGCATGCAAGGGCAAGATGAAGGAGAGTTGAATCTTATGTTAAGAGAACATGCAACAAGGCCTATTGGAGAACATTGACTCCATAGTTAGTTTCAGTTTGTGAACTACCTGATGTCATAGTGTTGGCATTTGTGAACTCTTGCATGCTCTTTCCTCTCTACAGTTCATTTCTCCTATATATACAGGAGATTATTCATTAAAGGGAGACCTCTAGCTGGTTGTGGCTGAGCCCTGCTAGTTTTTGTACTTGTACCTTTTGGATTAATAAAGGAACCATTTTTACCTTCTCACTACTTGTGTATTGAGTAGATTTTGAAATAGCTGATTTATCTCGTGATAGAAAGTGTTTATCCTTTATTTGTAGTCCTATTTCCTTACCAATATGCAGGGATACATTCATTTGCAGGTCATAATCTATGTTTTCATCAAGTTTATGTAGGAGTCGGTTGTGGAGCTTCACCATTTGAGCCCTTATAAAGCCATTTGATGCCCCTTACAGTGTGCTTTCATAAACTTTAAGCCTCTCTATGAAACACTTATGTAGAAGTACGTCAAATTGTGAGTTGTGTATGGTGTGTTGATCCCCTTAATCCTCTTGTGTATGCTTAGGCAAGTAGAGGTCCTTAAACATTCTGGTGTATCACCTTGTTTTCAACTTTCTATTTCAGCCTTGTGCTTAGTTCCTACCCCTTTTCCTTGTTGCAGCAGTAGAGTAGAGTTAGTTTTAGGTGTTATACTAGGGGAACCAGCCCTCTCTGGAGACTCACTCCAACTTTAGGTCACCCACAGCCTAGGAGTGTTTCAATTTTGTTAGTTGGAAGGGGAGTCATCACACCACTCCCCAAAGGGTGCATTCCTTCGCAACAACAATGACGAAAGGGGTAACTAACACTGAAACAACTGCCCACAAACTTAATATCATCTCAAAACTCATTAACAAGTATGTCTTAGTTATGTTCATACGTAACATCTATAAAGCATTCCCATTCCCATACTAGTCCACGAAGCATCCACTATGCTACTTTGATACTAAGAGAACTTTATCTACATACCCATATAACTTTGATTCCATCTTCACTTTTACTTTTCCCATTTGGGCCCACTACTTAGATCCCATATTATCGTATTTAGTAACATAACACAACCACCCTCTTGCCTCTATTTAACTAAGGTTCGTTGGTATGAGATGTTTGTAGACCATTAAACGGATTATTATGAATAAATGTAGCCAACATGTTTAGTCTTTTGTCGTCATTTTGTTCATAGTTTAGAAAGAATTTTGGATGTTGGTTGTGTTAACCCTCAACCACTTGGTTATGTCCTTTAAATAGCATCGAGTGTTGGGGTAAAGGCATTGGTCTCAATGCCTCCCTAAATTGTTTTTGATAAAACTTATTTTTGAGGAATACAAAGTTGTGGCTATTCAATAATCATTGTGCCACATGCTTGAATAAATATTCCATGCGTGTTTATGGTTGTTGATAGTCTAGTGCCTCAATACACTATATCTAAACTACATTATGGAACCAAGCCTTAAAAAGAACTCGGATCATATTGAGCATGGAAGTAGGTCGGTTGACAATCCTCTTGAAAAATCATTCTTATTGACAATGACATAGAAAACAAATGCACCAACCAATCCAAGAAACAGTTGAAACAAATCAACATGAGGAGGAACACACAACAGGATTCTAGTACATGTGGTATCTCTTCGTAAGAACACGTTCGAGAAGGAGCTGCAGAACCCACTGCTGTGAAATTCTATTTGGGGCAATTTGGCGGTTATTAAAGACATCGAACAGCCCCTTGACCACCTTCCATGACTTATTGACAAGCATTATATAATATCGCAACAAACTTTGGGCCAAATGTGATCAAAAGATTCGAAGACTAAAAATACTACAAAGGTACGAGGAAAGAAAAACATAAGAAGAGGAGGAAAGATTGATAGACCAACGTCGATGCCATTAGAACCAAATAAAGGAGGTCAAAGAAGAAAAATCTGTGACACCGATGAAATAGAAACTTGGAGCTCAATCTGAATCTTGGAACTACATGAGAGACAATGAAGGTAGCAAGAAGCAACGACTTTAACATATAAAAGACAAGAAAGAAGAAGCCCAAGCCAAAGCCAAATTGTAAGCAAAAGCCAAATCCGAAATCAAGAGAGGGTTCATTCGACACCATCACAAGTGAATTATCACCCTTAAAAAACTCCCCAACACGGTGGGAGGTGATTGTTAGGCACCTACCTCAAGGGATACACATGGGAAGTCCCTTAGCGGGTTCACCATAATCCAGCAAGGAGGAAAGGACACAAACCCTGCCTTCTAAGAGAAGTGCTCCTTCTAATAGAGAGATTGGAAACAACTTCCTTAGAGAGGAAGAATGAGTTGCATATGAGTCAAACATCTGAGGGAAAGAAGAACTACTGACTGAAGATCCAATACCAAATATTTTAAGGCATCCAAAATAATTGGAGTGGTAAAAGAGGGCAATAACACGAGAGAGGGAACCTAAAGGTGAGCAAGATAAAATACAGAAAACTGTTGAAGGATAGATTGGATATGTAAACGTGTATGATAGTGCATTGGATATGTAAACATGTCTGATAGTGCAAAGGAACATTGGATGCAAACTGCCCCAAGAAGGAATATCATATTCAGTGCGCCACTTCAAAGACACCACAACCCACAATCATGATAACCCATCACTTGAAAAACACAAGTTGCCAAATTCAAAGGGGATGGTTCTAAAGACCCAATGACGCATTAGAGAGGTCACTATTTGGACTGCCAAAGGGTAGATAAACAAACATACATGGTTATGATGCTTTCCAACCACCTTGCGAGGGTGGCTATTGATTGGTACTCAAAGGCACCAACCACTAACAAAGCAACATGGAGGACCCTCAAGCTAGCCTTCGAGAAAGAATTCAAACTCTTGAGGGACGACACTAAGATCGTTTATAAATTCTACAACACTCGACAAGGTAAGCATGAGACGTACAGGCTTACAATTGAGGGCTCAAGGAATTCCTTGCAAAACTCGAGAAGAAACCATTGAACGGAAGAAAAAGAGATGGCTTCTTGAAGGGTCGATTACCTCACTAGGAAAAAAATGACGATGTTCTCACCCTCATCTTATGAGGATGCATATACCCAAGGAAAGGACATCAAGAGAGAAAATAAAACATCCTAGCAAATGACAAGACAAAGTGAAGATGACGATTATGATTCCAATGATGGTGAACCAAGATCTATATGAGATCTTGGATGGGCATGCTCTGGATAATGAAAGAATTAAAAAATATGACAAGAAAGAAGGAAAGGACCTTTCGTGTACCAATTGCACAACACAAGGGCACCTGAAAGGCTAATTGTCCAAAAAGACTATTTTGTGAAATCTATCAAGTCAATGGACATGACATAAGAAAATGCCCTTTCAATTTGAAAAATCGGAGTGCCCAAGTCCTCCTTACCCAAGGGGAGCCATTGACACCACCTACCACCCCGAGAAAGTTCTAAGGCGATAGAGAAGCATTTCCAAGTGCATAACTTGGCATTTTTAGAGCCAACAATAGAATACAACATGCCGATGAATATGGGAGGAGGTGGCGGCCATATCCAGTTTGATCACCAAGTTTGGCTAATGTTTCATTTCCAAAAGTGGAACAAATGGGGTCACTTCATACAAGATTGTCCCACGAATAAAGTCAATATTGGATTCCTTTGTAGATGGTGTGGACCCAGAGATCATAAGGACACCAATCACCCCAAGCAAGCAAACATCAACATCATTGATGTCAGAAACAAAGTGGTAATGACAATCACCAAGGGCCGAGAAAAACAAATAGTTTATCCATACCCATGTATGAAGAATGCATGCATGGGCAACACAAGTAGAGATTGAACGGGCAATTATGGAAGAGAAAAGACATTCCGAGGAACATACAAAAACAGTGATCAATCGGCTCAGATCAAACAAAGAAAATGCAAGGAAATTACTGCAAACGATTATTCCCATCAAAGTGGCTAATCTACTACAGAGCATTCCAGAACTCACGAATGTGATGACCACATCTATACAAGACATCAATCACAACACAGAGCATGCAAAACACCTTGTGTTAATAGGAAGAACATCAGAAATGAGGATGACGAGTGAAGAATAGAAGAATCACATTGTTCAACCCCTTGGTTAGTAGATCGGGTAATTGACCCAATGTTGCTAAAAATGAACTTAACCTAACAATTGATGGTGGTCTAGATTAAGTTTATAATCTGGAACTTCACTAATATTATTATTGATGGCACCCATGGTGTGAACATGCTCCCGGAGAAACTTGGAAGAGGCTCGGAGAACCCAAGATTTGGTCACCGAATTTTCAATTAGGGGAGTTGATCAAAACGGAATACAAGTGGGAATCTGATGGCTCAAAAGGTAATTATCTGCACTCAATCCTCTATACTGATTTTTGTAGTCATTTCATTAAAGAAAATATGCTATGATACATTATTGGGTCAAGGATGATTAATGCCAATCAAGGCAGATCACAATTGGAAAAGGAACCTTCTTTGGATCGAGAATACAGGCTAGGAATATATCATAGATCTAAAGAGTCAAATAATCAGTGAATAGGAAACCTCATCAGATGACTCATCAGATTTTGATACTGAAGATATGAAATAATATGAATGCCATATGAACCAGGGAATGGTAGAACAGAATGAGAAAGGGCTATTGGAGTTACAAACATGCTTGGAGGATGAAGTGAAATCCCTCAACAGTCTCTTCCACTGAAAAATGGAGCATTATAAAATGTTCAAACCAAGGTGTAACTTCATAGAGATCAAGGAGATAAGAAGAATGTGAAGGTTCAAACAGACTGGAGCCTACAAATACTCCAACACAACCTCCAGACTTTACTGAATACCGAATACTACTAATAGGTGACGTAAGAATAGATGAAAGTCACGCTCACCATTGCAAAGGTGTCAAATACATGAAGTAAAAAGAACCGACTACCATCAGAATAAACCCGGGATCCAATAAATAGCCTCAAATGATCGTGATGGGGGATGACTAGGACTCAGTGTTGAAGGCTGCAGCATTTCAGATATTTATGAAATACGAGGATGTATTAGCCTAGATCCACAAAGACTTGAAAGCAACACCACCAGAGATGTGCATATACAGAATCGCTTTACTTCCAGGAGCTCAACGGGTGAGGAAGACAGCCTGTAGAATGAATCAGAATTATGTAGCCAAGATCCAAGAAGAGATAGAAAAGATGATTGAGGCAAGTATTATCTTAAGAGTACAAACAAGTGAATGGGTATCCCATGTAGTAATCAGCCTGTAGGAGGAGTCAGAACAGATGCGGATATATGTAAAACCCAAATGTCTGAATGTTGTTACTATCAAGGTCCGATTACCAATTCCATCTACTGACTCTTTACTAGAAGTGGCAAGTCACAAGATTTATTCCGTGGATGAATTTTTGGGGTGCAACCAGATCAGCATTGTTGAGGAAGCCAAAATGAAGTCCATGTTCATAGTAAAATATGGAGTCTATGCATACAACTAGATACCATTTGGACTTTGCAATGCTCTAGCCATCTAGCGCATTAACATGCATATCTTTGACAAAATGGCCTCAAGTAACTTCAAAGCTTTTCTTGATGACTGGTCCATCGGTCAAGAATCTGACCTGTGGTCCCTGACCAAATGCATGAAATGATGCAGAGAAAAAAAGTTGGCTCCTAAGTCTGTTACTGAAAAACTTATTAAAGTAAAGAAAGGAATTGATCTTACATTATAAGTGCTATGCATAACCTAGGAGGTAGATTTATTTGTATGTAATAGGTTTGGGGATCAACAACCACAGACCACCTTTAAAATCTTCCCACCATAAAACATTCAAAGTATAAAAAAATAAGATGCTTAAAATCTTGAGGCTAGGACAATGCCTGAAATCACAAATTCACAATACTTTTTGTGATCCTTATATAGCTACAATAATTTGGGATACTTCCTATTCACACAACCACAAATTTTACAACCTACCACCACAACACCCATTTTATAAGATTTCATCCCAACCATATTGAGTAAAATGCCAGAACTCTAAAAAAACAAATTCCGTAGTGCAATTTGGGAAGTCTCTTTATACTTTATTCATGGTGTTATCTTTATGAGTTATAGGTGTATATTTTTTGCTTCTATGTATGACATGACTTCTTTTAATGGAATTTTGACTTTAAACTTATGTAATTACCCTTGCATAATGTTTTTGTGTTACTTTGATCGCTAACTCAGTTATGTATTCCTCCTATGAAATACCCATGGTTACCAAATCCAGTTCGATCTGCACAAAATCTGGCCAGATACAAATATAACAGGGCCAAACTTATGTGGATCAGCTGAAAAATTTGTATCTGGCCAGATTTTGTGCAGATCGAACTGGATTTGGTAACCATGGGTATTTCATAGGAGGAATACATAACTGAGTTAGCGATCAAAGTAACACAAAAACATTATGCAAGGGTAATTACATAAGTTTAAAGTCAAAATTCCATTAAAAAGAAGTCATGTCATACATAGAAGCAAAAAATATACACCTATAACTCATAAAGATAACACCATATATATATTTGCAAACAGTTGTACCCAGCAATCTTATATGTTATTTTATATTAAATACATTAACATTTTATATTACGTTATTAAGTTTTTATTGTTTTAGTCAATTTTATATATTTATGAAATTATTGCTATATATAATATGTATATATTTCGGACTGGATTTTTCTGATATTTTTCAATTATTCCATATTTTTGGATTTTTGGCCCTCCCAAATGGATCTCGATTTCCAAACTTGGTAACTATGGAAATACCTAATAGGCTGACCATTGACTCTTTATATCAAGAAATCAAACAAAACCTGTGGAGATGGAAACTAGACTGTCAAAAAATCTATGCAGTTATGACGACTACATGGTCATCAGCTTGATGTATGGTGAACACTGCATTTGAGACCATCAGATGACTCCTTGAGTCTAGGAAGGTATTGTTTATTCATGTGTTAGATCTAACAACTATTAGCACTCAACTACGCCTTTAGGATTTAATATTAAATGGAACTGTGAAGTCAAGTTGAAGGCATGGCGACACGGTTGCAATAACAAATGCAACAACTGCATACCTATTTTAATTGCACAAATAATATGCTACGCAATAGACATGAGGAAATACAAAGAATAAGACTTCATTTTATTAGTTTATAATAGAATATGTACAGCAGGATCAATTCATCACTGCAACACTTCGAATATGCATGCAAACAAAAATTTCAGAGATGGAAGACTCTATCATTATTTATGTGATCTGTGAAGTTGGAAAACTTTGGTTGATGTTGCACTGCATTGCTAACCCCCTCAACTAACAATGAGATGATTTGGGCACTTTCTTATGATGGTGTCCTAATTAACATAAAAGGTGCCTCCAAACTGTTGAACAAAAAGTGTGGGTCAACCACATAATCCCAATGTGTGACTGAATAAATTATTCGTCACGCATGCTTAGAATGATATACACACATTTTCAACATGCAAAGACACCTTATCTCCAAAAGAATCAAATGAATGGTTTCTAGACAATGTAATACCAGTTGATAATCTGCCAAGGTGACGTGAAATGCTTCCAAATCCACCAAAAGAAACAGGAGATTGTATTCCACTAGCATCACCAACCTGTAGATCTAAAATAAATAAATCAAGTAATTCAAGCGAAAAAAATGTTAACATTGGAAATGGCCACATACATGGCCAAGCAATGTACAAACAGTAATTTTTGCTGTTGGATTTTTCTAAAGAACAATAGAATTTCTCACCACATCCCATTTTACACCACAAAAATAATATTTTACAATATGAAAAACATTGTCGGTGAAGCATTTCTTCCCCCTCAAGAATTGCACCTCACATTTAAATGAAAAGATGCTATTAATAGAAGAAGACTTGATTAGAAAGCAGAAACTACTTGTGGTTATTTTCAAAGCAACGAACCATCCTTACAGCTGAATAATGCAAACAAACATTTTGAGAGAATCTCAAATGACCAAATTTGCCAAAATTGTGAACAATAATTAACCTGCAAGGATCCCTAATAAAATATTTGGAAAACTTTAGAAAAGCAACAAAAATGAGAAAATAGACAATATCTCCCCTAGAAAAGAAACATTATAATTTTTCAGAAAATTGGGAAATAATTTGCAATATTTTAACTGCAAATTGCAAATTTTCAAAGAACATGGAATATTTTAAATGGTGTTTTTAAAAACATCGCTACTACTGAAATCACGATCAATCACTGATTTTAGTATCATTGCATAGCAACTTCCCATTCTGGTGAAGAGCTAATACTTAAATGTGATACTCAAAACCTTATATTTTGTAAATAATGTTATCAGATAGAGGCTACACTGCCACTTATAGAAGAAGGATTGAGGTGGACTTATGTCTTCTTTAGAATCTGGCCAAAAAAACTGTAAAAATTAAAGAAGCCCTTGTATTTTTGACATTGGGTTACACCAGCTCAAATAACCAAGCTGGGCATGATTGTTGGAGCAAATTGCAACTGCTCATCAACAACCTATAACCTGATTAGTTAATGACTGGAATGATTACATTATCTACTTATCACATAATAATTCATACATGACTTCATGGTTAGACTGATAATTTCATATCTATTGATTATATAACTTGACATTCTACATATGTGGACTACATAGAAATTAAATTCAAAATAAAATAAATATATATTAGACTTATACAAATATGCAAGCCTCATCTTGAGGGATAATATTTCCCAAGTAGAGAAAAGTGATGAAATGACAAACTCTCCTGCTATTTTAAATAACAAAAAAATTGGTAATGAGTAGTCTAGCCTGCACCATTCAGGGGTGCAAAGTAGGATGTAATGAGCATAAGTCATTGATCCCATTAGATTTCTGTATGAGAAGAATTTGCTTGTATTTTAGTATTTCACAGCTGAATATGGCTAGGAATTTCTGATCACGGATTTATTGTTGAGAATTTCAGCATGATGTTACCACACATGAAATACATCATACCTTAGATAAAAAAGTGGAGGAAAGCACAAACATAGACGATCTTTTTACTAGCTCCAATTCAAATTTTGGAAGGAAATAAAATCAAGAGAATAGGGAGAAAGATTATGTCAAGTCTCCAATATTGAAGAATTTAGAATCCTAGTTTCTATTGAAGGGCATCAACAGATGCAATACCACTGTAATGTCCCCTTTTCTAAAATAAAATAATTAATAATATTTTAAGTAGGGCCTGCTCAATTCCATTTTAGGGGCAACTTAATATTATTATTAATATAAAGGTATGTTTGATGCTCAATTATTTTTTTTCTGTGTTGTCATGCTAAATGTCTAGCATGCAAAATTGAAAATTTTGGCCATGACAACCAAGCCCCCACTTGAAAAATTCCTCTCCCGATCATCAGTAAACCCTTCCTCTAGCCAACATGTCCATAGTGTCATCCTCATTTTGGCTAGGAGGAACATGCTAACAAGATTTTCAAGTGTGTTTCATGTGTAGGGATGAATGTATAAGGTGATTGAAGAAGTCACTGAGATCCGAAGCGGAACAACTATCACCGAAGGCCTAGTAAGGTCCATTTTTGGGCATTTTGCAACTAGTAAACACCCTTTGGAAGCTGACAGGGAAGATTCAAATAATTTGAGAGTTGCATAAGAGAAAAATGAAGTCATCCAAGGCATTTTAAGGGAAATTGGTGGAATAAATTGATGTCGAGAATCAAGTAAGCAAGATCGGGTCATTTTGGACACGGGAATGAAGGCTCCAATGGTGAAAGCTAACTTGTCCGGATGATTTTGGGAGTTCCATAAGGATTTGGGAGGCAAAAAAATAATCAATGGAAATCTCTTGGAACCCTCTAAATGATGGACACAATTTTTTCCAAGACTTAAAAATCTTATGTGACAATCTAGGACATTGCAGCTTCCCCTTAAAGTCAAGAATGAAACAGGCCACAAATTCAAATCACGGGAAGAATTGTCTCTTGATAATGGTTGGGATGATCTCAACAGGTGATTTGGAGTCAAAATCATATAAGGTTTGACCCCAAAACACCATTCCATGCTCCCGGGACAAAAAAGCACTCTTGGTATCCACAAATATACTCGGCGGGTGACATTAGCATTTCAAAATGGCTTGCTCGCACTTTTTCACCCTTGTGTCCCCCTTGTATTTTCCCTGAGGTGCAAAGGGGACAAGGGGGACACCAAAGTGCGACCCCTCATCATTTCAAGATTGTTTCGTCACTTAAAACATGACTTGAGGTGTTAGGCAAAGTATGTGGAGGAGTTGAGTTGCCAGGTCCCCTTCCCATGATAGATAGACCCCTTGGCACATTTTCAAGCACCTATTTGTCCCTTGGATTTTCCCCAAGGTGCAAGGGGGGACACCAAAGTGCGCTCCCCCATCTTGGCAAACTTCTCACAACTTGAGGCTCACCACTTTTGCACCTAGGTTTCAAAAACTTGCATTTTAGCTGTCCCCCTCTCATGTACTTGGAGCCATGGTGCATTTTCTCACCCATGTCCTCTTGGATTGCACCAGGTGCAAAGGGGACAAAGGGGAAACAAAAGTGCACCCCCATCCAGCCATTCAGCCCTCGTCACATAGAAAACCCAATTTTAGCTCCCGATGACCCTTTCGAGCTCCCTAAATCTCATCCACAAAGAACCAAAAGCTGCCACTTGTCACCATCTGGTGCAAAGTGCACTTCTATGTCCCTTGTATCCCACTTAGACCTCTTGCACCTGTGCAACTTCATGCCAATCATCTCCCAACCATGGTTAAGCTATCAGGTCAAAAGTGGTGACTTGAAACATGCAAGTGAAATGACTAACTCTCTCCTCACAACACTTATTCATTTCAAACATTGTTGGTGTTTTTATTTCACTCCCAAACCTCCATTTTCACCAAATATGTTGTTGCATTTCATCCACACATCCATACTCCCAATACTGAGAATTGCTCATAACTTACAAAATGTGCACCCAATTTCCATCAAACTTTACCAAGTGCACTCCTCCCAAAAACACCTTCAAGCTGGTTATAAGAGCATTTCCATTGATGCTCTGTAATTTGCAGCATCCATTTGAAATTTGCATCCCAGGAAGTTGGTTTTTCAGATCTACTGAGTTATGGCGAATGAAAGTCTTTAAAAACTAAGCGCGAGAAGGTCTGAGATAAAACCTTGAACTTTTGAGACCAATTTCATTGCAATCCGACACCCATAAGACCTTCATCTAAAAATACTAAGTGTGCAAGGCTTCACATGTCCAAATGTAGTAAGTTTCCAAAAAAAAATTCTCAGCGTCCATGCACTCCAAACAAGCAAAAATCATCAAAAAGTGAAAATTGGGAAAACTTACTAAAAATGGCCATCTTAGTCAGGACCTACTAAAAATAAGATATTGCAATCGAGGTGAAATCACTTGTATCAATTCACATTCCACCTATGTCATTGCTTTTTGCCACAATTGCAAGACTAGGAAATTGCTGCATGATTCAAACGATAAAGAAAGCCCTCACAAACTCTCAAAAACTTAGTCTCAAGGTGAATTCCAAGACTGTGTGTTTCAATCCATCCTAACAGTCACATAATAGGGTCATCATGTTTAAATGATGCGAACAATGAAAGGAAAGTGATATCAAATAGTGTCTGTAAAAGTGAGCCCCATTCTCAATCATCTTGTCAGGATCATGGCATGGGAATGTGTTTGATGAGTATGATGGTGAATGCGGAGTTTCTCCTTTCCTCATTTGTAGCAAAAGACATTTTCAATAAGGAACAAGTGAACAAGAAGGTACTTGGGTCTCTTGAAGTTGATTCCATCCAAGGAGGAGATTTCTTTGTCACCAAGATGAATTGTGAAGCTCCAAGAAGTCACAAGGAGAAAGGCAATTATCTCCACATCGCAACTCTAACCTTGAGTTCAATTCTCTTTCCAAGAGGAGGGACATCATGTGAATCCCACCATGGCAAGGAAAATGTCAAAATGAGCTAGTGTGTAAAACATTGTCACTTGAACCATAGGCCACCGAGGTACTCAAGACCATTATGTTTACAGAAGCAAGAAGTCATCATAGGTCCACTCAGTGCAAGTCTCACAACAATTTTTTAAACGCTTATTCAATGCTTTAGAGTGTGCCCGCATCTCACAGAAGAAGAATATTGTACCACAATGTTTCGGTCCTACAAGAGGTTAGAGGAAAAGAGTTTTATTGAGGGAGTAATTCTTGTATTTGGAAAAGGGCCTATTTCAATGAGGAGAAGATGAGCAAAAAGGTATACAAGCATCCTAAAGATTATTCCATTCAAAAAGGTGACATCATTGTTGTGGAAATGAATTTTGAAGCCAATTGGAGTATGCTGATGATCTCCATGTTTTGATTCTGACCTTGTGATAAAAAGGATCATCATGTTTCCATGATCAGGCAACCATCTCAAGTTCACATGGTGCAATTCACTTAGTAGTGTTTTTGAACACTCATTCAATGCCTTGGAATGTGTCCACATCTCGCGAAAGAAAGTGTTTGCAATCCCATTGTTCCATTCAATAGGTGGTCAAGTGAGGAACTTCATTCATGGTCCATCTCAAGCGGGTTCTTCATCAATAGAGTTTCCCTCGTCTCCGGATTTTCAATTCTCTCTCTCCCCTCTCCCTCTCTAACATTCTATTTCTTCATTGGGAATGTACTTTTTCACTCTTTCATCTTATTCACTTAAGTGACTTAATGTTGCATTGTAAAAGTCCCTTTTCAAAAATAAGAAAAGGACTTAATTTCATTCCTAGGGAATGTGAAAAGTGACATGGTGGTGCGATAGAAAGTCACATGAGGAGAAGAGGAAAAGACATTTTATAAGCTATAAATTGGAATGGCTTCTCCATTCCAAAGGGTTGGCAATTGTTGATTGTTAGTTGTTGGGCTTTGTATCACTACTACTGCAAGCAATAAAGCTACATTTCTTCTATCTCCTTGCCTATGTTCTTCTACTCTCTCTCTACTTTCCAACTTTGCAAGCACTATAATCTTGTATAACCAAGAAAGAACTTTGTGTCTTTGATTAAAGAATTCATAGAGCTTTGTCTCCAATTTGTTAGTCTTGTTGTTGATTGCATGGTCGAATTTTTCAAATTGAATGTGGACCAACTCTAGTAAGTGTGTGTGAAATTTGTATGTCTACTCACAACATTAACCCCCTCTCTCTATTTCCCTATCTCCTCTTTACCTCTCTTTAAAGCAAATTCCTCCCTTGTACATTGTACAAGCACATTCCAACAGGTTTAGTGGAGTATTCCTGTGTGATCCCTATCCTAATGGCCACCACACAGTTTTAGTTAGTTTACATTCAATAATGGGAACCTTCCCATACTCAAGAAGGAGGGGCTTACCCCGTGACCGTTGGTGAAAACCAATAATTTTCACTCTGACAAGTTATTTCACCGACATCCGAAAAGGATTAAAAAATTAAAAGAAGATGGCATGAGAAAAGAAAAAGAAAAAGAAACACATATTTTCATAAAGAGGTCGGTTTTGGAGTGCATACTTGAAGATAAAGGAGAAGCATATCTCTCAAGGAGGTCAGACCTCATGGGTTTCGTGTTTTAGAGATTTGGCACCACATATGAGCTATATAAAGGATTCCCTTGGCTTGAGAAGATTATGTATTTTGGGATCACGATATTTTCTTGGAGTTGGAACACGCTTTGCCTTTTCTCTTGTCATTTATGGCCTCGGAATGGAAGGAATCAGTATTTAAAGGCAAACTTCGACCAAAAAGATGAATTTAAGCAGAAAAAGCCTCTCCTGGGCAAGTCACACTTTTTGGGATAAATAGATCTAAGCTGCAATGGGAATTTTGGCGGTGGCGACAGTAGGGAATTTCTTACTGCGATGCGGGTGAAAATTCCCATTATAAAGAAAAATCACTAAAAGTATCGGCGGGAATTTCTTGCCTGCCTAACGCTAACTTTTCCCATCAAAGAGGTTTATTCACCCATGCAAGTCGCACTTTTACAAAGAAGACTATTTTCCATGCAAGTCGCACTTTTTGGGAGATGATTTAAGTTGCCAGTGGGAATTTTGGCAGTGGCAGGCGGCAGAATTTCTTACCTGCCTTGCAGGGTGAAAATTCCCATGATGAAGGACAAATCACTTAAGTGAAAGATGGGATTTTGGAGCTGCAGTGCAGGGTGGAAATTCCCATCAAGTTGACTTCCTATTTTTAGTTGTTTCCCTTGCCAAAAAGTGCGACCCACCTTGGCATTAAACCATGCATTTAATGATATTTATTAATTGCTTTTCTATCCAGTTTTGGCACCATAAATGGAAGGAAAGTCAATGCAAGTACATGAGCTAAAGAGAAGTCAAGGATGCATGCTAAAAATAAATAAAATAAATTCATAAAAAAACCACCAGAAGCATGCATACTTGGGCGCCCAAATTGGATGAATAGACATGACTTTTAATTAATTAAATTGCCAGAAATAGGGAAAGACAATTATTAAAAATAGCATGCAGATGGTTATATAAGCATGGGATGCCATAAGGGAGAAACAGTTAATTCTTTTTGATGAAGTTTGCAGCCTAGACAAGTTTTGGCGCCAAAAGGAGGAGATTTTGCATTAAAGATTATTTTCCACTTGTTGGGAAGCTTCCAGGTTTGGCACCTAGGGTTGGAATAGCCTAATTTTAATCATTCTAAGTGTCTCGTATGTTGGTATATGTGCCTGGTATTCATCACAGGTGCTTATATTAGTGAAAGGAAGTTCAAATCAATGTCAGATACATTAAATATCTCTTTCGAATTAGAAGAAATTGCTAGATCTGCACAAATTGAGCCAATTACAAGGGATTCCAGCAGAATTAAATGAAAAAGAGCTCAGACAAAAATTGTTCCAACCATGATGAAGCATGATGAAAGAGAAGGATCAGCTGAATCATGCATAGCTTCCAGATTTGCTGACATCAATGATCATAGGCCCTGAACCCATCTTCGATTTAATTGACAGATCCAGAACCGGAAGGACATCTCTCCTGCGGGCAATTAAAAGCAAAGCGAATTATTCAAGTTTTAACGTTTCGATCCAACTCGGTTGCTGAATTTGTTATGGAGTGTGCAACGTCATATCATCCTTTTTCCGAACAATTTGGGATCTACGGGAAAGACAATAATCAAGCTGGATGCACAATTTATTAATTATTGTCTAAAGATTCCGACCAACCAAAGTGGTGATTGCAATTAACATGTTGGATGTTGGTAAGCGATGAGAGAAGCACAAAACAGATTGCGCATGGGCATAATGAATAAGCGAGATACATGAGAAAACCCAGATCTCCATCAAATTTCCCAAGGACTCTTACACGATCCGATTTGGTGCATGAAGTTGATGATATTATTAAATTGCTTTGCGAGTTAAATGGAGAAGCCAATACTCATAACTTCCGCTCATGGATGTATGCTTTATTGAGAACCATTGAGATCAGCGAGTAGATTGATAATCAATTGGGCGGAGATCATCGGTGGACAACATCGGCGAGCAGCTCCGAAATGTGAGGCGAACATTCAGCTTCAAAATGACTTCATACCTACGAAAGACGCTAGTACAATTTCTAAAGAGGTTTACACTGCAAAGACCCTAGTACACCGATCACCCGATTGACGCAATTGAATAAGGAACCAAACGAGAACATGTGGGACTTTATTGCTAGGTTCCAAAGGATTTTATATAAAATCCCCACTTTCTCGCTTGCACTTGGTGACGAAAATCAAAAGACGTTTTTAGAAACGCTCTTTTTGCCTGAAGTTGGATATCAACTGTGGAGGGCAAGACCTGTGAATCTATTAGAGGCACAAAATGTTGTTGTAGAGGTTGAAGATGACTTGATCATGGCTGGAAAAATCAGGCAATCACCCCATAAAGGTGATGGAACTTCTTCAAGTACTTTCGATCCTTTTCTACAGAAGTTAGCTAATGACATGCTACAAATCAAGAAGCAGATAGCTCAAGGAGGAAATGCTACTCCTTCAAGAATGGATCCTGTTTGGACCTTTAATGGTCAAAATCAAAATCGAAACAGACTTACTGCTACACCACACAATGGTTAGCAATTGAAGCTTCTCCAAGGAACAACTTGGAAACAAATGAAGAAGATCATGTTGTTGATGAATCACTTGACGAAGAAGACTTTGTTGATCCCACTGGAGACTCCAACATTGGTTACCTAGACTATGAATCTGATGAAGGCTATTACGAATCTTTTGAAGATAGTGATGGTCATACATTTGTGGTGTTCACAAGGTCTCAAACACGTCAAAATGCAAAAGCTTCCTCAAGTGGCCAAAGGAGAGAAAGAGAAGATCTTGGACTAGATGTTACCATTCTAAAAAGAGGCAGCCCACTCCCTTCTTCATTAGCTCCAAGAGACAAGCAGGTAAGTTCCTCTAATTCCTCTAATCAACAACAAAGGACAACTAGATCAACAGCTGAAGTAAGTCAACCTTTTGATATTATTGATCATATAAAGAGGACCAAGATTCAGATGTCAGAAGCTGAGTATTTGAGGGCATTTCCTGATCAGTTAAATAGGTTGGTAAAATATGTACAGAGTAATGGTCCCAATACTTCAACAAATAGTGTTTCACGGGGTATCTTGTCTAGTCCAAAGATTACTCCCCCTTCAAATAATACCGCTGCAATTTCTTCTCCTACTACATCTGAAAGGATCGAGCCATTTTATGTGTCATTACTTATTAATGGTTATAAATTGAGTAATTGCATTTTAGATTTTGGAGCTTCCGACAATGTGATGCCTGCCAAAGTTGCTGATGCTCTGGGTCTCACATTGACAAAAACCATTGGAAGATGTTACTCAATGGAAAGACAAGTACCTCTCATCGGGCAGATCAAAGATGCACAAGCAGTACTTGCTTCATTCCTAGATAAAAGATTAAAGATGACTATCCTTGTAGCAGATATTCCAGTATCTTATGGCATGTTGTTAAGCAAGAACTTCAGAAGAATCGGGCGAGTGTTAGCATATGGATTTGCACGCATGCAAATGACATGCAATAGTGTGGGAACGAAGTCCCTCCTCAATGAAGGTGAGGCTGCCTTTATTGAAAACCAAAATTGTATTTACATCTATACATTCAAAATTGTATGTGGGGGGTGTTTTGGAACATCAATGGAAAGAAAAGTGAATGAGGGAGATGGAATGGAATGAAGGAAAGGAGTGAAATGGAATGAATCGAAAGACCATGCAAGAGTTAGGTAAATAAAGAGCCTAATATTGCATGAAGATGAAAGATGAATAACTAACACAAATAAAACGGAGTTTGATTAGCCAAACAAGAACGTGTAAAAGGGAACACACATGAGCAAGTAGATAATCAGAGCTTGATCACTGTGAACTAGAATAACCAATTAATAACATTGACAATAAGATCAAAGATAATATTTGCATGCAAGATTCAAACACCTAACATCTAATGAACATAAGAACATCAAATGTTACAAGAGAATGAATGAGACACAAAGTTTGTATTTCATTAACTCCAAAATGTTTTTCACAAAAGAACACAAAGTTTCTTCCTGAAACAAAGCTTGCACAAAAGTATTTTCTTCTCCTCTCTCAAAGTCACCCTTCTCAAATGAGCCCCTCACTTCCTTTTATAACCCAAAAGTTGGTTACAAAGTAGTTAGGGTTTTACATGATCATTAAATAAGGCACTTAAGTGACCTTTGACTTTTTCAACAACTTTATTAAAGACAACCCAAAAATAGAAATTACTTAAAATATCCATTGTTTCCCAAAACAAATAACACCTTTTAAAATATACAATAATAACCAGTGCCTTATAAATTGAAATGGGGTCTACCTATCTCAAGCGTATGAGAAATGGACTCTCCCACTTCGTTAGATACCAAGAAAATAAACTCCCTGCACCGCCGATGAAATTAGGATCTGCCGCTTTTGCCAGTTGAAAGGATCTAAACCTTCCCAAAGTTTCAAACATCTTTTCTTCTTCTGGAGGTTCACTTGGTCGAAGAATAGCCTCACAAAATACCTGCAATTCAAGAATTCTACTTGGCATATCATTTAAATTAACAATTTTGGATTGAGCATTCTTAAATAAGTTCTTTAATTTGATGCACCGCTCCATGGAAAATGACGAGAAATTGTTGGCGGGAGTATACATGTCCTTAAACAATTGTGAAAATTGTTCTTCCACCTGCTCCAATGAACACCTTTGATTATGCTCATTTACGAGGTTACAAGGAATCTCAGCCATGAATTCCTAAATCAAGGAGAGTGAAGTGAAGGCTTCATTGCACATGCTTTGTCATAATGGATCATAGAATCCTCGAGAAGCGTTTTTCTTGATTTGAGATGCAGACACCAAAGAAAACGTGTCCCTCGATGTTCAAATTCGAGAATTCCTTCAATAGCTAAAACTGAAGATTCCATACTTGTCATCTCCTGTAAACTGGGCAATATCTCATCCAAATTTGATATAGCAGAAACAAAAGTTTCTTTGAAAGAAAGAATTGGATCAAGATACCTACTGACATTTTCATGAAGCTTAACCAGGTCTCGATCGTTCCCTGGCCTAAAACAAGAATCTCTGAAAGCCAAGTTTTAGTGACATGGCCCAATGTGTTTATTTCCTTTGACAAATTGAGAGTATCTTCATCTGGGGCAGCCACTGCATCAGGTACTGGGAAGGTGGATGATATGGGATTTATCAAATGTTGAACATATTCCACCAATTGATTCTTTTCGGCCTTGAGCCGAGAGTTTTGAGACTTGTATTTCTCAAGTCTTTTTAGCACGATATCAATTGAATCTTGAGCCATCGCCATGTCACTTTCTAATGTAGACCTTTCAAGTCCAAGTCTGGAAACTTCATAGTCGGTAGGCGTCATAGCATCGCGCTCCTTATCCACTTGTGGAATGGCAAGGTCTGCAAATTTGTTTCCATCATTATCCACCATTATTCGAGAAAGCACCTTAGGCTTCTTAGGAATGGCGTCATTTGAAAGTTTGAAAAGGGCATCAAAATCAATGTCAATTGGCTTGACAACTCTCTTCCTTTTCTTTACTTGAATCAACCCGGAAGGAGTATCATTCACTATTTCAGCATACAAAATCCTGGAGCTCGAATCAATATTCTCATTATTTCCGACATCATGAGATCCTTCTTGAATCCTATCTACGACCTCGATTTGAGGAGACACAACCTCAATATCCACTTCCTGATTATTCGGGAGATTTTGGGAAATCCCCTCATGAACTACATGCTCCGAAGTGTTTGATATTTGAATTACCTGCACCTAAGTGGATGTTTGTTTGAAGCATGGCTGAGGATCGTTTGCTACTAGCTTCGAGCACTATTAACAATGTGGGTAGAAGAATCTCTACTCGAGGTAGAAAATCTAGACACATGCTCTCTTCCTTCTTCGGGGTTTGGATCTTTGGATCTCCCTCCTTGTGACACATTACTTGGCAAAGTGGATTTTGGCAACCACTCTTTTCTTGCCTGTTGTGTATTATTGGATGGTAACGAGGTTAATCGACAAGAGACTTTGGTCGAATGAAGGCCCCCTCGTATTGGCAATTTTTGTGATCCCGAAACGTGATTTGGAATCGATTGCAATTTGGCAAGTTCTCTATCATACCAAGATATGCTTCTTTCAATAATTGGTTGGTTCTTGCCATCAAGAGAAAATTCATCTCTTCTGGTCCAATCGATTCGAGGCAATGGGGTAAAGGCAACGGCATCATATGAGGGATCGACGACATCCTCATCATCATTTATGAATGAATCGGGAGGACTCCTGATGTGGAAGGCCTTGATATGAGCAAGTGTTAGGCGAGAGTACTTCCGTCTTCTTACCTCATGTTCATCCAAAAAGCAGCTCGGAAATCGTCCATGGTAGGATTATGTTGGTACTTCGCTCCCGAAATATTTTGCATATATCCATTGTTATCAAACCGGGCTCTCTTCACATATGGATGGATGGTTATGAGAGCAAACTCTTTTTCCATGAGTTGTGCACTGAAAAGATTTGGACATTGGTATTCCCGATTTGGATTGGGAAATGAATTCCTGGACGATGCTTGTCACTAAGAAGGCAGTGAACTTGGAATAATTGTTGTGCAACTCCATTAATGCCCATCTGTCACTGACGTACTTAGGAAGTTTCCACGAGGTACCAACGAAAGCCACTCATGCGAATGTAGGAAAAAGATGAAAATTGAATAAACCAGGTTCCCCATTGGGAAATGACACTCATGGCTTCTTTGGAAAACCTTTCCTCAATATTCCAATTCAGGTTCGAATCACACGGAAGGTGAATGCATCGTTGACTCTTCTAAAATGGTGAGAACTATTTTTGAAGCTGAGCTGAGGGTAATAGTGAAAAACATTGTTCGACGGCCCCATGACTCCTCTCGTTTCAAGTCCCGAAAATAGCTTTCTTCGTGCTACTGCATAGGTCAGATATGAAGTCATGTAGAAGCATCCAGTCATCTTAACTTCTATCAATTGTTTGTGAATGGTGTTACTGATGATGGTGGCCCAATCCACAAACTCTTTCTTGGCTAGGATGATATAGATAAACTGGTACATCCATGGGTTTAAATCCTAGCGAGAAGGTAGACCAAACACTCGACTTAGGAGAGTGATCATGTCTCCGATTTCTTCCACGAACTCAACGCGATACAGTTCTTTGGGAAGCCTGTCATTTCGAGGTCTCTTGGTTACTAACCAGTTGTTGACCATTTTGCTCCATCTCAGGGGTTCTTCATCCCAGAATTCTTGTGTTGATTGGTAAGTGATATCCGCATTCTCGGGAAAGTCGGGTATGCCAAGCAATTCCTCAATGTGTTCTGGTGTGATCAAGAGGAAAGGCTCACGATTATCTTTAAAAATTCGTTGTCTCGTAAGGTCATAATGCTCCGCACAAGCAATAACCAACTCCGGACATTTTGCCGCAGGAGACAGGAACGTTCTTTACTTGGGGTAGGCCACTATGGTAAAGTCTATTTGAGAAAATGGTTTTGCCTTCAATTTTCACTCGCTCGCAAAACTGTTGCACGTTGATGTGACCTAGATTGGTATCGGTGATGTTGTCATATGCTGACTTAATGGAACTGGGAGGGATAATTCCTTGGAATTCATACTTCAGGCAGATTTGTTAGATTTCTCCACTAGCTTCCTTGATCTTCCAGATTTGGATTTTTCGGCCATTATGAATTTAATAGAAAAACGACTCAGGCACGCAAGACAATGCAAACAGGCCGGTCTCAGTCTCCGAAACCCCGTTGATGCAAGAAAAATATTTTTCGCTTTAATATTATTATTATTATTATTTTAAAAATAATAATAATAATTGATCTGAATTACAATTTTTTTTTTTTTAAATGTCAATACAAACACATCGAGACTAAGCTTGAGTTTCAAATCTGGAAATAACAACGATGTTTATTTTTTAATTAAAATCTCCCGATTTTAATATCTTGCATGTGGATCAATTTTAATCTTTTGCTATGGCGTTTAAATCCTCCTGAGAACGCGTGGGACAAAACTGTTATTTTTCCCTGCGTAATTTTTGTTTGATTTTGGCAGTGCATGTGCATGCGTGGCTTTGCTCTTTATCTGGCGTGGAGATCTTTTTTTTTTTAATATTTCTGTTTTTTCCTTCAGCTGGCGCGCCTGCTCTTTCCTTTTTTAATTTAAAAACTGTTCTATTTTTTCCCTGGCACTCCTTTGCCCAATGCGTGGAAAAGGAATTTTTGTCTTTTCTAATGCGTTTGCACTATCCTCCTTGTGCTCACGTGGTCTATTGTCCTCTTTCTTAATACCTATGCATTTTTTTATTTTCCTCTTTTAATTTTTAAAAACCGTTCTCCTTGCTGTCTTGTCTATCCAAATGCGTGGATTTTGGTCTTTTCTCCTTCCTCTGCCCAATGCGTGGCCTGTGTGGAATGCGTGGCCTTTTTACTTGAAATTTTTTTGTTTTGTTTTAAAAACTGTTCCACT
Source organism: Taxus wallichiana var. yunnanensis (assembly GCA_018340775.1). Classification (NCBI taxonomy): domain Eukaryota; kingdom Viridiplantae; phylum Streptophyta; class Pinopsida; order Cupressales; family Taxaceae; genus Taxus; species Taxus wallichiana. Next base: position 82,159,474 of record CM031234.1, read on the forward strand.
TTTTCTCACGCGTGGAAAGGAAATTTTAAATCTTTGTTTTATTGAAAATTCCCCCTTCTCCCTTAGGCACATCTTCTTTCTTTTTTTATTTCTCTGCCTTTCTCCTTTGCATACGTGAGAAGCTATTCCTTCAACTGCTTAATGCATGGTTTCTCTTGGAGAATGTGTGGAGAAAGATTTGGGTAACAAATAGTTTTAAAGCTCCCCACAAATGCGTGGAAACTTGTAACCTGTCTTTTAATGCTGCAAATTCATTAAAACTGACTTCTTCTTCCCTGAATTCTTCTCTCTCCTAGGCGTGGAAAATGCTGCTCTTTCCTGACAAATGCGTGGAAGATTGTTGGATGTGACAAAATATTATGTCCTTCAGAGAAATAAGAAGCAAAGCTTCGCACGACTTTTTCCAACGGGTTTGACAGAGGAAGTTATGAGGATTAATCCAACTTCCTCTCTTCCCGGGTAGTGGACTTAAGTGCCAGGGGGAAATGGGGAAAGCAACGGACAATTGCCAACGGGAATGGCAAAGTGGGTTGGCAATCCCGATCAATTTCCCCATGTGGGAAATTGGGGAATTTCTTGCCCGTTAGCCAATCCATGATTTGGCAATTGGTGGAGAAAATCCCACGTGCGGGAAATTTGAAGAAGATTGCCAGAAAGGGAAATCTGGGTTCGGGAAGCCAAATTGGCATTCTGGCAGTTGGAAGCATAAGCTTACTTCCCCGGCAATAAAAATTTGTCGAATGAACTTTTAATTAATATTTATTTAATTAAATACTCTTAAGTTATTTAAAAGTTAATTTTATTAAACAAGGAGCGATTAATTAACTAAATATTAATTAATTAATTTTAATGTATTTTAATGCGATTTAAAGCCTGGTGGGAAGAGTTCTCACTTAAAAGGGACGAAAACGATCACAAAAATGAGACGATCGCGATGAGGGCAATGAACCACGCAAAGTAACACTTTTGAAAAATTTCAAAATTTTCATTTTTATTATTTTTAATAATTTTGCAAAGTCAAAATTAGCTGATAACAACTAGCTCTAATTGGGGACAAGGACTTCATGGACGCAACAACGGACCCAGACCAAAATAGTCATGAACACGATCACAAAAGTGGGGCACAAAAATGGGGCAACACAAGAGAGTAGACCGAAAAACAGGGAAACAAACAAACCAAAATCCTAGTTCTTGATGTACATACGGGGAACAACCCATTTTCAATTTTGATAGTGCTTGAGATATTGCCCACTGTAGGGCAAAAGAAAATGAGTTCCATCAGGATATGACAAGTAATAGGTAGTATCTCCACAGAAATGCCTTATTTTGAACGGTCCCACCCACAGTGAGTCAAACTTTCCATGCTTTCCTTTTGGCTCACGTCTTTTGTCCCAGAGAAGAACTAAGTCATTGATTTGAAATTGTCTCTCCCTAGTTTTCCTGTCAAACAATTTCTTTACCTTGGATTGATGTTCCTTAATCCTGTTTGCCACTTGACTTCTTTGTTCCTCGAGCTTGCTTAGGAACATGATCCTTTTATCTAATGCATTGGTGAAGCATTCATCATCAACTGCCTGAGCTAATTTTAATGCTGGTAACTCCAATGTGACGGGAATTTGAGCATCGGTTCCATATAAAAGTTGAAATGGAGACATCTTGATTGCCCTTTTGGGAGTTATGCGGTCAGCCCACAATGCATCATATAACTTTTTATGCCAAGTTCTTTGATTTTCTTCGACTAACTTGCGCATAATAGTAATGAGGTTTTTGTTGTTGGATTCAGCTTGACCATTTCCCTGAGGGTAGTAATCTGATGAATGAGACAAAGATATCCCATATCCATAACAAAAACCTATCATCTTTGCAGAAGAAAAATTTGAGGCATTGTCCATTACGATCTTGTGAGGAATTCCATCACAAACCAATATATTTTCTTTGATGAAATCACAGATTACATGCATGATGTTTGTTTCACCAAGATAGCTTCCACCCACTTTGTAAAGTAATCGGTGGCGGTGAGCACGTGAGTATGACCAGCGCAAGAATTAGGATTCAAAACCCGATGAAATCTAAACCCCATTGTTGAAAGGGTTCTTCAATGACAATCTTTGAAGGCAAAGCTGCTAACTTTGGTCGCTCAACAAATTGTTGACAGCTTCACATTTTGTCACCCATTTCGAGCATCGGAAAACATAGTGGGCCCGATAATAATGTGCTCTCGAATTTTATTGGTTATTCTTGGGCGGAGAAATGACCACCACAAGCATGATTGTGGAAAGCTTCGTTGGCTAGATTTTCTACATAGCACAAAGCCTAGGCAATCATGAGATAAATCTCCCTCATTTTACCGGTGAGGCTCTGTGTCGATTTGTCAATTCAAGTATGCTAATATCTAAATGGGGTTTTACTTTAACTACTCGGTTGAATAACCCTTTAATCGAATGTAGAGCGATTCTGCAGCAAGTAAGCACTGTTTAAGAAAGGAAATATTTATAGAAGGGAAAAGGAATTATATCAATACAGAGAAGAAGTGAAGAAGATTTGCATCCCAATCAATAGTTAGCGAGTTCATTGCATGCACATAGAAGAAACCAATAGATATAAACACGAATTCTAAGCAAAGGTAGCTCTAGATCTAGATCTGAAATAACACAAAGTCTATTAAGAGATCTAAAAGATAAAAAGCAAGAAACACAATACACTTGTGACACAAAGTTCTCCGGAAATCTACTCTTGTATATTCCTTTGCTTCAAGTGGCTCTCAAGGGTTTCAACACAAAGTCTAGGACACAAGGTCAACCATAAATTCGATCATTAACCCGAAGGTTCTTCTCCTACATATAGAATGTAGAAGGGAAAGTACAAATGGGAAATCTAACTGAACTAAAACACAAGCAACAAGTAAAGATGACATTTGGCAATCATCCTCAACTAACTTCTCCTTAAGTGACACATGTATCACTTAACTAATAGAATTGTTCCACATGACTTTAAGTAATGCCTGCAAAACCAATAACTTAAAGTTTTACAATTTCATCCAAGAACATAGAAAATAGAAGAAGTCATGCCAGCTGTAACATTTATGTCTTCTTTTGTTCTGATATCGGATATACTTATCGAACATGTGATCCAAAGACACCTTCCCATCTGTTTTAGCCACTGTTTCCTTCTCTGTCCTAAACTGCAGCAATCCTTCATTCAACACTTTGATGTACGCCTCCACATCTTCCAAGCTCGGCCCAAACCTCGCAATATCCGCCTGCAGCGCCACCAGTCTACTAATAGAATTCATCGTGAAAGGCTTAGCGGCTTTATCAATTCTCTTTTGTATCATCGAGGTGACCCTTCCAGGGAATCGGGTACTTTGCTTTAGGAAGGATCCGCACGTATGAAGTAACATTCCCACCACTTTCTCCTCGGTGAAAGAAATGATATTGTCAGTAAGGATGATGTCCCTCTTGTCAGTGCTGCATCCTCTTTAGCAAAACTCTGCGAGATCTCCAAACGGAAGATCTGCAAACTCCGATTCTTCCCCTTCTCAACCGATCCATCCGTGCATGATCTGCTCTCTGCAACCAATACATCTCCCGGTAGCTTGTTGATCTCGGCCAAAGTACTTAGGTTACTCTCAGCAACTGTGTTCATGTCCACTATGCTCGTCACCACATTCTTTCGATTTGCTGCATCATTCATGACCTTTAGGCGACGACACCTCTCCAAGTTGTCACAAAAGCTTGATGAATAATCGAATCCTTCCATTCGCAAATAGCTTTTACTTGATTGCTTGCATCCTCTATTTCCTACATAAGATGATCACTCACCTGCTTTGAAATGGGCTGAATGGAAGGTTTAGCAACCTTGGCTATGATCTCGCACAATTGAGATACTTGCTTCTGAAGCTCGTCTTTCTCCGCCTTTTCACTGTCAAGCCTAAGGAATAGAGCATCTATCAATGTCTGTGTATCCTGCTTCAATCCTTCTGTGGTGGCTTGACCGAGGGGTACTCTGGTTACTGTAACATCTTCACCGTGAGCTCATCCTCCTCCTTTCCTTCTGCCGAATTGATATCTCAGCAAACTTCTGCCCCGACTCCTTGATGATCAACCTAGAAGTTGCTTTAGCAACTTTAGGCCTTCTGTCTTTTCCGCCTAGGCTCTGGAGTAGCTGCAAGTCGTGTTCTTCCAAGTTCATCTCCACTCTCGCTTCAGAACCAACTGCGAAGCCAACCATTCCGAGAAGTTACTTCTCGGAGAATGAGAATTATTGCTGAGTGCACTACCATCTCCCGCTCTGCATCCTCTCCATCAGAAAGTGCCACAGTGTTATGGCTACCATCCTCTGAACCATCCAAGGACAAAGCCCTTTGAAACTCCGTCATTTGCGGCTTTAACATCTCTTAGAACAGTGATGAACGGAGTCGCGAGTAGAGAAGATGAATGTCGCCGGATCCAATGGAGGCATGGAAGTGTCCTGCTGCAGGTGCAATAGTTGGTGAAGTACTGGGTGCTGGAGAAGCCGGAGCTAAAGTCATGGCCGTGGAAGTGATCTTCTCCTTTGATTGAGATCTTCTGTGTACTTTCAACTTCTCGGACCTTCTGCTGCTTTCTCCTCCATGCTTCCGCTTGAGGGAATCTCCTGTGCTAAAGTTTCCTGTGACTCGATTCATCAATGCTTCATCAAGCGGTATCCCTTTGTCGTGAAACCCGAGTTTGAAGTATTCACCAAAATAGCTCCGCACCTTTCTTGATCAAGTTGCGGCCTCCTATATTATCCTGAAGTACGGCTCTATCTCCTCGATTTGATGGTAAGTGTCAAGTAACACATTCCCATCATCTTTAAGATCTGCGGTATCCGTCTTTAGTCCAAAGTCGAACACTTGCTTTGATGATAGCTCTTTGATATCCCTCTTTCTAACCTTGAACTCACTTTTGCACTTCATCCGAAATCCTCCAATGAAGGCACATGTGCGTACTCTGGGATCGTCTTCCTGCTTTACTCCAAATGGATCGAAGTTCAACCGTGCAAGTGAAGAACTCTTGTTCATACTCAGATAACATCTGCGCTTCCATCCCTCGAGCTCTATGAATGCTCTGGCAGCTATAATGTCTGAATGATCGGAAAGAAGCCCGTAGACTTGTGCCATTTCGACTGAAGGTCGTGTATCTCCACAAGTTGTCTGCTCAACTCCATGGCGATCAATCTATCATTCGGATATCAGGCATCTTTATTGGTTCTCCGAAAAGCCCGTAACCCTGAGGTATGTGAAATCTGCAAATTGAATGAATAGACTGCCAATCCTCGGATTGACTTCCCACACTTCTTTGCTTACCCTGTTGGCCTTTAGGTCCTTGTCTAGCTTGCAAATGAAATCGTAGAAGAATCCATCATTGACCACTTTGAAATCCTTCTCGCACACAGTACATGGTCATGGGTAGCACTCAAAAATGAGGTCCTTAGAAAGAACGCCACATCTATCCGAAATTGGAGAAGATGCCTTGTGAAGCTGCGTACACCAGTAGGAAGTCATTTTGAAGGCGAAAGTACGCTTTACGTTAAGTTGCTCACCATGTTGTCGCTAATAATTTCGACCAATTGGACTTCAATGGTCCTGATGAAAGCATACATCCATGTATGGAAAGTGTAAGCATTCGCCTCGCCATTAATCCTGCATAACAATTTGACAATATCATCGACCTCCTGCACCAAATTGGACCGCGGAAGAGTTCTTGGGAACTTAGAAGGAGATCTAGGCTTCTTCATGTATCTGTTATTCATTATGCTCACGCAATCAACTCTATGCTTCTCCCACCTGTTGCCGGCATCCTGAAGGCTAATGGAAGTCACCACCTTTCGCACCGGAATCTTCAAACAATAATTGATGAACTCTACGTCCAATCGAATTATTGTTTTCCCAAAGCATCTCTCGTGCTTGATCTGGATGAAGGATGGTAAGATCTAGCACACTCCATAACAAACTCTGGCAACTGGGTTGTGTATGGAAAGGCTGCAGCTCGAATAATTCCACTGCTTTTAACCACACGCATGAGTGAAGTCTTTCCTGCTCTGGATCTATCAATCAATTCGGAAAGAGGTTCCGGACCTAGATCTGTGTCTCCTATGTCTGCAAGTTTAGAAGTGATGCATGACTCCATTGTGCTTTCTTTTTCATCTCTCTTCGCCATGACTTTGTCTATCTTTGTCTGAATAATTCTTTTTCTTCTAATTCGGTCGAATTCTTCAATACTGGTGCGGATCTGGATAATTCTTCAGATTCGGAGGATATATTCAATGTATTGGACATTGATTAGAGCTCCTTTTCTTTTGTAAAGCACCTGTAATGAATTCCTGCAATTAATTTAGACAAAGATGGCCACCGGAGCATGAATAGTGAATTTTAATTATAAAAATCTGCACTTTTCAAGCCTGCTGCCCCAAAAATTGATGTTTAATTTGCATGCAAAGAGAGCATGAATTTTTCCAACTTCACCTGAGCACCTGTATCACCTATGCAAACAATTATGCAAACAAAAATCAACTTCCTTCAATGCATGCGCCAAAATTGGAAGCTTTTAGCCTTGATTTGATCTTCTTTTAAGCTAAATCCTCTTCAATATGGGGCACACTTTTCATCCGTGCTGCACTTCTTTACCTGTGAATTAAATAATTCATCCTTATGGCAGCCCATGCTTATATAACCCTCATAATTCTATAATTAATAATTGCCCTTCCTATTCCTAACAATTAATTAATTAAAAATCATGCTCTTCTCTTTAACTGGTGTGTTAAAATAGCATGTTTAAGGACAGCCATCCAATAAATTAAATTAATTCAATTTAATCATCCACTCTTCACTTCACTTAAGCTTCACAGTGTGCTTTGACCATAGCCACTAAAAATAGAATTTAATTTAATCATTTAATGCTTTAAAAAACATTATATCTTTCCCAAAAGGGGCGCACTTTTTGACATGGAGGGGGCAGCCTTTAAATAAATTAAATTTATTTAATTTAGACCATCTATTTATGTTTCTTTTATTCCCCCTTTGTTTTGTTGACTTTCTTCCATGCCTAGGCGCCAAAATTAGAAGAAATAATTAATTTAATCCACTTTAAAGGCTGCCTTCTTCTCTCCAACGGGGTGCACTTTTTTGCATAATAGAATTCTATTTTTAAGAATTTATGGCAATGAGAATTTTTACCCTGCAAGGCAGCCCCGGAAATCCCATGATCCACTTAAGTGATTTGACTTTGATAATGGGATTATTTACCTGAAAGCGAGCAATAAAATCCCATGATTTCACTTAAGTCACTTTTCTTTTATTCCATCATGGGAATTTTTACCCTGCAAGGCAAGCAATAAATTCCCACCTACCTGCTGCCTCTAATTTTCCCACTGCAGCTTAAGTGACTTTTCCATCATGGGAAAAAGTACCTTCAAGGACGATAAAATCCCACTGCACTGCTTCGCTTCTAATTTTCCCACTGCAGTTTAAATCCTTTGTTTTCCAAAAATACGCCCAACCCTGCAGGGGCTTTTCAGTGCACGACTTCGCCTTTTCCCAGTGAACCAGACCTCCGATGGTGACTTCCTCCGGCATAACATGCGTATATGTTCTCCAGCTGCTCCAGGCCAAGAATCGAGCTAACCCAAGAAAGGAATTGGTTTAGAGAAATTTCACAAAAAACAAAACGGGAAAACAAAAAAACACGAAAAAAATGCAAAAAGTCACAAATAAAGCCCAAAACTTATTCCTAGTTAAAACCTTCTGGTATATAGAAATAATGATATGTTCGATCACAACAGGGTTAAAACGGAGCTCAAAATAATTAAATACAAATTTCCCACAGACAAATCCCAATGACAGAATATAATAATTTTGGACATCTGGGTATTTGGCAAAAAAGGTTAATATGGCTCTTTGGGAATATCTTGACGCAATATAAGAACTTTTAGGCAATAAAAATACAAAATGACCCATTATTTTAAAAGCACAAAAAAATTTCGGATAGTGTAGTCACAAATTTCGAATGAAATCTAGGGGACACCAACTTCCAACAACCTAGGTTGTTCTTTATCAACACATCTGAGAAACATGCCGTCAATCCCTTACTTGAACAACGTGTTATCCCAAATAACGTGCTGTGCGACTCTTAATTTGTGAAAGATCCCAAACCCGTTTTTTGTCTGGATATATTTTTTTATATATATAATGCTCTGGCTCAGATCTGAACTAATAATATTAAAGGAATTCATAAAACATCACACTAAAACTGCATAGGTAAATAAATACAGAAAGCCCACAAACCGGATGAATGCAAAATAGGCGCCCAGGGCAAATCTGGCAGATTTCTCTATAAATATTTCAGCTGTATATTTAATGGTGATTTCTGGAACTAAATATGACAGCAATACGTATATAAATCTATAGAAAGATTTAATAACAAAGGTTGTCCAAAAACCCACAGTAAGTGAATCAAAACCCTAGCTGATTTAATATATTTGCTGCTGGGAGTTACAATAAATATTTATCATGAAAATACCTCTATTACAAAGAATAAATATCTGAAAGAAGCCGCCCACTCAGATGGATGTACAAATGCTCACTGCTGCAATTTATTCTTTTCTCGACAACTTTCTGGAATGCTTTGAATAACTGTGTAAACAATGAAGATTCCTGGATGGAAGCTTCTCTCACTGCTCCTGGGGTTTCCGTCCGCAAGAGGAATAATCCAGAGGGTTTCCGTCCTTGGATTCTGTCTGCAAAAGCTCTGTGCTAACTGCTCTGTGAAAATAATAATAATAATCTGAATGCTTTACCCCAGCCGCATTTTTCCTCATGTAGCCAAAAAAACCCTCCAAAGGCCAAATCGCACTTTTTGGCTAACACCATATAATTAATATTTAATTAATTATTTTTGCTTCACTAATCAAGTCGCACTTTTGGGTATATTTGGCCATTACCCAAACAAGTCGCATTTTTGGCTAGGAAGGCAATTTAAATAATTTATTAATTTATTTAAATGCACTTTCCTAAGTCAAAATCACTCAAACAGTCTATTAATTCATTATATGTGCTTTAATGATATTTTACTTTAATTCGAGCACCATATAATAAAATAATAAACCGAAGTCACCCTTGAAAACACCCTTTTGGCCGTCGGGTAGACAAAACAGGCCAAAAGGTCTTCGACCGAACTAATCGAGAAAGAGGGACATTACAGTCCTCCCTTCCCGAGATTGCTTGTCCCCAAGCAACTGTAGAGCTGGATGCTGTAATATAATCTCGCCTTCCCATGTAGCATCCTCCTCTGGTAATTCTTTCCACCTCACCAGAACTCCCGAATGACCCTGTTCCTCAGTCTCCTCTCTCGGCTGTCCAAGATCTCCTCTGGCACTAGGTCTAATCTCCCTTCCTCATCCAGGGGTGGCAAATCTGTAGAGGAAATAATGTTCTGTCCCAAAGCCTTTTTCAAGCAAGACACATGAAAAACATTATGTATCTTACTCTCAGAAGGCAACTCCAGCTCATATGCCACTTCACCAACTCTCCTCAACACCCTGTATGGCCCATAAAATCGCGGTTTGAGCTTTTCAGCCCCACTCTTCTTGAGAGTACTTTGCCTGTAAGGCTGAAGTCGTAGAAAAACCATGTCCCCTATCTCAAATGATCTCTCCACTCGGTGCCTATCTGCATATATTTTCTGCTGATTCTGGGCCCGCTGAATGTTTTCCTTAAGCACCTTAAGGATTTCCTGAATATCCTGTAAACTCTCCTGAGCCTTGGGAGCTCTACTATCCCCAAATGCCATATCAACAAAGGATCTCGCATCATACCCATAAAGTGCTCGGAATGGAGTCATACCAATAGACATATGGTAAGTGGTGTTATAGCAATACTCACATAAATACAACAACTTAACCCATGCCTTCTGTTGTCCTGCAACGTAGTTGCGAAGATAACCCTCTATCCATTTGTTCACAATCTCTGTCTGTCCATCCGTCTGAGGGTGATAACTGGTGCTTGGAGTCAGCTCAGTGTAAACTAGACGGAAAATCTCCTGCCAAAATATGTTCATCCTGCTATCCCGGTCACTATGTTCTTCGGAAGTCCATGCAACCTGAATATCTGACGGAAGAACAAATCAGCCACATGAGGTGCCTTAAAGCTGGTAGGGACAGCGAAAAAGTGTGCATATTTTGTCAACCGATCCACTACTGCGTAAATGCGATCATTCCCTTGCACCATGGGAAGACCTGTAATGAAATCCATAGAAATACTCTCCCACTTCTGCTCCGGAATTGGCAATGGCTGTAGCAAACCTGCTGGGAAAGTATGCTCTGACTTGTTCTGCTGACAAGTCATACACTCACGGACATGGCGCAGGACATCATCCTTGAGACCCTTCCAGGAGAATCTCTCTCTAATCTGCCTGTATGTTTTAAAATACCCTGGATGTCCTGCAAGTGGTGCATCATGGAAAGCATGCATAATCTTCTCCTTAAGTTCAGATTCAGGAACTAGGTAAATTCTGCCCTTATACAAAATCAAATCAGTCATTACCTTATACCGATCATCCTGAATTTTTCCATCCATAATGTCACATGCCCAAGTGTTTTTGGAATATTCAACTGACAGTTGAGATTTCCAATCTGCTGAAATCTCGCTCAAAGAACATAGGGCAGCGAGATGGGGTTTCCTGGAAAGTGCATCAGCCACTACATTCTTCGTCCCCTTAACATACTCAATGTCAAAATCATATGCTTGGATCCTGCTGACCCATTTTTGTTGCCTCTCATTGAGTTCTTTTTGTTCCAGGAAATATTTCAAACTGTTGTGGTCGGTTCTCACCACAAATTTTCCACCCACCAAATACTGTCTAAACTTTGCCAAAGCATGCATAATGGCAAGCATCTCCTTATCATAGGTGGAATACAGTCTCTCATTATCTCTCAGCTTCCGGCTCTCAAAAGCAATAGGATGGCGATCCTGCATAAGAACTGCACCAATCCCCAATCCCGAAGCATCACACTCTAAAATGAAGGGCCGTGAGAAATCTGGAAGAGCCAAAACTGGACAGGTACTCATAATTACCTTGAGCCTCTCAAATACCACCTGTGCCTCATCTGACCAACTGAATGCACCCTTCCGTGTAAGATCTGTCAATGGAGCTACCAACTGAGAATAACCCTTCACGAACCTCCTGTAATAACCACATAACCCTAAGAATCCTCGCAAGTCAAAGATATTCCTGGGTGGTGGCCAATCCTGCATTGCCTGTATCTTCTCCTGATGGACCTTAGCAAACAAAGACTGAGTCTCCATTATGCTAAGTACCTCATCAAGATGCCTCAAATGATCATCCCATGTCCTGCTATAAATCAGAATATCATCAAAAAACACCAACACAAACTGCCTCAACTGCCTGTTGAAGAGATGGTTCATACATGACTGAAATGTAGCAGGTGCATTAGTGAGTCCGAATGGCATCACCAAGAACTCATAGTGCCCATAGTGACATCTGAAGGCTGTCTTGTGGATATCCTCATCCCGAACTCTAATCTGGTGGTAGCCTGATCGAAGATCAATCTTCGAGAAGTAGATAGATCCATGCAGCTCATCTAACAACTCATCAATGCGGGGAATGGGATACCTGTTTTTGATGGTTTTCTTGTTCAGTGCACGATAGTCAATGCACATCCTCATGGTCCCATCCTTCTTCTTTACCAACACAACTGAAGAAGCAAAGGGACTAGAGCTAGGACGGATGTGTCCCATCTCCAAGAGCTCTCTAATGGCCTTCTCTATCTCATCCTTGTATGTCTTAGGATGGCGATAAGGCGTAGTCATCACGGGCTTAGCACCCTCCTCAAGCTCTATAACATGCTCAAACCCTCTATCTGGTGGTCTACCTGGAGGAATGTCACCAAACACTGGGCCGTGCTTATCCAGTATGGACTGGATGTCAATATGATAAGGCTGCTCATCGTCTGAAGAAGATTTGGACGAAATGAAACACTGGGCTGCCCATGCAACCTCTCCATGTCTCACTATAGACTCCATCCTGCGTGCTGAAACAACTCTAGGCCCACCGTCAGAAAGAGCCCGAAGCACAATCTTCTTCTTATCCACCATAAACTCCAACTCCATCCTGCGGAAATCCTGCACATATCTGCCAAGGGACTGTAACCACTGAATACCCAATACTGTATCAATCTCACCAAGTCCAATAACATAGAAGTCATCGGTCAATGTATAGTCCCCCATCTGAATACTAAGTCGTGGAATCCTCTTAGTGCAACTGATAGCAAATCCATCTGCCACCCGTACACTAAACCCATCAAATTCCTCAACCTGTAATCCTCGCTTCGCCGCCAACCCCTCATCAATGAAGTTGTGCGTAGCTCCACTGTCAACCAGACAAACAATCCGCTGTCCCTTAAGCACTCCCTTCACCGAAAGGGATGGTACCTAGGAACGCCTGAAAGTGTGGCAATAGTAACATCGGATGAATCCAATGCCTCGCCCTCGCCAAGCTCTATTTGGGGCTGCTCCCCCTGTGCATCATGGTCACCGCCCTCATCCTCTACATCTGTACCTGGCGAGTGATCATCCTCTCCATCTGAAATCACCTCAATGAGATGCACCTTGCCTTTACCAAGGCAACGATGTCCAGGCTCCCAATGGTCTTTGCAATGAAAGCAAAGCTTCCTCCTCCTTAACTCGTTACGAGTCTCCTGATCCACCTTAGGAGGTGGTGCACTCTTCTGCGGGGCGGTAGAGCGCTGAAATGGCCTGGAGCTCGTGGGAAACTTCTTATTGGGCTGATAAGAAGTGGGCTGATAGGAAGTGGGGGATGTGTCCAAGTCCAATGCCGTCTGAATGGCATCATGCAATGTCCTAGGCTTAAGAGCCTTGACCAATCCTCTCATCCTGTCATGGAGGCCCTCTATAAATAACATCACCACCCTCTTCTCAGGCATCTCTGGAACCATAACGGCTATCCGCTGAAATTCGTTGATGTAAGAATCAACATGTCCACTCTGTCTGAGCTGTGCTAAATCCCTGTAATATAACTCCACATCCTTGCGATCAAATCTCGCAATCAATCTATCACTGAAATCCCTGTATGAATGTAGAAGCTCATGACCCTGCGTAACTAACCCATGGTGCCACCAATCATAAGCCACCCCCTCAAGGTGCAATGTAGCGAACTGTATGGCCTCCTGCTCCCTCATGGGCTTGAGGGTAAGGTAGGTGTCCAGCTTGTGAATCCAAGCCCTAGCACTGATCTTTCCACTACCATCAAAAGTGGAGAGGGTTACCTTATTGGTAACCTGCTGCAAATCTCTGTTTTGTTGTGCTCTAGGTCTCCTATCCTGTCCAACCCTCATGTTGTCTCTCCTCTGAGCACAATACTATGGGAGGGGAAATGCATCTATCACATGCTATCGCAAACTCCTCTACTCATCACTAACTGCCATGATAGTATTGGGAAAGCTGCTTCTTCCGACCGTCCCTCAATCTCTGGTGGGTCACCTCTAGGCAAGAAGTTAGGCTGCATGGGCCTATCTGCCGTCCGTGTAGGTCTCCTCTCGTCTGTATGGGTATGCCTCCGCTCACGGCGTGGCGATCCCCTAACACTCCCAAGCTCTGAAGGTGATCTGCTATGACCCCTGTAGCTACTGGCAACTGATACGGATCTATCCCTCCTGCCATGCCTGTCCCGCGGCCTATCCAGTGCCAACCTGTCCAAAGTAGTACCCATGCGCTCCATGGTCTGTAATAACTGCCTCTGTGTAGCTGCCATATCCCGAATAAAATTCCTATCTGGATCTGCATGTTCCTCTCGAGGACTCTCAGGCCTCTCGCCCAAATATTCCATTCTGTCACCTCCTGCAATACCAGCTTCGAGTCGTGCTCGTCTGCGGGTGTAGTATCTATGTGTACCGTCCTCTCTGTGATGCATTCAAAGCTGATTTCTGTTTTAATACCCTGTCTGTTTCCTTCCCACACAGGCTGGGAGGATACACTGCTCTGATACCACTGAAAGATCCCAAACCCGTTTTTGTCTGAATATTTTTTTATTTTTATTTTTTATATAATGCTCTGGCTCAGATCTGAACTGATAATATTAAAGGAATTCATAAAACATCACACTGAAACTGCATAGGTAAATAAATACAAAAAGCCCGCAAACCGGGTGAATGCAAAATAGGCGCCCAGGGCAAATCTGGCAGATTTCTTTATAAATATTTCAGCTGTATATTTAATGGTGATTTCTGGAACTAAATATGACAGCAATACGAATATAAATCTATAGAAAGATTTAATAACAAAGGTTGTCCAAAAACCCACAGTAAGTGAATCAAAACCCTAGCTGATTTAATATATTTGCTGCTGGGAGTTACAATAAATATTTATCATGAAAAATACCTCTATTACAGCAATAAATATCTGTAGAAGAAGCCGCCCCACTCAGATGGATGTACAAATGCTCACTGCTGCAATTTATTCTTTTCTCTGACACTGCTGGAATGCTGAATAACTGTGTAAACAATGAAGATTCCTGGATGGAAGCTTCTCTCACTGCTCCTGGGGTTTCCGTCCGCAAGAGGAATAATCCAGAGGGTTTCCGTCCTTGGATTCTGTCTGCTCTGCTCTGCTTAGCTACTTTCTGTGAAAATAATAATAATAATCTGAATGCTTTACCCACCGCATTTTTCCTCATATAGCCAAAAACCCTCCAAAGGCCAAATCGCACTTTTTGGCTAACACCATATAATTAATATTTAATTAATTATTTTTGCTTCACTAATCAAGTCGCACTTTTGGGTATATTTGGCCATTACCCAAACAAGTCGCATTTTTGGCTAGGAAGGCAATTTAAATAATTTATTAATTTATTTAAATGCACTTTCCTAAGTCAAAATCACTCAAACAGTCTATTAATTCATTATATGTGCTTTAATGATATTTTACTTTAATTCGAGCACCATATAATAAAATAATAAACCGAAGTCACCCTTGAAAACACCCTTTTGGCCGTCGGGTAGACAAAACAGGCCAAAAGGTCTTCGACTGAACTAATCGAGAAAGAGGGACATTCTGATTTGATAGCTCATTTCTCTTTAGCCGCATCGATTATTTGGACACTCGCCATATGTGAGGAAGTAGGCAATATCGAATACCATTCATCCGTGGTAATCGACAAAAACTACCGATGGTAAATTCTCTTGACAGTTACTCGCCTCGGAATTATCTCGTGGTTCATTCTCTACATGAGTTGGCGAGTCCTCTTCCTCGAACCAACTTGGTAGGCTTGATGTCCGATCATATTCTTGGATCTTGGAGACCCAATTACCCCTCTTAGATCCGGTTCTGTTGTGTCAACATTGATTTCACTTTGCGGTGTCCGGAACCAAGACTTTCTTGCTATGAGAATTCAACACGTAATACGAAGTGTTTCGGGGCTCTCACCACCGCGTACACGTCTCTCAAGAGGAGTGTAATTAAGTTCATGTTTCTTGAATCCCGAACTCATGAATGCAATAGGAGATTCGATCCCCTCTTGATTGTGCTGAGTCAAAATGGCGGAGATCGTGTGCGGAGAAGCATAGCAATAAATTATAAAATCCTTTTTAAAATCAGGACATACCAATGTAGGAGCTTTTGCAATAGCACCTTTGATTTGCTCAAATGCCTCTCTACCTTCCTTTGACCATTTGAAGGATTCTTTTCCTTTCATCATATCAGCAATTTCTTTAGTCAACTCGGCAAAATCTGGCACGAACCTTCTCAAAAAGTTCACCTTCCCGAAGAATGAGTGGACTCCTAGGCTTACTTGTAGGCAAGGAAAGACTTTTTATAGCTTGAACACGTTCAGGATCGATCTTAGTTCCTTCCTTAGAAACAATATGACCTAGGAGTTTCCCTTCTGTAACTCCGAACACGGACTTTTTTGGATTCAGAGAAATCTTATGAAGTCTGCACCTTTGCAATATTTTCTCCAAATCCCTTAGGTGATCTCCTCGTTTCTTGGAGAACACTGTCAAGTCATCTAGGTATATCACAATGATCTTGTCTTTATAATCTGCAAATGCCATATCCATGGCCCTTTGAAAAGTTGCACCGGCATTGATCAAACCGAAGGGCATTCTTCTATACGCAAATGTACCCCAGGGGGTAGTGAACACGGTTTTATGTTGATCTTCTCTAGCCACTTCAATTTGATTATAGCCAGAGAAACCATCTAGCATAGATAGCATTTCCGATCCAGTTATTGCCTGCAGAATATGATCCATGACCGGAAGTGGGTAGTTATCCTTCAAGGAAGCTTGATTAAGATTGCGGAAATCCACGCAAATCCTAATTTCTCCATTTTTCTTGCGAACTGGTACAATATTAGCTATCCAGGTCGAATGTCGAATAGGAAACACTATTCGTGCATCTAGCATCTTTTGAACTTCATGAAATATTGTCCCTGCAATCTTGGGATTATATTGTCTTTGCTTTTGCTTGAATGGAACTACACCAGGCTTCAAGGGTATGGCATGCTCCATTTCCTTGGGTTGGAAAGACTTCAAGTCTTCGTATGAATAAGCCAAAACGTCAGAATATTTGGTAAGGAGATTTATGAATTTCCTGCACTCCTCAGGTGAGCAACACTTACCAATATTGATCAGGCGAGGTTTATCCTTGGTACCGATATTAACTTGCTCATAGTCAGTAGAATTTGCAGGTCCTGCCTACTCTTTCTCTTTGATAAACCTGTCATGTTTGTCAAAAATTTCTTCAAGTGAAACCAATCCTTTGGGAATTTTATTTCCTTTGAGTTGAATGATGCCATCACCAGGATCTTCGTTCTCAACTCCTTCCTGAATGGGTGAGGTAGTTGATTTGCGAAACGCTGAATCACTTCCTTCAAAGTACAATTGTTCAAAATTTTCTTTCTTTTCCAAGAAGGCAATAATTTGTTGATCATCATTAAATACTTGCCAATTTTCTGCATTGTCAGGAACACTTGGCCTAAAAACCATTTCAATGGTGTATTTGACTTGATCAAATTCTGAATGAGGAATCATTAATGAAGTTGAGACTACTAGAGAATCCGCTTTGTCATTCTTTTCACGAGGGACAGATTTTATGGAAAAAGCATCGAAGACTTCTATTGCGTCCCACACTTTATTTTTGTAGTGTCTCAAACGATCATTCTTTACTTGGAACTAATTTCTTACTTGTTTCACGATCAATTCCGCATCCCCAAAGACTTCCAAATTTTTGATCCCTTTCTCCTCTGCAGCTTGAAGGCCAAGGATTAATGCCTCATACTCTGCAGTGTTATTAGTATTTGAAAATTCGAGTTTGTAGGAAAAAGGAAATATTTTACCATTTGGAGATATGAGCACCACTCCTGCACTAGAGCCCATCAAGCAACAACTTCCATCGAACTCAAGAGTCCAGATCTCATTGGAATCTTGGCAAGTGATCTCAGGGGTATGAACTTCTGCAGTCATCATATAATTACCCATACTTGAGCCTTGGAAAAGGATCTGTGCGCGAGGATCTTCGGTTTTAGTTACCGTGAACTTTTCCTGAGCTTCCGGCATAAGCTTTTTCATTTCCCCATTGATAGGAATCATGGTGTGAGACTAGTCCATTTGAATCTCACCACCCAAATCCCTAAGAAATTTCCTGCTCAACAACATTCCATATGAGGCGGGAATATCAACAACTAAAATAGTTACCTTAACTCGCTTTTGAGGGAATTGGGCTAAAACCATTTGGGCGTCTTTAATTTGCCCGATTAAAGGAACTTGTTTGGTTTCCATGGAGTAACATGATCCGAATGTTCTCGTACAAGTCAAACCAAGAGCATGTGCTACTTTTGCTGGCATCACATTATCCGAGGCTCCAGAGTCTATAATGCAATTACTTAATTTGCATCCATTGATCAGAAAGGACACAAAGAAAGGTTCAATCTTTTCATTTGAAGGTGTAGTGGCTGCCACAATATTTTGAGTTTTCCCATCTTTGGGAGTTTTTAGAATTCCTTTGGAGGAATGAACAGTAGAGTCGCCTTTGATAAATTGGACCAATTTCTCGAGCTGATCCTTGTTGGACTTCAAGTACTCTGCCTGTGACATGGAAATTTTTGTTTTATTGATATGATCAATGATATCAAATTTAGGCAAAGTAATCGCACTTGAAGTCTCAGATATAAGTTCTTTCGAACTTGATGATGGCACACTTTTGACCTTGGCCTCGGGCTTGGTTGACACTGATGTGGAAGAAGGAGCTTTCTTCGTAGTTGGTTTACCAACTGATTGATTTAACAAAGGCCATCCTTTCTTTAAGATAGTCTTGACCTTTGAAACCTCAGTCGTCTTGGATTCTTTGGGAGTTTCCTTGAAAACCTCTTTATCTCCCACCTTAGTGGTATCCTACTCCTTTTTCTGGGAGCGTGTGAAGACGACAAAGGATTGACTATTCATATCTTCTACAATTTATTCGTATTCGTCTTCCTCATCGGAACGGTACTCAAAGAAATGATTATTACTTTCCCCTCGGGATCTTGACTTCGAGTTCAAATGTCTTAGAATCCGGCTCTTCCTCATCAATCTCGACGACTTCAATCTCATCATCGCTTTCTTCAATGACATCACATTTGGAATTAGTTGCGGGAGCTGCTTCAATAGCAAGCCTTGTTGGAGCACTTGCAATCCTGGCTTTGTTGGGAACGTATCCTTTTCTCGGGATGTCTTTGTAAGGAGCAGGTTTACTACTTTGAGCAACTTGCTTTTTCAAAGCCAGCACATCATTAGCCAACTTAGTGAGTATAGTTTCTGAAGCGTTGGGAGTTTCTTGACTCTTTCCTTTGAGGGAATTTTTCTTGAATTTTCCTGCCATGATTAAGTCATCTTCAATTTCTATGGCTAAAGATTGAGCAAGTTCCAAAGTAGCCACCCTAGCCCTTCTCAGCTGATAGCACACTTCTGGTTGTTGTGCATTAATAAAGAAACATTTTTGTCCATCAAGGTTTGGACAAATCCCGGCAGGAACTTTGTTCACCATTTTGTTGAATTTTGCCATGAAATTCCTCATGGGTTCTGTTGGCTCTTTCTTCACCTGAGATAGTTGGGCAAGAAGAGCATGTTCATCTTCTTCCGTCTTGAATCGATTTTCAAACTTAGTTTTCATATCATTCCAATTTGTGATTCATCCATTGGGCAGATGATGAAACCAATCTACAGCAACATCATGCAATGTTTCGACGAAGAGACAAATAGCAACATCTTCATATTCTACCGACAAAACAACACATGCAGCGAAAAAGGCAGAAATGTGGTCATCTGGTGACGTCTTCCCATCTCCGTCGAACTTGGGAAGAATCTTTCTTGATCCTCGCGGGAGTTCATGTCGAGCAAGTAAGGCCAATGGGCCTATGGCATTTCCCCATGGTACATTGGCTGCCATTTGAGGAAAGGTGGTATGCGAAGGTAAAACAACGTGAGCAAGGACAAGTGCTTGACTGGTAGTGATTCCTTCCTTGCTCTTTCAAGACTTGATGCAAGGCTTGCAGATCTATGAGGTGTGTTATTCTTTGGAGGAGATAACTTGAAACCAAATTTTCCTTGAAAGTCAAAAGTGGGGTTAGATCGACCTTTAGCTTTTTCTCCTCGCGTAAACCTCTTTCCTTCCAGTTTGGAATCTTTATGGTGAAGGGATCACTGGCGTGTTTCGACCGGCTCTAGCCTTTTCTCTTCGCTCTCTTTCTTGAGCTATTTGCGCCTGAATAACTCTAGCAACTCTCGCGGCTTTCTCTTCTTCCTTATCTAATACTGATGTGGCGAGATGAAAATGATGGTTACTTGTGCGCTTTTCCCAAATAGCTTGCCTCAAATCTGATGATATGTCTTCTTGAGTATCTGCAAAAACAAGATTTGGTTGCAAGATAGGTGGGTTACCTGTAATAGTCATACAACTTTTTACCTTGGTGGAAGAGGGCCGCGTCGGTGAACAACGATCAACACATGTCCAGGAGGTCTTCTGGCCACAAGTGCGGGTGCTCTTCTTCTAAGGTCTTCGATGTAGATTTCTCTGTCAATGGCTCTATCAACAGCCACAAATTGCTGCAAGCTTTCACGGTTTTCCCAAGCTATTATTCAAAGGTTGGCAACAATGTCTCCTTGAAATCTTCATCGGGCACAAGGTTCGGTTGAAGAACTGGAGCTTGTGCAGAGCGGATAGTCATAAAGATTTAACCAAGCATTGGTTAACGATTCCTAATTCCCCAGCAGAGTTGCCAAAAACTGTTAGCATATGCATTTGCACGCATGCAAATGACATGCAACAGTGGGAACGAAGTCCCTCCTCAATGAAGGTGAGGCTGCCTTTATTGAAAACCAAAACTGTATTTACATCTATACATTCAAAATTGTATGTGGGGGGTGTTTTGGAACATCAATGGAAAGAAAAGTGAATGAGGAGATGGAATGGAATGAAGGAAAGGAGTGAAATGGAATGAACTGAAAGAACATGCAAGAGTTAGGTAAACACAGAGCCTAATATTGCATGAAGAAGAAAGATGAATAACTAACACAAATAAAACGGAGTTTGAGTTAGCCAAACAAGAACATGTAAAAGGGAACACACATGAGCAAGTAGATAATCAGAGCTTGATCACTGTGAACTAGAACAACCGATTAATAACATTGACAATAAGATCAAAGATAATATTTGCATGCAAGATTCAAACACCTAACATCTAATGAACATAAGAACATCAAATGTTACAAGAGACAATGAATGAGACACAAAGTTCGTATTTCATTAACTCCAAAATGTTTTTCACAAAAGAACACAAAGTTTCTTCCTGAAACAAAGCTTGCACAAAAGTATTTTCTTCTCCTCTCTCAAAGTCACCCTTTACAAATGAGCCCCTCACTTCCTTTTATAACCCAAAAGTTGGTTACAAAGTAGTTAGGGTTTTACATGATCATTAAATAAGGCACTTAAGTGACCTTTGACTTTTTCAACAACTTTATTAAAGACAACCCAAAAATAGAAATTACTTAAAATATCCATTGTTTCCCAAAACAAATAACACCTTTTAAAATATACAATAATAACTAGTTCCTTATCCATTGAAATGGGGTCCGCCTATCTCAAGCGTATGAGAAATGGACTCTCCCACTTCGTTAGATACCAAGAAAATCAACTCCCTGAGCCGCCGGTGAAATTAGGATCTGCTTTGCTTTTGCCAGTTGAAAGGATCTAAACCTTCCCAAAGTTTCAAACATCTTTTCTTCTTCTGGAGGTTCACTTGGTCGAAGAATAGCCTCACAAAATACCTGCAATTCAAGAATTCTACTTGGCATATCATTTAAATTAACAATTTTGGATTGAGCATTCTCAAATAAGTTCTTTAATTTGATGCACCGCTCCATGGAAACTGACGAGAAATTGTTGGTGGGAGTATACATGTCCTTAAACAATTGTGAAAATTGTTCTTCCACCTGCTCCGATGAACACCTTTGATTATGCTCATTTACGAGGTTACAAGGAATCTCAGCCATGAATTCCTGAATCAAGGAGAGTGAAGTGAAGGCTTCATTGCACATGCTTTCATAATGGATCATAGAATCCTCGAGAAGCGTTTTCTTGATTTGAGATGCAGACACCAAAGAAAACGTGTCCCTCGATGTTCAAATTCGAGAATTCCTTCAATAGCTAAAATTGAAGATTCCATACTTGTCATCTCCTCAAATAAAAGTGGGCAATATCTCATCCAAATTTGATATAAGCGAAACAAAAGTTTCTTTGAAAGAAAGAATTGGATCAAGATACACACTGACATCTTCATGAAGCTTAACTGCGGTCTTGATCGTTCCCTGGCCTAAAACAAGAATCTCTAAAAGCCAAGTTTTAGTGACATGGCCCAATGTGTTTATTTCCTTTGACAAATTGAGAGTATCTTCATTTGGGGCAGCCACTGCATCAGGTACTGGGAAGGTGGATGATATGGGATTTATCAAATGTTGAACATATTCCACCAATTGATTCTTTTCGGCCTTGAGCCGAGAGTTTTGAGACTTGTATTTCTCAAGTCTTTTTAGCACGATATCAATTGAATCTCGAGCCATCGCCATGTCACTTTCTAATGTAGATCTTCCAAGTCCCAGTCTGGAAACTTCATAGTCGGCAAGCGTCATAGCATCGCACTCCTTATCCACTTGTGGAATGGCAAGGTCTGCAAATTTGTTTCCATCATTATCCACCATTATTCGAGAAAGCACCTTAGGCTTCTTAGGAATGGCGTCATTCAAAGTTTGAAAAGGGCATCAAAATCAATGTCAATTGGCTTGACAACTCTCTTCCTTTTCTTTACTTGAAATCAACCCAAGAAGGAGTATCATTCACTATTTCAGCATACAGAATCCTGGAGCTCGAATCAATATTCTCATTATTTCCGACATCATGAGATCCTTCTTGAATCCTATCTACGACCTCGATTTGAGGAGACACAACCTCAATATCCACTTCTGATTATTCGGAGATTTTGGGAAATCCTCTCATGAACTACATGCTCAAGTGTTTGATATTTGAATTACACGGCTTTGAGTGGATGTTTGTTTGAAGCATGGTGAGGATCATTTCTACTAGCTTCAGCACTATTAATGATGTGGGTAGAAGAATCTCTACTCGAGGTAGAAAATCCAAACACACGCTCTCTTCCTTCTTCGGGGTTTGGATCTTTGGATCTCCCTCCTTATGACACATTATTTGGCGAAGTGGATTTTGGTAACCACTTTTTTCTTGCCTGTTGTGTATGATTGGATGGTAATGAGGTTGATCGAGAGGAGACTTTGGTCGAATGAAGGCCCCCTCATATTGGCAATTTTTGTGATCCCAAACGTGATCTGGAATCGATTGCAATTTGGCAAGTTCTCTATCATACCAAGATATGCTTCTTTCAATAATTGGTTGGTTCTTGCCATCAAGAGAAAATTCATCTCTTTTAGTCCAGTCGATTCGAGGCAATGGGGTAAAGGAAACGACATCATATGAGGGATCGACGACATCCTCATCATCATTTATGAATGAATCGGGAGGACTCTTGATGTGGAAGGCCTTGATCTGAGCAAGTGTTAGGCGAGAGTACTCTGTCTTCTTACCTCATGTTCATCCGAACAAGCAGCCCAGAAATCTTCCATGGTAGGATTATGTTGGTACTTCGCTCCCAAAATCTTTTGCATATATCCATTGATATCAAACTGGGCTCTCTTCACATATGGATGGATGGTTATGAGAGCAAACTCTTTTTCCATGAGTTGTGCACTGAAAAGATTTGGACATTGGTATTCCCTGATTTGGATCGGGAAATGAATTCCTGGACGGTGCTTGTCACTAAGAAGGCAGTGAACTTGGAATAATTGTCGTGCCAACTCCATTAATGCCCATCTGTCACTGACGTACTTAGGAAGTTTCCACGGGCTACCAGCAAAGCCACTCACGCGAATGTAGGAAAAAGATGAAAATTGAATAAACCAGGTTCCCCATTGGGAAATGACACTCATGGCTTCTTTGGAAAACCTTTCCTCGGTATTCGATTCGGTTCCGGATCACGGGAAGGTGAATCATCATTGAATCTTCTAAAATGGTGAGAACTATTTTTGAAGCTGAGTGAGGTAATAGTGAAAAACAACTTTCGACGGCCCATGACTCCTCTCGTTTCAAGTCCCGAAAATAGCTTTCTTCGTGCTACTGCATAGGTCAGATATGAAGTCATGTAGAAGCATCCAGTCATCTTAACTTCTATCAATTGTTTGTGAATGGTGTTACTGATGATGGTGGCCCAATCCACAAACTCTTTCTTGGCTAGGATGATATAGATAAACTGGTACATCCATGGGTGGAAAATCCTAGCAGAAGGTAGACCGAAAACTCGACTTAGGAGAGTGATCATGTCTCCGATTTCTTCCACGAACTCAACGCAGTACAGTTCTTTGGGAAGCCTATCAATTCGAGGTCTCTTGGTTACTAACCAATTGTTGTTGACCATTTTGCTCCATCTCAGGGGTTCTTCATCCCAGAACTCTTGTGTTGATTGGCGAGTGATATCCGCATTCTCGGGAAAGTCGGGTATGCCAAGCAATTCCTCAATGTGTTCAGGTGTGATTAAGAGGAAAGGCTCACGATTATCTTTAAAAATTCCTCGTCTCTCAGGGTCATAATGCTCCCCACAAGTAATAACCAACTCGGACACTGCACCGAGACAGGGAATGCTTCTGCTTGGGGTAGGCCACTATGGTAAAGTCTATATGAGAAAATGGTTTTGCCTTCAGTTTTCACTCGCTCACAAAACTGTTGCACATTAATGTGACCTAGATTGTATCGGTGATGTTGTCATATGCTGACTTAATGGAACTGGGAGGGATAATTCCTTGGAATTCATACTTCGGGCGGATTTGTTAGATTTCTCCACTGGCTTCCTCGATCTCCCTGCAGATTTGGATTTTTCGGCCATTATGAATTTAACAAAAAATGACTTAGGCACGCAAGACAACACAAACGAGGTCGGGTCTCAGTCTCTGAAACCCCGTTGATGCAAGAAAAATATTTTTCGCTTTAATATTATTATTATTATTATTTTAAAAATAATAATAATAATTGATCCCAATTACAATTTATTTTTTCAAATGTCAATACAAACACATCGAGACTAAGCTCGAGTTTCAAATCTGAAATAACAACGTTGTTTATTTTTTAATTAAAATCTCCCGATTTTAATATTTCACGTGGATCAATTTTAATCTTTTTTAATATGGCATTTAAATCCTCCCGAGCAATATGTGGACAAAACTTTATTTTCCCTGCGTGATTTTTGTTTGATTTTGGCATGCATGTGCATGCGTGGCTTTGCTCTTTATCTAGGCATGGAGATCTTCTTCTTTTTTTTAATATTTCTATTTTTTCCTTCAGCTGGGCGCGGCCTGCTCTTTCCTTTTTTATTTAAAAACTGTTCTATTTTTTCCCTGCGCCTCCTTTGCCCAATGCGTGGAAAAGGAATTTTTGTCTTTTCTACTGCATTTGGACTATCCTCCTTGTGCTCACGTGGTCTGCTGTCCTCTTTCTTAATACCTGCGCATTTTTGTATTTTCCTCTTTTAATTTTTATAAAACCGTTCTCCTTGCTGTCTTGTCTATCCAAATGCGTGGATTTTGGTCTTTTCTCCTTCCTCTGCCCAATGCATGGCCTGTGTGGACAGGTGTGTGGGAAATGTTTTTCCTTTACTGGCTGCCTCCTCTGCCCAATGCGTGGCCTTTTTACTTGAAAAAATTCTGTTTTGTTTTAAAAACTGTTCCACTTCTTCTCACACGTGGAAAGGAAATTTTAAATCTTTGTTTTATTGAAAACTCCCCCTTCTCCCTTAGGTGCGGCTTCTTTCTTTTTTTTTTCTCTGCCTTTCTCCTTTGCATATGTGAGAAGCTATTCCTTCAGCTACTTAATGCATGGTTTCTCCTGGAGAATGTGTGGAGAAAGATTTGGGTAACAAATAGTTTAAAGCTTCCCCTGCCAATGCGTGGAAACTTGTAAACTGTCTTTTAATGCTGCAAATTCATTAAAACTGACTTCTTCTTCCCTGAATTCTTCTCTCTCCTAGGCGTGGAAAATGCTGCTCTATCCTGACAAATGCATGGAAGATTGTTGGATGTGACAAAATATTATGTCGTTCAGAGGAAATAAGAAGTAAAGCTTCACACGACTTTTTCCAAAGGGTTTGACGGAGGAATTTATGAGGATAAATCCAACTTCTCTCTTCCCGGTAGTGGACTTAAGTGCCAGGGGGAAATGGGGAAAGCAACGGCCAATTGCCAAACGGGAATGGCAAAGTGGGTTGGAATCCCCAGTTCAATTTCCCCATGTGGGAAATTGGGGAATTTCTTGCCCGTTAGCCAATCCATGATTTGGCAATTGGTGGAGAAAATCCCACGTGCGGGAAAATTTGAAGAAGATTGCCAGGAAAGGGGAAATCCGGGTTCGGGAAGCCAAATTGGCATTCCCGATAGTTGGAAGCGTAAGCTTACTTCCCCGGCAATAAAAATTTGTCGAATGAACTTTTAATTAATATTTATTTAATTAAATACTCTCAAGTTATTTAAAAGTTAATTTTATTAAACAAGGAGTGATTAATTAATTAATTAATTTTAATGTATTTTAATGCGATTTAAAGCCTGGCGGGAAGAGTTCTCGCCTGAAAAGGATGAAACAAAGACCGAAATGATCACAAAAATGAGACGATCGCGATGAGGGCAATGAACCACGCAAAGTAACACTTTTGAAAAATTTCAAAATTTTCATTTTTATTATTTTTTAATAATTTTGTAAAGTCAAAATTAGCTGATAACAGTGTGGATAGGTCAATATGGATTGGTCTTGTGCACACATCCCAATCAAGGGATTTAATCAAAAGTTGGAACCTGAAAAGAAATCCAAGTATAGAGTATCAAAATCAAGACCCCGTTACAAATCTGTTCGGGAATTAGATCATGGAGTCTACTACCTAGAGTTGGATAAAGAAGGAACCCAACCCGTGATTCAAGAGACACATCATCCGGATAATAAGATTTGGACCCTGAAGTTTGATGGTACTGTTATTCGCTTGGATCTGTGCCGGTGTTGTACTTATTTCTTCGAAGGAAAGGTACATGCACATTCCTTCAAATTAATGTTTGAAAATACTAACAACACAGCAGAATATGAAGCATTGTTGTTAGGAATGGAGCAGAGCAAGGACAATGGGAATCAAGCTCTTACATGCAAGGGGGATGTTGAGTTAATTGTCAAGTAGATACGTGGTCTCTATCAAGTCAAAAAGGACAAACTACGACATTATAGAGACCGGGTCTATTCTGCAACTCTAGATTTTGCAGCTTTCTTAGTATCTTATATCCCTAGAGATCAAAACTCTAGAGCTGATTCACTTGCAGTTACTACAGCTCTATTAAATCTAGATCAGCCACCTGCATTCTTCAGGCAAGGTGATTATAAAGTTGAAATGGTCTTTCATCGAAGGTTCTGATAATGTCCAACAGTGGCAAGTTTTTAATGATGATAAGCAGATTGTTGCCTTTCTCCAGCAACAAGACAACTTCAAAGAGATATACTACGAGGGAAGCACTTCACCTCCGAGACAGACCACCATAGGTGAAGCGGATTCAAAGATTGCAGGTAGCCAAGAGATCATTTAGCTTAAAGGAAATAAAATTCCTAAAGGTTTAGTGTCTCTTGAGGAAATGTTTGATAAGCATGATCAAGTGCTTAAAAAGGATAAAGAATGTGAAGAAAGTTCTTCTTCTGATACACAGTCATTGAATTTAGGAGTTGATAATGATCCCAAGTTGGTGAATCTAGGTAAGTGTTGTTCAGAGGCAGAAAGAGAAGCTTTTTCAAAGCTTCTTAAGGAATATATAGATGTCTTTGCTTGGTCTTACCAAGATCTGAAGACCTATCAACCTGCTGAAGTACAACATTATATCCCATTAAAACAAGAACAAAAACCCTTCAAACAAAAGTTGCGGCGGCACAATCCAACTATTTCAGGTACTATCTTTGCTGAGATTCAGAAGTTGTTGGATGCAAAGATAATTTATCCTATACATCACTCTGAGTGGTTGGCCAACATAGTTCCTGTAAGAAAGAAAAGCGGTGAGATTAGATTGTGTGTTGATTTTCGCAATCTCAATCAAGCCTCATTAAAGGACAACTATCCCATCCCCATCATGGATCACACTCTGCAAGTTGTCACTGGATCTGAAATGTTGTCCATGCTCGATGGTTTCTCAAGTTATAACCAAGTCAAGGTGGCAGAAGAAGATCAATACAAAATGGCATTCATTACACCTTGGGGAACTTTTGCTTATCAGAAAATGCCTTTTGGTTTAATCAATGTTGGAGCCACATTTCAAAGAGCTATGGATTTGGCGTTTGCTCATCTCAAAGATAAGAGCATAGTAGTTTACCTCGACGATCTGACAGTCTTTTCTAAAGAAAGAAGCAAGCATATCTCGGATCTCGAAGAAGTCTTCATCCAGTGCCGTAAGCATGGGATTTCTTTGAATCCCAAGAAATCTATCTTTGCAGTGACAGAGGGAAAACTGCTAGGGCATATCGTCTCAAAAGAAGGAACTAAGATAGATCCCGAGCGGGTAAAATCTATTCAGACTTTGCCCTTGCCAACATCCAAAAAGGGGGTTCACTCCTTTGGTAAAGTTAATTTTCTCGAAGATTCATCCCTGACTTTGCTGAATTAACCTGTCATATTTCGAATATGATGAAGAAAACACAGGATTTCAAGTGGAGCAGTGAAGGAAAGGAAGCATTCGAGAAAATTAAAGAAGCCTTGTCAAAAGCACTAGTCTTGGTTTCACCGGACTTTAGTAAAGAATTCATTCTTTACTGTTATTCCTCAGAACACACAATGTCAGCAATCTTGATGCAGAAGAATCAAGAAGATGTAGAAGCTCCGATTGCTTTCATGAGCATGCCTTTAAAAGCTTACGAGTTGAAATACACTCCATGGAAAAACATGCATATTCAGTTGTAAAAGCATGTAAGGCATTCAGGTACTATATTCTTGCCTCACATATTGTGGTCTTGGTTCCAGATACTGCGGTAAAATCTATCCTCACGCAACAAGAGCTAGGGCTATTAAGAGGCACATGGGTGACGAAGGTGCAGGAATATGACTTGGATATAAAACCCACAAAGCTGGTTCGTGGAAGAGGTTTGTGTGAATTAATGACTGAGATGAGGACATCGAGTCGAAGTAGGTGAAAGTTTGCCTATGGTTCTTTTTATAGATCTGGTAAATGAATGGTACAGTAACATTTCCTTTTCCTAACTTATGGGGAATGCCCAAATCACCTTTCTCACAAGGAAAAGTGTACTATTAAATTGAAGTCCAAGGACTTTGTCCTTTGGGATAATGGTCTATATAAGAGAGGAATTGACAGGGTGTTTCTCAGATGTGTGGATAAAGCTCAACAGGATCAGCTTTTAAAACAATTTCATAATTTGGCTTGTGGTGGTCATTTCTCAGCCCGAGTCACTTGCTCACAAGATCCTTCGAGCAAGGTATTACTGGCCCACACTTTTCCAAGATACTGCAGAGTGGGTATCTAGATGCCAAGCATGCCAACACTTTGTTGGACGTGTAAAATTGCCCACATTACCTTTGAAGCCAGTTGTAATTGAAGAGCCTTTCCAATGGGGCATGGATTTCATTGGTATGCTTAACCCGGCTTCCAGTGCGGTCATCATTACATCTTGATGGCTACTGATTATTTCAGTAAGTGGGTAGAAGCCATTCCCGTTAAAAGTGCCACTTCCACAGAAGTGTGTAATTTTATTAAAGAAAATATTGTCATAAGGTTTGGCGTGCCCAGTAAAATAGTAGCAGACAACGCTCCTAATTTGTCTTCTGAGGAGCTGGTTGAATTCTACTACACGCATGGGATCCAACTAGTACATTCCTCCAATTATTATCCACAAGGGAATGGCCAAGCTGAATCAAGCAATAAAATTTGGTGACTATCATGCGGAAATTAGTGACAGAAAATCAAAGGACTTGGCATAAGTTGTTTGATGCATTGTGGCAGATAGGATCACACCAAAGAAAGCTATAGGCATGTCCCCTTTCCAGCTGTTATATGGGAGAGACACAGAGCTGCCTCTTACATTGGAATTGCCTACTTTGCAACTTTCCAAAGCTCGGAGGATGCCACATTCACCGATGCCATTGATAAAAGAATAATGTATCTGACATGAATTACGAGAAGTGCAAGTCCAAGTGGCTGATAGATTGTCAAAACACCAGAGGAAGGTGAAGGTGATCTTTGATAAAAGGGCCAGGGAAAGAAATTTTGAGATCGGTGACTGGGTCCTTTTATGGGACAAAAGACGAGAAGCAAAAGGCATGCACGGGAAATTTGACTCACTATGGAAAGGGCCTTTTGTGATCAAAAGGATTGTCGGAACGGATAGCTTCATTCTTGCACATTAGGATGGAATTGAACTACCGTTTCCCTTCAACGGAAACACTTGAAGCTTTTCCGGAATTAAAAAGCAAGGTAAAACTTGTATGTATATAAATAAAATTATCTGTTTTTCTTTTTGTTTTTCAATGTTGTGTTGTCTTTTGCTTGCCTGACCTAAGCCCAATGGGCAAGATATGAAACCAGAGAATTTGGGATCTCATCTTCACTCCTGTCAGTTTGATGGAGGCAAAGATGTCCACAGACGAGCCAATTGGTGTCCCAAGATTTCACACTGAAATCTGGGACTACCCATTTAAAAAAATCGTTCTTTTTAAAATAACGGGTCTTTTTGTGTTTTTATTGTCAGAAGTCGTCTCTATTATGTTAAAATATTCCTAGTGAATCATATGAGCCAATTTCGACAAATACCCAGATGCTCAAACTCATTTTATCCCTCCACCAGGTTTTGTCTGCGGGAATTTTATTTAATTATTTATTTAATAAATAAAGCCCGTTTAAAGTAAATTGTGCTTGGTTGAACCCTGTTGAAGTTTTCCATGCCAGTATTCCCACATCTCAGTAGGGTTTTTACCAGGAATGAATTTAGAGTGATTGTCTACAACTTCTGGCAACATTTTTTCGTTTTTATTTATTTCTTTTTGCATTTGTTTTCGGTTTTCTCCACAGTTTGTCTGTTAAATTCCCCTCGATCCGGTCTTTGTTTTGTATAGCTTTGTTTAATTACCTGGAACATCTGGAAGTCATTTATGGCCTCAACAATGGAAGGAATCAGTCTCGGAAGGCAAACTTCTGACCAAAAAAGATGAATTTAAGCAGAAAAAGCCTCTCCTAGGCAAGTCGCACTTTTTGGGATAAATAAATCTAAACTGCAATGGGAATTTTGGCAATGGCAGGCAGGTGGGAAGTTCTTGCTGCTGAAAGTTACTTTTCCCATCAAGTCAAAATCACTTAAGCTGTAATGGGAATTTTAGAGGTGGCAGGGCGGGAATTTCTTACCTGCACGCAGATGAAAATTCTCATTATAGAGAAAAATCACTAAATGTACTGCGTGGGAATTTCTTGCCTACCTAGCGGCTAACTTTTCCCATCAAAGAGGTTTTGTTGGCTATTTTTCTGCATAGCATAAAAACCTAGGCGATCATGAGATAAACCTCCCTCATTGGCAACCGGTGAGGCTCCTATGTCGAGATTTGTCAATAAAAATGTGTTATTATCTATCGGGGTTTTACTTTAACCACTTAGTTCATGAACCATAACTAAGAAGTTTTGGAGTAAGCGGTACTTGTTCGAGAAAGAAAGTATTTTATAGAAGAAGGAAGTAAAGGAAATACGAGAGAAGAAATGGGGAAGATGTGCATTCCAATTAGTAGATAGCGAGCTAATTGCATGCACATAGAAGAAACTTCAATAGATATGAACACACGAATTATAAAACTAAGGCAAAGCTCTAGATCCAGATCTAAAAATAACACAAAGTCTATTAAGAGATCTAAGATTAAAAGCAAAAACACAAGATACACCGTGCCACAAAGTTCTCCCAAAACACTGCTCCTTTGTATTCCTTTGCTCCAAGTTGCTCTCGAGGGTTCGGCACAAAGTCTAGAACACAAGATTGTTGCTTCTAAATTCGATCCTTAACCCGAAGGTTCTTCCTCTACTTATAGAATGTAGAGGGAATTACAAGTTGGAAGCTTTAGTTGAACCGGCACATGTGGAATTCGGAAAAGGAACATTGGCATCTTCCTCCTGGAATTCCTTTTTGCATGACATGTATGATTTCGGAATCGAAAATAGAACCTCTATTTTGCACTTTGCCACCTATCTCCAGTAGTTGACTTCTTGAGTAATGGCTTTTAAACCAATCACTTAAGTCGTATAATTTAATTGATCACTCAATTACTTTGTCGAAGGAAAGGAGAAGGAAGAGGAAAGGCAGTAGTCTTGTCCTTTTTCATGTTTGCATGCAGTTGATTTTTTTTTTTGTTGTTGATTCTCACCAAGTGGACACAGAAGCGATTGGATCTAGAAGCAAGTTGGAATTGAAACAAGTGGATCTGGAAATAACAAGTTGGATCACGGAAACAATTTGGATTTTGCCTTTGCCTTGTCTTCTCTTTTATCCTCGAAGCTTTTGCAGTTCTTCTCTGTCTGAAGATCCTGGAAGAAATTTTCCACGCCTGGAGACTTCTTCACGGGCTGCATTCAAACAAGAGGATGAAGCCTTTGTCTTAGAAGCTTTTGCGGCTTATGAGATCGGATCTGCATATGGATTTATATCTGCATCTGCATCGCATCTGGATATGGATCTGCACTGCATAACAAACTCAGTGGCTGGGCTGTGGATGGAAAAGCTACTGACTCGAATAATTCCACTTTGCCTTTAATCTGCATGCATGAGTGAAGTTTTCCTGCAGGCATGAGTGAAGTCTTTCTGCTCTTGCGATCTGTCTATCAATTCAACAAGAGGTTAGAGCCTAGATCCGTGTCTCCAATATCTGCAAATTTAGAAGTGATGCATGACTCCGTTGTGCTTTCTTTTTCATCTTTATTCGCCATAGCTTTGTCTGAATAAATAAATCTTTTTCTTCTTACTTGGCTGGATTTCTTCAATCTTGGTGTAGATCTGGGGTATTTCTTGATTCGGAGGAAATATTCAATGTATTGGACATTGATATAAGTTCATTTCTTTTGAAAAACACCTATAATGAATTCCTTAGCACTGTAACACTTATGCAAAACAATTATGCGATAAAGATCAACCTCCTTGGCACGCGCCAAATTTGGAAGCTTTTAGCCTTGTTGCCACCTTTCTGAGCAAAATCCTTCTTGAAATGCCTTGTTTCCACCTTGCACGAGCAAAATCCTTCTTGAATGGGCGCACTTTTCCTCTTGGCTGCGATTATTTACCCAGTAAATTAAATAATTCACCCATATGGTGTCTATGCTTATATAACCCTCATGATTCTATAATTAATAATTGCCCTAACAATTAAGGCAATTAATTAATTAAAAATCAAGTTCTTCTCTTTTAAATATAGCATGTTTAAAGGCAGTCATCCAATCAATTAAATTAATTCAATTTAATCATCCACACTTCACTTCACTTAAGTTTCACAATGTGCTTTGACCATAGCCACTTTGAAAATAGGAATTAGTATAATCATTTAATACTTTAAAAGTATTAATTCTTTCTTAAAAGGGCTGCATTAAATAAATTAAATTTAAATAATTTTGGAATTCTATTTTTAAATTCATTATGTCCACTTCCCTTTGTTGACTTTTCCACAAGCTTGGGTGCCAAATTGGGTGAATAAATATTAACAAATATTTATTTAATGCATTATTATTCACCCAATTGGGTCGCACTTTTTGCATAATAGAATTCTATTTTTAAGAATTTTCACAATGGGATTCTTTACCTGCAGAAGGCAGCCCCGGAAATCCCATGATCCACTTAAGTGATTTGACTTTGACAATGGGATTATTTATCCTGCAAGACCGGCACTAAAATCCCATGATTTCACTTAAGTCACTTTCCTTTTATTTTATCATGGGAATTTTTACCCTGCAAGGTAGGCAATAAATTCCTGCCTGCCTACGGTCTCTAACTTTCCCACTGTAGCTTAAGTGAATTTTATACTACGGGAAAAAGTACCTTCTTTAAGTCGGTACAAAATTCCCACTGCTCTCTTTGCTTCCATTTTCCCATTGCGGCTTGAATCCTTTGTTTTCCAAAATCGCCCAACCCCGTAGGGCTTTTCCGTGCACAACTTCGCTTTTTCCCTGTGATCCAGACCTCCGATGGCGACTTCCTTCGGGCACAACGTGCGTATATGTTTTCCAGTGCTCCGGGCCAAAAATTGGGCTTACTCGTGAAAGGAATTGTTCTAGATAAATTTCACGAAAAAGCGAAACGGACAACACAAAAACACGAAAAATTGCCAAAAGTCACAAATAAAGCCTAGAACTTATTCCTTGTTAAAATCCTTACAGTACAGGAATAATGATATGTTCGATCATAACGAGTTAAAAGCGGGCACAAATAGCCTCATACGGGGCTAAAAATAATTAAATACAAATTTCCCATGACAAATCCCGGCGACAAAATATAACAATTTTGGGCATCTGGGTATTTGGCAAAAAAAAACTAATATGGCTCTTTGGGAATATCTTGTGCAATACAAGAACTTTTAGGCAATAAAAACAAAAAATGACCCATTATTTTTAAAGTACGAAATATTTTCGGATAGGGTAGTCGAGATTTCAGGATGAAATCTGCGACACCAGTTTATTCACCCACGCAACTCACACTTTTACAAAGAAGACTATTTTCCATGCAAGTCGCACTTTTCGGGAAGTGATTTAAGGCTTAGTGGAAATTTTGGCATGGTAGGCGTAGGCGGGAATTTCTTACCTACCTTGCGGGTGAAAATTCCCATGATGGACAAATCACTTAAGTGAAAGATGGGATTTTGGAGCTGCGGTGCGGGGTGGAAATTCCCATCAAGTTGACTTCCTATTTTTAGTTGTTTCCCTTGCCAAAAAGTGCGACCCACCTTGGCATTAAACCATGCATTTAATGATATTTATTAATTGCTTTTCTATCCAATTTTGGTGCTATAAATGGAAGGGAAGTCAATGCAAGTACATGAACTAAAGAAAAGTCAAGGATGCATGCTAAAAATAAATAAAATAAATTCATAAAAAACCCACCGAAGCATGCATACTTTGGCGCCCAAATTGGATGAATAGACATGGATTTTAATTAATTAAATTTCCAGAAATAGGGAAAGGCAATTACTAAAAATAGCATGCATATGGTTATATAAGCATGGGACGCCATAAGGGAGAAGCAGTTAATTCTTTTTGCTGAACTTTGCAGCCCAGACAGATTTTGGCGCCAAAAGGAGGATTTTTGTATTAAAGGTTATTTTCCACTCTTTAGCATGGGAAGCTTCCGAGTTTTGGCACCTAGAGTTGGAATAGCCTAATTTTTATCATTCTAAGCATCTGCATGTTGGTATATGTGCCTAGGTATTCATCACAAGTGCTCATATTAGTGAAAGGAAGTTCAAATCAATGTCGGATACATTGAATATCTCTTTCGAATCAGAAGAAATTTTCAGATCTGCACATATTTAGCCAATTACAAGGGATTCCAGAATTAAATGAAAAAGAGCTCAGACAAAAGATTGTTCTAGCCATGATGAAGCATGATGAAAGAGAAGGATCAGTTGAATCATGCATAGCTTCTAGATTTGTTGACATCAATGATACAGACATAGGCCCTGAACCCATCTCCGATTTAATTGACAGATCCAGAGCCAGAAGGACATCTCTCATGCAGGCAATTAAAAGCAGTGGAATTATTCAAGCTTCAGCGTTTCCAGTCACAGCTCAGTTGCCTGAATTTGTTATGGAGTGTGCAAGGTCATATCATCCTCTTTCTAGAACAATTCGGGATGTTGCGGGAAAGACAATAATTAGGTTGGATGCACAATTTATTAATTATTGTCTAAAGATTCCGACACGACTAGTGGTGATTGCAATTAGCATGTTGGATGTTGACAATAGATGGGAGAAGCACAAAGCAGATTGCGTGGGCATAATAAATAACAAATACATGAAGAAACCCTGACCTCCATCAAAGTTCCCGAGGACTCTTCCACGATCCAATTTGGTGCAAGAAGTTGATAATATTACTAAATTGCTTTGTAGGTTAAATGGAGAAGCCAATACTCATAACTTCCGCTCATGGATGTATGCTTTCGTGAGAACCATTGAGATCAACAGAGCTGATTCGATAATCAATTAGGCGGAGATCATTAAGGACAACATCGGCAAGCTTGACTCAAGTGTGAGGTGGACATTCAACTTCAAAATGACTTCATCCCTGGTATATGCAGCAGCCTCACAGGTTATATTTTCCAAATTGGATAGACGAGGAGTTTTGTCGAAAGATCCTATTTTTGAGTGCTTCCCATAGTTGACAGTTCTGAGTGCAACAAAGATTATAGGGTGGTCAACAATGGGTTCTTCTATGAATTCATCTGCAAATTGAATAGTGATCTAAAGACCAGCAGAGTGAGCAAAGAAGCTTGGGAAGTTGTATCCCAACATGGTTGCATCTTCATCCAGTTTTCAGACTTCACGTATCTCAAGGTCAGTGGCTTTACCAGTCAAGTTACCGAGGTATCCAAGCAACAAATGGGTCATCATGGAGTTGTGCAGGCAGCTCGTGGAATTGCATGACTTACAATCGAGGCAGCATAAGCCTACAGGTTGTTTTCCGGTCATAGTGGGTTATTACAGCTACCAGAGCATCCATAAGGCGAGGGAATTGAAGCAGAAATGTTTTCCGGATATGAGCATGAGTTCTTCCCAGCACGATTGAACTTTGATCCATATGGGATAGCGAGGAAGACAATCTCCCAGGAATATTCACATGTACCTTCGTTGGAAGACTTTTGGATGAAGTGCAGAAGTGAGTATGAAGTCAGGAAGAAAGATTTCAATAGGTTATCAGCACAAGTGTCTGATTATGGTTTAACACGGATACTTGTAGATCTTGCAGATGATGGGCATGTGGTACTTGACACATACCATCAAATGGGAGGAGATAGAGCTGCTCTTCAGGAAAGCATAGGCGGTTGTCAGACGATTGAGGAAAGGTCTTCCAGATTTTGGTTAACACCTCAAACTGGTTGTTAACAAAGGGGTATTGCATGGACGAAGCTTTGATGAATCAGATCACATGTAACTTTATTGCAGGAGACTCCAGCAAAAGAAAGCACGAAGGTGAAAGTAGCAGGAGGCTAGAGAAGCTTAAAGTATACAAGAAGTCTCAGATACTGGAGAAGGTCAATTCTACAGCTATCGTGTTAGTACCACTTTCAAACAAAGCTTCTCCTATGTCAACTCATAGCACTTCAGCAGCCCCTGAACCCCAGACAAATGTTGTTGTTCCTCCGTTGAATCCAACGCATCATTTGTATTTTCTCCTCAGCCACTCAGATCTTCACCTCCTCTTACAGAGAAGCTGAAAGCACAAATGGCAGAGTTTGAAAAAGCATTGTCTTTGGACAATTCAGAGGATGACAGCCACAACATTGTGGCAAATTCGGATGCAGCAGAGTCTGAGCATGAGAGGGTGGTACACTCAGTGACTTCTCATTCCCGAGAAGCAATTTTTCATCATGGTTGGCTTTGCAAACGGTTCTAGAAGCCAGAGAGGAGATCAACCTTGGAAGAGCATGACTTGCAACTACTCCTGAGTTTGGGTAGAAAGGATAGAAGACCTAAAGTTGCCAAGGTAACTTCAAGGTTGATTATTGAAGAATCAGGGCAGAAGTTCACCGAGTTGACAGTTCCAGCAGAGGGAAAGCAAAAGGGAGAACTCACGGCAACAGATATCTCAGTAACCAAAGTGCCACTAGGTCAAACTATCACGGAAGGATTAAAGCGGGAGCAGGCACTAATAAACGCTTTATTCCTCAAGCTGGACACAGGGAAGGCAGAGAAAACCAAACTTCAAGAGCAAGTTTCCCAGTTGTGTGAAATCATTGCTAAGGTTGCCAAACCTTCCTCTCAGCTAGTTTTAGCACATGAGCAGGTGAGCAATCATCTGATTGAAGAGGTGGAGGATGCAGGTAATCAAGTCACGGCTATCAATGAATGGAAAAGCCAAATCATTCACCAAGCTTCAAAACAGCTCAAAGAGGTACCAGCTAGTCTGGAAGTTATGAAAGGTGCATTATCTCAGCTGAAGCAACTGATGACAAGCATAGTGGATGAGAATACAGTGGCTGAAAGTAACCTGGACATTTTGGTTAAAATAAATAAGCTGCCAGAGGAAGTTTTGATTGTGGAACAACTTGTGCCTGATGGACTAATTGAAAAGGGAAAGCAAGCTTGAGTTTGCAGTTTCTTTCCGCATGGAGATTCTCAAGCTTATGCTGAAAAGAATGCGGTTGCTCGAGGATATGATATTGTCATTATCAGGAAATATAGTTGCTTTCACCGAGGAGGAAGTAGTTGGGGATGTTTCTTCTTGCAGAAGAATCATTCCAAACAAGGTGCATGCTTCTCTTGAAGGGTTGCTTCTGATGATTCAGAAGAGGATTGATGAAGTTGTTAAGACTTTCACGTTGAATTCAATCAACAAGTTGATAACACTTCAATCGGATATTAAAGAGTTCGGGCCTAGTTTGAAGGAGGTGGAAGTAAACATTGACATTTTGTCCAAAGGATTGCTGCAGTTTAGGACTGAGAAAGAGGTTGTTGCTAAAACAAATGGGAAATTGTTGAATTATATGTTCGACAAGTATATTCAATATCAGAACAAGAAGAAAGCGTAGGGTGTAACATCTGGCAGATCTTCTTTCTCTTATTCCTTATGTTTCCGGATGAAATTGTAAGATTAAAGTTATTGGTTTAAAAGCCATTACTTTAAGTTATTTGGAAAATTTCTCTAAGATAAGTGGCGATATATGCACAACTTTGGCTTAACCTCCGGATGCATGTCACTTGCGAGAGAATTCTAGGAGAAAGATTGTCAGATGTTCCCTTTACAACTTCCCGCATGTTCTAGTTTAGTTGTAGTTTCCATTTGTAATTTCCCCTCTATACACTATAAATAGAGGAAGAGCCTACGGGTTAAAGAATCGAATTTGTAATCAGCATTCTTGTGTTTCAGACTTTGAGCTAAAACCCTTGATATCTTTCTGAAAGCTAAGGAATAGAGAGGAGGCAGATTTCCGAGAGAACTTTGTGTCAATGATGCATTTGTTTCTTATTTCTTTTTAGATCTTTGCATAAACTTTTTGTTATCTTAGATCTAGATCTGAAACTTTCCTTTGCTTTGAATTTTGCATTTCAAGATCTATTTGTTTCGTCTATGTGCATGTGACCAACTCTGTCAACTATTGGTTAGGTTGCACATCTTCTTTCTTTTCTACTCACATTCAATTATTTCCCTCTTCCGCACATATTTTTTTACAACTGCTTACTTACTTTCTACAAAATTGTCTAGCTATGGTACATGAGTTACGCGGTTAAAGTAAAACCAACAGATAGATATTAGAAAATATAACTGACAAAATCTTACACGGGAGCCTCACTAGTAAATGAGGGAGATTTATCTCATGATTGCCTAGGTTTTCAGCTGTGTAGAAAATCTAGCCAACAATATTCATAGTTCTCATAATTTTAGAGGCTGATTGCACACTTTTATGCGATTTTTGGGGCTTGGAATCTCCATTTCAAGCCATTGTTGTGAGTTGTAATTCTGTTGTCATGAATTTAATTACAGCTGTATAGAATTTCCAAATTTGCATATACTTTGGAGTGTTTTTGCTTGGTGTTTGTTCCATTTGTTGAGTATAATATTTTGGAGAATTTATACATCAATTTTCAGCTTGTTTGGATGGTGTTTGATGCCCTAAAAGTGCAAATTCAGTTCGCTGCTAGGGTTTATAATATTTTCAGTTGGTTGTGAAATTCCAGTTTACTATCAATTGGGGTTTGTGTTATTTCCTTTGTTTTTCAGTTTCAGCCCGAAAGGGACATTACAACCATAGTAAGGAAATTCTTTTAAATAATTTTTTTATATAGATAAGCAACAATGGCAGCAATGTATACATATTCTAATCAACCACTTGAATTAATATGGTAGTGCTAATCATATCACTTTCTTCCATTTACTTCTATGCCCTAACTTTTTAGACAGAATACTATGAAATCTACACAAGATCTCACATAGCTTGTGTCCTCGTGGATGTTCATGAAGTATTTTGTGTTTTAGGTGTGAATTCAAGAAACCTAAAATTAATTTTCTCCAATTCCAATTAAACAACTATTGCGCTACAGGAAGGTAAAACAAAACCTGTAAAATGCGATCAAATGCTGCTGGCAGTGGACTGACATTGAATTTGTCCTCGTCAAACAACATGAGCAAAATATTAGAATTGATTCAATTTCCGTCAATGTTGTAGGTTACAAGATCATTTTCACAATGTACTATAATGGTAAGTTCATAAACTAACTATGCATGAAAAATAATTTTAGTCCTTTAAAAGCCATTGGTAATCATTTAATACTACTTTCATTACCAAAATATCTAGTTGTGCTGCTTTTAGTAGCCAGAGGATTCTATTTCGAAGAAATGTATCCTCATAGTGGTATATTGTTTATTGCGAATAATTGAACTTAAAATGTGCTACTTGCATGCAAACAAAGAAAAGAGTGTTAATGAAAACATATTGAGTCAAAAACAAACTTGATACTAGCATCATTCTCATTAATGATCGGAATGTTGTTTCAAGTGTTGACGCAATACAATTTTCCACCTTGTCATCAAACCCTTTATAATACATAAAAAAATTCACATATAAAATTCTTGTTAGAACCGTAATACAAACAGTTTGAACCCTTTGACTTGAACAAAAGCTTAATTATGACTTCATGAACACACATATTATATTGTATAGCTTCACGAATACACGCATATTATCCTACAAGAATTCAGCACACACGTGGTAGAGAGTTCCAACATAAGACAAAGAACAATGTGAACACAATATTCTTGATAGAGTTTTACTCGGCCGGAGTTGTTCGTCTCTGCATTCTGATTCTTCTCTAATCCTCTGACAGTCTCTAGTGCGTTAAGACAATGTGGAATCAGCTAAGTACTTTATTTTTTCATATTCTTGTTTGTTCTAAAAATAGTATATTTTTTGCATTTATTCATATTCAAGGATAATTTACTGTTTACTTTTGTACCTAAATTATGTAATCCATTTTCATGTCTTTTAGACTCATTACGTGTGAAATTGTTAAAACATTTGGTGAACACCTATATTGATTGAACACCAACCCAAGGTTTAATTTTCCTCATTGGGGCTTCATGTTTTCCCTTCCATTTGGGTTAGATTCTTTTTGCATTCTTTGTCCTTTTAAGGTTTAGATTTTTATTTTCTTGTGTATGTCCTTTAAACCCTGATTCACATTTAATCCATCATCACTTTTATACTTTGTTTTCAACTGTTGCAAATTTTTCTATGAATGATAATGAACAAGATGTAGATTTGTATGCTAGTGATAGATCTTTGTACAATTTCAGTGGGGAAGAATAAGGTCCAAATCATGTTGTAAATAATGTAGATGAAATTAGTTATTTTCCTCCCTCTTCTATGGATGCTCATATTTCTCATGATGTAGAAGGTGAAATGCATGTATCCTCAAATGATTTGAATGATGCACTTATTGATACTATTAGACGAATGGTTTTACATGGTGAATCTTGCTTTGATAGAATTAAGGATTGGATAAATAAAATTGAAAATATACATGATTTTACTCATAATGAAAATAATGTTAATGGGAGAGGGGTGTACATTGCAGCCCACCTCGAGCTAGTCATAAGTGTAATGTTTTCTACGGCATCCAATATGGTTACATATTGTCTCCTATATCATGTGTATGTCATTGTATGAATCTAGCAAATCAACTAAAGTGGAAAAAGAACATTTTGCAACACTTGTAACCTTAAAATAGTAAGCTCGTCAACAAGGGTTGTTGGACAAGTCAAATAAGCTTGTTTAAAAATTTAAAAGAAAAGCAACTTTACATGATTATATTTTGAAAAATAAATTATTGACCATAGCGAGACATACTCACCAAGTTCTGAGTACTTGTGAGTATTATTCTTCCCAAACTCTCTACCATGCTAGGTGATTTTTGTGACACTACTCGCCATGAGCACTTGGTGAGCTAGTGTTAGATACTTCTGGAACGCTGACTGTAGACAAAAATACATAATAAAGGATTTTGATGCTGAAAAATATAGTTTGCTTCTTTTTAATTCCACATGCCCACACATTTCCATCGCATAGAATTTGAGCATCCTTTGAGTAAATTAGAGGGAGTTTACAGCAGTTTGTAGAGAAAATTTCAGGTTTCTATGTTAGTTATTTATGTTTTCTTTTTTTCCAAGCATGTAAATTCTTTCTAAAATGTTAATATTAGGTTTCTAAACATGATATATGATTTTGCATGTATTCTAGTCAATTCCTGTAATGTTTATTGGCAATTTATGCTAGTTTTTCATAATTTATGAACACAAATGGTGGATTTTTTTCCTGTAGAGGTTTTACGCTGTATGGTTTATTTAATGATATTTTTGTATTTGAATATGTTGTAGGGTAACATACAATGGCATCTAGCTCTACATCACGCTCAACATCAACAACTGAAAGCAAGCCATCCCACTAGAAGACTCCGATTCAAAGCATGTTGCAAATGGACCACCCACGGAGAGTGGGATTTGCATGCTCTGCTCGAGGAAGATTTTTAGAGGTATGTAATGTCCCCTTCTCGAAACAAGCGGGAGAAGAGACCCTTAGCCTTTCCTTCTAGTTTCCTAGAGGCTAAGGGCAGTAAAGAAAAGGGAAACAAGGAGCAAAAGAGTCTAAGTGAGCCAAAAGAAAAGCAATTTCATCTCATCCACTTAAATCTAATTGTAGAATTAAAAGACTATGAATTAAGCCAAGTCAACGCTTAATTAGAAAGTAAAATCATTTTAAATAAATAAAAAAATGCACTTCCAACTTGGGCGCCAACTTTGGGAGAAATAAGGAAGAAAAAGTATAAATAAGAAGGGGGGTTCATTGGATCATCATCTCTCACCTATCATACAATTTTGCATGTGAAGCATTTGTGCTTGCATCTTCAGCAATAGAGGACGAAAACCCTCGTTGCTTTTGGAATTTGGGGACAAAAAACCCCATATTCAGCTGGTGGCTCTACTCGGGAGTCACATTGGAGCGAAATAAGAAGGTTTTGTAATGTCCCTTTCGGGCTCAAATTTGAGGAATTTTGACTTTCCCAAAACCTAAATGGAACATTGCTGAAAATGATGCCAACCACATGTAGAAAATCTGATTTTTATGACAAAAAACCGAGTTTATGCAAAAATTAGGGCAGCAACCTGTTTTGACCTGTTTTAGGTCCAGAAAACCCTAAGCGACCTAGGTAGAAATCAGATTTTAGCCTTTCCCACACACAAATCTTCAAAAATATAACAACATGAAACACTTGATGAATTCATACAAAATAAATGCACCAACAATAAATCACAATGATTTGGAATTAATTATTGCTAAAAAACAGTTGAGACTTCAAAATTCCATATCTTCATAAATACTTGGAGATAAAACGCAAATCATAGCTCAAACTAACCACAAAAATATCAGCTACCCAATAAAATTAGAATAATATTTTTCCAACCACGAAAACCCACCGAGAAGTGATCTTGAAATCTCCAAATGAGTAGATGGTGTCCCCAAATTTCACCCTGAAATCTGGGACAACCCATTTGAAAAATTTCGTTCTTTTTAAAATAACGGGTCTTTTTGTGTTTTTATTGCCAGAAGATGTTTGTATTATGTTAAGATATTCCCAGTGAATCATATGAGCCAATTTTGACAAATACCTAGATGCCAAACTCATTTTATCCCTCCGCCAAGTTTTGTTTGTGGGAAATTTTTATTTAATTATTTATTAAATAAATAAATCCCCGTTTGAAGTAAATTGTGCTCCGATTGAATCCTGTTGAAGTTTTGCATGCCAGTATTCACACATCTCAATAGGGTTTTCACTAGCAATGAATTCAGAGCTTTGTCTGTGACTTCTGGCAACTTTTTTCGCTTTTATTTATTTCTTTTGCATTTTCTCCGCAATTTTTCCGTGAAACTCCCTAGGTCAATTCCTTCGCCAGTATAGTTTGTTTAATTGCCTGAAGCATCTGGAGATCATCTACCGACACAGCACCAGAAAGAATCAGCCTCAAAATTCAAGCTTTTGACCAAAAAAGATGAAGTCATGCACAAAAAGCCTCTCCCAGGCAAGTCACATTTTTGGAATTAATGAGTGTAAGCTATGATGGGATTTTTAGTAGTGGCAGGCAAGCGGGAATTTCTTACTTGCCTTGCAGGGTACTTTTTCCCATGAAGTCAAAGTCACTTAAGCTGCGATGGGAAAATTAGAGGTGGCAGGCAGGTGGAAATTTCTTACCTGCCTTGCAGGGTGAAAATTCCCATTATAAAATAAAGAAAAAATCACTTAAAACAACTATGGGAGGCTAACTTTTCCCACCAAAGATATTTATTCACCCATGCAAGTTGCACTTTATCAAAGGAGGCCAATTTTAATGCAAGTCGCACTTTTTGGAAGGAAGACTTTAAGCTGCTAGTGGGAATTTTGGCAGTGGCGGGCGGCGGGAATTTCTTACCGCTTTGCAGGTAATTTTCCCATGAATCAAAGTCGATTAAGGCTCACAATGGGAATATTAGAGGTGGCAAGCAAGCGGGAATTTCTTACCTGCCTTGCAGGTAAAAATTCCCATTAAAAAGAAAGTCACTTGAAGCACCATCGAATTTCTTATCGCGCCTTGCGCAAGGTAAAAATTCTCATTATGCAAGTCAAACAACTTAAGTGAAAGAAGGGATTTTTGGAGCTGCAGTGCAGGGTAGAAATTCCCATCAAAGTTGACTTCCTATTTTTGGAAATTACCCTTGCTAAAAAATGCGACCCACCTTTCATCATGCTTCATCATGGCTGGGACACTCTTTATCTGAGCTCCTTTTCTTTTAATTTTGCCGGAATCCTTGTAATTGGATCAATTTGTGCAAATCTGGAAATTTCTTCTGATTTGGAAGATATATTCAATGTATTTGACAT
The DNA here is from genome assembly GCA_018340775.1 of Taxus wallichiana var. yunnanensis. Classification (NCBI taxonomy): domain Eukaryota; kingdom Viridiplantae; phylum Streptophyta; class Pinopsida; order Cupressales; family Taxaceae; genus Taxus; species Taxus wallichiana. The sequence continues at coordinate 82,204,270 of CM031234.1, forward strand.
TGATTTGAACTTCCTTTTACTAATATGAACACCTGTGATGAATACCTGCAATTAATTCAAACAAAGATGGAGTCCATGGCATGAATACTTGATTTTTATCACCAAAATCTGCATATAAAGCCTGTTGCCCTAAAATTTGAGACTTTGTTTGCATGCAAAGCAAGCAAAAATATTATTTAATTCACCTAGGCACTTATACCAACATGCAGACAATCAGAATAACAAAAATCATGGCTATTCCAACCCAATGTACCAAAACTGGAAGCTTCCCGGCAATGGAAAACACTCTTTAATGCAAAATCCTCCTTCCCTTGGCGCCAAAACCTGTCTCGGGCTGCAAACTTCATCAAAAAGAATTAATTGCTTCTCCCTTATGGCATCCCATGCTTATATAGCCATCTGCATGTTATTTTTAATAATTGCCCTTTCCTATTTCTGGCAATTTAATTAATTAAAAGTCATGCCTCTTCATCCAATTTGGGCGCCCAATTTTGCATGCTTCTGATTGTTTTTTAATGAATTTATTTTATTTATTTTTAGCATGCATCCTTGACTTCTCTTTAGCTCATCCACTTGCATTGACTTTCCTCCTATTTATGGCACCAAACTTAGCTAGGAATACCATTAATAAATAACATTAATTACATGCATTAATGCCAAGGTGGGTCACACTTTTTGGCAAGGGTATTTGTTAAAAATAGAAAGTCAAAGTGATGGGAATTTCCAACCTGCATTGCAGCTCCAAAAATCCCATCTTTCACTTAAGTGATTTGACTTTCATAATGGGAATTTTCACCCTGCATTGCAGGTAAGAAATTCCCACTTGCCTGCCATTGCCAAAATTCTCATTAGCAGCTTAAACCCTTCCTTCCAAAAAGTGTGACTTGCATGGAAAATAGCCTTCTTCTCAAAAATGCGACTTGCATGGGTGAATAAACTTCTTTGATGGGAAAATTTACCTGCTAGGCAGGCAAGAAATTCTCGCCGGTGCTTTAAGTGATTTTTCTTTATAATGAGAATTTTCACCTGCGTTGCAAGTAAGAAATTCCCACCTTCCAGCCTCCTCTGAAATTCCCATTGCAACTTAAGTGACTTTGACTTGATGGGAAAAAGTAACCTGCTATGCAAGCAAGAAATTCCCACCTACCTGCCACTGCCAAAATTCCCATTAGCAGCTTAGATCTATTATCCCAAAAAGTGTGACTTGCCTAGGAGAGGCTTTTTCTGCTTAAATTCTTTTTTCTGGTGAGAAGTCAACATTCTGCAGTGATTAATTTATTTCTTTCTTTGAGGCCATGGATGACTTCCAGACGTTCCAGGTAATTAAACAAGCTATACAGTACAAAATGGATCAAGGGAATTTATACAGACAGACCACAGAGAAAACCGAAAACAAAAGCAAAAAGAAATAAATAAAAATGAAAAACATTGCCAGAAGTTGCAGACAATTGCTCTGAATTCATTCTTGGTGAAAACCCTATTGAGATGTGAGAATACGGCATGAAAAACTTCAACAGGGTTCAACTACAACACAATTCACATTAAACAGAACTTTATTTATTTAATAAATAATTAAATAAAATTCCCGCAGACAAAACGGCGGAGGGATAAAATGAGTTTTAGCATCTGGGTATTTGTCAAAATTGGCTCATATGATTCACGGGAATATCTTAACGTAATAAAGACAACTTTAGGCAATAAAAACACAAAAAGACCCGCTATTTTAAAAAGAACAAATTTTTTTAAAAGGGGTAGTCCTAGATTTCAGGGTGAAATCTAGGGACACCAATCATACAAAATAGATTTCAGCCTTATAGAATATGAGGAATTGAATGATGCAAACCAAACATAGAGAAACCCTTCGAATCAATGCAAAAGCCACTCTGAGCAATTCACCCCACTTGGAAAAGTTGAATTATTGGCTTGATAAGCAAAGAAATGATTGTTTTCACCTTTAAAAATTAGTGGAAGTCCATCCATGCAAGAATCAAACCATACATCCATTAAAACACCTACAAATTGCTCATGATGCAACTCACCTAGAGCTAGATAAAAATATATCAGCTCCAAATACCTTAAGATATTCAATTATACCAAATATCCTTCCTCAAGGGTTTTTATCCCTAAGGCAAGTTCCACCATCAAGGGTTTTCGTCCTTGATGAGAGAGATAAGAGTGGTCTGACCTTTACCAAAAAGAAATAATAAGATTTAACATGACATAATAATGGCCAAGCATCCTCCTTTTATAACATAAGGGGTGCTACATCATAACTTATGGCCAACCCTATAATATTAAAGTCTATTTCTAATTTGAGCATATATGATCACCAAACAACTAGTTAACTAAGTAATTTATTTCATCTATTGGAGCGCTACGCATCCAATAAGAATACATCATAAAATAGTGCAATATTTCCTAAAACTAATCCAAATATCTTTAGACAAATTTCCTCTAGCTCAAAATCCTTAGTCCCACGAGGAAGGAATGGGATAAGGTCCTTTGTATCGACTAGCTTGGAAAAGGGGGACATTACAGATTGCTTCAGGAGAGACATCCGTCACTCTTTTGGACCCCTTGCATGGCCCATTCCCTTGAATTTCTTTTGGAGGAAATAGGAAAAATTGATTTGATGACACCATTTGTAGAAAATGTCAGAAACATCAAAAAATATATTTATAATCACCCTTGGGTTCTCATCTTGATAAGAAATCACACCATGGGGAAAGAGGTTGTCTGGCGGTGTCACAAGGTTGGCAGCTAACTTCATGACATTGCAAAGTATTTATAGGTTGTTGACACCATTGAAGTAAATGCTTGTGAGTCAATATTCAAAGAAACTTGATGCGAGAGAGGAATGTAAAAACAATTTTTGACGATGCCCTTGAGGAGAGTTGCGAGATCATCAAAGTAATTTCAAACTTTAATTTAAATTTCAAGTTGATTCATTTATTTTCAATTTTTAACAATACTATTTAGTTTAATTGCAAGTTTGTAGCTTTTATTTCTTTGGTAGGTGTCAAATCCTTTGGTGAGGGTTTTATGTTTGGTGGATGGAGATCAATACAATCTTCATCTTCACACAAGAAAGGCAAAGGATACACTACGGGAGCCTATTGATTTGGATGAGATTGATCCCTATAGTAACTAGATTAAGCGGGAGAGGAAACCCCGTTGTTCACATACGATGAGATTGCTGATTTACTGGAAGCAAATTATGAAGGGTGTAGGTACAACAAAAAGTATGAGAGATTGGATTGGATGACATCATTGTAGATGATGTCGAACATGAGGCAGAGGAGTCACTGCCATCTAGTACTAGGGTGGAGCCATAGGCACAGCCTTCTAGGAGGAGCGAGGAGCCATAGGCTGAGTACAAGGAGAATAGTTACCATACTCTCCCATTTTTTTTTTTACTATAAGGGGAAGAAAAATTGTAAATTCTTGTAATTTGTAACTTGCATGGATATGCAATTTATGATGATGATTTTTAATGACAATCATCATAAATTCATAATAGTTATTAATTGGTTTTTGTGTTCACATGATGATGCAATTATGTACTCTATTTGAATTCAAATCTAATAGAAAACACTCCCCCAACATTTTACACACTCATTTGACAAATTTTGTAACTGTATTTTGTATAAAATTATGTTTTTATAAGAAATTTAAGTTGTCAAATTTTGCCAATAATTTCCCAAGTCATAAAATTTGGGTTGACCGAGTTCGAGTATGTGAACTATGTTATTGACTCTAATAGAGAAAAATAAATATTTTATGGACAAAAGAATTAAAATGTATTTTTCAATTCGCAAGACTTTATAGAGATAAAAGAAATGTTGACTATAGTGCACTATTCTTCACGACTCTAATCACAAAATTTGAAAAGTAACCTTTTACAAATTTTTATTGACCAGGGCAGTCCCTCGAATTGAACCCATAACCAATCAAAACAACTAGAGAAGCTCTTAACAATGTGAGATTCATGTTTTCATTTAATGACACAAGAAGAGTTTTTTTACTTCAATTTGCACATTCTCAAAGTACTTTTTGACCCTTTTTGAACTACCTAAGGAGCTTCCCCTCTTGTATGTCTTATTATACATTTTTTTCCTGTATGTGGCCATGGAAGCAACCCTCGTTATTTTTCTTTATAGTGTTTATTTTTTTGTCTCTAATGAAACCTATCTTTTATTCAATGCAGTTTATTCCTTTACTTTTCTTGAGATTCATAGAAGCTTACGAAAACACTTGTGTTCTTCATTAGTAATTCCCTTTTTTATACCTATCATGATATGTAGGAAAATCCCAAAAACAACTCGTAATATCTCCAAATCATCAAGTCTAACACCCTGCAAAGAGAAAATAAAAATTCAAAAGTTAATCTTCAGCATATGATAAAAATCCTAAGAGTGGTGACATGAAAATAGAATAAGATCTTACGATTCGAGGATTCTTAGGAAACAAGAGACTAGAAATAAAGAAAATATATTAATGTCCACAAATGACCAAAATTAGGGTCAATGCAACTTAATAAGTACATTCAATATTAAGAGAAAAGTACTAGGTAAATGGGGACCCTGCATTATAAGAAAGCAGCGAACCGCAAACCACTAAAACAAATACCAAACAAGGTATAAACCTATAATAATTAAACCTCAAAATCATAATAATTAGGTGCAAAGTCATGTGAGGGAAGGACTCCTCAAACAAACATAGATCTGGCAAAGACGAGAGTGTGAAATAAAAGTTGAGACACATATAAACAACAGTGTCTTACCCCTTCAAACCATTACTTTCATATCGTTGATAGATACTTTGATAGTAAACAGTTTACATACTCGTGATCAATCAAGAAACAAATCCTTAGAGATCATCTTCAAGTTTAACATTGAATGTTGATGTTTGTTAAACATAATGCCGAAATTTGAAGGGAAAGAAGGGGAAAAAATAATATAACACAAAATATCAAGGGAAAAATCAATTAACAAAATTAGAAAGTGTTACAAACTAGGAAGGATGGTCAACTTGGCCTTAAATGAAGAAAAGCACATTGAATGAAGCATAGAGCTCCTAGTACACAGCAAGAAAATGGACACCAATCTCTATCTTTTCCAAGAACAAAATAACCTCTCATATTGATCATTGACAAAATAGGTGTGGGTTCGGTCAAGAGCTGACCACATATACTAATCTTTAGCCCTAAAATTTCTTAAGTTTAGACAATTCTAGGTCACATTGCTTTCCCTTTACTCCATCTATACTTTCCATTTAGGGTTCACATGACCTAAGAACCACCCCCTTTCCATTTTCCCTCACTTGGATTGCTTTGGGATGAGTTCAGCACATGATGAATTCATGGAAAACATATTCATTTTGATTCTAATTGGTCCTCAAAAAGTTCAACTCTATAGACCACATCTCCTTTCCCTCTATGAGTTCCACAAATGAGTCATACAACTTCTCTTGATGATTGGAAACTCGTTGAATAAACCTCTTAGCTTCCCTTATAATCTATAAAAACTTTTTTCATTCTGACAAGTGCAGTCAATGTCAAACTCGTCACCCTTAAGGAGGCAACCCTCAAACGTTAGAATGGTATGTATACAGCTAGAGAATCCCACTTCCAAGATCAGGGAAAGTCTTGGCTTCCTATTACTTGTGAATTTGATTTTCTCTTGCATTCTTATTTCCTAGACATCCGAAACAATAACAAATATTTTTCCTCAAGGTCAACTAAGTCAAATGCAGCAGCAGCAGGTCTGATTTTTAGGCAGCTTTCTGTTTTGCTATAAAAATAAAATTCCTATCAAAATCCTACATTCATTCTTTTCCTAGTCTCCCAATTAGCCCAGAGGATTCTCACTAGGAGAGCATACACAAGAGATAATGTATAGTACATGGAGGGAGAGGATTATAATACATATCAATTTGTCAAAGGAAGAGCGTCACCACACAACACATAAAGAGGAGGTTCCTTTGGAATCCTAAAAGAGCATCACCAAGAAGCGCGTATAGAAACCAACAATGCAGAACTTCAATTTGTGAGCAAAATTTGAATAAATTTGAGCACATATACTCCAAAATGCGCAATAGATTTTCAACTCAATAGTTGAATGACCTTGTATTTGTGCATTGCAACCTACACCTCAAACGCGAAGAAGATTATAGGAGTTGATGAAGAATTTATCCTCCATCAAGCTAGATGAGTACAATCCACAATCGGAGCGGATCGTTGAGGATGAAGACTGTAATATCCCTTTAGGGGAAAAACTGAAAATTAAGGAAATTAGCTGAAACCCCAAAATAGGCAAGTCTAATTTTTATGACAGCAATTAATATAGAACTAGAAAACACTCTCAAACCCTAACAACCAGGAGAGAGAGAGAGAAATCCATCGTAAACACTCAAAAATTATGACAAGTGATTCCTAAGATTGCCCTTGATTTTAGAAGCCGAAAAATGTGATCAAATCATTAAACTCATAATTCTATAATTTACTATGGCACAAAAACAACTGAAACTTGAAAATTCAATAACTCATGGAATACAAGGAATCTCCACACAAATGAATACTCAAAATGACCATAAAAATACCAAAGATCAAATGAGACCAATATCGTAATTTTCCAACCATGGAAATCCTCTCAAAATTGATTCCGAAATATCAAAATGATTAGATGAATTTGAAAACCATTCCAAAAAATCACCAAAGTGGAGATTTTGGCTTTATAAAATACGTCGAATCGGAATATAAGATCAGATTTGTAATTTGTCCTAGAAGGCACTCAAACATCATCAAACCCTAGTCGGTCCAACTAGGAATGGCTCTAAAATGCATGCAAATATTTGTAGATGATGTCTTTGATCCTCCAAAACTCAAATCTTCCTAAAGGTCTTGAATAAGTTTTCACTTGAACCAAGGAAAGAGGGTTTTGTCCTCTAACCAGCCTCACTAGGAGAAGCCACACACTTGGGTTTTCGTCCAAGAGTGGAAGAACAAGGAGCAACAAGCCCACAATGTCCAAATAAAGAATATGAGCCAATCTAGATGATCCAAATGAGTCTTCTAACGTTCTTTTATAACCTCCTCTTGACACCAAAGCGTGGAATAGCAAGGCCGACCTCTTAAAGTATTCTTATAATTTTAATTGACTTTTAAAGTGCATAAAACCCAGCCGACTTGCAAAGGAAAACACATGTTAAAAGAAACATGAAAAGTTAGAAAAATAAATACAAAAGAAGCTCAATTTCCTTCTCCAATTCCTCTACTTCTTTTCCATGGAAAAGGGAATGGCAAGAAGTCTAAATCATGGTCTTAAAAGGGAAAAGGGGACATCACAAACCTTGAGTTTACAAAGGACCACGCATCGGTCGATTAGGCTAACTATGAGGCGAATCTTGTAGCGCTAGGGGGAGGAGGCGCAAGCCCATACAACTACAACTGAACAAAGAGTGGAGGGTGATCCTATCACTACTTCTATTGTGGGTAAAATGGCTGCAATTGTTTCCCTTCCGTACAACAAAGCATCACCAAGAAACACATATAGAGGAAGTTCCTTTGGAGTACTAATCTGGAATGATACATAGTGTAATATCCCCTTTTTGGATATTAATTAAAATTTACTAAACTACTTGTAAAGAAGCAAACTTAGAAGAGAAACCCTTCTAGGTTCACCCCAACTAACCCTATGTCAGCTTCAATACAACCCAAATGGAGTTGGAGTGAGTCAAAGTAAGGGTTTAGATGGACTTAACTAGTCGGAGAAAACACTTCTTTAACCATATTAATCGCAGCAGTAGTAAATAAATAAAAATGCACTGAAATCAGTTGAAAAACTTCAAAAATTAATATCTCATGCAATACTTGGAATTTTTGCATGAAACAAATTGCACAATGAAGTAGAAATTATGAGCTTTCAAATGATATATCAAACTGAATTTTCTGAACATGAAAACCCACTCAAATCTGCCCACAAAACTACAAAACCAGTCGCCCCAGGTTAGGGGAAAAATATTAGAAAACCCAAAATAACCAATTTCAGATCTGCAATAAATGATTTATGACAAAGCTCATAAACTATTAGAAAACCCTTCCAATGATTGCCAAAATTCCTCTACACAAATCAATTTACCACAAATAATTACCAGCATCATATGTAGGTTAAAAATGGTCAAATCATGGCCATATCAACTAGAAAAATATGCTTTGGAAAATATCAGATTTAAACTTGCTTCAAATACCACCAATTTGCACCACATATACCTCCCAAACAAGTCGACTTGATGCACAATAATCAGCAGTTAAAATCAGATTGCAATCTTCACACAAAGCTCACACAATAAGCTCATACACTCTAAAAATGGCGACTCACATAGGCAAGTAATTTTAAGCAAAACTCATCAATTCATAGCTCAAGAAGGAACACACACTTCACAATGGGTGGTGTTAATGAACACCTTTTGTTTTTTTATCACTAGTGGGCATTCATCCCTCTTCAAGCATGAAGATAAGTTATGATAACCGTTAAGAGGTGCCCCTCATTTACCGATGAGGCTCCCGTGTCAGATTTGTCAATTAAAGTATGCTAGTATCTATATGGGGTTTTACTTTAACTGTTCAGCTCATGAACCATAGTTGTACAGTTCTGCAGCAAGTAAGCAGCTGTTTAAAAAAGGAAATATTTATAGAAGAAGGGAATTATATAAACACAAAGAAGAAATGGGGAAGATGTGCATCCCAATCAATAGATAGCAGAGTTGATTGCATGCACATAGAAGAAACCAATAGATATAAACACAGAATTATAAGCAAAGGTAGCTCTAGATCTAGATCTAAAATAACACAGTTTATTCAAAGATCTAAGATAGAAAGCTAGAAACAAAATACACCGTGACACAAAGTTCTCCGGAAATCTGCTCCTGTATATTCCTTTGCTTCAAGTGGCTCTCAAGGGTTTCAGCACAAAGTCTGGAACACAAGGATGTTGCTTACAAATTCTGATCATTAACCCGGAGGTTCTTCTTCTACTTATAGAATGTAGAAGGGAAAGTACAAATGGGAAACTCAACTGAACTGAAACATAAACAAGTAAAGATGACATTTGGCAATCATCCTCCACTAACTTCTCCTTAAGTGACACATGTATCACTTAACTAATAGAATTGTTCCACATAACTTTAAGTAATGGTTTCAAAACCAATAACTTTAAAGTTTTACAATTTCATCCGGGAACGTGAAAAATAGAAGAAGTCACGCCAGCTGTAACATTTATGTCTTCTTTTTGTTCTGATACTGGATATACTTGTCGAACATGTAATTCAGCATCTTCCCATCTGTTTTAGCCACTGCTTCCTTTTCTGTCCTGAACTGCAGCAATCCTTCGTTCAACACCTTGATACACTCTTCCACATCCTCCAAGCTTGGCCCGAACCTCGCAATATCCGCCTGCAGTGCCACCAGTCTGCTAATGGAATTCATCGTGAAAGGTTTAGTAGCTCCATCAATTCTCTTTTGTACCATCAGAAGAGACCCTTCCAGGGAATTAGGCACTCTACTAGGAATGATCCGCACGTATGAAGTAACATTTCCGACCACTTCCTCCTCAGTGAAAGAAATGATCTGTCTGGTAAGGACGATGTCCTACTCTCAAGTGTCTGCATCCTCTTCAGCAAAACTCTATAGATCTCCAAACGGAAAGATACTGCAAACTCCAGTTGCTTCCCCTTCTCAACCGATGATGTCTGTCATAATCTGCTCCCATGACCAATACTTCTCCGTGACTTGTTGATTTCGGCCAAAGTACTCAGGTTACTCTCAACAACTGTGTTCATATCTACTATGCTCGTCACCAGTTGCTTCAGCTGATTTTTGCATCATTCATAACCTTCAGGCGGGCTAGCACCTCTCCAAGTTGTACAGAAGCTTGACGAATAATCAGATTCTTCCATTCGTCAATAGCTTTCACCTGATTACTTGCATCCTCCATCTCCTGCATAAGATGATCACTCACCTGCTCTGAAATGGGCTGAGTGGAAGGTTTAGCAACCTTGGCTATGATCTCGCACAACTGAGATACCTGCTTCTGAAGCTCGTCTTTCTCCGCCTTTTCTCTATCAAGCCTAAGGAATAGAGCATCTATCAATGTCTGTGTATCCTGCTTCAATCCTTCTGTGGTGGCTTGACCGATGGGTACTCTGGTTACTGTTACATCTTCTGCCGTGAGCTCATCTTCCTTCTTTCCTTCCGCCAGAACTGACATCTCAACGAACTTCGCCCGACTCCTCGATGATCAACCTTGAAGTTACCTTAGCAACTTTAGGTCTTCTGTCTTTTCTGCCTAGACTCTAGAGCAGCTGCAAGTCGTGTTCCTCCAAGTTCATTTCCACTCTAGCTTCTAGAACCAACTGCGAAGCCAACCATTTTGAGAAGTTACTTCTCGGAGAATGAGAAGTTGTTGAGTGCACTACTATCTCCCACTCTGTTTCCTCTCCATCAGAAACTGCTACAGTGTTATGGCTGCCATCTTCTGAATCATCCAAGGACAAAGCTCTTTCGAACTCTGCCATCTGCAGCTTCAACGTCTCTTCTGGAACAGGTGCTGAACGGAGTGGCTGAGGAGAGAAGATGAATGTCGCCGGATTCAGTGGAGGCATGGAAGTGTCTGTTGAGGTGCAACAGTCGGTGAAGTATTAGATCTTTGGAGAAGCTGAACTAAAGTCATGGCCGTGGAAGTGATCTTCTCCTTTGATTGAGATCTTCTGTGCACTTTCATCTTCTCGGACCTTCTGCTGCTTTCTCCTTCGTGCTTCCTCTTGAGGGAATCTCTTGTGCCGAAGTTGCCCGTGATTTGATTCATCAATGCTTCATCAAGGCAGTATCCCTTCATCAAGAAACCATTTGAAGTATTCACCAGAACAACGCCAGACCTTTCTTCAATCGTATGGCAGCCCCCTACGTTATCCTGAAGTACGGCTCTATCTCCTCCCATTTGATGGTAAGCGTCAAGTAACACATTCCCATCATCTTTAAGATCCACAGGTATCCGTGCTAGTCCAAAGTCGAACACTTGCCATGCTTGATAGCCTGCTGAAATCCTTCTTTCTAACCTCGTACTCACTTTTGCACTTCATCCAGAAATCCTCTAATGAAGGCACATGTGCATACTCCTGGGAGATCGTCTTCCTAGCTACTCCAAATGGATCGAAGTTCAGTCGTGCCGGAAAGAACTCTTGCTCATACTCGGATAACATTTCCGCTTCCAATCCTTGGGCCTTATGAATGCTCTGGCAGCTATAATGTCCCACAGTGATCGGGAAGAAGCCCGTAGACTTGTGCCATTTCGACTGAAGGTCGTGTATCTCCACAAGTTGTGCTTTCAGCTCCATGGTGATCAATCTATCATTCGGATATCTAGGCAACTTAACCGGTTCTCCAAAAAAGCCGTAACCACGAGGTATGTGAAATCTATGGCAAACGAATGGATAGATCGCGCAATTTGGATACTGACTTCCCACGCTTCCTTGCTCACCATGTTGGCCTTGGTCCTGTCTAACTCGCAAATGAATTCGTAGAAGAATCCATCGTTGACCACTTTGAAATCTTTCCTATATGCAGGTACAGTAAACTATGGGTAGCACTCGGAAATGGGATCCTTGGAAACAACACCACATCTGTCCGGACTTGGAGAAGATGCCTTGTGAAGTATTGCGCATATACCAAATAAAAAGTCATTTTGAAGGCGAAAGTACGCTTCACGTTCGAAGTTGCTCACCAATGTTGTCATTAATGATTTCCGACCGATTGATTATGGAATCAACCTTGTTGACTTGATGGTCCTAATGAAAGCATACATCCATGTACGAAAAGTGTGAGCGTTCACCTCGCCATTTATCCTGCGTAAGAATTTGGCAATATCATCTACCTCCTACACCAGATTGGACCGCGGAAGAGTTCTTGGGAACTTAGAAGGAGATCTGGCTTCTTCATGTATCTGTTGTTCATTATGTTCACGCAATCAACTCTATGCTTCTCCCACCTACTGCCGGCATCCTGAATGCTAATGGAAGTCACCACCTTTCGAGCCGGAATCTTCGCAATAATTGATGAACTCTGTGTCCAACTGAATTATTATTTTCCCCGTAGCATCTCGCACTGATCTGGATGAAGGATGGTAAGACCTAGCACACTCCATAACGAACTCTGGAAACTGGGCTATGTATGGAAAGGCTACAGCTCGAATAATTCCACTACTTTTAACTGCACGCATGAGTGAAGTCTTTCTTGCTCTGGATCTATCAATCAATTCGGAAAGAGGTTTCGAACCTAGATCTGTGTCTCTTATGTCTGCAAATTTGGAAGTGATGCATGACTCCGTTGTGCTTTCTTTTTCATCCCTCTTTGCCATGGCTTTGTCTATCTTTGTCTGAATAATTCTTTTTCTTCTTATTCGGCCGGAATTCTTCAAAACTGGTGCAAATCTAGATAATTCTTCAGATTCAAAGGATATATTCAATGTATTGGACATTGATTAAAGCTCATTTTCTTTTGTAAAGCACCTGTAACGAATTCCTGCAATTAATTCAGACAAAGATGGCAACCGAACATGAACAGTGGATTTTAATCATAAAAATCTGCATAATTCAAGCCTGCTGCCCCAAAAATTGATGTTTTATTTGCATGCAAAGCAAGCATGAATTTTACCAACTTCACCTGAGCACCTGTATCACTTATGCAAACAATTATCCAGACACAAATCAACTTCCTTCAACCTGTGCGCCAAAATTGGAAGCTTTTAGCATTAATTTCACCTTCTTTTGAGCAAAAATCCTCTTCAAATGGGGTGCACTTTTCCTCTGGGCTGCACTTCTTTACCTGTGAATTAATTAATTCATCCTTATGGCAGCCCCTGCTTATATAATCCTTGTGATTCTATAATTAATTAATGCCTTTGCTATTACTGGCAATTAATTAATTAATTAATAAGCTTCACTCTTCAAATGGGGCGCCTATTTTGTGCATGCTTATGGCTGCCATTAAATAAATTAAATTTATTTAATTTTAGACTTCTGCTTCCAGTTAACTCAAGCCTCACAGTATGCTTTGACCTTAGCCACTAAAAATAGGAATTAATTTAATCATTTAATACTTTAAAAAGTATTATTTCTCTCCCAAAAGGGGTGCACTTTTTGACATAAAGGGGCTGCATTAAATAAATACTATTTATTTAATTTTAGAACAGTCTATTTTCAACCACCTTTTGTCCTTTAACCTCTGTTGACTTTTCCACAAGCCTGGGCGCCAAAATTGGGTGAATAATTAATTAAATTAATCAATTTAAAGGTTGTCTTTACTTCTCCAAAGGGGGTGCACTTTTTGGCATAAAGAATTATATTTTTAAGAAGCACATGACAATGAGATTATTTACCCTGCAAGGCAGCCCTAAAATTCCATGATTCACTTAAGTCACTTGATTTTCATAATGGGATTATTTACCTGCAGGCAAGCAATAAAATCCCATGATTCACTTAAGTGATTTTTCTTTTATTCCACAATGGGAATTTTTACCCTGCAAGGCAAGTAAGAAATTCCCGCCTGTCTTGTTGCCTCTAATTTTCCCATTGTCACTTAAGTGGTGTTGCTTCCATGGGAAAAAGTACCTGCTTGGGTAGGTACAAAATTCCCACCTGCCTCGCTGCTTCTAATTTTCCCATGATCCACTTCAATTCTTCTTTTTCCAAAATGCGGCCAGCCCGTAAGAGAGCTTTTGGTGCATAACTTCATTTTTTCCCAATGAACCAGACCTCCGATGGTGACTTCCTTCTGGCATAACATGCGTATATGATCTCCAGCTACTCCAGGCCAAGAATCAGGCCAAACCGGCAAAGGAATTGATCCAGAGAAATATCACGAGAAAATGAAACGGAAAACACGAAAACATAAAAAGTTGCCAAAAGTCACAAATAAAGTCCGAATGCATTTCGTTAAAAACCATATTGGTATATGGGAATAACAATATGTATGATCACAACAGAGTTAAATCGAGTGCAAATTGCCTCAAACGGGGCTCAAAATAATTAAATACAAATTTCCCGCAGACAAATCCCAACGACAGAATATAACAATTTTGGGCATCTGGGTATTTGGCGAAAATGGCTAATATGGCTCTTTGGGAATATCTTGATGCAATACAAGAACTTTCTGGCAATAAAAACACAAAACAACCCATTATTTTAAAAGTACGAAATTTTTTTAGATAGGGTAGTCACAGATTTCAGGATGAAATCTAGGGACACCAATTCCGTAAAGCGAAACACCTTCATAAGGCACCGGTGTGGCATGCACTAATGCATATACCGCCATTTGGAAGCTGAAAATTCTTCAATATGTTGCTTGTGACTATAGTTTCTTTCATTATATTTGTTTCTTTTATTTCTCCTTGTCTATTTTCATTCTTCCCTTCTGGGATACCTACGTGAGTTTTGGAGGAAGGAAAGATTCAACTTGTTGGAGCTGGAAGAGTAAGAGGATTCTGGGTTTACTTCAAGCATGAATATCTTCTCCCTTCTCTGCTGCATTATTTGTAAAAATGAGGAAATACACATTCTGTTTTAATGGCAATCAAAGGAATTTGTGGACAACTTTTGATTTAATTACTTGGAGATGAAATTTGAAAAGGAAATTGATGGATTTTGTATTCTCTTAAGTTTTCTTTGTGTGGTTTTAGCTAAACCCAGAAAAAAAAAAATGCAAATGGGGTTTTGGGTTTTGATCTGCAAAAATAAAAATAGAATGAAAGTTAAAATTCCTTCTCTACATTAAAATAAATTGTACCCAAAAAGAAAAGAGTTGGGTTTTTCCTGTACTTAAAAGAAGGAAAACATTTTTGTGAATTTGTGTGTTTCAAATCGATTTGTGCTTGTGGGTTTTCATTTTTGTTAACAGAAATTTGATTGTGTTTCTGTAAAAGAATCGATTTGATACCCAAATCGATTTGGGTATACAAATCAATTTGCATAAATGAATTGATTTGGGTAACCAAATCGATATGGATATGTAACTGGTTGGGGTTTTGTATTTTTTTCCTTCTTGGCTGTTATATGCAGGTCTGATTTTTAATTTATTGAGATCTTTTGAATGAAAATTTGTGGATGTCAAAGCTCTTGCATGGGGCTGCATTTTCCAGAAATTTTTATTATGGGCATCTAAATCGGTTCATGTATAAATGAGGGTGTGTTGTTATGTGTGAATAACTACAAAAAAATGGCATTTAGCCTATAACTTCCAGCCTGGCAATATGACTTGGATTCTTGCATGGTTGTGAAAAAGAAATTGCTTGTCTTGGTAAGGGCATGAAAGCCGGACAACTTGACCGAGTTGTACCAAGGAGTAATTGGTGGCATGATTGGGTTTAATATAATGATATTGAATGAAAGAAATTATTAGCTGTTCTTTTACTAGAAAGAGTATGTTTAAATGATGTAATCGTGGTGTTTTTACATTGTTTAGTTAGGCTGTTCATATATATAAGAAAAATGTGTTTTGATTGTTTGGAAAGCAATATATCGTACGTTTTATAGAGCTGCCAATTAACTGGAAATAATATGACTTATTTCTCTTGTTAATAATGTTCTTTGACATTTTATAGAGCTGCTCATTGACAAAAATATTATGTTTTATTTTCTTTGTTAATGATGTTCTTGGATGATATGATGAGCTGCTCATTACCTAGAGAGAATATGTTTAATTGGTATTTGGAAAGGTTGATTTCGGACAGTTTTGTTAAGTTGCTCATTGATTGGAAGGTAAGTAAAATAATATTTAAATTTGTACCATGTAAAGCATGATTTGCTTGTGGTTATAATCTGAATTCGGATATTGATTGATTACTTTTTTTTGTGATGGTAACTTATTAAAAATAAGAAGAAAAAATGTACTCTTCTTAATCATATTGTTCCTACGATTTATGTAAAATTTTAAATGCCAAATATTTATTGTTTGAAGCATGTGTAATATCCCCTTGTGGGATATTAATAATATATTATTATTTACTTGCAAAAACAAACAACTTAGAAGATAAACCCTTCTAGGGTTACCTCAACTAACCCTAGTGTCAACTACAATACAACCCAAATGGGGTTGGAGTGAGCCAAGGTGAGGGTTTAGATGGGCAATCCAAATCGGTATTTATACTCTTTTTCAAATATACTTTTCCGTAAGTAAAATAATAAATTAAACTGTGAAAATCAATCAAAACTTTGAAAATCCATAACTTCAAAAATATTAACTCCTTTGATATGAAATCTGTAAATCAAATTAAATTGCAAAAACAAGGCGGAGCTTGCTGTGATTTTATTAATATAAAATGAAGCATTACAATCAAAAGAGAGAGCTGCAATATTTATAGATATTGGACAGCTTCTATCTCTTCCACAATACATGGAACAAATCTCCTAAACAAAGCAAATATTCAATAATAGCATATTGCCCCTAAAAAGCTTCTACAGGAAATCATCCGAGAACAATATTCTAACTAAAGAACATCCTCCACAATCTAAGGGATGATAACAACACACTAACAACTAAGCTAACTAAAGTAATTAAATAATTACTTTATTATAATTACACATTAATCCACATATGGTGAATTAAGTGTTAGATTATTTCTAACATGATATGAAACCAAGTGCGGTGGAAAGGGAAAATTATGAGCTTCAATCCAAAATAAAAATCAGACCTTTTCACACACTTGAAACCCCTCAAAACAGCTCCCAAAATCCCAAACCCAGTCTAGGGTTAGGGTAAAATCTACAATACAATTTCTGCACTTTTCTCTCACTTAAGAGTCAATAAAATGCAATTCCAGATCTGCAATTAATAAATCCAAACAACAAATTTATAAATACTTGAAAAATCACTCCAAAATACTCTTAGCACATGCCCAAACAAGTTGAATTCATTCGATAAAAACCAACAAAGATGTAATAAAAGATATTCATCATAAATCACACTTCAAACCCTCAAAGCAAGCTTATATCATCTCCAAAAAATGGCGCCTTGTATATATAATGAGAAATGATTGCAAAACTTAGTACTTCAAGCTTTCATGGGTACACACACTTCACAAATGGTGGTGTTAATAAACACATTTTATTTTGATCATAAGTGGACGTACATCCTTTCTCCAAGCATGAAGATAAGTTTTATAAACCGTCAACATGCCAAAAAAGGAGTAGCCACATCTTCTTTTATAACTTTTGTTTGCACATCCTCCAAAGTTCTTCTCCATCTTTGGCGCCATCATCTAGAAGGAAATCTCATTTAAAAATGTGCCTGAAAGTCACCAATAACAAATATTAAATGCATAGAGATATTAAAAAGATGCTCTTATGGGTCGACCCATGCTTAGGAATAATCACTTTATTTCAAATATTTAATTATTACATGCTCCCAGGAAAATGCGACTTGCCTAGTCACTTGTTTTATCTTTAAAAATATTTATTTATTTTCTCAAGGTGAAGTCGAACTTCCCCTTTTTAATTCGATTTGCACAATTTATAAAATTTCATTTTAAAATTACATGTGCAAATCGACTTTATTTTCTTTTTTAATTTTTTATAAAAAAGGGGGACATTACAGTCCTCCCTTCCCAAAATTGCTTGCCCTCAAGCAATTGCATACATGGCTGGTCCATTTCTTCTCCCATCCCATGGGGCCTTCTAGATAGTGCATCTGCAGCTACATTATTCTTCCCCTTCACATACTCGATGTCAAAATCGAAAGCCTGCACTTTACTTACCCATTTCTGTTGCCTGTCATTTAGTTCTCTTTGGTTAAGAAAAAACCGCAAGCTATTATGATCAGATTTAATGACAAACTTCCCACATACCAAATATTGTCTAAATTTACTCAAAGCATGCATGATTGCCAACATTTCTTTATCATACACACTATATCCTTTTTCATGCTCTTTTAATTTCCTGCTCTCAAAAACAATGGGATGTCTTTCTTGCATTAGGACAGCCCCTATTCCCTCACCCGAAGCATCACATTCTACCACAAAAGGTTTAGAAAAATATGGAATTGCAAGAACTGGACAAGAGCACATTACCTCCTTTAAGTTTTCAAATGCTTCTTGGGCTGACTTGGACCATTTAAAGGCTCCTTTCTTAGTTAAATCTGTCAAAGGAGCTGCAAATCGTGAGAACCCTTTAACAAATCTCCTATAATAACTACATAGACCACAAAACCCTCTTAGTTGTGTGAGAGATGTGGGGGTAGGCCATTCCATAATCGCTGCAATTTTCTGTTTGTCAACCTGCACACCATTAGCACCAATAACATGCCCCAAATAACCAATTTCTCTTAAACCAAACTCACATTTAGATTTCTTTGCAAAGAAAGAATGTTGTTCCAAGGTGGATAAAACCAGATCCAAATGTGTCAAATGTTCTTCCCAAGTTTTGCTATACACAAGGATGTCATCAAAGAACACTAGCACAAACTTTCTTAGATATTGGTTAAATACATGATTCATGCAAGATTGGAAAGTGGCCGGTGCATTAGTTAGTCCAAAAGGCATAACCAAAAATTCAAAATGCCCAAAATGACATCTAAAAGTTGTTTTGTGCACATCTTCTTCTCTTACCTTTATCTGATGGTAACCGGATTTGAGATCTATTTTTGAAAAGAAAGAAGCACCATGCAATTCATCAAGTAATTCATCAATTCTAGGAATGGGGTACCTATTTTTGATAGTCCTTTTATTCAACATTCTATAATCAATGCACATCCTCATAGTACCATCTTTCTTTTTTACCAAAACAACAGAAGATGCGAATGGGCTAGAACTAGGCCTTATATGTCCCATCTCAAGAAGCTCCCTAATAGTCTTTTCAATTTCTTCCTTATAAACTCTAGGATGGCGGTAAGGAGTGATCATAATGGGCTTAGTATCCTTTTCCAACTCTATAATATGCTCAAACCCTCTATGGGGAGGCAACCCATGTGGTAAATCATCAAAAACATGAACATGCTTTTCTAAAAGAACTTGTAACTCACCTTCTAATGACTGTTGTTCTGATTTTTCTGATTTTACTGTGATATAACAGCCAGCTGCCCACTCAATTTGACCCCTTCTAAAAGCCCTTTCCATCCTCTTCATGGATACCTCTTGTGGTGCACCATTTGCCATGCCTTTTAGGATGATTTCCTTGTCATCTTTAGTGAATTTTAGCTCCATTGTTTTGTAGTTTTGTGTGAAATCACCTAAAGAATGCAACCATTGAACACCCAACACAAGATCAATATCCCCAATATCAACAACATAAAAATCATCGATTACCTTGTGCTTCCCAAGTATGAGGGGAAGTTGTGCAATCTTTGTAGAACATGGAAGAGTAGTCCCATCCGCAATGGTTACTTTAAAAGCCTTGCAATTTGTGGTTTCCAAACCCATTTTTCTTACTAGACTTCCATCAATGAAATTGTGGGTGGCCCCACTGTCAACCAAGGTAATCACTCTTTGCCCTTGGATGGTTCCCTTCACCCTGAATGCATGATACTTAGGCACACCTGAAAGAGAAGCAAGGGCACTTTCCATTTCCTCATTCTCTTGCACATGCTCAATCATTTCTTCATTAGTATCATGGTTAGCATTATCAAAATCAAGTTCAAAATCTGAATCAATAATTTCAATGTAGTGGATTTGACCTTTACCTTTACAATTGTGACCTCTTACCCATGGAGTTTTGCAGTCAAAACATAGTCCCTTTCTTCTTAGCTCGTCCCTTTCCTCTTTTTGTGAATTGTTTTGAGGCTGATTTCGATAGGGCTGATTGACCCTTCTTGGGGCTTCTCTTGACGGCCCTAGGGGCTGCCCTCCTTGCATTTTAAGGGGCTGCTGTAAATCAGACCTTGGCTGTCCTCTGAATTCACTCTTGGGCAGCGTTTGTGAGGTATTAGAATGCTGTCCTTTAGGCACATAAGCCCCTCTATAAGCTGCACATTCTAAATCAAGAGCCTTAGTAATACAATCTTGCAAAGTCATAGGGTTAAAAGCTCTTACCAAACCTTTTAGAGGCTCTATCAATCCCTCCGTAAAGAGGACAACCAACCTCTTTTCATTATGTAATGTCCCCCTTTTTAGAGACATTACTACCTAATCGATTCACTCTTTTTATTAAGCATTTTAACCCCTTGGTGTGTCTAGCGCAACAAGTGGGAAGTTCTAGGTAGTTTAGAATGTGCACATAGGATAGGAATTTCTTAATATTAAATTAAGAAATTAAATAAAGTGCACATGTAGTGGTTTATTAAATACTTTTTATTTAGAGGGAAAACATTAAATGTTTAAAACATTGGCATTTGCACCTCTTATTCTATAAGAAGGGGTCGCATTTCCTTGGATGAGCATGTTGATTGATCATTTGATTTCACTCCATGCTTGGAGTATTGGGATGTATGCCCTAGTTCTTGCATTGTGCTCTCTCATTTGGATCCATTATTGAAGAATATTGAAGATTCCATTGTTCTCTCTATTGTGCTCCTTTTGAAGTGTGTGTTATGCATTGTTTCTCCATTATAGGATTGGCGACTTGGTTCACGATTCCCTCTTGCTTTTACTAGAGCTAAAGCGACTTGCATGGGAGGTTGTTTGGCATGTTTTAGAGTCTTTTGAGCTAGATCTGCAATCTGATCTGATTTAGCATAATTTTGTGAGTATGTGTGACCATATTTGAGGGTTTTAAGAGTAATACAAGTGCTGGAATTAATTTATGTGCAAACAACAATTTATTTTGCCCTAGGCGACTTGTTATTTTGACTATTTTGGGAGTTTAGCTACTGTTGTTCTAATTTGGTTTGGTTCATCTTGTTCCTTGTATTTTTCCGAGTCCAGCATTATCTCATTTGCCCAAATCGGAGTAGTTTGGAGGAAGATATGAATTTTTAAAGATTGCAGCAGACTGGGGTTTGATTAATAATTGTTTTCAGCTGTGTATAATCAGATTTAGAAATCTGATTTGTCTATAAATTATTTTTGAGCAAAGGGAGTGATTTTTGGAGTGTTTGGAAGCTTGTGGAAAGGCTGAAATATTTTTATTGATTTTATTCTAACCCTAGCGACTGGGTTTGGGATTTTGAGGGCTGTTTTTGAAGGGTTACAGTGGTTCAAAAATCCAGATTGGTAGCTCGTTGGAAAGCCCTTGATTTATAGAAAATTCTGCATTTTATTTGAGGACAAAATATAGAATATTGAGCAAGTTATGAATTTTCTAAGTTTCAGCTGTTATGGTGCATTTTTAATTAATTCACTGCTGCAATTAATTTCAGATTTGAAGTGATTAATTTCCTAACTGGTTCTCCCATCTAATCCACCACCTTGGCTCACTCCAACCCCTTTTTGGGTTGTATTGAAGCTAACATTAGATTATTTGAGGTCAAACTAGGAGGGTTTAGTCCTTCTAGAGTCGATTCAGCGAATTAATTTGCATATTTGGATAATACCCCAAAAGGGGATATTACAGTGGTATCAGAGCTTCCTTTCTCTATTCGTGTGGGTCATTTGTGAATGCAGGATTTGTATTTTCATATTTGTATGCAGAGATAAGAGGCTGAGTGGAACCATGGAGTTAATGAGTGAAGGTGGTTTGAAAGAAAGGATCATCAGGGTTGGGAAGAAGCTTAAGCATCCGCATCATTCCGAGGATGCCTTGCTTAAGGACTTGGAGGAAACAACAAATTGTTTGGCTATAATCGAACAATCAGATAAGTATATGATTCACCATTGATGTTTTAGTTGATTAAGCCTAAGATCTTTTGGCATGAAGATGTGAGAGTGAAAATTATGGTTGTTACTTGCATTGCTAAAGTCACAAGGGTCACAACCCTAATCTGCCCTATAGTGATGATATCATGAGAGACATTTTCGAACACATGGTCGGAAGTTTTCAAGGCCTTTGGAACGTCACAAGCCCTTATTACAGCAAGAGGGTAAAAATTCTGGAAACTATGGCAAAGGTAAGATCTTGTGTATTGATGTTAGATCTTGGTTGTAATGATCTCATCCTTCATATGTTCGAGGTATTCTTTGGGGTCATACAGGATAATTGTTCAAAAAAGGTAATGGTTGCAATACAAAGTATCATGTCTACAGTGATAAATGAATATGATGATGTTCCTCAAGATTTGTTAAAGGTGCTTAAGGAAGAATTGAGACAGGAGGCATCATGCATTTCTCACACCTTGGCAAAAGGTGTCATGAATCAAATCAAGACGAAGACATATATGGCAGCCAAGTCTTCAGAAAAGGATATGGGAATGGATCCTCTAGGTATGAGTTCTTTGATGCATAATAATGAGCTTTTTGTATCTAATACTTGCACCAAATGTGAAGGCACAGAAAAATCAGATACTAAGGTAATGGATTATTCAAGAATCTGATTTGGCTAATGAGGATGATGAAGTTGTTGATGAACATGGGAAGCTCGGGAGTGCTTTGAAGAAAGATGTGTCTAGTCTTGTTGACTCTCTTGTTTCTTCTCACCAATGGGAAAAGCAATATTCAGCCATTCACTTTGGGGAGCTCAAGGCACAAGTGGTAATCATGAAGGCCTTCCGAAATAAGGGAATTACATGGACCACATATTACATGGTAAGAAACTCACTTTCAGTTTTGATACAACAGTTATATCTTGGCAAATTTCAACTCTTGTGGATTGAGCATGGTTCAAATTTCAATCATGATAGGGTTTTTACCTGGGTGATGTCATCCCTCAAAGGTATGAAGTCATTCTTCACAGTCTTGAGGCCCATTTAGAGTCATTTCATGCACTTCATCTTGTTGTGAAATTTGTACATGGACTGTCACTTGGACATTTGATTCTTGTGTTGTCAAAGGAAAATGGGGTAAAAGAAATATGTGGGATGGATCTTGTTGACATTGCTTGCATGGCTACAAATTTTGGGGCTTCTACAAAGAGTTTGAAGGAGAATAAGGGCCATGGTATAAGGTCTTCACATGATCCATATTCTATGATTCTTATGGCAGCTAAGGAAGAAGAACAAGGGGCAGCCAAGCATGGGAGAAGTAACCTTCTAAATGACTTGGTAAGTGATAACGTAAAACTCAATCATGTGTTACCTATCATTTTACATGTAAATGAGATTGGGAGATGGCATAAGGATACGAGACATGGATTCTATCATCATGAGGGGTATGTCATTTCTTCACATGAATGTTTTGATGTCTTGCACATTGGGATCAAATCTTCTACTTTCCCTATGCCATGATAATTTACAACTTCTAGCTTTTGAAGGAAGTATTGGGAGCATAGAGTTTATCTTGGAATATAAACAAGGGAGATGTCATCTTGCTGGCCCAAGCAAGAAAAAACAGGTGCACATTGAGTACTTGCTAGAAAATAACAAAAAAATTGAATATGTATTGTTGGAGTTGTTTCCCATGCAAGATGGGATTGTTGTAACCCATATTTTCAGTTTGATAGTTTCTAAAATTGTTGCCCAACACACAGGAATTGATATTGAGATGATGACATGGAAGACTAACTGTTGCCCCATCATTTTGGTATCTAACATCGTCATGATCAGCCCCTTAATTTCTTTTACAGTTCATATTTTTGATGTTCATGTGATGATGTGTTTATGGGTGTTTGTTTGTAATTCATGCATGATTGATTGGGAAGGGCCAAGTCTGATTTTTGATGATAAATGGCATGACTACAACAGAGTATGGGACTACATAGTAGTTTGTGGGGGCAACCCATGCATGGAAGAAAGTTGGGCACCATCCAAGCCATGGAGATACCAAAAAAAAGCAAGAAGTGTTTTTAACACTAGTTTTTCTAACACATTTGTTTCATGTGCAGGAATAAAGATGCGTGAGAAGTAGTTGTTGTCCTTCACTTTTCACGAAGGCATCATTGAATGGGTAACGAGGGAGCTTAGCCAAGCTCATTCTACCCTTGGCCCCACACTTTATGATGAAGACACTACCACTTGGAGCTACTACTATGGAGTTGATCACATGCATACTTAGATTGTCACGAGGGAAGCGAACAGGTTCTTCCCCATGCTTGAGCATTTGACCGGCACCGGTTCGAGACTTTGGAGGCACCACCTCACATCTCCTTCTTGGTACATGACACATGGAGATATGAGAATGTTATTGCTTGAGGGAGAACAATCTTTGAGAGGCAAGGACTGTAATGTCCCCCTTTTTAGAGACATTACTACCTAAACGATTCACTCTTTTTATTAAGCATTGTAACCCCTTGGTATGTCTAGCGCAACAAATGGGAAGTTCTAGGTAGTTTAAAATGTGCACATAGGACAGGAATTTCTTAATATTAAATTAAGAAATTAAATAAAGTGCACATGTAGTGGTTTATTAAATACTTTTTATTTAGAGGGAAAACATTGGCATTTAAACCTCTTATTCTAAAAGAAGGGGTCGCATTTCCTTGGATGAGCATGTTAATTGATCATTTGATTTCACTCCATGCTTGGAGTATTGGGATGTATGCCCTAGTTCTTGCATTGTGCTCTCTCATTTGGATCCATTATTGAAGAATATTGAAGATTCCATTGTTCTCCCTATTGTGCTCCTTTCGAAGTGTGTGTTATTCATCATTTCTCCATTATAGGATTGGCGAATTGGTTCACGATTCCCTCTTGCTTTTACTAGAGCTAAAGCGACTTGCATGGGAGGTTGTTTGGCATGTTTTAGAGTCTTTTGAGCTAGATCTGCAATCTGATCTGATTTAGCATAATTTTGTGAGTATGTGTGACCATATTTGAGGGTTTTAAGAGTAATACAAGTGCTGGAATTAATTTATGTGCAAACAGCAATTTATTTTGCCCTAGGCGACTTGCTATTTTGACTATTTTGGGAGTTTAGCTATTGTTGTTCTAATTTGGTTTGGTTCATCTTGTTCCTTGTATTTTTCCGAGTCCGGGCATATCTCATTTGCCCAAATCAGAGTAGTTTGGAGGAAGATATGAATTTTTAAAGATTGCAGCAGACTGGGGTTTGATTAATAATTGTTTTCAGCTGTGTATAATCAGATTTAGAAATCTGATTTGTCTATAAATTATTTCTGAGCAAAGGGAGTGATTTTTGGAGTGTTTGGAAGCTTGTGGAAAGGCTGAAATATTTTTATTGATTTTATTCTAACCCTAGCGACTGGGTTTGGGATTTTGAGGGCTGTTTTTGAAGGGTTACAGTGGTTCAAAAATCCAAATTGGTAGCTCGTTGGAAAGCCCTTGATTTATAGAAAATTCTGCATTTTATTTGAGGACAAAATATGGAATATTGAGCAAGTTATGAATTTTCTAAGTTTCAGCTGTTATGGTGCATTTTTAATTAATTCACTGCTGCAATTAATTTCAGATTTGAAATGATTAATTTCCTAACTGGTTCTCTCATCTAATCCACCACCTTGGCTCACTCCAACCCTTTTTGGGTTGTATTGAAGCTAACATTGGATTATTTGAGGTCAAACTAGGAGGGTTTAGTCCTTCTAGAGTCGATTCAGCGAATTAATTTGCATATTTGGATAATATCCCAAAAGGGGATATTACACACTAACTTTGGAGACCATAACTGCAATTCTTTGGAAGTCTGTAACATACTCATCAACATTTCCCACTTGTTTGAGTTGAGCCAATTCTCTAAAATGAAGTTCCGGGTCCTTCCTTTCAAACCTCTCCATGATCCTTTGGCTAAATTCTTCCATTGTGTGAATCAAGTCATGACCTTGGGTGTGCATACCATGGAACCACCACTCATGTGCCATGCCTTCCAAATGGAGGGTAACAAATTTGAGGGCCTCTTCTTCTTGCATGGGATTGAGGGAGAAGTAAGTCTCCATCTTTTGCAACCAAGCTCTTATCGTAATCGTATTAGAACCATCAAAGTTGGGGAGTGAAACCTTTCCCAATCTTTGTTGAAGATTCTTATGTGGTTGCTTGTGGAGCCTTTTTGACTTCTTGCCCAACTTGAGGGCACAAAAATCATCAAATCCCAACATATCTCTTGTGGCTTGGCTCAAAGAACCGTACTCCAACCTTTGAGCATCTATGAGTTCGACTAAGGTGGGTTCTTCTTCTTCCTCTCTCTCTAATGGTCTCTTTAGGTAAGAAGACATCTTTAAAAACTTAGAAGTAGAGCCTCCTTTATGTGAGCTCCCTTCGTTGGAGCTGACATATTTATCTTTACCCATAGCCTCTCTGATGAGTTGGGGCATTAGCTCACTCATGGATCTTTGTAGTTCTTGCCCACATCCTTGCATTAGTTCATGCAAGAATTTTACTTGATCCGATGTGAATGCTCCTTCATCCATGTTTCCCTTATCTCTCCTTTTATAAAACAACCACTTCTTATCACCCTGCATGCACAAATCACCCACATGAAAAGAGGAAAGAAGCTCTGATACCACTGTAATATCCCCTTGTGGGATATTAATAATATATTATTATTTACTTGCAAAAACAAACAACTTAGAAGATAAATCCTTCTAGGGTTACCTCAACTAACCCTAGTGTCAACTACAATGCAACCCAAATAGGGTTGAAGTGAGCCAATGTGAGGGTTTAGATGGGCAATCCAAATCGAAGATTTATACTATTTTTTCCAATATACTTTTGCAGAAATAAAATAATAAATTAAACTGTTAAAAATCAATCAAAACTTTGAAAATCCATAACTTCAAAAATATTAACTCCTTTGATATGAAACCAAGTGCAGCGGAAAGGGAAAATTATGAGCTTCAATCCAAAATAAAAATAATATCTTTTCACACACTTGAAACCCCTCAAAACAGCTCCCAAAATCTCAAACCCAGTCACTAGGGTTAGGGTAAAATCTGCAATACAATTTATGCATTTTTCTCTCACTTAAGAGTCAATAAAATGCAGTTCCAAATCTGCAATTAATAAATCCAAACAACAGATTTATAAATCTGAAAAATCACTCCAAAATGCTCTTATCTTAGCACATGCCCAAACAAGTTGAAGGATGCACTTGTGAGTTGCTTCGAGTTTTCTCTGTAATATCCCCTTCCCAATAGAAGACCTTTGACCTATTTTTTCAACCCGAGGGCCAAAGAAAAAATATAAGGGTGACTTAAGTTTTATTAATTTTATTATATTGTGCAAAAAATTAAAATATAATAACACATATAATAAATTAATAAACTTAACATTAAAATAGAACCTAGAAAAGTGCATAAAAAGAAAAGCACTTATTTAATTTGTATTTTCTAGGGAAAATGGTGACTTGCCTTGGGGGAATAATGGGAACTTAGAAAGGATAAAACATTTCTATTTTGTATTCCCTCTAGGGAAAAAGTGACCAGCCTTGGGAGAGAAGAAAATAATTATTAAATGCCTTTTGTATTCTCCCTAAGAGAAATGGCGACTTGTCCTAGGAAGGGAAAATGGAGGGTAGAAAATGCATAGAAAGAATCATGAATGTTGATTGGAGGAGAAAAAGGTTGTTTTGGGTCTCTTCTTCCTTTATAAGGAGAAGTCAACTTGAGGGGAGGACATTCTATCTGATAATCATTATTCCAATCTATGATTTGTGTCTCAAGCCTTTTGCTTTTGCATAAATATACTAAGGACGAAAACCCTTAGTTTATCACTCTAGAGGACGAAAACCCTCTAAGAGCCCTCTTGTGACGAAAACCCCCAAGAGTTTGAGAGGAATTTCTACTCAAGGAATTCTACTGGGCTTTACCAGATTTCTTTTGTAATTCCAGCAGTGCTTTGATGAAGATTTTGTACCAAGGGTATGAAGAATAATTTGCAGCAGCGGTTATTATATTTTCCTTGTTGTGGAATTGTTTCAGGTCTGAAAATTACTGCTATCCATTGTATTAATTTTTGGTGATCAAAAGAGAGTATTTTCAGAATTTTTAGGAAGATTCTACAGTGTTTTTCCAGTCAGATTGTATGCAGATTTCAGATCTGTTTTCCAGTGGTTTTGCTTCTTAAAAATCTGAATTTTCTTATTTCAGGTCTGAAAATTATTGTTATCCATTGTATTAATTTTTGGTGATCAAAAGAGAGTATTTTCATATTTTTAGGAAGATTCTACAGTGTTTATCCAGTCAGATTGTATGCAGATTTCAGATCTGTTTTCCAGTGGTTTTGCTTCTTAAAAATCTGAATTTTCTTCCTATTTTGGCTGCTAAAAATATTGTCATCAATTTAGAGAAGGTTCAGAATTATTTGGGTATTTGTTGCATGAGTTTCCCCTTCATACCCTAGTCACTATTATTGAAGGATAATTGCAGCAGTCAATAGATATCATTTTGCAGAGTCTTTATATGTATTAGGGTCTGATTTGGTCTCATAAGTGCTAAAAAATTATTGGAGTGAGAAACAATAATTTATGGGCTGTTTGGCGTGAGCATGTACACATACCCAAGTCACATTTTTGCAAATTTATTTCAGTTTTGCAGAGTTACATTTGATCTGAGTTTGGGATTCGCTAAAAATCTGAGGAGTCAAAATATCCATTTGGGGATATTACATTCTGCATGTCACTTGGTGCATTGGTATTGTTCTACGACAAGGAACATTCCCCTGAGATTGCATTTAAGGGAAAAGTCACAAATTTTATGTTGTACAATGGGAGCTCTTGGGGATCAAAGTACCATCACCGCCCACACCCCCCCATCCCTTCCCCCACCCCCTCCAAGGATTCAAGAAGAAGTAAGCCAAATATTCCAAGTAGAAGAGCTCAATGTATGAGTGTCATGATTTCTCTTGGAAAATTGCATACGAAAGCACTTCAATTTGTTACACGAGGAAAAGAAAGGTGAGACATCAATTTCCATAAGGAACCAAATGGAAAGTTCCCACTCATTTCCCACACCCGAAGAAGGGGAAACAACTCTTGAGCATGAAGTTTTGGGGCATGCAATACTACATACAGAGTTGGAGGGTAGTTTGAGGTGCAGAGTACCTCCAACTCATACAATGAGCATGATAGAGAAAGGAAATTTTGAGGAGCATTCCTAAGATGAAAATGAAAACGAGGACAGTGTTGGATGATGGAGATGAAGAAGATGGCGAAGATGATGAAGATCAAAACGGGGATACTAACTACTAGGATAAAGCGGACAAGGATAGTGACTTGTCAAAAATGAGAGATTTCATCAAGTAGACACTTGTTCCCTATTGGTGCAAAATCGTACACCCTTACATCAAAAAATTCTTAGAATTATCTCTACGGTGCCTATAGGCCTTTTTGAATTTCAACTTTTAATATTTATTTATTGGTATATGATGCCCTTGGTCTTCTAATTCAATTCGGATAATCGTTTTCGGGACATCAAGTCATTTAATACTCAACTTTTCCTTGCATCTACTTTGATCATCTCATCTACGCATATGTGAATGAAAGTAACGAGAATCATGATGGTAGTATGGCGATGTGTTGTAGCAATGTGTGTTTTATTGAAATTTTTGGCATAATTCTTATATTTCCATGCAATTAATATTCATTTTTTTGTCATAGATTATGTTAGACTCCATGAGAAAGGGTGTTGAATCATTACATTTCATTTGATTTTCTCATTGGCGATGAGCATAATATTGTCAATAATGAGACTTTTCAGTTCAAAATGTTGGTAAGAGTTGATGATGGACACTCCATTTATCCTAACTTTTATTCATTTCTTTTTATGAGTTTTATGAGGTAGGACCCGTATTTTATAAGTGGAAAAATATTATTTTAGTCTTATGTTTGTTCCTTTAGAGTAATAATGTAATATCCTTGGGATTCATTTGTGTCAAAATGTTTTTCTCCAAATTGTTTTTTTGACAAACATTTTGACACAAATGAATCCAGAAAGATATAATATATAGATATTCTCTTTCTTGGACACACCCTAGAATGCATATGTGCATTAGAGGTACTAAGGAGCTTATGATATAATATGCATGTTTTTCCTTTAAACCATAAATAAAAAAGAAACAAAAAAGAAGAAAAACTAAGAAAAGCAAGGAAAAGAGATAGAGAAGAAAGGAAGAGTAAGAAGTATGGAAAGGAAAGGAAAATGGGGAAAGGTTTTGTTGGCTAGATTTTCTGCATGGCATAAAACCTAGGCAGTCATGAGATAAATCTCCCTCATTTACCGGTGAGGCGCTTGTGTCAGATTTGTCAATTAAAATATGCTAGTATCTATATGGGGTTTTACTTTAACTATTCAACTCATGAACCATAGTTGTATAGTTCTGCAGCAAGTAAGCAGCTGTTTAAGAAAGGAAATATTTATAGAGGAAGAAAATAGTAAAACACAGGGAAGAAATGGGAAAGATGTGCATCCCAATCAATAGATAACAGAGTTGATTGCATGCACATAGAAGAAACCAATAGATATCAACGCATAGAATTATAAGCAAAGGCACTTCAGATCTAGATCTAAAATAACACAAAGTCTATTAGAAGATCTAAGATAGAAAGCTAGAAACAAATTGCACCGTGACACAAAGTTCTCCGAAAACCTGCTCCTTTATATTCCTTTGCTTCAAGTGGCTATCAGGGGTTTCAACACAAAGTCTGGAACACAAGAATCTTTGTTTAAAAATTCTGATCTTTTTTACCCGAAGGTTCTTCCTCTACTTATAGAATGTAGAGGGCAATTACAAGTCGAAATCTTTTAGTGCAACGGCACATGTGGAAATGGGAAAGGAAACAACCGACAATCTCCCTCCTAGAATTCCTCTTTGCATGACATGCATGATTTGCAACTGAAGATAGAACCTTCTATTTTGCATGTCTGCCACCTATCCCCAAGTAGTTGACTTCTTCAAGTAACGGATTTTAAACCAATCACTTAAGTTGTATAATTTAATTGATTGCTCAATTATTTTGTCGGAAGAAATAAGAGAAAGAAGAAGAAAGAGGAAAGTTGCGGTCTTGTCCTTTTCATATTCTACATGCACCGGTGATTCTTTTGCCCTTGATTCTCACCATCTTTGGATTTGGAAGCAATTTGGATCCGAAAGCGGTTGGATCTGAAGTGGTGGATCTCGAAAGCAAGTGACTGTGATTTGCTTTCGGGTGTTATTGCTGACATGTCTTCTCTCTTATCCTTGAAGCTTTTGTAGCTCTTCGCCAGTACATGCATCGGTCTGATGTCTGCCGTAAATAACTCATCATTTTTATTTTTAATTGCATATGAGCAATTAAAAATTCTGGAAAGCACTCCCAGTGAATGTAACTTCAATGAAGGCTTCAACCGGGAGATTGGGAGCACATGCATAAGATCTTGGAAGAAATTTTCCACGTCTTGACTTCTACACAAGTGCGTCGAAACAAGAAGATGAAATTTTCTTTGGAAGCCTTTGCGATTATGAGATCTAGATCTAGATCTGTGTCTCCGATGTCAGCAAATCTGGAATTAATGCATGATGCTGTTGATCTTTCTTTTTCATCCCGCTTTGCCATGGCTAAATCTGTCTTTGTTTGAGCAATTTTTTTTCTCTTTATTTGGCCGGAATTCTTCACAACTAGTGCAGATCTGGATAATTCTTCAGATTCAGAGGATATGTTCAATGTATTGGACATTGATTTAAGCTCATAAAGGGTCTGCATTAAATAAATATTATTTATTTAATTTTAGAACAGTCTATTTTCAACCTCTTTTTGTCCACTTCCCTTTGTTGACTTTTGGGTGAATAAATATTAACAAATATTTATTTAATGCATCTATTATTCACCCAAGGTGAGTCGCACTTTTTGGAATAAAGAATTTCTATTTTTAAAATTTAGATGTCAATGGGATTATTTACCCTGCAAGGCAGCCCTGAAAATCTCATGATTCACTTAAGTCACTTGACTTTCATAATGGGATTATTTACCCTACAACGCAGGCAATAAAATCCCATGATTCACTTAAGTCACTTTTATTTTATTCCACAATGGGAATTTTTACCCTGCAAGGCAGGTAAGAAATTCTCGTCTGCCTGTTGCCTCTAATTTTCCCATTGTGACTTAAGTGACGTTGCTTCCATGGGAAAAAGTACCTTCTAGGCAAGTACAAAATTTCCACCTGCCTGCTGCTTCCCAAAATCCCATGATCCACTTCAAACCTTCTTTTTCCAAAAATGCGGCCAACCCAAAAGAGGCTTTTTGGTGCACGACTTCGTCTTTTCCCAGAGAACCAGACCTTCGATGGCGAATTCCTTCTGCAACGTGCGTATGTGATCTCTAGATACTCCAGGCCAAGAATCAGGCCAAACCGGCAAAGGAATTGATCCAGAGAAATTTCACAGAAAACGAAATAGGAAAAACACAAAAACACAAAACGTTGCCAGAAGTTACAAATAAAGCCCAGGATTCATTCCTGGTTAAAACCCTACTGGTATACTGGAATAACGATATATACGATCACAACAGGGTTAAACCGGAGTGCAAATTGCCTCAAACGGGGCTCAAAATAATTAAATACAAATTTTCCGCAAGCAAAATAATTAAATACAAATTTCCCGAGTAAATCTCGAATGACAATATAACAATTTTAGGCATCTGGGTATTTGGCGAAAATGGATAATATGGCTCCTTGGGAATATCTTGACACATTACAGAACTTTCTGGCAATAAAAACACAAAACGACCCATTATTTTAAAAGTACGAAATTTTTTTCGGATAGGGTAGTCTCAGATTTCAGAATGAAATTTGGGGACACCAAGTTTCAGTCACATTGGATGTTCTGTTATGCATCAACCACTCGCATCTAATGCAAGAGAGTTTAAGGCAGCATTAACACCACCATCAGTCCCTCCTTCATGCCTACACTCTCTCACTCATGCCGTAGTTCATTGTTGTTGTACCCCATTTTCTCTCAACACTTCTGCCGACTTTATTTAGAGTGAATTCGTAAACCATTGGCTTGGCCATTTCAGAATTGTGTTTTCACTAATTTTTCGAATGGAAGGTTGGGGATAAGTTCTTCCTCTCATGGTAACCATGCTCGGGGTTGGTCGAGTGGCTCTCCAAGACATTCTCATAGGAAGAATAATGGTGACAATGCAACAAGAGGTAGATAAGGAAGTAGGAATGATAGTCATGGTGGTAGGAGAGAAAACTCTACAAATAGAGTTAGAGAGGCAAAAAAATGTTGATTCGAGAAAACCCCTTAACTCTCAAGTTGATCCTCTTTACCCTTCCGATTTCTTCCATCATTTGGTTCATGGTCTTGGCCATCGAACTAGAGTTTTCCTATCTTCCATTGAGCATAGGCTTTGTAATATTCTAATGATGGTCATTTTGATCCCCCATTTCATGGTTTTCTATCCCTCTTGTTGGTGAACCTAGGGCATCAAAAAGACAACTTTTTCCTAGATACTTTTTGGTAGCGAGGATCTGACCCTTGCTCAAAACCCTCATGTTATTAATGTGCAAATTCACAAGTTTTATTCAAACCCTAATGCAGTCGAAAGAAATAGGGAAGAGTCTGAATGCTTTGAGAATGTTGGGCATGGTGTTGTTGACAAAGGAAAGGTGACAGAAAGACCCATCATTTGTTGCTTAAATTGCCTCTATAGTAATATACACACCAAACAGGGTAGGTCAAGTTCTCTCATTCCCACTTTGTGAAGATTGACAAAAAAATGAAGCTCGAGAGGGATGACGATGGAAACTTGATCAAGATTGAAAGATATTATTCTTTGAGCCATCCACTAGAATTGGTTGAGTAGAAAACTAATCAAAATATTCCTCAACTAGCATTTGATGATTTAGCGAGATGATTCTCTCAAGAATAAGAAAATGCAAAGTGATAATAGTGGTAAAGGATTGAAAGGATCAACTCAAGGTTGATTCTTTCAAGCCCCCTTTCCAATTCTTTGATTTGGCATATGTATGTGTAATATCCCCTTATCGGTCAAAGACCCTTAGCCCATTTGCCCCCGACGGCTAAGGATTAAACTCAAGGAGAACTAAAATCATAATAATTTATTATAAAGTGCAAATAAAAAAATATATTATAAAGGCACTTACAATAAAGTATTATAGACTTAATAATAAAATAGAAAATAGAAAAAGGGAATAGGCATTTGGAAATGTTTATTTATTCAAGGGAAAATGTGACCTCCTTAGGAGATAAAATCAAGTGGGAAAGGCATTAAATAAGGAGGAAAAATCTGATTGGATGTTAAGGGAGGCAAGTTGGTCCATTAGCTCTATATAAGCAAGTCGACTTGCTTGATGAGAGCGTCCCTTGTCTATTTTATAAAATCCGATTTGTATGTTGAGCTTTGAACTTGCATCAATAATCTTCTAAGGACGTAAAACCCTTTTCTATGTAGTGAGAATTCTCCACACGGGGTTTCCATTGTAGATCATGGAGTTAGTGGTGTTTTTCAAGTAATTTCCAACGGTATAGAAGGTTGTAAAAGCACAAATTAATATTTTTTCAGCTAGGGTTTGAAGACACAAGTGTTGGGGTAGATTTCTACCTTCAAATTCAGCCTGATCTAGGGTTATCTACACCCCTGCAAGTGGAGTTTTACCCATTCTAGGGCACGGCTGTCCCGGATCTCATCACCAACATCTTTGTCATATTTTTAGAGGCCAAAATCAGCTGGTTCGCATATTTTTGGGGCCAAGGAATTTGTCTTTTCAGTTGTGTCTGAGGACAGTTGTCTGCAGATTTATATAAAATAATTCCATCATGTTTTGAGGTCAAATATGGTATTTATCTCTTGATTCCATCTTTATAAAATTTTCTGAGTTGATTTCCTTAAAGATTCAGTGGTTTTTCCTTTCATTTTGTGGGTTTTCATCTCCTATGCAAGTCGCCATGCATGTATAAAATTCAGATCTGCATTGTAATATTTTATAAATTATTTAGAAATTGTTCTTTGGATTGGGGTTTTTCCAAAAATCCATTTGGGGTAAAAGTGTCCATTTGGGGACATTACAGTGGTATTAGAGCGATGTATCCTCCCATCTTGTGAGGAAAGAAAAGAGAAATCAGATCTGAATGCAACCAGGAAAAAAAAATGAAGTGGACCCAAGTTCCTTTTTTTGATGGTACTAACGAAATATTTGCTAGATTTTGGTTGAAGGAATTTAAGAGATGTTTTCTATGGAATCCTATGTGTCAAGATGATGCCCTCAGGCTCATCCCTAGATACATGGATGGAGCAACACATAAGTGGTGGCATCAATTGTTGAAGACCCAAGGGGTTGAATCCATTGAAGATTTCACACAAAAGTTTCTAGAAAGATTTGATGTGCAAGATTGCAAGGATGAGCAGGGAAATGAAACCCGAGAGTCTACCAACTCAGATCTAT
The DNA here is from genome assembly GCA_018340775.1 of Taxus wallichiana var. yunnanensis. Lineage (NCBI taxonomy): Eukaryota > Viridiplantae > Streptophyta > Pinopsida > Cupressales > Taxaceae > Taxus > Taxus wallichiana. The sequence goes on from CM031234.1 coordinate 82,239,607, forward strand.
AAGTGGAGGAAGAGAGTTTGATGGTTGAAGCCCAAATTTCGAATGTAGATGTTGATATTACAACAATTCAAAGGGAGCATAAAGACAAATCAGATCCACACCAAGCGAAGAAGAAGAATCTTCTAGACAAAAAGGTATGACTTCCATTGAACAAAATATTTGTGGGGAAGGCAATGAGGAATGCCAAATTGAACAAGATGTTTCAATCCAAAAGCAGCAAACAACACCTTTGGGGCAGTCAAAGGGATCATTTGGGCAGCCAAAGGCTTCTTTAACTAGTGTGCAGCAAGACATGAGGAATGGTATTCTTTAAATTGTGGCAGCCAAAAGCATGGAAGTGTCATTCCAAGAGGAGAAGATTGCACAAGATAAGGATGACGAAGAAAGAAGCATGTCATTGCAACAATTATCAGAAGAAGAAATTCAACCTATTGTTGATCATGATGACATCACAAGGTAAGGAGCAAGTGAGATAATGTCATTGCATATTCAGATTTGTTTTGAGAAAAATGATGAAGTAGAAGATGAAATATGCAATCTGAAGTATGTGATACCTTGGATGCAACCTTGTATATATGATCATCTTGAGAGTGGTAGATGGTGGCAAGATTTAGCTCACTTGACAAGTATAGGGGCCAAGGTTTTGGATCATTTCAACATGTTTTGTCTCTTGTGCATGGAACTTGGACAAACGAGTTTGGAATTGCTTGAGGAAAACAATTTTGGGAAGGGAGGATTGTAATATCCCCTTCTCGGTTGAAGACCCTTAGCCCATTTGCTCCCCGACGGCTAAGGAATAAACTCAAGGGGAACTTTAAGTCATAATAATTTATTATAAAGTGCAAATAAAAAAATGTAATAAAGGCATTTATAATAAAGTATTATAGACTTAATAATAAAATAAGAATAGAAAAAAGGGAAAAGGCATTTGGCAATGTTTATTTATTCAAGAGAAAATGTGACATCCTTAGGAGATAAAAACAAGTGGGTAAAACATTAAATAAGGAGGAAAATCTGATTGGATGTTAAGGGAGGCAAGTTGGTCCATTAGCTCTATATAAGCAAGTCGACTTGCTTGAGGAGAGCATCCCTTGTCTATTTTATGAAATCTAATTTGTATGTTAAGCTTTGAGCTTGCATCAATAATCTTCTAAGGACGAAAACCCTTAGAGATTCACTCTTGAGGACGAAAACCCTCTAAGAGATCTAATAGAAGGACGAAAACCCTTCTCTATGTTGTGCAGATTCTCCACACAGGGATTTCCATTGCAGATCACGGAGTTAGTGGTGTTTTTCAATATTTTCCAACGGTATAGAAGGCTGTAAAAGTGCAGATTTATATTAGTTTCCATCTAGGGTTTGAAGAGACAAGTGTTGGGGTAGATTTCTACCTTCATATTCAGCTTGATCTAGGGTTATCTACACCCTTGCAAGTAGAGTTTGACCCATTCTAGGGCACGGCAGTCCTGGATTTCGTCACCAACATCTTTGTCATATTTTAGAGGCCAAAATCAGTTGGTTCGTATATTTTTTGGGGCCAAGGAATTTGTCTTTTCAGCTATGTCTCGAGGACAAGCGTCTCGCAGATTTATATAAAATAATTCCAGCCTATTTTGAGGTCAAATATGGTATTTATCTCTTGATTCCATCTTTATAAAATTTGTTGAGTTGATTCCCTTAAAGATTCAATGGTTTTGCCTTTCATTTTGTGGGTTTTCATCTCCTATGCAAGTTGTCATGCATGTATAAAATTCAGATCTGCATTGTAATATTTTATAAATTATTTAGAAATTGTTCTTTGGATTGGGGTTTTGCCCAAAAATCCATTTGGGGGTAAAAGTGTCCATTTGGGGACATTACAACATGTTTCTGCCATTTTCAATATTTACTCTTAATACACTTGCTCCTTGATTTGCAAACACAATGTATGTTTTTAGGATTTTGTGGTGGAAGATACAACACAATGTCAAACCCTAGATTTCATATGTTTTCTTTCATTGACATACAAATTTTCATTGGCATATGTACTACTTATTTTGCAGATACATAAGTGTTAGCATGTGAATAGAGTGTGTTTTTGCCCCATTTGTATCTCATCTATACTGTGTACAAGCTTATATACGAGATATATCTATGTAGCCAGTATGTCGTACGGTTCGGGTACAAGGATCCGGTATGTTGGTATGATGATTTTTCTTGGGGGTGGGTACAAAACTTGGGCACGGTCGTACAAAATATATATTTAATGTTAAAAATATTAAAAAATATAGCCAAATAAGCAAAATTACCATATACATGCATAGAGTAAACAAAATAAGTGAAATAGCCACAAAACATACTAATAATATCATAATTTTGACATAAAAATTCACCTTGCCTACACCAATAGTAGCTTTAGAAAATGGTATTGTTGGCTAGATTTTCTGCATAGCATAAAACCTAAGCAGTCATGAGATAAATCTCCCTCATTTACCGGTGAGGCTCCCGTGTCAAATTTGTCAATTAAAGTATGCTAGTATCTATATGGGGTTTTACTTTAACTGTTCAACTCATGGACCATAGCTGTATAGTTCTACAGCAAGTAAACAACTGTTTAAGAAAGGAAATATTTATGGAAGAAGGGAATTATATAAACACAGAGAAGAAATGGCGAAGATGTGCATCCCAATCAATAGATAACAGAGTTGATTGCATGCACATAGAAGAAACCAATAGATATAAACACAGAATTATAAGCAACGGTAGCTCTAAATCTAGATCTGAAATAACACGGTTTATTAAAAGATCTAAGATACAAAAGCTAGAAACACAATACACTGTGACACAAAGTTCTCCGGAAATATGCTCCTGTATATTCCTTTGCTTCAAGTGGCTCTCAAGGGTTTCAACACAAAGTCTAGAACACAAAATTGTTGCTTACAAATTATGATCCTTAACCCGAAGGTTCTTCCTCTACTTATAGAATGTAGAGGGGCAATTATAAGTTGGAAGCTTTAGTTGAACTGGCACATGTGGAATTCGGAAAAGGAACAACTGACAATCTTCCTCCTGGAATTCCTCTTTGCATGACATGTATGATTTTCGACTGAAAATAGAACCTTCTATTTTGCATGCACCACCACCTATCTCCAGTAGTTGACTTCTTCAAGTAATGGCTTTTAAACCAATCACTTAAGTCGTATAATTTAATTGATCGCTCAATTACTTTGTCGAAGGAAAGGAGAAGGCGGAGGAAAGATGTAGTCTTGTCCTTTTTCATGTCTCGTATTGATTGATTCTTTTGCCGTTGATTCTCACCAAACTGGATCCGGGAGTAAATTTGGATCAGGCGGCGGCGGAATTTTGCCTTCGCTTTGTCTTCTCTTTTATCCTTGAAGCTTTTGCAGTTCTTCTCCTGTACATGGATCAGTGCAATGTTTTCCGTAAATAACCCTTTATTTTTAATTGCATATGAGCAATTAAAAATTCAAAAGCACTCCGAGTGAATGCAGCTTGATGAAGGTTTCAACTGGAAGATTGGAAGCACATGCACAAGATCCTGGAAGGAATTTTCCACGCACTGACTTCTTCATGGGTTGCATTCGAAACAAGAGGATGAAGCCTTTGTGCCAGAAGCTTTTGCAATTATGAGATCTGGATCTGGTTTGGGCCTATTGACTTCAGCAAATCTAGAAGCTACGCATGATTCCGCTGAGCTTTCTCTTTCATCCTGCTTTGCCATGGCTGGAGCAATCTTTGTCTAAACAATTCTTTTTCTTCTTACTTGGCCGGAATTCTTCAAAACTGGTGCAGATCTGGATAATTCTTCAGATTCGGAGGATATATTCAATGTATTGGACATTGATTTAAGCTCCTTTTCTTTTGTAAAGCACCTGTAACGAATTCCTGCAATTAATTCAGATAAAGATGGCAACCGGAACATGAACAGTGAATTTTAATTATAAAAATATGCATAATTCAAGCCTGCTGCCCCAAAAATTGATGTTTTGTTTGCATGCAAAGTGAGCATGAATTTTTCCAACTTCACTTGAGCACCTGTATTACTTATGCAAACAATTATCCAGACACAAATCAACTCCCTTCAACCTGTGTGCCAAAATTGGAAGCTTTTAACCTTGATTTCACCTTCTTTTGAGCAAAAATCCTCTTCAAATGGGGCACACTTTTCCTCTGGGCTGCACTTCTTTACCTGTGAATTAATTAATTCATCCTTATGGCAGCCCATGCTTATATAACTCTCATAATTCTATAATTAATAATTGCCCTTCCTATTCTGACATAATTAATTAAAAATCATGTTTTTCTTTTTAAGCGGTGTACTAAAATTGCATGTTTAAGAACAACTATCCGATAAATTAAATTTATTCAATTTAATCATTCACTCTTCACTTCACTTACACTTCACAATATGCTTTAACCTTAGCCATTTGAAAAATATAATTTAATTTAATCAATTAATGTTTTAAAAGCATTATTCATCTCCCAAATGGGGCGCACTTTTTGACATGAAGGGGCTGCCATTAAATAAATTAATTTATTTAATTTTAGAGCAATCTATTTTCAACCAAATTTTGTCCTTTGCCTTTGTTGACTTTTCCACAAGCACAGCGCCTATTTTGGGTGAATAATTAATTAAATTAATCAATTTAAAGGCTGCCATTACTTTTCTAAAGGGGGTGCACTTTTTGACAAAGGATTCTATTTTTAAGAATCACATGACAATGGGATTTTTACCTGCAAGGCTGACGATAAAATCTCATGATTCATTTAAATGATATTTATTTTATTCCACAATGGGAATTTTTACCTGTGAGGCAACCCCGGAAATCCCATGATCCACTTAAGTGATTTGACTTTGACAATGGGATTATTTACCTGCATGGCAACCCCGAAAATCCCATGATCCACTTAAATGATTTGCCTTTGACAATGAGATTATTTACCTGCATGGCGAGCAATAAAATCCCATGATTTCACTTAAGTCACTTTTCTTTTATTTCACCATGGGAATTTTACCTGCAGGCGAGTGCAATAAATTCCCGCCTACCGCTTTGCCTCTAATTTTCCCACTGCAACTTAAGTGACTTTTCTATCACGGGAAAAAGTACCCTGCTAGGCAGGTACAAAATTCCCACCTGCCTGCTACCTCCAAAAATCCCATGATCCACTTCAAACCTTCTTTTTCCAAAAATGCAGCCAGCCCAAAAAAGGCTTTTTGGTGCACGACTTCGTCTTTTCCTAGAGAACCAGACCTCCGATGGCGAATTCCTTCTGGAACAACGTGCGTATGTGATCTCCAAATACTCCATGCCAAGAATCAGGCCAAACTGGCAAAAGAATTGATCTAGAGAAATTTCATAGAAAACGAAACGGGAAAACACAAAAACACAAAAAGTTGTCAAAAGTCACAAATAAAGCCCAAAACTTATTCTTAGTTAAAACCCTTCTGGTATATAGGAATAATGATATGTTCGATTACAACAAGGTTAAATCGGAGCGCAAATTGCCTCAAACGGGGCTCAAAATAATTAAATACAAATTTCCCTTGAGACAAATCACACGAGAATATAACAATTTTGGGCATCTGGGTATTTGGCGAAAATGGCTAACATGGCTCTTTGGGAATATCTTGGCCAATACAAGAACTTTACGCAATAAAAATACAAAATGACCCATTATTTTAAAAGTACGAAATTTTTTCGGATAGGGTAGTCACGAGATTTCAGGATGAAATGCAGGGACACTGAGTATATACATCTTCCCAAGCATAATTGAAAGCAGATTTTATCAGAGGCTGAGAGAGATGTGGTCTCATGAAATACATTGATAGTCGGGTATATCCTTGCTAGGAGTAAAAACATAGTTTTGAATTGCATTACCCATTCTCCTTGGAAAGAAGATATAGGCATTAGTTGCTCTTTATGCTCGGCAGGTTGTACACCACTCACTGCGTAGGAATGCTTATGAAATCTGCACACTTGTCTCTTAGTGGTGCATTGCTTTCACTCTACTGAAACTGATTATGGTGTAAACAACTCCTTTTGTTCATTGAAGTACCACAAAGTGGTTGAAAAATATCTTACAAGGTTAGAAACCATTCAATTACAGCAGATTCGTTGGGAAAACTCTTGCTATCATTCGTCAATTTTCACATTCATTTGAAATAAGGAATGGCATCCAGCCTTATCAATTCATGCATCTGATGACAAAGTCGACCTTTTTATGACCAAAAAGATGAATTTTTTTAAAACTGCTGTTTTTCTGCGGGTTCGCTCCAGGTATGCCCAGATATACCTGTACCTGGGTACGTCTGGAGTACCCTAGGTGTATCCCCAACGTACTGTACCCATACCCAAGGCCTCTAGGGGAGTACCCGGGTAATGTAGAGATATAGTTGTTTTTTCTTATTTGTTAGATGATCAGATGTTGGGCTGTGATGCTGTCAGTGGATTCCGAATGAATGTCTGGTGATGTTAGTCTTTGGTAATGACTCGCCAAGGTTACATATGTTTTGGCTCGATGGATATAGGGATCTAAAACTTGAATGCCTTTCTTTCCATGAAGGTGAAACAGTCTTTCTAAAACGCCCTAGAAAACACTAGTTGCAGAATTAGAGTGTGCCTGTGGGTGCACGCATTCTACCTGGAGATTTCAAAGAGAAACCAGAAATGTCACACAGAAAAAAAAAAAGAAAAAGAAAAAGCAATAGTAGAGTGGACTTATCTTTTTAAAAATTTAATAACTCGTTTCTTATATTCCCAAAAAAATGGACTTCTATGCAATAGAAAAACATTACAGCAATAATTTCATTGTTTTCCAATTACGAGGTAAAGACACAAAAATATGAAATTTGGGTCATAGCTTCAAAAACATGCAATCCCAATACCATTCAAAAATTAGGATGATTTGCAATCTCCCACATTGGTGTAAGTTCGTCTCCAAGTCCAAATAGGAAACACTCAGATCATGGTCCCCAATTATTGATTTTTAATATTAAAGAGACATAAGGCTATGAGCTCTTTTCCATATAAATACATGGAAAGAAAAATTACGATGGAACTATTTTCTTTCTAAACACACATTAGACAGAATAAGGATAACACCAACCTGATAATCTGGCATCAAGTCCCAATAATCTTCCAACATTTGCTCTAGTGAAGGACAATTTGGTTGAGCATCCATATAACTAAAAAGGTAGGTAGTGCGGTCCATGGGACCAGAACCTGCTGGAAATGCCTGCATCACATGTAATCATATACAAATTATATAGTTTATGTCTATTTATACGCTCAATATCTTATCCAAAACCTAATAACTGGTTAAATCATTCAAATGGGATCAGAAAACAAACACTCAACAAAAACCCAAGTTCTGCAATTTTCAAAGTAGAAGGATGTATTGTCTGTACAGTGTGACAGGACCACCCAAATGCTCCTACCTCTCCAAACCAACAATCATGTAAGTGTCACTGGTGGTCAATAACAAATGGCGGTCGCATAAATGTACCAATGGTTATGCAAGTGTCACTGGAACTAACATAAGCGTCGCCAGTAGTCCTGCCTTGCAAAGCAGTTGTCCTTCCTAAATCTGACAAAACAATAAGAAACAGCTGCAAAATGATGTCTCTTCCGATTCCTGATAGGTAGGGTCTTTTAGTGCACCAAAGATGCCTCAAACGCTTGAATAAGATAGAGGCATAGCCCAATTGCAAAGGCATGAGTGTAGGAATGTCACGTTCGCCCTCTTGCCTTTATTGGGACACTTCAATATTTTGATTGAAGACTATCTAACATGGCTTTGTATATGAACTCAAAATCAGGTGCCATTCTTTTTGAAAGTGCATAACTTTTCAATGGGAAATATGATAAAGAAGCCTCTGAACCGAAATCCATTTGTTTTCCAGGACTTTGGCATGTCGTAAACCCTGTTAACAGTCAAATACCTTGACCAACTGAATTTTATGATTTACATGATCCAATTTCAGACTTTTGGGCTTCTTGGGAACACGTGGTGAGCGTCGTATTTGTATACATGAACCTGTGGTGGTTCAAGGAGGCATTAATGTGCAGTTGAATGAGAGAATATGCAGAGGATAAGAGTTGTGTTCATTTCGGTGCAGCTGAGTGCAGTAGAAGACTACACAGTTGTTATGGCTGAGAGCAGTAGTCTTGTTTGCTAGAGCAGCAGGTTCCACAGTAGATTGTGGAAGACATTTGCAGGACTTAGGATGTTGGTCAGGCCTTTGGCATCCTTGTGAGCCTCAAGAAGGCAGAGCCCTTGTAAAACTGCAAGAAAATATTTAAGATGAGGAAGCATGGCTTCACTCTTCTGGAATTTTCCCGCATTGGGTTTCTCTAGGGCAATTCTTTGTCTTGTCTCTGTTTATTGTGTGTTTGGTCAGTTGTTGTTTACTTCTAATTCCTGCAACTAATCTACAATCTCAAACACTTAAAGAAAATGGTAAGGAATCGAATGCACGAGTTAAAGCACTTCTTCACAACGGCAAGTAAGGACTGAATTGGTTTTCTCACAAGGTTAAAGAACATCATATTCTTGTTGCACTACTATTATGTGGATTTGAATTGCAATCCTATGTTGGATAGTCACATGTCTAGAGTATAACGGATGATATCCGATGTATTTAGCATGTAGGAAAGCATGTGAAGGTTTGCATTAAGAATTGTATGGTATGCTGAATCTATCGATGTAATTTCATTACATCCACATTCAAATTCTTCTTCCCCCAGGCAGGGATTTCAATTTTTCTTTTTCTACAAAAATAAACTATGTTGGAAAAAAACTGCAGGAAAATATATGCATCTATAAGGTGCCTTGAAATTGACTTTCCGTCATGATGGATGGAATGGATTGGGTGGTTGGCGTTATTTGCTCGATCATGTCTGTCTTTGCTGTTGGTCTGTTAAGGTGCCTACGGTGAGAGCATGAAGAAGATGGCTGGTGAAAAGCTCCCTGTTCACCATCCCAAGGAGAAGTACAAAGGTAATTTATCTAACCATCAACTCAGAAAAAATTTCAATAGTTTCCTCCTATTTGTTGTTAATTTTATTAAAGATATTTTATGAGGGAATGTCATCAATCTAGTGGTGTCTTAAGGCCCAAACAACAAGGGGCATTAGGAATATACCCAATGATAATCTGGCTTCCTGTGTGTCACAAAAGGTTTCAAAGAATTCCATTTGGGTCTCTTAAAAATAAGAGGAAAGGCACAATAAAGGCCATGGTTTCTCCCTTTAAGAGAAAGATGGTGTCTAGGATATGCAGTATTGAGGTATATGCAAAAGAAATTAATCAAACGCTGTTTTTGGTCCATGAAAATTTGAAGGTCTAGAAGGATGGAGTGGAGGAAAGTTCTGGGCTGACTACAAAAACCCGCATCCACCCCTCATGAATATTCCCAATTTTATTCTAGTCAAATTAAGAAATTTGTTGTATAAGGTAAAGGGGTGGTCTATGAGGAGCCCAACAAATATATGGCCGTGGAAGTTGCCTTTTGCAATGATCTTAAATTCTCACACAGATCTAGGACCAGAATTAAGGGGAAAGTGGTAAAAATAGCTCAGGGATGTTTTCTATCTCAGCCCACTAGAGGTCCTATGCAGGTTTCGAGAGCAGGCACTGAAAAATGAAGCAGCTAGTGCATGTGTTAGAAGGCCCCTTCAGAGAGAAAGCAATGATGACCTGAGGAGGAGGCTTCTGGAAGGTTCCCCTGATATTGCTCCAAAATCCCCTTCAACTCCTAAAAAGTTACAAACGTCTTATACATACTAGTCGAGCAGGACAAATTCCCTAGTTCATACCAATCTACTTGGATGATGCCAATCGTTGTAAGGATGTAATGTCCCCATTTTTGAAGACCCTTAGCCTATCTTTCCCCGTGGGCTTTGGGATGTTGCAAGGGGAACAATTTTATTAAATAATTAAATATTATTGCTTGAAGCAATAATTATTTAATTATTTAATTGTGAAGATTATTTAATTTAATTCCCAAAATATAAAAATTAAATGGGGAATTAATTAAATAAATATTTAAGTGGTTTTTATTGATAAAATCACCCTTTGAAAAGGGGACGCCACACCTAGGGGAAATAAATTGCTTTTATTTAATAATTTCCCTCTCCTAGGGATTTCGAATTTTGTGCCTCCTTGCTTATAAAAGGAGTGTTGGGATCATTGTTAGACTCATGTTGATTTGATCATTTATGTCTCTCCATGCTTGGAGAAATGGGATGTATGCCCTAGATTTTCATTGTGCTCTCTCTCATTCAATTTGGAATTGAAGTGGATCTGATTTTGAAGACTTTGTCATTGAAGATTTGAAGACTTGATATTTATTTTTGCCATTTTGGAAAGTGGCGACTTTGCTGGAAATTTCTGTTGCATTTCTAGAAAATTTTGTTGGTTGGAATTTGATGAATTTATGTTCATTGGAAAGCTCTTTGTCCAAGCTTTACATTGGTGTCGAATCACAAAGACCCACAGGACTCCCAACGCCGATCGTTTGAGACTCCCAGTGCGATTGCACAACATGGAGCTTTTCCCAAGTGTGGGACCTCGCGAAATCGGAAAAGCTCTCCGGATGAAGGCCGGCTCCTATTCCTCTGTTCAGATGCACCAATGAAACGCAGAGGTTTACCCAAATACCTAATCTAACTACCAAGGAGACAGGGAGAGAGAAATGCATAAAAATAAACCTAAGCTAAGGAGGTGATGCACCGAGGAATGAAGAACATATGTTTTGCCAATTAAACACAGACCACAGAAATGCAATGCAATATCATGCACAGATAAACATATTCACAGTGAAAGATCAGGAGGATGCAAAATGAAACACATAGAGGGTTGAGAAACATCCACAGTCATGTATTTATTTGCTCAGAAAGGTTGATCTGATACACTGCAAAAAAATGCCCGAGGCAAAGGTGCTCCACAACTCCACCTGCCAAAGAGAAGAAGGGAGGAGGCACAAAACAAAAATGTTCGACCTTTAAAAACAGCCCCCTCCTTACATTTTATATGGAGGAAAAGAGAGGGAGAAGAGAGGAATTCGAACTGCCCCAACTACCTCCAAAACTGCATTCAATTCTTCAACAACCATGGTGGCAGATGAGATCCCCAACGCCTGTCGGGTTCGGAACTTCCTCGTGCATTTGCATCGGGCTTGGAAACTGGCTCGACATGCTTCCTTTCCATGCTCTTCCGGCGTGTTTTCCCGATCCGGAAACCCGAATTCCCTTGCTGTCGGGTTTTGAAGACCCCCCGACATGTATTCGTTGCGCCATGTCGTTCCGCCCCCGAAACCCGATTTCCTTTGTGCGTCGGGTTTTCTACCCCTGCGACATGTCTTTTGGTGTCGGGCTTTGGCGGGCTCCCGACATGCTTCTTCGACGTGCAAACCCGACTATGAAACCCGCTTTCCTTTTCGTCGGGTCTTCCAACCCTCGCGGCATGTCTTTTGTTGTCGGGTTTTGAAAGCCACCCGACATGCTTCTGCGCCCTGCTCCCCCGATTCGTTTTCCCGATTGCATTCGCGTCGGGTTTTGCGGCCCCTGCAACATGTCCCGCGCCATGCTCTTCCCTCCCTGTCCTCCCGACTCCCGCGATTTGCCCTGGTGTCGGGTTTTTCTGCCTCCCCGACATATTTCCTATGCGCCCTGCTCCTCCGCCTCTAAAACCCGCTTCCATTCGCGTCGGCCGTTCTTATTGCTGTCGCGCGGGGGAATATATACAACACTTTCCAACAAGGGTAATTTCGTGTCAAAATTCCAAGTATTGCTCAAGATATGAATTTATGAAGATTTTTGTTATTTACCTAATTTCCCAAAATTAGGGCAGCAACTTGTTTTGGAGTTTCAGGTGAATTTTTAGCATGGCATTCATGGATGCAAAATTCTAAAATTGATCTCATAATTTTCCTTATAATTTATGCTTCGTTTTGAGCTATGGTTCATAATTTTCGGATAAGTATTTTGCAAGTTATGAGGGTTTGATGCTGCAGCTGTATTTCGGGATTTAAAAATCAGGTTTTCCGTATTTTCATGGTTTTCTTGTACAAAAATTTGCTCCTAATTAATATCTATCATTTCCCTTTCGTTTCATGCAATTCGGAGTTGTAAATCAAAAGTTATGGAATTTTGAATATTTCAGCCTAGGGTTTTGACGAACTTACTAAAAATAGTAAGTTCCAGATTTCAATGCTTTTGTTGAGGGTTTATGGTTGAAATGTAAGATTCAGATTTTTATTTTTAGATTTGGCTAATTTTCCGGTTTGTTCCAAAAAGGGGACATCATAGTGGTATCAGAGCTTCCTTTCTCTATTCGTGTGGGTCATTTGTGAATGCAAGATTTGTATTTTCATATTTGTATGCAGAGATAAGAGGCTAAGTGGAACCATGGAGTTAATGAGTGAAGGTGGTTTGAAAGAAAGGATCATCAGGGTTGGAAAGAAGCTTAAGCATCCACATCATTCCGAGGATGTCTTGCTTAAGGACTTGGAGGAAACAACAAATTGTTTGGCCATGGTCGAACAATCAAATAAGTACATGATTCATTCATTGTTGTTTCAATTAATTAAGCCTAAGATCTTTTGGCATGAAGATATGAGAGTGAAAATTATGGTTGTTACTTGCATTGCTGAAGTCACAAGGGTCACAACCCCTAATCTGCCCTACAGTGATGATATCATGAGAGACATTCAAACACATGGTCGGAAGTTTTCAAGGCCTTTGGAACGTCACAAGCCCTTATTACAGCAAGAGGGTAAAAATTCTAGAAACTATGGCAAAGGTAAGATCTTGTGTATTGATGTTAGATCTTGGTTGTAATGATCTTGTCCTTCATATGTTCGAGGTATTCTTTGGGGTCATACAAGATAATCGTTCAGAAAATGTAATGGTTGCAATACAGAGTATCATGTCTACGGTGATAGATGAATATGATAATGTTCCTCAACATTTGTTGAATGTGCTTAAGGAAGAATTGAGACAGGAGGCATCATATATTTCTCACACCTTGGCCAAAGGTGTCATGAATCAAATCAAGATGAAGACATATATGGCAGCCAAGTCTTCAGAAAAGGATATGGGAATGGATCCTCAAGGTATGAGTTCTTCGGTGCATACTAATGAGTTTCTTGTATCTAATACTTGCATAGAATGTGAAGGCACAGAAGAATCAGCTGCTAAGGTAAAGAACAACCAAGAGAGTTTAAAGGCATTGAGTAAGGGATACCCCCCAACAAATAAAAATGCAAATGGCAAGCTTGCTGGTCCGTACAGTACCGCTTTGTACATATGCAGCGAAAAACAACAAATAAGGGACAGCCAAGGTCACTTTTGGGTGATCAAACTCATGCCTCAAAAGGGCAGCCACGTAATAAGGTAATGGATTATTCAGATTTTTATTTGGCTAATGAGGATGATGAAGTTATTGTTGATGAACATGAGCATAAGGAAGAAAGTGTAATAGAGGGAACTTTGGCATCACTTTCCGGAAATGATAGAATTCACCTATTCCAAACAAGAGGTATGTTGCATGGCAATCCGATGAGTTTTTCATTAATAATGATGCTTCACACGATTTCATTGATGCAAGGATGGTTGCAAACTTAAGTCTGAATATTGGAGGATTCCAAGGCCTCAAGGTATCCTTAGCCAATGGATCTACCATACTATGTTGGCACAAGAGTTCCCCACTCATTACCACATTGAGAAATAATGAAGTATGTGATGATTTTTATGTTGTGAGTTGGAATAACATGGATGTGATGATAGGGTGTCAATGGTTTTACACATTGGGGGAATTCACTCTCACCCTAGAAAAGATGGAGCTCAAATACACCAAGGAAGACAAGGAAAGGGAAATCCAAGGTATGAGAACAAGTTTGCCTAATGATGAGTCTTTGATTATTGACAATTTGCATATGGAAGTTCCTTGCCATGATCTATTTGGCACTTCAAGCAGTTGGGTAAACTTTATTGCTGTTATGCATAAGAAAAAACAGCCACCTCATGCTTTTCTTATAGATAATTTTGTTGGTGCAAAGGCTCAGAAAATTTCAGTTTTTCATGACACAACAAATTGGAAGTTTCTTATGCATGGACTGATAAAAAGAATGCAGTTTAAGGGGGCTGCCAACAGTAATTTTCTAAGAGGGCTGCAAAATCAGTTAGGGACATGCAAACAGGGGTTCAAGGGTATCTATATGATACCAAAATTCAAGGTAACAGATGATGCTTGGGCCTTGAAGAAGAATGATTTATTGTTAGTACAAGCTCTCATGCAACCTAAGACTGATGTATTTATCATTTTCAGTTTGTTACCTTCTTCATTTGTTGTTTCTTATGATCATGGACCACATGTTAGGAAGAGTGATGAAGTTTCTGACTCATGTTCTTTTATGAGTAATGAGTTTTTCCACATCCAATGGAGTTTCATGAGGAATTATGTATGGCTTGATTTTATAGCTAACATGTTGTGGGAAAGAGTGTGGCAAAAGTACAGGAAAATCTTGAAGCATATGACTGAGATTTTGGGACAGCAAAATGAGGAAACAAATTATGCAAGATTGTTTAATTCTACAGTTCAGATTTTTTATGTACACATGATGATATGGTTATGGGTGTTTGTTTGTAACTCATGCATGATTGATTGGGAAGGGATAAGTCTGATTTTTGATGAAGAATGGCATGACTACAGCAGCATATGGGACTGCATAGCAGATTATGGGGGCAGCCCATGCATGAAAGAAAGTTGGGCACCATCCAAGCCATGGAGATACCAAGAAGAAGCAAGAAGAGTGTTCTTCAACACTCATTTTTCTAACTAGTTTGTTTCATGTGCAGGTTTGAAAAATAAAATGCAGCAGTTTACACTCCTAACTTTTAGGAGGACGAAGCAGCCCAAGATATTACAGATGCTACTCCACTTGAGTGGCATGGGAACTCGGTTCTTGGAGAGCTACCCTTTTGGTACCAGATGCATGGGCTTGCTTATTGCTTGAGGGCAAGCAATCTTGGGAAGGGAGGACTGTAATGTCCCCATTTTTTAAGACCCTTAGCCTATCTTTCCCCGTGGGCTTTGGGATGTTGCAAGGGGAACAATTTTATTAAATAATTAAATATTATTGCCTGAAGCAATAATTATTTAATTGTGAAGATTATTTAATTTAATTCCCAAAATATAAAAATTAAATGGGGAATTAATTAAATAAATATTTAAGTGGTTTTTATTGATAAAATCACCCTTTGAAAAGGGGATGCCACACCTAGGGGAAATAAATTGCTTTTATTTAATAATTTCCCTCTCCTAGGGATTTCGAATTTTGTGCCTCCTTGCTTATAAAAGGAGTGTTGGGATCATTGTTAGACTTATGTTGATTTGATCATTTATGTCTCTCCATGCTTGGAGAAATGGGATGTATGCCCTAGATTTTCATTGTGCTCTCTCTCATTCGATTTGGAATTGAAGTGGATCTGATTTTGAAGACTTTGTCATTGAAGATTTGAAGACTTGATATTTATTTTTGCCATTTTGGAAAGTGGCGACTTTGCTGGAAATTTCTGTTGCATTTCTGGAAAATTTTGTTGGTTGGAATTTGATGAATTTATGTTCATTGGAAAGCTCTTTGTCCAAGCTTTCCAACAAGGGTAATTTCGTGTCAAAATTCCAAGTATTGCTCAAGATATGAATTTATGAAGATTTATGTTATTTACCTAATTTCCCAAAATTAGGGCAGCGACTTGTTTTGGAGTTTCAGGTGACTTTTTAGCATGGCATTCGTGGATGCAAAATTCTAAAATTGATCTCATAATTTTCCTTATAATTTATGCAAGTTATGAGGGTTTGATCTTTGTAGCTATATTCCGGGATTTAAAAATCAGGTTTTACTAGTAACGGAAATTTGCTCCTAATTAAAATCTATCATTTCCCTTTCGTTTCATGCAATTCGGAGTTGTAAATCAAAAGTTATGGAATTTTGAATATTTCACCTAGGGTTTTGACGAAATTACTAAAAATAGTAAGTTCCAGTTTCGAGTGCTTTTGTCGAGGATTATGGTTGAAATGTAAGATTTAGATTTTTATTTCTAGATTTGACTAATTTTTGGTTTGTTCCAAAAGGGGACATCACGAGAGGATGGGACCTTGTGAACACCGCGAATGTGTAACCATCAGAATCTTCAAAAGATTCATAATAGCCCTCGTCAAATTCGAGTCCAAGTAACCAATGTTGGATTCGCGAGTAGGATCTACAAAGTCTTCTTCATCAAATGATTCACCAACGCCAAGATCTTCTTCATTAGTTTCCAAGTTGTTCCTTGGAGCAGCTTCAATTGCCAACCGTTGTGGTGCAACAGTAAGTCTGTTTTGATTTTGATTTTGACCATTAAAGGTCCGAGCAGGAGCCGTTCTTGAAGGAGTCACATTTCCTCCTTGAGATATCTGCTTCTTGATTTGTAGCATGTCATTAGCTAACTTTTGTAGCAAAGGATCGGAAGTACTTGAAGAAGCTCCATCACCTTTATGGGGTGATTGTCTAATTTTTCCAGCCATGATCAAGTCATCTTCAACCTCTACAGTAGCATTTTGTGCCTCTAATAGATTCACAGGTCTTGCCCTCCGTAGCTGATATCCAACTTCGGGCAACAAAGCGTTTATAAAAACATCTTTTGATTTTCATCACTAAGCACAAAGAAAAGTGGGGATTTTATATTAAATCCTTTGGAACCTTGTAATAAAGACAACCATGTTCTCATTTGGTTCCTTCTTCAATCAAGCTGCGTCGGTGAGTGATCGGCCGATCTTAGCGTCTTCCACAGGTTTGAACCTCTTTATAAATTGTTCTCGCATGGATGCCTAGATTTGTTATAGTTCCAGGGGCTAACCGATAGAACCATTCTCCGGCCAAGTCATGTAGAGTCTCAATGAAAAGTCTGACCGAAACATCCTCATGCTCCACCGCAAGCACACCACAAGATATGAAAAATGCTTTGCCAAGTGATCATCTGGATTTTGCTTGCCATCTCCAAAGAATTTCGGGAAATTCTTTCTTGACCCTTTAGGCAATTCGTGCATAGGTGGAGTTAGGTTCAGTGGTCCAAAAGTTGCTCCCCATGGGACGGTGCTATTGGAGCAAGCGTTGCTGTTCGATTACGATTACGCATGATGAACGGAGCACGTCTTCTCAGAGTAGACTTGATGGATAATTCCAGCCGCCGGATTATGCTTGAAGATGATCCGGATCTGGATGAGTTTGCACTCTTCTTCCTGGTGAAAGACTGGATATACGACTTCTAACTTAAGGAGGATGATTGAAATTGAATTGCTCTTGTAATCTATAGAAATGATCAGTCCTTCCTTGAGTCTTGACAGATCGAGTGAATGGGCGTTCAGCCAGGTTGTGAGTTTAACGGGAACTAGCTAGATAAGCTCTGATCTGCAAATGATTGTTGTTCCCCGTGGAGTCGCCAAAATCTGTTGGCTAGATTTTCGCACGGTTGAAAACTTAGGCGATCATGAGATAAATCTCCCTCATTTACCGTGAGGCACCAGTGTAAAATTTTGTTAGTTGTATTTCCTAATATCTATTTGTTGGTATTACTTTAACTATATAACTCATGAACCATACCCAGGACAGTTTCTGACAAGTAAGCAGCTATAAGCAATATGTGCAAGAAAGGGAAATAATTAAATACGAGAAGAAAGGAAAAGAAATATGCAACCTAACCAATAGTTTGTGAGTTGATCACATACACATAGACAAAACAAATAGATCTTAAAATACAAAATTTGAAGAAAGGAAAGTTCAGATCTAGATCTAAGACAACACAAAGTTTATGCATAGATCTAAAAAGAAATAAGAGAATGCACCGTTAACACAAAGTTCTCCAGAAATCTCTTCTCTATTCCTCTGCTTGCAGAAAGCTATCAGGGTTTCATCTCAAAGTTTGGAACACAAGAATGTTGATTACAAATTCCGATCCTTAACCTATAGGTTCTTCCTCTACTTATAGTGTGTAGAGGGGAAATTACAAATGGAAAACTACAACTGAACTAGAACATGAAGTAGTAAAGGAAACATTTGGCAATCATCTTCCTAGAATTCCTCTCTTAGTGACATACATAAGAAGTTTAAGCCAAAATTGTGCACATTTGTCACCTATCATAAAGAATCTTTCCAAATAACTTAAAATAATAGTTTTTAAACCAATAACTTTAATCTTACATTTTCATCCGAGAACATAGAAAATAAGAGAAGAAAGAAGATCCGTCAGTTGTAACATCTATACTTTCTTTTTGTTTTGATATTGAATATACTTGTCAAACATGTAATTCAACATCTTCCCATTTGTTTTAACAATAGCCTCTCTCTTGGTTCTAAACTGCAGCAACCCTCTAGACAAAGCAACAGTATTAGTCTTTACCTTCTCTAAACCAGGCCCATATCCCTCAACATCTTCCTGAAGCTTTATGAGTCTGCCAATTGAATCCATTGTGAAAGGCATGGTGGCTTCATCAACTTCTTTCCGCACAACCAAAATAAATTCCTCATGGGAAGCAAGTAATTCATCTGGGATGCTCTCGGCACTTCTCCCATCTTACTTTCTAACAACTGCATCCTTTTCAGCATGAGCTTGAGGATCTCTACGTGGAAGGAAACTGAAATTTCTAACTGCTTCCCCTTTTCCACCAATCCACCAGTACAATTTGCTCTGCAATTAGCACATCCTCTGGAAACGAGTGTATCTTAGCTAAAGTATCCAGATGACTTTCAACAACTATGTTCTCATCTTCTATCTGTGTCATCAATTCCTTTAGCTAAGATACTACCTTGTGCATATTCTCCAATTCAACTGGTATTCTTTTGAACTGCTCTGAAGCTTGGTGAATGATTTGCTCTTTCCACTGAGCAATAACTTTAACCTGGTCCCCTGCATCTTCCACCTCTTGCATCAGATGATTACTCACCTGCTCATGTGCTAGAGTGGGTTGAGAGGAAGGCTTGGCAACCTTAGTAATGATCTCACATAGCTAGGACACCTACTTTTGAAGCTTGGCTCTCTCAGCCTTCTCTTTGTCAAGCTTAAGGAATAAAGCGTTCATTAGTGTCTGTGTATCCTGCTTTAATCCTTCTATGGTAGTTTGACCTATTGGCACTTTGGTCACTGCTATATCAGCTTCCGTGAGCTCTCCCTTGTGCTTTCCTTCTGCTAGAACTGACAACTCAGCGAACTTTTGTCCTGATTCTTCAATAATCAACCTAGAAGTTATTTTGGCAACTTTAGGTCTTCTATCTCTTCCGCCCAAACTTAGGAGCAGCTGAAAGTCGTGTTCCTCCAGGTTGATCTCCTCTCTAGGCTTCGGGATTGTCTGCAAAGCCAACCATGATGAAAAGTTGCTTCTCGGGAATGAGAAGTCACTGAGTGCACCACCATCTCATGCTCTAATTCTGCTCTATCCGAATTTGCCACCGTGTTGTGACTGCCACCCTCTGAATTGTCCAAAGACAATGCTTTTTCAAACTCCGCCATCTGTGCTTTCAACTTCTCTGCATGGAGAGGTGAGGATCTGAGTGGTTGAGGAGAAAATACAAATGATGTTGGATTCAACGGAGGAACAACAAGATCTCTCTGGGGTTCCGGGGCTGCCGAAGTGCTATGAGTTGATGTTGGAGAAGTTGGAACTAGCACGATAGTTGTAGATTTGGCCTTCTCCTGCATGTGAGACTTCTTGTGAACTTTAAGCTTTTACGGACTTCACTACTTTCACCTTCGTATTTTATTTTTGCTTTGGAGTCTCCTGCGGTAAAGTTGCATGTGATCTGATTCATCAAAGCTTCATCCAAGCAATACCCCTTTGTTAACAACCAATTCGAAGTGTTAACTAGAACTATGGAAGATCTTTCCTCAATCGTCTGGCAGCCACCAATGTTTTCCTAAAGAGTAGTTCTATCCCCTCCCATCTGATGATATGAGTCAAGTATCACATGCCCATCATCTATAATATTTGCAGTATCCGTGCCAAACCATAATCAGATACTTGTTGCGCCGATAACCTACTGAAGTCTTTCTTTCTAATTTCATACTCGTTTCTACACTTCATCCAGAAGTCTTCCAACAAAGGTACATGTGAGTATTCCTGGGAGATGTTTTCTTCGCTACCCCATATGGGTCAAAGTTTAGCCATCTTTGGGAAGAACTCAAGCTCATACTCAAAAAACATTTCAGCTTCGACTCCTCTAGCTTTGTGGATGCTCTGGCAGTTGTAATAACCCACTGTGACTGGAAAGAAACCCGTAGACTTGTGCCGCTTTGATTGTAAGTCATGCATCTCCACGAGCTGTCTGCACAACTCCATGATGACCCACTTGTCGCTTGGATACCTCGCAACTTCACTGGTTCTCCCGAAAAGCCGGTTACCCTGAGATAGGTGAAGTCTACAAACTGGATGAAAATACAACCATGCTGGGATACAGCTTCCCAAGCTTCTTTGCTTACCCTGTTGGTCTTCAGATCACTATTTAATTTGCGAGACAATTCACGAAGAACCCATCGTTGACCGCCTTCTAATCTTTGTGGCATTCAGGAACTGACATCTACGGGAAGCACTCAAAAATAGGATCTTTCACTAGTACACCCCATCTATCCAACTTGGAAAATATACCCTGCGAGGTTCTGTATATACCAGGTATGAAGTCATTTTGAAGTTGTACGTCCGCCTCACACTCCGGAGTTGCTCACCGATGTTGTCACTGATGATCTCCACCCAATTGATTATTGAATCAACTTTGTTGATCTCAATAGTCCTTACAAAAGCATACATCCATGAGCGGAAGTTGTGAGTATTGGCTTCTCCACTTAACCTGCAAAACAATTTAGTAATATCATCCACCTCCTGCACCAAATTGGATCGCGGAAGAGTCCTCGGGAACTTTGATGGAGACCTGGGCTTCTTCATATATCTCATTATTCATTATGCCCACGCAATCGCTTTGTGTTTCTCCCATCTTGCTTGCAACATCCGGCATACTAATTGCAATCGCCATCGGTCATGTCGAATCTTCAAACAATAATTAATAAAGTGTAGCCGAGCACGATTATTGTCTTTCTTGTAGCATCTGAATTGTTGGAAAGAGGATGATATGATCTTGCACACTCCATAACAAATTTAGGCAACTGAGTTGTGATTGGAAATGCTTTGATGCTTGAATAATTCCACTGCTTTTTATTGCCCGCATGAGAGATGTCTTTCCAGCCCTGGATCTGTCAATTATTTCGAGATGGGTTCAGGGCCTATGTCTGTGTCATTGATATCAACAAATCTGGAAGCTATGCATGATTCTGTTGATCCTTCTCTTTCATCACGCTTCATCATGGTTGGAGCAATCTTTGTCTGAGCAATCTTTGTCTATGTTCTTTTTCTTTTAATCTTGTCGGAATTCTTTGCAATTTGTGCGAGATCTAGCAATTTCTTGAGTCGGAAGATACATTGAATGTACTTCACATTGATTTGAACTCCTTTTCACCTGTAGAACACACCGTAATGAATACCTGTAATTATTTCAGACAAAGATGAAGTCCAGAGCATGAATACTTGATTTACTGTCACCAAAATCTGCATATAAAGCTTGTTGCCCTAAAATTTGAGGCTTTGTTTGCATGCAAAGTAAGCATAAATATTTTTAAATACACCTGGGCACTTATACTAACATGTAAATAATTATCATGGCACAAATCAAGTTATTCCAACCCTAGGCGCCAAACCTTGAAGCTTCCTGACAATGAAAAACACCTTCTGATGCACAAAACCTCCTTTCCTTGGCACCAAAACTGTCTGGGCTGCAATCCTTAGCAAAAAGAATTAATTGTTTCTTTATTATGGCAACTCATGCTTATATAACCGTCAACATACTATTTTTAATAATTGCCCTTCCTATTCTGGCAATTAAATCAATAAATAATCATGTCTATTCACCTAAATTGGCGTCCAATTATGCATGTTGTTGGTTACTTTTAAATAATTTTATTTTTTTAGCATGGATCCTTTAGTTGTCTTTGGCTTGACTTCTTGCTTTGACTTTTCATCCATTCATGGCGCCCAAATTAGGTGAAAAAAACATAAATAAATATCATTAAATTCATTGTTTAATGCTAAGGTGGGTCGCACTTTTTGGCAAGAGTGATTTCTAAAAATAAGAAGTCAACTTTAATGGGAATTTCTACCTTGCAGGTGCAGCTCCAAAAATACCCTCTTGAACTTAAGATATTTGACTTTCCATGATGGGAATTTTTACCTTGCAAGGCGGTAAGAAATTCTCGTGCACTGCCACTACCACAATTCCCTTTGCAAATTAAAACATTTCCCAAAAAGTGCAACTTGTATTAAAATTAGCCTCCTTTGATCAAGTGCACTTGCATGGGTGAATAAATCCTTTGGTGGGAAATGTTAGCATCTTTGGCGGGTAGAAAATTCCCATCGGTGCTTTAAGTGATTTTTCTTTATTTTATAATGGAAATTTTCACCCTCTGAGTGCGAGGCGGGTAAAAAATTCTCGTCATCTGCCGCCTCTAAAATTCTTATTGGAGCTTAAGTGACTGTCTTCGTGGGAAAAATACCTGCAAGGCGGATAAAAATTCCGTCTGCCCGCCACCACCAAAATCCCATTGCAGCTTAAACCCATTCATTCCAAAAAGTGTGACTTGCCTAAGAGAGGCTTTTTGTGCATGACTTCATCTTTTTAGTCAAAAGTTTGCTTTCTAAGGCTGATTCCTTCTAGTGTTGAGGCCGTAAATGATCTCCAGATGCTTCGGGCAATTAAATAGACTATACAGAACAAAGAACAGACCCAGGGGAATTTCATAGACAAACTGCGGAGAAAACCGGAGAAAAACGCAAAAGAAATAAATAAAAGCGAAAAACGTTGCCAGAAGTTGCAGACAATGCTTTGAATTCATTCCCGGTGAGAATCCTATTGAGATGTGTGAATACTGGCATGCAAAACTTCAACAGGGTTCAACCGGAGCACAATTTACTTCGAACGGGGCTTTATTTATTTAATAAATAATTAAATAAATATTTCACGTAGACAAAACTTGGCGGAGGGATAAAATGAGTTTTAGCATCTGGGTATTTGTCGAAATTGGCTCATATGATTCACTGGGAATATCTTAACGTAATACAGACATCTTCTAGCAATAAAAACACGAAAAAACCCGTTATATTAAAAAGAACGAAAATTTTCAAATGGGTAGTCCCAGTTTCGGGTGAAATCGGGGGGACACCATTACGCAATTTTTTCTAAACTATTTAAATTTTATGTATGTGTATTGTAATCGATTCATTGATTATGTTTTGTAATTTTAAATGCGTTCAATGTGATTGCGAATCATTTTAAATTTTAATACTCATTTGCAACCGTAGGTATATCATTTTTATTAAATTACGGTGAAATATGGTTATTCAAGCACATTTTTTAATTTAATTAAGCTTACGTTTTTCTAATTTTTTAAATGTGCATTGTGTTGTAGATTAGAGGTTAACAATGGCATCAGGCTCGGCATCAGGTTCGGCATTTGGGTCAACATCACTAGCAGGAACCGTTCTCCGCAAATGCACGTGCACGTAAAATCTTGGAAGTATGGTGTATGTGGAGCAATTGTAGGAATCGTTATTTGCAATTTTTGTGGCAGAAAAATGTTTGGAGGCATCAATCGTTTGAAGTATCACCTTGCATCTATTGTTTGTCGGGATGTTGTGGTTTGCCCCAATGTTACGAAAGAGGCAAAGCAAGAGATGAGAGCAAAGCTGGACAAAGCTAGAGGAGAAGAAACTAGAGAGGGAAAGGGTGCAGGCAGCCATAGCACAAGCTATTAGACCTGGGGCTGCAATGACAGAGGATTCAAAGGATGATGCGGCAACAATTGTGGGCTCTACTCGTGGTCCACGCATACGAACCGAAAGAGCCAAAAGAGGCACATCTTCATCAAGTTCGAGCAAAGGCATACAAAACTTTTTTGTGGCAAGGAACACACCTGGAGCACAACCTTCATTGCAAGGTACAACTTGGAACAAGGATATGCACGAGGAAGTGGATAAAGCATGTGCAAATTTCTGGTACTACAACAACCTTCCATTCAATGTGGCAAAGAGCTCATACTGAGGAGTACTTGGTGACAATGTTGACAGTTGCAGGGAAAGGGTACAAGGCACCCTCTCCAAAAGATTTGAGTGGGAAATTGCTACAGGGTGTAGTTGCAAATGCCACTACTGATTCTAGAAGAGCAAAAGAAATTGTGGAACAAATATGGATGCACCATTTTTCGAGATGGGTGGACGAATGGAAAGAACTCGCACCCTTATTAATTTTTTAATGGCTTCAAATGGTGAGATGGTGTTTTTGAAGTCTATTGATGCCTCTAACATAGTAAAAAATGCAGAGAATTTGAGTGTTATGTTAGAGATAGTTGTATTAGAGGTTGGTGTACAAAATGTTATGCAAGTTCTCATAGACAATGCAGCAAAGATATGTGGCGGCCGAGAGACTACTTTGCGAAGAGACATCCATCTCTCTTTTGGACTCCTTGTGCAGCTCATTGCCTTGACTTTCTTTTGGAGGACATAGGAAAAATTGATTGGGTGAGGTTGGTTGTAGAAGATGCAAGAAACATAACAAATTATATAAACAATCACCTTTGGGTTTTGAGATTGATGAGAGAACACACAAAGGGGAAAAAGCTTGTTCGAACCGGTGTCATAAGGTTTGCAGAACTAACTTCTTGACGTTGCAAAGTAATTCTAGTTTGTTGACATCTTTGAAGCAAATGTTTGTGAGTCAAGCATGGCTAGACTCACAATATTCAAAGAAAGCGGATGGAGAGAGGGTTGCAAAGATAGTTTTTGATGATATCTTTGCAAAGAGAGCTATAGAGATCATCAAGGTAATTTCAAACTTCAATTTATATTTCATTCCTTTATTTTAATTTGTTAAATAATAAATATGTTGTTTTTACTTTTTTACTTTATTTGTAAGTTTGTAACCTTACATTTTAATTTGTGCGTAGGTGTTAAGAGTCACATTTGGTGAGGGTTTGCGATTGGTTGATGGGGAGAAAAACCCTATGGGGTATATTTATGAGGCCATGGATAGGGCCAAAGAGTCTATCCAAAACTATTACAGGGGGGATATCGTCATATATGGTCCCTTTTGGGAGATTATTGATCGGAGGTGGAACAATCAACTCCACCAACCTATTCATGCAGCGGGGTACTACCTCAACCCCAAGTATTTCTTCTCCAACGGCTTCACAGATGTGAACAGAGAGGTTATGGAGGGCCTTTCAACATGTATTGAGAGGATGATACCAAATGTTGAGAGGAGGGACCTCGTCATTTTAGAGCTGCAAAGTTACAAACGTGCTTCGGGGAGGCTCTTTTCTTCGATGTTAGCTATTCGAGGGAGAACCACACAGACACCAGGTAATAAAAATTAGAATGTTTACCAAGTTACTTATTAGTTACAGATTTGATTTTTTAATTACTTATAGACTTTTGATTATCTTGTTTGTAGGTTCTTGGTGGGAGGATTGGGGAGGGAATACCCCTCATCTTCAAAAGCTAGCCCTCAAAATTCTATCTCAACCTTGTAGCGCTTCAGATGTGAACGCAACTAGAGTTTGTTTGAGGCCATTCACACGAAGAAGCGCAACAAGTTGAGTCAAAACGGCTCAACGACTTGGTTTTTGTGCAATACAATCTCCGGCTTCGCACAAGAAAAGTGGAGGCCACATCAGAGGATCTTATTGATTTGGATGAGATAGATCCATACAACAAGTGGACTGGGCGAGAAGAGGAAATCCCTGTGTTCACAGAGGACGAGATTGCTTCTTTTGAGAGGGAAGCTATGGAGGGAGAAGCACTAGTAGCTGGAGGAGATATTGGATTGGATGACATCTTTAGAGGTGATCTCCAATATGCAACAGAGGAGCCACCACCATCTACTTCCAGGTTCGAGCCAAAGTCGCAGCCTTCTAGGAGGAGCGAGGAGACACAGCCGAGTGTGGGGCCTAGTAGAGGCACTAGACCCTCTCCCCAATATTTCTCTAGAATGGGGAAGAGGAAAATGTAAATTGTAACTTATTGTATATTGTAACTTGCATAGATATGAAATTTATGATGATATTTTTCAATGTCAATCATCATAAATTCATATTACTTACCAATCGGTTGTTGTATTCGCATGATGATGCGATTTTGTATTGTATTTGTATTCAAATCTAATAGAAAACACTTCTCCAACATTTTACAAACTCATTTGATACATTTTGTAGCTATGTTGCTTAAAATTTACGTTTTTAAAGATATTTGTGTATTTTTAAGTTGTCGACTATTGCCAAGTTTTTGCCGAGTCAAATGTTTTTGGTCTGCGAGAGTATTGGCCGAGTAAGGGTATGCGAACTATGGTTCTGAACTATGTTTGGGACAGCATAGGTGAACTTTTGAATATCCATCACTTGTGTGGAGAATATGAGATGATTGCAAGCCATGGAAGAGAGCTAGCTTCCATACCTACGAGGCATGAAGAAATGATATTTAGAGCTCTTTTTTCTTTTAATGAGTTTATTCTGTAGGCACAATAATAAAGAAGAAAGAGCAACTAGATTTGTTATCCATCTAAGGATACGGTGAAACATATAGGACCGCAGTTGAAGATGAAGATGCCATTATAGAGGATGGAAAGATTGTGGATGCAAAAGGTCTCATTTTGCATAGAAATAGAGTCCCACTAATACCTGGATTGGAAGTGAAACATAAAGGCTTTGAGGAAGGTACAACCCAACCTAGGACAGTGAGAAGAGGGCAGCCTAGACGATCTTTGAAATATCCCTTGTGGGATACTACTTAGAAAAGCACAAAATACTGACAATTTGCAGCCAAAAAGAATTCTGATTTTTGTAGAAAATAAAACTAGGGCAGCGAATAAAAATAAATCTATAACTCACAAAATACTTGCCCGAATCACTTGAAAATTTATAGAGAGCCTGATAACAATAAAACTAACAATAGGAAATTGTTTTTGGAATTTCTCAGATTATAGAACACTCCCAGAAAATTACAGCATGCCCTAAACAACTGGAAAACTTCTAAAATTCATATCTTCCCGAATACAAGTGCAAACTCTATGAAACTTTGGAAATAACATTTGTTATGAGATCTCATAGGCAATTTACAAATATAGAAGATGGTATTCCAACCTTCAGATCTGAAAATGGCCAACTAGAAACCCTCCAAATAAGGGCTGCAATCTCCAAAACAAGTCGCCCTTTTTGGTAGATGGTCAAAACCCCTTTGAAATCCTCTGGAAATGATGCCAAACCCTTCCTTTATTGCTGCCGTAAGTCTGATCTGAAAACTCACTGATTATCTTCACCAAACCTCTCAAAAACCCTCAAAACCCTATCTCTGAAACCCCTAAAAATATCTCTGTGAATCAGCCCTGAAAACAACTCCAAAATGACAAGTTAGGGTAGATCTCTCACTACCGAAGAATGCCCTTCTTAATGGTTAGGGATGGATCTCTCATCACCAAAGCTAGAGTTCTGTGGGATCTCACTCCTTCCTTTGCAAACAGCAGTTGCACATGAAAAGAAATAGTTGAGTATCCATAAAAGTATCCTTTCCTTTCTCCCCTCAACTCCTTATATAACCTTTTCCAAGGCAAAAGAACCCTAAAAGGTCCTAGTCGCATTTTTCCTTAGGATGGGCCAATAACATAAAGTAACTTAAGTTACTTTTCACCTTTTAAGTTGCCATGGTCCAAAAGTGACCCCCAACACAAAATTAGAACATAAGTACCATGTGGCCCCTCCCTAATGACAAAACATAACATCTAGCCCCTCCAAAACCACTTATGCACATGTCAATGAAGAATAATAATAAAATGGACTAGATATTCATACCCAATAGCTCCCAGCGTCCATAGCCCCTTGGGTATGACCAAGGCCTGGACTCGAGTTGGCCCCTAGGCCTATGGCATAGGAAAGGGGACATTGCGATCTTTTGGGAAGCCACGAAGGCCACTAAAACAAGGTAACTCTAGGTGTTTAGATCAGTTTTCAATGATGCTCAAGCTTGTCTTTCCAAGTTTGTTGTTGAGTGAAGAATGTAATCAAGAGTTTCAAATGAGGTGATATCTATCCCAAGTGAGAAAGGAAGTTTTTTTGACATGACCCAAACTACCATCATTGATGTTGTTTTCATCATTTATAGCATCCCACACCAATTTCAGTTGCATTTGTATTCAAGAATACGGATTTCCTTTCCACCTTAGTTGACAGGATGGAATGAAGAATGAGGATGCCACATTGGGACATGGATTAGCTTGTCAAGCTGCTGATTATTTATTAATTTCTTGCTTTATGACTGAGATTACAGTAGTTTGGAAGGTTTTTATACAGCTGAGTATGCAAAGGAAGAAGTTGTTATTGTTGTTTTTGAAGTTGAAGATGAAGGGGACTTCAATGAAGAAAGGGGCAACAGTGTCTGAGTTTGTTTGGGAAAAAGCTCCTTCATTTGACAAGCACGGGATCTAGATTATGGGAATACTACAACATGTTCCTTCACCTTGGTATGATGGCACTTGGGCATGAGAGCTTGCAATTGCTTGAGGAAAGCAATTTCGGGAAGGGAGGACTGTAATGTCCCCTTTTTCGAATTAATCCATTTAGAAGACTTTTAGCTCATTCCACTCCCGTAATGTCCCCCAAAGGACACTTTCTAACCCCAAAGGGATTTAAGGCACTCCCAATCACCAAATGCAGATTTATAAAAGATAACCAAAAATTATAACTGCAGATCTGAATTATATGCTGAAAAATGCGACTAGGGTAGGAAAGAAAACCCTTAAAAATCAGCCATTAAATTATGATATTTCCACTCCAATCTGATCTACTAAATTTATGAAGCCAATATATGAAGAAAATCCAGATTTTTAAGACACAATAGAGGCTGAAATAATTCTATAAATATGCAGACAAGCTGCCCTTAGATATAGATGAAAATGGCACTTTTTATCACCCAAAAATTCTGAAATTAGGCTGATAATATTGATAAAAAAATCTGATTAATTAGCAACAATCCAGATCAGAACAAAAACACTTTCAAATACCTCAGATTTTCCCTAGAAGTGGGTCGCTCAACATGATAGAAGGCTGAAAATTGAAGGAAAACACAGCTGCAATCTTTCACTTCAAACCCTTGACCCAAAATTTTGCAAATCTTCTCCTTCAACTGCTGGAAACACGTTGAAATTTATTGCTAATTCAATGATGCACAATGGAAACCCCAAGGTGGAGAATCCTCACAATTAGAGGAAGGGTTTTCGTCCTTCTCTAGAGCTCTTGGAGGGTTTACGTCCTCAAGAGAATATTGCCAAACTATAAGCTTCAGGAAAAAATCAGATTTATGAGAAAATAGATAAACATCCCTCCACAAGCAAGTTGACTTGTTGTTATAGAGCTTAGGGCCTAAATAGCCACCCATGATGCTCAATCATATTTTTCCTTATTAAATGTATTTTTTGGATAAATATAAATCTGCACTTTATTAACTCAAATCGACCCTAGAAGAACTAGATCCTTTTAGTTCGACTTCAAATAACCCAATGTCAGTGTTAATACAACCCAAATGGGGTTGGAGTAAGCCAAGGTAGTGGGTTAGATGGGAGAACCAATCGGAAAACTAACCTTTTCCAGATCTGATTTTTATAACAGCAGTTAATAAATAAAAATGGCACCCAAAACAGCTGAAACTTCAAAAATTAATAACTCCTTTAATACTTGATGTTTTTACATGAAATAAAATGCACAATAAACTAGAAATTGAGGCCTTTCCAATGCACTTAGTTAGAATCTGAATTTTTGATCAATAAAACCACTTCAAAACAGCCCCGAAAATTCGATTCCAAGTCGCTAGGGTTAGAATAAATTATATAAATTATTTCCAACATTTTTTAACCTTCCAACACACTCAAATATCAACCCTTGCTCAAATAAAAGCTAATACAAATCAAATTGCAGATCTAGCTTATTCACCCCCAAAACATGCCAAAATATTTCCCAATACAAGTCACCATACCTAGAATTAATATAGCATGAACATTAGTAATAAAAACACCTCAAACCCTTCCAAGAGCATTCAAAAATGAACAACATGCAGATTTGTCCTCACAAATAAATGCGCCAATATATAAGCCAAGTCGCCAATCTTAAAATGAATATATCATGCAACATTCACTCAAAAATAGCATAGAAGATTTCTAACTCTCCAAAGTATGGTGGTGTTGAATAAACACCTTTGTTATGTGATCACATGGGCATACATCCCTCTTCAAGCATGAAGATATTTTAATAAAAACTTCAACATGCCCCCAAGGGGTCGCCACATCTTCTTATATAGCTTTTGCATTTCAAATCCCCAAGTTTTCCATCCTCTTTATGCCGCATTTCTTCGTGTAAAAGGGTCACTTTTAAAATGGTCCACTTTCCTGAAAAATCACACTCCAATTAAAACATTAACTTCCTCTTTTTAATATTTAAATAAGAACATAAGAGGAGAATTAACTATTTAATTTAAAAAATAAAAGGAGTAATTACATTTTCCCAATTTTTATCCTTTAATCCATGGGAAGGGTGGATTAAAGGTCTCCAATTTTTATTTAATAAATGTCTCAAAAAGGGGACATTACAGTCCTCCCTTCCCAAGATTGCTTGCCCTCAAGTAATTGAATACATGGCTGATCCATTTCTTTTTCTTAATCGTATGGCCTTCTAGAGAGAGCATCTGCTGCCATATTATTCTTTCCCTTCACATATTCAATGTCAAAATCAAAGGCTTGTACCTTGCTTATCCATTTCTATTGTATGTCATTTAATTCCCTTTGATTAATAAAGAACCTCAAACATTATGATCAGATTTGACAATGAATTTGCCACATACCAAATATTGTCTAAATTTACTCAAAGCATGCATGATTGCTAACATCTCCTTGTCATACACACTATACCCCTTCTCATGATTTTTAAATTTTCTACTTTCAAAAGCAATGGGGTGTTTTTTTTGCATTAGGAAAGCCCTATACCTTCTCCGAAGCATCGCCTTCAACTACGAGATGGCATAGAAAAATCTAGAACTGCAAGTACCAGACAAGAACACATTACCTCTTTCATTTTTTCAAAAGCATCTTGGGTTGTTTTAGACCATTTGAAGGCCCCTTTCTTAGTCAAATCTGTCAAAGGAGCAGCAAATCGTGAGAAACCCTTCACAAATCTTCTATAATAACTACAAAGACCACAAAATCCTCTTAATTGTGTGAGAGAAGTGGGAGTAGGCCAATCCATGATAGCTGCAATTTTTTGTTTATCCACTTGCACACCATTAGCACTAATAACATGTCCCAAATACCAAATCTCCTTAAGACCAAATTCACATTTAGACTTCTTGGAAAAGAAAGAATGCTGCCCCAAAGTAGTCAAAACCAAATCCAAATGCATCAAATGCTCTTCCCATGTTTTTCTATACACAAGAATGTCATCAAAGAATACTAACACAAACCTCCTTAGATACTTGCCAAGCATATGATTCATGCATGATTGGAAAGTAGCAGGAGCATTAATTAATCCAAAGGGCATAACTAAGAACTCAAAATGCCCAAAATGACACCTAAAGGTTGTCTTGTGCACATCTTCTTCCCTTACCTTGATTTGATGATACCCGGATTTAAGATCTATCTTGGAAAAATATGTAGCACCATGCAACTCATCAATTAATTCATCAATCCTAGGTATTGGGTACCTATTTTTGATGGTTTTTTTGTTAAACATGCGGAAATCAATACACATTCTCATAGTTCCATCTTTTTTCTTAACCAAAACCACGGAAGATGTCCGCAAATGGACTAGAACTAGGCCTTATGTGTCCCATATCAAGTAACTCCTTAATGGTCTTTTCTATTTCTTCCTTGTAGACTCTTGGGTGGCGGTAGGGGGTAATCATAATGGGCTTAGTACCTTCTTCTAACTCAATAATGTGCTCAAAACCCTATTAGGAGGTAACCCATGAGGCAAATCATTAAAAACATGAGAGTGCTTGTCCAAAATACCTTGTAACTCACCTTGAATAGACTGTTGTTCTGATTTTTCTGTGATAAAACAGCTGGCTGCCCATGCAATTTGCCCTCTCCTCAATGCCCTTTCCATCCTCTTCATTGATACTTCTTGTGGTGCACCATTTGCCAAGCCTTTTAGGACAATTTCTTTGCCATCTTTGGTGAATTTCAGCTCCATGGTCTTGTAGTTTTAAATGAAATCACCTAAAGAATTGTCAACAACATAAAAATCATCAATTACCTTGTGTTTCCCAAGAGTGAGGGGAAGTTGTGAGATCTTTGTGGAACATGGAATAGAGGATCCATCCACAATAGTCACCTTGAAAGCTTTACAATTTGTGGTTTCCAATCCCATCTTTCTTACCAAGCTTCCATCAATGAAGTTATGTGTGGCCCCACTATCAACCAAAGTAATGACCCTTTGCCCTTGGATGGTACCTTTTACCTGGAAAGCATGGTATTTGGGATACCGGAAAGAGAGGCAAGTGTGCTCTCTACTTCTTTTTCTTCCTTCTCTTGCACATGCTCAACCAAATCCTCATTAGTCCCATTGTTAGCATCACCCAAATCAGAATTAAATTCAAAATCTGAATCAATAACTTCAATGAAATGAATTTGACCTTTACCCTTACAATTGTGGCCTCTTGTCCAAGGAGTCTTACAATCAAAACACAAACCTTTCCTTCTCAACTCATCCCTTGCATCCTTTTGCATGTTGTTTTGGGGCTGATTCCTATGTGGTGGCACATAGGGCTGATTTGGCCTTTTTGGGGCCTCTTTTGATGACCCAAGGGGCTGTCCCCTTGTGCTTGCATGGGCTTTTGAAAATCAGACCTTGGCTGCCCTTGATTTCCACTTTTGGACAGCGAATGAGTGGCATTAGTACGCTGTCCTTTTGTTCCCAAATCACCTCTATAAGCTGCACATTCCAAATCTAAAGCCTTAGTAATAGCATCTTGCAAAGAAAGAGGATTAAATGCTCTTACCAAACCTTTCAAAGGCTCAACCAAGCCTTCCGTGAAGAGGACAACCAATCTTTTCTCACTAACATCCATTACCATGACTACAATTCTTTGGAAATCCACCACATACTCCTCAACATCATGAACTTTCTTGAGTTGTGCAAGTTCCCTAAGTATATCTCCGGGTCTTTCCATCAAACTTTTCCATGATCCTCTACTAAAATCCTCCATTGTGTGGATCAAATCATGCCCTTGTGTGCATGTCATGGAACCACCATTCATGTGCCATACCCTCCAAGTGAAGAGTAACAAACTTAACGGTCTCTTCTTCGTGCATGGGGTTGAGTGAGAAGTAGGTCTCCATCTTTTGCAACCATGCTCTAACCGGAATCTTGCTAGATCCATCAAAGCTTGGGAGTGAAACCTTTCCCAACCTTTGTTGGACGTCCTTAGGGGTTTCTTATTTTCCCTTTTTTCTTGTTGCCCAACTTAAGAGCACAAAATTAATCAAATCCCAACATATCCCTCGTAGCTTGACTCAAGGAACCATACTCAAGTCTTTGAGCATCAATCAATTCAACCAACGTGGGTTCTTCTTCTTCTCCATTATTGTTTTCCTTAGGTAAGAAGATACCTTTGAAGAACTTGGGAGGGGGTGGTGTAGAGTTTCTTTCCCCACTATGTGAGCTCTCTTCTCCATTGGAGTTAGGAGACTTGCCCTTACCCAAAACATCCTTTATAAGCTTAGACATTTGCTCACTCATAGTCTTTTGAAGCTCTATGCCACAATTCTGCATCAATTCTTGAAGGAATTTCACTTGATCCGAAGTGAAAGCCCCGTCCTCCATTGATCCCTTATTTCTCCTTTTGCAAAAAGAATCTTTGTTTCCTTGCATCCAAAAGTACCCCCAAGAGTAGAGGAAAGATGCTCTAATACCACTGTAATATCCCCTTTTGGGATAAATATAAATCTGCATTTTATTAACTCAAATCGACCTAGAAGGATTAGATCCTTTTAGTTTGACCTCAAATAAGTCAATGTCAGCATTAATACAACCCAAATGGGATTGGAGTAAGCTAAGTTGCTAAGGTAGTGGGTTAGATGGGAGAACCAATCGAAAACTAACATTTTCCAGATCTGATTTTTATAGCAGCAGTTAATAAATTAAAATGGCACCCAAAACAGTGAAACTTCAAAAATTAATAACTCCTTCAATACTTGATATTTTTGCATGAAATAAAATGCACAATAAACTAGAAATTAAGGCCTTTCCAATGCACTATGAATCTGAATTTTCTTATCAATAAAACCACTTCAAAAATCCCCAAAAATCTGATTCCAAGTCGCTAGGGTTAGAATAAATTATATAAATTATTTCCAGCTCTTTCTAACCTTCCAACACACTCAAAATATCAACCCTTGCTCTGAAATAAAAGCTAATACAAATCAGATTGCAGATCTAGCTTATTCACCCCCAAAACATGCCAAAATATTTCCCAATGCAAGTCGCAATGACTTGAATTAATGTAGCATGAACAACAAGTAATAAAAACACCCCAAACCCTTCCAAGAGCATTCAAAAATGAACATGCAAATTTGTCCTCACAAATAAATGCAACAATATATAAGCCAACCCGCCAATCTTAGAATGAATATATCATGCAACATTCACTCAAAAATAGCATAGAAGACTTCCAACTCTCCAAAGTATGGTGGTGTTGAATAAACACCTTTGTTATGTGATCATATGGGCATACATCCCTCTTCAAGCATGAAAATATTTTGATAAAAACTTCAACATGCCCCCAACGAGTCGCCACATCTTCTTATATAGCTTTTGCATTTCAAATCCCCAAGTTTTCCCTCATATTTATGGCACATTTCTTCATGTAAGAGGGTCACTTTTAAAATGGTCCACTTTCCTGAAAATTCGCACTCCAATTAAAACATGAACTTCCTCTTTTTAATATTTAAATAAGAACATAAGAGGAGAATTAATTATTTAATTTAAAAATAAAAGGAGTAATGACATTTTCCGAATTTTTATCCTTTAATCCATGGGAAGGGTGGATTAAAGGTCTCCAATATTTTTATTTAATTAATGTCCCAAAAAGGGGACATTACACTCTTGGAGAGTTTTCGTCCTCAAGAAAATATTGCCAAGTTATAAGTCTGCGAGACAAGAATCGATTTATGAGAAAATAGATAAGCATCCCTCCTCAAGCAAGTCAACATGCTTTTATAGAGCTTAGGACCCAAATAGCCACCCATGATGCCCAATCAGATTTTTCCTTATTAAATGTTTTTTCCCACTTACTTTTCCCTCTCTAGGAAAGTCGCATTTTCCCTTGGGTAATTCATTTTTGCTAAATGCTTTTTGCCTTTTGTTTGCCTTTTTCTATTTTTAAGTTTATAATATTTTATTATAAGTGCTTATAATATTTTCTTTTAATTTTTGCACTTTATAATAAACTATCATAGCTTAAGTCTCCCTTTTAATTTATTCCTTAGCCGTCGAGAAGACAATGAAAGCTTGAGACCAAATTTAATCGGTAAGATTCACGGAATAATGATGTTGCTTTGATTCATTATGGATATTTACGTTTATAATATTTTATTTTTCTATTTTTAAGTTTATAATATTTTATTATAAGTGCTTATAATATTTTCTTTTAATTTTTGCACTTTAAAATAAACTATCATAGCTTAAGTCTCCTTTTAATTTATTCGTTGGCCGTCGAGAAGACAATGAAAGCTTGAGACCCGATTTACTCAGTAAGATTCACGGAATAATGATGTTGCTTTCAATTCATTATGGATATTTGCACAGCATAGAACTCTCCCTATATGTAGGATTTTACATCCCTAGAATCTAGGAAACTGCCTCAACTACCCATCCCACAAATATCTCACATTTTCCTATATACGTGAGTTGTTTATTAACAACTTCACATATAAAATAACAAACGTAACAATTAACCCAATATTAATAATGTGAACACTACATTATTCCTAGCATTCACCCCTTAGTGTGAACATTTTTAATAGCTAATATTCACTCCATTAATGTGAACACGACAAAGAATCATATTTCAAAGAAGTTGAACCACCTCCAAAAGCACTTTGCTTGACCAGTATAAACTCCATAGATTATCTCTTTACCCTCGTGAAGGCGTAGTGACGAGCCGAATTATGCGGAATACTCCCTACCTCTTTGGGTTCTGTGGGAATTTCCTTCCTCTAGGGTGCCCAAATTATGGATTTCCAAGATCCGCAAACTTGGCACTAGTTGTATAACCATCCCCGAGCCTACCTCGTAATCTTCTCCTACTCCCCAAAAGCAAGTTTTCTGAAAACATGAATCTTCCCCAAAATTCTAGAAAGGGGTTTATTCAGACACAAAGACAATGTAAACACCGAAAATGCAAAGCTTGCTTGACACACACACTGAAATAAATCTCACCAAATCATTTGTGCAGCCCCATCATTGGCGACTAACGAGAGGTCATTGATTGACCTCCAACCTCCGTTTGCCTCCATCCTCCAATCTCATGCTACTAGCTTAGCGGAATGTGAACATGAAGCTCAAGTTTACATATTGGACATTGCATTTCGATGATAATGCATCCATGAGGCAATTTTTTTATTTTGACTCTAACTCATGATGACAACTTACAAAATGACTATTAAAAATCCTAAAATCACCTATATGACTTTGACTCTTTTACAATAAATGATGTATTTGGACAATGACAAAACTAATAACATAACAATGACAACACTTTGATGTCTTGACTAATACTATCTAATAACTTTTTTTTACTATGCTATAATTTTAACGATGACATGAATCTTATATTAAGCTTGACAACTAAGAGATATATAACAAAATTGTGAATAACTTCTTGACTTATTGACACAACATTAATAATCCTAAACTCAAATGCATTAAACATATATTATGACCAATAAAATCTTAAAAGACTTAAAGGACTTCTTACACGATGACTACTTAAAACAAATAAAAACTTAATAAGTGACCGACTTGACACTAAGACACATAATAAATTGACACAACTGCCTATCAAATCATTAGTAAACCATGCTTAAAAAAACTAAGAACGTATTTTACCCAACAAATACATACAACAAAAGATTACTTGTGCACACCAGGATTATTGCATGTCACAGATTTGACAAAGCCTTGTACAAATATTGTAGGGATAGAAAGTCGTACTACAGTGCATGTATCTTTTATATATCATGGACTTGACTCGCTTGTAGAGAGAGACGGATCTGCATGTGGGGATACTCAGACAAATACCACTTTAACAGGATCTTGTCGTAGTCGAAAGATCTTCAAATCTCACTAATCAAGGCAAAGAACAAAAGAACGAAGACAAATATACAGCAATGCCAATTGTCTGACTATTCAATGCAAGTCACAAGCTTAATGTAGTACATTGGATCACGGTTGTCAAATTGATATGGCAACAGCAGATTTGAATATGCACACAGAACTGATGTTCAGTAGACTCCAAATCACGTGAAGGTTGATGCAGAGATCATGCGACTCCAAATCACATGACAGTAGGGACAGAGGAAAGTGAATTGTGAATGCAAATGCAAGTTCTCTAGTCGGTCACCGCATTCGAATTCGTGGAGTATAGAATTCGTTACCGAAAAATTCAAGATAAAATTCATGATGAAATTTGAATAAGAGATTTACTAATTTACTATTATTAACTAATTTAATTTATTAATTTACAATCGTAATAATAACTTATATTAACTAATTTGTTTTATTAATTTACTACAATAATAATAAGTTGTTTTTTAATTTACTTACTATTCTGTATTTACTAATATATTATTGTCATCAATTCATAATTATTACTTACTAATTTACTGACTAATATATACTTACTATCATATATTTATTATTAAATATTACTAATCCTTACCAATACATTTATTCGCACATATATTCCTTAAGGCATATGTCACTTCTATGATATATATTGGTAAGTATCTATTTAATTCATGCAAACCAATAATATAACCAAAACAGGTAGATGTTCAACGATTCTGGAAAATTCCGGCAATTTTGGCATAGTCGACCCTCGACAATCCACTTCAAAGGGCAATCTAAACGCTTCCATATCTACAAGACCATCACTGTAACTTCTGCATGGCCATCACTGTAACTTCTGCATGGCCGTCACTGTTGCAGCTTCAGATTGCACAACTTCCTATAACTGTTGTAGCTTCAGATCTCACGATTTGTTCCCGTCTACAAGTGATCAAAAAAACCCCATGAAGTGACTTATGAAGCCCTAAAACCCACGTGATTTGGTTTGCACGAATTTAAACGAATTTGTTGGTCTGCCTGTTGATTCGGCGAATTTTGAATTAGGCATATGCAATTTGCCGAATGCAGTGACACATCTTGAGGGTTGAGTTCGGTGCCTTCTAGGGCACATTTTGGTATTTTGAGCTGGTATTCTTGTTTTTCATATTTTATAAGGCCAGAATCTACATTTTGGTGATTTTAGGAGAAGTTTATCTATTTTTTCCAGCCCTCGGTTTGGTTGTATGGTTGTTGTCATAAAAATTAATTACAGTTGTGATTTATCATTCGTTTCTCCATATTTTTGATGTATTTGAGATTGATAAATATTTCCGTGGTTGGATAAATTATTTGGTGGCATTTCAGCTCTATTTGCATGGTTAAATGTTGATGTGAACCTTATATGTAGTTCGTTGCCCTAGAGGGTTGATTGATATTGTGTGTTGATTGTTTGAAGATCATTCTGAACTGTTTCAGATTGATGTTTGTGTGTTTGAAGGTGCGATTTCAGATTTGATTCATTTGGGTTTAACAACAAACCCTTGTTTCCAGTTTCAGCCCTAGAAATTCTTTCTTGAAAGCTTTCTCGGTGTTTAACTTGTTGTTTTCTCCAAGATTGGTGCATCTGCGTACCAATCAATAACCATTCCCCGCAAGGTGGTTGGAAAACATATTAGCCATATATGTTCATTTATATGCTCATTTGTCGTCCATATGGTGATGCACGTTCTACAATGTCATAAAGAATCCTCTAATCCATCACTTGGTGAAATTTGGTAGCTTTTGATTTTCCAGTGATGGAGGTTATGGGGTAATCATGGTTCCGATGTGGTTCTTCGAATACGAGTCTCCCCTTAAGAAGGTTTTTGTCAAACATTCCTATGCACTGTCCACACTATCAGGCATATCCCTATGCTCAACATTGATTTGTACACTATCTTGCATGCCATCAAATCCCAATTCATGCAACTACCTCTAATTGTTCATTCAGGGATAACTCAAACTTTTCATGTGATTCTCTTGCACATCCAACTCAAACTAGTTGGAAAGGTCCATACTTCCTTCCTCCAAAAGAGGCAATGGTAATCTTTACCTACCCCTTAATGTATGTGGCATAGGGTCTACCAATTACGGATGAACCCTTTCTTGGTTTTGACTATGGTTTTGGCTATGACTTCATACGCTTCATCCTTGTTTGAAGGCTTTTTGAAATGAGCTGCAGGTCGCAACCTTTATTGTTCCCTCATGTTTTCTCCACCAATCAAGTAGACCATTAACTTCTTGGGCCCCTCCCTAACTATGTATCTCTTCCACCTTTGTTCGGAGTCAATAGCATGAATTATTGCATGTACACGTCAATATTCTTCGTGAACTATTTGTATTGTTGTAATATATTTTATCGCTATGTTTCACAGTTATGTTCCCCACATAGATCTTAGAAGATAATGGGTGCCTTGTCACGCTTTTTTGAGCCAATTGTAACTTGACCTAACATTCTTTTAGGAAACAATGCCAAAATGTAGTATGATTAATTTTTGTTGAGATACTAGAGTTATCAATAACAACATACACGGAATAGTAATTGCATACAGACCATAAAAGAGCAAAGTACACAAGCAATATGTTAGGAATATTGATGTTAGTACTCTCATTATTATGGGTAGATGTGTGAGAAATAATATGAGTTATCAAGTAAACAACTCATATAGATAAAATAGGTATATAAGCTAGAAATCTATCTGTTATAACGTAAGTTGTTTAGGTTTTTAAACAACTTACACAGATCAAAGTCTAGAGAGATTGTAGGATTGTTATAGATATTTGAGGGAAGGTTTGACTCCTAATTACAAGGAGATCTAAAGCCTATATATTTGTATCCCCATACGAATGAAATTCAAAAAGAGTTTATTATTGTGTTCAATATGTGCAAATATGAACCAAGTTCACACAATAGCAGCTTCTATTAAAAAATTTAAGTCTCAATACAGTTTGTAGAGTACAATAAGGACCTAATACAAGTGCCCTCTCCTCGATGTGTATCCTTCTATTTATAAGACGAATGACGAATGACATGCATGTATTCTTGAGCATCCCCGTGCCATCTCTTCCTCCATTTTGAAAAATGTAAAATGAATGATAGAGGCCGAAGCTATACCAGTGCAATGAAACATGGAGAAGAGTAAGGAAGACAATTGACACCAGATGTAAAACTGTAATTTCAAAGTTATATTTTGCAAAGTCTTGTAAAGGTCTAAAGGGACGGATGTATGATGTCTATGTAATCCTTATTCTCTATGCTTGTGCCTATTTCTACAAAGATGAAGACCGGTTAGGCCATTATAATGGTTGGTAACAACCACTTCATAACTGATCATCAGTTTGTCACCTTTTGTTGATCTTACTGCAGAGTTATGCAATACAGTACTAACACTGAAGGACATAGGACCTTGTCGTATGCACGCGTGTGCATTGTGTGACGTTGAAGCCATTGGTGAAGTTGGATCATGCTGCGGAGCAACTTTGTGGTACAGAAAATCATTTGAGGTCTCAGATCCTCTTGGATCACTTTGTATGGTGACATGTCTAGGCTAGGACCGGTTATGTCCCTAATTACCCTTAGCAAAAACAATTATACTTGTGTAGATTGGAAAATGTAATCAATCATACCTTTCAAATATTGATAAAATTTAGCTAAATGGAAAAAACTTTCTAAGGAAGTTTTCCTTGAAGGACGACAAGCTATGTTCCACGAGGACGTGTCCCCTGTGTTTTTGGGACCATCCCCAACGGGGGACGTTTGGGACTCGGCAAAGGGTAGGAACGTCCCATACCCGTCCCCAATTTACTCTAAAAATTAGGGACTCCTCGGGGATGTCATGTTTGTGAAGGGAGTGGAAAGGGATGCCCAAACGTCCCCAGTATGGCCAGGGGACTTTTACAAGTCCCCCAACCATAACGGGAACGGCTAGGCGTCCCCTACGTCCCAACAAAGGTAAAACTTTAAAAAAAACTCAAAATTAATAAAAATAAAAGGGATGTGGGGGCCCACAAGGACCCCCACACTCATTCCTAACTAACCTAAACCTAAAACAACCTCTCTTACAACTAAAACAAAAA
This sequence comes from Taxus wallichiana var. yunnanensis, assembly GCA_018340775.1. NCBI lineage: Eukaryota > Viridiplantae > Streptophyta > Pinopsida > Cupressales > Taxaceae > Taxus > Taxus wallichiana. The sequence continues at coordinate 82,281,213 of CM031234.1, forward strand.
AAAGAAGCTCATTTTTGTCATTTCCCATATTGTGAAGGAGAAGACAAAGAAAGAAAACAGCAGAGAGAAGAAAAGAGAACAGCAGTGAGAAGAAGGCAAGAGAGCATTATTCTACACCATTTGAGGTATGTTTCACATCCATTGTTCATTTTGCAAATTTACACAAATTATTTTTCATTTGCTTTTGTTTTTTTTTCAAGGTTTCAAAGACTTAGGGAGGTTTTTTGTTTGCACTTGCAGTTGCAGTTGTGTTTTGCATTTTCAATAAAAACAATGAGCAACAATGAGGGTAGTGAAGGTGAAGAGATTCAAATGCAACATAGAGGTAATAACAGGGTTTCTTATGGAAGTGAGAGTGTTGTAGCAACTATGGGTTCAAATAATCCATTTGAATGCCCTTCTCAACTCCTCAAAATTTATGCAAAGGCCCCATTGAATCCTCAAAATTGGATGAGGCAATCCCTCACGCCCAGTGACTCGGACTCCGGTCTGATTTTGATGCCATTTTGGTGGATTTTGATTAGGGGCAGCAGTAGATTTTCATTTTCTATGTATCAGACATATTGTAGTTGAAACTTGCAGCCCTTGGGCATTTCATTGTAATTATTATTGTAATTGAAACTTGAATCTTATGTGAAATCTCAATTCAGCTCCAATGTTATGTACTAAAGGTTCTATAATGTGTGTGATGAATGCTTTATCAATGTTATCATATGAATATTTAAAACTCCCTATATTTTTTTAATTTTTCCTTATTTTTTGATTGTCGTCCCTGTTGTCCCTTAAATAAAGGCCTCCAAAAAAATCCGACCCGAAACAAATCCCCCGTTCCTATCATCCGTGTCTCGGACACTTGGTGTAACATAGACAAGTGATTGTATCTACTAAAATACTGGAACAAGAAAACAAGTTCAGAAATTTTGTTGAAGCTAAATGACTTCATATGCAACAAATTAAGGAGGAAACATGCTTTGTTTTTAAGGCATATCACACTCTATTTGATTGTTAATGCAAAGGGCATGGATTTTATGATATTGTAGGTACTTGACATTGTGGAATCATAAACAAAGATTGATGGTATTTCATTATCATTGTCACAACTTATCCCCAAATAAACCAACTTTGAGGTGGAGCACAGAGTTGGTTTCAATAATTTTGTAGTTCATATGCTGGTAAAAAAGAATGGTGATGTTGAAAAATCCCGCCCTAGTTGTCAAGCGTTATTTCTTTAAGTACGTTAAACAACGTTTTGTAACACTTATGTACTTTGGAATTACTATCTCTCAAATAAAAATTACTTTGGTTACATGTTGAAGATTTGATATTACTTTTTTAACTCTTGATATACATGATATATGTCTATTTTAATTCTACCACCAACAGAGTTGTATTTATCTAATAAGATCATTTACTTTCAATATCAACAAAGCTATATTAGAGTTATCTATATAAGGAGCTCTAGTCCACAACCCAAACACCTCATTTGTATCCTGATGATGGATCACAAAGTGTGATCCGAAATGTTGATCTCAAAAATCTTGTACACAGTTTTATCTAGAAGCTTGATACATCATTATTTACTCTGTTTATCTCATAGCATATAGAGAAACTATTCAGATGTTTGCACTTCAAAAAAAAAAAAAAAAAAAAGAAAGCAGCAAAATTTAGAGTAACATCTTTGTTTGAATAGAGTCTGTGACACTGTACTACCTACTATTTTAGAACTAACCTTAGGAAATGGCAGAAGAATCAAAGGCATTTCATGTATCCATTTCTATTCTAATGAGAAATAATTATAAGTGTGGTGTCAGTGCCATACAAACATGCAACTGCAATATATGCAATCACTTAATTAGTACCTCCCAAAAGTATTGAACTCTCGATTCTCCAACTTTTCTTGTCGGCAAGTTGCTATAAATTATATCACTGGTTGAATCTTTTTGAAACCACGAGCACAAGAACCAACTACAAGGCATATCCCATCAGGCTTCTTTCCCGATCTTATCTGCTTAATCCAATACAAGTGTGCAATAGATTTTATCAAGCACATTGTATTCATTTCACCTATGATTTTATATATTACATGCCTTTCTACTTATTAAACAATATACCATATAATAAACTAGGTTGTTAATAATTTTGGGAGTAACAACCTTCAATGCAAAAATATATCCATAATCATACCTACAAAGCTAGGTGTCTTTACAAAGAATAAAACTCAAACCTGCATTACAATGGGGAAAAGTTCCCCATTGAATCAATAACAAGGCGTGCATCTAAAGCCTCTCCATTATCAAGTTTAACAACCTGCAATTTTTCAAATTTCATAGGAATTTAATAATCTTGGACAATGTAAGAATGGGAACAAGCAATGAAATTCGTCTAGATTGTCATTCTATATTCCAGATATAAAAAATCTCAAGTCATTAAAAAAATTATGATCATTGTTGTACAAAAAGGTGATGGAAATAATAAAAATAGCCCAAAACAAAAAAAAACTAACAAATAATTTGTTATAATATTATCACGCCAAGCCAAAAACTATTTTATTGCTTTGTACTTTGTAATGTCCCTCTTTCTCGAATAGTTTGATCGAAGACCTTTGGCCCTTTTTGTCTACCCGACGGCCAAAGGGGTGAGTTCAAGGGTGACTTAGGTTTATTAATTTTATTATATCGTGCTTAAAATAAAATAAATTATCATTAAAAGCACATATAATGAATTAATAGACTTAATAAGTGACTTCGACTTAGGAAAGTACATGGGAATAAATTAATAAATTATTTAATGTGCTTTCCTAGGCAAAAAGTGCGACTTGCTTTGGGGATGGAGAAAATTAATTAAAAATTAATTATATTCCTTGGGAAAAGTGCGACTTGCATTTTGGAAGGGTTTTTGGCTTATAAGGGAAAAGTGCGACTTGTGTCGGGGCATTCTAGATTATTATTATTTTCTTCCCGGCAGTTGGCTCTGAAGCTTTGCAGACAAAATCCAAGGACGAAACCCTCCTGGATTATTCCTCTTGCGGACGGAAACCCCAGGAGAAGTGAGAGGAGTTTCTATTCAGGGAACTTCATTGTATTCACAGGTTATTTATCATTCCAGCTAGTGTCAAAAAAGAAATAAATTGCAGCAGTGAGCATTCAAGCAACTTCCAGAGTGGGGCACTTATTCTACATGATCTTCGGCATTTGAAGGCTTCTTGACCATTCTACTTGGTCAAATCTTTCAAAGGTGCGGGCATGACTGTGTGAATCGAGGGCACGTTTTCACATGTTAATGGGATCTCTTTGCTTCACGACTGTGTTAATGGCATCCACGATCTCGTGCTTCGTTTTTTCGTGATTCGTAGCTCTGGTTTCGTGAATCGAGGGCACGTTTTTACGTGCCATACTTCTCCAAGTGGGCACGAGCTTTTTTCGTTCCTCCCGATAAAAATCGTGACTCATTTTTCTCGAGCTTTGCTTCTCACAATTGTTGGCCTCCCGATTCTCGTCAAGCTTCCTCCCGATTCTCACAATCATGGGCCTCCCTTCTTCCAACGTCCACATTTTACTCTCCTCCTTGTTATAGTCATGAGTGGGCACGAATCACAGTCAAGGTAGGGTACAAAATACAATCGAGAGTAGGCACGAAAATACAACCAACATAGGGCACAAAATACAAACACGAATAGGGCACATTGGCTTGGGTTTTGCTCGTGGTGCATTGCAAGATAGAGTCTCACGTTTTCATGCATACAGTCATAGGATACAATCATGTTACCTTGTTTCGTGGCTCGATTTCTTTTCTTGTTATTGTGCTCACTGCTATTTGTTATGACTCACATTTATTGCTCACAAACCACTACTCGAGGGTTCCTCCAAACTCGTGACTGCTTGAATTTATGGGACTGCCTGCTCGTGCATACATAGTCTTGGCTCACTGTCTGGGCTCACAAACACAAAACTTCAGGGGCTTTTGTTTTTTAGTCGCTGTAATAGGAGATTAATTATCGCTGGTTTAACTGTGAGGTCATCTCTGTTGTCTGATATGCTCCCTGATTTGTCTCTCAGCCTCTCCCCTCTTCAGGTGGTTTACCCTACCGGTTTAGCTTCAATCATGGCCCCGAAACCCCTACTGGCAGCAGCATGGTCGGGAATCCCCTGGGTAACACCTCTAACAACAAATGGGACATTTTATTGGAACTCCTTAATTGAATCCAGAAGGTTGAAATTACCAATCAACGACTCCAAACTGAGGTCTATGCACTTATTGAGCAGGGTCGCAGATGTTGAATCTGAGAATGCCATTTTGAGAGAAAAACTAGCCACCAACACGGATAATACTAGCTCCCCTAATGATTCCCTACACGCAAAAATCAGTAGACCTCCGGTCTCAACAGGAGGAAATCAAAAATAACCTAGCCTCCTTAAAACTGGAAACAGAATCATGGACCAAGGTTGTTAGTGGGAAAGGCAGTGTTCCCCCACCTTTGGGCGTGGTTGAGGCCGTTATGTAAGCCAAGTTAATGAGGAACGTCTGAGGCGTGACAGAAACTAAACCTCAAGGTGAGGGGTCTCCCACCCCCACTCCGACACAAGACCCATTAACAGTTGGTAACTCCTTTATCACATATACTTTGGAGATCCCTGACATTACACTAGAACGAGCTTGGGTTGGCCATGATTCCACACTCTTCATCCGTTTCAGGACAACTTTTGTGTGGCTGCGAGCTCTCAGGGCTAAGAGGGTTTTGTTTTCACGCCCAGACAAGGTCTTCCTTGATGAAGATCTCACCAGGACACAAGTTGGGGAGCTCAAACGCTCTAGGGAGCAAGTTATGGCAGCAAGGAAAGCAGGTAAATGGGCTGTTATCAGGAATCTCCGGGTTGTTATTAGAGACTCTCCTCCTAGTTGGGAGCCCCGCCAAGGGGCTCCCCAATGATGGGCCAAGTGGGAGAGGAGTCAGATCAGAGGCTTATCTATCAGTTCTGGAATGGGAATGGTTCCCTTTGGTCTTCCCCTAGCCTTCTGGTTAATGCTCTCGGGATGCCGACATTCTCTTCATAACAGAGACACACGAGAGCCCGGTTCGTCCTCTCCCAAGTATTACTGGATTTCTTTGGTTATCAACTTGCAGACAGGAGACTTAGGCTTCATGTGGTGTCAGAGGCTCTAGTGGGGTTTCCTGTCTCTATAGAGACTCCCTCCAGAATAGGATCTCGATGGTCAGTTTTGATGAGTTTACCAGGTACATGTGGATTCGTATTAGTGGGGCCGCTCGATTCTCTAGGGATTTATATATAGCAGTTTGTTACTTTCCTCCGGCTGCTTCCCCTTACGCCATCCACAATGGCCCAAATGGTGATCCTTTCTTTGACTTATACGATAGTATTGGTCAATACTCTGTCACATGGGAGGTTATCATTTTAGGTGACTTTAATGCCCGTACCAGACACTTTCAGGTCCCCCTCCACGATAGGTCAGAGGATACGCTCTGCACACAGAGGATTGACCCTGTGTCAGTTGGTCTGCATAGGATTTCTGAGGATACAGATGGCCCTTTCACAGCTTATGGTCGGTTCCTCCTCCATCTCGGGAGTCACAGGCGTTGGTGATCTTCATGGGATCGAGTGCTTCCCGGATTCACACTTCTTCACATGTTGTCCCCATGGCGGGGGCACTAGTGTGGTGGACTATGTCCTCGCCAGCCCGGATATCTCACCCCTCTTCTGCTCCTCTATTTCCCCATTCCCCTTGCCGACCATGCAGTCCTATCTTTCTCTTTAGTCGTCAGTCCTCCTACCACCACCACCCCTCCTCCCCCTCCCCACTACCCCCCTCACATCTCCTTTCAGTTTGATAAAGGGGACTACGGATCTTACTCATCCCACATCCGCGACCTTCTCCCCTTTGAGCCCCACTTCTCTAACTTGCCTAGTGCGGAGGCCAAGTATACATGCCTTTCCTCTACCATGTGGGAGGCTGCCCTAAGATCCTTTCCTAGCTCCACCACCCATCCCTCGGCCACTAGTATTACTAAATCTTGCCCCATGAACCAATGGTATGATGTAGAGTGCAAATCCCTTCACCGGCGCCTTCGTCAAGGCTTTTACCCATGCCCTCCCCTCTTTCCCCACTCTCAAGGTTGCCTACCAGTGCCTTCTCCGTCGTAAGAAGCGATCCTTCATTTCCCACCGCAGATATATGCTTTCCACCTCCCTTAGGACTAACCCTCGGTCCTTCTGGCGTACTGTCTTCCCCGCCACTCCCCCTCCTCCACGGCGATCGATCCTATCTCCATTTTTTCCCACACCTCTACCCTTTACGATGTTCCGGGGCAACAACTTACCCAGATTGGCATCCCGCCGCCTGGTAATCCCTTCACTCACCGCAATATCAAAGAGGCAATAAGGATTTTGAACTAGAAGTAAGGCAGATGGATGTGGAAGGTTTCCAGGCTGAGTTCTTCAAGCAGGGTTTTGAGGTCTTTGGTAAATATTTGACAGATCTTTTCAATCAGGTGGTTACCATGGGTTTCCCTCCTACTTGGTCTCATCATATCATTCACCCGATTCACAAAGTTGGGTCCATTTCTGATCCGAATAACTACAGGACTATCATGGTGGGCCATTCTTTCTCCAAACTCTATGTTACGCTTCTTCACAGTTGTCGAGATCTTGGAGCGAAGCGCTCAGAGCCAAAGGTCAGGCTGGTTTTCGCCCTGGTTACCACACCATCGACCACATCTTCACCCTTCGAGCTATTATTGAGGAGGCCCGTTATTGCTCTTTGAAAGTTTATTGTTGTTTTGTAGACTTTCGGAAAGCTTTTGACAACGTACCTCACATGGCCCTCTTCCAGTTGCTCCGAGACATTGGTATCTCTGAGATTCTTATTATCGCCATCATGCGCCTCTATGAGTCCATCCTTGGTCGTCTTCGTCTCGCTCACGAACCTGTCTGATTTTATTAGTAGCACCATTGGGGTTAAACAGGGTGACCCTTGTCTCCTACCCTATTTAGCATTTATATTGATTAGTTGGAATCTTTTCTTCGGGATCACATTCGTAAAGGGGATAGTTGCCTTCTTCACCACGTCTTGATTTCTATTCTCCTTTTTGCCGACAATATTGTTTTACTCACCTCTTCTCCTGAGGGGCTTCAGAGACAGCTTGATGCACTTGCTTTATTCTATGATCTTCGACATTTGACGGTCAATCTGGGTAAGACCAAGGTCATGGTTTTCAACGGGTTGAGGACATCACACCTCCATTTCTTCTTCAAGGGGTAGGAGGTTGAAATTACTAATACATACACCTACCTAGGAGTCCAATTCTTAAGGCCTAGATTCAGTATGAGGCATGCTCTTCAGCCGAGGGTGAATAAAGGGTATGGGTCTCTTGCCATTCTCAAGAGACAGTGTTTTCAACACCACTTCCAGGACATCTCCTCCAAGATGTTTCTTATGAACTCCCTCATCCGCCCCACTGTTCTCTATGGGTCTATTGTCTGGGGCCCTCCCTTTTGGACACAGATTGGGCTTCTACTGAGAGGATTCAGACTCTCCTCCTTCGCCGCTTCATCGATGCAAACAAGGTCCCCAAAGATATTATTTTGGCGAGTTCGAGCTCAACCTTTCCGTCTAGAGACTATAATTGACATATCAACCTTTCTTCACCGTATCAGGAAGTTTGGTGATCTCTTCGATGAGCAGGACAGGTATCCGTATCTCACTTGTTTTTCCTCTGTGAGTATTGCCCAAGCTGGGGTCGTTGTTGGTTTGCCGAGACTTCATCCTTGTTGGATTCAGTTGGTATCCAAATCGATCGTCTCCCCCCTTTCTAGTATTCTCTGAATGCTCCCATTCATCTCTTGCCCACCAAGCAAGTGTTGAACAGGTCCATCCGGGAGGATATCTATAGTCGCTTCATTCAGACTACTTGGGTGAACCCTCTTGGGGTTTGCGCCCTAAGATGTCCCTTTATGCAGAGCACTTTCTTGAGATCAGAGATGGACTCATCATCCGCCCTCAATACACCTCTCGTCACTGGGTGCATGCCCTCCGTATACCTCTGGGTCAGTTTCGAGTCGGCTCCCACAGACTTCGATGCGAGACTGATCACCACATTGATCGAGAGGACAGACTTTGTAAGCTCTGTAGCCTTCAAGAGGTGGAGACCGAGACTCATTTCATCTTCCGCTGCCCCATATATTATGAGATCAGAGGACGATTTCACTGTCTCTTCAGAGGGATTCAGACTCTCTCGGTCTTCTTCAGATATATTGACCAGCGGTGTCTTGCCCTCTACATCCGCGAGTCTTTGTTGCTCCACAACCAGATTCTTCATCCCCCTCCGAGAGTCATCCCCACGAGACAAATTACAACCTTCTTTCCGGTTCTACCCACAAGTGGAGGAACTAAACGACAGAGCCTTTCTGACTCAGATACAGTGCATAGATCAGTTTGTCCCCGATTGGACCTTCACACTTCCCTCGATCACCGCCCCGAAATCGGATGCATACACGTACGCAGGGCAGCCTAGCTCCATTCCTCCCCCTCATCGCCGCATCGGTCTCAAACCTCGGCAGGGAGGAGGTTTTGGCCCCCCTCTTCGGGTTGTCAGTCCATCAGGAGCTTCTTTTTTTGGCCTCTAATGTTCGGAGGGGTGTGGCTACCATTCCTGAGTAGACCAATAGTCCTCGTTTGCCCCCCCTTTATTCCCTTCTTTGCTTCTCTTGTCCTTCTCCCCCGCTTGCTCCATTGCCCCGCTTGTGGGGGTATTTTGCTTCACGTTTTCCTTTTTGCTTTGTCTTTTCTTGTTGGCTAGATTTTCTCTGCATAAAGACAAAACCTAGGCGGTCATGAGATAAATCTCCCTCATTTACCGGTGAGGCTCCCATGTCGATTTGTCAATTAAAGTATGCTAATATCTAAATGGGGTTTCACTTTAACTACTCGGTTCATGAACCATAATCGAATGCAGGCCACAGCAAGTAAGCAAATTGTTTAAAAGAAAGGAAATATTTATAGAATAAGGGAAAAGGAATTATATCAACAAAGAGAAGAAATGAAGAAGATGTGTATCCCAATCAATAGATAAGCAGAGTCGATTGCGTGCACATAGAAGAAACCAATAGATATAAACACGAATTATAAACAAAGGTAGCTCTAGATCTAAATCTGAAATAACACAAAGTTTATTAAAAGATCTAAGATAGAAAGCAAGAAACACAATACACCGTGACACAAAGTTCTCCGGAAATATGCTCCTGTATATTCCTTTGCTTCAAGAGGCTCTCAATGGTTTTAGCACAAAGTCTGAAACACAAGGTTGCTGCTTACAAATTATGATCCTTAACCCAGAGGTTCTTCTCCTACTTATAGAATGTAAGAGGGAAAGTACAAATGAGAAACCTAACTGAACTGAAACATAAACAATAAGTAAAGATGACATTTGGCAATCATCCTCCACTAACTTCTCCTTAAGTGACACATGTATCACTTAACTAATAGAATTGTTCCACATGACTTTAAGTAATGGTTTCAAAACCAATAACTTTGAAGTCTTACAATTTCATCTCGGGAACGTGAAAAATAGAAGAAAGAATAGAAGAAGAAGTCAAGCCAGCTGTAACATTTATGTCTTCTTTTTGTTTTGATATTGGATATACTTGTCAAACATGTGATTCAACATCTTCCCATCTGTTTTAGCCACCGCTTCCTTCTCTGTCCTGAACTGCAGCAATCCTTCATTCAACACCTTGATGCACGCTTCCACATCTTCCAAGCTCGGCCCGAACCTTGCAATATTTGCCTGCAGTGCCACCAGTCTGCTAATGGAATTCATCATGAAAGGTTTAGTAGCTCCATCAATTCTCTTTTGTACCATCAGAAGAGACCCTTCCAGGGAATTAGGCACTTTGCTAGGAATGATCCGCATGTATGAAGTAACATTTCCGACCACTTCTTCCTTAGTGAAAGAAATGATACTGTCTGGTAAGGATGATGTCCTACTCTCAAGTGCCTGCATCCTCTTCAGCAAAACTCTGCAGATCTCCAAATGGAAAGATACTGCAAACTCCATTGCTTCCCCCTTCTCAACTGATCCATCCGGTACAATCTGCTCTGCAACCAATACATCTCTCGGCAGCTTGTTGATTTTGGCCAAAGTACTCAAGTTACTCTCAACAACTGTGTTCATATCTACTATGCTTGTCACCAGTTGCTTCAGCTAATTTGTTGCATCATTCATAACCTTCAGGCGGGCTGGCACCTCTCCAAGTTGTACAAAAGCTTGATGAATAATCAGATTCTTCCATTCGTCAATAGCTTTCCCTTATTGCTTGCATCCTCCATCTCCTGCATAAGATGATCACTCACCTGCTCTGAAATGGGCTGAATGGAAGGTTTAGCAACCTTGGCTATGATCTCGCACAATTGAGATACTTGCTTCTGAAGCTCGTCTTTCTCCGCCTTTTCTCTGTCAAGCCTAAGGAATAGAGCATCTATCAATGTTTGTGTATCCTGCTTCAATCCTTCTGTGGTGGCTTGACCAAGGGGTACTCTGGTTACTGTTACATCTTCTGCCGTGAGCTCCTCCTTCTTTCCTTCCACCGGAACTGACATCTCAACAAACTTCTGCCCCGACTCTTCGATGATCAACCTTGAAGTTACCTTAGCAACCTTAGGCCTTTTGTCTTTCCCGCCTAGACTCTGGAGTAGCTGCAAGTCGTGTTCTTCCAAGTTCATCTCCACTCTTGCTTCTGGAACCAACTGTGAAGCCAACCATTCTGAGAAGTTACTTCTGAGAATGAGAAGTCGCTGAGTGCACTACTATCTCCCGCTACGTTTCCTCTCCATCAGAAAGTGCTACAGTGTTATGGCTACCATCTTCTAAATCATCCAAGGACAAAGCACTTTAAAATTCTGCCATTTGTAGCTTCAACGTCTCTTCTGGAACAGGTGATGAACGGAGTGGCTGAGGAGAGAAGATGAATGTTGCCGGATTCAGTGGAGGCATGGAAGTGTCCTGCTGAGGTGCAACATTTGGTGAAGTAGTAGATGCTGGAGAAGCCGGAACTAAAGTCATGGCCGTGGAAGTGATCTTCTCCTTTGATTGAGATCTTCTATGTACTTTCAACTTCTTGACCTTCTGCTGCTTTCTCCTTCGTGCTTCCGCTTGAGGGAATCTCCTGCGCCGAAGTTGCCGTGACTTGATTCATCAATGCTTCATCAAGGCAATATCCCTTTGTCAGCAACCAGTTTGAAGTATTCACCAAAACAACGCCAGACCTTTCTTCAATTGTATGGCAGCCTCCTACGTTATCCTGAAGTACGGCTCTATCTCCTCCCATTTGATGGTAAGTGTCAAGTAACACATTCCCATCATCTTTAAGATCCGCAGGTATCCGCGCTAGTCCAAAGTCGAACACTTGCTTTGCTGATAGCCTGCTAAAATCCCTCTTTCTAACCTCGTACTCACTTTTGCACTTCATCCAGAAATCCTCTAATGAAGGCACATGTGCGTACTCCTGGGAGATTGTCTTCTTGGCTACTCCAAATGGATCGAAGTTCAGCCGTGCCAGGAAGAACTCTTGCTCGTACTCGGATAACATCTCCGTCTCCATCCCTCGAGCTCTATGAATGCTCTGGCAGCTATAATGTCCCATAGTGATCGGGAAGAAGCCCGTAGACTTGTGCCGTTTCGACTGAAGGTCGTGTATCTCCACAAGTTGTCTGCTCAGCTCCATGGTGATCAATCTATCATTCGGATATCTGGGTAGCTTAACCGGTTCTCCAGAAAAGCCAGTAACCCTGAGGTATGTGAAATCTGCAAACTGAATGAATAGACTACCAATTTTGGATACAACTTCCCACGCTTCCCTGCTCACCCTGTTGGCCTTTAGGTCCTTGTCTAGCTTGCAAATGAACTCGTAGAAGAATTCATCATTGACCACTTTGAAATCTTTCTCGCACGCAGGTACAGTAAGCTGTGGGTAGCACTCGAAAATGGGGTCCTTAGAAAGAACGCCACATCTATCTAGTTTGGAGAAGATGCCTTGTGAAGCTACAGCGTACACCAAGTAGGAAGTCATTTTGAAGCTGAAAGTACGCTTCATGTTCCGGAGTTGCTCACCAATGTTGTCGCTAATGATTTCCGACCAATTGATTATGGAATCAACCTTGTTGACTTTAATGGTCCTGATGAAAGCATACATCCATGTACGGAAAGTGTGAGCATTCGCCTCGCCATTAATCCTGCATAACAATTTGACAATATCATCAACCTCTTGCACGAGATTGGACCGCGGAAAAGTTCTTGGGAAATTAGAAGGAGATCTGGATTTCTTCATGTATCTGCTATTCATTATGCTCACGCAATCAACTCTATGTTTATCCCACCTGCTACCGGCATCTTGAAGGCTAATGGAAGTCACCACCTTTCGCACCGGAATCTTTAAACAATAATAGATGAATTCTCAAGGTCCAAACGAATTATTTTTTTCCCCATAAAGCATCTCGCACCGATCCGGATGAAGGATGGTAAGATCTAGCGCACTCCATAACAAACTCGCAGAATGAATTTGGTGTATGGAAAGGTCAGAGCTCGAATAATTCCACTTTTAACCGCACGCATGAGTGAAGTCTTTCCAGGCTCTAGATCTATCAATCAATTCGGAAAGAGGTTTCGACCTCGATCTCATGTCTCCTATGTTTGTAAATTTGAAGTGATGCATGACTCCGTTGTGCTTTCTTTTGCATCCCTCTTTGCCATGGCTTTGTCTATCTTTGTCTGAATAATTCTTTTTCTTCTAATTCGGCCGGAATTCTTCAATACTGGTGCAGATCTGGATAATTCTTCAAATTCGGAGGATATATTCAATGTATTGGACATTGATTAGAGTTCCTCTTTTTATAACGCACCGTAATGAATTCCTGCAATTAATTTAGACAAAGATGGCAACCGGAGCATGAATAGTGAATTTTAATCATAAAAATCTGCACTTTTCAAGCCTGCTGCCCCAAAAATTGATGTTTTATTTGCATGCAAAGAGAGCATGAATTTTTCCAACTTCACCTGAGCACCTGTATCACTTATGCAAACACAAATCAACCTCCTTCAATGCATGCGCCAAAATTGGAAGCTTTTAGCCTTGATTTGATCTTCTTTTGAGCAAAATTCTCTTCAATATGGGGCGCACTTTTCCTCTGGGCTGCACTTTTCTTCACCTGTGAATTAATTAATTCACCCTTATGGCAGCCCATGCTTATATAACCCTCATAATTCTATAATTAATAATTGCCCCTCCTATTCCCGGTAATTAATATTAAAAATCATGCTCTTCTCTTTAATCGGTATGCTAAAATTGAATGACTAAGGACAGCCATCCATTAAATTAAATTTAATCAATTTAATCATCCACACTTCACTTCACTTAAGCTTCACAGTGTGCTTTAACCTTAACCACTGAAAATAGAATTTAATTTAATCACTTAATGCTTCAAAAAGCATTAAATATATACCAAAAGGGGTGCACTTTTTGTCATAAAGGGGGCAGCCTTTAAATAAATTAAATTTAATCAATTTAGACCATCTATTTCCATCTCTTTTATTCCCCTTTACTTTGTTGACTTTCTTCCATGCTTGGGCACCAATTTTAGAAGAAGAATTAATTAAAATAATCACTTTAAAGGCTGCCATGTTCTCCCTAAAGGGGTCGCACTTTTTAGCATAATAGAATTCTATTTTTAAAAACACATGACAATGAGAATTTTTACCCTGCAAGGCAGCCCCGGAAATCCCATGATCCACTTAAGTGATTTGACTTTGACAATGGGATTATTTACCCTGCAAGGCAGGCAATAAAATCCCATGATTTCACTTAAGTCACTTTTCTTTTATTTCACCATGGGAATTTTTACCCTGCAAGGCAGGCAATAAATTCCCGCCTGCCTGCTGCCTCTAATTTTCCCATTGTCACTTAAGTGATTTGACTTCCATGGGAAAAAGTACCTGCTAGGCAGGTAATAAATTCCCACCTGCCTGCTGCTTCTATTTTTCCCATGATCCACTTAAATCCTTTGTTTTCCAAAAATGCGTCCAACCCCGCAGGGCTTTTTAGTGCACGACTTCGCCTTTTCCCAATGAACCGGACCTCCGATGGCGACTTCCTTCTGGCACAATGTGCGTATGTGATCTCCGAATACTCCAGGCCAAGAATCGGGCTAACCCGGCAAAGGAATTGATCTAGAGAAATTTCACAGAAAACGAAACGGGAAAACACAAAAACACAAAAATTGTCAAAAGTCACAAATAAAGCCCAAAACTTATTCCAAGTTAAAAACCCTTCTAGTATATAGGAGTAATGATATGTTCAATCACAACAGGTTAAATCGAGAGCAAATTGCCTCAAACGGGCTCAAAATAATTAAATACAAATTTCCCTTGAGACAAATCCCGACGACAAAATATAACAATTTTGGGCATCTGGGTATTTGGCGAAGATGGCTAGTATGGCTCTTTAGGAATATCTTGACACAATACAAGAACTTTCAGGCAATAAAAACACAAAACGACCGATTATTTTATAAGTATGAAAAATTTCGGATAGGGTAGTCACAGATTTGAGAATGAAATCTAGGGACACCAAATGGCTCCTTTGCGGACATCTTTTTCTTTGTCGAATGACAAGGGAAAAGATGAGATCCCAAATCTCTCGGTTTCTTATCTTTTCCTTTGGGCACGGGTCAAGCAAACAAACACAACATGAAAAACTAAAACAAAACAAAGAAAAAAACAAACAGTTTTATTTATGTACATACAGTGTTTTACCCTTCTCATGTTCTAATAGCTTCAAGTGTTGCCCATCAAAGGCAACGGCGATTCAACTCCATCCTGATGAGCAAGAATGAAGCTATCTACTCCGGCGATCTTCTTAATCACAAAAGGCCCTTTCCATAGTGAATCAAATTTTCTATGCATGCCTTTTTGCTTCTCTTCTTTTGTCCCATAAAAGGACCCAATCATTGACTTCAAACTTTCTTTCCCGGATTTTTGTCAAAGATGACTTTCACCTTCCTTTGATGCTCAGTCAACTTATCTGCAACTTGAGTTTGTACTTCCCTCAATTCAATCAGGTACATAATTCTTTTATCAATAGCATCCGTGAATGTGGAATCCTCCAGGGCCCTAGAAAGTTGTAGGGCAAGCCCAAGGTAAGAAACGGCACTTCATATCTCTACCATATAACAACTAAAATGGGGACATGCCTATCGCCCTCTTTGGTGTGATTCTATCGGCCCATAATGCATCAAACAACTTTTTATGCCAAGTCCTTTGATTTTCCGTTACTAGCTTGCACGATAGTTACCAAGTTTTTGTTACTAGATTCAGCTTGGCCATTCCCTTGTGGATAGTAGTTTGAGGAATGAACCAGCTGGATCCCATGAGTGTAGCAAAATCAACCAGCTCCTCAGAAGAAAGATTCAGAGCATTGTCTGCTACTATTTTATTGGGCACGCCAAACCTAACAATAATATTTTCTTTTATAAAACTGCACACCTCGGCGGAAGTGGCGTTCTTCATAGGAATAGCTTCTATCCACTTACTGAAATAATCGAGTCATTAGAATGTAATGGTGGCCGACACTAGAAGCCGGGTTAAGCATACCAATAAAATTCATTCCCCACTGTTGGAAAGGTTCTTCAATTACAATGGGTTTTAGAGGTAATGCAGGCAATTTCACACGTCCAACAAAATGTTGGCATGCTTGGCACTTAGATACCCACTCTGCAGTATCTTGAAAAAGGGTGGGCCAATAATACCTTGCTCTGAGGATCTTGTGTGCAGTGACTCGGGCTGAGAAATGACCACCGCAAGCCATGTCATGAAATTGTTGTAATAGCTGATCCTGTTGAGCTTTATCCACGCATCTGAGAAATACGCCATCAATTCCCCTTTTGTACAAACCATTATCCCAAAGAACGAAATCTTTGGATTTCAGTTTAATAGTTCGTTTCTCTTTTCTAGAAAGTTGATCTGGGCATTCTCCATACGTCAGAAAGTAGGCAATGTTACTGTACCACTCCACCAGATCTATAAAAAGTACCGCAGGCAAATCTTCATCCATCTTTTCTTGATCTGCTTCTGGCACTGATGCTTTCATCTCCGTCATTAGTTCGCACAGACCTCTTCCTCAAACCAACTTTGTCGGTTTAATATCCAGGTCATATTCTTGAACCTTTGTCACCCATGTGCCTCTCAACAATCCTAACTCCTATTGAGTAAGGATAGATTTCACCGCAAAGATATCTAGAACCAAAACCACAAAGGTGTGTGGAAAGAATATAATACCAAAAGCCTTACACGCCTTCACCACTGCGTATGCATGCTTTTCCATGGGAGTATATTTCAACTCATAGGCTTTAAGGGGCGTGCTCATGAAAGCAATCGGAGCTTCTGTGTCCTCTTGATTTTTCTGCATCAATATTGCTGACATGGTGTGTTCGGAGGAATAACAAAAGAGAGAATAAATTCTTTACTGAAGTCGGGTGAAACCAAGACCGAGCTTTTGACAGACCTCCTTAATCTTCTCGAAAGCTTCCTTCCCTTCGCTGCTCCATTTAAAATCTTGTGTCTTCTTCATCATATTCGAGATATGATGGGTTAGCTCAGTGAAGTCAAGAATGAATCTTCGAGAAAATTAACTTTTCTAAAGAAAGAGTGAACTCCTTTTTTTGGATGTGAGCAATGGCAATGTCTCGAATGGATCGACACGCCGGATCTATCTTGATTCCTTCTTTTGAAACAATGTGCCCTAAAGAACTTCCCTTACATTAAAGAAAGATGGATTTCTTGGGATTCAAAGAAATACCATGTTTGGCAATCAGATGAAAACCTCTTCCAGTTTGAAATGTGTGTGCTTCTATCTTTGGAAAAGACTGTCAAATCATCAAGGTACACCACTATGCTTATATCCTTGAGATGAGCAAAGGCTAAATCCATAGCTCTTTGAAATGTAGCACCAGCATTGATCAAGCCAAACGGCATTTTCTGGTAAGCAAAGGTTCCCCAAGGTGTAATGAACACCGTTTTGTATTGATCTTCTTCAGCCACCTTGACTTGATTATAGCCTGAGAAACCATCAAGCATGGAAAGCATCTCAGATCCAGTGACCACCTGCAGAGTGTGATCCATGATGGGGATGGGGTAGTTATCTTTTAAAGAAGCTTGATTAAGGTTGCAAAAATCCACGCACAACCTAATTTCACCACTCTTCTTCCTCACAGGAACTATGTTGGCCAACCATTCGAATGATGTATGGGATAGATAATCTTTGCGTCTAACAACTTCTAGATTTCTGCAAAGATGGTTCCCGAAATGGTAGGGTTGTGCCGCCGCAGCTTCTGCTTGAAAGGCTTTTGTTCTGGTTTTAGTGGGATGTAGTGTTGGACTTCTGCAGGCTGATATGTTTTTAGATCCTGGTAAGACCAAGCAAAAACATCCATGTATTTCTTAAGAAGCTCAGTAAAAGCTTCTCTTTCGGCCTTTGAACAACACTTACCTAGATTTACTAATTTGGGATCATTATTGGCTCCCAAATTTAGTAATTGTGTATCGGAGGAAGAACCTTCCCCACTTTCTTCATTTTTCTTAAGCATCTGATCATGCTTGTCAAACATTTCCTCAAGAGATACCAAGCCTTTGGGAATTTTATTTCCCTTTAGTTGGATAATCTCCTGACTTCCCGAGACGTCCGCATCTATTTCTCCCACAGTAGTTTGTCTTGGAGGTGAATTGCTTCCCTCATAGTAGATCTCTTCAAAGTTGTCCTTTTGTTGGAGAAACGCAGCAATCTGCTTGTCATCATTGAAAACCTGCCATTGTTGGACGTTGTCGAAACTTTTGGGCGGAAGACCATCTCAACTTTGTAGTCCCCCTGTCTGAAAAATGTGGGAGGCTGATCTGGATTTAACAAAGCTGCAGTCACTGCAAGTGAATCAGCTCTTGAATTTTGTTCTCTCGGAATATAAGATACCGAGAAAGCTGAAAAATCTAGAATGGCAGAGTAGACTCGATCTCTATAATGCCGAAGCTTGTCTTTTTTTACTTGATAGAGACCTCTTATCTGCTTGACGATCAGCTCAGCATCTCCCTTTGCGTGTAAGAGCTTGATTCCCATTGTTCTTGCTTGCTCCATGCCTAACAACAACGCTTCATATTCTGTTGTGTTAGTATTTTCGAACATTAATTTGAAGGAGTGTGCATGCACCTTCCCTTCAGGAGAGATAAGAACAACGCCTGCGCCGGATCCAAATGAACAACAGCTGCCATCAAATTCCAGAGTCCAAACCTTGTTGTCAAGTTGATGTGGTTCTTGAATCACGGGTTGAACATCTTCTTTATCCATTTCTAGATAATAGACTCCGTGATCAAATTCCTGAAACAAGATCTGAGATCTAGGATCCTCAGACTTTGATACTGTGTACTTGGATTTCTTCTCAAGTTCTAACTTTTGATTAACTCCTTTGATTGGTATGTGCGCACAAGACCAATCCATCTTGACTTCTCCGCCCAACTCTTTACAGAAATTTCTACTCAACAGCATGCCATAAGAGACTGGGATGTCTGCTACAAGGATAGTCATTTTCAGTCTCTTATCTGGAAAAGAGGCAAGTACTACCTGCGCATCTTTGATTTTCCCCACAAGAGGAACTTGCCTTTCCATTGAATAGCATCTTCCGATGGTTTTTGTCAATGTGAGACCCAAGGCATCAACAACTTTGGTAGGCATGACATTATCAGAAGCTCCAGAGTCCAAAATGCAATTGCTTAGTTTGTATCCGTTGATAAGCAATGACACATAAAATGGCTCGATCCTTTCTGATGTAGCAGGAGAAGAGGTAGAAGGAGAAGAACTTGCAGCCGCATTATTTGAAGGAGTATTCTTTGGGCTTGACAAGATACCCCGTGAAGTATTATTTGTTGGGCTGGGACCGTTACTTTGCACATATTTGACCAATCTATTCAGCTGATCAGGAAATGCTCTCAAATATTCAGCTTCTGACATTTGGACCTTGGTCTTTTTGATGTGGTTGGTGATGTCGAAAGCTTGGCTTGCTTCAGCTGGATGTGTGTTGGCCCTTTGTTGCAAATTGAAAGAATTTGAATATTTATCTTTGGCGCTAATGAAGAAGGAAGAGGACTACCTCTTTTCAAGATAGTAACATCCGGCCCAGGATCTTCTCTTTCTCTTCTTCCGCTTGTGGATGCTTTGGCATTTTGGCATGTCTGAGACCTTGTGAACACCACAAAAGTGTGACCATCAGAATCTTCAAAAGATTCATAATAGCCATCGTCAGATTTGTAGTCCAGGTAACCAATATTGGAGTCGCCAGTGGGATCTACAAAGTCTTCATCATCGAATGATTCATCAATGTCGAGATCCTCTTCATTAGTTTCCAAGTTATTCCTTGGAGCAGCTTCAATTGCCAACCGTTGTGGTGCAGCAGCAAGTTTGTTTCGGTTTTGATTTTGATTTTGACCATTAAAGGTCCGGGTAGGAGCTATTCTTGAGGGGGTTGCATTCCCTGCTTGAGAGATCTACTTCTTGATCTGCAGCATGTCATTAGCCAATCTCTGCAACAAAGGATCTGAAGTACTTGAAGAAGCACCATCACCTTTGTGAGATGGTTGTTTGAGTTTTCCAGCCATGATCAAGTCATCTTCAACTTCCACGGCAGCATTTTGTGCTTCAAGTAGATTTACAGGTCTTGCCCTTCTCAGCTGATATCCAACTTCGGGCAATAGAGTGTTTATAAAAAACGTCTTTTGATTTTCGTCGCTCAATGCGGCAAAAGTGGGGATTTTATATAAAATCCTCTGGAACCTTGCAATAAAGTCCCACATGTTCTCGCTTGGCTCTTTCTTCAACTACGTCAGTTGGGTGATCAACGTGCTAGCGTCCTCTATGGGCTTGAATCTTTTCAGAAATTGCTCACGCATAGTCGCCCAATTGGTTATGGTGTCAGGAGCTAGCCGATAGAACCATTCGCCAACCAAGTCGTGTAGAGTCTCAATGAAGAGTCTGACTGAGACATCTTCATGCTCCACTGCAAGCACACCACAAGATATGAAGAAGGCCGCCAAATGATCATCCGGGTTTTGCTTTCCATCTCCAAAGAATTTTGGAAAATTCTTTCTAGATCCCTTTGGCAGATCGTGCATAGGTGGAGTCAGGTTCAGAGGCCCAAAAGCTGCTCCCCATGGGACAAGTACAATCTGGTTCTGATTCTGATTCTGCATGATGAATGGGGCAC
Organism: Taxus wallichiana var. yunnanensis; assembly: GCA_018340775.1. Lineage (NCBI taxonomy): Eukaryota > Viridiplantae > Streptophyta > Pinopsida > Cupressales > Taxaceae > Taxus > Taxus wallichiana. Next base: position 82,301,517 of record CM031234.1, read on the forward strand.
ATCTCCTCCTTGTGTAGACTTGATGGATAATTCCAGCCGCAGATTATGTTGAAGACGATCCAGATCTGGATGGGTGTGCACTCTCCTTCCTGGTGAGAGACTAGATCTGCGGCTTCTAACTTGAGGAGGATGATTGAAATTGAATTGCTCCTGCAGTCTGAAAGAAATGATCAGTCCTTCCTTGCGCCTTCACAGATCGGGTGAATGGATGTTCAGCCAGGTTGAGATTTGTATGGAAAACACTCCAATCTTCAAGAGATAAGCTTTGATCTGCAAAGATAGTTGTTCCCAACAGAGTCGCCAAAAACTGTTGGCTAGATTTTCTACATAGCACAAAACCTAGGCAATCATGAGATAAATCTCCCTCATTTACCGGTGAGGCTCCCGTGTCAGATTTGTCAATTAAAGTATGCTAATATCTAAATGGGGTTTTACTTTAACTACTCAGTTCATGAACCATAACTGAATAGTTCTGCAGCAAGTAAGCAGTTGTTTAAAAGAAAGGAAATATTTATAGAAGGGAAAAGGAATTATATCAACACAGAGAAGAAATGAAGAAGATGTGCATGCCAATCAATAGATAGCAAAGTTGATTGCATGCACATAGAAGAAACCAATAGTTATAAACATAGAATTATAAGCAAAGGTAGCTCTAGATCTAGATCTGAAATAATACAAAGTTTATTAAAAAATCTAAGATAGAAAGCAAGAAACACAATACACCGTGACACAAAGTTCTCCGGAAATCTGCTCCTATATATTCCTTTGCTTCAAGAGGCTCTCAAGGGTTTCAGCACAAAGTCTGGAACACAAGGTTGCTGCTTACAAATTCTGATCCTGTGACCACCAAAACAAAACGGCTGACCCAAACAAAGGAATTGATCTAGAGAAATTTCACAGAAAACGAAATGGGAAAACACAAAAACACAAAAAGTTGCCAAAAGTCACAAATAAAGCCCAAAACTTATTCCAAGTTAAAACCCTTCTGGTATATAGGAGTAATGATATGTTTGATCACAATAGGGTTAAATCGGAGCGCAAATTGCCTCAAACGGGGCTCAAAATAATTAAATACCAATTTCCCACAGACAAATCTAGACAACAAAATATAACAATTTTGGGCATCTGGGTATTTGGCGAAAATGGCTAATATGGCTCTTTGGGAATATCTTGACACAATACAAGAACTTTCAAGCAATAAAAACACAAAATGACCCATTATTTTAAAAGTACGAAAAATTTCGGATAGGGTAGTCACAGATTTCAGGATGAAATCTGGGACACCATTTCTCATTTTTTCTATTTTTGGGAACTCGTTTTGAGTTATCCCCGCTCCCACTTTGTATATTGTTTGGGATGCAGTCCCATTGACCTACTTTTGTGGTCATTCATTGGACATTAATATATTTATCTTATCTTATCTTATCTATAGTTGTTTTATGCAGTACCTGAGGTATTTGCCATGCTATTTTATTATTGTGTCTTTCAGCCACAAATATATATCAAATCGACTTGGTTTGAATAAATTACAGCACGGTTGTGGGCAATATTTTTGTTATCAATCCATCTGCGGACTTCTTGTTGTTTTGCCGTAAATATTTGCCATTATAAATCAATATTAAATTCACGGCTGAATTATTTGTGAAAAAATCTGCCTTTTTAAACCCTAGGCGCATTTTCTGTATTTATCCAGCTTGTAGGGTTTGTTTTATTTAATTTGTTGGTGCAGTTTGAGAATGGTGTTCTATGGTTTCTTTTGACATTATCAATATAGTTCCAAGCCTGAACAATCTATAAAAAAATCAGGCAAAGGGGTTTGGGATCTTTCAGTGGTATCAGAGCAGTGTATCCTCCCAGCCTGTGTGGGAAGGAAGCAGAGAGTAATAAAACAAAAAAATCAGCTTTGAATGCAGCATAGAGAGGTCGGTTCACACAGATACTACACCCGCAGGCGGGCACGACTCGAAGCTGGTATTGTAGGAGGTGACAGAATGGATTTTATGGGTGATAGACAGAGAGTCCTCCTCGGGATGAGCATGCAGACCCAGATAGAGACTTCATTAGGGATATGGCAGCCACTCAGAGGCAGTTGTTATAGACTATGGAGCGCATGGGCTCTACCTTGGACAGGTTGGCATTGGATAGGCCGCGGGACAGACATGGCAGAAGGGATAGATCTGTATCAATTGCCAGTGGTTACAGGGATCACAGCAGATCACCTTCAGAAATTGGAAGTGTTAGGGGATCGCCACGCCGTGAGAGGAGGCACACCCATACAGATGAGAGAAGGACTACACGGACTGCAGATAGGCCTATGCAACCTAACTTCCTGCCTAGAGATGACCCACCAGAGATTGAGGTGCGGCCGGAAGAAGTAGCTTTTCCGGATACTATTATGGCAGTCAGTGATGAGTGGAGGAGTTTTCCGTAGCATGTGAGGGACGTCTTTCCCCTCCCCCAGTATTGTGCTCAAAGGAGAGATAGCATGAGGGCTGGATAGGACAGGAGGCCTAGAGCGCAGCAGAACAGGGAATTGCAGTAGGTTACCAATAAGGTAACCCTCTCCACTTTTGATGGTAGCGGAAAGATCAGTGTCAGGGCTTGGATTCACAAGCTCGACACCTATCTTACCCTCAAACCTATGAGGGAACAGGAGGCTATATAGTTCGCTACTTTACACCTTGAGGGGGTGGCTTGTGATTGGTGGCACCATGGGTTAGTTACACAAAGTCACAATCTTCTACTGATCATACAGGACTTCAAAGTGAGAGGTTGATCAGTGAGGTTTGATCGCAAGGATGTGGAGCTTTATTACAGGGGACTTGGCAATACTCCGATAGAGGGGACACGTTGATTCCTACATCACCAAATTTCAACGTATAGCAGTTATGGTTCCAGAGATGCCCGAGAAGAGGGTAGTGATGCTATTCATAGAGGGCCTTCATGACAAGATGAGAGGATTGGTCAAGGCTCTTAAGCCTAAAATGCTTTGCATGATGCCATCCAGACGACATTGGACTTGGACACATCCCCCACTTCTTATCAGCCCAATAAGAAGTTTCCTACAAGCTTCAGTGCCCTTTCAAATGCGCTCTCTATTCAGCAAAGAGTGCACCACCTCATAAGGTGGATCAGGAGACTCGTAATGAGTTGAGGAGGAAGAAGCTTTGCTTTCATTGCAAAGATCATTGGGAGCCTGGACATCGTTGCCTTGGTAAAGGCAAGGTACATCTCATTGAGGTGATTTCAGATGAGGATGATGACCACTCGCCGGATACAGATGCAGAGGGTGAGGACAGCAGCCATGATGCACAGGGGGGGCAGCCCCAAGTAGAGCTTAAAGAGAGTGAGGCATTGGATTCATCCAATGCCACTATTGCTACACTCTCAGGAGTTCCTAGGTACCATCCCTTATGGCTGAAGGGAGTGCTTAAGGGACAACGGATTGTTTGTTTGGTTGACAATGGAGCTACGCACAACTTCATTGATGAGGGGTTGGCTGCGAAGCGAGGATTGCTGGTTGAGGATTTTGAGGGGTTTAGTGTACGGGTAGCAGATGGGTTCACTATTAGTTGCACTAAGAGGATTCTGCGGCTTAGTATTCATATGGGGGACTACACATTGACCGATGACTTCTATGTTATTGGACTTGGTGAGATTGATACAGTCTTGGGTATTCAGTGTTTGCAGTCCCTTGGCAGATATGTGCAAGACATTCCGAGGATGGAGTTGGAGTTTATGGTGTATAGGAAGAAGATTGTGCTTCGGGCTCTTTCTGACGGTGGGCCTAGAGTTGTTTCAACACGCAGGATGGAATCTATAGTCGACATGGAGAGGTCAGCATGGGCAGCCCAATGTTTCATTTCACCCAAACCTTCTTCGATATAGTGAGCAGCCCTTTCATATAAACATCCACCATACTTGGATAAGCACGGCCCAGGTTGTTTGGTGACATTCCTCCGTGTAGACCACCGGATAGAGGGTTTGAGCATGTTATAGAGCTTGAGGAGGGTGCTAAACTCCGTGATGACTATGCCTTATCACCATCCTAACACATAAGTATAAGATAGAGAAGGCCATTAGAGAGCTCTTGGAGATGGGAAACATTTGTCCTAGTTCTAGTCCCTTTGCGTCTTCAAGTGGTTTTGGTGAAGATGGGACCATGAGGATGTGCATTGACTACCGTGCACTAAACAAGAAAACCATAAAGAACAGGTATCCTATTCCTCACATAGATGAGCTTTTAGATGAGTTGCATGGAGCTATCTATTTTTCGAAGATTGATCTTCGATCAGGATACCATCAAATTCGCCTTCGGAATGAGGACATTCACAAGACAGCTTTCGATGATGTCACTACGGGCACTATGAGTTCTTGGTGATGCCATTTGGACTCACTAATGTACCGCTTACATTTCAGTCATGTATGAACCATCTCTTCAACAACCAGTTGAGGAAGTTTGTGTTGGTCTTCTATGATGATATTTTGATATATAGCATGACATGGGATGAGCATTTGAGGCATCTTGATGAGGTACTCAACATAATGGAGACTCAGTCTTTATTTGCTAAGATGTCCAAGTGCGAATTTGGACTTACTGAGATATTGTATCTTGGGCACGCTCATCGGGGCCAATGGGGTCAAGGTTCATCACGAGAAGATACAGTAATGCAGATTGGCCGCCACCCAAGAATATCTCTCGATTTGGGTGGATTCTTCGGGCTATGTGGTTATTACAGAGGTTCATGAAAGGTTATTCTCAGCTGGTAGCTCCGTTGACAAATCTTACATGAAAGGGGGCATTCAGATGGACAGATGAGGCACAGGTAATATTTGAGAGGCTCAAGGTAGCTATGAGCACATGTCCACTTTTAGCTCTTCCAGATTTCTCATGACCCTTCATTTTGGAATGTGATGCTTCGGGATTGGGGATTGGTGCAGTTCTTATGTAGGATCGCCATCCTATTGCCTACGAGAGTAGGAAGTTGAGAGATAATGAGAGGTTGTACTCCACCTATGATAAGGAGATGCTTGCCATCATGCATGCTTTGGCAAAGTTCAGACAGTACTTAGTAGGTGGGAAATTTATGGTGAGGACTGACCACAACAGCCTGAAATGTTTCCAGAACAGAAGGAGCTCAATGAGAGGCAACAAAAATGGGTCAAGCATATGATTTTGACATTGAGTATGTCAAGGGGACAAAGAATATAGTGGCTGATGCACTTTCCAGGAAACCCCATCTCACTGCCCTGTGTTCTTTGAGCAAGATTTCAGCAGATTGGAAATCTCAATTGTTAGTTGAGTATTCCAAAAATATGTGGGCATGTGACATTATGGATGGAAAAATTCAGGATGGCCGATATAAGGTAATAGCTGATTTGATTTTGTATAAGGGCAGAATTTACCTAGTTCCTGAATCTGAGCTTAAGGAGAAGATTATGCATGCCTTCCATGATGCACCACTTGCAGGACATCTAGGGTACTTTAAAACATACAGCAGATTAAAGAGAGATTTTGTTGGAAGGGACTCAAGGATGATGTCTTGTGCCATGTCCGTGAGTGTATGACTTGTCAGCAGAACAAGTCAGAGCATACTTTCCCAGCAAGATTATTACAGCCATTGCTGATTCCAGAGCAGAAGTGGGAGAGTATTTTGATGGATTTCATTACAGGTCTCCCCGTAGTGCAAGGGAATGATCGCATTTATGCGGTAGTTGACCAGTTGACAAAATATGCACACTTTTTTGCCGTCCCTACCAGCTTTAAGGCACCACATGTGGCTGATTTGTTCTTCCGTCAGGTATTCAGGTTGCATGGACTTCCGAAGAATATCGTTAGTGATCGGGATAGCAAGTTTTTGGGCATATTTTGGCAGGAACTTTTCCGTTTGGTTCACACTGAGTTAACTCCGAGTACGAGTTATCACCCCCAAACTGATGGGCAGACAAGATTGTGAACAAGTGGATAGAGGGTTATCTACGTAACTATGTTGCAGGACAGTAGAAGGCATGGGTAAAGTGGCTATATTTATGTGAGTATTGCTATAACACCACTTACCATATGTCTATTGGTATGACTCCACTCCGAGCATTGTATGGATACGATGCAAGATCTTTTGTTGATTTGGCTTTTGGGGATAGTAGAGCTCCCAAGGCTCAGGAGAGTTTACAAGATAGTCAAGACATCCTTAAGGTACTTAAGGATAATATTCAGCAGGCCCAAAATCAGCAGAAGATGTATGCAGATAGGTACACGGTAGAGAGGGCATTTGAGGTAGGAGACATGGTATTTCTTCGTCTTCAGCCATACAGACAGAGCACTCTCAAGAAGAGTGGAGCTGAAAAGCTCAAGCCTCGATTCTATGGACCATATAGGGTGTTGAGGAGAGTTGGTGAGGTAGCATATGAGCTGGAATTACCTTCTGAGAGTAAGATACACAATGTCTTTCATGTATCTTGCTTGAAAAAGGCTTTGGGGCAACACATTGTTTCTTCTGCAGAGTTACCACCTTTGGATGAAGGGAGGTTGGATTTAGTGCCAGAGGAGATCTTGGATAGCCGAGAGAGGAGATTGAGGAATAGAGTTATTCAGGAGTTCCTGGTGAGGTGGAAAGAGTTGCCAATAGAGGATGCTACATGGGAAGGTGAGTCTATATTACAGCATCCAGCCTTGCAGTTGCTTGGGGACAAGCAATCTCGGGAAGGGAGGACTGTAATGTCCCTCTTTCTCGAATAGTTTGATCGAAGACCTTTGGCCCTTTTTGTCTACCCGATGGCCAAAGGGGTGAGTTCAAGGGTGACTTAGGTTTATTAATTTTATTATATCGTGCTTAAAATAAAATAAATTATCATTAAAAGCACATATAATGAATTAATAGACTTAATAAGTGACTTCGACTTAGGAAAGTACATGGGAATAAATTAATAAATTATTTAATGTGCTTTCCTAGGCAAAAAGTGCGACTTGCTTTGGGGATGGAAAAAATTAATTATATTCCTTGGGAAAAGTGCGACTTGCATTTTGGAAGGGTTTTTGGCTTATAAGGGAAAAGTGTGACTTGTGTCAGGGCATTTCAGATTATTATTGTTTTTCTTCCCGATAGTTGGCATAAGCTTTGCAGACAAAATCCAAGGACGCAAACCCTCTGGATTATTCCTCTTGTGGACGGAAACCCCAGGAGAAGTGAGAGGAGTTTCTATTCAAGGAACTTCATTGTATTCACAAGTTATTTATCATTCCAGCAGAAGGTCGGTGTCGAAAAGGAAATAAATTGCAGCAAAGAGCATTCGCAACTTCCAGAGAGGGGCGACTTATTCTACAGTTGTTTTATGCAGTAACTCGAGGTATTTTCCATGCTAGTTTATTATTGTATCTTTCATCCACAAATATATATCAAATCAACTTGGTTTGAATAAATTACGGCACGGTTGTGGGCAATATTTTGTTATCAATCCATTTGCAGACTTCTGGTTGTTTTCCGTAAATATTTGCCATTATAAATCAATATTAAATTCACGGCTGAATTATTTGTGAAGAAATCTGCCTGTTTAAACCCTAGGCGCATTTTGTATTTATCCGGCTTGCAGGTTTGTTTTATTTAATTTGTTGGTGCAGTTTGAGAATGGTGTTCTATGGTTTCTTTTGACATTATCAATATAGTTCCAAGCCTGAACAATCTATTAAAAAAAAAATCAGGCACAGGGGTTTGGGATCTTTCATACTTATCCTTCATAGCAGTCTATCCAGAATTAAGTATAGTTTATGGTTTGCTCTCACGAAAGACTCTTCATGGATCACAACATGACTTGCTCAATTTTCCTAGACAACAAAATTTACATGATATCTTCCTAATTTCTAGGTCGTTCTAATGAAGGAATTATTTTTAGTGGAAGCAAGAAAATTATATTAGAAACTTCAGCCGATAACATTGCTATTAGTGCGGCCCAAGATAGGCCCACACTAGACAAAGAAGTCATCAACTACGTGATCAAACCAATCAAGGAGAGCTTGTAGGAAGAGAGAAGAATTATCCAAGTTTGACATAAGAATACATAATGATGTCATTTAGTACGTCACCATAACTCATTTATGGCATTAAATTCACTTTTGATTTCAAAAATAGTTTATAGGGAAAAATCTGAACTTTTGGGGGTAAACTTCATATGTTCTCTCTCCTATCCATATTGACATTAATTAATTACTTATACAACTATTAATTACAAATGGGGTGACCCACTACCGTGTTAACATCATTAAATGCACCCGAGTCGCCTAACAACTATAAATACTCACCTCCGACACTATAGGTATGCAATAAAAGCGAAGAGAACAAATTGAAGCATATACAATAGTATAAAACTATCAACAAAATAAGGAGTCATTATCACAGCATATGAGAACCAAACAGAATGTATAATGCAATGTTTTCATTAATAGACATGATCACTCCAAGTATGGGCCTAACTCACATATGATCTTACAATGAAGACAACTCGTACACATCAAGGAAGAAGGGGTAGATCCAACGGTTGGCCACAATAGTCAAGGCATCAATCACCCTAATATCTCAAAATTTAAATGGCTTGTAATTAGGTATTGCTGCGATGGGGGGTATTGGAAGAACTCATGATGGGAAAGCAGCCTTTATGTTTGCTACTAAACTGGGTATCACTACAAATAATATTGTTGAGGTCAGAGCTATTTATCGGGGACTGCAAGAGGCTATTAAGTGTGGATGGACTCAAGTGCAGGTGGAATCTGATTCTAAGGTCATTGTTAGGATGCTAACTATTAATGGGACTCAGAGGAGCTCAAACTGGCAGATTGCGAGAGAAATAGATAAAATTAAAGGTCTGCAGGCACAATTTCAGACTTTCCAAATCGCACATATTCCTAGACAGAGAAATCAAGTGGCAGATGCATTGGCAAATTGGGCTCTGGATAATCATGACATAAGCTGCTATGGCGATCCTCCTCTTTGGTGGCCTCAACGGGATCAGGAAGCTATGCAAGCTATTCTAAAACTTGACTATCCTTAATGTTTTCTGATATGTTTATTTTCCTTTATAGTGCTCTGGATTGGACAAATAGCTTTCAAGCTTGGCATCGATGTAATTGTAAAAATATTTCTCCTATGAAATAAATATTTGTCCTTTAAAAAAAAAATAGGTATATTATATCAAAGGAAGATAATGACATTCTTTTATCCTCTCATTTCACTTATTTCGATATATACAATGACAACCTAATTATGCTTTACAAACCTCATTAATGACATCTTCCAATCATTTATGAAAATTGGTGATGGGTGGAGGAATTTTAGTGCACATAGATTAAACTTATTGGATGAAAGCCATTCCAACAATATTAAGGGATGTTTCCATTAATTGGTATATGGAGTAAGAGTAAAGCCACTTCAATAGTTGGAATGAACTTAAGAAATATTTTGGAAAATAATTCAAGTTGCTAAGAGATGACAATCAAATAGAAGCAGAAATATATGATACAAAACTGGGAAGGTTTGACTCGATCAGACCATACAACCGAGATTTGAAGAAATTGGTGGCAAACTGGAGAAGCTTCCCGTCGATGGCTTGAAGAAGATGTGGTTCATTGAAGAACTATTACCAAATTATAGATCTAAACGAAAGGTTGTTCAGCCCATATTCTACAACGAATGTTGTAACATACCCTGAATTTATAAGTGAAGATAAAAAGGACACAAAGGGGCCTTCTTCAATCATGACCTTAAGGAGATATGAACAGAAAGTTTAAAGAGTGATGACAAGATACATTAAAAGAGAACAAGTGCAATGCACCAACTGCCGCACCAAGGGTCACTCCAAAGAAAACTGCCCCAGCAACCAATTCCACAAAGATTTGTAGGGTGATTAGTGATGAAGTTAAAGTTGACATCACAAGTCTTTAGAGTTGACATCAGGTGGTCACACTAACCTAGAAAAATGAAGTTAGTGGCAGTCCATATGTTGGACCCATTGCAAGATTATACCATTGCATAGGCAGTTGATATCATCGAATATGAAGGCTCTCGAGACAACAAAGCTGTTGTGATTCCTGAAATCTCCCTTGACATTTCAGCTTCCAGATATAGTAATTGTAACCATTTTCTAATTGTATAATTTATAAATTGATGCATCGTAAACAATCAGAGAGTTTGGGTGAAGTATTTTGGGAATCACCAGAATGTACAGATTATTTTTTAGTTAATACAAATGTGGAGGGTGTTGTGAAATACTGTTTTCTTTTGTGCAATGAGCTTAAATGTGATAAATTGTATCTTTATACTACAGCACTGCATTTTCATTCTATACATAATAATTAGATCAATCAAAATTTCTAACACTACCAATGGTGCTACTCTTACATATGTTGTTGAGGATTGGCCTATATACCATGTAGGAACAATGTTCTGCTTCTCCCCAAATGCAGTTTGAGAGAGCAAGATGGCATGAAGAACCTTCTCCAAAGATAAGAGATTCGGATGGGACAATCTTCCTTTTCCTCAAGCTAACCAGAATTTGGTTAATGAGTATGTTTATCCTTCTGTACATATTTTATCAATTGATCAAGACAATGACAGCCTGTCACAAATAAACGTTGGCTGTAATCTTGAGCCCCACACTCAGTTCAAACCGTTTTCCCTCCTCCCAACCACTTGCTGACTGGAATTAAATGCCTTGGCCGTTGAAATTTTTAAATCCCCTGCCAAGTTCATGCCACGTGGCAGGATTCCGTGGGCTTCCCTATGTTTTCCTACCTGCGGATGTGAATCTCCTGGATTCAGCTGCAATATATTAATATTTCGGTCCGATTCTTTTTGAAGGCATGTTATTATATGTGGCAATATATATATATATATATATATATATATATATATATATATATATATTTGGGTATATTTTTAGCAGCAAAGGAGTATATTTTTATATATACGGCAATGATATAAAAGGGGATATTGAGGAGAGTATTATTATTCGTGTAGTTAGTTTGATTTCCAAATTCATGGAGACACCAAAGGAGACACGCAAGCAGGCAAGCGTATTTTGAGGTATGTGAATGGAACAAGAAATCATGGAATTTTATATGCTGCTGACAATGATTTACACTTACTTAGATATACAAACATTGATTGGGCAGGAATCCTTGATGATAGAAAGAGCACATCTGGATATTTGTTTAATGTTGGATCAGGAGCCATTTCATGGGCTTCAAAGAAATAGTCAGTAGTTTCATTGTCCACTGCTGAAGCAAAGTATATTGCAGCAAACTTAGCCGCTTGTCAGATGATATGGTTAAGGAGAATCCTCTCAAATTTGCACAAAGAACAATAAGGAGGTTTTATTATTTTTTGTGATAATGTCTTCAATTGCATTGTCTAAAAATCCAGTTTTCCATGGCAGAAGCAAACATATAACTATCAGATATCACTTCATTCGTGAATTGGTTGAGAAAGGAGAAATTGAGCTAAAATTTTGCAAGTCAGAGCAGCAACTAGCTGACATTTTTACCAAACCTCTGTCAAAGGAAAGGTTTGAGCATTTGAGAGAAAATTTGGGCATCATAGATGGACCGCCTAGCTCTAGAAATTAAAATTCATATTTTTAATGAATTTTTGTTTGGCTCAAGATTAAGGGGGAGTGTCAGAAATAAATGCTGGTCATAATCTTGAACCCCACGCTATGCTCAACTATTTTTCCCTCTTCCCAACCACTCGCTGACTGGAATTAAATGCCTTGGTGGTTGAAATTTTAAACCCCCGCCAAGCCCATGCCACGTGACAGGGTTTCGTGGGCTTCCCTATGTTTTCCTCCCCACGGACATGAATCTCCCAGATTCAGCTGCAATATATTAATATTTCGGTCCGGTTCTTTTTTAAGGCATGTTATTATATGTGGCAATATATATATATATATATATATTTGGGCATATTTTTAGCAGCAAAGGAGTATATATTTTTATATACGGCAATGATATAAAAGGGGGATATTGAAGAGAGTATTATTATTCATGCAACACAGAAATAGAAAGAGAGAAAATACATAGAGAGAGGAGAATATAAACCCATGTGTGCAGCAACACAAAAAAGAAGAGAATACAGAGACAGGAAGATATACAACAGAGATATATGCAGCAGCATATAATACAGAGAAAAATATAGAAAGGGGAAATTTTTGCAAATAGATATGTGCAACACAGAATTTTTGTAAGAAAAAGAAACAAAAAAGTAGGACACAAGAAGAGAAAAAAGAAAAGACAGAGTAGCAGCTCTGAGATTGTAAAAAGTATTTTTAAATCAAATATAATATATTTTGTGTGTTTTTCTGTTCTAGTTGTGTTTTCCCTGTGTTGGTTGTAGTTGGCACCAAATTTTGCCAAAACGACCTACTTAATGGCAATGAAGATTGTGAAGGACTTGTGCTCTTGAAAGAGAGGTCACAAGTTCAAATCCTACAGGGAGTAGGGTATGTATGCCTCATATTGGGAGTATGAGGTAGTCCCATATGCTATAAGCCGCCAGCAGACCCAAAAACATGTTGTTAGGCATCGTGGACTATAAAAACAATTATTATTATTATGTTGCAGCAGCTTGTAATAAGCTTTAGGCGGTTTCCTATTAGGTGATAATTAAGGCCTTGTTATATGGGTCTTAGTTTGAGTATTACATAAAGATCTTTCAATTGTATACCCGAATGATGATGATGCTAAGCCATATGGTTGATACATGCTTCCTATTGTTTGGTGTCGTGTAGGAGTTCGGGAGGATTCAATTCAATGTTGAAGTTATTTATGTCTAATGAGTTTCCCGCCCATATATTATATGTAGCTAGTTCATGTCATAGATTATCTTTGTGTATTGATATTTAAGTTGTCAAGAATTCACATCACTCAAGATAGACTTGAAGAGAACACAAAAATTGGGGGCACCCCTCAAGTAAGTGGTAAGGATCCAAGGACTTATATGAGTATAATATTCAGAGACAGAGATATCCTAACTCAAGATATTGCTAAAGTATTAAAGTTTTGAATTGGCTACATGAGAGACATTTCTCGCATGACATGTGCCAAAAGTAGAAAAGGACATGCAAATCAATGGGAATGTACTTGGGATGAACTTATGAGGTAAGATATTACAATTTATGTACAATTTTTTGAATAGTGTTGTGTTAAAAATGCAGATGGGAATTATAGCATTTACCTATCGATGAGAATGCGCTTTAAGAAGCTTGTATTTGCAAAATGTAGAGCTTGTAGACAAGAAGTGACAAATATACAATAATGTCCCCAATGGACATTATTTTACCCCTAAACGGATTTTAGGCAATCCCAACTTTAAATATGCAAAATACAGACAAATTGCAGCCAAACAGAAATCTGATTTTTGCAGAAAATTAAATCTAGGGCAGCGAACAGAAAATAATGGATAACTCCAAAAATACTTGCTCAAATCTCTTGAAATTTTAAATGGAGCTTGCTAATACAATAACAGATATTATAGAACTGTTTTTGGAATTTTTCGAATAACAGAATGCTGCCAGAAATTTACAGCGTGCCCTAAACAATTGAAAACTTCTAAAATTAATATCTTTTGCTAGAGAAGTCCAAATGAGCTGAAACTTTGGATCTTGGGCCACAAAAATATGAAGAATAATATTCCAAAAATAGTTTTTGCACAGCAAACACGAAACCCTAATTTTTCCCTAAAAAGTAGGTCGCCCAGCACATTTAGGGCATCAATTCAGCTCCAAAATTGACAAGCTAGGGTAGATCTCTCACTACCGAAGAATGCCCTGCTAGCTAGGGATGGATCTCTCACCACCGAAGCTAGGGTTCCTATGGGATCTTACTCCACAAGCTGGATATTTGCAAACAGCAGTTGCACATGAAAGAATATGCATAAGCTACAAGCTTAAGACACAAATTAGAAAATATCAAATGGTATGGAATATCTTCCCCTCAAGTCGACTTCTCCTTATAAAGGAAGAAGAGACCCAAAACAACCTCTACAATATCCAATTAGTTCACAAGGATTTTCCCTATGCAAGCATTTAATATTTTCCCATATTAAATGTTTTTCCCAACAACTTTTTCTCTCCTAATGCAAATCGCATTTTTCTAGAGGAAATACATAGTAAAATGGGCATTTATCCTTTCTATGTTCCCATTCCCCTTTCTAAGGCAAGTCGCCTTTTCACCTAGGATGGATAACAATTTATATTTGAGCCTTTTCCATCCTAGATTTAATAATTATTAAGTCATATAAATTATTACAAGTGCTCTATATATTTTTTTCTTTTATTAATGGCACTTTATAATAATTAAATATAACTTAAGTCACCCTTATAGTTTTCCTTTGGTCGTCGGGTTGACAAAATAGGCCAAAGGTCTTTGAATGGGAAAGGGATATTACATATACATTTGAACTAGCACCAACAGATCATTATCTGCATCTTGAACAATAATCAACCAAAGACTAGAAGGGAACAAATGAAAATGGATTTAAAGAATATACATTCTAGCAGTCTCGAGGTTTCGCAAGGCTCTAAGAGACAAGCATTTTTATCTAACTCTAAACAAAATTGAAGCATGACTTCTCCTTTCAACATTCTAATTTACTGTAGCATCTATTGTTGAGCTATTTTTCACCATATTGTTAAAAGTTATTGGCTAGATGTTTCTCTTATGCAATTTTTCAGCTTATATAAAAAGACAGTCCGAGAAAAGGTCAACTAGTTTCAAAACCCCATGTTACAAATCATTTTGCACATAGTTTGCCTATTCGGTGAGTACTCGCCAAAATTTTGCCTAGGCGAATATTCGCCGATAAAACTCGCCATTCGTCACAGTGAATATTCGTGAGTATTTGCTGAGAATATTCAGCCAATATTCGCCGAGTTTGACCCTAAAATTTGTCCATTCGCAGGTTTAACACGGAAAACGGAAAAACACAGGTTTAACGCTGAAAAAATGTAGTTTTTGTCTTATAAAGGCATCATGCTGATATTTCTCTAGAACGGGGAAGAGGAAAATGTAAATTATTGTAAATTGTAACTTGCATAGATATGCAATTTATGATGATAATTTTGAATGACAATCATCATAAATTCATAACACTTATCAGTTGGCTATTGTATTCGCATGATGATACGATTTTGTGTTGTATTTGTATTCAAATCTACTAGAAAACACTTCCCCAACATTTTACAGACTCATTTGATATATTTTGTAGCTATATTTTGCATAAAATTTATGTTTTTAAAATAAAATAGCGTATTTTTAAGTTGCCGAATATTCCTAATATTCATCGAGTCTTGCCGAGTCAATTTTTTTGAGTCTTTCCGAGTCAATTTTTTTGGGTTTGCCGAATACGAGTTTGCGAACTATGATTTTGCATGCATCAAATCATATTGTCATAAGTATATGATGTACGTAAACAAAACTATGATCCAAAGGTCTATATTCAAAAGTAAAAATAAATAGAACTTATTATATGCTACAAATAATCTATTGTAAAAATATTTGTTCACCAGTACTACAAACTTAATGTTTGTTCTAAGTACAGAATTTTGCAAACTCACCATGCCATCTTCATAATATAGCAATTTTAACTTTCTATATGCTACACACAATATATTTTAAGAAATCTTTGTTCACCAGCACAACAAGCTTAATATTTGTTCCAAGCACAGAATTTTGCAAGCTCACCGTGGCATCTTCATATGTCAAGATACTTGAAACAGCATGGCCCTCGATAATCATTCCTCCTAACCTTAGAAAACGCTTTTTTACAACATCAATGAGCTTTACTGGACTGCCAACATCCAATTCTAATCATTAGTTCTCTATTTGTAATTTGGCTGAGACCAATTTAAAATGAATGATATTGAGGAACAATATGATAACCCAAAATATGTTAATACAATTTATAATGGTAATCATCAACTAAATCACATAGCTTCAAGACATTAGAGATTCATAAGATCCAAATATACACAAAAATGCAAAAATATGTGGCATGACAGCAAAGGTTCAAGGAAAAATTATCAGCAGCAAAGAAACTGCATTCCTCTTACAATATAAAAATTTGTCTAGTAGTTCAATTTTGTAGGATTTTTAAGCGTTTATTAAGTCATTTCTTTGATGCCACTTTTAATAAGTGGTTATTCTTTTTAATGAAATATTTCTCACGTACATGGGTAATGATGAACTAAACAAGGGGACCACAAAACACACAAACACCTTAAGCTATGTCAATAACAACAAGAACAAAGATCTGAAGGCACCCACTCAGGGACTTTCAACCCAAGGTCATGCTTCCAGTTAGCAAATCTTTTTGTGGTGTAGCACCTTATAAACTTTCTTTATCGCACGAATGTTATCAATGTAGGATAATCACAACACAATTATTTTGAAAATTAATTGTGAATAGGACATCTTCAGAAAAAATGGGACAAAGCAGGCTGCAATGGCAGTTACATGTGGCACTAATAAAGCAAAAGAAAAAAGTTAATTTATAGAACATTATGACACTCATAGCAGTTGGCAAGGATAGTGGGAAGAATCAACGTAGTGAATACATGGGGGAAATGGTGTCCCCAGGATTTCACCCTGAAATCTGGGACTACCCCTGTTTAAATTTTTCGTTCTTTTTAAGTGAAGGGTCATGTTTTTGTTTGTTTTTGCCTGCAGTTGCTCGCATTGCTCAAAGATACCTTCAGGAAGTCATAGAGTCTCGTCCGTCAAATACCCACATGCTAAAACTCACTCATTCCTTTCCCAGACTTAGTTTCAAAAGCATTTTATTTATTTTTATATTAAATAAATAAAATTCTTTTAAAAATAGGTTGAGCTAAAACTAAGAAATTTGGGTTATATAAAGCACTTCACCCCATCATTATTACCACAGAGCATTCACCCGGGGAGAGTTTTTGCAGACCAGCTAATTGGAGGAATTTTTCGAGCAATTGCCCACAGACTTCTTTTGGGTGTTTTTATTTTATTTATTTTTGTCTGTGTTTTGGTCTTTCTTCGTTTTTCGTCCGGCAATTCCCATAGCCTATTCGTTCTTCCTGTCAGACTTCTTCCCGGGCCTAGGGTTTTGAAAAGCTATCCAGTGTTTTTAATTGCCAATCAATTTGTCTGCCAAAGCTTGTTTTTGAAGGTGACCAGATCAAACAAGAGGAAAGCTCAGGGTTTTTTGCCTTGTCTGAGGTTTAATCCAGGTTGAATGATTAAACAGATTACGGATCTGAAAAAGGTTGTCTTCCGTTTGTAGAGCAGTCATGGCTAAAGAAGAAAAAGCAGCATTCTGGAGGATCATTTAACGGGCAGAATCACTCAGGAAATTGTGTCAATGATCAAAGCAGAATCCTCTAGAGCAAGTCGTGGTTTCTGGCAGCCAATTCTTCCAAAAATCAATGCAATTATCCAAGGAGTCAATACAAAGTCAGTTTAAGTGCAAATCATGGTTTTCCAGCCTGCTGTCTTCTATTGTGAATAATCCTCCACCTTGGAATTCCACGAAATTCATAAAAGAGGGGCAATTACTTGTGTTTTTCGTGAATTTGGAGCAGCTTTTCTTCTTTATTTCCACGCATTTCCTAAAGGAGAAATCACTTAAGTCATCGTGGATTCTCAGCCTTGAGTCTTCTAAAAGCAACCTGCCTTCTTTCTTGATTTTCAACATAATTCTTGCTATAAAAAAACAAGACAAGGAAAAGCTCTTAAGTTATCATGGATTTCAGGCAGCTCTTCTTCTTGAGTTTCAATGCAATTTCAAGGGGCAATCACTCTTGAATTCCATGCAATTTCAAGCAGCTGCCTCTTATCAATTTCCACACAAATGTTAGGAGAAAGAGCCCATGCAAGTCACAAATCTTAGCTGCCCTTCCACTTGATTTTTCACGCAAATTTTAAAAGAGTCAAGTTCAAGTGCAAATTGTGGAAATAGAAGTTGCCTTCCACCTTAGATTTCCATGCAAATTTTAAAGAAAGAGTTTAACTGCAAATCGTGGAAATGTTAGCTGCCCTCCATGTCTTGTTTTAACGTTGCCTTGACTTATGCATTTCCACGCAATTTTAAAGCGAGTTCACTTAAGTAAGTTGCCTTCCACTTCTATTTTCCGCACTGCCTTCTTCTTCAGGTTTTCATGCAAAAATTAGAAGTTTGTAAATATCCGAAACGTGATTATTAGCTTCCCGCTGCCCCTTGTGAAAATCCACGAAGTTATTTTAAAAGAAGCAAAAGTAAATCACTTATAGAAATTGTGATTTTCAGCTGCCTTGTCTTACCAAAATCCATGCAATCTCTTGAGAGTGAATTGTGTGAATTTTAAGAAGATCATCCTCTTGTTTCTAACGCAGCCTTGTGCAATTCAAAGCAAAAGCACTTAAAGTTTTGCGTGAATATTCAATTGCCTTTCCACTTCAAAATTCACACAGCTTTCCTCCTTCAATTTCCACGCAGCCCTTGAAGATGCATGCAAAGTCTCCAGTATATCCTTCTCCAAACTCATGCATGTTGTCTAAAATCTCCCAGTTGAGCCCATATTTGAGCCTACTTATATCTGCTTTCACCCGGAGTGCTTTCCAGAATTCAAAATTGCCCCTATGCAATTAAAAATAAAAGGGTGATGAGTTTTGCCGAATTGTTTACGGAAAATATTTCACTGGTGCACATACTTGAGAAGAACTACAAAAGCTTCAAGGATAAGAGGGGAAGACAGTCAAAGGCAACACCGCAAGGAAATCACAGTCAACTGCTTCCATATCCAGTTTGGTGAGAATCAAAGGCAAAGAGTCAACAACATGTGGGAGAAGAAGTTTCTCAAGTTCAGGAAAAGATATCATTCATGAGGCGGAAGTGCAATACAAGTTGGATCAACATGCAGAGTATGGAAGAAGAACAAGACTGGGAGTGTTGCAGCAGGAATAACTTCTTTTTCGTCTTTTCCTCTTTCTTCTTCATTCTCTTATTTTCTCCGACAAAGTAATTGAGTAATCAATTGAATTGTAAAACTTAAGTGATTGGTTTAAAATCCATTACTTCAAGTTAATAGAAGAAGTCAATTACTTGGAAATAGGTGCCAGACATGCAAAATAAAAGGTTCTATTTTCAGTTGTAAGTCATGCATGTCATGCGAAGAGGAATTCTAGGGGAAATATTGCCAACTATTTCCTTTACGGCTTCCACATGCGGTAGTTCATTGAGAGTTTCCTATTTGTAATTGCCCTCTATGCACTATAAATAGAGGAAGAGCCTACGGGTTAAATAATGACAATTTTGTTCATCAGTATTTGTTTAGTAGAGCATTCTTGAGTTTTCAAACTTTGTGTTGGATCCTTTGATGTGAAAGTTGGGGGATTGAATAAAAGGTAGATTTCCGAGAGAACTTTGTGTCTACGGTGTTTTGCTAATCACTTTTATTTGAGGTTTTAGATAAACTGTGTTATCTCAGATCTAGGTTAGAAGCTATTTCTTTCCCTTACTGCTGAATGTTGTGAGTTTTCATCTGTTTATTTAATTTGTGTGGATGAGACCAACTCTGATAGCTATTGGTTAAATCAACACATCTTCCTTTCTTCTTTCCTAAATTCTATTATTTCCCCTTCTGCAAATCTTCCAATCACAGTTGCTTACTTGCTACCAAATTACCCGGTTGTGGTTCACGAGATGTAGTAATTAAAGTAAAACCCCTTAAAATAATTATTAGGATTCACCCTTACCAAATTTATAAACTTCTTACACAAGAGCTTTGTCATTTAATAAAGGAGATTTATCTCATGATTGCCTAGGTTTTACACTATGCATAAAATCTAGCCAACAGAAGAACATTATATATTTTGCACCGCATCAAGATCAACAATGATTATCAAAGAACCCTTGCCAAAATTATTTTTATGGAAACTACAAAGTGGTTTATGATGTATCGATTCAAGGGGCACAAATGAGTTCCAATGGCTTCATCACCTAGATTATGATTTAAGACTTTCTCCCTTTAACATGCTACATGCTACCTCCATAACAATATTGTTTTTGCTCTCGGTCAATCCATTTTGTTTGAAGAGCACAAGGTGTTGCTAATTTCCTATTTATTCCATTGCTTTTACAATTTTTCGCAAAATCATTTAAGAACTATTCACCCCCATCAACATATCTCATCATTTTTACCCTCCTACTTTGTTTTTTTTAAACCATAGCCACACAAGTAATGAATACATATAATGTCCCTGTTGGAGCTTAAACTTGCACCCGTCTCAGATCAGGTTGAACTGAGTCGTTGAGGCAATAATGGGACTGTCTCCAAGTTGTGGGACCTTGCGCACTTGAGACAGACCTCCGGAGAAGGCCGGTTCCTCTACCTATTTCTATTGCTACCGCTACTCCTAATGCTGAAAATGAAATCCTAAGCTAAACATGCCAAGGAACAGGGATAAAAGGATATGCGAAAAGGGAAAACTAATCTAGGAGACAATAGCACTAGAAAGAAAGGGGGATGAACACGATCAACTTTGAACAAAAACAAAGGAAAATGCGTAGAGGAAGGCTAGGCGCGCGTGCACGAGACACTGCACAGAACACGCTGATTACACAATCCTTTTCATGGGACACAATCGGGAAAGGAAATGCGAGGGACGTGAAATAGCACAAAGATGCACACTAACGTAAAGGAGAGGCAAGAAAGAAGAATAAAAACAGGTTAAGGCAAAAGGTAGCCACAAAACAATGCTTCTATTACTTCCAAAAATGCACAATTTGTTACAATGGCGTATGAGGCCGATATCCACATGCAAAGACTAGATTTGAAGGTCTGCAACTCAAAATGTAAGGCAATACTTATACAAACTGAAAGAGTCCAACCCTTTATAATGAGCAATGCTCTTACATTTATAGAAGGATGGAGAGAAGAGGAGGGAACTCGGATTTTGAATTTCAACCACCACCAACAACATTGAATGCCTGCAAATCCACCTGCAGATTTGACAAATACACCTCCCCATGTCTGATCTAGCTTGTGGAAGAAGGAAGGAGACAAGATCTACAAAAATATGGTGGTTGAGTTTGCATTAATGACTGAAAACCATTTCCCGATTCTCACCTACCCAATCCCGCTAACATTTGAATTTGAATGTTCTACACTGTAGCCCACGCCAGAGCTTTCAAATAAGAGAAATCGAGCCCTAATCTAGGCCCCGTGAGCAAAAGTTATGACGTTTTGATGTTTACAAGCCACTCGACACGCAATGATACGTGGCGTGCCGAGAATGGTCAAGGGCGGCCAGCCGTACACTTGTTTTATCGTTTCCCCATGTCATGCGCAAATGTTAGTTGCGGGGATTCGCGCCCAACTAGCGTGCTTTGATTGGTGTCGTGTAGTTCACTCAATGTCCGACATATGCCACGTGGCATAGTAATTGGCGCGGAAGAAGGCACGACTGCGCGCGAAAGAGAGAGCGTGGAAGGAAAGCAAAGGGAAGGGCGCGGAAAAGGTAGTGCACGTAGAGGAAATGGAAGGAATACATGCGAAGAGGCAAATATGAAAGAAGGCACGAGCATCAAAAGGTAATGCACAGCAGCAAGAAGGGGATTACGCAAGGGATGTCGTGGGGACTTAACTAATTTCGGAAGCAAGCCCAAAGCGCGCACGAGTGGTGCATGAACTGTTGGGAGGAAGGTGGATGCGTCGAGTGCACCCAAGGGGAATGAAAGAAGATAGAGGAGGGAGGCACGGAAAGTGGAAGGCGCGAAGCAAATGGAGAGCGCGAGAAGGCGCACGAGGAACTGCAGCCAAGAATCATGCCAAGGAAGCAACCAAAGAGCGCCCGACCTGCAATGTTGAATCTCGTAACCGCAATGGAGACGTAAGTTGTCAAAATAACTAGGGCAGTTATTTTGGAAAATAGCTCATGACTTTTTGAGCCATTTGCCTACTAGATGAAGGAGATCAGTAGTCTGGAGCATCTTATAATGTCACCTTTTCCCGGGCATAACTAATATATCTATTCATCTCTTTTATTTGTATTGTAACCCTTTGGTATGCCTAGCTACAAGTGGGAGTCTCTAGTTAGTTTTAAAATGTGCACATATGTTAGTTACTCTTTATTATTTAATTAGAAAATAATAAAGTGCACATTAAGTGAGTCTTTTAAGTATTTTAATTAAGTTTTATGTTTTCCCTCCAAAAGGGAAGAGGTCGGCCATTTGAATGTTGCACCCCTTATGTTATAAAAGGAGGTTGCGTGGCCATCATTGGGCATGTTGGATTTGATCATTTATGTCTCTCCTAGCTTGGAGAAATGGGATGTATGCCTTAGCTCTTCATTGTGCTCTCTCTCTCTCAATCGATTTGGAAGTGAAGTAAATCTGATTTTGATAAGGATCCATTTGTGTGTGTGTTGCATCTATTGTGTGGCGAATTGCTTGGGAAAGTATTCCTAACCCTAGCGCATTTATTTATGGTGCAAATCTGGTTATTGTTGCATGATTTGGGAGCATACTTGTTGGTTTTCAGATTTGTTGTGTTTTGCAAATAATTTCATAATTTTTGGAGATGATTTGATGCCCTAAATGTGTTGGGCGACCTACTTTTTAGGGAAAAATTAGGGTTTTGTGTTTGTTGTGCAAAAACTAATTTTGGAATATTATTCTTCATATTTTTGTGGCCCAAAATCCAAAGTTTCAGCTCATTTGGACTTCTCTAGCAAAAGATATGAATTTTTGAAGTTATGTTGCAGACAGGTTGTTTAAATAATTTCCAAAATTATTTGGCATGTTTTTGGTGACCGTAAAGCAAGATCTACAAATCTGATTTGTTTATCTTTTATTTCGAGCAAGAGAGGTATTTTTGATGTGTTTGAAGGCCGGGAAAAGTGTTGGAAATATTTTAGTAATTTCTTCTAACCCTAGCGCCTAGATCTGAAAGTTTGGATGCTATTTTGAAGGGGTTTTAGTGCTCAGAAAAATTTGTTCTTTAGTTCATTGGAAAGGGAAAATTCCCAAGTTAATTGTGCACTTTATTTCATGTGAAAAGGAGGAGTATTGATGAAGTCATGAATTTTAAAAGTTTTCAGCTGTCTGCAAGCTTGATTTATTTAATTACTGCTATTATAAAAATCAAAATTAAGAAGATTTAAATTCCAATTGATCTACCCATCTAATCCACCACCTTGGCAACTTCCTACCCCATTTTGGGTTGTAATTAGCCAACATTGGGTTATTTGAGGTTGATTCAAAAGGATCTAATCCTTCTTCATTTAATTGGTGTGGAAGTTTGTTAAAATTCCCATTTTCCAAAAAAGCGGGGACATCACAGTGGTATCAAAGCAACTTTCTTCTACTCCTGTGGGTGTTGTTTGCAAATTTTTGAATCATGGAACTAGCAAGTGATGGAGATTTGAGGGCCAAGCTCTACAGACTTGGGAGATGGCTCGAGTTTCCTCCACATGTGAAGAGTGTGTTGCTCAACACTCTAGAAGAAGCGGCAAGTTGTTTGGCTATGATAGAACAATCAGATTATGGCTCCATGTTTTCAGCGATGGATTCATTGGTGACTCATTTGGCTAGATCTCGAACTATTGAAGCATGATGAGGTGGATGTGAGGCTCATGGTCATCACTTGCATTAGCGAGGTGACAAGGATAACAACCCCAAATTTGTCATACAATGACACCACCATGGAAGAGGTCTTTGAGCTCATGATAGGAAGCTTTCAAAAGCTTTGGGACACCACAAACCCTTACTTTGATAAGAGGGTTAAGATCTTGGAGAACATGGCAAAGGTAAGAACTTGTATACCAATGTTAGATCTTGATTGTGATGATCTCATTCTACACATGTTTGAAGTATTCTTTGTTGTCCTACATGATGATCATTCACAAAAAATAATGGTTGCAATGCAAACCATCTTGTCCTTAGTGTTGAATGAATATGAGGATCGCCCACAACCATCGAAGCAAGGTTTGAGACTAAAGGAGTCATGTATTGCTCATACTTTAGCCAAAGGTGTTTTGGGTCAATGTTCAAGCAAGGTGAAGGCATATATGTTAATAAGGTCTTCTATGAAGCAAGAAGGATCAGCTCTCCAAGGTATGAATCATTTGGTGTTTGATGATAAATTATTGATATCTAATGCTTGCATCCAACTTGGTGATTACAGAAAAATCAGATTTGATTCAAGAGAAAAGAAGAAGAGCCACCGGATGAAAATAAGCAAGGTAAAGATTCTTTGTTGATTGAAGAAGTTTCTTTGCCCTTTGATGATTGCATGCATGATGATAAAGTGATCACGGGAGATGAGTCAAAAGAGGAAACCATAGAGCATTCATCTAATGGTAATAATTTGTTGATGCTTGATAAATTATTGGTGCCTACTAACTACATTGAGTTGGACATGAGTAGAAAAAAATCAGTTTTGAAGAGGGAACATGAGGGTGGCATGGGTAGAAGTTATACCCATGAAGAAGAGGCATTTCCGGGTACTTTAGATCATTCTCAGCTGGCTGGTCTGCGCATAACAGCAATCATTAGAGAGAAAATAAATGACTTCATTCACTCAAAAATGAAGTCTAAGGAAGCCCCACACAAATCACAAATAAGGTTGCATGATTCCAAGGTAGAAGGTGATGTTTGGTTTGAAAATTCTAAGGAGTATGAAGGTGTTCCATGGCACAAAGGTATGATGGGAAGCCCCAATCATTTTTCAGGTGAATTGATTCCTTTCTATTGGCTAGATTTTCTGCACAGCTAAAAACCTAGGCAGTCATGAGATAAATCTCCCTCATTTACCGGTGAGGCTCCCGTGTAAGATGTTTATCAATTTAGTGGGTATGAATCATAATAACTATTTGTGGGGTTTTACTTTAATTACAAATCTCATGAACCATAGCTAAGCAATTTTGCAGCAAGTAAGCAATTGTTATGAAATAAACAGATAAAACACAATTTTTAGCAGGATGGGAAAGAAATAACTTCTAACCTAGATCTGAGATAACACAAATTTTATCTAAAAACCTTTGAAAGAAGAATTCGAAAACACCGTAGACACAAAGTTCTCCAAAAATCCACCTTTATTCAATCCCAAGCCTCTACAACAATCACACCAAGGGTTCAAGCACAAAGTCTGACAACTCGAGAATACCCAAATTACAAAAGCTTTTGTTAAACAAGTTTTGCTAAAACCAATTGTGATCCTTTAACCCGTAGGTTCTTCCTCTATTTATAGTGCATAGAGGGAAAAATAAAAATAGGAAACTTTCAATGAATTGCCACATGTGGAAGTTATAAAGGAAACAACTGGCAATCTTTCTCCTATAATTCCTCTTTACATGAAATGCATCTAAAGACTAATTCAAAGTTCTGCATGTCTGCCACCTATTCTTAATTAACGGACCTTTTCAAATAACTTAAAGTGATGGCTTTTAACCAACTACTATAGTTTTACAATTTTTTCCGAGAAAAAAAAAGAAAAGAAAGAGAAGAAGAAATAAGTAATTCCAGCTGCAACACTTCATAATTGACCTTTGTTCTAATACCGAATGTATTTGTCGAGCATGTAATTCATTGTCTTACTCTTTCCATTTGTTTTCCCTGTTGCATCCCTAATTTTTTTGGATAAAGGATTATAGAACTTTGCACACTCTAGAACAACTTCCGGCAATTGGGTTGTAGCCGAAAATGTTGTTGCTTTGATAATTCCACTATTTCTCATAGCCCGCATTAGAGGTGTCCTGCCGGTTGCCCTCGATCACAATCAATCAAATCGCCGATAGCTTTGTGGCCCATGTTTGTATCATTAATCTCAGCAAGCCTAGACACAATGCATGATTCTGCTTGGATCATCTCTGTCATCACCCTTCATCGTGCCTGAATCAATTTTTGTCTGAGATCTTTTTTTATTTCTACTAGAAGCCTTTGCAATTATGAGAGTGGATCTATTTGTGCAGAAGCTGCCATGATTGCCCTTGTATTTGACATAAACACTAGCTTAATTCACATAAATATGAGCACCAGTGAATTATTCCTACAAATAATTCAGACAAACATGAAGTTCATGGCATGAATGTCCAATTTCTTCACCAAAACTTGATTATAAAGCCTGTTGCCCTCAATTTTCAGACTTTGCTTGCATGCCAAGCAAGCCAAAAATATTATTTTATTCCCCTGTGCACTCACATCAACATGCAAATAGCCAAAATAATAAAAAGAAAGCCTTTCCAACCCTAGGCACCAAAACTGGATGCTTCTCGGCAATTAGAAATGTCTTTTAGTGCTAACAACTTCTCCCTTTGGTGCCAAACTTCTCTAGGGCAGCATGCTCCACACAAAAGAATTAATCTCCCTTCATTTATGGCATCCACTTCTTATATAAGCAAATACATGTTAATTTTATCAATTGCTTCTTCTTGTTTTTAGCAATTTCTAATAATAAGTTGTGCTTAAAATAAATAAAAGAAATCAGCTTTTAGGCAGTTAGTTATGCCATAATGGGTCGCACTTTTTGGCTAGGAATTGTGGAAAAAACATGAGGGCAAGGAAGTGGGAATTTTCAACCTTCCAGGCAGCCCCAAAATTTCCACTTTTCACTTGGGTGAATTAACTTGCTTTTGTGTGAAAAACATGAGGGCAAGGAAGTGGAAAAATTCACCCTTCTAGGCAGCCCCAAAATTCCCACTTTTCACTTAAGTGATTTAACTTGCTTTTGTGTGAAAAACATGAGGGCAAGGAAGTGGAAAAATTCACCCTTCCAAGCAGCCCCAAAATTCCCACTTTTCACTTAAGTGATTTGTGTTAATTTATAACCTTCCAAGCAGCCCCAAAAAGTGTGACTTGCATGGGTGAATAAAATCTATTTTGTGTAAAAATCATGAGGGCAAGGAAGTGTGAAAATTCACCCTTCCAAGCAGCCCCAAAATTCTCACTTTTCACTTAAGTGATTCGACTTTCATTGTGGGAAAAAACAACCTACCAGGAAGCCTCCAAATTTCCACCTTCCAGGCAGCTCCAAAATTCTCACTTTTCACTTAAATGACTTCTGTGAATTTCTAACCTTCCGGCAGCTTCAAAAAATGCAACTAGCATGAAAAGATCACTCTTCCCAAAAATGTGACTTGCTTCCTTCTTTGTCAAAAACTGGCACTCCATGATTAACTTTTACCTTTGTCTGAGGCCATGGATGACTTCCAAAAACTCCAGGCAATTGAACTGGTTATGCAAAACGGACGAACAGATCAAGAGGAATTACTGCATGAGACACTATGGGAAAAAACCGAAAAACAAACACAAAATAAATAAAAAAAGAAAAACCAACCAGAAGTTGTAGACAATTGCTCAAAAATAACTTGCCAATTAGTTGGTCTGTAAAACTCTTCCTTGTGTGAATACTCCATTTAGAGGTGAAAGTAATACTGGCGTGGAGATCCATGACGGGGTTTAACTTCAGCACAAACTATTTTTAAAAGAACTTTATTTATTTAATAAATAAATAAAACGCTTTCAGACAAAACTTGGCGAAGGGATAGAGTGAGTTTTAGCATGTGGGTATTTGTCGAATTTGGCTTTTATGATTCCCTGGGGATACCTTAGAGCAATGAAAACAACGGCAAGAAATAAAAACACAAATCAACCCGCTAGTTTGAAAAGAATGAAATTTTTTTAAAAGGGGTGGTCCTAGATTTCAGGGTGAAATCTCGGGAACACCAATCGGATCTATCTGTGGACATCTCTACCTCTAACAACATGAAAAAGTGAAGATGAGATCCCAACGCATCTTTGGTTTCGTGTCTTGTCTATTGGGCTCAGGGTCAGGCAACAAAAGAAAACACAACACCGACAAAAACAAAGGAAAAAGAAAAGAAAACAACAAAAGTTTTATTTATATACAAACAGATTTTACCCTGTATCTTAGCTCTGAAAAGCTTCAAATGTGGCCCTTTGAAAGGCAATGGTAACTCAATTCCATTCCGGTAGGCAAGGATGAAAGTATCCATTCCGGCAGTTCTCTTGCTCATGAAGGGCCCTTTCCAAAGTGAATCAGATTCACCATGCATGCCCTTCGGTTCGTTTCTCTTGTCCCGCAAGAGTACCTAGTCTCCAATCTCGAAATTCCTTTCTATAGCCTTCTTGTCAAATACCTTAGGCAAGTCCTCATCAACTTCATCTTGTGGTGGCTCATCCTTTCTTCTCTCTGTGGTGGGTAAGTCTCCATCAACTTGCTCCGTTCCTAGATTTACCGGTTGCATTCCTGAAGAAGAACTATCACCATGCTCTTTGTTCTTTTTCAGGTACTGATCATGCTTGTTGAAAGTCTCCACTAAAGAAACTAAACCCTTGGGGATTTTGTTACCTTTTGGTTGGATTATTCCAATCTTTTGCCATCATAATCTGGATCGGTTTTGCCCATGATCGCTTTTGTCATGGTGGTGATTTACTCCCTTCAACACACAACCTGTCGAATTTTTCTTGTTTGTCATGGTGCAAATGTTTGTTTGTTGTCATTGAAAGTCTGCCACTATTTAACATTATCAGGGATTTTAGGGTGGTAGACCATCTCCACTTTATAGTTTCCTCATTTGAATATGGATGGTGGTCGATCCGATTCAATAGTGCAATTGTGATCGCCGAGGAGTCTACCTTGAAATTCTTATTTGCTAGAATGAAGTTGATAGAGAAGTCTGCAAAATCGAGTGTGGCAAAAGTACTCTATCTCTGTAATGCTTCAGCTTATCTCTTTTGACTTGATTTTGCCCTCGAACTTGCTTTACTATAAGCTCAGCATCTCCTTGAGCTTTGAGGAGTTTTATTCCTTTCTTTCTAGCTTGCTCCATTCCTAACAACAAATGCTTCATACTCCGTCGTGTTGTTGGTGTTCTCAAACATCAGTTGTGGGAGCATGGGAATATCTCATGATCTGGAGATATTAATAGAACGTCGGCTCCTGATCCAAAACAACAACAATTGCCTTTAAACTCCAATGTCCAAACTTTTTCTTCTTCTTCTGGTTCTAGCTCTGGTTGACATTCAGGCTCTGGTACATTTTTATCCATTTCCAAGAAATAGACCCCACTGTCAAATTCCTGAAAAAGAATCTGAGATCTAGGATCCTCAGATTTTGTAACCGTGTACTTGGACTTCGCTTTCCGGATCCAAATTTACCGCTCATTCCTTTGATAGGAATATGAGCACGGGACCAATCCATCTTTACTTCTCCACCCAACTCTTTGTAGAAGTTTCTTCTTAGCAACATCCTATAGGAGACAAAAATATTTGCAACTAAGATTGTCATCTTTAATCTTTTGTCAGGAAAAGCTGCCAGAACAGCTTGTGTGTCTTTGATTTGTCCGATTAAAGGGACTTGTCTCTCCGTGGAATAGCATTTTTTTATGGTCTTTGTCAAGGTAAGCCCAAGAGCATCTACAACTTTAGCTGGCATGACATTGTCAAAAGCACTCGATCTAGAATGCGCTTGCTTAACTTGAAACCATTAAGCAATAAGGAGACATAGAAAGGTTCGACTCTTTCAGAAGATGATGAAGGTTTAACAACTGCAGCGTTGTTCTGGGGAGGAGTATCCTTGGGTTTAGGAAAAAGGCCTTTTGATGTATTGGATTGTCCTTGTGATTGTATATATTTGACTAGCCTATTTAACTGCTCAGAAAGGCTCTCAAGTATTCAACTTCTGACATTTGAATCCTAGTTTTCTTGGCATGATCAATAATGTCAAAAGAAGAGATAGATTCGTAGATACCTGAGTTGTTTTCTTAATCGCTTTTTGTGATTGAGATGAAGAACTCGCATTCTTATCTCTAGGAGCTAAGGAAGAAGGTAAAGGGCTGCCCCTTATGGTGACATCAGATCTGGAATCTCTTCTTTGTTCATCAGCCAATGCCTCAGCTTGGCAAGTTTGTGATCTTGTAAATACTACATAAGTATGACCATGATCGTCTTCAAGAAGCTCCTCATAGTCATGTTCAGATTTATAGTTTAGGTAATTAATGTTGGAGTCGCCAGGACCTACAAAATCATCATTCTCAAGCTGATCGAATAACTTCCTGGTCTTCTTCATTCATCTCCACATTGTTTCTAGGAGCAACTTCAATTGCTAATCTTTGGGAACCAGCAATGTGGTTCCTCGTTGTTGAAATTTTGAGAAGGGGCAGTGTTGTTTCCCTTAGCCATTTGAGCCATTTGTTTCTTCATCGACAACATTTCGTTTGCTAACTTTTGCAATAGGGAATCGGAAGTAATGTAGAGAGAATGAACTTTCAATTTCAATCGCCATGTTTTGGGTCATTTAACAAGTCGCCAGGAGGACGTGCTCTTCGCATAGTTGATAGCTTACTTCAGGAAGTAAAGCATTGATGAAGAATACCTTTTGATTCTCGTCATTCAAAGAAGTAGAAGCCAGAATTTTGTAAAGTAATCTTTGGAATTTTGCAATAAAATCCCGCATGTGCTCATGTGGCTCCTTCTTCAACTGAGTCAGTTGAGTTATCAATGTACTAGAATCTTCAACTAGCTTGAATCTCTTTAGAAACACATCTTGCATTGTAGCCTAGTTGGTTATGGTACTAGGAGCTAACCGGTAGAACCATTCTCCAGCCAAGTCATGCAGAGTCTCTATGAAGAGCCGAGACAGACACATCTTCATGTTCTACGGCGAGCACTCCACAGATATAAAGAACGTAGCCAAGTGATCATCTCGGATTACGCTTTCCAAATTCTTTCTCGTCCATTTAGGTAGTTCATGCATAGAAGTCAAATTCGGAAGTCCATAGGCTGCACCCCATGGAACAGGTGTTGCAGGGGCAAGTGGTTGATTCTGCATCATGAAAGGAGCACATCTTCTTCGAGAATAGACTTTGTGAATAATCCCAGCTGTTGGATTGTGTTGGACACAATCCGGATCTGGAGGAGTTTGCACTCTTCTTCCTGGTGAAAGACTGGATCTACGGCTTCTAACTTAAGGAGGATGATTGAAATTGAATTGCTCCTGCAATCTATAAAATGATCATTCCTTCTATGAGCTCTGCTAGACCACGTGAATGGACATTCTGCAAGTTGAGCTTATAATATAAAAGGCAACTGACAAGAAAAAGCTCGTCTCGCTAATTTATGTTGTTCCCAAGAGAGTCGCCAAAAGCTCACTAGATTTTCTACACGCTACTAAAAACCTAGGCGATCATGAGATAAATCTCCCTCATTTAATGGTCGCCCTCTGTGTAAGATGTTTATCAATTTAGCGGGTATGAATCCTAATAACTATTTGCGGGGTTTTACTTTAACTACAAAGCTCATGAACCATAGCTAAGCAATTCTACAAAGTAAGTAAGCGATTATGAAATATTTTGAAGGTAGAAATAATAGAATTTAGGAAAAAAACAAGGAAGATGTCTGAATCAACAATAGTTATTAGAGTTGGTCTCATCCACACAAACGAAATAAACAGATAAAACACAATTTTTAGTAGGATGGGAAAGAAATAACTTCTAACCTAGATCTGAGATAACACAAAGTTTATCTAAAAACCTTTGAAAGAAGAATTCAGAAAACACCGTAGACACAAAGTTCTCCAGAAATCCACCTTTATTCAATCCCAAGCCTCTACAACAATCACACCAAGGGTTCAAGCACAAAGTCTGACAACTCGAGAATACCCAAATTACAAAAGTTGTTAAACAAGTTTTGCGAAAACCAATTGTGATCCTTTAACCCGTAGGTTCTTCCTCTATTTATAGTGCATAGAGGGAAAATACAAATAGGAAACTTTCAATGAATTTCCACATGTGGAAGCTATAAAGGAAACAACTGGCAATCTTTCTCCTATAATTCCTCTTTACATGACATGCATCTAAAGACTAATTCAAAGTTTTGCATGTCTACCACCTATTCTTAATTAAATGACCTTTTCAAATAACTTAAAGTGATGGCTTTTAACCAATTACTTTAGTTTTACAATTTTGTCCGAGAAAATAAGAAAGAAAAGAAAGAGAAGAAGAAAGAAGTAATTCTGGTTGCAACACTTCATAACTCGCTCTCCGTGTTCGATATCGAATGTATTTATCCAAAGACGTAATTCATTGTCTTACACTTTCCATTTGTTTTCCTGTTGCATCCCTAATTGTTCGGATAAAGGATGGTAGAACTTTGCACACTCTAGAACAAATTTCGGCAACTGGGTTGTAGCCGGAAATGTTGCTACTTTGATAATTCCACTATTTCTCATAGCCCGCACGAGAGGTGTCCTGTCGGTTGCCCTAGATCTGTCAATCAAATCATTGATAGCTTTGTGGCCCATGTTTGTATCGCTAATTGTTTTGGACAAAGGATTGTAGAACTTTGCACACTCTAGAACAACTTCCGGCAGCTTGGGTTGTAGCCGGAAATGTTGCTGCTTTGATAATTCCACTATTTCTCATAGCCCGCACAAGAGGTGTCCTGTCGGTTGCCCTGGATCTGTCAATCAAATCACTGATAGCTTCGTGGCCCATGTCTGTATCATTAATCTCAGCAAGCTTGGACACTATGCATGATTCTGTTGGATCATCTCTGTCATCACCCTTCATCGCGACTGAATCAATTTTTGTCTGAGATTTTTTTTTATTTCTACAAGAAGCCTTTGCAATTATGAGAGTTAGATCTATTTGTGCAGAAGCTGCCATGATTGCCCTTGTATTTGACATAAACACTAGCTTAATTCACATAAATATGAGCACCGGTGAATTATTCCTGCAAATAATTCAGACAAACATGAAGTTCCTAACATGAATTTCCAATTTCTTCACCAAAACTTGATTATAAAGCTTGCTGCCCTCAATTTTCAGACTTTGCTTGCATGCCAAGCAAGCCTAAAATATTATTTTATTCCCCTGTGCACTCACATCAACATGCAAATAGCCAAAATAATAAAAAGAAAGCCTTTCCAACCCTAGGCGCCAAAACTGGATGCTTCCCGGCAATTAAAAATATTTTTTTAGTGCTAACAACTTCTCCCTTTGGCGCCAAACTTCTCTAGGGCAGCATGCTCCACACAAAAGAATTAATTTCCCTTCACTTATGGCATCCACTTCTTATATAAGCAATTGCATGCTAATTTTATCAATTGCTTCTTATTTTTAGCAATTTCTAATAATAAGTTGTGCTTAAAATAAATAAAAGAAATCGGCTTTTAGGCATTTAGTTATGCCAGAATGGATCGCACTTTTGGCTAGGAATTGTGGAAAAAACATGAGGGCAAGGAAGTGGGAATTTTCAACCTTCCAAGCAGCCCCAAAATTTCCACTTTTCACTTGGGTGAATTAACTTGCTTTTGTGTGAAAAACATGAGGGCAAGGAAGTGGAAAAATTCACCCTTCCAGCAGCCCCAAAATTCTCACTTTTCACTTAAGTGATTTAACTTGCTTTTGTGTGAAAAACATGAGGGCAAGGAAGTGGAAAAATTCACTCTTCCAAATCAGCCCCAAAATTTCCACTTTTCACTTAAGTGATTTAACTTGCTTTTGTGTGAAAAACATGAGGGCAAGGAAGTGGAAAATTCACCCTTCCAGGCAGCCCCAAAATTCCCACTTTTCACTTAAGTGATTTGTGTTAATTTCTAACCTTCCAAGCAGCCCCAAAAAGTGCGACTTGCATGGGTGAATAAAATCTCTTTTGTGTGAAAATCATGAGGGCAAGGAAGTGTGAAAATTCACCCTTCCAGGCAGCCCCAAAATTCCCACTTTTCACTTAAGTGATTCGACTTTCATTGTGGGAAAAAACAACCTACCAGGAAGCCTCCAAATTTCCACCTTCCAGGCAGCTCCAAAATTCCCACTTTTCACTTAAATGACTTGTGTGAATTTCTAACCTTCCCGGCAGCTTCAAAAAATGCGACTAGCATGAAAAGATCACTCTTCCCAAAAATGCGACTTGCTTCCTTCTTTGTCAAAAACTGGCACTCCATGATTAACTTTTACCTTTGTCTGAGGCCATGGATGAATTTCAAAACTCCAAGCAATTGAACTAGTTATGCAGAATGGACGAACAGATCAAGGGGAATTACCAGACAAACTACGGAGAAAACCAAAAACAAACACAAAGAAATAAATAAAAACAAAAAACCAACCAGAAGTTGCAGACAATTGCTCAAAAAATAACTTGTCAATTAGTTGGTCTCTAAAACTCTTCCTTGCATGAATACTCCATTTAGAGGTGAAAGTAATACTGGCATGGAGATCCATGACGGGGTTTAACTTCAGCACAAACTATTTTTAAAATAACTTTATTTATTTAATAAATAAATAAATAAAATGCTTTCAAACAAAACCTGGCGAAGGGATAGAGTGAGTTTTAGCATGTGGGTATTTGTCGAATTTGGCTTTTATGATTCTCTGGGGATACCTTAGAGCAATGAAGACAACTACAGCAACAAAAACACAAAATGACCCACTACTTTGAAAAGAACGAATTTTTTTAAAAAGGGTGGTCCCAGATTTCAGGGTGAAATCTCGGGGACACTACTTTCATAAGGGAAGTCCATTGGCACAATAAATGGTATGAGATTCCTTGCATGAGTTATATTTCTGATTTTCTGATTTTTACATTTGATTTCATGGGGTTAAGTGAAATTTCAGAATTGAATATGGTAAACAAAAGTGTTGGCAAACATGTCCTAACCTTGGTAGATCCGGAAATCAATGGGAAAGGTGTTTTTCTGAGTGCTAATGATGATTTTCAGTTTAAAAACTTGGTAGGACAGCCACTATGGATTTTGTCATTCAATGCTTTGATGGTACACTTGGCATGAGCAAGGGCAAGATGTGTTTCAGATTGATTACTCCTCATTGCATGATTCACACTCACCAAGATGCAATTTTTTCTATCCATTTGGCCATGTATTTGAGTATTTTTAATTTGCTAAAGTTGGGGGTGAAGTTTTAGTCATGTTGAAGTCATTTTCCTCCACTGGTTTGTTGCTCTTTCATGTTGGGGTAAAGTTTTTGAAGTATGATAGTTGTCCTATCATTTTCATGGTTGTCATCATTATTTCCAGCCCTCTTATCACTTCTACAGTTGAGTTTTTAGCCATGAAGTTGATGGACTTGTTGTTGGTGATCATTGTTGACTTATGCATGGTTACTTTGGGGTGGATACCAGCCACTTTAGTTCTGATTTTTGGGAAGAAAATGCACGACTACAGCAGCATTTGGGGCAGCATGACAGAGTTTGGGAACAACCCATGTATGAGGATGAGTTGTGAGCCATTCATGCCTTGGAGACATGGAGAAGAAGCTGAAAAAGTGTTTCTCAACACTTATGATTTTTCTAATGTGTTTGCTTCATGTGCAGGATTGAAGACATGTGAAGAAAGATTGTTGTCCTATTCACTTCATGAGGGCATTATTGAGTGGGCATCCTGGGGGCTTATCAAAGCTCATGCGGATTTTTATTCATCTCCCTATGATGAAGGCACTACCACTTGGAGTTCCTACTACGAAGATGATCACACACATGTTTGGATTGCCACGAAGGAAGCCCACATGTTCTTCCAAGTGCTTCATCACTTGACTGGCACCGGAGCAAGACTTTGGATGCATCACTTCATCTCTTCTCTTGGGTGCATGATACATGGATCTATGAGCTTGTTATTGCTTGAGGGCAAGCAATCTCCGAGAGGGGAGGACTGTAATGTCCCATTTTTCCAGGGCATTACTAATATATCTATTCATCTCTTTTATTTGCATTGTAACCCCTTGGCATGCCTAGCGCTACAAGTGGGAGTCTCTACTTAGTTCAAAAATGTGCACATAGGTTAGTTACTCTTTATTATTTAATTAGAAAATAATAAAGTGCACATAAAGTTTTAAAGTATTTTAATTAAGTTTTATGTTTTCCCTCCAAAAGGGAAGAGGTTGGCCATTTGAATGTCAAACCCTTATGTTATAAAAGGAGGTTGCATGGCCATCATTTAGCTTTAGCTTGCTTTTCCATGTAATTCTTTTATTTATTTTTAGCATGCTTCTTTGTCTTCTCTTTGGCTTTCCTTCATGCTTTGACTTTCTTCCTATTTTTGCGCCAACTTTAGCTAGGAATAATAAAAATAAATATCATTAAATGCATGCACTTATGCCAAGGTGGGTCGCACTTTTTGGCTAGAAGACATGCTAAAAATAAGAAGGCAAAGCAATGGGAATTTTTACCCTTCCAGGAAGCTCCAAAAATCTCATCTTTCACTTAAGTGATTTGTCTTTAATGATGGGAAAAACCAACTTCCAGGAAGGCTTAAAATTCCCATCTTCCTTCCACCACCAAAATTCTCATTGGCTTAAAACCTTCTTTCCAAAAAGTGCGACTTGCATTAAAAAGAGCCTCTTTCTTAAAAATGTGACTTGCATGGGTGAATAAAACTTCCTTGATGGGAATTCTTACCCTTCCTAGCAGCCCCAAAATTCTCATTGGTACTTTAAGTGATTTATCTTTCATAATGGGAAAAAACAACCTTCCAGAAGGCTTAAAATTCCCATCTTCCTTCCACCTCCAAAATTCCCATTGGCACTTAAGTGATTTGACTTTAATGATGGGAAAAAACAACCTTTCAGGAAGGCTTAAATTCCCATCTTCCTTCCACCTCCAAAATTCTCATTGGCACTTAAGTGATTTGACTTTAATGATGGGAAAAAACAACCTTCCAAGAAGGCTTAAAATTCCCATCTTCCTTCCACCTCCAAAATTCCCATTGGCAACTTAAAACCTTCCTTCCAAAAAGTGTGACTAGCATGGAAGAAGCTTATTTCACTTACATCCTTCTTTGTCAGAAATTAGCACTCCATGATTAATTTCTTCCCTTGTCTGAGGCCATGGATGACTTCCAGAACTTTCAGGCAAATAAACAGGCTATACAAAACGAACGAACGGATCAAGGGGAACTTAACAAAACTGTGGAGAAAACCGAAAACAAACAAAAGAAATAAATAAATAAAAATGAAAAACGTTGCCAGAAGTTGCAGACAATTGCTTTTTTTTAAATAACTTGTCGGATAGCTGGTTCGTAAAAACTCTTCCCTGGTGAATACCCTACTGAGAGGCGGGAATACTGGCATAAAAATCTTCAACAGGGTTCAACTGCAGCACAATTTATTTTAAACAGAACTTTATTTATTTAATAAATAATTAAATAAAATTCTCTCAAACAAAACCCAACGCAGAGGAATAAAACAAGTTTTAGCATGTGGGTATTTGTCAAAATTGGCTTATATGATTCTCTGGGAATACTTTAACGTAATGGAGACAACTGCAGGCAATAAAAACACAAAACGACCCGTTACTTTGAAAAGAACGAAAATTTTAAAAAGGGGTAGTCCTAGATTTCAGGGTGAAATCTAAGGACACCACTAAAGAAAACTATAAAATACTAGTTAAAACATATTATAAAGGTGCTCAATGTTCTTCTCCTTCATCTTTTCTTCTTTGCACACGAGAACGAATGGCAAGAAGACCAAATATCAGCTTCAAAGTGAGAAAAAGGGACATTACATAGTTGTCCCTCCATGTCCTATCCTCTCCTTTACCTTTATGTTATACTATTTGTGGCCGATGACATCGATGAATGGTCGATGTTGACTTGTGGATCCCTTTTCCATCCAATGACATTGACTAAGAGAGATAGTGACCTATTGGCTAGATTTTTTGCACAGCTAAAAACCTAGGCGGTCATGAGATAAATCTCCCTCATTTACCGGTGAGGCTCCCGTGTAAGATTTTGTCAATTATATTTCCTAGTATCTAATTGGTATTACTTTAATTGTGTAGCTCATGGACCATAACTAGGCAATTTTGCAAAGCAAGCCATTGTAGCGATATATGCGGAAAGGGAAATAATTAAATACAAGAAGAAAAGAAAGGAGATGTGCAACGTAACCAATAGTTGTGAGTTGATCACATGCACATAGACGTATTTAAACAAATACATCTTAAAATGCAGAATTTGAAGCAAAGGAAAGTTTCAGATCTAGATCTAAGACAAAAATAAATTTTATGCAGAGATCTAAAAGAAACAAGAAACAAATGCACTGTTGACACAAAGTTCTCCGGAAATTTGTCTCTTCTCTATTCCTCTCGCTTACAAAAGTTATCAAGGGTTTGATTACAAACTTTGATTCTTTAACCCGTAGGTTCTTCCTCTATTTATAGTGTATAAAAGGCAATTACAAATAGGAAGCTTTAAATGAATTCCCGCATGCAAAAGCTATGAAAAGGGAAACAACTAGCAATCTTCCTCCTGGAATTCCTCTTTCCATGACATGCATGATTTATAACTGAAAAATAGAACCTTCTATTTTGCATGTCTGCCACTTATTTCCAAATAATTGACTTCTTCAAGAAATGACTTTTAAACCAATCACTTAAGTTTTATAATTTAATTGATTGCTCAATTACTTTATCGGGGAAAATAAAAGAAAGAAAAAGAAAGAGGAAAAGAATTTAGAAGAAAGCTGCAACACTTCCAGTCTTGTTCTTTTTCCATATTCTGCATGCGGTTGACTCTTTTGTTTTTGATTCTCACCAAACTGGATCTCGAAAGCGGTGACTATGATTTTCTTGCGGGTATTTCCTTTGACCTGTCTTCCCTTTTATCCTTGAAGCTTTTGCAATTCTTCTTCAGTACATGCACCAAAGATGTCTGCCGTAAAAATTCGAGACAAAACTCATAATTTTTTATTTGTAATTGCATCCGAGCAATGTTAAATTCTAAAAAGCACTCTGGGTGAATGCAAATACAAGTAAATTCAATGAAGGCTTCAACTGGAAGATTGGGAGCACATGCACAAGAACCTAGAAGAAATTTCCCATGCAATGACTTCTACATGGGCTGCGTTAGAAACAAGAGGATGAATTTTTGCCGAAGCCTTTGCAATTATGAGATCTAGATCTATCAATTAAATCGGTGATAGGTTCAGGGCCTATGTCTGTATCATTGACTTCAGCAAATCTGGAAGCTATGCATGATTCTGCTGATCTTTCTCTTTCATCATGCTTCAACATGGCTGGAACAATCTTTGTCTGAGCTCTTTTTCTTTTAATTTTGTCGGAATCCCTTGCAATTGGATCCATTTGTGCAGATCTGACAACTTCTTCAGATTTGGAAGATATATTCAATGTACCTGACATTGATTTGAGCACATAATGAATACCTGCAATTTTATTCAGACAAAGATGGAGTCCATGGCATGAATACTTGATTTTTATCACCAAAATCTGCATATAAAGCCTGCTGCCCTAAAATTTGAGGTTTTGCTTGCATGCAAAGCAAGCAAAAATATTATTTAATTCACCCGGGCACATATACCAACATGCAGATGCTCAGAATGACCAAAATTAGGCTATTCCAACCCTAGGCACCAAAATTGGAAGTTTCCCAGCAGTAGAAAATATTTATCAATGCAACATCCTCCTTTTGGCGCCAAAACCTGTCTGGCTGCAATCCTCGTCAAAAAGAATTAACTGTCTCTCCCTTATGGTGTCCCATGCTTATATAACCTCCAGCATGCTATTTTTAATAATTGTCTCTTCCTATTTTTGGCAATTTAATTAATTAATAGCCATGTTTATTCATCCAATTTGGGCGCCCAAGTCTGCATGTTGCTGGTTGCTTTTTAAATTATTTATTTTATTTATTTTTAGCATGCATCCTTGACTTCTCCTTAGCTCTTCCACTTGCATTGACTTTCCTTCTATTTATGGCGCCAAATTTGGGTGAATAAATGTAATGTCCCCATTTTTGAAGACCCTTAGCCTATCATTCCCCGTGGGCTTTAGGGATGTTGCAAGGGGAAAATTATATTAAATAATTTTATAATATTGCCTGGAGAGTGATTTTTATCATTTGACATTATAAAGCAATATTTATTTAATTATTTAATATTTATGGAGCAAGTAATTATTTAATTAAATTCCTAAAATGCAAATTAAAAAGGGGAATTAATTAAATAATATTTAGGTGGCTTTTAAATATTAAAATCACCCTTTTAAAAGGGGACACCACACCTAGGGAAAATAAACTGCTTTTATTTAATAATTTCCCTTTCCTAGGGATTTCGAATTTTGTGTCTCTTTGCTTATAAAAGGAGTGTTAGGATCATTGTTAGACTTATGTTATGATGATATTTATTTTATGCTTCATGCTTGGAGTTGGGATGCATGCCCATTGATGCTTTCTCTCTCTCTCTTGCGTGGGAAGTGAGCTAGTTTTGATCAATTGAAGTATTTTCTCTTGCTCCATTATTGAGTTCTCTTGTGTTGAAGACTGTTATTTGGAGGGTTTTTGAAGTGTAGAAAGAGCTGAAAATAATTTATGTCATTCCATCTAACCCTAGCGACTTGATTGAGACTTTTGAGAGTTGTTTTGAAGGAGTTATGCATTTTTAATATTTCAGATTGTCTGCTGAGCTTTTGGGTATGGAAAATTGATATTTATATCGATCTGCAGTTTGGGGTTGATTTAATATTGCATATGATTGTAGAAACTAGGAGAAATAAGAAGAAGATGTTTTCATAATTTTTGGAGTGGATTTGATGCCCTAAATGTGTTGGGCGACCTACTTTTTAGGTCAAAATTAGGGTTTTGGGTTGGGTATGTGCGAAATCTGATTTTTACATATTGTTCTTCATATGTTTTTGGTCCATTATCCAAAATTTCAGCTCATTTGGACTTCTCTAGTCAAAGAAATGAATTTTTAAAAATTGCAGCAGTTTAGGGTTTGAATATTAATTACTTACAGTTGTGTGTGATCAGATTTGTGTGAATTCCTAACTTGTCCTAGAAGGGGACATTACAATAAACCATTAATAAATATTATTAAATGCATTGTTATGCACCCACGGTGGGTCGCACTTTTTGGCAAGAGGAATTGCTAAAAATAAGAAGTCAACTTGATGGAAATTTCCACCTTGCACTGCAGCTCCAAAAATCCCCTCTTCCACTTAAGCTATTTGACTTTCATAATGAGAATTTTTACCGTACAAGGTAGGTAAGAAATTCCCGCCTGCCTGCCACTGCCAAAATTCCCACTGGCAAATTAAAACATCTCCCAAAAAGTGCAACTTGTATTAAAAATAGCTTCCTTTTATAAAGTGCAACTTGCATGGGTGAATAAACCTCTTTGGTGGGAAAATTTAGCTTGCTAAGCAGGAAGAAAATTCTCATCGGTGCTTTAAGTGATTTTTCTTTATTTTATAATGGGAATTTTTACCCTACAAGGCAAGTAAGAAATTCCCACCATCTGCTTTGCCTTTTATATTCCCATTACAACTTAAGTGACTTTGACTTCATGGGGAAAAAGTACCTGCAAGGCGTATAAGAAATTCCCCCTTCCCGCCACTACCGATATTCGCATTGCAGCAGTAAACCCATTCATTCCAAAAAGTGTGACTTGCCTAGGAGAGGCTTTTTGTGCTTGACTTCATCTTTTTTGGTCAGAAGTTTGCTTTCTGAGGCTGATTCCTTCTGGTGCAGTGGCTGTAAATGATCTCCAGATGTTCCAGGCAATTAAATAGACTATACAAGACAAAGAACGGACCCAGGGGAATTAAACAGAAAGACCACAGGAAAAACCGGAGAAAAACGAAAAATGTTGCCATAAGTCACATACAAAGCTCTGAATTCATTCCTGGTGAAAATCTTATTGAAATGTGTGGATACTGGCATGCAAAACTTCAACAGATTCAACCGCGCACAATTTACTTCAAACGGGGTTTTATTTATTTAATAAATAATTAAATAAAAATTTCCCGCAGACAAAACTTGGCAAAGGGATAAAATGAGTTTCAAAGATCTCGGTATTTGTCAAAATTGGCTCATATGATTCACCGGGAATATCGTAACGCAATGTCTGAGACATCTTCTAGCAATAAAAACACAAAAAGACCCGTTATTTTAAAAGAACGAAAATTTTTAAACATGGGGTAGTCTCGATTTCAAGATAAAATAGGAGACACCATGACTTCGAGTTATGTTCTACTATAAATAGGTGTCTTTATTGTCACTTCTCTATACCATGATCACATTGTATGATCTACTTTTGCTCACACATTTATCCCTAAAGGTTTAAGAGGTTTAGGGCTTCTTGGAACTTATATTTGGAGGTCTGCTTTAGAGCATTGCGTTCTTAGGAGCCACAAGAATAGGATTTGTAACAGCAAGGTCTACCAAGTCTTTAGAATACCAACTTCAGACTACTTACGCCTTCTACCAATCCCTCTTGTGACCCATCTACGACAACTCTATCATGAGGTGCTACTAACTCTTAGGGGTTAATTCACTAACGCCTCTTCACTAAGGTCAATATCCCACCCTTCTCTTTCCTTTATGTTGTT
Organism: Taxus wallichiana var. yunnanensis; assembly: GCA_018340775.1. Lineage (NCBI taxonomy): Eukaryota > Viridiplantae > Streptophyta > Pinopsida > Cupressales > Taxaceae > Taxus > Taxus wallichiana. The sequence continues at coordinate 82,343,879 of CM031234.1, forward strand.
ATGATTAATTATGTTTTATGTATCATGTATTAGACTAGGATCGATAAGCATATCTTTGTCTATTGCATTATTCTCTTACGGCCCTTGCCTATTTTCCACCACATGGCATTACAACCCTTAGTTGAGTAAACTTACAGCACTTGCTTATTCCCTTTACTCTTACAATCTTAGGAATCTAGTAAGACCCTTGAACCTTTCTTAGACATAGGCTTTGGAACCCTGTGCTTTCGATATGAGTGTGGATTACTATCTTCTAGATCCACGACTATTATGCCCCTTGGCACGATCCTTGGCTTGTGTGTTGAGCCTAGTACGGTCTTATGCTTATATCATAAACTATATTATTGAGAAAGAGGAAGAGGATTATCATATTCACCACCCTAGCTAACATATGCTTTTTATGGCAAGGTTTTGAGGTGGGAAAAATATCCCTCCTATTAGCTGGAAAAAAAGCTTGCTTACAAAAGCACCTCAAAGGGGCGAACCTTATAGACATTAAATCCCGAAAGTTAGCTTTGGGAATTAAAATGCTTTGGCATATTTATGCATATTCAGACCAACCTGGGGTAAATCAGTTAAAGATAAAAATATGAATTCACCCCTAGAAGAACAAATCTTCACTACATCTTGCCACAAGCTTCACACATTCGGAACTTTCTCTTCTTACTTAGGGAGGTGATTATTCCCCATTTAAATTGGTAAGTAGGACCTTGATCGAAAGTGGCCTTTTGGGATGAATCCTAACTGGGATTCCTTCCATTGGCAATGTGCAGAGATGGGGCAGCTCTCAGGGAGGTAGCTGTAGCATTCTGGGGAACCATATTAGAAAACTATCTCCAACCCAAGGCAGTCAATATTGGAGCTAGCTCGATGGCCTAGCAGATCAAACAGAAATTGTGTCTTCAATTCTTAAAAGGCTAAAAAATCTCCTCATAGGCACGTGAGTATTTCCTCCGATGGAACAGATCCCCTACAGGCTCCTATATTGTGAGATTAGATTACATGTTGTGTCATAGTTCTGAGGTGCCATGCTCTGGCCTAGATAGGCCGAGCCAGCTAATCTGGTCTTGCTGAAGTATCCCAAAATCCAGTTCTTTTGTGTGGTTGGCATCCCAGCACAAGATATTGACCTATGATAGGCTTCATCACAGGGAATGTCAAGGCCCAAGCAGATGCATTTTATGCAAAGCAGACTCAGAACAGCTGAGCACATTTTATTTGTTCTGCCCGATGGCTAGGTGGCATCGGTCTTGGATTCTTAATAAGCTTTCTTACAGTTGGGTATTTATCTCCTCATCAATGATGCTTCTCCAGGGATGATTCTGCCCTTCGTCTTTCAAATTGGCCCCTCTTTGGGCAGCAGCCCTTGCATGGGTCATGTGGAGCCTATGGCTTGAGCGTAACTAAAGGCTCTTTATAGATCAAGCCCACCCTTTGCAAAGAATGATTCATTGCATAGAAGTGGTTATCTCGGAGTGGGTTTGAGCAAAGCTCAAACAGTCCCAAAAGGATCCAGGTAGGAAGGATAAGCTGCTCCTTCAGAACTAGCCCCTTATTGAACCCAGCCCATTCATGGTACAAGATTTAAAAGTATTGATCGCTCATGTGTCCAATGGAAGGCCCCTAAGCAAGGTTGGGTCAAGCTCAGGTTTGATGGCGCCTCTCAAGGAAATATTGCAGACTTAGGGTGTACTTTTTGATCTCACCAAGGAAACTTCATAGCAGCTTCCTCCTTTTTTTACCTCGTGGTAATAACAATAAGGCGGAGATTCAAGCGCCGGTGTAAGGCCTTCGAACTTGCACGAGTACATGAAGTAGACAACTTGGAAATGGAGGGTGATTCACAGCTAGTCATTAATGGAATGATTAAGGGTAACACCCCCAATTGGAAACTTAATTACCTCCTCTGCTCAGCGTTTGAAGTACAACTATTTCTCTAGGTTTTTGTTTATGTAATGACATTTGCTACCTCACTCTGCAATTATGTCTATGGCGGCATGCTCTTTATTCTACTGGCCATCTTCAATCTTACAGAATGCATATTAAAACACGGTGAATTTCTTCAATAAGAACAAGGGTTTGCCTCCTCAGTATTTCTCCATTTGCAAATTCATTTTCAAGTTGTGAAACATCCTTCAGACTCTTTGGACATAATCGATGTGTGTTATCCATGAGCAGGGGTATTAGGGGCTATCATCATTAATACAACTTTGAACAATGGCATCTACCTACGTATATGTGTAGTCTTGATCACATATTAGGGATCAAGCATGGACAGAACAAATTTAAAAGATATTTTCATTATATGTGAAAGCACATTTGTAGAATAGTTTGATGTATATTTTATTCATGTGTTAGATAATTACAGCTACCTTATCATTATAACTGTTACCTCTTAGCATATATTAGGTTGCTAATTTTCAAGTTGAATTAACCCCCTTAATCCAACAATATTTTAATGATTATTAAAATTAACATTTAAAATAAGCAGTATCATGACTAGCCAACCAACTAAGATGTGTAGCCTTTCTAACAACTGATCAAGTGAAGATAATACCACTAAAAAATCTCGTACTTGATGCTTCTTACAGTTTCCATTTCCAGTTTTTGATATACAAAAATTGCTTTCAACACCATCCTCATTTAACAGTTAAAACACATTCAGCTATAACATACACTTTTTCACAATCAAACAAATTAATCATGAGAATTTAAAAGGAAAACATTAATCATCTTCATAATAAGCTTGCCTCTATCTGCCATGCCTAGATATGAGGTCATGAGTAAGGTTCATCGTGTTTTCCATTTATGTATAAGCAACAAGATTATTGTTAAGACATGCATTTGGGATTATCCTTGGCGTGTATGTAATGAGTTCAAAACATTTATCCATAATTCCCACCTACAACAAATTGACTATGTATTATACTTTATTATTAAGGAACTGCTTATACATTCATTCGTACTGATATGAGAACACAGTGATTAAAATATCTAAAAGTTGGTGTACCACTTACGAAACTCCAAGATTGAGAATGTCCTCTACCCAGACTTCACTTCTGCCCATGAAACCGCATCTGTTCTGGACACAAACAGAAAGCTAGTTCATGTCAGGCAATATCAATGAAAGGCCCGCTTCATCCAGTTCATATTAATCTAATAAATTATGGAAAGGCAACACCTATAGAAAATCCACCCAATCCAGCCTAGCCACCAAAAAAAAAATCAATCTTTGAAATACTATCTCATTTGGAAAGAGTTATAGAGATATAGAGCATACAAATTAACTTACAGGGTTGAAAGTCACTGCAATGACCTGATCAATTTCATCTTCTGATAAAATTTCAAGTTTTACGAGTTCCATGAGCTCTTTCTTTGATATGTTCCATTCCTGGGCTCTCTGAAGTTGAAAATATTTGTAAGAACATAATTCTATCCACCAAAGACAACACATGTTTACTAACAATCCAAAATATAAATATGTCATTAGGATATAGCATTTAAAATCCAACTTACCCCTTTCAACGTGCCTTTCTCAATAACACATGCACGAAGACCTCTTAAGCTTAAAGTCAGTAGCCACAAAGATGCCTAACGTACCTCCACAAATAATCACATCAAATTGTAATATTTTAGGTTTGCTTCCAGGTTTGTAGGTAGGAACTTGAGAGACACTTCACCACTCTGCAGGGAGCACTAGAATCTGCATAAGATAAGATAATAATATTAATGTCCAACGCATGACCACAAAATTAGGTCAATGGGACTGTAGAGTACAAAGCAAACAAACCCAGCAAGAGGACCCAAACGGGTCGCCTGAAATACAATGAGAGAAGAAGAGGAGGAGAAGGAAGCAGCGAGGCCAAGAAACCAGAGGAAAAGAAGAATAGGACGACGGTGGGGGAGCGGAAGAAGGAGCAACACCCCCAGCAACATCACCTAAAACTCGAGCCCGGATGGTAGTATCTCGCAATGCGCCGATGACCAGTAGTTGAGACTGTAGAATGTCTAGGAAGCCGGTGTCCGGGAGGAAGGCGGTGCCTCTCTGTAGGCCTAGTAGATCGCTGTCTATGTGGAGGGGCCCCGAGACGTGCCTGAGGTAGGGAGCCTTGGGTGGGAGAAATGGAGTCCCGAGACCTGACAAATCTGAGCTGGGGGTCCAGACCCGTGTCCCAGTGCCGCTTGATACCCCTCACCGGGAGAGCACCGGAAGAAAGAAGTGATCAGTCTAGTATTCATCTATCTGGGGGAGGGTGGAGGAGCCTGTCCCGAAGCCTGAGGGCCTCCTAAAGGTAGAGAGCAAGACATCTTTGATCATAGTATTTGAAGAAAGTTGTGAAGGAAGGAAGCTCACGGAACAGGCAATGGAATCTGTAATATCCCAAACACGGGACCAATGGGAAATTAGGCAAGCAACCAACTCTTGAATGCATCAATCAACCGAATACAAAGACAAACTACTTATACCGGTTGAGTAAATGACTGAATAAATGGCTAGGAATTGTGGAAAAAATATGTGGAAGAGGAAGTGGGACTTTTTCACCTTCCAAGCAGCTCTAAAATTCCCATTTGCACTTAAGTGATTTAACTTTAATGATGGGAAAAAACAACCTTCCAGGAAGGCTCCAAATTCCCACCTTCCTTCCACCACCAAAATTCCCATTGGCACTTAAGTGATTTAACTTTAATGATGGGAAAAAACAACCTTCCAGGAAGGCTCCAAATTCCCACCTTCCTTCTACCACCAAAATTCTCATTGGCACTTAAAAGCCCTCCTTCCAAAAAATGCGACTTGCATGGAAGAAAGCTTCTTCCCAAAAAGTGTGACTTGCATGACTTCTGCTTTTAAAGTTGCGTGAAAACTCATCAACAACATTTTATTTCCATTTTTGGATTTTTGGTGAAGAAAACACAAGCATAGAATAAAATTTTCCATTTTTGGAAAGGGTCCGGAAGATGTAGCAGCAAAAACTTGCAAGTGCCATAACTTTCACTCCGTGAATCCGTTTTAGGTGTCGTTTTCTCTAAAAGTGCAGTTTCTCGAGCTCTACGCATTGATGGCAATATTTTCATAAAATCCTTTTTGCAACTTTTTAGACCAAACAACTTTTTGCGGTCTCTGAAATAATCATGAGCTTTGATCACCTTTAGAAGTTTAGGCAGTTAGTAATTAAAAATATTGGATAACTTTTCAAAACCCTAGGCCTGGGGAAAGGTCTGGCAGGAAGAATGAATAGGCTACGGGAATTGTTGGAGAAAACAAACCAAAACATAGACAAAAACAAAAAAACAAAAAAACCAAAAGAAGGCTGCGGCAATTGCTCGAAAAAATCTCCAATTGGCTAATCTGCAAAAATTCTTCTCCCCGAGTGAATGTTTTGTGGTAATAATGATGGGTTGAAGTGCTTTATATAACCTAAATCCTCCAATTTTAGCTCAATCTATTTTTTAAAAACTTTATTTATTTAATAAATAAAACACTTGCAGACAAAGTCTGGCGAAGGGATTGAGTGAGCTTTGGCATGTGGGTATTTGTCGAATTTGGATTTTATGACTCTCTAGGGATACCTTAGAGCAATGCAAACAATTGCAGGCAAAACAAACATAAAATGACCTATTACATTGAAAAGAACGAAAAAAATTTTAAAAGGGGTAGTCCCAAATTTCAGGGTGAAATCTCGGGGACACCAACCCTTGTCTCGAGATCACTTGAGGATGAAAACCCTTGATAGTGGAACTTGTCTTGGGGACGAAAAACCCACAAGCAAGGATATTTGGAACTATTGAATATCTCAAGGAATTTGGAGCTGATATCTTTCTATCTAGCCCTAGGCGACATGCATCATGAGCATTTTGGATGTGTTTTGATGGATGTATGGTATGATTCTTGCATGGATGGACTTGTACTATTTTTTAAAGGTGAAAGCAATCATTTCCTTGCATGTTTGAGCCACTAATTCATTATTTCCAAGAGGGATGAATTGCTTGTAAGTCAGGTTTGGCATGTTTGGGTGGATGTTTGGGCAAGCTGATTTGATATTTGCATTCCTCATGTTTTTGAATCCCAAGTTTTGTGAATTTTGGAGCTTCTTAGGTAAAGTTATGAATTTTTAAAGTAATTTTGCAACCAAAGAGTTTATAGAAAAGTCATATCTTCATATCTGCGGCACTAAAAATCAGTTTTCCTTCATATTTTGATGCCGGTAATTAATCGGAATTTTGAGCTTGATTGGGCGCATTTTCAGTGAGTTTAGGGCATCCAAAAGTGAGTGGGAATTCCCAAAAACAGGTCGCTGCCCTAGGAAGGGAAAAATTGCAGGTTTCACTGTGTATTTTTAGTCATATCCAACCCTCAGAAGTCTGATTACAACCATCTAAAAATTACATTCAGACATCTAAAGTCTGCCCTAGTTCTGATTTCAGTCCATAACCAGCTTTGGGACATTTCCGGAAGTCCCCTAAAAAGGGACATTACAACAACCTAGTACTTTTACAGCTCGATAATATAAGAAATAGGACCAATTTTGAGAGTATTGAAGAATACTTACTATTGGCATGATGTGTGGTCAAAGGCATTGATGGGGGCTGGTATTGTGGGTGAACAAGTACAGGATGAGGTGATTCAAAGACCGTTGAACAATTATCTTATCTGGAAAAAAAAGAACAATTGTTTGTCATGAATACTAGGAACAATAAAAGGAATTTTGATTGTTGTTTCAACAACCTCAAAACTATGAAGCAACAATATGAGGTGGAAAAGATGGTTCAAAGTTAATCCAAGGCCATAATAGGTGCATTATTCATTGAGAATGTAGAGAGGAAGAGATTTCCAATAAAACTAGCCAAAACAAATAGTGTCTCTAATGTAAATTCAAAGTAAAAGCCAAGCTAAAGTCTTAGCTAGCAGAATCCAAGTATAATCTTAAGGAAACAAATTATAGTTAGTTACCAGAGTTGAACTATTTATCTAAAGTTCCTATATACCAATCCAACGTTAGATGGCTGTCCGACATCGAATGACAAGTGTCTTTATATATTAATCATAGCTCCATTTTAATGTAGTTTAATCCTATCATCATAGTAGTCTCTTTACTTCTAGCTTCATCTGACTTCATTCTGTATTGATGTTCACTTCAACTAACACAAACTTGTATAAAACAGAATTTTTGGTAAGAACATGGCGTGAGAATATGAGATACTTTCAAAGAGTGGTTTTTGTATGCTAAACTCATAATATTTAATAATTTAACCCTTTGCAATGTGTGGCATTGTAAAAATAAACATGTTAGTATGTTACAAAAATTAACTAAAAACATACATGAACCCAATTCATCTGAATATTATTGTACTATTGAAAACGAATACTTCATTCAACATAGATTTTTACCTTCTTGTCAATGAAAGATATTCTAGAAATAAAAGATAGGTACAAATACCTTTAAGGTCAACAAACCTGACTTCATTGTGCGGATTTTAAGCCACAATTGGTCCAACTGCTTTAAAGCATCATAAGACGAGGCACCACCTGCACCTCCTGCTTCACTAACTCTTGAAATTTTCTCCATTATTTTCTGCACAGTTATTCATAGCCACATAATCATAAAAAATGAATAGTAACAAATGTTTTTGTGTTCAACATTCCTATAGCATATATTCTCATTGATTTTTTAGATTGCCTCAATAAAAAAATTTAAAGCAATTATCTGTTCTACTCATGGACCAAAAAGTCTTTGAAATGCAGTTGTTTTAACAATTCTATGTGAAAGATGATATTCTTTGGCACTGGAAAAACTAGTAATTTCAAATGTGTCTTGGCCAAAGTACATAAACATAACCAATGGAACAATTGTCTCCTTACATTTTATATTAAGGGGCGAGGCTTAAGACATTACAAAAGAAATCTAGGTACTAGAAGACTATATAAAAGGATATTGGTAGATTATATATGAAACTGTCCACAGTGCTCTGTGGACTTGACAATGATTAATTATGTTTAATTTATGAACATATGCAACATAAAAGTGGTTTTGGACGATTCTCTTCAGATATATTTTGGCTTGGGATCGATATTAGAGGCTGATTTGGAGAGATACTTGTCATTTCCAGCTTGTTATTGATTTATTAGGGGTGGAGCGACCTACCTTGGGTAGGGTTTTGAACATTTGGTGAAGTATTTCAGAAATCTGGATTGATAATCTGATTTGTAATATTTTCTAAGGCCGGAATCTGAAGTTTGGTGATTTTTGGGGTTTCTATGCCCTAGATCTATAATTTTCTTGTGGCTGCAATATTCAGTTCATAATTAATTTCCAGCAGTGAGTTCTTCAGTATTTCTTTGTGTTTTTGGCTCTTAATATTCCATAAAATACATATAAAATTGTGGCAAGTGGTTTCAAGGTGTTTCATGGTGTTTTTGGCATATTTCATGGTAGATATAGTCGTTGATTTTGCATTAACAGTCTGCTGCAATATAAAATTCAGATCTGCATTTTGTGTGTGTGGTTAAAACCCTTGAAAGGGTCATTACACTTCTTCAAACCATTTAGCACAACAATGATTTGGCTCCAGATTCTTCACTTCCAAACTTTCCTATGTATCATGCAGCACTTGTTGAGACTGCAGAAATAGAGAAGCAACTACAAGAACTCCTTGATGATAACATCCAAGAACTTCTTTGGGAAAACTTTTATTCAATTTCTGGATTTCATTATTGACGAACATGGTATCCATCCAGATCCAAAAAAAAAAATCAAGTTCCTCAATGATTTCCCTACTCCATCAAATACGACATCTAAAAAGCTTCCTTGGTGGTACAAATTTCTATAAGAAATTCATTCGACATTTTACACATATTGCCAAACCACTTCGTGAACTCTCCCATTAAAAGCATTTCTTATGGAATGCAACAACTACGAAAGTATTTCAGCAGCACAAGGATGACCTTTACTCAGCTCGAGTTCTTTCTCTTCCTAATTTGCAGCAGCCATTTGAGAAAGGAATTTTCTGCCTCAAATTATGCCATACGTGTTGTTCTTAAGCAAGGGTCTCCCAATTGCATATTATTCAAAAACATTTTCTAGAAACAAACATAAATACAACACATGACTAATAATTCTACACATTTGTTCAAGGACCCAAGTTACATATACACTACATTTTTTTGGAATTAGGGTTTTAGGAGGTCCCACAACCTGTTACAAAAAAGCCCATATGGCAATATAGAGCAGTGAATATTACATTGATGATACCCTTAGTGATTCCAAAAAAACTGAACAACCGAACAAAACAGAGCAAAACTAAGTACATAGCAAAAAGATCTAATGATCATAAGAGCTTTTTCAGCTCATTTATAGTATTCTTAGCTTTGACCGAACCACTTTTTTGGCCAACAAGTCAGCCAAGGCGAGCAATTCAGCACTATCTTTGTTAATGGCTTCCCGGTATTGTCGGTGTAATTTTCTCAATCCTTCAAAACAATAAAGGCCCTCTGAAGCTTAGCAAGGATGGAGGTAACCAATTCCACCTGACAGTCCTCAGCCGAAGGATTTTCTTCAATAGCAATTTCGGCATTAGCACCAAAATCTTCCCACCTAAGTGTCCTCAACTTTTGGTTGATCATCATCCACATTAGCATGTTGAATTGCATAAATTTCGACCATTTGAACATCCGAATTTCAGTGGACATCCTCAACTTCAACAAACTGCTCTTCTTCCATGGCGATTGGCACATTATTAGGAGAGTCCGGATATAGCACAACTAATCCCAGAGGGCTTCGAAAGGAGTTGCTCCGAGCCGGAAACCGGGTAGTGTCAAGAGCAAGAGCCGAGGGGTGCCACCAAGGTGGGGAGTTGAGACAGGGCTGACCAGGAGGAATGGGGAGGGAAGATGCTTATCCGCGGGGAACCAAACCCTCGAAGGAAGAGCCAACACCGGCGACATCCGAGTCGAGTCGAGATAATTTGCGAGACGACGTCTATTGTTGGAAGAGGGGCAGGAAGCGGGGGAAGGAAGACGGGAAGTGGTGGGAGTGCGGCAATGTCTGCCCATCTTGGGTGGAAAGCAAATAAGCTCAGCAAGGGAGGCGGAAAAATGAAAAAGAAGATACAGAAGGCATTGATGAAGAATGGGGCCTTCACCTTCCCTGGCCAAATTGATCGAGTACTCCAAGGACTGAAACAAGAAAGGAAACAGTTAATTTTCTTACCCCAGTGGAGATGCGAGAGGATGAAGAAATGCAGCCCGTAGAACAATCTGTATCGGTCGTTAATGGTGAAGTAGCGCATTATGACCTCGGCCACTCTGTTCCAAGGAGGCGTAGAGACTCCCTCGCATAGCCCGACAGGTAGTTTGTTGGATTCTCACCCGGCTGAATGAAATCCTGTAGCTCCGCTTTCAACGAGCATTTGAAATAAATCGCTCCCGAGGTCGGAAAACCAGTCACCGAGGAAATGGCGTTAGTTGAAATTGTGAAGTAGGTATTTCCAATCTGAACCTTGCCCCTCGACCAAGTAGCCAAGACCCGTGCAAGCGATGGCGAGTAGCCCGAAATCCTCTCAAGAAAGTGGTGATGCCATTTTCCTTCAAAATATCCCACACCTCTTCATCTTCCCGATAATCGGCACAAGAAACTGGTTCGATACACTTAAGTTGACCACCCATGGTGCTTAACTAGTTAATACATGCAGAAGAATTATGAAGAGCATTGAATTTAAAGACCACATTTGCTTTTTGCGCGGTGATTTCTTCATGAGTACACCTGTACTTGATATGATGACGATGTGAAAAGGCACATCTTACCCCAAGATCCGCCCGAGTGATATTACGTTTTCCGCACGTGCCAAATCCTTTTAAGTGTCGCATCGTCATAATGGGGGAATTATGACAACCACCACCAAAAGGAAAGGCTTCCTCAATACTGATTCTCCTGATAGAAACAACTAACCACAACAAGCTAAATAATAAAATAACAATCATTATGAATAATTTGTAGAAGATCATTTGGGAAATTCCCAATCCAATTTTGTTGATTTTCTGAAGGACTCCCATATTAGCAAGGTGGTCTACAACTTTATTCCCTTCCTTGTAAACATGTTGAAACCTAATTTCTGAAAGCGGTTTTGAAGGATGCGAATGTCAGCTATAATATTCTTGATAGTCCACTGTCCCGGATCCTCCGAGTTTAGGATCTTTATGATGTTGAGCGAATCACTCTCAATTATTAGACATCCACTCCCAATTTGAAGAGTTAGTTCAAGGCCTTTAAGAATAGCCAACGCCTCAGCCCTGTGGTTGGTTCCCTCACTAAAGTTAGTTGCAGTTGTAGCAAGAGGGGCACCAATATTATTACGAAGAATAACACCCCCACCAGATTTACCGGATTCCCTTTAGAGGCACCATCAATGTTGAGCTTGATCCAACCAGGAGGGGGAGGAGACCATAGGACCCCAACACACGCTGCAACCGATGGTTTAGCCCTAAGTTGTATTGCAAGTTGTTGACACCAATTCTTGTTGCCACAAAATTGAACTTTTTGCTGATATTTCTTCCAGAGGCAGCTATTAAGATTGTCTTGGAAGAGAAGAGCGATGCTTTTGGCAACTTGTGTAGGGTCCATACTTTGATCTTTGAAAATTCTCCTGTTTCTTTCCTTCCAGATACCCCAGAGGCCATGAGGGAGGATAAGCTTCCAAGCAAGGGAGAGGATCTGGTGTGAGAAGGGGGAGCACCATTGTTTGAAAGTGGCCTGAAGAGATTCAGGAAAGATCCAAACAACTCCTAAATGTTTTAGGAGCCAACTCCATATGGTTTGGGAAAAGGAACAATGGAGTAGCAAATGGGAGGAATCCAAAGCATTGCAATAGAGAACACAACGAGAAGGTAGAGAGAATCCCCTTCTTTTAAGGTTTTCACCAGATAGAAAGGCATTCCTAAATGAGAGCCGGCAAAAAAGCCAGTTTTAGGAATAACCTCCTTGGGTCAAATGTTGCTGAGAGGGGGCCAAAGTTGGTACGAGGTTTTGAATCATAAGCCACTTTAACCATGAAGGACCCAGAAGGAGATAGAGGCCAGATATATTCATCCGCAGGCAAGGAAAAAGGAATGTATTGTGAGGAGAGAGAATTTCTCAAGCATTTCAAACGTTGACTCTGGATTTCACTGAAGCCCAGCCAGTCAAGAATAAGCCAAGAGATACACTACATCATTACTAAGGAAACAATCCATACTAATCATCGGCCACTTATATTTTGAATACAAAATCCAAGATCAAAGAACAAAGGCACCTGAAATGGGCTTCTTACATTCAATAATTTCATCATATGAATACTATAAAAATTGAACTGTCAATAGAGTTGCTGATATTTTGAGTAGACCTCCTACCAAGGTTCTGCATATTCTTGATTATAGATTTACTACATGTGCTGATTGAAAATCACTTTATCCTTCAGATCCACATTTTAGTCCAATTCTTACTTCCTTACAACCTAAAGTGGTAAATTGAACTCCTATTGATTATACATTAAAAGATGGTTTATTATACAAAGTAAAACAACGTTAGGTTCTATCTGATTCACCACACCTCATACTCATTAAAGAGGTCCACTCATCATAGGGTGGTCATTTTGGCACGTTGAAGACTTTGCAGCATTTACACAGATATTTCTATTGGTCTTCTAAAGAGAAAGCATGTGGAATATTTTATTAAAAGGTGTTCAATATGTAATCAATCTAATCCTTCTAATACAAAACTTGTTTTATATCAGCCACTTTATGTTCCCCAGCCCTTGGAAATCCATCCCCATGGACTTTATAAGTGGACAAGCAGGAAGCATGATTGTATTTGTGTTGTTGTATGCTAGTTTTTCTGAAATGACTGTTTTTAAATTTTATTATATGCAACAAAACTATATATGCTTCCAAAGCTGCTGAGTTGTTTTTCCTGCACGTAAGGCATCACTTTTCTTACCACTCAGCACCACTTTGATCCGAATCTATATTTCTTAGTCACTTTTGGAAAACTTTTAGGAAGCTTTTAAGCTGCCAGTCAAGATTTTCTGCATCCTTTCATCCACAAAATGATGGTGAACCTGAAGTAGTTAATCGCTCCTTGGTTCATGCTCTCTGCATCTATCATCAGTCAAATATGCAGTGGGCACAAAATGATGTTGAACCTGAAGTAGTTAACCGCTCCTCGGTTCATGCTCTCTGCATCTATCATCAGTCAAATATGCAGTGGGACACTTATCTTCAGATGTTGCAGCATAGTTACAATAGAACTAGTTTTGTCTCTACGGGCATTTTCCATTTAAGATTTGCTACAAGTATCAGCCCCTTGCCCTATCTGACATTCTATCAAACCTTATGGGACACAATCGGACATGAGTTACATAAAGTTTACCTTAAATTGAACTGACTAACCCCAAAGCAAACTCATTAACAAGGGCAACATTAAGTTCAGAGCTCATCACTAGTTGGAAATCAATCAATCTTCTCAATGTTTCTAACGAGATCATTGCTAAAGCCCTTGCTCTCAGAATTTAACATCTGCTTCCCCTTGTTCATTCTAAACAAATTGGCTTCGTTTAAGGTAGGTATTGTTAGAAAATGTGCTTAAAGAAGAAATGAAGAGAAACCAAAATATACACATTATCATTGTGTGTCCGTCATTTTATTATCGAGAGATGGTTACGAAATGGTTTTATAGTCATTTTATTATGTGAGAGATGGTTACAAAATGGTTGAGCAGGTTACAACTGTTTATTAGTTAACACTTAACTAATATTAACCTAATACTAAATTATAAGTCTTATATTTTAATACCCCCTCTTAAGACTTACACTATAGAAAGAAGATAGAATTACAATCTTCAAAAGCTTTTGTTTTGAAAAACAATTCTTTGACCAAGTAGAACTCCATCAAGTTGCCTCCTAACCCTTGTAAAGATGTAGTTCCCGAGCTGAATTCTTGAGTTCCCGGATTCCACCTCCCCAAACTCCCGAATTACAGAATCTCCCAAATTGTTGGACAACCCTCCATGCTGAGCTACTCCCACAATGCTCCATCAAATTGTCTCGTGACCCTCATAAGGGTAAATTCCTGAGATCCACAGACTCCCAAACTATCTGGACAGCCATCCATGCCGAGTTTTACCTACACTAGATCCCTTACTGTCTTCAAAACAAGAACTTCTTAGAGTACGTATTCATCTTCTTCATCAATAAAATCTTCATCGTTTGGAGGATTGTTAACAACGGCCAGATTTGCTTCTTTCGGATTATCTTTGAGTTTTCTTTTGAGAACAACATTAGCTTAAACATGACAATTCTAGGCTGTATGACCTCTTTTCTTGCAATAATAACACTCAACTTGTCAGGTGTCATTATTGGATTTTCTTCCGATTATTTTTCATCCGGGAGTATAGTGCACTTTCATGTGAAGAACTACCTTTTGTATCGTCTACCGTTCTCTTTTCTTCAGCCAAGAGAGTTGAAATCATATCTTCCATGTTTTGTGAAGGCATCTAAGGATAAAAATTACATTTTTATACGAAGAAGGCAAATTGTGTAACAAAATGGCTTTAGAATCTTCTTCATCTATTGGAGCTTTAACCTCTATTAATTGTCTAAGAAGAAATCTCATATTATTTATATGATTGGACATAGTAACATCATCAGCCATCTTGAATCGAAAGAGTTGAAGATTTAAAGAAAACTTACCATTCAGTGCTTTTGACCCAAACAAGCTATTCAATTTATCTCGGATTTCTTCGAATAATTTTTCTAAATCTATATGATGGAGTTCAAAATCAAAAAGAGCAAGCCCGATTATAGCTTTCACTTTATCATTGTGGCTTTCCCGCTCTAAAAATTCGTTAGCATCAATAGGTTGTTTTTCTTTTCCATTCACTGTACCCCACAAATTTATTTTATGAAATGCATATGGATTTAAAACTACCAAGTGTGGAAATCGAAACCAAAATATTTGTCTATTGGTAAAGAAAACTTCATTCTTTAAAAAACCTAGGGTTTTCTTTAGAAATATTTTAGAGAAATAAGAGAGTTTATTTACTTGAAATCCGTGCCCTAGCTGAGATTTACGATGGAATTTTCTATGTTTATGTCCTTTCGAACCAGAATTTGCACTTATGTATTTCCTTTTTGGCTGACTAGATTCCTTGTTTTACCCTTGCACAACATTATCACAATCTGAAATCCTCTATTTTTCCCTCGATCTCGTATTATTTGAATCAACTGTGTATTCTCTTGATTCGTGATTGTATTTTTATTATTTTAAAAGATCGCGATTGGTAAGGAATGATAAATGGCGGCAGTCTATTATTCTTTTTCGAGCCTTTTTTTAAACCCTTAATGCCCTTTTCAATTTTTCATTGATGACCGTGTCCTCATCAATGTCGATAATATTTGATTTTGTTTGCGAGAGGTTTCATGAACAAGAAGTGCCCTTTTTATTGATTCTTGTGCCCTAGTTCAACAATACTTGAGAGAAGCATTTATGATTCTAAAACTCACGATCTGTCTACATAAAATTTGTGATATGTCTAAAACTCATGATCTGGAGATTCTTCTCAGTCTTCTCCTTTTACATCCTGAGCTTCCTCGGCTTTGAGCCCCTTCGAGTAGGATTGGCTCTGATACCAATGTTAGAAAATGTGCACAACGTAGAAATGAAGAGAAAGCGGGATGCACACATTATCATTGTGTGTCCATCATTTTATTATGTGAGAGATGGTTACAAAATGGTTGAGTAGGTTAAAACCATTTATTAGTTAACACTTAACTAATATTAACCTAATACTAAATTAAAAGTGTTATATTTTAATAGGTATATTCTCGATAATAGTACCGCGGATAGGGAAGGCACAAAGAGAGCTCGCACTTCTCATCAACAAGAATTTTTTGTTGAAATTGATTTTGAGAATGCCTATGATCATATCCAACACCCTTTCATTATTGCTTTATGATGAAGGTTTTAAGATTTGGTCAAAAAAATTTCATGCTATTCAAACTCTTTAAGGATGCCTCTCCTTGTCTAGCCATTAATGGTCATTAGTTTGATAAATTTGAGCTCTTCAAATCCATCAGGCAAGGGTTAATTTGACGTTGAGCATTTTGAACACGTGGTGGATTATGTCTTTCATCATTTTGACTATATCCAAAGTGTCATTGGTCACATGGCTTGAGGTTTCCCTCAACCAATTGAGGGTATGATCCCACCAATTATAAGTTGAGAATGATCATCATATTAAACATGGGGACTAAATCTATCATATCCGTTCCCTCCGGAGTTAGAAACAGAGAGGAGCATTTAATTTTCAGATGCCCCATTTATTATGAGATTTGGGGGATATCCCATTGTCTTTACAAAAGACTTGAGTGACTCTCTATCCACTTTCTTTGGAAACCCGGACCAGCAATCCTTGGTTCTTTTTCTTCAAGAGGTTGTCACCCTTTGGCACAAGACCTGCAAGGGGCCTAGCACTCCCAACCTCATCACCTCTTTCTTTCAATCTATCATAGATTTTGGCAGCATTAAGCACTCTTTAGATATTGTTGCTTCACACACAAAGGGTTTTCTTGGAGAGGTTGTCACCCTTCAACACATGACCCTACAAAAGGGCCTGGAGCTCCCAAGTTCATCACCTCTTTCTTTCAGTCCATCATAGAGTTTAATGGCATTAAGTGCTATTCAAATATCATTACCTCACACACAAAGGCAGTCAGTCAATGACGAGATGCTCTTCTTTGCACACTACTACTATTATGATGATAAGAGAATATTTTTGCACCCTACACATTATCTTTCAGCATCAAGGATTTGTTCATTCTTAGCATTGTAAATCTACTCCTCAACACTTCCTAAGATGCAAGGAAAACACACATTACGAGTTCCTTTGTTAACACTAGAGTTTCTTTGGCCTTGAATGTTAGGAGAGGTTCTAGGAGAGCGCATTGCTTCCTCCTCGGACTACCTACTTTGGCCCCCATTGTTCCTGGACACTCCTCGACGAGCATTATCAGACCCTTCATTGGCCATTTCACGGTGATAGATAATGAAGCGGATGATTCTTCTAGCCTATGCCTCAACAAAGATATATAATGGGACTAACTTCCAATCTCTTGGCTTCCATCTTCCCATGCTCTTCCCGGTGTCCTGCTCCCCCTTGTAATGTCCCTTTTTGGGGGACTTCCAGAAAATGGCTAGGGCTAAATGAGAGATGACTGAAATTAATTTTTAGATGGCGGTAATCAGACTTCTTAGGGCTGGATATGACTGAAAATTCACACGGAGACCTGCAACTTTTCCTTGCTAGGGCAGCGACCTGTTTTGGGAACTCCCACTCACTTTTGGATGCCCTAAACTCGCTGAAAATATGCCCATTCAAGCTCAAAATTTGTGATTAATTACCAACAATCAAAATATGAAGGAAAACTGATTTTTAGTGCCCTAGAAATGAAGATATGAACTTTCTATAAACCCTTGTCTGCAAAGTTACTTTAAAAATTCAAAGCTTTACCTAGGACGCTCCAAAATTCACGAAACTTGGGATCTTAGGGTTTAAAAATATGAAGAATGCAGATATCAAATCAGTTTGCCCAGACATCCACTCAAACATGCTGAATCTGACCTACAAGCAAATCCTCACCCCTCTTGGAAATAATGAATTAGTGGCTCAAACATGCAAGGAAATGATTGCTTCACCTTTAATAATTAGTATAAGTCCATCCATACATTCATCAAAGCATATCCAACATGCTCATGATACCATCATCTAGGGCTAGATAGAAAGATATTAGCTCCAAATTCCTTGAGATATTCAATAATTCAAATTATCCTTGTTTGAGAGTTTTTCGTCCCCAAGACAAGTTCCACTATCAAGGGTTTTCGTCCTTGATGAGAAAGGAAAGGTACAACCTTTACCCAGAAGAAATAATAAGATTCAACATATCACATAATGGCCAAGCATCCTCCTTTTATAACATAAGGGGTGTTACATCATAACTTATGGCCGACCTTATAATAAGTACCTTTTAATTATCTAATTTGTATTTGGAGCCTACATGCTCAAAATACTTTATATTCTAATTAAATGAGTTCTTCTATTGGAGCGCTTGGCTTCCCAATAGGAATACATGATAATAATGAAAATATCTATTTATAAAATGTTATCCAAGTCTTCCCCTCGCTTCTTTCCTTGAACCCATGGGAAGGAAGAATGGGTTAATTCCGCTAGTCTCCAAAAAGGGACATGAAAGTCCCCCCTTCCTAAGATTGCTTGTTCCCAAGCAATTACAAGTACCTGAATCCCAAATAAATTTCATCTGCTCCTCCTTTGATATACCTGCACATGAAGTAAACTCATTAAATAAAAAATGTAACGCTCTGATTTTGCTTGTTATCTTGGTGAATGTTTTACATGCTGTTATAACTTGGAATGAAGGCAAACATGTTAAGATAAACTCTGATCTTAAAAGAATGTGTTGCTAACTTGGATTCTTGCATGCTGTGATTTATTGTATAGGACAAAGAATTATTGTACTTGCGTGTTTGCTAATGTGACGACAAATTGTCGTATACTTGCTATACTCTCGTTACTGATTGACAGCACACCTTGAATCAATTTCATTGATCCAAGTATGCTGAGGGCTTCTGGTGATTTCTGTGTCGATTTACTCTTGAACCGAACCCGAGGTTGTTATGAACGTGCAGCGCCTGATTACAGGTATGAGCAGCTGGCACGTAAATGCCAACGACAGGGGTTCGATTCTTGAGCCCTGTACTGTCGAACTTGGAACCTCGTGAGGCAAGAAATGCCTGGACACGGGTGGCTTTGATACGTGATCCAGAGGACGGAACGTCCTGCTCTGCATTAACGTGAACGTCTGTAGGAAGGCAGGATGGAGGTTGGGTTAGGAGTTGATTAGTGTTAGTGGTTAGTATAAATTAAAAACCTAAACTAATCCTAAGTCCTAACATGCATCCTACACTACTATCCTAAGTGGATTTTTAAATTACAAAAAAAAAAAAGGGGAAAATAAACCTAAGGCTAAACTAAGACCTAGGTTGATCACTTTATGCAACCTAAACTAATCCTAATCTAAAAGGGCGCGCAGACCCTTGGAAGGAGAGGATAAGGATGAAGGAAGGGCATTCATTAGCATTTAATTGGTAAGTCCATACGTGGACAGCGCCAGTTTTGGCGGGGCAGGTAGGAAATAGAGGCATCTATTTGGAGATAGAGCCAAATTCGGTTTTGCATGGGGAAATTTGAAAAATTGAGTTCGCCAACTCAAGTGGCGGTGGCGTGGGAAGCTAGGAGAAAGGCAGAGCCTTAATTGCATTAATTGTTCTCGGTCCTCGCGACCAGTTCGCCTTGGAAAGTGTATGAGGGAATTTTGATTTTCATTTGGTCGATTCGAGCCTTTGCAAAGTTGCTCTGCATTTGGTTTTTCTGGTCTGGTTCAGTCGAACCAGCTCTTGGAATTTGACACTGTTCTTGGAGATTTTTAAGGTCATTTGTTGCTTAAGCCCAAGAAGAAAGGAGTCTTTGGGAAGTTTGTCTTTGTCATTGTGGAAGGAAATAACGCGGCAAACGGATCCTTCTTCGAGTTTTGGAAAAGAGATTTCAGGCATGTTAAGCCCTTCTCTTTAAAAATTCTTGCTTTGTTTAAGTGTCTCATTAAAACAACCCTGCTCTTGGGTTTGGATTCTGTGATTGTTGTTGGGTCGATTTGATTTGGATTTCATCGATTCTTGCTTCTTTTTTTTTGAAAATGATATGAAGAATCGTTTCTGGTTGCTCGGCTTTGATTGTTTTTGCACGAATCAAGTTGGAATAGATATTCTCTTTCTTTGTTCGTGTTGTGTGGAATTGGAACAAGCTGTGTAATTGTTTCTTTATTGTGTAATCTTTTCCTTGCTGTTGTGTATGGAACTGTCCTTGCATTTTAAAAAAAAAAGGAAGTGGAAATGCAGTCGTGTTATGCTGCTATGAATGGATTTCGTTGGCTCTTGTTGTCATTTTTGGAAATAATAAGAAACATTGTTTCTGGTTGCTGAGTTTAACTGTCTTCGTATTTCTCGAATGGAATACCTTCCTGCGTATTGGTTGTTGCCGTTAAATGGAAGTTAGAAACGGGTTCTTCTCCGTAAAATGCTTAATGTGAACTGTGCAGGCAGTGTGAATTATTTTATTGTTGTGTGATTGTCTTTTGTCACATGAACTTTTGAGATAAGATGGTGAAGGTTGTGTGAGCGGCTTGATGTCATTTCTGTACTGAAGTTTCATTGAGGGAAATAAGATCTTTTGTTTGTTTACTACCTGCTGTTCCGGAACTTAAAGGCATGACATTTCTTTTCGAGCTCTAAGGAATGGGTATTTTACGGTTTTAGTATCATATCAAGAGCTGGCAGACTGTGTGAGTTGTTTTCATACTATGAAAATGCTCTTGTTATATGGTCTTTCGTGATATAATTGTACAGGATGTACGAGTTGCTTAAGGTCGTTTCTATACTGAAATTTCTTTTGAAAAGGAAATAGTTTCTTTCTCTCTCTCTGCTGTGTTGATTATGATGAATACAGCGTTGTTTTTCTTTTTTGTATGAGCATACGAATTGCCTTGGAGAAAGAAATGATAACACGTTTTTGGCTGTTCTTTCCTTTCTTGCTTAAAAAAATAAGACTTTTCTCTTCCTTCTGCTGTTTCGGGATTATGAGGAAATGGTATTTTGTATTTTAAAGGAATGGGCATTAGAATTTTATATGAGTGTTTGTGAGAGTTGGAAAAGAAGTAGTTTTTCCTTCTGAACTCATAGAGAAATATACTGTTTCTTGCTAGGAAGGTATGATGATTAGTTGTGTTTACTAATGCTGATCGGTCTTGTAAGGTCGAACTGTTTTGGTGATTATGACTTAATCTTGGATTGCTGTACAAAGAATAAATGCATAGAAATTTTGTCTTGCTGTGTGGGATGTCTTGACTGTACTAGATCCATGTATTGACACCCTGTACGGTTTACTTTGCTAAAGGTAATGACATCTGATTTTGCATTCTGAAGTTTTGCATACTATTATGAACTTGGAAAATGGATTGAGTAGAATCATTTATTGGAAGGGAATCCTTCTTCTGCCTGCTGTTCGACTTGGTGAGATTCATAGTCATGTGATTATTGGATTTGCTGTAGGTAACAGCAATGAATAATATGTTATTTTGAACGGGATACGTTCATAGAATTTGGAAATCATGTGATTAATAGACTGCATGATTGTATAACTGTTATCTGTTTATCATACAGTGAAAGAAATATGGTTTCTTTAAGTATGGTAAATATATGGTCTGCATCCTTATATTGTTTGACCTAGGATGAACATAATGTTGTACTAACCTGTTTCGGATTTTCATATGAGTCTGATTCAAATGAAATAAGAATATGGATGATGAATTCTTCCCTGTTTTCATTTAAAGCGGATTATAAATGAAACTACTCTACTGCTGGAAAGTGAATTCTGAATGGATTTTGTAAGTTTCACTCTGAACTGTTATCTTGATTTGTGTTTCGTTTGGATTCCATTTTTAGAACAGCCATCTGGAAAGAAATTGGGTCATGGATGAATGACTGGGAAAAATGATCTGTTCTTCTTTTATTCAGTTGGAAATCTATAATTCGTTGGTAACGAATCTTGTAGTGCTTAGATATGAGCGACTATATGCATTGTTGTTCGCTTTCTTGTCTGTGCTTGATTGCTTGGATTCTAATATGATGCATGAACTGAAAGGAAAATAAAGAGGTTTACATTTCAGTTAGTTTCATCCTTGCATTTATTATTAATGAAAGGCGTGGAAAGGATAACAGTATGTTATATCAGCAGTAAGCTATTTGTATTTTCTAACCTTGTAATTATTGTGAATTAAGACTTGTAACGGTTATGTGGAAACGGGACAGCAGTCCTTTGGCTGATTGTGATGATATTTTGATAGTTCAGTTGTTATGCTGATCTTTCTTTTGTACCTTTTTCGTGATTGATGTCTTACTGTCGTTTCATAAAAGCAGGGTTCTTTTATTGAGACAGTTAGTTGAAGCACCTTATTTTAAGGATAAGTGCTTAATATGCTCAGTTCATTGAACTGACCCGTGCAATTCATTTTGCAGATGGAATTTGATTAGAATGAAGACTTGGCTGTTTTCTGATGCTTCTTGATTTGTTGATGATGTATTGTAATTGTTGCTTTTATTCCTCTTCGAGGAATTGTGAAAAGAAGAAAATATATTCTTCTATCTATGAGTTGTATTGATGTTTTATGTAAACCATGCCCATCTAGTTGGATTGGCAAATGTACAGATTATGACATGAATTGTTGAATACAATTACAAGTGTGATATTTTAATAATTATATCAGTTTGATATTGTTGACTAAATTGGAAATATAATGTTATTTCTTAATTTGGATTTGTTTCATTGTCCTTGGATGGATGTTAAATGGAAACTGATCTCTATTCTTACCTAAATGCAACTTTTAAGTTGAAAATGCAATTAGTTCATACTTGGGTAAAGATGAATTTTTAATTGACATTAAAAAGGATTAGGAAGAATATGATTCCATAATCGAAAGGTATTCAGGATTAGCTTAGGAGCTAAGGAATATCAATTAACTTTGGAATAATCGAACTTCGCTTTCGAACTCCATTAATGATCTCGTATGCTGAATTCAGAATAAAGGATATAGGATAAGTATATCCATAACTAATGGACCTTAACTATATAACGTTAAGGAGAACAAATGAATACATTTCTCGGAATTTAGACCTCGTATGAATGACGTCTAATAAGCTAGAATTCTGAATTTAGTTGCAGTTGGGAAAATCTTGGCTAAGTTTAATAGGTTAAACTTATCACGTCCGTCGGTACGGACTGCTTAATCCAATGATTAAGAAGAGAACCAAGTAGGGAAATGCAGCCCTTCGACACGAAGGAGAAGATGCATAGCAAGATAATGGACGGATTTAGTCCCTCTTAGCCCTATACAACTGTAACGGAAACGAGGATCAAGGGATCAGCGTGGATGCTGAAAGTTGATTTTAATTATTAAATCGTATCCTAAGCACTTGAGCAGGATGTGTATTCTCGATGGGAGAATTCTGTAGGACATTGGCATACGCCAGCTACAGCAAGGTGTCTCCATGAAGACGGGGTCTTCATGACGACACACATGTCAGTGCGGTGACATATTATATTGCAATGCCCTCCCGAATTAAAACATCAAGAATACATAGGCTGAATGTGTAACTGTGGACAGGGGATAGGAGTATGATCTGGTATACGGAGTGACTCCGGAATACTAAAGATAACTAGACACACGGGGTCGTGGGGAAACGACACCGTATGTCTGCGTATCTTTAGTTACCAGGAGTGCCTTCCTATATTCGTTCATATTACTAGTTGGAAATTGGAAGTTTAAAACTGACCTTAAACAAAGAGGACTGGTAGGAACCAGGAAAGACCATTCTAGATAACAGGTGAAGTGAGGTGAAGGACGTATTCCGTTGATGTGTATCACATCCAGGAATATGATCATGCAAAGCATGTGAAAATATTTGGCCAAAGTATCGCAATTGCTGGTTGCGTTGTCCTTATCACTTAATTTAAGATGCAGGATGTCAGATGAATATCAGTAACAGATATTCAGATAGGCTTCTTAAATGGATCACTTCGATAACCGGAAACGGTTATGAGAACAGGTATATATAATATACTATGCATAAACGAACATGAAGGATCGGTTGTTGCCGAGTCATGAAATGAAGGATCGTTGAAACTCCGAGCCATGAAAATGGAAGATCGGCAGTTCCTCGAGTCATTTACAGCAGCATATAGAATCAGTTATAAGATTGAATGGCATTGAATGTGTGTTCCATATGGTAAATATGCGAACAGGGAACATTCGTTTTAAAAAGAAATTGTGTGATCCAAACTGTGTTGTTTGGGCAGAGAACAATTATTAAAACTTGAACGTGTGTTTGAATTTTATAATTCATAACAGAGAACGTTATCAAAAAAAAAAAAAAATTTCCCTTGTTCTGATATCTTAAAATGAGGATGTTACAAAAATGTGTCCCCTTCTTCATCCACTCGCTTTTTGGATATGAAGATCAGTTCTTCTTCTTTTCTTGTCAAATCATAAATACTATCCAAACATTGGTTGTTCCCAATTTTCCTCATGTTGTCCCAAACACCAATGTAATCTTGTTTTTTCTCTTCAAAAATCAGAATGTTAGTGGTTGGAAACCACTTTAAATCAGCCATGAACATGCCAATTTCTGTAGAAGCTTGGAATTCCTTCAACCATATGATTGGAAGCTCTTTCTCTAGTGTCTTATAAGTAGGAGCGTAGCTGGAAAAATTGTGAACAGCAGATGAAAGGAAAGCACAGCAGTTGTAAGCATGACATCTTTTCAAAAATTCCCACACTGCGGCCCATGAGATGGGGGCTGGAAACAACCCAACATTGATGGAGTGTGTCCCAACAATATCCAAGAACCTCTATTTACTAATTCCAATGATTGAGACTACTTGTATGACATCAAATACAAAAATATCATATGGCTTACCCACTTTCCATATCAAGCATCTCGCTGCCCCGGTAATGGTGACCATCCTTCTACCACTTTTTTCAAGTGTGAGACTTGGAAAATTAATACATTGATTCAATATGAATTTATGCACTTCTCTAAGCAAGCAAACTTGGAATGATTTTTACTATGCATCTTGTGACTTGATTTTGAGAGTCTTTCAAGGATTCTTCGAGTCTTTTATCTTAGATTTAATTTGATTTACAAATAATTTCCATAAGATAACCTTCTCATAGTTTTAAGTGGGTCCCCACTTTTCTAACAAAGCAAGGGTATGCTATGGTCATAACATAGAGGTTATAAGGGGAGTGTTTTCTTCATCCCGAGATTACCTAGCTTGTCTCCCTCACTACTAGACACTCCTCGATGAGTATTATCAGACCCTCCGTTGGCCCCAGTAAAGTTATAAACGATGATATGGATGTTTCCTCTAAAATACCAGTCTCGATAGAGATGTATGGTGAGACTAGCTTCCATATCTCACGACTTTCATGTGCACATGCTCTTTCGAGGGTCTTGCTCCCCCACATGGTTGTTTATATTGGTATCTTAACGACATGGGCTTTAGTACTTTGGGTTAACCCCTTGTTTATTTTCAATGCTTCAATTCTTTTTATTTTTAATTAGTTTTTATCCTAGGTCGCTTTACCCTAGCACTTTCTCATGTAATTGGGTGTATTCTTGAGTCCTATTGACCTACTTTTGGTCATTTGAGGACATTAATATTATTTCTTTCTTTCTCTCTCTATATATGTTGGTTGTCGAGGTTTTGCCTACTTATTGAGTGAATATGCTTCCAAAGGGCTTGTTAAGGGTATCTCTTCCTAATTCCCCCACTATGAACTGTTTAATGGTCATTTTTTTAATGATTCCTCATCATTCTAGAAGAAAAGGAGGTGGTCACCAATATTGCGGATTGCCTTCAAACTTTTTGCTTTTTCTAATTTATGTGCAGTCAAATTGTAATGTCCCCTTTTCAAGCACCAGTAGAGATGAAGGCCTTCGATCCATTCTCTCCCCATGGATCCTGGGTAAGAGCAAGGGGATGACTTGAGAGATTTTTGTTGCACACCATATTAGTATTTAATTTTATATTATAACCCATTTGGATGATTAGCGCCAATGGGGAGTAAGTAATAGATAATTAGAAATTAAAGTGCAAGTGGGATTCTAATTTAATGTTATGTTTTATGTTTTCCCTCCAAAACATTAGAGTTGGCCTTTTGTAATTGTGGCACCCCTTATTGTTATAAAAGGAGGTTGCCTGGCCATTAGGGAGACATGTTGATTAATATAATTGATATTTCTTCATGCTTGAAGAAAGGGATGGATGCCCATTGATGTTGCTGCTGATTGAAGACTTTGTGTTGCTGCTGTTTGGGGTTTTGAATGCCCTAGTTTTCTGTTGTTTGAAGGAGAGTTCATTTTGTATCTGAAAATTGAAGAAAATCAAGTGATAAATATCAGATTTGAGTTGTCTTGTGCAAGTGTAAGGGTTTCCAAGTGGAGCGAACCCCCTTGGAGTGTTTTTGCATGCATAATCAGCCCTAATTGTGTTGGGCGAAATACTAGGAGGGCCATTTCTGCACTTTTGGTAAAAGTTGGGTTAATTCTGATTTTACATTCATAAACTTCATATTTTATAACCCCAATATCCAAAGTTTGAAGGAAATTGCATGGGTATTTTTGGAGTTATAGAATTTACAAGTTTCAGCTGTGATTGGCATTTATTAAATTCAGAATTTCATATTTTTCAAGTCTGATTGGTTGACAACGCTTTATAATTCCATATTGGCTTGCACAATTAATTTCGTGGTTTTTGAAGGGGTTTAGAGCAAATCACTTCCACTTCTACCCATTCGCTGGCCTAGGGCAGCGAACACAATTTCCAGTTTGCTGTCATAAATTTCCAGCTTGCAAAAATCAAGGGTTTTGATAAAATACTTGTTGAATATTGATTTGTCCAAGTTGGGGACATTATACAAATTTCCAATGGGGTAAAACCAATTATTACAAATGGTCCTTTGGTTCTAAACCTGATTGGTCTTCCCAGTATCATTGGAAGTGGATCTCTCATGGGTAGATGTTCGAATTCTTGGGGATCCCTTTTTCCTTCCAAGCCTCCCTAAACAAGGTCTAGAAATATGTGGTTTAGAGAGTAGAAAGAAGGTTACCAACCCCCTCTCTAGCTGGCAAGTTTCAAATTTGTTCCAAGGTTCTCCCTACCACCCATGTCTATTATTCTTCCTCTTGGACTCCCCCTAAAACTTCTTACAACAGGTTAGAAAAGCTCATCAAAGATTTTCTTTAGGTTAATTCTCAAGGGAAGAAAGGATTTGAAAGTGGCTTGGGAGCTTTTTGTCTTCCTTCCAAGGGGTTAAAGGCTAATTAATATTCAAAAAAGGGACTGCTCTGTGTGTTAAATAGATTCCTAAGGCCATTTGAGGACATGAAGCTTGGAAAGTGTTGCTCAGACATTGTATCTTTGTTGGCAGCCCTTATGACAGGTCTACTTGGAAAGGGAGTTTTCATTTCCTCTTTATTGTTCTTGTGCCTACCAAAGTGGCAGACACTTTTCTTATTAAAAGCATTTGGAAAGTTGAGGGGGCGTTAAGCCTTGGCTGGTGCGGGATGGAGACAAATTTCAAAGTGGACTTTGCATCAATACTCATTCTTTATAGTGGTCTCCAATCATAAACTTTAATGGTATTCCATTTGCTGAAGTTCTTTGGTTCAAACACTCAAAAATTTTAGAAAGGGCATTCACAACACTTCATGCTTCTTTTTATGTTTTATTATTTTCATTTTGAAATTTTAAACCATTTTTTTATTTTTATTTTTAATACATGCTATGCCCTAGGGCATAGGGTTTAAGTTTTATTTTTAACCATTGTTTTCTTTGCTTATGCTATTGGTTTTTAAACTTGTAGGTAGAAGTACAATGGCAACAAGTTCCACCTCCTTTGGGCAATCTCTGATCAAAGAATTTGACCCAAATTCACCATTATGGAGGCATGTCACAATACTAGAGCAACTTCCAGGTGGTGGGTGTTTTGTTTTTAGATGCAATGAGTGTGAAATAGTATTCAAAGGCTCATATAGTCGGGTGAAAGGCCACTTGTGTGCAATACCGGGTCATGGTATAAGAACATGCAAGGGGAAAAATAACATAGGGGTGCCAACAACAAAGGTTTTGGGATATATCAAAGAACAAGAAGATGCAGACGCAACCTTGGCTTTGAAAATGGGTCATCCATTGTTCAAAAAAGGAAGTTCATCTCGATCAGCAAGGCCTCCTGTTGCCCCATCTAGTATTGGCTTCCCAGTTGTGACCATGCCACATCCATTTGTGATGGCTACCTCCATACATGATGAGGATTGACCTCTTTCACGAAAGAGGGTAGGACAAAAGGGCCATCGAAAAGGCCTTTCAAAATAAGAACAAAGATATTGTGGATAAGCATAT
The DNA here is from genome assembly GCA_018340775.1 of Taxus wallichiana var. yunnanensis. Taxonomy (NCBI): domain Eukaryota; kingdom Viridiplantae; phylum Streptophyta; class Pinopsida; order Cupressales; family Taxaceae; genus Taxus; species Taxus wallichiana. Next base: position 82,371,991 of record CM031234.1, read on the forward strand.
CGCAAAATGTGTGTATGCAAGTGGATTGTCATTCAATGTTGTGAGATTACCATACGGCAAGAGATGGTAAAAGCAATCAACGAGGCCCCAAAATGGTACAAAGGGCCAAGCTATAAGAAGATCCACACCACCCTATTGGAAAAGAAAAAAAAACACGTGGAAACCTCATTCCACCAATTAGAGACTCGTGGGCCAAAATCTTGTGTTCATCAATTGTCGATGGATGGAAAGATGCAAAAAAATGCCATTTGATCAATGTGGTTGCACCGCGTTTAAAGGGGCAATGTTTTTGAAAGCGCTTGATTATAGGGGGCATTGAAGGATGCCCAATTCATTGTCAACATCCTCTTCGAAGCCATTGAAGCAATGGGGTCTCAAAATGTTGTCCAAGTCATAATGACAATGCCAAGAATTGCAAAACTGCAGGGATGTTGGTTGAGGCAAGGTATAGGCATATTTTTGGACACCATGTGTTGTCCATTCACTCAATTTAATGTTAAAAATTTTGACAAGTAAAATAGAGTGGATTCAACAAGTGTATGCCAGAGGGTGAAGAGATCTAAATGTTTGTGACCAACCATCACCAATCACAAGGCATCTTTAGATCCTTCTTGCATTTGGAGTTGTTGAAGGTAAGGGAAGCTACCTTTCTTTTATTTATAAATAATGTAAGTTTTTTTATTTTTAAAATATAGTATTCAAAAGTTTTCAATTTTTTTTTAATTTTTTTCATTTCTTATTAGGTTGTTGAGACTCGATTCGCATCACACACAATCATCTTGAGACGACTTGTGAAGGTGTGAGAGGCACTTAGCAGATGGTAACTTCCAACCTATGGGTTGTATGGAGGCAATCAAACACTATACGAGCCCAAAAAGTGAAGGCAATGATCTTAGATGACACTTGGTGGGATCAAGTAGAATATTTGTTGAGTTTTACTAGCCCATTATGAGCATGATCCACTTTACTTGACATGGATCAGCCATGTCTAGGAGAGATATATGATGGTATTGACTTAATGATTGAGAAGATAAAGTCCATCATAAATGCAAAAGAACAAGATCTTGAGGAGAAATTTTTCAAAGAAGTACAATCAATTCTCATTGAACGGTGGGACAAAAGGACCACCTTGTTGCATCTACTTGCCTTTGCATTGACTCCTAGATTCTACGACACAGAGATCTTTTCTTTGCTAGGGAGTATGGCACCATACAGGATGCGTAAGTCGGTGAGGGATATATGTTGGCATTGTCTAAGCTCTTCCTTAATTCTGAGGCTGAGGACATGGTTATAATAGAGTTTGTCAATTTCATAGTGTAAACAGGGCATATCCTTCAAACTCTTCAGAGAAAAATACAAGATGGATGCTCATATGTGGTGGTACCTCCATGGTCACGCATTTGTGTACTTGCAGCCTCTTGCAATCAAAGTCTTGGCACAGGTAAGTCTTTAATTTTTAATTATCTTTCCTTTTTGTTTTAAGTTTTAGTTTTTTAAAATTCAAGTTTGAGTGTTTAAGTTTGCATTGACTTTGCCTCAATAGGTTGCAAGTTCATCTTCCTTTGAGCGCAATTGAGTACATATACCTTCATCCACTCACAAAAGCACAAGTTAGGGGCTAAAAAGGCCGAAGATTTGGTATATATACATTCCAACTTGTGCTTTCTATCCCACAAACAACTGGAGTACAAGGAAGGGTCAACAAAACATTGAGATATTGATCCAGAGATAGTTGACTTGGATGTTTCCATTTCCCACCTGTCATTAGATGATGAGGGATTGGAGACTTCTTAATCACCACAAGACCTACATGCACAAGGGAGTGCTTCTGATAGTGGCCCTAGTGGGAGTGGTTCGATTCCATGTGGTTCTAATGAACCACATAATGATGATGATGTTGATGTTGATGCTCTTGATGAAGAGGAATATGATGAATATTGAAAGATAGTTTGAACTTTGATCATTGGTGTAATAAATTGAATTTAATATATCATGACATTGTGTTTAATTTAACTTTTAAGCTTTTAACAAATTATGAGTTGTCTTTTGTGGTTATTTAGCTTATAACTTATAAGTTATTTTGTCTTTCATATGCATAATATGTGGTTAACTTATTTCCTATTTAGAAGGCTAGAATTTATATATTTTTAATTTTAATATATTTTTGTACGGCCGTATCTAATGTTGTATCCGGGCCAAAAAAATTGCCATATCGGATACTCCATACCCATACCCATATCAAAAACGTATCGGCTACTTAGATTTATTCCTTTCATCCTTTTGCCAAAGCTAGATTAGCTTCTAGAGCGAAGAAGAATAGGTGAAAGAATCCCCTCTTGTGCCTTGTTTCATTTAGCACTTGTTTCATGTAATTTCTCTTTCTAGGGACAAACCTGGAAATAAGGGTTTGGCCTTAAACCCAAATCTGAAATTGCACCTTCAAACACACACATCAAATTGAAATAGCTGAGAATGCTCTTCAAACAATCAACACACAATATAAATCAGTCCTCTAGGGCAGCAAATTGCATATGAGGTTCACATCAACATTTAACCATGCAAATAGAGCTGAAATGCCACCAAAATAATTTATCCAACCACAACAATATTTATCAATCTCAAATACATCAAAAATATGGAGAAACGAATGATAAATCACAGTTGTAATTAATTTTTATTACAGCAACCATACAGCCAAACCGAGGGCTGGAAAAAATAGATAAACTCCTCCTAAAATCACCAAAATGTAGATTTCGGCCTTATAAATTATGAGGAACAAGAATACCAACTCAAAATACCAAAATCTTCCCTAGAATTCACCGAACTTGACCCTCAAGCAAGTCGTCTAGTGCTGGAAACGTAGATCAACTATATAAAATCACTTTCAAGTACCAATGTGACCTCCGTGTGAGATCGTCCTTATACACAAGAGAGTTTCCGTCCCCTAGTGTGAACCTATTAAAGGGTTTTGTCCTCAATAGGTGACCAATGAATGGTTTTCGTCCTTGATGGTAAGAAGGAAACCTACACTAGCTCAATTCCAAGTAGATATCAAAATAGATGATAGATGATAATTCTCCTCTCCATTCGAACTTCCTAAGTACCCCTCCTTCGGCGCCAATGATGAATTAGAAGCTCCAACTTCATGTCCAACCTCCGTAGTGCCCACCTATTTTCATTCCCATTTTGGACTGTGTTGGCTCATTGTATCTTTATATTATGTTGACAAAGACATTGATTATTGTGTTGCTTTATCATGTTTGGTGTTGATATTGTTATATGATATGGATATATATTAGCATTAGGGTGCTAGCTCATTTCTGGACAAGTTATTGATGGGGCATGCGATACCAATATTTATTGATCATTTTATGAGTATCGATATGATGTCATGGTTGGATTGGATTATGATCTCATGTTTTTCTATTTGATTCATCTTGGATGCATTTTCATAATCTCTTCTTGCTACATTGGATGATTTATCATAGTATGATTACTTGTTTTAGCTAGTTGTTGATCTTGTATGGATTATCGTCATGATGCATATATGTTATTGTATCATTTAGTTATTGGTATTGGACATGTATGATGTTTGACTCGAGTGTGCAGGTGACAGTTTTTAGCCATGTGACAAACATGGGACTCAGGCAGACACACCTCTAACTAGCACATTAGGCCTTGATGGGCCAAATTCCCCCCCACTATTTTTGGTATGTGGTTCACCTTGCTTAGATATTGGTTTATATGTGGAATTATACTCCTTTATGCATGTTTCATCTTATTGATTTACCCCATATTGTTGTGCACTCTTTTGATGCCTTTTCAAATTATTAACTTTAACCCCTTTGTATTAGTGGTTGATCTTGTTGCTTAGTGCTAATCTCTTATCATTTGGTGGATTTGGTTTATGGATTGTTTTTATGCTAATGAGGGATTTGGGGCACCTAATCTTGGATTAGGTGAGCCCAATTACCCCTCCTAAATGCCACATCTTTCCCAAACTCGGATTTGGGAAAGATGTGCCATTTAGAGGAGTAAAATGCAAGCAAAGGGCTAAATTTCCCTTGAAAAGAGACCCTAGGCCCTATACCTATGGGTGGGTTGGCTCTTTTCAAGGCAAATTGAGCTCATTTTCCCATTTTGCCTCTATTTCAACCACCTCCAATGATGATTCTTGGTTTTGGGGTTTATTTTGGGATATGCAGATTTACATGATTGCCTTGATTTATTTCATTTTTCATTTTTTTGAATTTTGAGTACATTTTTGGGATATGCAAATTTCCATGATTGCCTTGATTTATTTTATTTTATTTGCTTGTGTTTTTTCGCGCTCTCTCTCTATTTGATCCCTCATGTTGAAAGGATTGGGGTTCTTTTTGCTATTTTTTTTTTGGAGTAGAGGTTGTTTTGGGAGCTTGGAAGCAAGAAGAAACAAATTGTTTACAAGCTTGTATTTGGGATTTTGCTATTTCTTGTGAGGTAGGATCTTGTTCCACTTGCTTGTTTTTTTTTTATGAAATTATGTTCTTGTCATGGTGAAAATTGTTATGTTTGAAAGCATTGTAATTGTGTTTGATTTTATGTTTTCTTCATCCACCCTTGAGGGGAGTGGATTGAAGGGTGTGTTGGGAAGAGGTAGGAATCCCTTTCATTCTCCAACCAAAATAATTTATCCAACCATAGCAATATTTATCAATCTCAAATGCATAAAAATATGGAGAAACGAATGATAAATCACATTTGTAATTAATTTTTATCAAGCAACCATACAACCAAACCGAGGGCTGGAAAAATAGATAAACTCCTAAAATCACCAAAATGTAGATTCCGGCCTTATAAATTATGAGGAACAAGAATACCAACTCAAAATACCAAAATGTGCCCTAGAAGGCACCGAACTCAACCCTCAAGCAAGTCGCCTAGGGCTGGAAATGTAGATCAACTGTATAAAATCACTTTGAAGTACCAATGTGACCTCCATGTGAGATCACCCTTACACACAAGAGGGTTTTCGTCCCCTAGTGTGATCCTATTGAAGGGTTTCGTCCTCAATAGGTGACCAATGAAGGGTTTTCGTCCTTCAATGGCAAGAAGAAAAACTACACTAGCTCCACTCCAAGTAGATGTCAAAATAGATGATAGATGATGATCCTCCTCTCCATTCGAACTTCCTTAAGTACCCCTCCTTTGGCGCCAATGATGAATTAAAAGCTCCAACTTTATGGCTAACCTCTGTAGTGCCCACCTATTTTTCATTCCCATTTTGGACTGTGTTGGTGTAATGTCCCCTTTTTCCAAGCCATAATTAATTATGGCAAATCGATTTCCTTTAATCCACTCCCCTTGGATTAAAGGGAATTAATTGGGGATAAATTCAACTATGCTTGGTGTTTATTAATTAATATTTAATTATTTGAGCAAGTCGATTTAATAGAGTAGAAAATCAATTTATTTATGGACCAATTAATTATTATATGGGGTGAATCGATTTAATTGGGCAAAAGTTGATTCCCTTATGAGCATTAATTAATATTTAAATTCCTCTCTTGCATTTAATATGAATATATTTTGGAGGGAATTAACATTGGAAATTGGAGTTTGACTTTTCATGCCATGAAGACTATTTTAAATTCAAATCTCTCCCATCTAGAGAAATGCGCCAAAATTATTGGAGATCCACATTGCAAAATCTATAAAAGGAGAAGAGATGTTCCCTTTGAAGGCATGTTGACGGTTTATCAAACTTATCTTCATGCTTGAAGAGGGATGTATGCCCACTTGTGATCCAAAAATAAAAGGTGTTCTTCAACACCACCATTGTGTGAAGTGTGTGTGACCTTTCAAGCTTTGAATTGATAAGTTCTTGCATAATATTATTGATTTATATAAGGCGCCTTGTTTGGGAGTGTTTATTCATGCTTTGTGGAGAGTTAGTGAAGGACTTGTGGTGATTATATGTTGTTGGTTTATTCTAGTGCAAATCGACTTGCTTTGGGAGTGAGTTTGACATATTTTGGAGGTGTTTTAAGTGCTTGAAGGTCTGTTATTTCCAGATTTTTATCATGCCCAAATCGACTTGTTGAAGGACATTTTGGTATAAATTCATGGTGATTTGATAAGGGTTTAAATCTGATTTATTTCTGCATGTTATTCCAAGTGTATTGTGTTTATTTTGATGATATTTTGGGCCATATTCACTGCTGGAATTAATTAATGTCAAATCGACTTGCCTGAGGATTTAAAATATTATTTTGAGAGTAATTTTTGGCAAGTTTACAAGTTGTTGTGTTCAGATATTTATTGCAGATCTGTGGGTCACTTTTCAAGGGTTTTGGAAGCATCTACAAGGCTGGAAATTATTTATTTAATTTTCCTAACCCTAGGCGACTTGTATTCAGATTTTCAGGGCAGATTTGAAGGGGTTTTGGTTGTCAAAAAAATCAGTTTGATAGTTGGTTGGAAAGATAAAATTATTAGCTTTCATTTGCACTTTGTTTCATGAGAAAATATTGAGTTTGGAAGAAGTTATTAATTTTCAAAGTTCAGTTGGTTTTCTGTGCATTTATTTATCTTTCAACTGCTGCAAATTAAATCTGGTTTAAGTGAAGTTTGAATTCCAACTAGCTAGCCCATCTAACCCACCACCTTGGCTCACTCCAACCCCATTTGGGTTGTATTGAAGCCAACATTGGGTTATTTGAGGTGAACCTAGGAGGGTTTGCTCTTCTAAGTTCATCTGAAAGTAATTTATTTGCAAATTTAATTAAATATCCCACAAGGGGATATTATAGTTGTCTCATTGTATCATTAAATTATGTTGTGAGAGACATTGATTATTGTGTTACTATCATTTTGGTGTTGATATTGTTATATGATATGGATATATATTAGCATTAGGATGCTAGCTCTTTTCTGACAAGTTATTGATGGGGCGTGCAATGCCAATAATTATTGATCATTTTATGAATATCAATATATGTCATGGTTGGTTTGGATTATGATTTCGTGTGTGTCTTATTTGATTCATCTTGGATGCATGATCGTAATCTCTTCTTGCTACATTGGATGATTAATCATGGTATGATTACTTGTTTTAGCTAGTTGTTAATCTTGTATGGATTATCCGCATGATACATATATGTGATCATATCATTCAATTATTTCCTCATCAAGGGCTCCACTCTTGATTTTATAGGCCTATGTTTCTACCGATGGGTTTTAGTTAATGGTATTCGACAAGTATAATGTTTGACTCGAGTGTGCAAGTGACGAGGTTTTAGCCATGTGAGAAACATGGAACTAAGGCAGACTCACCTCTAACTAGCACATTAGGCCTTGATAGGCCAAATTTCCCTCCCCTTGGCTATTTTTGGTAATTGGATCACCTTGCTTAAACATTGGCTTATATGTGGAATTATACTCCTTTGTGCATGTTTCATCTTATTGGTTTACCCCATATGGTTGTCACCTACAACAACTTTCAGGATCCAATGATGACTATATGCTACATCTGACATGGACACACTTCACTTCTTTTGAGACAAGCAATTTATTGCACATCTCACTCACCTCAAAAGAGGGGCATTTAATGGGATTATCACATGAATATCTATGTAATTCATGCACACAAAAAGGAATACATAATTCATAACAGAAAGGAATAGGAACCAATATAGATCAAGATAAGAATTCACATAGGGACAAAACTGTCCAATAGGGGATGGAACCGTCAAATGTTACTATCTAGGATGGACAGTTTCGTTTTGATGGTTTCTTCCTAGGCAACTTCTCAGCAGCGAATTCAGAATTTTCTAGAACATAAAAATTTTACAGGTTTCTAATACATGTTTGAGGACAAAGGCATGGTCTAGAGCAAAGTTTTACTACATATCGGTACAAAATGTGGGGGTGTGAGTACTTCATTCCCTTTCATCTTAACACATCTTGAGCATTGTTAAAATGCATGGTATGGGAGTATAGGCCTCCTATAATCAACTTTGCACATTTGATACATTGAGACATCGCACAATCGGTGCGTAAGTATACTTCATTCCCTTTCAACTTGGCGTTATTTTGCACATTTGGGACCTAGATTCGTCTATAGCGGTGTGGTTCCGCGGTGGAAAATTTAAGGGTGACTAGAGAACGCCTTGTGACACTCTTCTTCTCTTTTTTTTTTGGGGAAGTTTTTGGGATGGCTAGACATCTTATGACACCCTTCCTCTTTTTAGAAGGTTTTGGGGCAACTAGAAAGCCTTATGACACCCTTCTTTGGTGTTGGGTCAAATGACACCCAATTCCCTTTTGGCTTTGGCTTCTCCTTCAACAAATTGTGGACTGATCGCCCCCAATCCTTCAACGGCTCGGTTTCGATTCATTTCTCCAAGCACTTTATCAAGGAGTTTCTCCTTCGGGAAGGCAAACAGTGTACTTCTTCCATGTTTTGTTCACTTTTCAAATTTGCAAGTTTTAAGTTTCAAATACATTTTCAAATTTGAGTTAAAGTTCAATTCTTTTTATGGACATTGACTACACTATATTGCAAGTTTCACTATGGAGATCGTGTCAACACTCAAGTGAATCAAGCACCTCGAGCAAAAACAAAGTGTCTACACACCTTTGAGGTATCTTTTTCTTCAAGCACGTAAATTTCATTTCCTAGTTAAAGGGGGCAAATGTAGACACCTAAATTTGATAATTTATCACTCGTAACGTCAATATCGATTTAACCCTTAAATCATGATTAGAGCACACATTTCGAGCTCAATTTGCCTATTTATAGCCCTCTTTGCATGACTTTCTATCCTCATTACATTGCTCATTCGCTCACATTATTGCAAGCATAAAAAAAAAAGTAGTCTATCACTCCCAAGTGTTGTGTCCAAAACTTTCCAGCACCTCACTCCTTGCCTATACGAAATTAAACCTATGAAAACCTATATAACCAAGTCAAATGAACTCATTTACTCACCTGACACTTTCAAGAGCACTACTTGTAAATATCATTCCAAAAGTACTCTTAAATCTCCCTATAGCAGCAGCACACATTAGGAGTAGGCCCCACACGGTCTAAAGCACTCCCAACCAGGTTTAAGAGTCTAGCTTCCCATGTTGCAAACCCTCCAAACCAAATCCGGCATAAGCACGTCAAGTTAATACAAACCATTATTAAGTGATCAAGTTGTTAAAGCTAGCTTCATCCATATAGACAACACATCTCTATGTGGAGGATTACGTGCGGTTTGAGACCTCTTCGAGTAGTGCCAACGAGAGCGGTGTACCCTTTTTGCAGGGGTTTTTGCCCATAGTTAAGTTATTTTAGGTCATACAAAGGGTTTCACACATTTGAAAAACTTAGGGTTTCATAAGAAGGCACAATCTAGCAACTCGTACAACAAAAGTTATACACAACCGCCACACGTTTCTATACATCCCTAACAATTTTGTCCTTGCTCATCCTGCACATCCGGAAACAAAAATGAAGCATATGTAGATCATTTGTAGTTTTTTCAACCTTCTGCCATAGCTAGATCAACTTCTAGAGCAACAAAATATCTAAGTGCATCTCCCCTCTTATGTATTGTTTCATTTAGCGCTTGTTTCAATTAATCTATCTTACACATTACTATATAGGTATATTTTGATCTGAAAGTTAATATGAATATCTCTTGTTTCTAACCCTAATCCAAGTATAAATGAGAACACGTACCTTGTTTACTTTTGGGTTAAAGCAGCTAAACATTCAGTTGTCTTCTCATTCATCGGCTGGTTTGGTTGAGTCAAAAGTTTTTATGATTGTTGTTATTATATGGTTTTTTGTACTTATTACACATGGTTGCGGGCACGTCGCATTTTTGTTGTTAGGATATTTGGATACCTCGGGCCTGGATACTTTGCCTCAGGTTTAATGCCTGATATGGCGTTAATATAGCTTTTGTTTGGAGTATGATATGATTCCACCCATCTTTTTGATCGGACATGTAAATATGTTTAATTTTTAAATGAATATAATAGAATGCTTTCAATTAAGAAATATATATAACACGAGGAAATGAAAGAACCAAAGGAAATTCGACAGACCAAAACTGGGTACAGGCACCTGCGAGCTTGACATATATGTTATCAACTCTGACGGCCATCGGATGCCCGTTGGCCACTAAGGCAACCATAATTATCGGCAGAAGGAAAGGATATGCAATCTGGAATGCTCTTTCTTTTTTAAATTCTGAAATCAAGGGACAGAGGAATTATGAGAAATTTGGCTACCCAAGGCAATAGACACATTGTTATTGAGTACATCCAACTATGAGATTCAGAAGCGTTGTTTTTCTTTGGGGCAACCCCCTTCATACTCTTCACAAGTCTTGAGGATTTCAAACAACCGCATTGCCAAAGTTTGAGGTGGAATGCCCAAGTTTAGAAATTGGGAATTATAATGGCTCTCTCTCATCAGGAGTATTTTTGAATTTATTTCATCCGAATCTCTGGTCAGAGATTAATTGGAATAATCACCCGTTGGGCATGAAGGGGAGCTAGTAGTTCCATCCGGCTAGGTCCAAATTTTAAGGCATTTAAGGAAAATTAAACTTCCGTGAAATGATAATCTAGATTGACAATGAGGGTCCTAAAACCCCAGCAAAGTAGGCAGCCATGACGGGAAATTTTAAACTTTGAGAATAGAGAGCTCCATGAAAATCCCACCTGGGTTCTGGAAGGAGATAAAACCCGTGACGTAGATGAAGAGCTCTGCATTCTAACTTCGTTCCTCTGTTTGTTGGGACATCTGTTAAACCAAAAACATCATGTGGTGTAGTAGGGAGGCGGAGAATGGTGGGTGAAAATGAGGATGAGAATGGTGTGAGCCTCATGCTCGTCTTCTTCACAGGGTGTGGAAGAGAAAGCATTTCGATGTTTTTGCTCTTCAAATCTGGCTACTAACCGTCGGTGCGTGGTGACAAAGGGGGACGGACAACACCAATCAAATTGCAACACAAATATCTAAAAATATTTAAGAGAGTCTTATATACATGTTAATGAAATGAAATGAAAGATTTTAATGACGTCCACGAGACTGAAGAGTCTATTTTTGTTCGGATTTCGACTCCTTTCAATATCTGCTCTTCGGCTGTGAATCTTGAGGATGAAACCCGCGGTCGCTTGAAGCTTTGTTCCTTCGAAGAGTTCCTCTAGTCTGTCCACCCTCAAGTTGTTTTCATACTGAATACGAATATCATCATATGCTGAACACTCCATGACGAAATGCCATTCTGTCTCGACGACCCCTTTGCTGCAGAAAAGACAAATTCTCCTTTCCCAATCTTCCTTTGGAATAGTCCATCTACCAGTTTCGCATCGAAGATGATGCGATCCAGTTCTTAACTGTGCCACTAGAATCCTTGCTTTACCCTTGATAGCTGCCCCTAGATAAGCTTTTTCATCATGTTCCCCAGTGGGATTGAATTCTCTGATATAATGCGCTTTCTTTCGACCAATCTGACCCGTCCACATGGCAGTCCTGAACTTTTCTATCACATAATTTTTATTTCTCTTTATTAGGACACTCTTGCAAGTTGATGCCCCATTTGTTCATCCATTTAGTATTCTGATTCATCCAAGTTTTCTTTTTGCGTTCCAAAGTGTCGTCTACAACTATTTTGGGCCAGCGAAGATTGTCCATGCTTTCAACTTTTTTCAGATAGCTTATCATCCGAGATATTGCCGAAGCTTCCAACGAGAAAGTACCCGCTTCAGCCAACAAGATCTCATAAGGAACAGTTGATTTGACTTTAAGGGTGCTTGTGATTAGATGTTTCTGGATTCTTTCTATCTGTCTCCACCCGTGATTTGACATGCTACTTCCCCAAACTTCGCAGCCATAGAGAACAACCGGAGTGACCAACAATCCAAAAAGGGTTTTCTTAGTTTTCCAGTCCCAAAGTTCAGCTTTCCTGCACCTGTTTTGAAGTAGGTAAGATGCTTTCCAACCTCCCTGTATCCTTTTTGCTTTACAAGTCTCCCAACTAAGTTTGTGGTGAAAGTCAATCCCAAGATATTTGTATTCAGTGACTATTTCCAAAGGGCTCCCTTCAAAAAGAAAGATACTTTGTCTCTCTTTCCTTTTCAAGGAGAAAATCATGATTTTTGTTTTGCTAGTGTTCACTTGCATCCCGACTTCTTGGCAGAAGAGCTCTAGCGCTTTTAGTTGTTCCCTCAAACCTTGGGCTGTTTTTGAAATTAGGATAAGGTCGTCAGCATATAGAAGTAACTTCACCACGTAACTTGCTAACTGTATACCTCCTCCCTCAGTTTTGTTTAACCATTCTTCAAGCTTGTCAATGTATAGCCCAAATAAGGTGGGAGAAAGAGGGCAACCTTGCTTGACACCGATGTCACTGCCGAAACACTCGGACATACCTTCTCTGGTTCTGATTTTAGCTCTGACCTGCTCATACAATTTATGAACTGCTGCTCTAAACTCATCTGGAATCCCAAGCTCCTCCATCCTGTCCCAAAGTTTCTTTCTGGGCACTGTGTCGAAAGCTTTCCTGAAATCAACAAAACAACAAAAAGCTTCTTCTCCTTGGGTGTCCCAAACCTTCTCAATCAAATGCCTAAGAGTGATACAATGGTCAATTGTTGAGTGTTTAGGTCGAAATCCCGCTTGCCCTTTTGCTCTTTTACCCTCTCTTTCGGCCCAACTGCTGATTCTCCGTTCTATCATGCCTCCAAAGAGTTTACCAAGAAGAGGGTTGATCATAATGGTGTGATAATTGGACGGGTTATTAATGTCACCACTTTTAAATAGAGGAATAACAACGCTAGTCGTCCACTCTGTCGGAAAGCCATTCGGTTGACATCATTGAATATTTTTCTGATGTGTGGCGTGAGGACCTCAACCCCCATTTTAAAAATTCAGCCTGTAGACCATCGATGTCTTGAGCTTTACCACTTGCTAGATTCTTTATGCCCTGCCTGATGTCTTCTGTCGAAAAAAGCTCAATCGAAGTCTCGATTATGGGAGGAATATCTTTTTGTTGAGGACGTTCATAAAGGGTCCTTGCATATTCTAACCAATGAGCACCTGTGATATTATTTTCTATGTATTTTTTCTTTTGTTGTAGCTCCTTCCAAAAACCTTTGGGGTTGTGTTTTCCAAGAGAAATTAATTTTGTCCTTCTCTTGCACACATAGCTTTCTTTTTTGTGTTGTACCAATCTCTCATAAGTCTTTTTATTTTCTTTGTTCATCCCACTTTCTTTCAAAGCTCTCTTGGCAGCTTTACACTCTTCATCATACCATGGGTTTGTCGGAAAAGTATTTGCCGCTCTCTTTCTAGGTTTAGATCTCTCACAAACACTTAGAGCCTTTTGGATTAAGGATATCAACAGATTACTACGTATATAACCACTCATTCCCTTGGACGTCGTGTTCTCTATATCCTTCCTCATTATCTGAAATTGTTGCTTAAGGGCTGCAACAAATATTTCTGATTTTCTTTATTGAGAATGATTTTTCCTTGTTTTTGAGATGCCTTTTGCATGTGATGAGCCTGATTCCTTTGTTGCTGATTGAAGACGGTCCCAAGCTTTACCAAGAGAGGACTATGATCTGATTTTAATTCGATAGGACAATCTCCAATTTCAAACTCAAGTAGCGTGGAGATAAAACTTTGAGAACAAATTACATAGTCTACTACACTTTGACCATTGTATGTTTTACAAGTGATATTGCCTGATCTGGGCCAAGCCCTCATGCCATTGCAAATGACCATGTTGTATAAGCTACATAGGCCTAGAAGCTCAACTCCAAAATGTGACACCCCTCCACTACCGTCTTGAGATAATCTTTCCCAAAGCTTGTTCTCTTCTTCTTTAAGCCACAACGGATTGTCTTCACCTCCTTCTAAGCTGGTCAACTGAAGGGATTGGTTATTTGCAGTCCTTGCATTGAAATCACCCAATAGAATTATTTCTCCAGATGCACTGAAAACAGAAATGTCTTTTTTTATTGAAGCGTATGGATCTTCGCTATCCAGATTTCTTCTCTTATATGTCTTTGAACCTTTCGGTGCAAAGTAACAGGCAACTAATCTGATTGTTGTCTTGTCATCTGTTATTTTCAGCCATATGTATTGCTTATTTGGATCTTCTTTTTCAACTTTGACATTTTCGAGCCATATTTCCTTGATTAACACTGTGATTCCGCCGTGGCCTTTCCCTGTTTCATTCCCTTCGTTCCAAACTGAAATTTTCTTGTAGCCTTCAAATTCTAGGAACCTTGCAACCTTCGTGCTCATGTGTTTCTGTAAGAATAATAATATCTTTCCCTTCTGCTATGGGCCCCAAACCCGGTCCTCTTCTCCATGGATATCCTCTGCAATTCCAGCTTACTATGTGCATGAATTCCCGTGGGGCCCCTAATTCCTATTTCTGTTTGATAAATGATCGCTGATTTGGGCTTTCCCATTTCTCATTTGTGCCCATTTTCCTGCTTCCCTTGCTTTTCTCACTTTCTCCCATTCTTTCCTTCGGTCTTCTTGTTGAGCGAATGTCAAATCCTCATCTAGATATATGTGTGTGCCTCTAAGAAGTCCCCTATTTTTTAGGATAGCATGTTTGTCTTCTATTTTTCTCATGACCACTCGCACGTGTCGGTCCTTTCCTCCCTCTGTTCTCCTGCCAATCCTGTTTGCTTGTTGTATGTAACCTGTCCACTTCAATTCGTCTTTAAGAAAGTCTCTTGCCAATATGTCAGTTCTCTCATTTTCACCAAAATCTTTTAGACCCTTGATAATAAAATTTACTGCTCTGTCTTGTTGATCTTTCTCTTCTTTTATCTGTGTTTTGATGTGTTTCTCTATGACTTGCCTTTGTTCATTTGATGATCCACTTACTAATTGAGACCAAGTTTTGGCTTCTTCTATCCGATCCTTTAGTTGATTTTCTTTTATTTCCATGTCTTTAATTGCTGATTGGATCTCATCTATCTGAATTGTTTCCTTCCTTTTACCGTTTGGGTTTTTTCTCCCCCTGTTTTCATATGTCCTAGATCTTGTTTTAGCATGGTTAACTCTTGTTGCCCTCTTTCCATGAGGTTTTGGAGATTTAGAACCTGTTCTTTGAGAATTTTATTTTCTCTTTCTAACTTGTATCTGACTTCTGTGAGTTCTTTCCTCTCACTGTTTTCTTGCAATTTCTGGTTTTCTAAAATTCCAAGCCTTTCTTTCATGTTCATGAGTTCCTTCACATATAGTTCTGAAGACCACAAAAGAGGGGTTGAAGTAGGACTGTATAGGTATTTAGAGTCCTGGACTGTGTCTTCCCTTTCCTCCTTGTATGTTGCAGTTCTGTCGGTTTTGTTCAGCTTTGGATCCTTTTTATTATCCTTCTGACTTGATTGTTTTTCTTCCATTTTATGTTCTCTAAAAAAATTCTCTTTGTTGTTTGTTGCCTTCGGTAGAATCAGAGTGAGGTTTTTCTTCTGGGTTCTTCTTAGTTTTTTGGCCCTACGCCGTAGAATCCCTTTGTATTGTTTTGCATTCACATATACCAACTTTTTAGCTGTACCCGCTGTATGATTTTGGAAGACTTCTACCTTTCCCCAAATTTTGTTTTCTATTGCTTTATATGTGTTTCTGGGATAATAGATCTCTGTAGTGCCATATTTGGATTGTCTTTGAAACCCTCATGTTTAATCATGGTTTGCATGCCTTGTTGAAACCAGATTTGACAGAAATAATAAAGAATGCTGCAGAGAATGAAAAGGTTTGGTGGGTCTACCTGAGAAACTGACTTATCTAATTCGACTTTACCAAGATTGGCCTTTGAATCACGAATATTCATAGCCATGGCATATCAATTATATGCACGAGACACGAGAGTCCATGGCATATCAATTATATTCATTGTTTTTCCTCCTAGGGTTAATGATATTCTTTATAACGTTATTTGTCCTCCTTAATTTGAGTTAGTAACTTCCTAAACATTTCTCTCTCTCAAAACGTTTAACCATGGAGTCCATTGTTAATGTTTCCACGTGTTTGGTATGTATGTTTATGTACTGATGACATTCGAGAATGAAATACTCCTCCATGTCGACCATCCCAGTGTTATAAAAAACACAAAAAAAAAAAAATTTCTCAGGGCTCCTTATGAATCATTTATCTTTGTGTCTCACATTTAAACCTATGGGAGCTAGTCCTCAATTGAACAATGAGGATTTTTTCTCTCCATTTAATTTCAACCCCTATATGAACTCTTTTACTATGCTCATACTTTGGGTTGAACAACGATAAATAGTGTTATCTTTTCTTGCTTGTTTCTTTCCTCCACATTGTTATCCTAAACATTTCCTTCACATGATTTTTATGTCTTTGTTTTGAATTTTGACGTTTAGTTAAACCGATATTCCATTTAGTCATCCACTTATGGTTTTACGCCATCCAGTGTTCTTCATTTTGTTAAACTCTCCATCTTTTATAACCACTAGGACATCTTTCCTTCTTCATGTTTTTTTGTTTTTTTGAAGTAACATAATAGCCTAGCATACTCATTTCCTCTAAAGGAAAAGTACATAGCTCAGCAAGGATGATATCACAGAACCAATCCTGAATTCTTAAATTGTTTATGATTGGAAATTCTTGGATCTTTTTATTTGCCTCCATTTCAAACTCGTCATTCCATTAGCCCACACCTCATAGCCATATAATACCATTGGAGTGACAAGTAACCCAAAAAGGACCTTTGTGGTATTTAAGTCCCATAACTAAAAATTCCTACATCTATTTTAGAGTGCGTAAGGAGCTTTCCAACCACCTTGTATTCTTTTCATCCTACACATATCCCAATTGAGCTTATTGTGAAATTCAAGGACATGATACTTGTCTTCTAACACCATTTAAAGAGGCCCTCATGCAAACTAAAAATCGAGGTGTTGAACCTCGTATTTTGTTGAAAAATCATGATTTTGATTTGTTGATGTTTCTCTACATCCCTACTTCCTTACAAAATCTCAAGACCATGAAGATGGTCTCTAAAATCACCATTAGAATCAAGTCGTCAACATACACTAGAAGCTTCACCACATAGTTGGAAAATCGACCCCCTCTTCCCCAAATATGTTTATCCAATCTTCTAGCTTATCATTGTATAGCTTATCAATGTATAGCCCACTGTAGAATAAATTAAAAAAATTTAGAGTGATGATGAATATATAAGGTTTAGGATTAGGGTTTCCTTTCAAGAGTGAATGGAAGATAGTTTTTGTAATTTGGAAATGGAAATTTGGTAGTAGAAATTAAGGTTTGTTGATAAAATAAGGAGAACCCAAAAAACATTGTTATGAATACATTATTATTGTCAATAATACACTTGACATTCTTTGGTATATCTATATTATGCACTTGATGTTTTAGGTAAAATTGTAGTGGAGAAATTTTTATTTGGTGATCAAATTCATCATCTCAAGGGCTTCAAAACCCTCTATTTTTCAGAAATTCACTCTAGTCACTAGGGAAATGCACTTCTTCTCCTTGCCCCAATTGGGAATCTATATCTAAAATCATAAGAAAAACAATAAGTATTTTGGGCCTGTGTAATACTAAAGAAAGACTTAACTACCTTGATATTTGTCAGGCCCTTCCATGGTGTACAATATAAAAAACGCTTGACATTCTCAAAGAAATTGTAGCTTGAAAAATGTAATGATGACTGGATTCATCATCTTAGGTGTTCTAAACCCTCACTCAATTTTTTTTGAAAATTCACTCTTGTCACTAGGAAATTGCACTTTTTCTCCTTAATCCAATTGGGTAACTAGATCTAAAACTATAATGAAAAATATATGTTTTTGGGCTTACATGATACTAAATAGAGATTGAGCTACCTTGATATTTTTCAAACCACTCAATAATTTACAATATCAAAAATAACACTCCAATAATTGCGATAATCCATCAATCACACGGACCAATATAAAACATTGATCTCTACTAGGAACTTTTGCGCATCAATGAATGTTAAAATTCTCTAGAATGTTTGTAAATGCATGATAAATTCATGTGAACAATAATGAATTTATTTAATTTCTTTTCAATTGTTATATAATAGAGCGCTCATGAATAGATTCTAGATACCTAATGAGTTATGGTATATGTGTATTTATAGACAAATGAAATTCAAAATAAGGACTTCTTTGCATGAGATAACAATTAAATAAAAATTAAAAACAAAAACAATGATACCTCAACCAAGGGTGCATCCTAACCAAACAAAACCCAAACATTTACCAAGAACATGCACTTCACACTCCTACATATCGGGGACGTGAGATGCATGATTAAAGAAAATTTTCCAAAAATTATGCAATCGGAAGGAGAAAGAAAGGGAAGAGAGGAGAGAGGAGACAAAGAGAAGAAAGGGGAGAGACTTAGAGAATTCCCAATACAACATGCCAATAAATCTTAATTTTGACCAAAAGCGACAAGTACACAAACAATCTAGAAATATACAACTTAATGACTAATAAATTATGGCATTTATAAGTGCTTACATTTTAACTCACTTTGACATCCATGCACACATACGAATAAAAGTAAAGAAGACATGGTACAAATATAAATTATATA
The DNA here is from genome assembly GCA_018340775.1 of Taxus wallichiana var. yunnanensis. Classification (NCBI taxonomy): domain Eukaryota; kingdom Viridiplantae; phylum Streptophyta; class Pinopsida; order Cupressales; family Taxaceae; genus Taxus; species Taxus wallichiana. Next base: position 82,390,616 of record CM031234.1, read on the forward strand.
CTCTTGAAGGAAATTCCAATGAACCTATAAGAATATTTCCACATTGATTAAGTGTCATGTTAATAATATGCTCAAATATAGAAAAGAAATAATTGAAGACAATGCATTGGATTTGAATGGGAGGTGGGTGTGATGACCTAAGTGAATCTAAGTGAAGTTCGGTGTCTCCAAATTTGTGTCAAGAATCTTGCACACATTTTTAAGTATCATTTATAGTGAAAAAAATAAAAAATAAACCGAACTCTCAATACAAAAACAAAGTGGATGTAGCATTAATGTGAACTAGAGTTATAAACCCTAATCGAATATGGGTCTTCACATCTGAGCAAAAGTCTAAAAAAAATAGAATTTTGAGTTAGGCACCATGTTGATCATGGGTCTCCAAATTCATTTTATTGAATGTAATGGTGCACATGCCTCAATAGCATGTATCCCATATCACCACTACATGAGGAGCAAATCATGTTTACATTCACATTGGATTTCCATCAAGAATCAATGATTTTGGTTGTTTTGTGGAGAGTAAATCTCATATTTTTGTGTTGACCTCTGCTGACACAAATTTGATCTGAAAAAAAATTGGCCACATATGCGTCAAATTTATACGATGACATGTTATGCAAAAACCTAAATTCTAACTTGTGTACCTATCACGAATATTTCTTTATGCAATCAACACTAATATTATATTAAACATTAATAAGGGATTATATACCCGCTTCTATAATAACAAGAGTTGTAATGCAATTTAGCCCCTTTTAAAATTAAATTTTTAAATTGTTTTAAATTAATGAGCATTGAATTGTTTTAAAATAATTAACGTCAAATTGTTTTAAAATAATAAGCATTAAATTATTTTAAAGTGGTCGACATTATGTTGATTTAAAATTATTTAATATTAACAAAGAATAAGGACCTTTCAAAATTGATTATTTTATAGGAATTTGAAGTTGAGGTTTAGGATTGTAATACATTTTTTTAGTTAAAATAAAAAGACAATATGTGGTGATGTAATATACGGACAAAGTGGTGTCGTTGTTCACTTATTCAAATACAAGTAATGCTAAGTAAAAATAATATTACATTTTAAAAATCTAATTAATTTGATATTTTAACTCAATTGAATATAAATGGTCAATTAAATGCATTGATCATAACTATTGTGATAATGTAAACAACCATCATATATGGTAAGCATTCAAACCCTAACCAATGGAAATCAAATTAGATTATTCCACATGCAAATGGGACCTCCTAATCCAATCAATAAATGTTTAAATTTATATGGGTGAAATTGACATTTGTTTAATGATATCACTTTATAGTCATGGCCTTATAACATTATTTTAACAAGAATAGGGATAGTAGAATTTATTCATGTGTGAATTGGAATGGGGAGATTAATTCAATGTTTTATCTATGGGATTACAATATATTATTATTATTAGGTAAAGGTAAGGGTTTTGAAAGGGTCCCATAACCTTATACAAAGTCAAATGATATAGCCATAAATATCCAAAACTAGAACAAACTAACAACGAGGCCTAGACCCACTTATAGGCAGCAACAACACCAATCAATGATGCTTACAAAAAGAGTTTACAAAAGTCAAAAAACAACAAATATACTCAATACAAGATTACCATGGGTGAATTTTTGGATCCAAAATCCTCATTTAGTCTGAATCTCCTTGTAACTCGACACATGGTTGAACCCTACACGAATCCTTCTTAGCTTTTCTTTTGTGTGACACAACATTCTAATCATCTACCTATAGATCCTTAGGTTAAGGTTATGTCTCTAATCTGTCCATCCTCTGACTTTTATATTATTTAAACTTGATTCCTTCCCAAGAGGCAATAACCCTCAATTTCACTCATTATTCCTAGTAGGAAAACATATAAATTCCTAAGAACCTTCATCCTTGATGTCTTCTACTCTTACATCTTTCATCCCTCTTCCAAAACTACATCCTTCTCATCGCTCTCCAAAGACAAAACAAAAATCATATTGTATCTCAAGAACATCTACCTTAGGAGGATTGTTCATTTCTTCTCCCCCTTGTTGGTATGGAGTTTTTTTGCTCTTTGTTTATCTCTTCTTGACCATTATCTCTAATATCTACATCCTCAAGGCTAATTCCTAAAAATGATCATCCTCTAACACCACCGCCGAGGGACCTTCACAAGGATCAATTTTAATCATACCCATAAGAGACACTTATTCTTGAAACTCGTGTGTCTCCTTATTAGTATCTTACTCCTCTTCTAGTCAAAGAAGGGTCTTTGATTGTATATTTTATTCCTTCTCTCTTAATACGAGATGAAACTTCTTTGTGGTCTATAATTGCTTCATGTTCTTCCTTATAGGCTTGATTTGAGGTTTCATTCGTTTTCCAAACATAGATCTCTTTTCTATTGGCATCATGACCCCCTTTCTTAACATATGCACCAATCGATGGGTTCCCTTCATATTCGATCTATACATTCCAAATCCCAAAGCTTGGAAGATATTTTTATTATAGTTGGGAGATCCTTATTGAGAGGGACATTCACACATAACCTAGCATAGATCAATCTCCTTCTATTCTTCATTATCATATTGAAAGTTATAATATGTCCAAAATCTTTAGCTATGCCGATCAAGAATTCAACTCCTCAAAATTCCGGGGAGCAGAAGTCTAACCCAAACCACCATTTCATCAAAAGTTCTAATTCTCGATTAAGTCCATATTTCCAATTTTCAAAGCCAAACCAGATGTCCCCATGAACCACGGTCTCCCAAGAAAAGTTCTAGCTAAATCATATTTTTCTGAAAAATAAATTAAGAGAATGGAATGCGACATAGTAGATATCATTATTTGGCCCTTAAAATTCTATTTTTGGTTACCCACTTTCTAAAAATGTCAATATTTAGATGAGATCCCCGAGAATTTGCCAATTAAGGAATTATAACCTTTGTATTGAGATCAATCCAAAATATTATGAAGGACATGTAAATAGATAATCTCATCCTCTCCAACTCCCTTGTCATTTCAAGAAAAGAACTAGATTTCCGCTCTCAAGACCTAGAAACATAAATTTGATCTGTTGAGTCCACCCAAAGAAGGATCCTCATTGGAATCAATGGTGTATAGATCTCCCTATCTCATCAAAACTATCCAAAACCAAATCAAAGAGGTACACATGCAAGAAATTCCACCAAATCTTTTGAAGATTGGTCTCCAAGAATGCAATAGTATTCTTCGTGAATAACTAAAAGACGCATGAGTATGTAACCACAAAGGGCAAAGTAGTTGGCTAGAGCAGTTGTGAAGAGGAGCATTCGGGTAGGACCTATTCATATGAAAAATGTTGTATTAATATATGGTTATGAACACCCATTATATTAATTTATAGTAATATTGTCCATATTTATTAGTATTGTTAATTTTATTTTTGAGGCAAAACTTTTGGCAATGATTTAGGGTACCTAAAATATTATCCATAAATTTATCTTACATTTGTATTTGAGGCATATACTAGAAGGGAACGTAGCACATTGTAATAATGAAGACTAAATGAATATATAGAAACATGATTTGAGAAAATAAAAACATCAAAATTGAAATCTTTAAATGCAACAATACAAGTGGACCAAAATAGTAATCAATTAATTTATTTGATTAAAGAGATATTCAGATAATAATGCCTTAAGGAATATTCCATTCATGGACCAATAAAGAGAAGATAAATACATTTTTAAATATATTTTGAGGTAAAAATATGCAACTCTATAGTTTATAATATAAGTCACTTAACTTTGAAAAAGATACTTAATATTGGTTGGCTGAAAACATATTATTTGAGACATTGAAGCATGAAAGAAATTCATAACAACCCACTTAAGAGATTTTTCTTCCATAATGCCCTCAAACAGAGAACTCTTCAAAATTTATCCTAGTGGATGTGGATTTTTGTATGCAAAGGTTGTTGGGTAGCAATCATATTAGTTTTGAGGCCCATGAAATATTGAAGATTGTTATCATTCTCCTTTACAAGAGCCCTCACCAATTAAAACAAACCCTCATCTTTGTTGACGCTCCCATTCATTCATGTAAGAACGTCGAAATGCAAGTGTAGGGGAGGAACACATTTTGTAAAGGTCTTCATGAAAATCATTTTATAAGATCATGAGATAATTGACAAGGCTATGATGGAGTTGGAGAAGAATTAATGATGATAATTACAAACTATGTAATCTGTGAATACTTTGTAATCATCTTTTACATTGTAAATCTGCTTATTTAAATTGACCTAAGTGTCTTCTTTAGAAATAAAGTGGAAATATTTCAACAAAACCACAAACTCTCTCACCTCACCATATACATCAAGGGAAGACTAAAATTCATTTTGACTACATTATTGTAATGAAATTACTTAGATATATCTAAATATCAACATTAATAGAACACCAAAGAACACCAAAATATAGAGAAATGATCATAATATGAAAGTAGAATGACTTAGCCACTTCGAGGGGGAAACCTCCAAACCATACAATAAGACTCAAGTGCTCAATATGATGATAATATCCTACTCTCTAGCTCATATATATACCCTACTATACTATCCAAATCCCTAAGGTGACTCACTAAGCATATGTTAGGATAAATAATTATGATAAGACATGATAAAGATTATGTTAGCCACAAGTCGGCTATCCATATCCCGATATATGAACTAGGATTAAAGGTGTAGCAATTATAAAATCTAACACCAATTGAGATCTAGATTATAGTTGTAGCTCTACATGTTTCTTTGTACAACTTTATCTTCATACCATCAATCTATCATTTGATATAGGTAGGATATTGATTTATCTATGCATTTATTGCACCAATTTATTCATTCCCTTTTCCTTTGGCGGGTGGCATAAAAATATTTATTAATGGCCATCTCTTTGGCCCATACATCATTTGATGTAGTTATTTTTGGTGGATCTTTGGACAAAAATGACACTGAAGAAGGCAAGGAAGTTTGATCTGAAGGTCTTGTATGAGGCACTAGTTCTAACCCGTAAATCCCTTTCCTTGATGTTATTATTGATTTACCAGAATTTGATAAAACATGTCATTGGCTTTAATTTTTTTCCCTTGGTTATTTTATTGGTTGAATCCCACCAGAGAGACTACTTAAACAATGGGTTCACAACCACTAGCAGATCCCATGGTGTCAAGATTAAGGGGTTTCAAAATCTAACCAAGGGATTTTTCCTATTTTATTTCAATAATGTTGAACACTATAAAGCCATTGTTAATCATGGTCCACGGTTTATCCGTAACACTCTAGTCATGTTCTCTCACTAGACACATGATTTCTAAGTGTCTGAAATGCAAGCTAAGCTCAATATTCCATCTGGGTTGAGTTTCCTGGTCTATCTCTCCCCCTTTAGGGATTTTTTGAGCAACTTATCAAACCCCTAAGGTGTTTCATTTTCTTAAAGAAACCCAAATATTATGTAGCACATCATTAAAAAATGTGTACTGCGTTGAAATTTATATGGCTAAAGACCTTAAGGAAACCATTGACATTCGATTGGAAACACTCAATTTTCACGGTGTGTGTTATACATTAACCTTTTAAACACATGCTTTCAATGCCAAGCCCCGAACATGTGATTAGGGAATTTACTTTAATGGCCACTTCACATCGCCCCCACAAGAAAAAATCTAGACAAAAACCAAGACCGTCGAGACAACATTTGATGAATGGACCATAGTCATGAATACAAAATTTTAGCCCATGGTTCCACTTAACCCCCACCAACCTCTCACCACCTTTTTGGTACATCGAGAGCTAGTTCATATCTGCCACCACCAAACAAGCTACCCCGCCCACCGCTCAACCTCCTTTTACGCTCTCGATGCACCTCGCTCATTGCCTCGGTTGTTGTGACATGTACTCCTACTTTGCAAATGTCACAACCCTTTTCTAGGGTGAGAAATATAGAAAATAATGGTGTATTACTTGAGCGTAAATATGTCCTCTATCACTCTTGCATTCCCTCTCCATCAAAAGATGGAGAATTTTCTCAAAAAAATAAAGGCCTTTTTCAACTTCTAGATTATGTGCCTCTCTCCCAATGGAAATTTGGCAATAAAAATAAGTTTTCTTCCATCAAACATATTGATGATGAGGTATCCATGCAACTTGATGTTTCCTAATGATTGTGTACTCTTGGAATGTATGTGGCATTGATAAACCAACCCATTGATATCTAGTAAGGAAAATTGTCTCAATTTCTGCAATATGAACATTTTGAGCATGCAAGAAATTATTTTTTTGGATTTTTCCTTTAGTTTTCCATGCACACTATTTGGCCGGTCATTATTTTCTAGATGTCTAATCATGAGCCAAGTCATGGAGGGATCATTGCATTTATTGTACTGATCTTGCTTAGAATATAATCTTGTGGGGCTCTGACCCCACACACGAGTGATATGGACTCTCTTTGATTTTGATGAGCATATCATTTGGTTGGAAAATTTGTACAATTCCAACGATGTGATTAAACGGTCTCTTTTTTAAGAATAGCTATATGTCTCCCTTTCGGATGTCGATTGGATTCTATGTGGAAATTTCAATATGGTTCAATCTAATGAAGACAAGGAAGCACAATTTCCTATGTGTTGCTGTGTCAGTGAAAGAGAAGTATGGTTCTACATGCAACACAAGCTCAGAATATTTGACCAGAATCACCATCACATGCAAGATTCCAAAGCTACTTGGTTCACCTCGTCCTAACTTTCGGCAAGGGCATGTCGGGGTGGTTATGATGTTAGATTGAGCTTTCTTTGCTAAGAAATATTTTATCTCTCTCTTTCGCCAATAACATAATGGTTTTAGTGGTTGATTAAACCCTTCTCTCAAACAATCAACCCATTTGTTTCTTCATTACTTAGAATTCTCCCTACCTCAAAAGTAAAATTTTCAATTCTATCTCAACACTTTCCACCTTCGGCATGAGAGAAATATTTGAGATATCTTAAAGATCTAGATCATTATTCCAATACCAACAATGGATATGGTTTGAATTGATTGGTGGGTTGATGTTATCGAATAACCACAACCTTTCTTAGGCTTTATGAGAAGCAAGTTGTCATCTATAGGTAGAGATATTATGAAGCTTCATACCATAAATGGAGTCCAATGAATTTTTCAGATTTAAATATGTATCCCTTTAACATTTCTATGCAAAAGAAAATAGTTCATTAGCAATACAAACTTAAGGTAGAAGAAGCATACAAAGATTGAGGGGCCCAACTCGAGTAAGGTTACATTGGTTAAAAATTAGAAGCTAAGCATCAAAAGAGTTTTTTCTTCTTCGTAATCTAGACACAATGTAGATAGAATTAATGTCATTCAAATAGCCAATTCCAAACTTACCAAATTGTTGGATATCCTAGGAGATTTTTCCACCATTATCATGATGTTTTTCCCTCTCATCCTTCCTCTCATGAAATAGAGGATGATCGTATCTGATGCCTTCAGGTGGTCACATGCAAGATTTCCCAATCTCAAAGAGTTGCATGTGATAGAAACTTCCCCCTTAATGACCTCAAAAAATTGTTATGTAAATGGATTCTGAGAACCCTAGAATTGATGGTTTCCCCTATAAACTCTATTAAATCCTTTGGGATTTTGTTGGCCTTGATATGCTTAAAGTGTTCCTTGAAGCTATTTTCTTTATATTTTTGGGTGTTCTCATTAATCAAGGTAACATCAAGTTTATTCCCAAATTTGATGAACCTAAACATACCACTAATTGAGGCCCATTACTCTTCTCAATGTATCTTATATGATCATAGCCAAAGATTTGACAAACATGATTAAGCATCTCCTTCCTCTCATTGTCCACGGTGAACAAATTGGGTTCATTCAACACAAGTACATTCTTGACAATGTTATAGTTGTTTGGGAAGGCATGGAATGGGCCAAGGTCTATGACCAAAAGGTTCTTTTGTGAAAATTGATTTTGAGAAATCTTATGACAAAAAAAAGGGTGTTTCATTATATTGTTATGCTCCAAGATCTTGGATCGGGACCTCTCTTTGTCCACTTTTTCAATATGATTTTTAAATATGCAGGAACATGTATCTCCATTAATACAACTCAATACTCCATATTTGGTCTCTTCATATCCATAATACAAGGTTTCCCTCTCACTCCATCTTTGTATGTGTTGGTTACGAAAGGTTTAGCTATTTACTAGCCAATTACTCTACCAAAATTTTGGTTAAAGGCATCAAACTCCTGTAATCCGAATGTTGGGGTTAACATAAGGTTGTATAGATAATATATCAGATCTAAGCATACATGCAATAAAAGTAGATATTCTACCAAAATAAATATACAAAACAAGAGATATAAATCAACACCAGATTTAACATGGTTCACCCAGTGTGGGCTACATCCACCAAGAAACAAGCCAATCTATTATCTAAATCTTTCAGAAGATATATAATTGAAGATCTACAATCTTCCACACCTCTCAAATGTATAGTACTTTCTTTCTCTCAAGATTCTCCTTCTTCTCCAAGAATTCTCTCTCTCACAATTATTTCACAATATTCATTCACTCTTACAATCCTCTTATTTTAAACCCTAGCTTTCATTCTTATATAGGAATATTCAAACTTAGAGAACTTAGCCATGCAAATACAATCAATAGATCTGCTTTAATACAAAAATTAGATCTAATTCCCAAGAGTTAAATAAAACACTCCTGCACAGGTAACCGACACCGGTTAACCCTAATCGATGTTGGTTCCTCCATAACCGATGTCAATTCATCTGTACTTTCCTGCAAGTTTACTATAACATTCTAAACTAAAGTAATTGAGCCCCACAACTCAACAATCTCCCACTTGGAGATAAATTACTGCACTATACTTGTACATTGTCATTCTTGGATCCTTTCCTTAACTTTGTTTCTTCTTTTTCAAGTCTCAAACTTGAAGACCAACAAAAGTGGAGTGTATCTCCAACTTCTCTTTTTTAATGGCTTCGTTAGCATATTTGCAGGGTTTTCACTCATATGAATATTCTCCGATTTTAGTTGCCCATCCTCTAATATCATGTCATGTATGAAGTGATATCTCAATCAATGTGTTTCATTCTAGAATGAAAGGATGAGTTATTTGCCAAATGAATTACACTGAGTGTCACTTTGAAAAATTTGTAATCATCTTTATCCTTTCCCAACTCTTCATGAACTGCTCATCCATATCATCTCTTTGTTAGCCTCTTGTAGATGCAATATACTCTACCTCTGCAGTGAGACAAATCCACAACCTTATGTAATCTCAAAATCCAACTAATTGTCGTTCCACCTACTGTGAAAATATATCTAGTAGTGCTCCTTCTACCATCTAGATCTCCAGTCATATCCAAATCAACATAGCCACATAAAGAAATATCCAAACCTCCATAGCATAACTACATGCTATATGTCCCTCTCAAATACTTGAGTATCCATTAGACTTCTTTCCAATTCTCTTTACTTGGATTAGCCATAAATCTACTCATAACTCCCACTACTTGTGTAATGTCTGGTATGGTACAAACCATAACATACATGAGACTCCCAACTATTGAATCATATGGTACTTGTGTCATGTATTTGAACTTCTCATGTGATGAAGGACACTGATCTTTTCTCAAGTTGAAGTGTCCAGCTATAGGTGTACTTACAAGTTTTCAATCTTACATGTTAAACCTTTCCAACACCTTATTAATATAAGCCTCCTGAGACAAATACAATTTCTTGTTCTTCTTGTCTCTTTGTATTTGCATGCCAAGGATTCTTTTTGCAGCTCCTAAATCCTTCATAGAAAATGTGTGAGCTAGCTTTCCCTTAAGCTCATTAATGTCCTGCATACTAGATCCTGTAATAAGCATATCATCCACATACAATAACAAAATAATATAGATCCCATTTTCAAGCCTTTTGAAATAAACACAATGATCATATTCACATCTTAAGTAACCATGTTCATGCATGAAACTATCAAACCTCCTGTACCATTTCCTTGGAGCTTGCTTGAGCCCATATAGACTCTTTCTCAACCTGCACACTAATTTCTCCTTACCCTTGACTTCATACCCAAGCGGTTGTTGCATATAAATCTCTTCATCCAAATCACCATGAAGGAAATTTGTCTTCACATCTAGTTTCTCTAAATGCAAATCATGTACTGCAACTAAACTCAATATAATATGTATGGAAGTCATTTTAACAACAGGAGAAAATATTTCACCAAAGTCAATACTTGCTTTCTGTGTAAATCCCTTTACTATAAGCCTTGCCTTGTATCTTTTCTATCCACCCTCTTCTTCCTTGATCCTGTAAACCCACTTGTTTTGCAATGTCCTCTTACATGTTGGCAACTTAACCAAATCCCAAGTCTGGTTTTGTTCCAAGGAGTCCATCTCCTCATCCATGTCATGCTCCCACTTTGCACATGGGTCTTATCCTGCATTGCTTCTTCAAAAAAATTTGGTTCACCATTATCAGTCAATAATAAATAAGATAGAGAAGGTGTAAATATTTTTAGAGGTTTACTTACCCTTTGTGACCTTCTCACAGAAGTTTGGGGTACTAGAGGCTCATTCTGGACCTCCTGGACATTTGTTTCCAATTCTAACAATGACCAATGCCGGTCACCTATAACCAACGTCGGTTTTGCTAACCGATGTGGGTTTGGTTCTTCTTTAACTGATACTAGTTTAGCTGACCGATGTCGGTTAGGGTTCAACTGACATCGGTTATTTTGTAACCCCGTCGGTATTATTTTTAAATATGAGAGTTCATTTTCATTCACAAACTTCTCATCCAGTTCATCCTTGGGTATCCAAATTTGATCCCTGTACATTCTCTTTTCATTCCATTCAATGTCAGGACTTCTAATAATTTTAGAATTTTCTAAATCCTAAAAACGAAATCTGAAATCACCAGATCCATAACCAATGAAAGTGCATCTCTTAGATTTTGCATCCAACTTTTTCTATTTTCCTTATCAATATGCACAAAAGCTTCTGAACCAAAAACTTTAAGAAAATAAAGATCTACCTTTTTTCCGGTCCAAGCTTCCTCTAGTATTCCTCCATCTAGTGAACTTGAAGGCCCACGGTTAATCAAATAAACTATTGTATCAACTACTTTTGTCCAAAATCTGCAAGGGAAATCCAACATGTATCCTCATACTTCTAGCACGTTCCATGATTTTTCTGTTCATTCTTTCTGCAACACCATTCTCTTGTGGTATTCTTGGAACCATCCTTTCTCTATGTATTTCATTCACTGAATAATAATCATTGAAATCCCTTTTATAGTATTCAACACCATTGTCATATTTAAGGCACTTTAACTTTGAATTTTATCCATTCTTAACAAGAACTTTCTAATCTTTTAAAAGTCTCAAAAACATCGTATTCATGTTTAATATAATAAACCCATACCTTTCTTATAACATCATCAATAAAGTAACATAATACTTGGGATCCTCCATGAGAAGCTACCCGGCTAGTCCCCACACATCCGAGTGTACAAGATCCAATTTCTCCCCCTTCTTAGTTGCCCCAACTTTTAGAAATCTCACTCTCTTTTGCTTTTCAAAGATACAATGCTCACAGAAATCAAGATCTAAATCTTTCGAGTCGATAACTTACCATTAGACTTTAATATTTGCATTCCTTTTTTAATCATATGGCACAACTGATTATGCCACATGCATGCATCTGAATTTGAGTTAAATAACACATAAATGGAATCAATAACACAGGTAGATAAAGATAATGTTCCTACCTTCTTACCTCTTGCCACAAAAAAGCACCCTTGGTGACTTTCCAAGAGTCTATTGTGAATATAACCATGCAACCAACTTCACCTAGTTTCCTGTAGAAATAATATTCCTCTTGAGGCTTGGCACATGCCTCACATCTTTCAATACCCATGTATTTATATTCTACAATTTTAGATGAACTTCCCCTTTACCAATAATACTGCAAGGTTCATCATCACCCAAATAAACATGCCCAAAATTGCCCTGGACATAATTTCTAAAATAACCCTTATTAGGGGTTGCATGGAAAGAAGATCCTGAATCTAAAACCCATGATTCTATTCTATTATCCAAAGAAAGAATAAGAGCATCTTGCATTACCTCTGCTGCAATATTTACCTCTTTATTTGAATCTTTACCTTTGTTTGGGTGTTGGTTCTCTTTATCCTTTGACCAACAATCTTTCTTTGCATGTCCTTTCTTTCCACATTTCCAACAAGTAATTCCCTTACCTCTAGATTTAGATCTGCTATCCCTTGACTTTGATTTCCCATTATTATTACTCTTGGATCTCTCCTTCTTTGCCTATGCTTTCTACATTCAAAGCATTCTCAGATGATGATTCCTTTGTAATTTTCTTACGAATTTCTTCATTCAAGATTATACTAACCACATCATCAAACTTCAAAATATTATTAGCAAATGTTGTATTACTAACAATCATTACCAAGTTATCCCAACTATCAGGCAAAGAACATAAAAATAAGAATGCTTTCACTTCATCATCAAACAAAATATCAACCGATTTTAACTGATTTACAATAGATTGGAAATCATTCAAATGACTAGATGCAGATCCACCTTCATGCATCTTAGAACTAAATAGTTTCTTCATCAAATAAAATTTATTTGAAGCACTAGGTTTTTCATATAAATTAGCAAGAGATTTCATTAACTCTACCATAGAAGTCACTTCTGTAATATTGGAAGCCACAGATGTTGTCAAGCTCAATATTATAGATCCCAAAGCCTTTCTATCAAGAATCTTCCATTCTTCATCATTCATCTTCATAGGTCTAGAATTTTCATCCAACAGTAAGTACAAATCTCTTTGATACATATAATCCTCAATCTGCATCTTCCATAATTGATAATTTCGGCTATCAAACTTCTCTACCTTATATTTTTTTCTTCTGTCATTGGTGTAGCTCCCACTCAATCAAAAAACCCTCTGTGATTAAATATCTCAACACATAAAACCCTCAAACAAATCTCTAATACCATTTTTGGGATTAGCACAAGGTTGTACAGATAATATATCAGATCTAAGCATACATGCAATAAAAGTGGATATTCTATCAAAAGAAATATACAAAACAAGAGATATAAATCAATGCCAGATTTAATGTGGTTCACCCAGTGTGGCCTACATCTACCAAGAAACAAGCCAATCTATTATCCAAAGCTTTCAGAAGATATACAATTGAAGATCTACAATCTTCCACACCTCTCAGATGTATAATAATTTATTTTCTCTTTCTTCTCCAAGAATTCTCTCTCTCATAATTATTTCACAATAATCATTCACTCTTATAATCCTCTTCTTCTTAAACCTAGCTTTCATGCTTATATAGGCATATTCAAACTTAGGGCACTTAGCCATGTAATTACAATCAATATATATGCTTTAATACTAAAATTGGATCTAGTTCTCGAGAGTTAAATAAAACACTCCCACACAGGTAACCAACGTTAGTTAGCCCTAACTGATGTCGCTTCCTCCTTGCCTTACTGATACCAGGTCATAGGTGACCGATGCCGGTTCCTCCATAACCAATGTTGGTTACTGTGCTTTCCTACAAGTTTAATATAACATGCTAAACTATGCAGTAATTAAGCTCCACAACTCCATTAATACAGGTCAATACTCCATATTTGGTCTCTTCATATCCATAATACAAGCTTTCCCTCTCACTCCATCTTTGTATGTGTTGGTAAAGGCTTATCTATTTTCTAGCCAATTACTCTGCCAAAAGTATGGTTAAAGGTGTCAAACTCCTTCAATCTGAACAACAGATCATCAATGGACACATTGTTGATGATTCTTTCCTTTCCTTAATTGAGGAATAAGCTTCACTCAATAATGTTAAAAGAATGCCTAAATATTTTTGCACTGGTCTTTGGTTCTACCATTATATGGAAAAAGACCCAATGTTATAAACAACCCCTTACTCCCAATCCTCCATGGCTAGAAGGTTATCAATGACAATGGATTTAGCCTTGTGTGCAATTTAAATTTCTTGACATGCCTTTTTATTTTAGATCCTCCCCTTCTAAGTTGTGGAATTATGTTGTCCGGTGAGTGCGAAAAATATAGCCTACTGGACTACCAAAACCCCTCTCTTTTGCAGGGAAACTCCATATCTATTCCAAAGTATTGGCCCACCCGTGTCTTTTTTTTTTTGGAATTAGGGTAAATGAGGGTGTTGAAAGGATCCACATCCTTGTACAATTGAGGATTTTTTTATAGAATCCACAACCTAGGTTATAATGAAAGGGACCACCATTAGGAACCCAATTGAAGTAACCATGAAGCCATAGTGAAGATGCAGTGACCAACGACAATGACCGCAACAAGTGGAATAACTATCGCGTGATGTAAGTCGAGAGGAGAAACTACCGGTGGCACAGCGAGAGGAGCAAACCAACATCAACAAAGTGAGAGGAGCAACTACCAATGTGAGCATCAAGTAGAGCATCCACTAGCATCATCAGTTAGAGGAGCAACCACCAATGACAACAGCGAGAGTAGAGAATACATGACCACCGGCGTCAATAGCGAGAGGAGTAGCCACTAGCGTCAGGACGAGCAGAGATGCCACATCTAGTAGCCAACCACCTTCGAGGAGGATCATGCCTTGGGGGGATTTGAACCCAGGTGGGCAAGCACACAACCATGTGACTTGACCTCACCACTCCCACCCCATCGGTAAGCCCACCAATCTCTATTATTCTTCTTGTTGGGATCCTTTTAAAACAACTTATATGAAGCTAGAAAAACTTCTCGAGAATTTTTATGGGCTAAATTTGAGAACCATAAAGGGTTTCATATAGTGGCATGGAACATCTATTGCAGACTCCAAAGAAGCATAAGGCTCGAAGGATTTTTGACATCAAGGTCCAATGATTTGTTCTCAATGTGAAATGGATAATTCCAAGCCTCGAAGGTTATGAAGATCTGGAAAATGTTTATCGGACATTGCATCAATCAAGGACATCCTCGGGCTATCAAGCATGGATAGGGTTGGGATTCTAAATCCTTTTGATTTATGGCTAAAAGTATGTGTAAATATTGGGCATTTCTTAAACCCAACCTCATATGGGTGGGGGATAATCTTAGAACGAGGCTCTCAATTAACTATTTTTCCTATGGTGGTCTCCCATTCTAAATTTCTATAATGTATCATTTGGCATTGTTGGCTAGATTTTCTACATAGCACAAAACCTAGGCAGTCATGAGATAAATCTCCCTCATTTACTGGTGAGGCTCCCATGTCAGATTTGTCAATTAAAGTATGCTAATATCTAAATGGGGTTTTACTTTAACTACTCAGTTCATGAACCATAACTGAACAGTTCTACAACAAGTAAGCAACTGTTTTAAAAGAAAGGAAATATTTATAGAAGAAGGAAAATGAATTATATCAACACAGAGAAGAAATGAAGAAGATGTGCATCCCAATCAATAGATAACAGAGTTGATTGCATGCACATAGAAGAAACCAATAGATATAAACATAGAATTCTAAGCAAAGGTAGCTCTAGATCTAGATCTGAAATAACACAAAGTTTATTAAGAGATCTAAGATAAAAAGCAAGAAACACAATACACCGTGACACAAAGTTCTCCAGAAATCTGCTCCTATATATTCCTTTGCTTCAAGTGGCTCTCAAGGGTTTCAACACAAAGTCTGGAACACAAGGTTGCTGCTTACAAATTTTGATCATTAAATTGGAGGCTCTTCTCCTACTTATATAATGTAGGAGGGAAAGTACAAATGGGAAATCTAACTGAACTGAAACATAAACAAGTAAAGATGACATTTGACAATCATCCTCCACTAACTTCTTCTTAAGTGACACATGTATCACTTAACTAATAGAATCGTTCCACATGAATTTAAGTAATTGTTTCAAAACCAATAACTTTGAAGACTTACAATTTCATCTAGGAATGTGGAAAATAGAAGAATAAAGAATAGAAGCAACATGTAACATTTATGTCTTCTTTTTGTTCTAATATTGGATAAACTTTTCGAACATGTGATTCAACATCTTCCCATCTATTTTAGCCACTGCTTCCTTCTCTATCCTGAACTACAGCAATCCTTCATTCAACACTTTGATGCACGCTTCCACATCTTCCAAGCTCGGCCCGAACCTCGCAATGTCCGCCTGCAGTGCCACCAGTCTGCTAATGGAATTCATCATGAAAGGCTTAGTAGCTTTGTCAATTCTCTTTTGTACCATTAGAAGAGACCCTTCCAGGGAATTAGGTACTTTGCTAGGAACGATCCGCACGTATGAAGTAACATTCCCAACCACTTTCTCCTCAGTGAAAGAAATGATATTGTCTGGTAAGGATGATGTCCTACTCTTAAGTGCCTGCATCCTCTTCAGCAAAACTCTGCAGATCTCCAAATGGAAAGATACTGCAAACTCCAGCTACTTCCCCTTCTCAACTGATCCATCTAGTACAATCTACTCTACAACCAATACATCTCCCGACAGCTTGTTGATCTCGGCCAAAGTACTTAGGTTACTCTCAGCAATTGTGTTCATGTCCACTATACTCATCACCAGTTGCTTCAGTTGTTTTGTTGCATCATCCATAACCTTCAGTAGGCGCAAACTCTCTCAAGTTGTATAGAAGCTTGACAAATAATCAGATTCTTCCATTCATCAATAGCTTTCACCCTGATTGCTTACATCCTCCATTTCCTGCATAAGATGATCACTCACCTACTCTGAAATGGGCTGAATGGAAGGTTTAGCAACCTTGGCTATGATCTCGCACAATTGAGATACTTGCTTCTGAAGCTCATCTTTCTCCGTCTTTTCTCTGTCAAGCCTAAGGAATAGAGCATCTATCAATGTCTATGTATCCTACTTCAATCCTTCTATGGTGGCTTAACCGAGGGGTACTCTGGTTACTGTTACATCTTCTGCCGTGAGCTCATCCTCCTTCTTTCATTCATCGGAACTGACATCTCAACAAAATTCTGCCCCAACTCCTTGATGATCAACCTTGAAGTTACCTTAGAAACTTTAGGTCTTCTGTCTTTTCCGCCTAGACTCCGGAGTAGTTGCAAGTCGTGTTCTTCCAAGTTCATCTCCACTCTTGCTTCTGGAACCAATTGCGAAGCCAACCATTCTAAGAAGTTACTTCTTGGAGAATGAGAAGTCGCTGAGTGCACTACTATCTCCCGCTCTGCATCCTCTCCATCAGAAAGTGCCACAGTGTTATGGCTGCCATCTTCTAAATCATCCAAGGACAAAGCTCTTTCGAACTTAGCCATCTGCAACTTTAATGTCTCTTCCTAACATGTGATGAATAGAGTGGTGAGGAGATAAGATGACTGTTTCTGGATTCAATGGAGGCATGGAAGTGTCCTGCTGAGGTGCAACAGTTGGTGAAGTATTGGATGCTAGAGAAGCTAGAACTAAAGTCATGGTCATGGAAGTGATCTTCTCCTTTGATTGAGATCTTCTGTGTACTTTCAACTTCTCGGACCTTCTACTGCTTTCTCCTCTGTGCTTCCACTTGAGGGAATCTCCTGCACCAAAGTTTCTGTGACTTGATTCATAAATGCTTCATCAAGGTAATACCCCTTCGTCAGTAACCAGTTTGAAGTATTCACCAAAATAGCTCTAGATCTTTCTTCAATTGTATGGCAGCCTCCTACGTTATCCTGAAGTATGGCTTTATCTTCTCCCATTTGATAGTAAGTGTCAAGTACCACATTCCTATCATCTTTAAGATCCACATGTATCCATGCTAGTCCAAATTCAAACACTTGCTTTGCTGATAGCCTGCTGAAATCCTTCTTTCTAAACTCGTACTCACTTTTGCACTTCATCCAGAAATCTTCCAATGAAGGCACGTGTGCATACTCCTGGGAGATCATCTTCCCGACTACTCCAAATGGATCGAAGTTCAGCCGTGCCATGAAGAACTCTTGCTCATACTCGGATAACATCTACGTCTCCATCCCTCAAGCTCTATGAATGCTCTGACAACTATAATGTCCGACAGTGATTGGAAAGAATCCCGTAGACTTGTGCCGTTTCGATTGAAGGTCGTGTATCTCCACAAGTTTCCTGCTTAGCTCCATGGCAATCAATCTATCACTCGGATATTTGGGCATCTTTATTGGTTCTCCAGAAAAGCCCGTAACCCTGAGGTATGTGAAATCTACAAACTGAATGAATAGACTGCCAATCCTGGATACGGCTTCCCACGCTTCTTTGCTTACCCTATTGGCCTTTAGGTCCTTGTCTAGCCTGCAAATGAAATCGTAGAAGAATCCATCATTGACCACTTTGAAATCCTTCTCACACGCAGGTACAAGTAAGTTGTGGGTAGCACTCAAAATGGGGTCCTTAGAAAGAACACCACATCTATCCAGCTTGGAGAAGATGCCTTGTGAAGCTGCAACGTACACCAAGTAGGAAGTCATTTTGAAGCTGAAAGTACGCTTCACGTTCCGGAGTTGCTCACCAATGTTGTCGCTAATAATTTTCGACCAATTGATTATGGAATCAACCTTGTTGACTTCAATGGTCCTGATGAAAGCATACATCCATGTACAGAAAGTGTAAGCATTCACCTCGCCATTAATCTTGCATAACAATTTGACAATATCATCGACCTCCTGCACCAAATTGGACCGCGGAAGAGTTCTTGGGAACTTAGAAGGAGATCTAGGCTTCTTCATGTATCTCATTATTCATTATGCTCATGCAATCAACTCTATGCTTATCCCACCTGCTGCCGGCATCTTGAAGGCTAATGGAAGTCACCACCTTTTACACCGGAATCTTCAAACAATAATTGATGAATTCTGCGTCCAATTGAATTATTGGTTTCCCTGTAGCATCTCGCACTGATATGGATGAAGGATGGTAATATCTAGCACACTCCATAACAAACTCTGGCAACTGGGCTGTGTATGGAAAGGTTACAGCTCGAATAATTCCACTGCTTTTAATCACACGCATGAGTGAAGTCTTTCTAGCTTTGGATCTATCAATCAATTCGGAAAGAGGTTCCCGACCTAGATATGTGTCTCCTATGTCTACAAATTTGGAAGTGATGCATGACTCTGTTGTGCTTTATTTTCCATCCCTCTTTACCATGGCTTTGTCTATCTTTGTTTGAATAATTCTTTTTCTTCTAATTCGGAGGATTCTTCAATATTGGTGCGGATCTGGATAATTCTTCAGATTCGAAGGATATATTCAATGTATTGAACATTGATTAGAGCTCCTTTTCTTTTGTAAAGCACCTGTAATGAATTCTTGCAATTAATTTAGACAAAGATGGCCTCCTGAGCATGAATAGTGAATTTTAATTATAAAAATATGTACTTTTCAAGCCTGCTGCCCCAAAAATTGATGTTTTATTTACATGCAAAGAGAGCATGAATTTTTCCAACTTCACCTGAGCACCTGTATCACTTATGCAAACAACTATGCAGACAAAAATCAACCTCCTTCAATGCATGCGCCAAAATTGGAAGCTTTTAGCCTTGTTTTCACCTTCTTTTGAGCAAAATTCCTCTTCAAATGGGGCACACTTTTCCTCCTGGCTGCAATTCTTTACTTGTGAATTAATTAATTCATCCTTATGGCAGCCCATGCTTATATAACCCTCATAATTCTATAATTAATAATTGCCCTTCCTATTCCTAGCAATTAATTAATTAAAAATCATGCTCTTCTCTTTAACTGGTGTGCTAAAATAGCATGTTTAAGGACAACCATCCAATAAATTAAATTAATTCAATTTAATCATCCACTCTTCACTTCACTTAAGCTTCACAGTGTGCTTTGACCATAGCCACTGAAAATAGAATTTAATTTAATCATTTAATGCTTTAAAAAGCATTATATCCTTCCCAAAAGGGGCGCACTTTTCTTCATGAAGGGGGCAGCCTTTAAATAAATTAGATTTAATTAATTTAATCAATCTATTTTCATCTCTTTTACTCCCCTTTGCTTTGTTGACTTTTCTCCATGTTTAGGCGCCAAAATTAGAAGAAGAAATAATTAATTTAATCACCTTAAAGGCTGCCATGTTCTCCCTAAAGGGGTCGCACTTTTTAGCATAATAGAATTCTATTTTTAAGAATTTATGACAATGGGATTCTTTACCCTGCAAGGCAGCCCCGGAAATCCCATGATCCACTTAAGTGATTTGACTTTGACAATGAGACAGGGTATAAAATCCCATGATTTCACTTAAGTCACTTTTCTTTTATTTCACCATGGGAATTTTTACCCTACAAGGCAGGCAATAAATTCTCGCCTGCCTGTTGCCTCTAATTTTCCCACTGCAACTTAAGTGACTTTTCCATCATGGGAAAAAGTACCCTGCAAGGTAGGCAATAAAATCCCACCTGCCTGCTGCTTCTATTTTTCCTATGATCCACTTAAATCCTTTGTTTTCCAAAAATGCGCCCAACCCCGCAGGGGCTTTTTAGTGCATAACTTTGCCTTTTCCCAGTGAACCGGACCTCCGATGGCAACTTCCTTCTGGCACAATGTGCGTATGTGATCTCTGAATACTCTAGGCCAAGAATCGGGCTAACCTGGCAAAGGAATTGATCTAGAGAAATTTCACAGAAAATGAAACGAGAAAACACAAAAACACAAAAGCTGCCAAAAGTCACAAATAAAGCCCAAAAATTATTCCTAGTTAAAACCCTTATGGTATATAGGAATAATGATATGTTCGATCACAACAGGGTTAAAACGGAGCGCAAATTGCCCCAAACGGGCTCAAAATAATCAAATACAAATTTCCATGAGACAAATCCCGATGATAGAATATAACAATTTTGGGCATCTGGGTATTTGGTGGAAATGGATAATATGGCTCTTTAGGAATATCTTGACGTAATATAAGAACATTCAGGCAATAAAAACACAAAACGACCCATTATTTTAAAAGTATGATTTTTTTTTGGATAGGGTAGTCGCAAATTTCAGGATGAAATCTGGGGACACCAGGCATGTCTTATTGGATTAAAATTCTCTAACTTTTTAAGAATGGAATTAGAGTAATTGGCAATATTTATGCAAGTATTCCCAAGATTAGCTCCCTTGAAATTGATTAAAACTAAATTTTAACTCAAAGAAGAGGATGTAAACTCTATTTCAAAAGTTATGAGTTTCATACCTGATATTTTCCTCCACAAAATTGGGATTTTCTCTAGTGTGCCATGGTGGAGAGACTGATATTGGTCATTGATGACCCCTTCATTATTACAAACCCCATATCAACTACCACCTCCTTTCCCTTGAGAATGTTCAATTTGACAATTTGATTCTCTTAATAATTAGTGGAATCTCAAGTCTAAGGATGGGATCTAGGCCAAAATATTTGACACAATTTGGAAAGCTCTTATTGAGCCTAAAAAGCCCATTTTTATGGCGCCTCTTATATCAAGGTATCCCTATTAGAGATAGACTTAAAAACATGAGAATTACAAACCCTACTTTCTGACGACCTACAAGCAACTGCAGAGTCAATTAAACACCTCTTTCTATTTTTTCTTCATGCCCAATCTATCTATAAGTGGATTCAATTCCTCTTCCAACCTTTCATCCCATTTTTTCCCCCCTAGAAAATGGTTCTTCTAGGAGATTTGGCCATACTCCTGGAAAATTCAATACTTTTTGGTAAATTTTTAGGATAGATATTCTATTTCAAATTCGAAAGATAGAATTTTTCTTGTTTAAACAATTTTTCTATGGATATAGACTTCCTTATGACTAATAAAGTTACTATGATCTCCAATTCTATGCTTAAAATTTAGGTTTAAATGGAAAAATCCTTCCTTAAGGTGGAACACATTCAATCCCTTCTCCCACATTGGGGTGATGCCCTATACACCGTCATTTGGGTTCCTCTATATTCATTGTGTCTTTTCTCCCCCTCATATATTTGTGGTTGGGGTTTTATGAGGAATTGTTCCGAGAAGTCGGTGGAGCTCCTCTCCCCAAAACTATCCCTCCCCTCCCGAGTCATGACATCCTCCTCCCACACGCAACAAAAATGTTTTTGACTAACTTGGCGGTACTAGCTATAATGGTGGAAGTGTTCAAGGTTCCCCTACTTAGGGGAAATTTTTGTGTTTCATGTTGATCATCTCTCCATTCCACCAATTTTAGTAAACTGAAGAAGATTAGCAATAACAATAACAACACGATGGGTGAGATACCATCTTTGGCACAACCCACCCTCTACCACCAATGGCTAGGGAAACAAGCAAGATACCCCTTCTCATATGCCTCCTTCGACCACCATGTT
Source organism: Taxus wallichiana var. yunnanensis (assembly GCA_018340775.1). Lineage (NCBI taxonomy): Eukaryota > Viridiplantae > Streptophyta > Pinopsida > Cupressales > Taxaceae > Taxus > Taxus wallichiana. Next base: position 82,413,037 of record CM031234.1, read on the forward strand.
TTCTATTGTGGCATAGTTTTGTGGGCATATGTTTTCTCATATGCCACTTGTTTCCTACACCTTTTTTGTTTAAAAATCACACTTTTATTTATATACATGTATTTTGAATCCCTCATGAGGTGATATAGATTCTTCTCAAGGCCTCCTTGGCTCGATATAATTAGCATTACGGGGTGTGAAAATTTCCACCCATTTTTTTGTAAGATTAGAAACATACGTATATTTTTTTATTAATAAAAGTGTGTTTTTCAATTAAAAACCTAACACCATTATCCTTGATTTTGTTCTACCACCAATATTTAAGTGTGTCTAATCATCTTATATTAACATGTGGTTATGTGCATATCTAAACGTTATACCATAAGCTAGCCATTTCACAACACTCCATCCAATCAACGAATTCAAGGTAGAGATCACCTTAGTCATCAAATTCCAAATATGTGAGCCTCTTTAGCACTCATTCCTTGTAAACATCCTTCATCTAAGGATGATGCTCCAAATTTAATTATTCTCATAATACAATTTCAAAACCAGTTTAGGGCCATGTTCATTATTTTATTAATATTGATTCCAAACCTTTCCTTATTCATAATGGGAAATGTTTTTCCATCCCCAATTCCACTTTGTGAAAATCTTAGTTGGATAGATTTGATGTATTTGTCAATGTTAACTATAATTTAAAGGACTACACACACACACACTCTCTCTCTCTCTCTCTCTCTCTCTCTCTCTCTCTCTCTCTCTCTCTCTCTCTCTCTCTCTCTCTCTCTCTCTCTCTCTCTCTCTCTCTCTCTCTCTCTCTCTCTCTCTCTCTCTCTCTCTCTCTCTCTCTCTCTCTCTCTGAAGAAAATATTTTAGAAGCTCAATTCTACCATCCATGATAATCCACTTACCTTTTTAGTCTTCCAAAGTTTTCATTACTTTGTGCACAATAAAATATAAAGACCAACCAAAAATTTCCTTTCAAAGAGATGAATCATGAGGTATGAATAAGGAAAACAACCTGAAATTATGTGTGACACTTTACAAATAGTTGCTTATGGACACCCATTGCTTTTACAAGAAAATTATATTTTTCCTTATTTACATGTTGTCATGTGACCATCTCATACGATCAAGTGCTTATTTTAGTGCATTGAATTCTTGAATTGAGGCTTCACATGTAAGTCTTGTGTCACCCAAAAATTGGAGATGAGTGACCTTGGAAGTATTTCAAAAGATAACAATACCTTTACACTTGCCTTGCATTTGAAATGACTAATCCATCTACCAACTTCATCAATAATAATGAGTAATAGGTAGGGGATGATGTGTCCCCATATCATAGCCCTATAAAATCCCTCAACAAACCACCATGTTCATAATTTACCAGAAAAAGTATTTGGGTGACAAAGCAAAAAAGTTAGTAACCTAGTCCAACCATTCCTTATTAAAAGCATTTTCTTCCATCACCCTTGATAAAAAGTCCTAATTTACTTTATCAAAATCCATATTCATGTCCATCTTGATTAGCATTTTGTTCTAGTTTTGAGCTAAGATAAATTGATAAACTTATGGGCAATTATAGTACAATCAAGAATACATGTTTGAGCAACAATGTCCCTTTCTCATGTGAGATGACTTTTAAGAGGATCAATTTCAGCATGTTTTCCATTACTTTGGAGATGGCATTATAAAACAAATTGCTAAGAGAAATGAATATATAGGAATCAAACTAACTAACATTATCCTTCTTTTGAATGAGAGAAATGAAAATGGAGTTGAATTCCTTAAGAATTTTTTTTAGCACATGATTCTTGAACTATTGGTATTACAACTTCCCATTATGTTTAGAAAAATCCCTTAGAAATACCACCTAGTCTAGGGATTTTCCACCTTTAAAATGGTGGACCACAATCCCAAATTTTCATTTGTGATTGGTTTTGTGAGAGAGTGATATCTACATTATAAATTAGGGAAGTGAATTTTTTCAAATTTTTACCCCTTTCTTAATGTCTTTCGCAAGTACCTCAATTTTTTGAATACCTAGTAGCTTCAAACATATATCATCTTTCTCGAGATTACTCGATCCTTTAGGGATGGTTATGTTTTATATTTGTTAATGTTTCTTCTCATAATGGTGTATCTATGGAGAAATGGTGTTTCTATAACCTTCCTTTATCCATTTTACTATATATTTTTGTTGTCAATGAATTTATTCCTATATGAAAACCTTGTTCTAGTATACCATCAATTTTTTTCTTCACCTTCAAGATTTGATCTACTACTTTGTTAGAAGGGTTCTCTTAAATATCATATTTTTAATGAGACCTTTTATTTAACTCTTCTATGTTCTATTCATTAAATTTCCTTTTACTATTTACAAATTTTAGAGTAGAGAATACATTTTTATCCCACTATTGAGGTGCCACATCACTATTTTATATTGTATTTCATATATTCCTCTATTTTCCACATTAATTAAAACTCAAATAAATTCCTCCCGAATGATTCTTCCAAAGTATGGTTGAAGTGATTGAAAATTATCGGATCCTATAAAAATAGGATTTCATACTTTGACAAAGTGTCCATATGGATCTAATCCATGTTCAACAAGATCATATCTAGTCTTTATGCCACAAATCTCTATCCCGACCTTTTATTTGTCCAAGTATATGTAGAAGATTTTGGACTAATATTAAATAATGATATATCTTAAATGAAATTATAAAAGTATGAAGAAGATGGGAGAAGGGTGTGTTGCAATGGAATATGAATACACTTTAAAGAAGAGGAGGATATGTGGGAGAGATGAAGGAGGAAGAAAATCAATGATACCTACAAGAAAATTTTGGATGGAAAATAATGATGAAGAGGATTTACATGAATCAAATCTGGAGTAGGAAGTTTTTGAAAGGAAGGTTAAGAGTTCTAAAGAAGGGTTTTGACCCTATGGGGTAGGGTAGTTGGGTTAAGAACATCAATAGCATCTCGATCTTGACTATTCATAAGTGTATACCCATATTTTGAAGGATGGGGATAAGAAACAAGGATTTTTCTTGATATGAGAAAGACCGTGTCATATGTATAAAAATGAAACATAAAAGATATAATCTCTCTTTTTAAAAGTTGAGGAGAAGATGAATGGTGCGATTAATTCCAATTTTATTAGGGTTTTTTCCAAGGAAAAATGGTGAATGAAAGCTCTTTATGGATGTATGTGGGAAGATTTGGTAGTAAAATAATATTTGGACCTAGGGGATATTTGAGGGAAATAGAAACCTATTTTGGAGAGTGATGATCATATAATTTCTTCTAGAGATAGTATACAAGTATTGAGGGATGCTTCTGAGAGCGGTCAAAAGCTATGGATTGCGAGATATAAAAGGAAAGGGTTCATGAAAATGATGCACTTTAAAGATCCAAATATTTGTATAACCAAGTGGGGATTCATGAGGTTTGGTACCCCTAACCCTCGAGGGGTCATCCACTAAGAAATATTATGAGATTTGGGATGGTTTTCTCAACTATATATCCAATCCTTTGGAATGGATGAAACTTATGTGTGAATGTAGATTAAGGTGGAAGATAGAAGAAGTATCCCTCAAATTATAATTTTGAATATCAATGGAAAAGTGCTAGTGAACTAATTGAGTATGAGTATTTGATGAAGACAACCAATCTTTGGAAAGGGAAAGGATCAACATGGCCAAGAGGACATAAAAATTTTACACACTTAGCTTATTACCATCTAAAGCACACTTTGGTTTACAAATGGCCATTTGGCACAAGATAGGTTTACAAAAAAACAATATGGACAAATACTAAAGAGGAAATATAAGGGGAAAATATGAAAGGTTATGATTCCCCTCATTTTTCTTGCAACCATGAATCCCCAAAAACCTTTGAAGAAAAAAATAGAAGATATTCATTCAAAAATATTGATGGTTTCTAAAGGAGAAAAACAATAAGAGGAGAAGGAAGTAGAACTAGGATGACTGGATGTGCATGTATGCATGGGATCTTTGAAGGTAAGATTGAATTCCATCCTTGATTATAGATGTATCTCAACACAAAAGACTATTGGCTTAATAAGTAGCTATAGAAATGGTAGTGGATGAATCTCATCAAAAATATTATTGGGCATAGATAGAGCTACATGTATGATTACAAAAATAGTAATAATCTTTTAAGAATAACTTGGGTGGATTTGTTGTATATATAGATCATAGTAGAAATAATTCCTCGGGTGGCATCATATTGATGAAAAATGTTAGATTAGCGAGAGCTCAGGAATTTTATGGAATATGAATCTATTACAAAAGTTTGAGAATTATAAATTATTTCTAGGCATTTTATTTCCTAGACAAAAAGAGGAAAAAATGAGATATCTTTATCTTCCCCATGGAGTAAGAAGGGGAAGAAGTCAATGGTGGAAAAATTGGTTGCGAGAATCTTTGGAGGTAATTAAAATGGGGTGTTCTGAAGATGGTGGTAGAAAAAAATTCTACCACTAAAAGGAAAATTTTCATATGATAAGGGGATGTCTAATTTCCTCCTCATTCCCTCAATGGAATTTGGTTTGGATTTTTTTTGGGAATGAGATTAAAACATGATGTGGTTGTGGGTGCCTCACATGTATTTGCAATAAAAAAATGGAATAGACAATAATGGATATGAAAAGGGATACTTGAAGAGCTATGGAAGATGGATCAAGGAAATAAGTGAATGTGGAAATGGAACTTCTAAAAACCATGAATTTAAGATTGTCTCCTAAGTTGTGGAAGTAAAATAAGATTTACAAAAGACATAGTTAGCAGAGCTATGTAAGATGGTGTTATGAGTTAAGATACGTGGTCAAAAAAACCATGAATATTGGTGAGAGAGGAAAAAATAATTAATGGAGGCATAGAATGAAGAGCCATGGAAGCAAGAGACCGTTGAGTGAATAACATGATGAAACTATGCATATAAAAGGTGAAATAATAATTGTAGTTGTTGATTTCTTGGGATTTGGATGTAAACAACTCATGTCATTGATGAGTCATTTGGGATGTAATTGGTAACAACTATTGTTTAGACATATTTTGTAGAATTTTGGAGGATGATGGATAACATTAGATCTTGTTGGGATGTATAATACCTTTTTCTACTGACAATTTGTTGTATAAAACTTGTTTCCTTTATCTTCCTTAGGTTTGGGAATTTTTTTGGATAATGCTATTAATGCTTTGAAAATATGCATATGTTGTTTTTGTATTGGGTGGATTGCATGGCATAAAAGTGGATGGATAATTTTAGAACTGGTATAAAATGAACTTATACCTATGAGGCTACAAAAAATTAACTTGAATATGTTGTTGTGGTGTTGTTTGATTGAGATGTGTGTAGAGAGTTTTCAAAATAATTTTTTTCAAGGGTTGAAGATTATCCAATGAACGAGATGTGAAAGTGAAAATAATATAGACATGATGGCAAACTTGAAGAGATATGGAGGATGTGGTAAGGAGGGAAGAAATGGTGGAAATTGGATTTTCTAAAGGCTATGAAATTTTATATAAAACTAATTGCATATGAAAGAGATGTAGAAAAGAGAAATGTGGAATTATTTGGGAGAGGAAAAAGCACTAGCGAAGGCACATGCTTTGCAAAACTATAGAAATAAGAGACAATTGATCAAGTAAAACAAAGGATCATGGGCATGAAAAATACATGCATCACTATGAAAAGGATATCACTTTCCTCAACTTTATCTTGTAAAACTACAACATTGTTGAAGAAAATTTCAAATTTACAATTGTAAAGCGGAATTTTCAATATGAATGAATCTGAAGATATCCACTATTTGACAGGATTTATGCAAAAAAAATCAACATTGTCACATCCAAAGCCTTGTTAAATAATGATGATAAAATTTACTTGGAGTGTCACTATGGGTTATAGATAGATACCTCATCTAGTAAGATTGCATTTCTTTATTTTTAGTTCAAATTTTTTTATGGTTGTTTCAATATTAATTATAAGTTTTTCCTTTCTTTACAAAAACTTCTAGTTGTTTAAAAAGGGGATATCAGGTTGAAAGTATATCACACACATTTCTACAATCCATAGTTGAATTCTTCCAAGAAAGAATTATTTTGTAGGGATGAATAATAGGCATTCCTCTATGGGATATTGTCTATGTGCTTCATTCACTTAGTGGACAAATATATGATTGATGTACTTACTTATCAAACATGATAAGAATGAACTTTAATTATATTGTCTCAAACAAAAATACTATAATTTCAACCATAAATTTTATTTTAGCTTTATACTATGAGGAATTTTATGACTCATAGGGTGCAAAAATTACAACCGCACTCAATGAGAAAATGAACCCAAATTATTTATCCATTGAAGAGTAGGAGGTTAGTTTATAATTCAAAAACTATGAATATAATTATTTTAGTTTATAAAAAAATATATCTTTCACTTCTTACAAAGAAGAACCATTTACAAGCTACAACTAGAGAACATCATCCTCCCAAAGGATTTACAAATTTAGAAATGGATGCGAATCATCTCCAATAATATTTGTCATACAAAAGTGCATGAGGGGTTGTAGAGATTCTCCTGTAATGAACTTTTGGCAACCCATCATCACTGCTTGTAGGTTTTCAAAATTTTAACCTAATATTATGATTTATCAAGCACAATACATAGGTTTTTCATAATTTGATTTATTCATTTAGTTCTTGTAGCTTTCACTTAAGATATTTTTGACAAACCCTCACAATTCCAATAGAGCACGAGGTATCAAAAAACATGTTTTGGGGAAGTATTTTTCAATTCAAACTTCAACATCAAGCCTAGAGTACGTTATAAATTTTTTCTCTATTTTAATTTGAAACTAATGTTATTTTATGCCTTTTTTACAATTTTTCTGAGGACATTTACTTTTGCATGCCCCCTCCATCTCTCAAAAAATTATTCCTTAGCCGCCACCACCAAGACACGTTCAAACTAGGGGATTGGGAAACAAATAACATTATTGACATAGAGTGCAAGAATTATGCACATTACAACTTATCAGTTCCCAAAATTTCCCTCGGTGGTGTGCCAAGTGTAATGGACGTAACTATTTTACAATAAATTGATCCCGATGAGAGGGGAACTGTGTAATTTTTAATCCCCGTGACATAATACAAGGTTCATAGGTGCCTCAATATTATTTAGACCATCCTCTCACACCATCTTCACCATCCAAAAATCCACTCCACCACCCAATTCTACTTTGTTTGATGATCAAATAACTTTTTCTCATTACAAAATATACTTTGTAGATAATTAGTTAGATATTCTTCAAGACATTGTTATAAAAGATATAAATACATTGAAAATATGGGAGTTGAGGGTTAACGCATTGATCAAAGAAATAAATGCTTGTTGTCATAACCGCTCTCAAAGATATTCTTTATATTCATTAGTACAAAATGAACCAACAAATTTGATGTTTTAGAGAACCAGGTTGAGTCTAGTACAATTTTTGTCAAAAATGAAAATGAGGACACATTGTTGGATATAATGTTAAACATGCTTAAAAATATGAATGCAAAAGTGCAAGCCTACTATAACAAATGGGATCATGAAAAAAATTCTTCAAAATTACTAACATTGAGAAAGAAAAAGTTGTGATAAGTTTATCCTTTTTATTTAGCATATTTCACTTATTGTCATTTTAAAATTTTAACTCAATATATATCAACCGAATCACAAAAAATATGAAAATATGAAAAATGAATTGTTGGTTCTTGATGTTCACGCTAAAAAACAAGAAAAAGTTTGAATGCATCCATTTCATTGAAGGATAAGCTCATCTTGCTTAACAAACAAAATTACAGTTTAAAAAGAAAAATCAAAGAGTAAAACATGGATTTTAAAATATCATTCAAGAAAATCTAAGTTTGCTTTCAACATGAGATGTAATAAATGAGGAAAGGTCAAATATTGCAAGAATAAATTATGTAGCATAATATATTTTAAAATCAAGAGTATTAAAATATGATACAAGGAAAGGAGAGGGTGCATCGATGTAATGGAAACAAAAAAGGAAACTCTTCAAATTCAATGAGATATAGATGTTATTGTAATATTTTTACTAAAATGAAAAATATGAGTTCAAAGTTTGTGTACATTGTTATTCAAGTATTTAAAACCAAAATGTAAAATTTTCCATGAGTTTATATCTTAATATTAATATTGTGTTTTATACTTTACATGGTATTGTTTGTATTTTCGATATATCCAAGACTATGTTAAAGTTAACAACAAATATGTAAATAAATTATAGATACTAGAATACCATTTTTAGTGACAAACCCTAATATAAAAGAATCACATTGAACTCTCATTACAAAATTACTATTTATAATCAATATGAAAACACTACAAATGAAATTATTAAGTGGTTTAGAGATGATTTCTCATGTTGATTTCTCTATATTTTTGAATCTGTTATTTTAAGAAATTGATATGATGACTAACCTCGATAGGATATGTTAGTGGGTGTTTTTACACACCCATAATTTAGAAGGGGAAAGGGGTTTGAATCTTTTCACATTCACTCGTTTTAGAACCCCTATTGGAAATAGGATTATAGGTACAAAATACCCTCGACATATAGCTCTTGTTAGAATCTATGTGACCTTTGTTAACCCATGGAGGCATTGGTGAACCTTGGAAGATCCACCAATTTGGATTGCTTCAATTTATCTTATCCTTCGATCTATATATCCCAAATTTAATTATGCTCATCCTAATGGTTATTTATAGTGGTTTTAAAGTGGTGGGAGTTCATACAAAACAAAAAAAGAGAGGGAAGGGTAGGGAAAAAAAGAGATGAGACTCTTTTTATTACTATATATAGACACAAAATCACACACTTGGGTACATTTCTCGGTCCATAAACACATACTTGCATTCATATAATTCCTAAGTGAGAAAACTAGTAATTGATAGCTATCTTTGGCCTCTATTACTTTGTTTTTGGTCTTCATTCTGGTCTTTTAAACCCTGTAGCCCAATCGGTACTTCACTTGCTTATATTTTATGGCTTCAGACACGGTACCAGACATGACACCACACCAACACCTGGCGCCTCATCCTTTTAGGCATCCCTAACCCTTTTCTATCTTACTCGCTTATTTTGGGTTTCTTTTATCTTTTGGGAATCTTATTTTCTTATGGGTCGACCTTCCAGTTGTCAATTATGAAATTCAACCAAGGGAATCATATAAATACAAATTTATGTGACCAAAATAAAGGATCAAGCTCTAAACATTTATTATCATCACCTAAGGTTGCATCTAAAGGCATCTAAGAGCATCAAAGGCATCCATCTAGCACTTATACAAGAGACTGAATTTTTGCATACACTTCATAGGAAGGGAAGTTCATTATTCCATCCACACATCTATTTACATTAATACATCTAGCTATCATCCGCTATCATGTGCACTTACACAAGGGCTTCCTAGGGCATGATTCTATCACACACACATAAGAACTACATGGAGTTTGAGATGTAGTGCAATATTTGGTCGTAAGTTCACTCAATCAGGTGACCACAGGGGTCAGTCTGACTCCCAATATTGCATCTTTTATTTTTGTTATTTGTTGTAGTTTGAGATTTTTGTAGGTCATCATACCTTTACATGTTACTGAGTGAATTATACGATCATAGTGCAACACACAGGTGAAAAATAATGAATATCAACGACCATCTCATGACACCAAAAATTAGGTTCCGAGCTCCTTCGCAGTCACAGGTGCCCAAAAGATGTCTCTCGTGCCTAAGTTCCTCGCCTCGGTCTAGGAACCTAGTGTAGGATTAACCCGAGCCTGGGATTTATATAGCATATTTGCAAAAAAAATTCCCTTCATGTTCATAAATTTTCCATTCCATATTAGTTCTAGGGATATCAAAATCAGCTAATTCACTCTTTCCTCCTCGACACTTTATTGTCGATAATAATAAGACAGACAACCAATCAACCCTTTCTCCTATCGCAAAAGGTCAAGACGGAATCAAACCAATTTAATCGTAATTATACTTAAGAATTGTCTTAAGCGTGGGTAGTTTAATCATAGACTAAATAATAATTCATCCTCATATCTGGGAAGCTTCTATTTCTAGCAGCAATAAGAATGTACATACATCAACAAAGATAAAATAAAACACATCAAAGACTTAACACAACACAACAAGACCACCAAAAGATTAATGAGAAATATAAGAGATTTATCCTTAAACTTAATGTCCTTTAATTCCAAAATGATCACTCATGTATTAAAACTGATTTTCTGAATCAAAATGAATGTTATCAACCTTTATCCGACAAAGTGAAACCTATAAACTAGGTAACCTCTTGAAAAGGAGAAAATTGAGTGATATTTATAATATCTTCTTCACAATTATTTCTAGTATCATAATGATCTCATAAAATAACAAACATCAAATGAAAAAAATAAAATAAAAATATCAACATATTTACACAATTAACGAAAAAGAGTTTGATATAGACATGATGAAGAGAACAAATTTTGCATTAATGAAATGAAGTAAAATGATCACTAAAATAATGTCTTGACAAGGTCATGATCAAATATCAAAGCCAACATGGCTACATATTACATTCATTTTGAGATAGACATGAATATATCATCAAGCTTGCTTTGGATATACAAAAAAATCTGCAATCAATTAGATAAGAATACAAAATATTTAATCAGAATAATAATATTAAATTTGGATATACTTGTTGTATTTGAAATTCACACTCAAACCTCAAAACAATGTTGTCATAACTCTTGTAAGATCACTTGCCTCATAAATACATTGCACAAAATTAATTTTAGAATGAAATAATTTTCAAATAGCTGTAAAATACCTAATTTTTCATCCTTTGTTTCTATATCCTTCATGTCCTTTTATAACATCCTCATGAGAAGAATGGTTTATAACTGATTGATTTATTTTAAATGATTTGAAATATTTTTTTAATTTATAATAGTAAGAATTCACTTTATAACTTAAGTGAACTATATAACTTAAGGACACAAGTCTTTTAAAATTTCACTTTATATATGAATGAGGTATGAATAATAAAAAAATAGGGGCCCACTAAGTATTGCATACACTAAATAAATGTAAACACAATCTATATTAAGCATTCATCCTTTTAATAGCTAACACATCATCATGATATAACAGCCAAATAAATATACACAACCATCCATATATAAATTAATACAATACTTTCCCTATTAAGTCATTTGAAATCTGTCCCAAAATGTAAAATATGATATCCAAAAATGTGAAATGCATGCAAAGTGCCAAATATATCCAATCAAGTTTATCAAATCAAAACATGATAATCAATCATCTCATGTCAATTCTAACAATGGCATGCATGTCTCAGTCACCATCTCTACATACTCATATGGCTCCACAGGAAGTATGGTGCGAGTGATAAGCACCAGATTCCTCTTCTACTTCCAATTTCACCCTTTTCACTACACATGTCACCTTGGGTACAGAGGTAGAGGACATAACAAACTTAGAGGTCTGGAGGGAATCATGAGAAGGTGTAGTTTGATTCTTTCCAAGTAAGAGCGGTGCAAAATTGACTGGTAAAGTAGGCTCTGAGGTGCACAAGGAGTAGACTGAATAGATCTATTAGAGGAGACAAGATTATTCTCAGCATGTACATGTTCAAAATTTTGTAGAGGTGGATTATTGATGTTGTGAGAAGGTGGATTATGTGGATAAGACTCAATTACTTGGAGAACTTCACAAAGGTAAGTCTTGTTGGAATCAAAATGAATAGATACACGTGTGGGGCCATGCCTTATAAAGGGTCTACCTCCCCGAAGCATACTAATTCCCCTTCAACCACCCCTAGGTGAATCCCTCTGCCATGATTGACCACAAAACTATTTTGACCCCATGAATGATGTGAGTCATACCTCCTAGATCCCTAACCATCCCATCCTGACATGATGAAATGTTGAAAAGAAAAAATAGTTACTGGGCCTTAACATGTAGGTTTCATTTAACTTCCTAGAATTGAACTGAGCTTGTCAATCCAAAATCATAATTGACAATCAATAAATACAAATGACATATAATTTGAAATAAAAATTCTTTTATCTTTCTGCAGAATCATCCTAGTTTACTTTATGTCATTTTTCAAAACTATAAATTACACACTGTCAAGATATCATTTCTGATAAAATAAACACATGCCCTTATTATTTCAAACCTCTTTAATAAAGACTGAAATGAAATAAAATCCATAAAATAAGCATGTACATGTGGCATTTCAATTGATAAACAATACATATTATTATTTCTTCTCCATCTATTCACATCATTCCCATAAACTTCATAAACAGTCAAATGATAAACTTATCACTATATAAAAATTATTCTCAAGTCTGCACCTTTTGAAAATTTTCAAATTATAATCCATGAAATCAAAAGCCCCAAAATATGCATGTTCAAGATAAGATATTGATTAAATGAAAATATTCTGTAACTTTATTTCATCTCTGTCTCCGAAGCCAAAGGCTTATCACTATCAACTATATCACATCTTGCTTAAACGAATGCATGTATTTAAGATCTTCATTAGAGTTTATAGGGAACTCAAAAACTCATTTAACAACTCAACATGAATCCACAAAGAATATCAAGCATTCCTTTATTAACATTTGATTATAAATCGACTATCACATATTGCAATACCCAGATAACTGAAAAATGTCTCCTTTTCATTCAAAATGAAAATCTTCCTTCACCTTGAACCCAAAAATAGTGGTATATTATTTATATTGAATCCTTTTTTAATACCCAAGTGAATAGTTCAAATAAAAATTGTGACTCAAAGAAAAAGTGTTCTTCTCATTTATACGACTCGCGTGAAGTGGAAACAAAGCATGCTTCATAGATACAACAAGAGGTTAACAAATTTTTTATTTCAATCAACAACAAAACCCATATAATATCATGTATACATTTTCACAAAAATATGTGACCCAGAACACACATTTCAACTCAAATGAGCTCGAGACTTCACAATAAAACTAAAAATTCTATGCATAAACCCAAGAATTTTATACCCATCTCAAGATATCGATAATAATCTCAAAAATATTGCATAGTATATATCTTTGCATGCAAGTATGAAAAAATAAAATGGGTATGTGAAATGTGTAGTTGAGTTGGGTAGCTCAAAAAAATTATTCACGGGTAGAGTAAACTAACTCCCCATTTCTTCAAAAAATAAACTCTAAAACCAAAGCTTAATCATAACTAGGCACAACTGTCAAACTAAAAATCTCATATCTTTGCTTGTTGACACATTGAGAGCTTAAAACCATGAACACCTTACACAAAACTAGAACACCTTTATGCTCCAAATTCTTGCAATGCAAAACCAAAATGACCCCAAAACTAACAATCCTCACCTTGATTGATTCCCTTACATCCACATTGAATGCAAATAACTCCATCGCCATTACTTCCTCACTATCTATTGTCACTTCATGCCTAAGGAATCGAAGCTCGCAAATGGCGGTTTGGTCAATTTTTACCTTGATTTTATTTAAACCCAAACCTTATACCTTATCCCATATTTTATTCAAATCTATAAACTATATAGTTCATCAAATATGTGCAAGACAACAATTGAACCATATTTAAAACATAACATTAACATTGATCACCCATTGTATTCATGAAATAATCACCTATTGCATTCCTGAAAACATCATTCAATACGCAGACATAAGGTCTTCTCCATGAAAGCATGCAATCGATGATAAACATATCAATATAGAACATCTATTTCGATCTTCATCATATTTCTATAATCATTTCCAGAATGGAAAGACCAAAAAGATTAGAATACAAAATTATAATTTGAATAATGAAATCACAAAATGAAATTTTATCTCCATATTAGTTATTCACTATCGATATCAATAATCAAAGTGAGGATACATATTTATATCAAAATAAGATGACGTCACAATTTTAAAGAATGTGTGAAACCACTTAGTGTAAAAATTAAATAATGCAATTAATACCTATTGGCCCCGCCGATTTATATGAATGTAATGGAAAGAAAACAATGATATGAATAACAAGTTTAATTTTTTGAAAAAGGGGGTGTTAAAATTTTCACAATAACACACTCGGGTTTCATATTTATCTAGCTTATTACTTGTGTCAAATCGATACTTTTACATTTATTTATCATACGTGACTCTCTGTAATATTAGGGTGTTCAAACTCTATTTTTGTTAAATCATTTAGTGAACCCATCATTCGAACACTCTCAGATTTTCTTTCTTCTTCTTACTTCAATATCCTAAGTTTCTTCCCCATGGATGTCTCCATCCATGCCTTTTTGTAGGATAATCCTAATTGTGTAAATAAAATCAGATCTTATTTGGCTAATACTTATATTCATCCTCATACTTTACTTGAATATGTGTATCATAAGTTTACTTTAGCTCTATCTCTCAATGAAGAACACATTACTTTCACATCAGATGAGTTTCCTTCTCAATCCATGTTAGAGCATGATCCCCCTTTTATATTCATGTTTGCATCAATAATGTTGGGGTTAAATGTGCCTTAGTTGATAATGGATCGGGGATTAATATTTGTAATATAACATTTCTCCACCAACTTGGCCTCTCTAAGGCCTCTTTGGCTCCTCATTTATTTCTATTCGTGGATTTGATAATATTCCCAAGCGTTTCTTAGGTACTATCGTGCTCCCCATTACCATAAGGTTGTGTACACTACCTATTCCATGCCACATGATACCCAATAATCTTAATTATAACATTCTTCTTGGGCATCCTTGGATCCATGCCATGCATGCAGTTCCTTCCACTCTTCATACACGACTTAAATTCCTTTATCAAGGAGTTGTCTACGACGTTCTAGTAGATTCATCCCCTTTCACATATTGTAATTCTATTGAGCATTCCGCATAAACCCCTATCTCTTATGCATCTAATCAACATTTCTCCAAATATGGTCTTGGCTATAAGTATCTGCTTTGTTATGGTTTTTCGGTAATGGTTTAGGCCAACATGGTCAAGGAGTCACAAAACCATTGGCTCTCCCCACTCAATCTAACAAGATTGGCCTTGGATATCATCTTCCCTCCACATCTTCTTCAGAGGCTTATGTTGTTCTACATACTTCTTCACTTCCTCTCTTATATTTGGAACTCATTAGTAACTCTACTTACCTGCTTATTTCCTCCACATCTTCCATCTATCAATCGTTGTTGCACACACTTCTCGCACTTCTCCACTTACACTTAGGTAGTCTTGGATTGACTACATTGGTGGAACTTTAGATCCTAATCATATTGATATCACATTTCCCATTCCTTTCATCCATGTTTCTATTTTGCAATGATTCATTTCTCGACTATACACAAAATCTTACTCGCTTAGTATGCACATGGTTGTCCACTACCACCTTTCATTAATGAAGAATACACAATGGGCATATACTGACTTACTCTATAATTGATCTTTATATGACCAACCCCATACTATTTCTTACTAGGTCTCTAACGCTTCTCTATTTGGCTTGACCATGACAATGATGATCTCTTAGATAATGTTACTTGATTCTTCTCTACATCATACACTTGGGGCATTACAATCATTCTTTCCCCCCTCATAGCATTCTTAGGTGTCTCTCATTTCTACTATTACGATATATGTTCCATACTTCCTATTTCTAAGCATCCATCTTACACAACTTGATACACAAAATGTATCGACATTATCCTATGATGCACTCTTATGATAAGGTTCACACTTGTCTGTTGAGGGCATACTACATTCATGAACCTCACACACTACACATTTCATTCTTTATGTGTCATGCTACATCTTTCTATCATTTTATTCACACACAACATACTACCCTATGACGCACTCTAATTCCATGGTTCATACTCAACTGTTGAGGGTATAAATCTAAAATGTACCTTAATTTACTTACACTCTTTACACTCTATGCTTCATTGATAATATCTTTCTAGTACACATTTTCAAACCATTTATCGATGATGCACTCTTGTTGTATGGTTCATTCTTGATTGTTGGAGGTTATTTTATGAATGAACCTCATCTCATACTCATTTGCATCTATTGGGGGGCACGTTGTTCCTATCACATTCACTTTGCTCACCATTCCATCTCACTCATACACCGCATATTGCATATCTTGGTTGTACTTACTCTTGCTTGCTTATACTAGTTACATGTTGCACTTTTCTTACTATGTTAGCTAGATATCTAGTATGAAATTATATTTTCTATATACACATGTGCATTCACTTGGTCTTTAGTTGTGAATGCAGACTTCTTACATATCTTTACACACAAAAATGATGCTTGGCACTTTGTACCTCTTACCAGTCCCACCGAGGCTCTTGGGGAATCTACATTTACTACTCTTACACATCACAGTGCTATTGTTTCATTATTTACTACTTCTTATTCTTCTTAGCACATTGTTTTCTATTGCTCTATACATGCTTTGACATATTTTTTAATCTTTCTAACATGCTAACTTGTGCTTCATGTGTGACATTTACCTATTAGGACTACATGCCACCATGGATGTTTGTTACATCTTGTTTGACATTGTTTTCTATTGTATGCCATTGTTTGTGGGCTATGCCTTATGTCTTGGTTAATCATTGCTTCTATGCTTTTGGTCCGCTGAACCCTGATTGTCTTGTGACATTGTGAGTGATGACCCATGTTTGAACCCCTCTTTTCATGGTCTATCTTGTATGCACACTTGCTTGTTACATTATTTTTCTATTACATGTTTGTTTTTTTCTACTAACACATGCATCTAGTCACTTTGTTTTCATGTTCCTTGGTTTCTACCACACACATCCCCTCCTTGTAGGAACACGGTTTGAATCATCATCTAGTCCTCTCCTTTGGGCCACATTCTTCTAGTGAAATTGCATGCACCCAAAACGAGGAGGGTATACATTGGGTGAATCATTCACCCATACATAACTTTCAAGATACATTTCAACACAAGAACCAAAATAGACTATAATTACATAAACAACCCAAGATCTGACTTGGGTCCTTAGTTTAACACGAATCTAGTGCCCAAATACGACACTAACACCGGGTTCTCCCGACCTCTCTTGGGTGCCTATGTTCTAGGGGTAAATACAATTATTTTCTTAGATCAACATAATTTTAAGTAGTTCACAAAGCAATTTTCATAGTACATGCACAGTCCTCCAAAGAATTATAATGCATTCTTTCTCCATTTTCTACACAGAAAGAATACGGTAAAACTCATGAATAAACATAGATCACACCATCCGTAATGTTATATAATTCAGGGAAGCATTCATAGAAGGAGAGTAATAGTAGACCTATCTCCCCAACACTCTTATGTCATGGCATGAGGCATGAGATCACCCAAAAACTTGTTCTTAGCATGAGATCACCCAAAAAAATTGACTTGGCATGAGATCTCCCAAAAAAATTTATCTTAGCTTTGAGATCACCTAAAAACTCACTCTTGTACAACAATTCGGAGATTTTCTATCATTTTCACTCTTCACGGATCAGGTGCATACTTTCCTTTTACCAATTTTTACACACATTTACGTACTTTTACAAAATTTACATAATACATGACTTTGATTACTCTTTCACTTTGTTCTTTTACAGTCTATCTTTAATACACACAACAAGAACCAGCCCTATATCAATCACAACAAAAGGTACAACATGGTACATCACAATACACTTCACCCCTAGGATCATTTCCTCTTTCTTAGTTTCCACACTTCATTTTTATCACTCCACACTTTCACTTGTCTCCTCGACACGCTATCGCCATCACACTGTACATGGTTATCATGTATGTATCTCTATCTACTTTATGTTATCGAGTATTCACTCAACAAAATAAAGTGGGGAAAATGTAGACACAAAATCATGCACTTGGGTACATTTCTAGGTCCATAAACACATACTTGCATTCATATGATTCCTAAGTGAGAAAACTAGTAATTGAAGTATAAATAATGCTTACACAACAATGTAGTAATGAAAGTAACTATTAGAAATAATGCATGTAGAAAAACACAAACATAACAATGTAGTCAAATTTTAAACAACGTCATCCAAGAGCACACAAAAGGATTTTTGGGCTGCTGAACCATGGGATACCCATGGTGTCACAAGACAATCAAGGATTGTAGGCCTACAAACAATAACACTCAAAGGTAAAAAGGTAGACATGATTTCACTAACATGGGAGACCCACAATTTTGCAAGACAATCAAGACACATAGACCGCAAACAAGGACAACAATCAAGCAATAACACACATACAAACATGTATACATGAAACCAATATGTCAAAACATGATAATATGATGTAGTAATCAATATGGGTAAAGTATATGAAACAAGAGATGTCAACGCTACATAATACACATATGTTAGTCATATTAGTTTGAAAAGTAGTAAGTACACAATGTATATAATTGAGCATAAATGAAGAAGTGCAAATGAACTATAATAGAATAATAACACCTGTAGGATTTGGAGGTATTTCCCCAAATGATGTGAATGTAAGGAGACACGAGTGCACCTATAAGTGTGTACTAGTATGTGTGTCCTACATCCATCTCAATACACCAAGTGAACATACGTGTGTAAAGAAATAAATCATGCAATCTATCAAACCAAAGTGATAAACAACATGTATAATATAAATTGCTAACAAATCAAGTAAAATGCACAAGTCCTGATTTTATATGTTTTAAAACATTTTAATGTTTTTGTACTATAAAAATGCATAGCTATGTACAAATGATGTGAGTGGAAAGAGAGCTTAGCTAATGAGAAATAGCTTTGAAAGGATATTGTACCATTAACAATGATACAAAGACTATTGTTGATATTGAATTTCAAATAGCTTTCAGGATCCTTAATATTTATTAATATTTTCCATCTACCAAATATAAGCCCCTTTTCTTGCGACATGTACACCATATTTAAAGATTGACATACATGTTTTCTCATCGGTATAAAGTGGTATATATATATAATGTATGTTTCATTAAACAATTGAATTCCTTCCACATGGGGTTTCCAAATCTATTAAATGGTACAACAAATCTTTATCCTTGTCAACTACCTAATTTGGTATTTAAACATAAAACCTTTTAAGGATGGATATTATTAAACAATTCTACATGAAAGCTCATACATGGAAATATGTCTTGTGTTAACATCTTTTAGCATTTTTTACCATCAATCATACCAATTGCAAATTTTGTTAACACTAAAAATATTTGTGGACTATACACATATAAACATGCAATTCATGGATTGGATCTTCCACTTTCACTACATTTTCAAATATGCTAACAATTTTATATGCAATAATCATTCTATGAGCCATTCACGAACTAGAATCATATATGGGGTGACTATTTTTAAATTGCAACAAAAAGACCATTTTTATACCCTTGCATTAATGATGCACCATCAACACCAATTCGGTAGCTATAACTAATAGATGAGGTTTCCTTGAATGATTATCAAAAGTAAAAACATGCATGTAAACCTATGATGTGTTCTCAATTTTTGTGACCTCAATAATGGACAATGAGATAAATGTGCATTTTTTCTTTCAAACCCTCCTTCTCAATCATTGCAAGACATTTCTCCATTTTCCAAGTACTAATATCCGACCAATGTGGTTGTGGAATGTCATGAAACCCATTAAGTTGAAATAAAATCTTATAATTTAAGAAATCAAAAATAGGTCTATCTTTTATAGAAAATCATAAATAGTAGAGAACTATACATTTTTGACATGTAGATTAGACTAATTAACCTTTCCAAATCGGGTTGTTATTATTCCTCCTTTCATAACAAGATCTTTATATAAATTTCTAATCATTTTCATATTCTTTTGAATATATTACATGAATGCATTATTTTACATTTTTCCACCTAAGTATTCTTTTTATTTGTACATTTTTGGCTTGACTAACACATAAATTTTTCCACAATGTTTCTCAATTGTGTCCAACTTAAGTTACATTTTTTGGTTCTTTTCTATTTTCCAACTACACATTGTAAATCTACATTCTATTGGAGTATCATTAGCATTTACTAGCTCTATCGGTTCAATGAATGGATATTTTGATGCTTAGTCAACCTTAAAAGACCTTCCAATTGTCCATCTAGTTTTCTTCCTTTACAAATATTTCATGTAGTGTTATTGTCATTTGAAGTTTGTGTTTGATTAGATATAGAAATATCTTATGGTACTTGCATCTCATCATCAATAATGTCCTCTAGTCTACTTCTAGTTCTCTTCCTTCACTTATAATTGTTAGTAGAAATTTTAACTAAAGATGGTGTTTGATCGTAGCTAAAATATCTTATGGTGGTTCGATCTGAAAATGAGGGTTGTCCTCCAATGGAGGCATATCATCATCAATAATATATTAAAGTGGTGACATGTTTTTTTATTTTATTCTTTCATGTAGGATATCATAATCCGTGGGGTGTTGTGTATGTAAGAGGGTTTTGGTATTATTAAAGCTTAAAATCAAAATTATTGAAAATAGTTAAAAAAAATCAACTAATATTTTTATACCCGTATTTTGTGTGAATGTCGATTGCATGGGTGTTATTTGTAGTAGGAAAAACTAAGATAATATGCTCATTTTATGGGTACTTGGGTTGTCTTCTTTTCATTATCACGAGAGTCCATTGTAGTAAAGTTCCAGCTTAAATGGATGTGTATTTACATTCATACGGTTGCAGAGGTGTCGGTGGTAGATTTCTTAGGCGTACGGTTGTAGTATTAAGTCAAATGGTTGCATAAACAATTGACATATCCATTCACATTTGTATGATTGCATGGTTCCAAGTGGTATTATATACAAGAGAAAATGTAGAAATGAGAAAGACTTACATACAACAAAATAAAAGAAAACCTTTCCCAACAACCTCGACTAGACCACCTAAAGAGTGGGGTTGAGTGACCGTTGGGCCCCTAAGATATTTGCTAAGTACAAAAAGGCACATAAGCGCGCAGGGCCTAGTTGAAGGAACGCGCGTGCGAGGATAAAGCACGCAGATAGGGTTTAGAGAAGTTTTTAAGAAACCTGTCGTCGCATGCGCGGACATAACCAAGGGTTCGATTGAGCCATTTTGGTCGTTTTGGTAGAACATGTGAAAAGCATGACCCGATTGCGCATGCGAAGTGGATAAGGTTCCAACTTGGCGATAGGGTGGCCCAGAAGGAGCATGCCTGCGGTAGAAGCTTCTAGAAGCTCATCATGGTAAAAGGTGGAAAGCTCAGGCCTGGAGGAGCATGCCCACATGGAGGACCACATTCAGACACTTGGCATCAGATCTGAGGCCGCTAGAGGATGAGTTGGCAGCCCAGAAAGCCTATATATACAAGCACCTACAGAAGGAAAAACAACAACCAGATAGTGGGTGGAGCTCAGAGAAATACTTTGCAAGAACTCATTAGTTTGGGAAATTATGCTTAGGGAAGGATGTATCAAGGGTATGGGGTTATAAATTTCTTTTGTGAGCCTAGTCATATGAGTCCAGATATAATGCATGACTGTGGTCTGCTTCTCTGTAACATTTTGTAATGACTCCATGAATATAATGAGGTTACCAGTTTACAATGAATATGAACATTGATGATTCTAATGCATACATATTTCTCAGAATTCTTTTGCATTTATGTTTATGATTAAGTATGAGTGTTTGTACAACTTCTTTCTATTTTGGTATAAGTTATCCAATATGTTAAGCATTTTTCTCGTTTGGAATGACTGCAAGGATCTAGAAGCCATTCTAAGCTCTATGATGCTTGTATGTTTTACTCCTTTCAAAACCCTTGAACATGGATCATAGATGATGTTTCCCACTAAACTCACATAAAAAGAGACTCGCTCCCGCACGTGCCTTGAGTGAGTGCCCAACGCTCTTTGGGTGATAGGCCGACGCGCATGGGGTACCTTTCTTTTGTGATAAGGGTAAAAATGACTACATCTTGGTTCCATTGCCAGGACCTCTTTTCGAAGTTGTAGTGGGAAATGACATACATCATGATCTGGGTAATGAGTAATGACAGAACATTTAACTCTGGAAAGTGTTGAATCATGGTTCAAGAGCATGAAGGATGAATTTTCTCAAAGATTCAGCACTTGACCTGAGTTTGATGCACGTAAATGGGTAGAAGAGAACCTCTACCATGACTTATATGAAACATTTTTCTGTTGTTTCCCAGTAGGGCTATATGAATGGCTCTTAGCATATGCATCTAAATCAAGTCGGTATTCTAGATCATGCGCGTGGACCCAAAAATATTACCAGAGGCTGCAGGATGTAGATCTGACGTGGACTCGTGTTGTGGATCATTGGTGGGAAGGTGTGTTGACTAGCTACACTCGTACAGTACGTTATTTCCATATATTCTTGCCTTGGGTTCTGAGTTTGAATTTATGCGGGAGCCCAGAGGATTATTTCTACGTGTTATCCCTCTAGAAATGAAGATACTGGTTGTTACTTTGGGTTTAGAGGCATTTCCAATTGCCAGCTAAACCATTCTGAGCGCTGGGTGAGGGAGCTAGGGTGGAGGAAGATGGCAGATATTATAACGGAGAAGGAAAGGGAGGAGAGATGGCTCAAGTATAGTGAAGCACGTGAAAGGGAGATTATTATATGACATGAGGCTATAAGTGTGATGGATCTATGGAGACAGATGTTACGGGAAGGAGTTGAGGTTCACGTGGAGGACATGGAACCTGAGTAGTCTGTGCTACCCCATCTTGGAAAGCGCATAAGAGAGACCCCTTCGGCTTCTAATGAGAGTTCGTCACACAGAGAAAGAAGAGTCGTTAGCATGTATCTGAACCCACCTAGTGACCAAACCCTGGCGCTTGGTTTTCCAGAACAAGGAAGAAGTATCATTGACCCAGTTGGAATCAGTGGAAGTGACAGATCTGCGCCTAGGAGGTACAATTTTTCAGTTCCCACTTCTATGGCTACACATATCCCCGTATTTGGAGGAGTCTTTGGACAAGGAGCAAGTATACAAGCCTTTGGTCTCGCATCCGAAGCCACCCCACAATGTAATAGCGGTAGTGGGGCATTATCACAAACCATCGGCACACAGTTCAGTGGAACCTTGGGGGCACTTGGCACAACTCCTACAGGACTTGGTGGACCTAGTGGTTCTGGTGGATCTGGTGGCTCAGGAGGCACAGGATCGGTGGACCTGGTGGATCCGGCGGTGGAGGGAACACTAGAGGAAACCAAGGCTCTGGCTCAGGAGGACAAGGGCCCCAGCCACCCCCTCAGGTCTTCTTTGAGATGTCGTTACACTTGCCAGATTATAGAGGTATTGAGGATGTTGCGGAGCATGTTCACAAATGTGAGCTGCTATGGCGCGCAAACAGGATCACAACCTCAGAGTGGAAGACTGGTCAATTTGTAACAGCATTGTAGGGGTGCGTGTATAGCTTGTATAAGAGATATGACCCCCATCAAATGATGGTGGATTACACTACTTTAAAGAATGCCTTCTTGGCAGAATTCCACATCCTTGAGTTTCAACAGAAGAGCATCAACGCCCTAAAGGAAATTCAACAGGGAACGTCAGAGAGTGTGCAGGAGTATGATGCATGCTTTAAAACTCTCTTGTCTAAGTTATCACATGATATTCACCCTTCACAACATGCTCAATGGTTTTTAGAGGATCGATCACCCCTTTTAGAAGGGCCTTATCTCATAAAATGTTCACATACCCGTGCAAAGCGTTGGAAGCTACTCTACACACCGAGGTTGTTGGTAGTGTTGATACTGGAGTTAGCCCATTCCTGGAGGCTCAAATTGCTGCTATGGCTAAGCAACTAGAGAAATTGTCTGCAAACTCAGCCCATGAGACTTGCAGTGGTTTATGGTGCACAGATTGTGAAGTAGAGGGGCATGTCAAGGGTAGTTGTCCCTAGAGGGTAGTATACGCTGTGACAGTAGACTGTGAAATTTGTCATGGGGACCATGATGCAAGTAGGTGCCCCTTGTTACAACGCGCAATCCGAAGAATGTGTCTTGCTACTATAAAATTTGCACTTCTACAACCCATGATACCAAGGACTGTAGGCTCATTGATTAGATCCATGAGGCCATTGATCATGGGGTGCACCAAACCAACATTGCCAGCAGTTCTAAGGGTGATGATCACCGCTATGAGGAGTGCACAGATGGTGGCATGCGTGGAAGGGGATTTCACGGAGGATTTCATGGTCATGGTAACCGTGAGGAGGAAGGAGTGAGTTCTCATGTGGAACCTATTTTAATTGTGGGTCTACAAAACATTATAAACGGGAGTGCCCATACTTGTTGTAGTGCTCATGGTGTGGAAAGAAGCACAAGTATGAGGAATTCCTGGAGTTGTTTGAGCACATGAATCAGCAGCAACGGAAAGACAAGGGCACTGCAATGGTAAGCATCAAGAAGATAGACACACAATGGATGTTGTGGGTGACACGTGATGCAGGTTTACAACATGTTTTAGTAACAACAAGAGCAGAGGCTACGTGCACAAAGGAAATACCAAGGCAAAGGACCCTAGTTTCAAGAGAGGAAGTAGTTCATGGGAAGTACCCAGACCCCGTGCATCAAAAGGAAGTATATCAAGATACCATGGATGTCATTCAGAGTTTACAAGGAGAAATCCAGTGCCTAAAGGAGTAGTTCAGGAGGGAGGAGCAAAGGATAAAGGTCGAGGCACTAAAGGATGACCTGGATGAAGTCAATGAAGTAAGTAAAATGCTAAGGTAGGAAAATATTATTCCCTTGCTAGGGGCATGGTTGAGGGAGAAGGTACCACGCGCTAGAGAAGAGCACGAGAGACAAATCTTGCATGTAAACCTTCCCCCTCATAGCCTTGACTATGAAAAATAAATCACATTGGATGCAGTCGTAGATGGATGGCTCCTTAGTAATATCCTCTTTGACACAGGCACAGAGTGGTCAATGTTCTCACATTAGATGCTTGGCATCAAATGGGAAGGCTTGCATTATAGCTATCTTCGAATGTGTTGTATATGGAAAACAAAATGAAGGCGATGCCCATTGGTGTTTTAAGGGATGCAACTATCACTATCCAGGGAGCTAAGTTTACTGGGGACTTCAAAGACTTGGTGCTCACCGATGTGGACAATTTCCCAGCACTACTTGGGCACCCATGGTGTTACAAGAACAATGTTGACCTTCGGTTTAACAAGGGGTACATAAGTTTTAAAAATAAGGAGGAGAGGGTTATTATACCCTTAGTTGATGGGAAGTTAACACCCTATATTGAACCTTTATGGGAAGAAGTCCTGGATCGGATATATGTGTGCTTAATCAGGGATCCAGAGATAATCCATCCTACCGAAAGAGTTATCTAGTTTGAGGATGCTTAGTCAATAAGTGACACCACCAACCTAACATGTGATAATTGGGCGCATGGGACTTATGAATTGATCGGACAATAGTTGAGAGGATTGGTAACAAAAGTAACAAAGGCACGTGTACGGTCGACACCTAGGAGGAAAAAAATTACCTAAGTATTCAGGAGGGGCCTTCCCTAAGATCTTTTTATAGGAGATGGAAGCTCAGTGGAAGGAGGAGAAGGAACAAAGAGGGATGTTAAGTTATGTCCTGCTCACAGACATGAGGTGGCATGGTGGTGGGCTACACATCAGGAGAGCCTTTTGGAATGGCATGAGGTGAGAATTTCTCTCTCTGTCGTTTTCTGAAGCAACATGCCCACCACCATCAAGGACTACCACAGTAAGGAACCCGCCTCTTTCCCCATCCAAGCTTATGAGAAGGTGCGGAGAGACGGCACGGAAGCTTTGCCACCATCCCTTTGGGTACACAAGTTATATTCTACACCACGGGGGTCGCGTGCATGGTACATACATTTTGAGACACGCTATCAAATAGGAAATTGGCAAGAGCTAGCAATTGACCTCATTCAAACATTTGAATATCGAAGTACCGAGGAAGTTGTGGTGAAAATCCTGGTTGAATGGCCCTGTTGAAAGAGGTGCATGGAAAGAAAAGATGGAAAAGGATGATTGGTATCAAGATAAGGCTACTCTCAGATCCCACGTAAAAAGGAAGAAAAAGCACATAAGTAACGTGAGGTAGGTGAGAGCAAAAATCAGGACAAAAGAAGTGCTTTCAGTGCAAGTGACGTGTGTGCAAGAGTCTCCTGTCTAAATGGATTGGTTGCGCACTACAAGGTTGGAAGATTACTCGTGTAGGGTCAGGGCGTGAGTTAAAGCGCTAAAGTCGGGCTTTGTTTGAAAAAGCCGCATTAAATGTAAAAAGTATGGTGGTAGGTGAAGTAGCATTTAATGCTTAAAAAAGGGGAAAAATATAAATAGAGGGTTGAGGAACTTCATTATTCACTTTGTGTACAAGGAGAAAGAAGTGCTTTTGCATTTTCACAAACTAGGGCTTCCAAAACTGATCCGTGTGAAGAATTTTTTTAAAGAGATTGAGCGTGGGTGACTAGTGTGGATCTACAAACTAGAAAAAGAGGGATTTCATGGGTGTAAAAGAGTTATGAGGAGGTGCCATCTTGTGAAAGGATTATCCCAGCTAGGGTTTGAAGAACTAGGGCATGGGTTTAAGGAATTTTCTTCACAAATTCGAGATCTAAGGTGGGAAAGAGTGAAAGAACAGAGTTACACGAAGTGATTAAAGTAAGAAGCAAACCTAGACAATGGCACCCAAGAAACCAGTTAGCACACCCAAGAAGGGAAAGGGAAAACAACAAGAAACTGACGCACATACAAACAAAGAGTGGTATGTAGAAATGCAGTACCCAGATGGAGTAATGCTAGGGAAGGAGTGGGAGTCCCATCTAAGGAACATGTCTGTAAATGACTATAATCATCGTACAAGCACGATCGAGAAGGAGATGGCGCTGGAGCTAGTGCGCCCAACAAATAGAAGGACACCAGAGGGCTTGCCCATCTATAATGATGATGTGAAGGTCAAGTTGGAAAAGGCAGGGTTATTGTAACTCTTTGAGTTGCCTTACTTCGGGAAGCCTGAGTGCCTCTATCAATGGCTAATGTCATGCATGCATGAGGACTACTTCCATTTCGCGGGGTGCAAGATGCGCATTACCCCTCAACTCATCTCACATTTCACAGGCCTCATCTATGAAGGAGATGATTTGGAAGATGACCTAGGTGATAAAGAGGTAATTAAGGAGACTATCACTACCTACGCGTACAAAAAGGGGTCAAGATATTATGATATCACAGACATCAAGGACCCAGTAATGAGAATGGTCGTGCATCTGGTGACCAAGTTAAATGGCTAGGAGAGATGGACCTAGGTCAATAAGCCATGGTTACATGTTTGCAAGAAAATCTCAGAGGGAACCATCTACAACTTTTTTGCGTTCATCGCGGATGAGATTGTAAGTTGCGTGAAGGAAGGAGACAAGATCCTGTTTGGTAATGTCCTACTGAAAATCATTTTTTTAGAGATTGGAGTACCTGATGCATCAGAAAAATTCATATGGGAGTACCTGTTGAGGACCCTTCACCCGCAAAAATATTTGAAAAATACACATGTGACTCCATGACAACCATGCACAAGGTGCACCTAGAGAAATGGTATACGTGCCTAAGGAATGCATTCGGGGTAGAATGGAGGATTCTAAACAACCAGCCAAAGACCACTAAAGGAGAAGCAAAATTTTTATGTACTATCATTTTTGCGTGGGCAAGTTCAAATTGATAAATGACACATGGGGCCCATGATGCAAGCTCCCCTTCACCTTCACAACTCAATACTTCCAAGTGGGAGTAAACATGTTTAAAGAGTCTAAGAATCAAACTAGACCACAAGGAAATGTGTAAAGGATTGGTCTACCCAGAAATCGCGCATACATGGAGAGGTATGTGTCACATGAAGTACAAATGACAAATCCCATGACCTTTCCCATTACAGGAGGATCCACGACACACGTGTACCTCCACATAAGACCCAAATCGGAGAAGGGCGCATATTTTGGAAAATGAGGTATCTATGCTTGGGGATCCAACTAGCAGAAGAAACCCACACCCAAGTAGGTGGAAAAGGATCCAGAGAGGAGAATACCAAGTGTTGGGGAAACATAGGTAATAGGCTCCCCTGGGACAAGTGCTAGGACAAGCATGTATTCGCAAGAGAAGAGGCCCTTAGTCAAGGAAAAGACTCTAGAGCCAGAAAATCCATCAGACAAGGAGTCCTCGGGAGAAGAAGAAATAGAGTCACCTACACCAAAATCCCTGGTTAGGAAGAAGCAGAGGCTAGAAGAGGAGACCACCTTAAAGATACTGGAAGTTTAGACAAGCGCATAGGTGAAGAGGAAGCTAGCGAAGAAGATGTCAGTGGGGAAGGCGAGCTAGAAAAGGAACAAGGGCCACTTGTTTTCAATGTACATGATTCAGATGAAGAAGGCGGAGAAGAGGAGCAGGGGTTCCTCTTCATGCAGCGCAAGGATAGCCAGGAAGGGAGAGGCACCTAAGACATGAGAAGTGAGGGAGATGGTGTGCAGACATAAAAGGCCCCAAGCCTTATGGTGGAGCAGATACCCAAGGTGGCAGAGAGAGAAGAAACAAAGGTCGTTGAGACCTTGGAGGAGGAGAAGTTGAAGCACAACGCTGAGCCAATGTTAAATGAGGAGAAGGAGGAGAGCGTGGAAAAGGACCATGACAACACTGGAGGCCTGCTTTAACTGTAAGTATTCCTAAGGGCACACACACGGGAGGAAGGCGTGTAGGGAGGAGAGGCCAAGGATGGGTTACATTGATGACCCCAACAAAGTGTTTTACGCATGGTTCCAAAGCACGATTTTGGCAGAAGAGATCATAGCCATGTCATCTTTTGAAAAGGAGGTTGCCTACCCGTAAATGAGGAAGATGCTCTCATGGGCAATTGAGTCCCATCTTGACGAGCCGGAATTTGAGGTAAGCCACGTGGCAATAATAACATTGCCAGGGCCAACAAAAGACAACCCCATGGTGAACGCTCAATAGCTCTCGGATGAAAAATTGTGCAATGCACTCGAACAAGGTCTCCATTGAAATCAAGGCTAGACTCTTCGGTGGAATGATAGAATCAAAGATCTGGAGGAGGACCTAAAGAAGAAAGAGGAAGAACTAGCTGCAAGGGCCAAGGAGCTTAGCCAAGAGAAACTAATCAGCACCCAGTTGCAACATGAGCTAAAAGATGAGAAGGCCAAGGTGGGTGTGGTATATAAGAAGGTGGAGGCTATAAATAATGCTATAGTATTGAAGCATCCAGACCTAGCACCCTCCGCGTAGAAGTATGGATCTGCTTTAGGATGCCTAGAGGATTTAACAAGAGTCCTCACCATGGAAAGGCAGCCGTTAGCCTTGGAATCTACAGAAGAAGTGGCCACATGCTTGGAGAAGGAAGATAAATTGAAGGTCATGGTGTTTGTAGCAGAGTACAACAAGGTTCTTACTGATATAAAATTCACTTCCCAGACTATTGAGGCCACATATGACAATTGCACGGAGCAGAGACAAAGTGGCAGGCATCTTGGTCACCACTCATGAAGTAGAACTCAAGGAGTTCCAGGAAAAGAATAAAGGGAATAGGGTAGAAAGGGACAGAATCCTTGCCGAGGTTGAAAGAAAATCTGAATCCATTAAAGCCTTAAGGGGTTCAATTAAAAACTGGTTGAAGGAACTATACCCATAGATTATGCAGAGAATGGATGCTACTGGATGATGTGGGCAAAGAGTTAGAGAAAATTTCCAACACCATAAGCACATGAGGAAATGGGCTACATTTTGATGAGGTGAGCACCCTAGTTGGCGACCTCTATCAGAAAGCACAAAAAGAAGTCGATGCCTAGAACAAGTTGGAGGCCGACTTGCAAAAGGATTTTCCTAGCCTTTTGTAGTGATTCCGTCATTGCCTATTCTTTTTCCATATTATTTTATCCCCTTATTCTTACCCCATGGTGTAAGTCCACCATTTTCTTTCCCTCTCCTGAGAAGTGTTCCCGCAGACAGAGAATAGGAATAGTGTGGGGTAAT
The DNA here is from genome assembly GCA_018340775.1 of Taxus wallichiana var. yunnanensis. Taxonomy (NCBI): domain Eukaryota; kingdom Viridiplantae; phylum Streptophyta; class Pinopsida; order Cupressales; family Taxaceae; genus Taxus; species Taxus wallichiana. The sequence continues at coordinate 82,443,267 of CM031234.1, forward strand.
ATTGGGCCCCTAAGGTATTGGCTAAGTACAAAAAGGTGCATAAGCGTGCATGGCCTAGTTGAAGGAACGTGCGCAAGGATAAAGCGCGCAGGTAGGGTTTAGAGAAGGTTTTAAGGAAACTCGTGGCACGCACATGGACAAAACCAAGGGTTTGGGACTTAGCCATTTTGGGCATTTTGGTAGAACACGTGAAAAGCATGACCCGACTGTGCATGCGGAGTGGATAAGGTGCCAACCTGGCGATAGGGTGGCCCAGAAGGAGCATGCCTGGGGTAGAAGCTTCTAGAAGCTCATCATGGTAAAAGGTGGAAAGCTCGGGCCTGGAGGAGCATGCCCACATGGAGGACCACATTCAGACACTTGGCATTAGATCTGAGGCTGCTGGAGGATGAGTTGGCAGCCCAGAAAGCCTATATATATAAGCACCTGCAGAAGGAAAACAACAACCAGATAGTGGGTGGAGCTCTGTAGAAATACTGCAAGAACTCTGTTAGTTTGGGAAATTATGCTTAGGGAAGGATGTATCAAGGGTATGGGGTTATAAATTTATTTTGTGAGCCTAGTCATATGAGTCCAGATATAATGCATGATCATGCGGTCTGCTTCTCTGTAACATTTTGTAATGACTCCATGAATATAATGAGGTTACCAGTTTACAATGAATATGAACATTGATGATTCTAATGCATACATATTTCTCAGAATTCTTTTGCATTTATGTTTATGATTAAGTATGAGTGTTTGTACAACTTCTTTCTATTTTGGTATAAGTTATCCAATATGTTAAGCATTTTTCTATCCGGAATGATTGCAAAGATCTAGAAGTTCTCGAGCTCTATGATGCTTGTGTGTTTTACTCCTTTCAAAACCCTTGAACATGGATCATAAATGATGTTTCCCACTAAACTCACATAAAAAGACTCGGCTCCCGCGCGTGCCTCGGTGAGTGCCCAGCCCAATTTGGGTGATAGGCCGCACGCATGGGGGTACCTTTCTTTGTGATAAGGGTAAAAATGACTATTGTGACACTCTTTTTAGATCTTGATGAGAGATTTGACTTCTTTTACATGTGGCTACTCTAAAAATAATATGTGATTTATGCTCTTTTCTATGATATAAAATCAACATTAAAGGATCTATAAAATCAAACAAGAACATTGATATATATAGAGATACAACACAAAATGAAAACCCACACAAAAAAATTATATTGCTGCAATAATCTACATCAATTCTCGGATTACAAACAACTCTATTAAATAGGAATGGAATAATAACAATCTCCATAATAAATTTTGTTCCATACTCCTGAATGGATTAACAAACTAACAACATTAACAATAATAAAACATTACTATTATTTTATTATTATAGCACACTAACCATCTAAATTTACATTTTTAACTTTTGCCACTAACCGGGTAAGAGCATCAAGTTGGGGGACCAAACATCAAATCCTGAATTTTATATCAAAAACAAAAAAACATCAAATTTTCTCTTCCGCGGACTTGAACCATGCCTAAAAATTAAAAACACATCACAAAAATGGTACCATCACGTAGGGGAGATTGTTAGCTTTGTATAAATATTGATTTTAAAGTGAATAGAATATGATAAATATCATTTTATAATTTTTTACTAATAGTAGGTCTTTAAGACACTTTTTCCCATGAATGTTCATGTCTACGTTTAAGACTACAACTTTTGTTTCACTTATCATAATGTGATAAAACCTATACCATCCCAACCATGGCAAAATTCTATACACGTTCAAAAAAATTATTTGATTTCAATATTTTTGATGAAGTTATGGCAGAAAACGGAAAGTGCTCCATTTTCTTTATGTTTTCAGACCACTTTCACAAAAAAATCATAAAAAGAATATTGCTCAAAAAAATACAAAATAAAATCTATCCCAAGATAGATAGTGACATCTAACTTTTCACAAAAGGAAAAAAATAAATATTAAGTTTTGATCATCCAAATCACGGAAAATGGACTACAATCTTATAGGCTTTTAAAAAAACTAAGTCATTGAATTTTGATTGTTTAATATAGCTAAACTTGTCTGCTTTTTTTTTTAAAAAGTAGTTAATAAACTAGATTTTGATGGTATGATTCATATTTCTATAATTTTTTTCTTATTTTGAGTGCATGCATTACTAATAATCCCTACAAGTTGATATTTCGATGTTATTTGCAATATGACATCCACTTATGACCCCTTTTAGCCCCCAAACTTGCTACACTTACCCAACTATTACATTTTACTATTTGTAAATATAAAACATGTGAGAAACACTAAACCATATAATTCCTAACATAGTCCAAATTGAAGAGAGAAACCACGCTAAAAGAAAATATGGATTGATGGATGATGGATTGATAAGTGATCAATCGGCCATCAAAAGGTGTGCACAAGTGATTTTTAATAATATTTTGGTAGAGAAATGCTAAAAAATATCCACACTTCCAATGATGAATTGAGAGTAATGGAGCTTCTTAATTATAGATATAAAAATCCATGGATTGAGGAAGGTTGAATTGACTAAGTTACAAGCTATTGATTTCAATTTCCTTATTTAACATGGTTGATTTGTTCTCATATAGTTGGCTCTTTGAATGAGAAATTAAAAGGATTTATTTCTTGATTTTGTTGGTTGTACATGAATATTTTCTTCCATGTTTTTATAATTCTAGAACTTGAGTGGAGTGACAAGTTCAACTTGAGTGAGTTGGATAGTGAAGTGGAGATGAGTGGAAGGTGAGTAGATAATTGATTTTTATTTATTTAAATAGCTAATCAAATTAGCCAAAGAGGTGTATAGTGTATAATGAGTGAAATAGAATTAATTAAATTGATTATAGAATTGAGATATAGGTTAATAATGAGCCAAATATTATTGTTAGACACTATAGTTTGTAATGAATATTTTTGAGGTGTATGCATTTTCCCCTCTTTAAAGTGTTATTATGAAGTAATAGAATTTTAAAGATAATATACATGTGTAGACCAATGAAAGGATGATAAAAAGGTGTTCAGGATCGCCTAATTTTCCCTAGCGAAGCATTTGGATGCCCTAGTGGATCTAGATTGTGCGGGAGCGTCCCTCAAAATATGGGTGATGTGAAAAGAGGTGGACAATCTCTTGATATGAAGAATAAGAGTCTACCACGATAGACGAGAAAAATGGGCTCGAAAAAGAATAAACATAGGGTTAAAAGCCAAAATTAGGGTTTTTGATTATGAAGTAGGGTTTTGAAGAAGGGTTTAATAGATGGGTGGGTGGGAGAAAAAATCATTGGTCATTTTTTGTTAATATATTATTTTCCTAGCTGTAGATAATTTTGTGCTCTGAGTTTGTAAGAGAGATAACATAGTTTCCTGCACCTTGGCATCACATGGACGAAATGTGGTTATATGTATGTGGTCCTAATAATGGCTTAGTAGTAAGTAAATGAAAATTTTGATCATTTAGCCTAGTCCAAAGGAATTGGCAATATGTTATAGGAGTTATTGAAAATGGTACATGATGTGGGATATTATGGGGTTATATGAGGTTGATGTCCCAAAGAGCCAAAGAGTGCAAAGTTATAGCCAAAGGATAGGATAAGGTCAGGGAGATCGCTTTAGATCACATGGACCATCTAGATCAGCGAGATCATTCTAGATGCCACCACTAAGATGAGATGGTGGACCAAGCAGCTTTAGAAGTGGGCAAGAGTCATGAATGATTTTGTATGATAGATATATTTTTTTTTATATGTGGCTCATGATAAAGGTACACTTATTTGTATAGATGCCCAAAGCAGTGTGGCACGATGTACATATGTATATGATTTTTTTTTCGTATTTTGACATTGTATATGATGATGTATATAGATGGTGATTTGGATGTTATTGATTTATTATTATGATGTATACAAATGATGATTTGGGTTTTATTTATTTACATATTTTTATAGATGTATGCTAGTGTGGTTTTGAGTAGATATTATGATGAGATGGTAGTGATTAATGAATTAGGTTGATATGATGATTTTTTGAATGAGATGTATGAATGAATTTAATGATGATATGACTAACATTGATTGTAAATGCGTTTCCATTCAAAGTTTCATAATTTAGAGTATCTTGTATTATTGTTACATAATAAAGTTGGCACCATGATTATTAAATAACCATGATGATCAACCCATTATGTGTGTAAACACACACACACACACACACACACACACACACACACACACACACACAAAAAAATTAAAAACAAACCCAATATATAAAGTAAATATATGTACCATGGCTATAAATGAACCAAGATAATAAACAATAAAATTGTAATTGGTCAAACAATGAACTAATAAAAGTAACAATGCAACACAACTTGACATAAAGACATTTAACTCTATCCCTAATGTGTTCCACAATGATAATTGATTGATTTCATTTTCCCCAAACAAGGATACATGCAAGGGGTAAGATGATTCAAGATTGATTGGGTCATTGCCCCAAGCAAGGATACATGTGAGGGAGAAAATGAGAGCCAAGATTGCCCCAAGAAAGGATACACACAAGGGATTTGGATTAGGATGTTTTGTATGATACGTGGAATGCATACACTAGATAGGAGTCAATGTATTGGTTTTTGGTTTTTGAAAATGTTTAGGATTTTGGGATTGTTTTGGTAGATTTTTTTATTGGTTTTATATGTTTTTGGTAGTTTTGGAAAAAAAAATCTAGGATTTTTGAAAATATATTGAAGTTTGTTTTTAGATTTTATTATTATTTAGAGTTTCATGGACTTTTGACTAGGTATCGATGTGAGGGACTTAGTTGTGATAGTGATCATGGACCCATTCGAACTCACGTAAGAACTAAGAGTCTCAACTAGATTCAAAGATGGATAGAGTGAAGATGGATAATACAATAGATGGTAAATTTCCTAACTGTTTAAAACAAAGGACAATAGAATACATGAGAGGTGATAGGATAAAATAGACAAGAGGAGGTATGGGAACATACACGTGTAAATGTTACATGTTGGGAACTCATTTTCAAACAATATTAAATATTTCATTCCATTGGAAGAATGTATTGTAGATGATATAATGATAGGATGTCTTACTCCACCCTTGACACTATGTAACTAGGAAGATGCGAGGGCTCAACACCGAGAGCCAAGAAGGACACGAGACACATGAGATAATGAATGGATGTGAAAACACAAGGGTTGATAATGGTCTATGGGGGAAATTGTGACTCATCTCCAATTAAGATTACTCAACCAACTCTAAGATGATTTTGACTTTATAGGTCACTCGAATAGACTTAGACCCGCATGTGGTCTATTGATCGGGCAAGATCTCGGTGTAAGGGATGGCTATCTCTCCTAACATGGGCATATAAATTTCTTCCCTATGATTTTACACGATTAAGCCCTTGTGATTTTAAAGGTTGTCTTTTTCTTATTTTTCTTGTTTTTGAAATGATCCCCTATATTTGGCTCATGCCACCAATAAGAGGAAATGGCTCATCACCAAAGACAAAATGTAGGTAAGTAAGGGAACATTTATCCATTCCCAACCCCATACTACCAGTAAGAAGCATGGGCTCAACACCAAAGACTATGAAGGATGAGAGGTGTAATTATTTGTAATACGCATATTCTTATATATGTATTTTGTGATTTATTTTTACCTTGTAGTTGAATTATGTTTGATGGGAAGGAACGTTTTCCCCCAAATCTCAGCCCCAAATGACTAATATGATGCAAGGGTTCAACACCAAATACTAAGATGGGTGGTCAAAATATTTGAGTAAAGAATATTTAGAGTTTTCCTTTGAGAGAGAAATTTTGTGAAAGGAGGATTTGTCATCAGTAAGCTTATAAATAGGACCATATGTGAAAATATCCAAAATGGGGAAAACCATAAAAGGGATGAGATGATAAACACATAAATATGGGCCACTATTAACTCATGTCTTAGGATGTCATGAAATAAATAGGTGGTGATTCCGAAGATTTGATTGTATGATGGGAATATTTTTCAATGGAGTGAAAATTTTAAGACTATTTTTGGATGAGCGAAGAAGGAATGTACAAGCGAAATTTCCCAATGGAAAGAGTACCCCTGGATAGATGGTTCTTAGGAATAGAACATATTTCGTGGATAACATTCATAAGTTCATCACATGTTTGGAAAGTTGTGTAATACCCATGTTATAATAACTCCAAATTAAGGGAAATTGTTTTCCTTTAAAAGAAACTCGTAACCCCATTTCATGCCTTCAATGATTTTAACTAGAAACAATTATAATCCAACAAGAAATATAGTTTACAATCCATCTAATAACAACATAACCATGTGCAATTGTAAAGGTCAATTAGATCTACTCAACCCCTTTATCATCACTCTTTATGAGTGTGCATAACTTGTATGTAGTTGGTTAACCTATTCATTTAGGTTTGAGAACTGATGTAGTTCCAAGTGTCTACCTAAAAATTAGTTAACTAAGTTTCATATGACATCTCACACAATTATTTAGGAATTCAAGTGAACCGATAGTCTACTAAGCTAGTACACTACTTAGGACAAAGATTTCAAGCTATGATTTGCATGCTTAGTTTTATGACTACACATAAGCCAAACAAAACTTGTCCCATCACCACACAATCATCTCTACATAGTTATCTGGATCACATCTTGTTAATTAAAATTTTAAGTTCTTGTATTAAGATGGCCTAGAATCTAGATCTCGCCTCTCGACTTGAGAGTACGCTATCAGTCCTAGCTTAGGACACCTATGGGAAAGATAATGATTACTTAATGACTTTCATCAATAAGTAATTATTACCCTTCCCATAGTTATCATAAGATGGTACAGATAGAGTTCAATCAAGTAGATAGGTGAGACTTAGAGTCCACACTTTCATAATACAATTATCTTATTACAAGGTAGAATTCATCGTTAAGAGACTAAGTCAAGTTATATATTTATCGACAAGGTCTATAGTAACTTACTAGTTACTATCATATGAAGTGTCTTAATCTCGTAGTGTCACTTACAAATTTCATTGTTAAGACTAGGTTTAGTTTATCCATGTCAATCTACTTTGATAACGATCCAATCCCATTTAGAATGTATCGTAATTCAACCATATTATTCATTATCATTAAGTACCTCTTTAAGAAAGAGATATAATATTTTAAAGTAATAAGACAAGGTTTATTATTAACAATAATCATAAATGTATCATTCACATTTCACATTACTATATTACTTAAGTTATAGTACTTCGCATTTATGACATCTTAATGTCGTTAAATAAGTTATTTTCGTAAAGGTACAACTATTGTCAATGTAATTTTAGAGTTGTACTACTTAATGAATTGATTATTTAATTAATCACTTTACGATCGAGTTAAGGAAATATCATTATTTCATAACTCGCATTATTGTCCATAACAACGTTAATCATTTAACTCATTAAATTTAAACATATAAATGATGATGTCATTGATATAGTTGTAATAATTAAGAATAACAATTGTCGTAATGTACAATCATATATTTCAAGTACAATTTTATAATCAATTGCAAAGTACATACCGCTATTAAAAAAACGTAGATCATTATTACAACTCATAAGAGGTATTCAAATAATAAATGTATTTATTGAAATCATTAAGGATAAATCCTTATTTCATAAAGTATTACAATAATTTTAGTTTAATACAAATAGGCCAATTGCCTTATGAAATTCTGTGAAATCATGTTTTACTTTTCAATAAATACATAATCCAAAATATGGATATTCAATAAATCATTATCCTGTAATTAGATAAATAAAAAAACGTATGAAAAAAATGCATGTAATCAATCTAATTAAATCCTCATAAAAATAATCCAACCTATTAAGTATAGGATAAAAAATATACATGGTCGAGTTCATCGAATCGGCATGGATTAATAAATCTTTAACTAGTTGTTCATTACGAAATAATTGAACATCTACATGTTTGATTTACTACAAATAAAAAAATTATCATATCAAGTAAATAGTGATCCAATTAGGTGAACAAATTTTCTACCCACAACATCTTGCAACATCAATAAGATCAATGAATCTTTACCATAATAACTTCCTTTAGACTTTATGACATCTATTCTAGAGAAAACTTTTTTAATGAAACAATTAAGTAATTCCACTTGCACCCAATTTACATTTGCTACTAATAAACTTGATTTTTTTAAAGAAAACAAAACAGAGGGAAGCAAGCTCTTTCCTCATGGCTAATTTTTTCAAGTTTCAAACTTAATCACAACAAGTAATTATAATTGTCTTCTTATAAAATCTCGAATTACTTGTCAAGAAAATTAATGTCACAGTTAACTATAGAAAACATTTGTATATTTTTCTTCAAACTTATCATATTACACAATCAAAGGTTTAATTCATAGAAGATTTAATAATCAAATTTCCTTTCATGCATGCAAAAAGATTCAACCCATACATAATACCATCACTATAATAATCATAGAATAATGCATTCGTTAATTTAATCAAATGGTTAAGAAACAAACTTTTATCCACACTTGATCGTATCTAAATGCATGTTTTCCAAAACTATATCATTCCCAAACCAAGTTAAATCACAAAAATTAATATTCACCAAGATAAACATAACCTCTTACTTCATAAGTAAGTATTCACAAGTTACAAATTGGGTAGAATTTTAGTTAAGTGGATACAATTATGTGACCTTATTAAATCAACTAAAAATCCCGAGGATTTTCCCACAAGATTATATATGTAGCCAAAGTCTTATAGTCTTATGGAAGACCATTAAACAATAAATGATATCATTTTATGATAAATAAAATGAAGGAAATGGACTCTACATAAGATATTCTCATATTTAGGTGGCAACAAATCGAACCAACCCAAAAGAATTGAATACATATTAAATAATGAAGATTCCACTACCCTTGTATGAAACCAAGATAAGAATTTGAAATTGACAGAGCCAAAGGCACGCATAGTTATACTTCATTCACATTATTTTTCTTTTTAAATGAAATGATGAAATCTAACTATGTAGGTCTATAACAGACCAAATTGACACAACCAATAAAATCAACCAAAGATAAAGCATACCCTTAAGAGTATTTGCAGTATTGATTTTCACTCCCAAAACAGTCTTAACTCGTTCATCTACTCATAAAATTTTGTAAAGAAGGATCTTTGAAACTCAAAAATCACAATCATCTATTTAAACTTAAAAACCCACAAAAATAACCTCCATTTTTTATTATTCAAAGCACCTAGATAAGGATTCTAGCTTTATTAGTTTATCTTAATATTTTCAAACCCAACAACCATAAAAATTTAAATGAATCTTTAAATAATCAACCCAAAAGTCATTCAATCATTTTGAAGTGAAATAACAAGATAAAGAGAAGAAAATCCATGCCTGTGAAGCATAATGTTCCCGATGACTTCCTCACTATTTCCTTCAATATTTCCTATGAAAACTTCCAACTGACCGAGCAAGAATTTCCAAACGTCTTTCTCTAATAACCCCACCAGATGATTCAAAACAGGTTAGAAAAATACTAACCCCCACATTATGTGATTTAACAAAAATGGAATTAATGCTAAACCCTAGATATTTTAGAGTCACATATGATAAATAAATGTCAAAGTACATATCTGACACAAGTAATAAGCTAGATAAAAATGAAACCCTAAGTGCAAGAGAGGGAGTAGAAGACTTAGATAATTTCACAATTGATCCCAAAGTATTTTGGACTAGAAGAATGATGAACAGGAGGAAGAGACTATCACAATCGAACACATAAAATCTTGAAACTGTCGGATGAGCCGCAAATAGGGAACCTAGACTAAGACGAGGGCACCTAGGTGCCAGAGGCCTCTTTGGGTTCCTATGACAACGTAGGACCTTGGAACCTGATTTTTCTTATGTCACAAGATGGTCGATAACATTCGTTGTTGGTCACTTGTATGTCATTGGATGATCACAAAATTCTCCTACAACCTGCTCTAAAATGCCAAAACATATCAAATCCTAAAAATAAAAAGATGCAACGGAGAGTTGGACTAACCTTGGTGGTGACCCAACAGAGTGAACTTATGACCAAGCACTACACTACATCTCAGACTCCATGTAGTTCTTATGCATGTGTGTAGAAATCATGCCCTAGGAGGCTCTTGTGCAAGATGCACTTGATAACGAGAAATAACTAGATGGAGAAATGTAAGTAGATGTGTGGATGAAAACATGAACTTCCCCTCCTATGCGTGTATGCGAAAATATAATCATTTATCCCTTGAGTGGGTGTTATATAGATGTCTTGATGCTCTTAGAATTCCTTTGGATGTAACCTTAGGTGATGATAGTAGATGGTTAAATCTTCTTCCTTTATTATGATCACAAAACTTTGTATTTTTATTATTCCCTTGGTTGAATTTCATAATTGATTGTACTAAAAGGTCAACCCATAAGATAACAAGGTGCCTAAAAGATAAAAGAGGCCCAAAAGAGGCGAGCAAGATACATAGAGGTCGGGCACCCAAAGGGGATGAGGGTGCCTAGGCGTTGGCGTCTTGGGTCGGGTGTTGGTGTTTAGAGTCAAGAAATATAAGCAAGTGAAATACCAACTAGGTTGTGGGGTGTGTAAAACCGAAAGACAACAAGAAAGACAAGAAATAGGTCAAATATTGTAGTCAGTAATACTAGTTTTATTGCTTAGGAATTATATGAATAGTAGTATGTGATTAGGACTTAGAAATGTATTCGAGTGCATGAATTAGTGTCTACATTTGCCACCACTTTATTTTTTTGAGTGAATACTCGATAACATAAAGTAGATAAGATATGCGTACCTGATAACCATGTAGATCGATCATGAAAGTGTGCCGAAGAGACAATAAAAAGTTTGGAGTGATAAAAATGAAATGTGGAAGGTAAAGAAGAGGAAGTGACCCTAGGGGTGAAGCATATGAGTTGTACCATGTTGTGCATGTTTTCATTTTATTGTGCTTGTGGATGAAGGTTTTATTCTTGTTGCGTATTAAGGAAGCACCTATAAAATAAGACACAAAGAGTAGTCAAAGTCATGTGTTATGAAAAATATGTAAAATGCAAAGGTACATAAAATGTGAGGAAAGTGATAAAAGAGTCATGTACACCTGATCTGTGATAAGTGAAAAGGATAGAACGTGTCCTTAAAATGTTGTAAAGAGTGAGTTTTTTGGGCAATCTCACGCCAAGAGTGATTTTTTTGGTGATCTCACACCATGAAAGAGTGTTGGGGAGAAAGGTCTAGTGTTATTCTCCATCCCTGATTGCTTCCCAAATTTATACACCACTACAGATGGTGTGATCCTTCTTTGTTCCCTATTCGATCCCTTAAGTAGAAAAAGGAGATAGAATGCATTTTGATTGTTGTAGGATTGCTCTTGTACTAAGAAAATTTCTCTATAAATTTCTGAAAAATGTTCCAATTTGAGAAAGTGATTGTAATTACCCCCTAGTCATAGGCGCGTGAAAGGTCAAGAGCACCCACTGCTAGTGTCTCGTATCTAGGCATGAGTGTCTATGTTTGACATGATGACCCAAGTCATAATTTGGGTCGTTATGTTACTGAAAATGCATTTGTTTCTTTACTTTGTGCATGCCTATATTGAAGCCGTGAGACTTTGTATGGGGTAAGTGAATCACCTTGTGTATGCCCCTTCGTTTGGGGTACATGTGACATGACTAGGAGGATGTGACCCAAAGGAGAGGACCATATGTTGATTTGAAACCGATACCCTGCAGTAGGGGAGGGAATGTGCATGGTAAAAACCAAGGCACATGCAAACACAAAGGATGCAAACATGTGTTAGTGCAATCAAGACAAATACGCATATATAACACAATGTGTAATCTAGCAAGAAAGAAGACAATATAGCTCATGAAAAACAGGTTTCAAAGATGGTACATCACTCATAATGTCACAAGAAAATTAATGCCGAGAGGCTAAAATCATACAAGTAATGAACAAGAAAGACAGGGTAAATCCCACATTTAATGGCATATAATGGAAAATAATGGAAAATAATGTAGAAGCAAAGTATCGACAACCATGGTAGAAAATATTTCCCGCAAAGCAAAGGTTGCACATGAAGCACCCATTAGCATGTTAGAAAATAAAAACTTATGTCAAGACATATTTATATTGATAGTGTAGTGTGTTAGTAATAAGATGAAGTAGTATAATATGAAATAATACCAACTATAATGTGTACAAAAGTAGATGCCCCTAGGAGCCTCAATGGGACTAGTAAGAGGTACAATGCCGGATATCCATGCTACATGTAAAGATTTGTATAAATTTTGTATCTATAACTAAAGAAAAAGTGAACGTGCATGTAGATATAGAAAGGATAATGACATATGAAGTATCTGTCTCAGCATGTGAAACAAAGTGTGCATGTAACTAGCATAAGCAAGTAAAATTATGTGCAACCAAGATATGGAGTATGTTGTGAGTGTGAGTGGAATGGTAATGGTAAAAAGTGAATATGATAGAATTAGCATGCACCCCGAGTGGATGTGTATGAGATGAGGTTCATTTATAAAATACCCCTTGACAATTAATAATGAACCATATAACAAGAGTGCATCATTGGGAAATGGTTTGATAATGTGCGCTTAGAAAGATATGATCATGAATCATAGAGTGTGAAGAGGAATGTGGGGAGGTTCATTTCAACTTCAAACACTCATCATTTTAATATGAACTATGGAACTAGAGTGCATCATAGGGTAGTGTGATGTGTGAGAAGACAATGTGAGTAAGATGTAATGCAAAGCGCAAAGTGTGAAATGTGAAGTTTATGAGGTTCATGGATGCAATGAGCCCTCAATGGTCAAGTATGAATCGTAGCACAAGAGTGCATCATCGGGTAATGAATGTGAATTTATGTGTAATATAATTTAAGATGCATTACATTAAGTGGGTTCTTAAGTGGCTTACCTAGGAGAGTGGCAAGGTGATATACACCACCCCAAGCCTATTTGTGATGACATAAGGAATGAGCCAGTTAGGTTTGAATTTTCCGTCTTGGGGAGCTTAGGCGTTCATTTTTTTTTTTTTTTTTAATTTTAATACAAGATCACCCATATTGAACTCGTGAGGACAAGTTTTGCAATTTTATACTTGGGCAATGTGAGATTGATATACTCAAATATTCTTAAGAACTTGAACGTGGCGAGTCAAGAATTTCAAGATCATGTAGGTGGTTTTCATGATATTCATTTTCCTTTAGTATGCCTTCAAGGAGACTTGTAATGATGGTATTTCAAGTTCCATTATAATGATAGCCTCAATATCATAAACTAGAAAAAATGGTGTAGCATTGGTAGGCGTATGCACACTAGTGTGGTAAGCCCAAAGAGCATATATGATTTGATTATGTTAATCATCACCACTAGTATCAACAGTCTTGTGTAATATTTTGAAAATGGTTTTATTGGTGGCCTCTGCTTGGCCATTTCCCTATGGGTAATAAGGAGTAGAAAATGATTGTTTAATTTTGAATCTTGCGCAAAAGATCCTTTTAACATCCTTATTTTTGAAATAAGATCCATTATTAGTGATAATAGCAGAGGGAATGCCAAAGCGCGTAATGATGTGAGTAGTGATGAAACGATAGATATCAGGACCAATGATAGTTTTTAGTGGTGTTGCTTGACCCATTTAGTAAAATATTTTGTGGCAGTAATAATATACTTGTGGCCATCAACCGATTCAAGATTTATCATGCCAATAAGATCAAAACCCCATAAAGAGAAGGGACATGATAGAGCAATTGATTGAAGATCATATGCAGGTGCATGGTGGAGATTAATATGTTTTTGGAATTTATCACAACACTTAGTATATTCTAGGAAATCTTGCTCCATGATAGGAAAATAGTATCCTTGACGTAGGAGCTTGAGTGACATAGCCTTGTCGGAGAAGTGGCCACCACATAGACTATCATGTACTTGAGATCTGATGGGGATGTCTGCAAGTCCTATAAATAGTAGAAATGACCATTAAATGATCATTTAAATAAATTTGCACCAATGATGACATATTGTGTGGCTTTGCATCACAAGTGACAAGATTTATGAGGTTGAGGTCATTGAGAATAGTTTGTCAATAAATAAAGTTATATATTGGAGTGAACCTTTCAGATCGTTATTATCGTGTGGGATGGAACGAGCTTTTAGAGGTGAACGATCGCAGAGGGTTGTCATAAGTTCCAGGTTGATGAACATGGCTTGCTCATTAGTGATATCTTGAGGGATAAGTGATGTTGCACTAGCCATAGCATATGTATGATGATTATCTTTACGAGGGATGAATGTGAGAGAGTAAGACTCAAACGTATCTAAAAGAGCCTTAACGAGATTATTGTATGGTACTAGATATTCCTCTTTTGTATGATACATGTCATTCACTTGATTAATAATGAATTATGAATCACCATGTATGCGATATTTCAAATAAGGAGCTTTGAGTGGTGGTGAGGCTGAGAATGAGGGCTTCATACTCAAAGAATGTTTATCGGTGCATGAAAACCCTAATTGGTATGAAAAGGGGAGATGATGACCATGTGGAGTAATGAAGACTATGCCGACCCCATTTACAGAGTGGTAACGAGACACATCGAAATACATGGTCCAAGTGTTGATATCAATGGTGTAAGAAGTGAAATACTCTAAAAAAGAATAAAAATAGGTGATGCATTGGGGAGAGGTGCCTCAGCTAGTTGATCAATGATAACTTGGCCTTTGATTAATTTTTGGGAATGAATTTGAAGTCAAACTCTGTAAGTAACATGACCCATCATGCAAGATGTCCCAAGATATGTGTGTGGGATAAGAGGTATCGTAGAGGATTTACCTTGGTGATGATATGAACCTCATTGTTAAGAAGGTAGTGGCACAACTTGTCTACCACAAAGATGAGGCCAATGCATAAGTTCTTGATGTAACTGTAATTTCATTCATAAGAGAGTAAAGTATGACTAATGTAATAGTCAACCCTCTCACGTTGAGAGTCATCGTGTCACGAGAAGGATCCTAAAGCATGAAATTTTACACAAATGTATAATAAGAAAGGTCGCTTAACCATGGTAGGTACTAGAACATGTGGATTTAAGAGGTATGATTTTATAACGTCAAAGGATATTTTACAATGGTCATCCCGGAAAAAATCAAGATATCTTTTTCATCAAGAGTGTGAATGTTTGGGTTTTGTCAACAAGTTGCGTAATAAAATGGTGGATTGCTAGATTTTTCCTTCTAATGAGCGTAATCGATGCAAATTACATGGTGTAGGCATGTCAATAATAACATTGATTTTATTGGGATCTATTTTAATTCCACGTTGCAAGATAATGTACCCAAGGATCTTGCCAGTTATAACTCCAAAAACACACTTTTTTGGATTTAAGTGTACTTTATATTATCATAAACATTCAAGAGTGTGCAAAGATCTTGAGCATGTGTAGAATGATGTTGTGATTTATAAAGTATATCATCAACATAATCTTCAAGGATCTTATGAATATAATCATGAAAGATATGTGTCATTTCTCAATGGTAAGTGGCTATGTGTTGACTAGATTTTTGCACATCTAAAAACTTAGGCGGTCATGAGATAAATCTCCCTCATTTACCGGTGAGGATCCCATGTCGATGTTTATCAATTTAGTGGGTATGAATCATAATAACTATTTGTGGGGTTTTACTGTAATTACAAATTTGATGAACCATAACTAAGCAATTCTGCAGCAAGTAAGCAGTTGTTTATGAAGTATTTTCAGAAGGGGGAAATAATGGAATTTGGAAAAGAAGAAAGGAAGATATGTAATTCAACCAATAGTTTACAGATTTGGTCTCATACACATAGATTAAATAAACAAGTAGATCTCATAATATTTAGAAGTAAATGAAAAGGAAAACTTCTAATCTAAATCTCAGATAACACAAAGTTTATCTAAAGATTCACACAGAAGTAAGAAGAAAATGCACCATAGACACAAAGTTCTCCAGAAATCCATCTTTATTCAATTCCTCAGCTTTCACAAAAATGACATCAAGGGCTGCAACACAAAGTCTGGAACTGAAGAATGTTGATTAACAAATTGTGATCCTTTAACCCATAGACTCTTCCTCAATTTATAGTGTATAGAGGGTAATTACAAATAGGAAGTTTTTAATGAATTGCCACATGTGGAAGCTATGAAAAAGGGAAGAAGCTAACAATCTTCCTCCTGGAACTCCTCTTTGCATGACATGTATGATTTACAACCAAAAATAAAACCTTCTATTTTGCATGTTTGCCACCTATTTCTAAGGAATTGACTTCTTCCAGTAACATGAAGTAACAACTTTTATAGCCAATTAGCTACGTTTTAAAATTTTAATTAATTGCTCAATTGTTTTGTCAGAGAAAATAAGAAAAAGAAGAAGAAAGAGGAGAATAAATTAGAAGAAAGTTGCAACACTCGTAATCTTATTCTTCTTCCATACTCTACATGTTGATCCAACCTGTATTACATTCTTGCTTCATTCACTTTAGCAATTAATGATTTGAATGATATCTCTGCCTTGAATCTGAGATGCTTTTTTCTCTCATATGTTGTTGAATCCTTTCCTTTGATTCTCACCAAATTGGATCTGGAAGCAACTAAATGTGATTTTCTTGCAGGTGTTTCCTCTGACCTATCTTCCCTCTTATCCTTGAAGCTTTTGTAGTTCTTCTCCAGTACGTGCACCAATACTGAGCTTTTATCATAAACAATTCAAACAAAACTCATCACCTTTTATTTTTAATTACATATGAGCAATTTTAAATTCTGGAAAGCACTCCAGGTGAAGGAAAATACAAGTCAATTCTATGAAGGCTTTGACTGGAAAGATTAGAGCACATGCACAAGCTCTGAAAGGAATTTTCCATGCAATGACTTCCACATGGACTGCATTAGAAACAAGAGGATGATTTTTTTCTCAAAGCCTTTGCAATTATGAGAGCTGGATCTATTTCTTTTTCTGATTCTAAAGATATATTCAATGTATCATACATTGACTTTCTATTTTCTTCACCAATATGGGCATAAATGAAGTATTCATGCAAATAATTCGATACATGTATGAAGCTCATAGCATGAATATCTAATTTCTTCACCGAGATCTGATTATAAAGCATATTGCCCTCTATTTTTAGACTTTGCTTGCATGCCAAGCAATCTAAAAATATTATTTTATTCACTTGTGCACTCACATCAACATGCAGATAGCCATAATAATAAAAATAAAGCCTTTCCAACCCTAGGCGCCAAAACTGGATGCTTCCCGATAATTAATAAAAAAGTCAGCTTTTAGGCATTTAGCTATACCAGAATGGGTCACACGTTTTTGCTAGAAGTCATGCTAAAAATAAGAAGGCAAAGCAATGTGAATTTTTACCCTTCCAGGTAGCTCCAAAAATCCCATGTTTCACTTAAGCGATTTGTCTTTAATGATGGAAAAAACAAAATTCCAAGTAGGCATAAAATTCCCACCCTCCCCGCCACTACCAAAATTCCCATTGACAGCTTAAAGCCTTCCTGCCAAAAAGTGTGACTTGCATAAAAAGAGCTCCTTTCTTAAAAATACGACTTGCATGGGTGAATAAAACTTCCTATTATGCATATTTTGCCCAGTGGCCAAATATTGGATCAGCCACGACCTCGCATAGAAGGAACCTAAGAAAACTCATTTGGATCTGTAAATTGGTCATAGAGGGACTCAACTATGAAATAGCAAGGTCGAGAAAAGAAGGGGCGATGCCGCAGAGGAACCAAAAATAAGAAGGGGAAGAAATGGCGAAGATCCGAAGTCCCCGGGCTCAGATTCATTGAAAAGGGTCCAAAATCAACTAAGTATGGGGGAGGCAGCGGAAGGAGCCACGTGTCCTAACGGCACTTCTCCAAAGGTGAATCCAAAAAAGGTTCCCGGATGAGTGCTAGACTCACGCCGCGTGTCTCAAGGAAAGTGGGCCATCGGGGAAAATTTGGTCTTTCGCCCCTTGTTTTTCTAAAAGGGGTAAAAGTTACAAAATGCCCCGCAACTCCGCCCAAAGGAAAAAGTCAGCGTTTGAGCCCGAGTCAAAGCCAAAGTGGGGAATCGGAGGAAAAGGTGAAATTTTTCCTTTTGTCAAAAGGCACAAAGATAAATATGGAACGCATCCCCCAGCCAACCAAAGGGTGCCACATGTCCAGGCGGAGCTTCGGGGCTGCGGGAGTTTTTGAGTTTTGCGTTTTTTGTGCAAAAGGGAAAAAGATAAATTATAGACCCACGAGCCCAATTTTTGCTCTAATCTAGCTGCCACGTGTCCCATATAAAAAAGGGGACCCATTTTTCAAATTATTTTCCCACCCATTTATACGGACTTGATACAAACTTCGAAGGGGCATATCTTTCGACTCAGGGCTCAAAATATTATGAATCTGACACCATTAGAAAGATCTTGGCCTTGCCTACACCATGGAGGTCTGAAAATTTAATTTTGAGGAGGTTAGGTAAAGGAAAATGGAGGAAACATCTTTGGGATTTCAATGCAGGATCTTCTTGCCTCAACAACTAGATCAGATTTGATTTGTTCCACCATTTCCTCTTCCTTCAAGGCGCCGAACCAAAGATTGATGCAGTAAAGATGGATTTGGGGGTAGATTTTATCAGGGGCATTAACAACAGTAGTTGAGCTTCAACCTATTTTCCCACTTCCCCCTCTCTTTCTCCTCTCTGATTGAATCTATAAATATGGGGGCAGATTCATTGTAAAGGGTTGGACATTCCTTGTTTTGCAGGCTCCCTTTTTCTTCTAGCAAAGGAATTTGTGGAATTTTAGGCCTTCCATCAAAGTTGCAATATATTTCTTGCCTCCTGGCTGTTTTGTAATGTATTGTATCAATCTGCAGAGCAATAAAACACGTTTGTGATCAATTCTAGATCCTTTCTGTCTCTTTTGCTTGCATCTGGTCTTTTGTTATAAATTTGGTTATCTGTGTTTGATTATTGCATGTATTTGTTGGTTTGTGTCTATCAACAGAACTAGTGTTCATCATTCCTTTGGTGCATCACCTTGTAGTTTAGTTATTGTTTATTTCTTGTACCCCTTTCTTATCCATGTCTCCTTGGAAAGTTTTAGATTAGGTATAGAGATAAATCCTCTACAAGTTCTCATGTATGCATCTAAATAGAGGAATAAGGAACCAACCTTTAATCTGGAGAGATTTCCCATTTTATAAGGTCCCACACCTTAGGGAAAGTTCAATGTTATGGACTCACACCAAATGAGTCTTCCTTAGAAAAGTAGAATTTTAGAACTCATTTGGGGGTGCTGTGATTTTGTACTAACAGTTTTGGCACTCACCGTGGGACAAAGAAGTCTCCATTCCATCATAGCAAGATTAATGTGCACTTGTTGTGATCTTTAGCTTATAAAAAGCTTCAAATTTACATATCTGCGAATCCAATAGAGGAAGAATCCACTAGTTTTAGTAGCCCAAGCTTGGGAGATTCCTAAGAAAAACCCGATCTAGAGCAAGGAAAGAAGGTATATTTGAATACTTGCATCTATCCCTGAAGCAGAGAAAGGAGAATAAAAAAGAGTTCAGAGGTATCCATCTCCACTAAGTAGAACCTTGTCAACACCTCCACCTACAGGCCTTTCTTTTAGTTTGCAAGGGTTCTTAGGCCAATCAGGAATGGCACAACCAAATCCATATGTCAACTTCATTGGCAGCAGCCCACTCACCCTGAATGCAAAAATCCGGTCTCGATTACAGCATTAAAGAGCATCCCATATTTCACTGGGGAAAACCAGACTTCTCCTAGTGACCATGTCCAAGATATTGCAAATATCTGTAAAATCCATGAAATCCATGAGATGGACATTGCAATCAAGTTTCTAGCCTCTTCACTCAAAGGAAAATCTTCACAATGTTTAGGAACCTTGAGGCAGGCTCTATTCAAAACTGGAACCAGCTGTGCAAAGCTCTTCATAACTAGTTTGGAGAAAAGGGTGATAACTTGTCTTTGTTGGTGCAATTGAAAAAAATCAAGAGAGCCCCAAATGAGCAACTGATAGATTTCAACCTCAGGTTTCAATGGACATGGGACAAGATTCCAACAACAGTAAAGCCCACTAATGAAGGTGCCTTCTTATACTTTCTTAGGGATTTAAATTCTGATATTTCTTTAATGATTAAGATAATGGGGGAAGAACCTTACCTGCATCCTATAGCCTTTCCATAGGAGCTAAGAACCATTTGATTCAGGCTGGAAAACTTACCCCTAAGCCATCCATGCCTTTATACCCTGAGTTAGGAAACCCATATACTAGCCAAGTGCCTATATTAGCTCTTATACCCACCTCAGGAGTCAAATCTCAACTGAAGCTTCCAATTCATCATCTAACACCTCTAAGGAGCTTCAGGAAGTGATGAAGCAACCAAAAACGTGGGAAATGAGCTAGTGACTATTAAAAGACAACAGTTCGAGTTCCAGGCCATATCGCCCCATGCTCAATATCAAGATAGACCCCATAT
This sequence comes from Taxus wallichiana var. yunnanensis, assembly GCA_018340775.1. NCBI lineage: Eukaryota > Viridiplantae > Streptophyta > Pinopsida > Cupressales > Taxaceae > Taxus > Taxus wallichiana. The sequence goes on from CM031234.1 coordinate 82,463,930, forward strand.
CAACATAATATACCTCCCACCTCGGGCAGAAAATCGAGCCAAAACCAAGGAAAACCCAAGATGCTAGACCTTTCAGGTCATATGATCCAAACACAACTTCAACATCAAGGGCATTGGTCCCAACATAGAACAATATGGCACAAGAATATGATTGGTGTTTTCCATGCAATCAGCCACATAACCAATCAATGTGCTTTAATGGTGCTCTAAATCAAGCCTTGATGGTGTAAACCAGTATGGTGCCATAAGAACCTAGCCAAGAGGGAGATCAACAATAAGGAGCTCAACAAGGTGGACCCCCAAATGAAACTATGCTAGTAAATTGGTAGGCTGAAGAATTTTGTGGAATGAATCAGTTCCCTTCTCAAAGTGTAGCTACCAATACATGGTCCAAAAAGAGAAATATTGGAGAGGGCCAACCACTGAACTCAGGTGACCCTCAACCTTCCATCACTCCATAAGGTCCTGGTGTTCCAAATACAACTCCCAACATGCAGAACCAATCCAAGCCACCTTCCAAATCTAGTCAGACACCGGTTGTAACAACCCATGTGCAAGAAAGAAATGTGTCTGGGAAGGGGCAGAAAAAGGATAGCTCATTCAATATTATCAAGCAAATGAAGAGGACAAGTGTGAACATTTCACTATGGGAGTCACTGGCCATCCTAGGTAGAGGGATCATTGTTGCAGACCGCCATGCGGGGTGGTCAAGTTCAAATCAACCCCCTAACTAGCAAGAGAGAGTGCTTGCCAATGCAGTTCAACCTAGGAGGAACCAAGGAGAACAACAAGGTAAGATCTTGAGACCTCCTCCATTCTATGTCTCATTGATTATTGGAGATAAATTGGTTCACAATTGTGTGATTGATTCTGGGGCTAGTATTTCTATGATTCCCAAACAAATAGCTGATCAATTTGGGTCTCAATATGAAGTCATCTCTAGAGGGGTAGTGAAATTAGATGAGATAGTAGTGACAACTGTTGGAATCATCAAAGATCTGAACCTCACTCTGCATGCCTTCCTCAATGTGACTATTTTGTAAAACATATCCATCATAGATTTGCCACCACATTTTGCTTTGTGCTTGTCCAGGGACTTCACTGCCAAAATTGGAGGCTATTTGTCTGTTGATTGGTCACATATGCTCTTTAGAACAAGGTATGGGGCAAAGGCCACAATCATATTTGAACCCATTTCTGATTATCATATTGAATCTTATGTGCCTAGCCCAATCAATGCCAACTACTCAGCTTTTGATCAAGAAGACCTCCTAAGCATTTGTGAAGCAGATACCAAGGTGGGATGTATCCCAGACTTGACTCTCGATGAGTGGGCCAAAAAAGACATGCTTTTGACCCCTATAAGGAGATGGAAGAATCTGAGCTAGGTGTATACTATCTACATGAAGAGAATCATCCTCTTTCTGACCTAATTAAGCCGAATAGAAAGATGACAATGATGTATGGCAATTGTTCTTTAATGGCTCAAGGAGTAGATAAGGAGCTAGAGGAGGAGCTATGATCGTGTCCCCCAAAGGTATGAAATATTATTCAGCCTTCATATTTCAGTTTGCTTTCTCAAACAACACTGTTGAATATGAAGCTTTGGTCCATGGTCTTCATTGGGCAAGAAAGATAGGAATTAAGAACTTGCAAGTGTTTGGTGACAGTGAATTGGTTTCCAATCAAGTCAGAGGACTTAATGCTATCAAAAATAACCTGCTCAACAACTACAAGAGTAGGGTATGGGATCTCATGGAGGATTTTGAGGCCTTCACATTGTGTCCATACCCAAGAAGGAGAATGAAGCTATTGATAGACTTGCAGCAGTTGGAGAAACGTTTGATGTGGTTGACAACATCAAGAGGGATAGAGAATAACCACATATCCATGTAGTTGTGAGGCTAGTAGTGCCAGATAATAATACATGTTGGCAGGTGTTCGAGAATGATCAATAGATCATTAAATTTTTGCAAGAAGAAGTGAATTCTTAGCTATAAACCAAAGCAGACTAGAGCAGAAATACGAGAATCAGATAGTACAACTACATACAAACAAGCTTCCCAAAGGCTTAGTGACACTAGAATCTATTTTCAATCCTAATGATCAGTTTAGAAAAGAGAAGGATAACTTATAGATCAAAGGATAAGATTCAGAGTCAATCCCAGTTGGAGAAGATAAAACACTTCAAATTGGCAAAGTGGCCACCGAGCAAGAAAGATATGAATTCATACAACTTTTCCAAGAATTTCCAGATGTGTTTTCTTGGAGTTATGAATACCTAAGAGGGTTCAATCTAAAACTAGCACAAAACACAATCGAACTAGATCCAACTGCTCATCCCATCAGGTAGAAGCAGAGACCAATAAACCCACACATTGAGCCTCTGATGAAAAAAGAGTTGAACAAGCTGATAGAGGCGAGTATCATATTTCCAATCAAACACTCAAGTTGGGTTGCAAACTTGGTCCCAGTCAGAAAGAAGAATGGAGAGATTAGGCTGTGTGTTGACTTTAGAGATATTTGAACAGAGCATCTCTCAGGGATCACTACCCACTCCCCTCGATGGAGCAGATTTTACAAGTGGTGTCCGGATCAGAGAGGTTCTCTCTCCTAGATGGTTATTCGGGATACAATCAGATCATGGTAAAAGAAGATGATCAATTCAAAACAACTTTCACCACCAAATGGGGCACCTATGCCTATAGAAAAATGTCATTTGGGTTGTCCAATGCTGAAGCCACTTTTCAAAGGGCAATGGATATGGCATTCAAGGGGCTGATCAACAAAATAGTACTGATCTATCTAGATGACATCACTATTTTTTCCAAGAATGCAGCAGATCATCTCTTCCACCTAAGGCAGGTATTCCAAAGATGCAGGAGTTTTGGGGTGTCATTGAACCCTAAGAAATGCATATTCTTGGCCCATGAAGGCAAGATGCTAGGCCATATTGTATCAAAGGAAGGATTTGCAATTGACCGGAGAGATTTCAAGCAATAAGAGCATTGCCATTACCAAGTCACCAGAAGGCTCTTCAAAGCTTCTTGGGAAAAATCATATTTGTCTTCAGGTTTGTTCCAAACTTTTCTGCCCTTGTTAAGCCAATAACGTTGATGCTAAAAAAGATCTTAGCATTCAGGTGGATAGCTGAAGGAAAAGCAAGCTTTGAGGCTATTAAAGAAGCCATATCACAAGCCCCAACTCTTGTGAATCCATATTTTCCAAAGACTTCATACTGTATGCCTTTGGTGGTAGTGGCACAATTTCTATAATCTTGGTTCACCAAAATAGAGAAGGTATAGAACAACCAATTGATTTCTTGACCGAGTCTGGAAGATTATGGGGTGAGTTACTCCTTCATTGAGAAGTAGGTCCTGGTGGTGATCAGAGGATTGAATAAGTTTAAGCATTTGGTTTCAAACAACAAAATCCAACTATTGGTCTCCCATGCGGAGTTAAAGAATTCCTTCTCAACAAGGACTTGAATGAAAAATGTGCAAGATGGATCACTCGTGTCATGGAATATGACATTGAGATCAAGGTCACTAAGTTGGTACATGGGAAGGGGTTGTGTGAACAACTAGCCTCGGTCAAAAAGATGAAACAAACAAAGTGAAAAGGAGGTTGTTTTTGTTCTACAAGATGATCAAGAAGAAGGGAGAGATGATGTACCTGCTCCTTGTTGGACCCAAGACATGGTGCACTTCCTTCAAACAGGCATATGTCCTCATGGGATGAGTAAAACAAAAAGGATACATTTCAGGTTACAGGCCATCCCATATGTTCTTATTGATGGTGTCTTATTCAAAAAGAGACATCAATGACATTCTGTTGAGATGCATTGAGACAGATCAGGTGGAGAGAGTGCTACAATAATTCCATGTTGAAGCAGCTGGAGGCCATTTTTCTCCAAGAGTGATAGCACTCAAAATCATGAAAGTAGGTTATTATTGGCCTAGAGTGTTTAGTGACTGCTACGCATGGATCAAGAGGTGCAAGAATTATGCATTCTTCAAAGGCAAGGAAAGGCTAGCAACACTTCCATTGCACCCAATCTCAGTTGACCAACCTTTCATGTAATGGGGATTGGACTTCATTGGAGTCATCAATCCAAATTCAAGCCAAGGCCACAAATGGATTCTGATAGCGACAAATTATTTCACCAAGTGGACCGAGGCAGTGGCACTCAAGGAAGCCAATGAGTCTAGTATCCTAGATTTCTATGAAGGGATAGTGACCAAATTTGGAGTGCCAACCACCATCATATCAAACAATGCATTAGCATTCATAGGTTCCAAGATCATAGGATGGGTTGTTAAGAATGGAACTTACTTGAGTACTTCATCAAACTATTACCCCCAAGGTAATGGTCAGGTCGATTCCACAAACAAGAACCTGCTAAAAATCATCAGAAGAACTCTTGATGAGAATCAGAGGACTTGGCATAAAAGCTCAAAACGTCCTTATGGGTTGATAGAATAACGCCCAAGAGATCTACAGGAAGCTCTCCATTCAAACTTGTCTATGGGAAAGAATCAGTGTTGCCTATATCACTTGAGTTACCAAAGATTAGAGCTTGTAAGGAAACTAGAGATGTCTGAATTTGAACTAATGGAGGTCAGGTATAGAGTGATAGAATTAGAAGAAACCAGAGATCATGCTCTCCAAGCATTAGAGAAGAATCAGGCTTCAATCAAGAAATGCTTTGATAAGTAGGTAAAAGAAAGGACCTTCCAGGAAGGAGACTTGGTTTTGAAATGGGATGTAGATCGAGAAAAACTAGGAAGGCATTCCAAATTTGACGCCCTTTGGAGTGGCCCCTATATGATCACAAGATGCAAAAGTAGCAATGCTTTCCAATTGTCTACATTGGAGGGCAAAGAGTTATAAATTCTAGTGAATGGGATCTATCTTAAGCACTACTACTAAAAGGAAAGTCTCGCCACTGTACATATTAGTTTAGTTTCTCTTTCCTCTAAGTGCTTGTGCACATCGCATTGTTGTAGTGTAGGTTGTTTTTTTCTAAGTGCTTTGCACGCTCTACATGTTCCATTTGGAGCATGTATGATTTCAATTTTGTACATAGTTGTGGTGTTGTTTTTGCTCTTATGTAGTCCATTTAGAAAGACAGATGAAGCCCTGGGTCAAAACAATTTTCTACTCTTAGAAACCTTCATTTCAAAGATTTCTTATGAAAATTGAGAGTGCAAACAGTAGGCTCGTGAATCAGAGGCAGAATCAGTATCAGACCATCGTTCTTGACTCCATGCCCAATGGATACAACAAGGCATTTGGTCTTTTCATCTAGCAGGAAGATACCCTAGTGAGTTGCCAAATTGTTATCCATATTTCACCCCGGCCAAATATTGGATCAGCCATAACCCCGCATAGAAGGAACCTGAGAAAAATTGTTCGGATCTATAAATTTGTTGTAGAGGGACTCAATTATGAAATAGCAGGGGTAGACAAGAAGGGGCGATGCCACAGAGGAACCATAAACAAATAGGGGAAGAAATGGTGAAGATTTGAAGTCCCCGGGCTCGGATTCATTGAAAAGGGTCCAAAATCGACTACATATGGGGGAGGCAGTGGAAGGATCCACGTGTCTTAACGGAACTTCTCCAAAGGTGAATCCAAAAAAGGTTCCCAGATGATCGCTACACTGCCACGTGTCTCAAGGAAAGCAAGTCGTCAGGGAAAAGTTGGTCTTTCGCCCCTTATTTTTCGAAAAGGGGTAAAAGTTCCAAAATGCCCCGCAACTCCACCCAAAGGAAAAATTCAGCATTTGATCCTAGGTCAAAGCCAAAGCGGGGAATCAGAGGAAAAGGTGAAATTTTTCCTTTTTCAAAAGTCATAAAGATAAAGATGGAAGCGCATCCCCCAGCCAACCAAAGGGTGCCACGTGTCCAGGTAGAGCTTCGGGGCTATGGGAGTTTTTGAGTTTTGCATTTTTGCGCAAACGGGCAAAAGATAAATTGCAGACCCACGAGCCTGATTTTTGTTCTAATATGGCTGCCACATGTCCCATATCAAAAAGGGGAACCATTTTTCAAATTATTTTCCCGCCCATTTGTACGGACTCGATAAAAACTTCAAGGGGCATATCTTTCGACTCAGGGCTCAAAATATTGCGAATATGACACCATTGGAAAGATCTCGGCCTCATCTACACCATGGAGGTCTAAAACTTTAATTTTAAGGAGGTTAGGTAAAGGAAAATGGAGGAAATGTCTTTGGGATTTCAATACAGGATCTTCTTACCTCAACAACTAGATCATATTTGATTTGTTCCATCGTTTCCTCTTTCTTCAAGGTGCTGGACCAAAGATTGATGCAGTAAAGATGAATTTGGGGGAAGATTTTATCAAGGGAATTAATAGCAGTAGTTGAGCTTCAACCTGTTTTCCTGCTTCCCCCTCTCTTTCTCCTCTCTGATCGAATCTATAAATACAGGGCAAGATTCATTGTAAAGGGTTGGACATTCCTTGTTTTACAAGCTCCCTTTTCTTCTAGCAAAGGAATTTGTGGAATTTCAGGCCTTCCATCAAAGTTGCAATATATTTCTTTCCTCCTAGCTATTTTGTAATGTATTGTATCAATCTGCAGAGCAATAAAACACGTTTGTGATCGATTCTAGATCCTTTTTGTCTCTTTTTCTTACATCTAGTCTTTCATTATAAATATGGTTATCTATGTTTGATTATTGCATGTATTTTTTGGTTTGTGTCTATCAGTAGAACTAGTGTTCATCATTCCTTCGGTGCATCACCTTGTAGTTTAGTTATTGTTTATTTCTTGTACCCCTTTCTTATCCATGTCTCCTTGGCAAGTTTTAGATTAGGTATAGAGATAGATCCTCTGCAAATTCTCACGTATGCATCTAAACAGAGGAATAAGGAACCAACCTTTAATTTGGAGAGCTTTCCCATTTTTCAAGGTCCCACACCTTGGGGAAAGTTCAATGTTATGCAATCACACCAAATGAGTCTACCTTAGAAAAGCAGAATTTTAGAACTCATTTGGGGGTGCTATAATTTTACAATAACACTTCCTTAATGGTAATTCTTACCTTTCCTGGAAGCTCTAGAATTCTCATTGGTACTTTAAGCAATTTATCTTTCATAATGGGAAAAAATAGCCTTCCAGGTAGGCATAAAATTCCCACCTGCCTGCCACTACCAAAAATCCCATTGGTAGCATAAGTGATTTGACTTTAATGATGGGAAAAAAAACCTTCAGCGGGGCATAAAATTCCAACCTACCTATCATTACCAAAATTCCCATTGGCATCTTATGTGACTTGAATTCCATCATGGGAATTGTTCACCTTCTAGGCAGCACCAAAATTCCCACTAGCACTTAAAAACCATCCTTTCAAAAAATGTGACTTGCATGGAAGAAAGCTTCTTCCCAAAAAGTGCGACTTGCATGAAGAAAGCTTCTAAAGTTGCGTGAAAACTCATTAGTAACATTTTATTTCCATTTTTGGATTTTTCATGAAGAAAACACAAGCATAGAATAAAATTTTCCATTTTTGGAAAGGGTCCGGGAAGATGTAGCAATAAAAACTTGCAAGTGCCATAAATTTCACTATGTGGCTCCATTTTAGGTGTCATTTTCTCTAAAAGTGCATATTTTCTCGAGATCTACGCATTGATGGCAATATTTTCCTTATTTTCATAAAATCCATTTTTGCACCTTTTTGGACCAAGCAACTTCTTGCAATCTCCTGAAAGAATATGGAGCTCTAATAACCTTTAGACAAATTAGTAATTAAAAATACTTGGATAACTTAAAAACCCTAGTCTAGAAGAAAGAATGAATAGGCTATGGGAATTTCTGGAGAAAACAAATCAAAACACAAAAAAGAAGTTGCGAGCAATTTGCTCGAAATATTTCTCTAATTAGATAATTTGCAAAAATTCTTCCCAGCGGTTGAATGTTATATGGTAATAATGATGGGATGAAGTGCTTTACATAACCTAAATCCTCCAATTTTAGCTCAATCTATTTTTAAAAGAACTTTATTTATTTAATAAATAAATAAATAAAATTCTCTCAGACAAAACCTGACAAAGGGATAGAGTGAGTTTTAACATGTGGGTATTTGGGGAATTTGGCTTTTATGACTCTCTGGGATACCTTAGAACAATGCAAACAACTACAGGAAAAACAAACACAAAACGACCCGTTACTTGAAAAGAACAAAATTATTTTAAAAGGGGTAGTCCAAGATTTCAGGGTGAAATCTTGCGGACACCACTATGGATTTTTAAGGTGAAGGGCATGACAGTGTAACAAAACATTCCCCATGATGTAGTAAAGGAATTTTTTTCTTGATCTTCTAAATTTATTTTAATTTGATTATAACCAGCAAAAACCGTCAATAAAAGAAAATATATCGTATCCAATAGTGGAATAAAAATGCGTCAATGTGTGGAAATGGGAAACTATCCTTGGGACAAGCCTTATTAAGATCATGAAAATCACCCAACAACAGACCTTGCCATTCGGTTTCATAACTGGAACAATGTTAGACACCCACTCCAAATAATCCATGACACGAATAAATCCAATGTCTAATAGTATTTTTATTTCTTATTTGACTCATAGTGCAACCTTCATATGCATTTTGCATTTTTTAACATGTTTAGAACCAAGGTTAAGGACGATGTTATGCATGGCTACAGAAGGATCAATACTAGGCATATCACTATATTCCCATGTGAAGATGTCTAAAAATTCATGAAGAACTTGTGGAATATCATATTGCTCAACAGGTGTAAGAGAAGCGGCTAACAAAACCATTAGCGGATTGGTGGCAATGTTGAGGTTATATTAAAGGGTATCTTCATTTAGAATATTTAAACGATCCTCAATGTATGGGTTAGTAGGAATGGTGTTAGGAGCATCGACATTTTTAGTAGATATGTCGGATTCTCTTAAGTGATTGGTAATGTTAAGAAGTGATGGAGATCGTATCTTATGATGGAAAGATGGCAGGTGATCATAAACCCCCATGTATTCTAGAAGAGAATCAATAGTAAAAAAAGTGTCCACATTAGGCTAAGCAACATAAGTAGAGTCACTAATGAGTTCCAGATATACGAGAGGAAGTGAAGAAGTATGTAAAACCATATGAGCCTCCGAAGAAGATGTAGAGGGAAGATGATATCGTAGGCTAATATTTTTATATTGAGTGGGGAGAACCCATGGTTATGTGACTCCTTGACCATCCGGGCCTAAACCAGATTGAGAAACCATAACAAAGCAAATACTTATAACCGAGACAATATTTAGAGAAATCCTAACTAGATGAAGGAAAGATAGGGGTATTTGCAAAATTATCAATAGAATTACAATATGCAAAAGGAAATGGATCTACTAGAACATCATAGATAACCCCTTGATAAAGGAATTTAATTCATGTATGAAGAGTGGAAGGAACCACATGCATGACATAGATCCAAGGCCGCCCAAGATGAATATTATAATCAAGATTGTTGGGCATTATGTGGCATGGAATGGGTAGATTACATGGCCTAAAGAAGAACGGGAGGGTCATAGTACCCAAGACATGCTTGAGGATATTATCGAATCCACTAATAGAAATAACTAAAGGATCCAAAGAGGCCTCGAGATGCTAATCTGGTGGAGAAATACGATATTACAAATATTAATCCCCAATCCATTATCTACTAAGGAACATTTAACCCCACCATTATTGATGAAAACATGAATATAAAGGGGGATCATTCTCTAACATGGCTTGAGAAGGTAACTCATATGATGTGAAAGTAATATGGTCCTCATTAAGTGATAGGACTAAAGTAAACTTATGATACACATATTCAAGAGAAGTATGAGGAGGAATATAAGTATTAGCTAAATAAGATTTGAGTTTATTGATACAATCAAGATGATCCTATAAAAATGCATGGATGGAAACATCCATGGGGGAAGAATTATATGATATTAAATCAAGAAGAAGAAAGAAAGATCCGAGAGTATTCAAAATTCAGGTTTCACTAAATGATTTTAAAAAAATGGAATGAATGCTAAAACCTAGATATTTTAGAGTCACATATGATAAATAAATGTGTAAGTATAAATATGACACAAGCAATAAGATAGATAAAAATGAAACCCTAAGTGAAAAAGTGGGAGTAGAAGACTTATCTGATTTTGTAATTGATCCCGATGTTTTCTGGACTAGAAGATTGATGGATAGGAGGAGGAGACTATTGCAATTAAACACAAAAATCCTTGAAAATGTTGGATGATCTTAGACTAGGGTGTTTGGACTGGGGCAAGGGCACTTGGGTGTAAGAGACCTTTGTTGGGCACCTATGACTATGCGCAGGACCTCGAAACTGATTTTTCTTGTGTCGCAAGATGGTCGGTAACCTTCGTTGTTAGTCATTTATATGTTGATGGATGATCACGGAATTCTCCTGTAACTTACAAAAATAAATGATCTCTTGCAAACCCCAAAACATATTAAATACTAAAAATATACAAATGGGGAGTCAAACTGGCCCTAGAAGTCACCTAATAAAGTGAACTTATGAATGAGCGTTGCTCTACATCTCGAGACCCGTGTAGTTCTTGTGTGTGTGTAGAAATTTTTCCCTAGGAAGCTCTTGTGCAAGATGCACTTGATAGCGAGCAATAACTAGATGTAGCAATGTAAGTAGATGTGTGGATGAAAAAATGAACTTCCCCTCCTATGCATGTATGTAGAAAATGTAGTCCCTTGTCCCTTGAGTGAGTTCTAGATGGATGTCTTGATGCTCTTAAAATGCATTTGGATGCAACCTTAGGTGATGATAGTAGATTCTTAGATCTTGGTCCTTTATTATGATCACATAACTTTGTATTTATATGATTCCCTTGGTTGAATTTCCTAATTGACAACTAAAAGGACGACTTGTAAGAAAAAAATATGCCCAAAAGGGGCAAGTAAGATATAAAGAGGTTAGGGGTGCCTGAGGGGATGAGGGTGCCTTGGTGTTGAGGTCTGGTGGTGATTTTGCCCGGAGTAAAAATATATGAGAAAGTGAAATACCTAATGGGTTATGGGGTGTGCACAACCTAAAAGACAACAAGAAAGAAAAGAAAGAGGCCAAAGATAGTATTCAATTACTAATTTTCTCTCTTAGGAATCATATGAATAGTAGTACGTGATGAGGACTTAGAAATGTACCCAAGTACGTGATTTAGAAAGTAAAACAAAACTTATAAAATGTGAAGTCTACCATTAATAACTTCCACTAAAATATCAACAAAAATAGCTTATCAAAACCACATGCATAGTTTAGACCAGAATGGAACTCAAGCGACTAAATAAGGAGATGTAAAATAACCAAGCAAAACAAAAAATGAATTTCCCATTGCATTCAAGGTAGCTTATCCTGGAAGCTTCTCGAGTTTCTTGAGATTATTAAATGCTAATATAAGTTTTGTAGGTGCCACATAGTGGCTGGATAAATTGTTTACCACTTGCCATCTAATTCCCTCCAAAATAGGTTCGAGGTGATCAATGAGTGGTTAAAGGAAATACATAACCCTTAAGTCTTTACATGGGTCAAACAACGACCTACTAAATCATTAACAAATCAAATGCAATAGATTATGGTCAAAGACTATTTTACTAACAACCAATAATAGTTAATGGTGTAGAGTCAAAGACCATACTTGTTTTCAATCAATAAAATGCCAATGGAGTATGACCATATCATTTTAACCAATAAAATGCCTAAAAAATTGGTCAAAGACCATATAAATTTTAATAACAATAATGAGAATCATTATGGTTCTAGACCATTAATCATAGCTATAATGCTTACTCTTTTTTCATGGCCAATGGCCTTCAAAATAATTAAACAATCTTTTAATTTTCTTTAAGGTATAAGACCAATATAATCGTTTACAACAATATCCACTTAGCATGGAGCCACGATTGGTCGAAGACGATATAATACCAACCGTGTTTTAAACCAAAGCATGGTGCGATCAATCGACCAAATTAAACATTATCTGAACTATAGTTTAAACCATTTACAACAATTTTAAAATATGTCAAGTAAATAATCAAATACCATTAAAATTAATATGATCTTACCTTGTTATACTAAGCATTGTATTTACCTTACTAATAAAAAGATCATTAAGTCAACCTTATAACTTTTACCTTGACGATTCCAAACTTTACCTATCCATTGTTGAAGACCATCATAATGCTTTATGGTCTATGACCATCGTAATGTCAAAATAAGATTAGTATCATTTAAACAATCATCATTATTTCTAATTACCAAAATAATACATTACATCCATGTACAAATTTACCATTTTTAACAAATCATTATTTCAACAAGCAGATGAAACAAAGTCTCATTAACAAGTACAAAAACTAAATTATACACTAATGCATCAAAATCATCACACACAAAGAAGGTAAAGTAAACTTGTAAAAACAAGCATAACAAAAATAAGTTACAAATGTCAAGTACTCCATGAATGCTTGGCGACAAGCATTGTTATAGAGTTGACCTTACAACTACACGTAATGTTAGGTTGTGGAGCCTATTTTTCATGTGTGAAAGTGTTGAAGACTGTACACTAAGAGTACTATACACTTTTCATGTATCCTCGCTAGGGTTCAGGGGCACAGCCCCCGAAAAAAAAAAAATTAGGTGCAAATTTTTTTGGCCTCGAAAAATTACACCCGAAATATCGGGAAACGTGCTTTTCTCATATGGGTGAGTTTTTTGACCCATAGGTTTATGGGATGGGTTTTGCCCATGGTTTTAATACCAACGGTTTTGTAAAACTGCTTAAGCAGTTGTCTATTTATATGGTCTTATGCATATGATAGATGTACAAGCAAATGTATTACGATGTGTTTTGAATTCGGTGAATTACTGTAGAGTTTGTTTGGCATAGCTCCAAACGGATCTGGGTATTGTATTGAGAGAGTGGTGGCTTGTAATAAAATCTGAGCAAGTGATTCTTGGTAGACGTAGCCCAAATTGGGTGAACCACGTTAAATATTGTCTCTTTGTGTTGTGTTATTTTATTCTACAATTTTATTTGAGATCTGTAATAATTTCTGCATATTAGTTTCTCATTGTTGATTTTGTGAGGGATTATTCCACATATTTTATCCCTTATTTCCTAACAATTGGTATCAGAGCCTGGTTTGGTTTGGTCAAGTGAAGTGTTGAATCGCAGGAAAGTTTTTAGCTTGAGTGGGAGCTATGGCGAGATGAAGGAAGATCTAGGGTTGATAAATTCAACGGCGAGAATTTCGAGTCTTTGGAAGATGCAGATGGAAGATTACCTTTATCAGAAGGATCTTTATACTCCGTTGTCTGAGAAGGTGAACAAACCCTCGAGTATGACAGATGCGGAATGGGATTTGTTGGATCGGAAGGCACTTGGAACGATCCGACTGAGTCTTGCATCTTCGGTATTATTTAATGTTTCAAAGGAAAAGACTACAAAAGATCTAATGGATGCATTAGGGAAGTTGTATGAAAAACCCTCTACCTCTAATAAGATATTTTTAATGAAAAAGTTGTTTAATATGAAGATGTCCGAGAATAGTTCAAGAGCGAGATCATTTAAATGATTTCAATACTGGTAGTGAATATGCTAGCTTCTAAGTTCTGATAGAATTTGATGAAGAAGTTAGGGCTTTATTAATTCATGCTCTTTACCCGAGAGTTGGAATAGCATAGTAATGGCGGTAAGTAACTCGGTTCCAACTAACTCGAAGTTGAAGTTTGAGGATGTTGTAGGGGTGATTCTAAGCGAGGAAATGCAAAGAAAAAGCTCTGGGGAATCTTCTACTTCAGGGAATGCTTTGACAGTGGAAACTAGAGGGAGACAGAAGAATAGAGGAAACCATGGAAAATCAAAAGATCGGGCAAGGTCAAAATCCAAGAACAAGATTGTATGCTAGAATTGTGGAAAGCCTGGGCATGCAAAGAAGGACTGTTGGGAGCTTCGGGATAAGAAGAAACAACAAGAAGAAAACAAGGAGGCAAATGTGGCAACGGGTAATGTATGTCAGGATGCTTTGATTCTTTCTTTGCACAATATTACTGAATCTTGGGTTTTAGATTCAGGGGCTTCTTTCCATGCTTCTCCACATAGGCATTATTTTGTTGATTATGTTCAAGGAGATTTTGGGCATGTTTTTCTTGGTGATGATGAGCCTTGCAGCATAGTTGGAAAAGGTTCTGTTCAGGTTAAGATGCAGAATGGGAATACTTGGCTATTGAAGGATGTCAGACATGTGCCTACATTAAGACGAAATTTGATATCGGTAGGGCAGTTGGGAAGTGATGGTTGTACTGTGATATTTACAATAGACTCTTGGAAGGTTACCAAGGGTGCTCTTATGGTGGCAAGAGGTAAGAAGGTTGGAACCTTGTATTTAACCACTGATAGTACTAATGATTGTAATCTTGTGGCTTCGGATGATGCAGTACAACATTATGGCACTATAGGCTCGGTCATATGAGTCATAAGGGCATGAACATCATAAAGAAGAATTTTCCGGATATACGAAACAGTTTCGATTTCTGTGAGAACTGCATATATGGGAAACAGAAGCGAGTAAGGTTTCTCAAGGTTGGACCTACAAAGAAAGAGAGTAAGTTAGAGCTGGTGCATTCTGATGTGTGGGGGCTAGCTCAGGTATCATCTCTTGGGGGTTCAAGTTATTATGTTACTTTTATTGATGATGCAACAAGGAAAGTTTGGGTTTATTGTATTAGAAACAAATCTGATGTATTTGACACTTTTGTTAAATGGAAAGCCTTGGTAGAGAATGAAACAAGTCTTAAGCTAAAATGTCTCAGGTCAGATAATGGAGGGGAGTATTGCAGCAATGAATTTGATGATTACTTGTTCTAAGAATGGAATCCACAGCAAAAGACGGTTCCAGGAACTCCGCAGCAGAATGGGGTATCAGAAAGGATGAACAGAACAATAATGGAACGTGCTAGGAGCATGAGGTTACATGCAGGACTGCCTCTTTCTTTTTGGGTAGAAGCGGTGAGCACAGCTGTGTACTTGATAAACAGAGGACCCTCAAGTGCCTTGGATGGAGGCATACCTGAGGAGGCTTGGTATGGTAAGAAAGTTGATTATTCATTTCTTAGAGTCTTTGGATGTGAGGTGTTTGTTCACATAGACAAGGATGATAGGACTAAGCTAGAGGCTAAATCAGAAAAATGTACTTTCATTGGTTATGGTGGTGATGACTTTGGATATAAATGTTGGAGTATTAAGGACAAGAAAATCATTCGATCTAGGGATGTGGTCTTTAATGAGAAAGTCATGTATAAGCAGTAGTTGCAGGAAAACAAGGAAGAATCCAAGAAAGAATATGCAGCGGTAGAGGATCTTCCAGATGGGAAAGTGACACATGAATTAGTTCAGGAACCCCCTCAACAGAACCCCAAACTCCTATATTGAGGAGGTCTTCTAGGGTAAGAAGAGAACCTGAACGTTTTTCTCCTTCTCTTTATTATTTATTACTCACTGATAGTGGAGAACCAGAGAGCTTTGATGAAGCAATGCAAGTAGATGCCAGGAAGAAGTGGGAGCAAGCCATGGATGAGGAGCATCAGGCTCTCATGGAGAACCAGACATGGGATTTGGTAAAGCTACCCGAAGGAAAAAGAGCATTACAGAATAAGTGGGTGTTTAGAGTCAAATGGGAAGAACGATGCAAGAAAAGATACAAGGCCCTTGGTGGTCAAGGGGTTTGCAGAAAAAAAAAGGTATAGATTTTGATGAGATTTTTCTCCTGTAGTAAAATGACTTCTATTAGAACTATTCTTGGAATAGTGGCGGTAGAGAAGACTTGCACTTAGAATAGTTAGATGTAAAGACCGCATTTCTCCATGCCGATTTGGAGGAGGAGCTATATATTCAAAGCAGCCTAGAAGGATATGAATTCAAAGGTAAAGAGGAGATGGTGTGCAAACTGAAGAAGAGCTTATATGGCCTAAAACAAGCTCCACGTCAATGGTATAAGAAATTTGATAGCTTCATGATGGAGCAAGGTTAAATCAGATGTCATTCTGACCATTGTGTGTATACAAAGAAAGTTGAGGATGGAAGTTATATTATCCTGTGTTTGTATGTTGATGACATGCTGGTTGCAGGTAAAAACATGTAGGAAATAAAAGTACTCAAGAAGCAGCTAAGTGAATCCTTTGCTATGAAGGATTTGGGGGCAGCCAGACAAATCCTTGGTATGAGGATAACTCGGGATAGGAAGGAACGAAAGCTGACTTTATCTCAGGAAGAGTACATTAAGAAGGTATTGGATAGGTTTAACATGCAGGATGCTAAACCGGTTGGGACTCCTTTGCGTGCCATTTTAAGTTATCAAAGGAGCAAGTGTCCCAAGACAGAGCAGAGAGAAACCAAATGTCCAAGGTACCTTACTCATCAAAGATTGGCGCTTTGATGTATGCTATGGTATGCACTAGGCCTCGATATTGCCCATGTAGTGGGAGTTGTGAGTAGATTTATGAGTGATCCAGGTAAAGAGCATTGACAAGCAGTAAAGTGGATCCTTCGGTATTTGAGAGGGACCATGGGGACAATTTTGTGCTACAAAGGATGTATCAAACACCACTTTACGTGGTTATGTAGATTCAGATATGGGCTGGAGATGTAGAAAGCGGGAGGAGCACGACAGTTATATTTACACCGTAGGTGGGACAATAGTGAGTCGGATTTCACGACTACGTGGTCGGTGGCTTTATCAACCACGGAGGCTGAGTATGTTGCTGCCACAAGAGGCAAGAAAAGAGATTATTTGGTTACAACAATTGCTTGAGGAGTTGGGGCATAAGCAGGAGGAATGTAAGTTGCATAGTGATAGTCAGAGTGTTATACACCTAGCTAAGAACTCTGCTTTCCACTCTAGGACAAAGCATATACAGTTAAGGTACCATTTCATCAGGACAGCTTTGGAGGAAGAGAAGTTGAAGTTGGAGAAGATTCATACCAGTCAGAATCCTGCAGACATGATGACCAAGGTGGTCACAAGGGAAAAACTGAAGTTGTGTTCAACTTTGGTTGGTCTTCACAAAAACTAGTGAAGGGTTGAGAAGCTTGCTTAGAGGAAAACTAGTCTCCAAGTGGGAGATTGTTAGGTTGTGGAGCCTATTTTTCATGTGTGAAAGTGTTGAAGACTGTACACTAAGAGTACTGTACACTTTTCATGTATCCTCGCTGGGTTCGAGGCGGGCCGAGCCCCGAGTGGGGTCCGGGCGTAGCCCCAAAAAAAAAAAAAATTAGGCGCAAATTTTTTTGGCCTCGAAAAATTACACCCGAAATATCGGGAAACGTGCTTTTCTCATATGGGCAAGTTTTTTGACCCATAGGTTTATGGGACGGGTTTTTCCCATGGTTTTGATACCCACGGTTTTGTAAAACTCGCTTAGCTTGTCTATTTATATGGTCTTATGCATATGATAGATGTACAAGCAAATGTATTGCATAGATGTGTTTTGAATTCGGTGTGAATTCAGAGAGTTTGTTGAGCATAGCTCCAAATGGATCTGGGTATTGTATTGAGAGAGCGGTGGCTTGTAATAAAATTTGAGCAAGTGATTCTTGGTGGACGTAGCCCAAATTGGGTGAACCGTGTTAAATACTGTCTCTTTATGTTGTGTTATTTTATTCTAATTTTATTTGAGATCCGTAATAATTTCTACATATTAGTTTCTACTGTTGCGATTTTGTGAGGGATTATTCCACATATTTTATCCCTTATTTCCTAACACGTAAGTGTGGATATTCTTTTGGGGGTATACATACGTGCATTTAGTCATGCAACATCATACAAGTAACAATTCATATCCCCTTTCCATCATAACCCAATTCACATAACATAACTTAACCTTATGACAAAAAAGAATGAAATTGTGAGATGTGACATACTTCCGACCTTAATAAATCATCATCCCAATGATTTTTGCTAATTAAAAACAAACAAAATAAACCACACATAGATTTATATCATACAACTAAGGAAAATAGTCAATCATTTTCATATAAACTTGAAAAATTTCCACATTTTCACTTTATTTGCAATAAATTTATTAACTGTAATAGCCTTGAAATCATCCAATTTTTTCCCAACAGTTGGAATTATGATAGAATTTTGTCATTTCATCATCTAGAATATAAAATAATATAAAGTATATCATAATAAATTGTCAAATATTAGTTTTTATTACTGAAACAAATAAGGAAACACTATTTTTATTTCTTCCAAATTCTCCCAAGTTGCACTTTCTTTAGAATATTGGTCCCATTAGACCTTGCATTGTGTAATTTATCTATTTCTCAGGTGCAATCTGTGAGTTTCCAACACTTTAATAGGTTCAACTACCATGATTCCTGGATCTTAAACCTATAAAGAGTTCCAATTAAGTACATGTGTTACATCTGAAACATATTTCTTAAGCAAGGAAACATGAAAAACATCATGCATCTTGACAATGTGGGAGGTAACGCCAAATGATATGCTACCGAACTTATGATTTCCATAATTTCAAATGGTCCAACATATCTTGGTGATAGCTTGGCAGACTTTCCAAACATTATTGAACTCTTTTTGGGCTTAACCCTTAAGAAAACTTTATCTCCAAGTTCAAATTTTTTGTTTATTCGTTTTAAATTTTTATAGACCTTCCGCTTTATCAACAACTTCTTTCAATCACTCACGAATGAGATTCATTTGCTTTTCCATTTCCATTAACATTTCAGGGCCCACTAATACTCTATCTTCTGTATTATCCCAACTAATGGGAGTTCTACACTTTCTCCCATACAACGCTTCAAATGGTGACATTTTTCGAAAATGAATGAAAAGTGTTGTTATAGGAAAATTCCACCAATGGAAGATATTATTCCCACTTGTATTGTTGATCCATGCAATACATCCTGAGCATATCTTCTATTACTTGGTTTACTCGTTTCAATTTGACCATCGGTTTCGGATGATATGTTGAATTGAAATTTATCTTTGTTCCCAAGGGTGAATTTAAAGTTTTCTATAATCTAAATATCATCCTTGGATTCCTATCAAAAATATTAACTTAGAAAATCAGGCAATCTAAAAATTTCATGAACAAGTTGTCTTGCAAGCATAGGTGAATCATC
The DNA here is from genome assembly GCA_018340775.1 of Taxus wallichiana var. yunnanensis. Classification (NCBI taxonomy): domain Eukaryota; kingdom Viridiplantae; phylum Streptophyta; class Pinopsida; order Cupressales; family Taxaceae; genus Taxus; species Taxus wallichiana. The sequence goes on from CM031234.1 coordinate 82,483,139, forward strand.
TTTCCGATTTCCGGTGTGAAGTGAGCTATTTTTGGTAACTTTCCAACAAAAACAATAATCATGTCATGTTTATTTTTCGACATTGATATCCCCTACACAAAATCCTTGCAAATAACTTGCCATTTATAGTGCAAAATGATGTGAGGATATAACAAACCAACATGATTCATGTGCCCTCTTTTATGCTACCGACATTCCGCAGAAATGAGAAACATAATCTGTCATGTATTTTTCATTCCCTTCATTGGTGCCCATAATTGTCATGCTTATTTTTCACCATATCATTGTAATTTTTCTTGTTCTCTAAATCATTTTCATGTTTAATATCAATGTTTCCAAGTTTTTGTGGAAACCCTTCTACTCATCTGCAAATCATGTGCTTATCTATTTGTATGCTTGATTAAAGTGTTGAAGTTTCCAAAAGTTTGAAGTAAGTGACGGCATGTACCTTAGCATGTTATCGGGACAATTGGTCAGATTTGTGGGATATATGTATTATGTGCAATATGTAATGTTTTCCCGACACCCAATGAAAGTAAATATTTCGGGGCCATGAAGAAACCATAAGGATGTAATTTGTATCCCTTTGGTATTTGTGCGAAATATGGGTTAAGTTCCTGACCCCACGGTGTAAAAGAAAGTGTAAAGTGAAAACCCGTGAGAAAGGATAGTAATGTCAAAATGTTTCATGTGCCCAAGAATGTGTAAAGTGCTAGTCCGAATATGAATCCTAAAGAAATGTGTTTGATCAACTCGACGTGTGGCAGCTCCTCCGGCTCAAAATTAAGTTTTCATCTTTCTTTGCCTTGAATTTTTGAAGTGTTGGTTGAATTTTTCATCATAGACCCTCATTCCCGGTCTTGCAGTTGGTTAGTGTTTGGTGTATTTTCATGGTGGCTCCAACGTGTAATAAAATTGTAGGGAGGTGTTTAAGCTTCTCGGCACCTTAAGACCTGATATTGAGTAAGCGATTAGTAGTGGGTTTCTCTAGCAAAATGACTTAGATTTGTTTGAATTGTGCATGCACTAACAAGCATTGTTTGAAAATATTAATTGTGAAAGTTTGTTTTATAGTGTAGTATCTAAAAAGTGAAGTGCATTGTGTATCTCAAAAACTTTAAGACAAAAGAAAAATACTTCATATAATGTAAAAGGAAATAAATAGATCAAGCAATATATCCTATAAACAAAACAAGGTTCTATTACAAGGGCCCCTACCCTCTATGGTATATATGCACAAAAAGGAGATACAAAGTATTACATTATAAAAGGAGATTAATATTGAATGTCCACTACCTCTCCTAGGAACTTTGGCACATGTATCAAAATTTGGTCCTCGCGGCGCATCGAATCCTCCCGGGCTTCAACACTAAACACAGAGTAAATGTCACCGGAAAAGCCTTACAACATGCCTTTATCCATTAATTATGGGATCCCTACCTATGGCTCATTGAGAATCTGGGTGAGCTCCCTATTTTTCCTGAGTGAGTTCACCCAATTATGGAGGGAGAGTCCTCTTTTTAGATATGTTTTGGAGCCCCGGCTTCGCAAGCTTGAGTTACAAGGACTTGTGAAACTCCATTGGTTGAATCATCATGAACGACCTTATATTTCTTTAAGGGATGAGCCTTATATATCGTCACAAAGATGAATTTCAACCAAAACATCCTCCAGTGTTGAAATCTTCTCTACTGTTCCATCTACTTGCGGGCCTAGGTGGCTTCTCTTTCTCGATACAAATGATGGGGCTAAATTGGTAAGTTCTGGTTCTAACAAGGAATGGGCATGATAAGCCTAGTACATAAGCAGATGGGACTAGTGGTTCTTTAGGAACTCTATATTGAGGTGGTATTTGGGAAGGATGAGGTGAAATTGAAGATTCTAGTAAACTAGAAAAGAAGCACATAGTTTGGTAAGTTATTTCATAAAGGAAATAACTAGGGAGTTATGAGAAGATCCATCTAGGGGATTGGCTTAGACATTGGGGACATTGAATACATGCCTAATGAAGGCCTCATTCATTCCTCCCAACTGAAAAAAATTACCTAGATTGTCAAGTTCTAATCCCGACGGGCTTCCTCCTAGAACTTGTAAAGACATGACAGATGGGTAATGTGCGGAGGTGAAATAGGGAAGCTATATAAAAATCAGAAAAATAACTTCGTGCCTTTTGGAAATAATAAGTCACACTTAAATAGGTAGGTTAATCTGGGTTGACGTGTCTAAACCATCGTGTCACCATAAATTCTCATATCCTACTCGATCAATAGGCACGAGTGTGATTAAATCAAAAGAAAGCATTCATGCAAAGCATGTCATTGAAAGTAATTAATGTTCATGCTTTTAAAATGAAGGTATTATCAATTTAACGCCTTTATTTTCCATGTCACATTTAGTCTCAAGTGGAAAATCAAATGGAAATCAGTATGATGTGGAAAAGATTTCACTTGGTCACGTTGACAAGATGGTAACGGGACATTGTTGAAATAAATTGAAGGTTGTTATAAAGGAATATTATTTTTTAGTCGAAGCTCTGAAGGATGCCTTAAGAATGAACAATTTAGGATTCTAATGGAATATTCACTAAACCCTTGGATGGATAAGGATATATACAAAGGTTTGGGGTTTTAGGAAAAGAAGGTGTTTCTTTTCTAAATAAGAAAATAGAATTCTTCAAAGATTCTTTGCAAGGTTCAGTGTATGCTTTGGCTATGAGAATTCATAACCTTTTATGTAATAATTTTTAGGATTTGCATTTGTTTGAAATTTATGCTAATGTGATTGCATTTGTATAGTCATTAACAAGCTTTGAGAGCATGTTTATATGTTTCCCTTGTTTTTCTCAATCAATGGATCTACTCAAATAATTTACTACAATTATCTTGTCATGCTTTCTTGTGGAATGATTTGGAAGTGAGGTAATGTGTGTTTTCCTTGGATGATATCATGTGGGTTATGGCTAGACCTTGTATGCTAACACTTTGTTGATGGTTGACTGGTTTGGGTGGTGAAGAGAATAACATCCTTCAGGGGTACTATGGGGCATCATCCTTAGAGCATATAAAATTCCTTGTTAATTAATCACACCAAGTGAAATGTTTACCTATCTTGGGGTTCCATTTTTTTAGAACATCTAGCATAATTCACATATGGTGCTTCATTTTTTGGTGTCCTAAGGTGGATCATCGTGGATTTGGGTTATTTTTCTTTTTTGGAGGTTCTTTGTGACATATTTTCCCTAGAAATCCTTCTTTATCTTGCTGCCATATCATGAAATGATAGAGATGTCATGGTGACAACATACCCTTTGATCCTCCTTGCATCCTTTGATATATGAGTTTTTCCTCCTTATAAACCCATCTCCACCTTAGAATTTTTCAACAATTGTTCTAGGTACCATATATGTCATGTAGATCTCACTTTCCTTGTATATCTTACATAAGATATGCTGGTGAAACACACATTCAATGTGCATACCTCAAGTGTTTTTGCCTTATTATTCATTGTCAAAGGATCCTTAACATCGACATATAACAATACATACAAACTCTTTGGATTTGATGTTGAGGTCACATTAGAAATGTCTTTAGCGATGTGTCGAGCCTCTAGGTGCTTGCATGCTTTCATGACCACTTTTTTGAGTGAGAATTACATTAAGTGTTTGCATCTAGCCTCCGATTGACCTACCCGATGGATTTCCAAGTACTAAGGACTTATCCGCAAATCATATCTCTTTCTCTACCCCTTGAGCAACACCTCGGGTCCTCTCACCCCGGCATAGTTAGAGCCGTAGTAGTAGGGTAATCAATCACACCCTTAGTTAAGGTTCCTCCCCATCACTCCCAAGGAGAGAATGGCAAAGTGAGAAGAGGAATAACCCATCCCGACTAAAAATGACAACCCATACAAGCCTCTCCCCTTCCCTCACTCGATGCTTCCACATTCCAGAATCACCCCCTTCCTTCTCCTCCCCTCTCCCTAGGGGTTTCATATTGGGATCCAATACCTGATTAACATCGTTGTTAGGGATTAATCACTATTCACCTAGGTTTTCAACTTGGTTCTTGGTGTTCATTTTCAAGAATCTTGAGGTTGAAATTTTGGGATATCTTTCCTTTGGTGTTTAAAAGATGATTTACCTTTCTAGGGTCATGACTCTAGTGGCAACTCTTTTTCATGTGGTTGGGATGGACCAGTGTTCTTCATAGATATGTTTTAATTAGTGGTTTTCATAGTTGGGTTCACACTAATCTCATATCATTGATGTTTTTCAAAATCTAGGGGATGAAACCTTGTTGATATGGGTTTGTTTTCAATGGACCTAACCTCGAAGATTTGTGATGATGGTATGGCATTTCATTTTCCTAAGGTCCCTTTTAGATCAAATGCTTTTCGGCCTGTGGATTTTAGAGAATTCTTAGATACTCATATAATATCCTTGATGAAATCTAGCTCAAATTACCTTCTTTATTGGGATATGGCAATATTACGTAGAGCGGCATCTTGGTTTATTACAAGGAAGTGATGGAAGAATATGAGGTTAGACACAAAGATATTTTCATGAAGTTATTTGTGCATACATTGAAAGAGGATGCTAGGGATTGGTTCAATTCCTACCCTAGGGTTCATTACATTCTTGGGATGAAATGATAATGATGTTTAGAGATCAATTCAGTGATGATCCTAGTTTTCTTTTCCTTGAGTGTGAAAGAAACATAAAAATATTTGTTAATGAAAAAGGGACCCTAGTTTTCAAGAATGGAGAAATTGGAATCACAAGGTAATCATTAATTATGGGCAAATTGATTAATAAAAGTTTCAAGATAGTTCGTAAATTTGATATCCCAAGCAGTAAATTTTTAGTATTTGATGGAAATAAGCATGGTGAGGAATCAGTGAACTTAGAGTGGGTTACCATGGATCATGGTTTCATGGATGACACTGTATTAAAAATTGATTATGATAATCATGTTAGTCTATGGTGTGATAAATTATTTATGCTTCATGCTCCTTGTAGTCGGGATGGATTGGTGAGGTTGAAAATTTTAAGTTAGGCATTACAGGAGACCACATGTTGAAGGATTGGATGGTTTTTAGAAACAATGTATCTTCAACTAATCTTTTGTGCATTGAACAATGATGAATGTTGGGAAACCCTTACGGAAGTATGTTGCTCTCCTTGGAAGGAAATGGTCCAATAGTGTTAGATTAGGATCCCATTTTTCCTAGTCATGATTTTTTTGGATAAGAAATAAAATGATTGCCAAGTATGAAGGAAGTGTTCCCTAATCGGAAGATAGGTGTCTATTTCTTGATGCATTGATTAAACAAGAAAAGAGATTTAGATCGCAAAGTAAATCATCAAGAAAACCTATGTTGAGGCATCTATGGATAGATCGAGATAGTTTTATTGAAGGAATGTATGACCCATTTCTTTGATCTGATCCCAAATTTGATGAGATAACCCCTATTATTAGAGATGTCCATTTGGAATCCATTGTGGATGGTGGTCATGTTGAAAACCCTACATCAGATTGTAGAAGTCAAGGATGTAGCATTATGTCTTTCTCTTGTGGAGGGGTATGCATCGATTTTCCTTTGAAGTTGTTCCCGAATGATTATACTCCCTTATTTTATGATCGATTGTTTGAGCATCATTCTTTACCTAAGTTTTTAGAGTTACAATAAGAAATTTCATGCTTTGGTGGTGGTATCCAATTGTAGACAATTTTTTTCCCTTTGGAACAGGAAGGAGTAATGTGCTTAGAGGTAGATGCTCATCTATCACCTGTTAAGTAGGTGTCACCTCAAATGAATATTCTTTCCTTAGAAAGGGATGTGGCAGATCTGAGCAATAAGGAATACACTGATTTTGGTCTTAGTGCTTACTTTAAAATAAAAAGGGTTTAGTCGAGTGGAGACTTGGCTAAACATGAAGAATAAGAACATATCAAACATCTTAAATTACACCTTAATTTTCTAAAGTTGTCATATTCTAAAATATGGGAAAAAGAAAGAAATGTCAATCGACACATTGTATAATGAGCGTCATTGATACTTGTACTTTAGTTATATTGTGTTTGTTAGTCCTGGGTGGTGTTCATGGATATTTTCAACAAAGGGAACCATCGGAATCATTCTTAGTACTTATTTAATAACAAATTAACTGAATCATATGCTAACTGCAATTAGGAAATGAAATGGATTAAGAGAAAAATATTATTGAATACAAAATTAAAGGTACTGAAAATAATGTAATGCTAAAAATTCAAATGAATGCAAAATAATAGAAAGGAAATGAACAATAAATTATCCCTTCTCGTTGGGGAGGAGTGGCCCTTGCTCCTTCCCTTTGATCCGGTTAAACATTGCAAATCACACAAGTAAATTTTTTCCTTGAATCCACACTTTATTGAAAGAAATTTCTTTTACAGTGATTAATCAAACTGAACCTTTAATCCTAATACATTTGCTCTTTTATATTAGAGCAGTCCTAATCTCTCTGGGAGAGAATTAGTTATTTGAAATTAATGACAACTACTTAATTGGAAGATACCTATAACAATACTGATTTCTTTAACAGTTACAATCATGGAAGGATCAATCTATGCCATGTTTGGATTGAATTAATCATGTTAACTACAGATGAGGCCCGTAATTGAATCTTTTGAGATAGTCAATCGGTGCTAGAAGATATTATAGATCCTGAATTGATTTCTTATAATCATGATGATTATAAATCCATGAGTGTTTTTCCACATCACGTCTTCAAGAAATTGGAGTTAAGTTGGGATTTCTTGGACCTCATAATCTGCATGAAGGTTGAGGTAGTAGTACACGTTTCATGCTCATGTCATTGTGTTAACTGATGTGTCAACTATGTCAACTCATAGTTCAGCCATCCGAGCCATTTATCTCTTCTCGTAAGTCCCTCATTTTAAGTGAGTCTGAATTAGTGATCTGGATGATTCCTACGCTCCATAGTGAGTCTGTGTTAATTCAAATGTGATTCATGCACCATAAGGCAAGTCTGCGCCGGTGCACAAAAAGAGTCTTGTGCTAGTCTACAGTTAACTCCTGTGATGACTCAAGATATTTTTTCCAAATATATTATTAGTAATCATAAAGGTTCATTCAAGCCATATTTGAAGAAGCAATAACAATATGAAAATAACAAGCATATGCACAACATTTCCTTCTAAAACATAGTAAAGTATTAATTATAAAATGTTAATATTATACGAGTGAAAAATGATATCTTTGAGAACATAGGGTTTCACATGGGATAAAACATGGAAAAATAGGGCTCATCACTCCCCCACATTTAAGATCTAGTAGGTCCTCCTGCTACCTATTAAATATCTCAGCTATCCTTGAACAGTTATATTCATTGGCAAAGGTCTGCCAAGTCTCATCCAACTCGGTGTTACAAAAACAAAATAAATTAATGAGTGCATTCCCCTAGGTTGTATAACTATCTTTAAGTTGATCATCTGTGGAATTCCATCATGGTACTAGGGCTATGACTAATGGAGGTATATACCTCATTCCAATCCACTTGTTATTGCATTTCTAAAATGATCTTGTAGAGATCCTTGGCCCTTTTCAATGACCAGCAGAGGTTGGTGGGTGAAATCACCTCTTGCTTCATATAGTGCTATCTCGAGAAGTTCATATCTCAATTTGAAAGAAAGGAAATTAATGTTAAACATTGGGAGTTATTTCTCCCTAAAATACTTTACACAAGTTCTCATAATTTCCTTATACCTATCCACCAACTGTAAACAATATACCTAGGACTAAAATCTTGTGAAAAACCATATGGGGGAAGGAAGATCATGCCTCATTAAGATGCCTATATTAGCTTCTTCTTGAACATATGTTCCTCTTTTCTCCCTCCATTCGGATTGATGCCTCAAAGTAGAGATGAATGTCCTCAATTGTACCTCACCCACATATAAATTAATTGGAATCTCAATATGTTCAGGGAGAAAGAACTTATGAACATAAAATTCATAGAGTATATTCTTAGAAACATCATTTCCTGCTATTTACACACCAAAAAACTACTTATCATCATCAAATTCTATATCTTGCGTGGAAGAAACTCTAGAGATATTTTACTTTATAAATTTCTCCTTTAAAAATAATGCATAGAAATTAGATGGGGGCTGCGCATGAGAGAATCTAATCATATAACCAACAAACATTAAGCACATTATCTTTAAGAAGATTTCTCTCTTCCTTTAAAACCTTATTTTCATCATCAACTCCCCTTCACCTATAACACTCATGCATCCACTTATTCATTCCTATCAAGACAATAATTTGAGGAAACACAAAGTCTGTCTGGATTATTTGTTCTGTGGTGGCCATAGGCTATATTTCCTTTCTATTCTCTTGCAAAATTGCAAGTGATGTATTTAGCTCCTTTGTCTTGGTTTGAAGGGAATGAATCTGTTGTTCTTTTTCCTCAAGAGCATGTTGAAGTTGAAGAGTGGCCTCTTCTTGTTGTTCTATGGTATGATGGAGTTGTTGGATTTTTGGTATTTTTCGAATCCATCCGAGAGAGGTTGGATTCTCTAGCTTGAAGGAGGAGTTGTAGATGTGTAATTCTCTCTTGGGCTTGTTGGAGTTCAAACTAAATTTTGGAAAGGGACAAGACTTGTGGAAAAATTGTATCAGAATCTGGAGGGGAACTAGGTTCTCCTTCTATCATGGGTGCCTTACCTTTGTCCAAAATGGGGGAATCAACAACAGTGGTTGATTTTTGATCAATTTCTCTCGAAAACAGAACATAGGGTGATATATATTGAGGGGGAGACACGGGTGGTGTCCGAAGTAAGGTTTTCATAATAACTATAGCCTCCTAATCTTATTGAGTAGGAATAATTTTTGTTTGTGGATCATTGAGGGTTTGAGCATGCCTATATGTCCTAGGTCATTTCTTAGTCCGTTCTAAAGTGGAAGGCTCTGGCTCTAGAACCAATTCAGGCTCTAAGGCATACTTTTTGGAATTTAATCCACTTCTTGAGGCGATGCCTTTTCTTAACAAAATGGTTTTTGCAAATCAAATGTATTAGGAAAAGGTGGATAATAATTCTAAAAACAGGGCCCAAAATAATTTTGTACTGACCCTCACGGGTGAAATACTTAATTATCCTCTTGGGTACTTCGCCCAAGGTTTAGAAAGAGCACTTATTTTTTTGATTTTGTCCTTTCCCTTATTGTACATAACCAGTTCTAATTTTTCCTTTTTACCATTGAAAATCTTTTAATAATTTCATAATAGAGTGTTCTATTATTAACTAATTGACCCTCTTCTAGCATTCCTGAAATATGGATAATTATAGTGGGAATGAATAGAATTTTCTTACCTCTTACAATAACATATCCCTCCTCCATGTTCTTGGTGAACTGCTCTATCATTTGTGGGTTAAAATATTCATATGCAAGTATGAAATCAAGCCATCTCACCTTTTCAAATATTTCCACTAAACTTGCATCAACTAATAGCTATGATGAATTTGTTAATGCATGCCTAAGTCTGAACCCCATGACTGTGTGTTGAGCGAGTAATTATACACGCTTGGAAAATAAAGGAGCACAACACTTTGGAAATGCAATGTTGCAAATATGTAAATAAGAGAAAGAATGGATATCGTAGATATGCATGAGTGTAATGACGAAATTGGGAAAAAGACAGGGGAGACAAAATAGTTATATAAAACAACACAAATTGGGAAAGTTTTAACAAATCCCAAGATGATAGTGATTAAAGGATGGAGTAATTGGGTATATGTGGTGATTAATATGGATATGGATGGCAGATTTTTGGGTTATGCAAAGTGTTGGAAGGCATTGGGAATGAGGAAGGTGTTAGTGTGAAATCACATCACCCCCAAATGAGTTATGGATCTACTTTTCTAAGGCAGGGTCATTTGGTGTGATTTGCATAACATTGGATCATTCCCAAGCTGTGGGACTTGCAAATGGGAATGATCCTCCGAGAGAAGGTGGTTCTAATTCCTAAACTATCTGCCACGAGCTACTCTAGTGTAGGAAAACTAATCTAATCCTAATCTAACTTCTAAGGAGACAAGGAGAGAAAGAAAACAAGAAAAAATAGAGCCTACACTAAAATGGTGATACACCAGAGAAGGAAAGTGTTGATCATCTACTAAACTACCATGGAACAAAGAGAGGTGAGCAATGGAAAGGATGGACAGTAGCATCACAGACCATAGATCAGATTCACATAGAAAATTTTCCAAAACCCCATGAACACAACTCCCATATCTGTAAATGAACATTCAAAACATGCACATATACCCTGTAATGAAGAGAGGCAAGAAGATGCAATAAAATGAGCAAAGGATGGACAAATGCATCACAAAAACACATTTTTATTGCTCCAGATTTACATAGTGCACCATTTCATGGGAAAGAGGAAAAAATGCCATTACAAAGCAGGGGAGGAGGTTCAAACTCCATTTTCGACCCTGGGGAAGAAAAGAAGGGGAGGCAGCGTAAAAAATGAACCACTAATTATGTGCCTTTGTTTACATTTTATAGAAAAAATGCAAGAAGAGAGGAAAAACGCAGGGATCTACTCCAACCACTTTTCAAAATGTGTTTTAATTCTTCCTCTATTGATGGGCTCGATGCAAAAGCTCATAATTCCATGTATCTACTTCATAGACCAAAGAAAATGACCCATACTTCATTAAATCTAGTGGTTGGAACTGGTTTTGTCTTTTCCACACCAAAACATGTTTTGAAAATTTCTCCCTAAATATTTACCAAAATCCAAAATTGAAGACTCCATGATGAAGATAATCTTCATATCTTTCCATTGGTACCAAGAAAGTCAAAAATAGAGCTCTGGATCAAAAGATATGGCCTTTTGAGTTTTTCCTTAACCTTTTCGGCAAAAAAAACAGCTCAAACAAATTTTGAACTTTTCTCCCACAAATCCTTTGATGACATGGCATCCATTGGGGTCAGTGGAGGTAGGGGCTCCTTTTTTCCATTTTACACTTTTTGAAAAAAATTCAAAAAATCTCATTTGCCTCCGAAGGTCCGCCGGCCCGCATTAGCTTTTTGATGTGCCAACTTAGCACTTAATTTTCACCTTTTTGACAAAAGGGAAATTTTCACTTTTTCCTCTGATTCCCCACCGGTCCGAGATTCCTTGGCAAACATCTCTCCCAAGCCCTATAGGTCCACCTTGGGCAAATTTTCCCTTCTAACTCCACCGAGCCATAACTCAAAAATACAAGGAGTTAGAAAGAGCTCTTTACCTTTCTGGAAAGGGGAAGAAATTCTCTATCTAATGGAGTATTTTATAGAAATACTTGAGTTCTTGAACTTTGTGAAATTTAGAATAAGGCACAAAAAGGGAGTAATTTAACCCAAAATAAGAGGGATCTTATTTTGGTTAACAACTTTGGCGACTCATAGGGGTCATCTGCCTACTTAGATGAACGATCAGTGGCCTTAGTTGCATCCATTGGGCATGGAGTCAAGCCTAATAACCAATTCTCTGATCTAACTCTGAAAATATGACCTCTGAATCACTTGGGAACCCACTAAAAATTGGATTTTATCTTCACCAAAATCCAACTGAAATGAACTATGCAAGAGCAATACAACAACACCAAAAACTATATACAAACTAAAAATCATACATGCTCCAAATGGAACATGTAGAGTGTGCAAAAGCACTTCTTCTGCTGAAAAAAACCTACCTACACTACTCTAACCAAGAGAAAAGGGAACTCAAACAAAACCTGCAACTGGAAGGGAGAAATAACTTCCCTTCCTCAAAAATGGCAATCATGCAACTAATTTGGCACTGAACATGGCTAGTTGGATGAGAAAAAAACTAACTACAAGCTGATCTTCCACCCAAATGACCAAAGTATCAACTGAAGAAAAATCCAATACCTCTTTTAGTTGCTCTGCATTTGGATTGAATAGGTATGGTAGTTGATCCTTGGTACTTTGTAGCTCATCCTCATGCCCTGGAGTGGGCATGACTGGTTTTGGCTTCTCCCTTGGCTCCAATGAAGCCAAGTACTTGATTAGGCACGATCCGATGGATGTGCCTGTTACTCTGAATTTCAACTCCAAGAATGGAGTCTTCCTGTGGACCTTCTTGAGTGGATGGTGTGGGAGAGATGGGGTCTTCATTATTTCCTTCCTCCTCCTGAGAAGAACATGGAAGATTAAGATCCTCCAACCTTGGTTCCTGAGGGCCGTTGTGAGATGCAGGTTGTTGTCCTTGGATGTTCTCCTCCATGGCAATAGACTCATGTTCTTGGAAGGCGATGATGGAGGAGAAAATGATGTGATCTCCTCGGGCTCCTCTCCATCAAGACAATCCTCCAAGTCAGACAGATAATCTGCCTCCTTAGGCTTCTCATTGCGTGTGTTCGACCTCCTCCATGGTGTCCTTCGAATCTATAATTTTCTCACCATGGTTCCCCTCATCTTCAAACATGAAGTTTGAAAGCTCAAACTCTTCTTCGACATTAGAGTTTGAAGGGGATGAAGTGGGAGGAAGAACTAAAGGTTCTTCTGTGGCTTGCTCTACACTTGTTGCCTCTGAAACCGTATGGTTCTCCTCTGAACCGCACCCTCTGAGCTAACTGATTTTTGTCTAGAATAGGCACCCGTATGATTTCCTCTTCCCAATCGGAGTCATATGAGTCACGCCATTCTTCAATTGTCCTGCAGTCATCAAACATGATGACGTTGGTTGGGGAAGGCGCGTTGGTAGGGGCTATTCATTTATGGTACAACTAGGTAGAGGGGACTTGGAAGAAAATGGGAGGATGGATGCAGAAGGGATGGAAGGCACGCTAGATTTTTGAGCCTCCATTCCTTCCGCCCACTCTATAATCTGGGGCAACATCTCAGTGATGAGGTGCAACTTGTGTTGGGTGCTAAACTAGCCTAGTACAGGCCGACCCATGGACAAGGGGCCTTGTAGCCAACTTCAGCTGCCATTATGGAGCACTTGACTCTGAGCTGCATCATGTCCATCTCAATCTTTTACATCTACCTCTCAAAATTAGCTTCGGCCAAGGAGTTTCCACCATCATCTGCATAAACTTGTTCTTCATAAAAATTTTGGTTAGAAAAAAGGGGTTGTATGCATTTTCGAGATAATGGGGCTTATAAAACTGATTTGGAGGAGGATTTTGAAATTGTGGGGATGGAGGGAAATAGTTCTGTTGCTGTAAATGAGAATTCCATGGTGGGAAAGAAGTCATGATTGCACAACTTCATGGGATTGAAGAAGATGAAGGAGATGGAAGAAATAATGGGTGGAAATGGATGGGAAGAAGGTCTGTAACTTAGAGGATGGGTTGTTGACCAGATGGAGTCACCAGATGTGCTTGAAAGTGCCTCCAAAGGCTGAAATCTTCACCAAGAGCACATTGAACCTGATGAAGTGAAGTGGTAAGGTGCTTTAGACCTATCCCATCGGGCGTGCCAAAACTGTTAGTGTGAAATCATAGCACCCCTAAATGAGTTATGGATCTACTTTTCTAAGGTAGGGTCATTTGGTGTGATTTGCATAACATTGGATCATTCCCCAAGCTGTGGGACTTGAAAATGGGAATGATCCTCTAGAGAAGGTTGGTTCCTATTCCTAAACTACCTACCATGAGCTACTCTAGTGCAGGCAAACTAATCTAATCCTAATCTAACTTCCAAGGAGACAAGGAGAGAAAGAAAACAAGAAAAAATAGAGCCTACACTAAAACGGTGATACACCAGAGAAGGAAAGTGTTGATCATCTACTAAACTACCATGGAACAAAGAGAGGTGAGCAATGGAAAGGATGGACAAAGATCACCATAGACCATAGATCAGATTCACATAGAAAATGTTCCAAAACCCCATGAACACAACTCCCAGATCTGCAAATGAACATTCAAAACATGCACAGATACCCTGCAATGAAGAGAGGCAAGAAGATGCAATAAAATGAGCAAAGGATGGACAAATGCATCACAAAAACACATTTTTATTGCTCCGATTTACACAAAGGCACCATTTCATAAGAAAGAGTCAAAAATTCCATTACAAAGTAGGGGAGGAGGTTCAAACTCCATTTTTGACCCCTGGTAAGAAAATAAGGGGGAGTAGAGAAGAAAAATTAACAACCACTAATTATGTGCCTCTATTTACATTTTATAGAAAAAATGTGGGATCTGCTCCAACCACTTTTCAAAATGTGTTTTAATTCTTCCTCTATTTATGGGCTCAATGCAAAATCTCATAATTCCATGTATCTACTTCACAGACCAAAGAAAATGACCCATACTTCATTAAATCTGGTGGTTGGAACTAGTTTTTTTCTTTTCCACACCAAAATGTGTTTTGAAAATTTCTCCCCCAAATCTTTACCAAAATACAAAATTAAAGACTCCATGATGAAGAGAATCTTCATATCTTTCCATTGGTACCAAGAACGTCAAAAATAGAGCTCTGGATCAAAAGATATGGCCTTCTGAGTTTTTCCTTAACCTTTTCGGCAAAAAAAAAGCTTAGGAAAATTTTGAACTTTTCTCCCACAAATCCTCTAATAACGTGGCATCCATTGGGGTCGGCGGGGGTAGGGGCTCCTTTTTTTCTATTTTACACTTTTTGAAAAAAATTCAAAAAATCTCATTCGCCTCCGAAGGTTCGTTGGCCCGCATTAGCTTTTTAATGTGTCAGCGCAACACTTAATTTTTGCCTTTTTGACAAAAGAGAAATTTTTCACTTTTTCCTCCGACTCCCAGCCGAGATTCCTTGGAAAACATCTCTCTCATGCCCCATATGTCCCTCTTGGGAAAATTCTCCCTTCTAACTCCGTCAAGCCATAACTCAAAAAATACGAGTTAAAAAGAGCTCTTTACCTTTACGGAAAGCGGAAGAAATTCTCTATCTCGATGGAGTATTTTCCAGAAATCCTTGAGTGCCTGAAATTTGTGAAATTTGGAATGAGGCAAAAAAAGGGAGTAACCTAACCCAAAATAATAGGGAGCTTATTTTGGTTAACATAAGGTTGTCAATTCGCATGAGTACAATAATGAGCATTTAATGAATTAAACCTTACAACATTTAAGAAGGGAATCATCGCACAAACCTAATTAATTTCACTTTTCACATATATGGCCATCATTTGAATTTTTTTTTTCATCCTCCCTCCATGTTTTGTTATTTATTTATTTTTTGTATCATTCAGGGGTAATGGGCGTCATTTGCTAGTTTTCATCCACATGTACTTATTATTTTTTTCGAAAAAAATCATTTTTTTAAGAAGCAGTGACCACCATTGTTGGTTTTCATCCAATTCCTTAGAGGATGATGGCTTCCATTTCTAGTTTTCAGCCATATCTTCTTTATTCTTGTTGGGAAATGGCTTAGTTTTGAGTTGAGTTGGATAAAGAAACTTTGTCCAAATAATTCATAATTGAATCTTCTTGAAGTATTTTATGGAATTCTTCTCTGGATGTTGGTTTGTGGTATAACCTCAATCTATGTCCATTAACCAACATCAATTTCTTCTCACCATCAATTGGAATCAACTGAATTGTCCCATTTTTGAATACTTCTTCAATTTGATATGGGCCCATCCATCTTGTCTGCAGCTTTCCCTTGAAATCCTTGTATTTTGAATCAAATAATAGAGCCCAATATCCTTTTTGGAACTTTCTTGGCTTAATGTGTTTGTCATGCCATACCTGCCTCTGATGTTGGATGATTTTAGTCTGATGCAATGTTTGTAGTCTCATCTCATCCAACTCATTTAGTTGAAGAATCCTTTCCTTTTGTGCTTCTAATAAATTAATTCCCACTTCAACAATTGTTCTCAAGGTTTGAATCTCAAATTCTATGGGAAGAATGGGCTTCTTCCCATAAACCAACTCATAAGGAGTGAATCATGTGGTTGTTTTCCAAGTAGTATTGTAGGCCCACACTACTTCAAGCAGTTTTGAACCCAAATTTTCCTTGAGATATCCATTGTTTTTGTTAGGATATTCTCCAACTCTCTGTTAGTAACCTCCACTTGACCATTGGACTATGGATGGTATGGTGATGAATTCTTGTGCTTCATCTGGTATGTTTCCACAAAGGAACTGATTACACCTAACATAAATTATGGTCCTTGGTCTGAAACAATGGATCTTGGTGCTCCAAATCTCTGAAAGATATGTTCATATAAAAAATATGTAACTTTTTCATCTCTTGCATATTGTAGTGCTTGCACCTCAGCCCATTTGGTGACATAATCTATACAAACTAGAATGTACTCCTTCCCTTGAGAGGTTGGGTCAATTGGTCCAATGAAATCCAATCCCCACTTCTCAAATGGTTCCAAGACAACTTGAGGTTGGAGTGGCATCTCATATGTAAATGTTGGCTTCCCCATCCTTTGGCATTGATCACACCTCCACACATACTTTTTGACATCTCTAAACAAGGAAGGCCAATAATAACCAACTCCTAATACTTTATGAATGGATATTTGAATTGAATAATGTCCTCTTGATGGCTCATCATGATATGCGCTAAGTATGTCAAACACTTCATCTTCATCTACTCACCTACATAAAACATGGTCAGGTCCACACTTAAAAATAATTCCATTTAACCATGTATACATCACACTTTGTTTAATCAATTGATTTCTTTTCTTAAGTGTGAAAAAGGTTGGGAACTTCCCTGTAGCTAAGTAGTTAGCCATATCTACAAACCAAAGAGAGATAATAGAAATTGCAAACAAATGTTCATATGGAAAATCATCATTGACCTACTCTTCTTCTCTTGAAGTGGTCAACCTTGAAAGAAAATTAGCCACCACATTTGATTTCCCTAGATTTTCAATGATTTTAATATTAAATTCTTGTAGTAACAATAACCATCTTACAATCCTGCCATGCACTAAAGTTTTATTCATTAGATACTTAATAAAGAACATAGTCAGTGTGAACAATCACTTCATATCCTATGATATAATGACAAAACTTGTTGATTGCATATACAACTGCAAGAAATTCCTTCTTTGTGGTGGTGTAGTTCCTTTCTAGGGGAGAGATTTTTGCTGATATAGTAAATAACATGCATCGATTATCCTTCTTGTTTTTTACCAAGGATATCCCCTACTGCTTTGTAGGAAGCATCTATCTGTATATGGAAGGGAAGATTCCAATTAAATATCTTAAGCACAAATCATTGATGATGATATTTCCCACTAAACTCACATAAAAGAGAGACTCGACACTGCGCGTGCCTCGGGTGAGCACCCAAAGATCCGTTGGGTGATAGGTCGATGTGCATGGGGTACCTTTCTTTGTGATAATGGTAAAAATGAATACATCTTGGTTCCGTTTTTGGGACACTTTTCAAATTTGTAGTGGGAAATAACATACAACATGATCTATGTAGTGAGTAATGACAGAACAATTAACTTTGGAAAGTGTTGAATCATGGTTCAAGAGCATGGAGGATGAATTTTCTTAGAGATTCAGCACTGGACCTAAGTTTGATGCACATAAATGGGTAGAAGAGAACCTCTACCATGATTTATATGAAACATTTTTCTATTGTTTCCCAGTAGAGTCAGTATGAATGGCTCTCAGCGTATGCTTCTAGATCAAGTTGGTATTATGGATCGTGCATGTGGACCTAAGAAGATTACCGAGGCTGCAGGATGCATATCTGACATGGACCCATGTTGTGGATCATTGGTGGAAAGGAGTACTGGCTAGCTACACTTTGGAGTACGCCATTTCCACATATTCTTATCTAGAGGTTGCTGAGTTTGAGTTTCTGCAGGAGCCTAGAGGATCATTTCTATGTGTTATCCCTCTGGCAATGAATATTTTGGTTGTTACTTTGGGTTTAGAGGCATTTTCAATGGTGGTGCTAGACCATTCGAGCGTTAGGCGAGGGAGCTAGGAGTGGATGAAGATGGCGATATTACGACGGAGAAGGAAAGGGAGGAGAGAAAACTCAAGTATAGTGAAGCACATAAAAGGGAGATTACTAGATGACATGAGGCTGCAAGTGTGATGGATATTTTGAGGCGAGGCGTTGTGGGAAGGAGTCGAGGTTCACGTGGAGGACGTGGAACCTGAGCATTCTATGCTACCCCATCTTGGCAAGCACGTAAGAGAGACCCCTTCGGCTTCTGGTGAGATTTCATCACACGGAGAAAGAAGAGTCATTGGCACGTCTCTGAACCTACCCAGTGACCAAACCCTGACACTTGGTTTTCCAGAACCAGGAAGGAGTATCATTAACCTAGTTGATATCAGTGGAAGTGACAGATCTGTGCCTAGGAGGTACAATTTTTTAGTTCCCACTTCTATGGATACACATATTCCAGTATTCAGAGGAGTCTTTGGACAAGGAGCCAATATACAAGCCCTTAGTCTCACATCTAGGAGTGGCACAGGGTACAATAGTGGTAGTGGGGCACTATCACAGACTATTGGTGCACAGTTCAGTGGAACCATGGGGACACTTGGCATGACTACTATAGGACCTAGTGGGTCAGGGGGCACAGGACCTAGTGGACCTAATGGTTCTGGTGGATCTGGTGGCTCAAGAGGTAGAGGACTGGTGGATTCGGTGGCGGAGAGGAAACACTAAAGGGAACCAAGGCTCTAGCTCAAGAGGACAAGGGCCCCAGCCACCCCCTCAAGTCTTCTTTGAGATGTCGTTACACTTTCCAGATTACATAGGTATTGAGGATGCTTTGCGGAACATGTTCACAAGTGTGAACTGCTATGGCATGCAAAGGGTATCACAACCCTAGAGTGGAAGGCTAGTCAGTTTGCAACCACGTTGCAAGGGTGCACGCATAGCTGGTATAGGAAATATGACCCTCATCAAACAGTGGTGGATTATACTACTTTAAAGAATGCATTCTTGGTATAATTCCACATCCCTAAGTTTGAACAGAAGAGCATCAACGCTTTGAAGGAGATTCAGAAAGGAATGGCAGAGAGTGTGTGAGAGTATGATGCACGCTTTAAAACTCTCTTGTCTAAATTATCATATGATATTCACCCTTCACAGCATGCTCAATGGTTTGTTGGAGGATTGATCACACCTTTTAGAAGGGATTTATCTCATAAAACTTTCATAGACCTGCGTGAAGCATTGGAAGCTACTCGTGCACCAATGTTGTTGGTAGTATTGATCATTGATGTCAACCCATTCTGGAGGCTCAGTTGTTGCTTTATGGCTAAGTAGGCGGAAAGGTTATCTACAAACTCAGCCCATGAGACTCGTAGTGGTTTATGATGCATAGATTGTGAAGTAGAGGGGCATGTCAAGGATAATTTCCCCCAGAGGACGGTACGTGTCGTGACAGTAGACTGTGAAATTTGTCGTGGGGACCATGATGCAAGTAGATGCCCCTTGTTACAGCGCGTAATCCGGAAGAATGTGTCTTGCTACTGTAAGATTTGCACCTCTACAACCCATGATACTAAGGACTATAGGCTCATTGATTAGATCCATGAGGCCATTGATCATGGGGTGCGCCAAACCAGCATTGCCAATAGTTCCAAGGGTGATGATCACCATTATGAGGAGCGCGCAAATGGAGGCACACGTGGAAGGGGTTTTCGAGGAGGATTCTATGGTCGTGGTAACTACAGGGGAGGAAGGACTGAGTTCCCACATGGAACCTATTTCAATTGTGGGTCTACATAGCATTACAAACGAGAGTGCTGGACCTGTTGTAGTGCTCATGGTGCGGAAAGAAGCACAAGTATGAGGAGTTCCCGAGTTGTTTAAGAACATGAATCAATAACACCAAAAAGACAAGGGTGCTACAATGGTCAGCATTAAAAGGAAGACACACATTGGATGCCATGGGTAACCCGGGATACAGTTTGGAGAAAATTTTGGTAATAATAAGAGCAAAAGCCACATGTGCACAAGAGATACCAAGGCAGAAGAACTTGGTTTTGAGGGAGGAAGTAGTTCATGGAAACTACCCAAACCCTATGCATTAAAAGGAGGTATATCAAGACACCATGGATGTCATTTGGAGTTTACAAGGGGAGATCTAGTGTCTAAAGGAGTAGTCTAGGAGGGAGGAACAAGGAAGGAGAGTTGAGGCGCCAAGGGATGACCTGGATGAGGTCAAGGAAGTATGTAAAATGCTAAGGCAAGAGAATATTATTCCCTTGTTAGGATCATGGTTGAGAGAGAAGGTACCACACACCGGAGGAGAGTGCGAGAGGTAGGTCTTGCACACAAACCTTCCCCCTCATATCCTTGGTTATGACAAGGAGATCACATCGAATGCAGTTATAGATGGATGGCTCCTTAGTAATATCCTCATTGACATAGGCGCGGAGGTCAATGTTCTAACTCTGGATGCATGGCATCAGATGGGAAAATCTGCATTACAGCCATCTTTGAATGTGATGTATATGGTAAACAAGACTAAGGTGATTCTCATCAGTGTCTTAAAGGATGCAACTATCACTATCCATGGAGCTAAGTTTCTTGGGGACTTCCAAGTCTTGTGCTCATTGAGGCAGAAAATTTTCTAGCACTACTTGGGCGCCCATGGTGTTACAAGAACAATGCGGACCTTTAGTTCAACAAAGGGTACACCAGCTTTGAAAATAAGGAGTAGGTCATTATACCCCTGGCTGATGGGAAGTCAACACCCTATACTAAACCTCTAGGAGAAGAAGTTCTGGATATGATATATGTGTGCTTAATCGTGGGACTCAAATGATAATACATCCTATCGACAAAGTTATCCAGTTTGAGGATTCTTAGTCAAAAAGTGACACCCCAGTCTAACATGTGATAATTGGGTGCATGGGACTTATGAATTGATCGGACGGCAAATTGAAAGGATTAGTAACAAAGGTAATAAAGGTGCACATGGTCCGGTGCCTAGGATGAAAACAATTACCTAAGTATTCGGGAGGGGCCTTCCCGAGATCTTTTTACATGATATGGAAGCTCGGTGGAAGGAGGAGAAGGAACGGAGGGATGTTAAGTTATGTCCTACTCGGCATAGTGACACAAAGGTGGTGGGATACACATCAGAGAGCCTTTTGGAATGGCACAAGGTGAAAATTTCTCTCTCTGTCGATTTTCTAAAGTAACATTCCCACCGTCATCAAGGACTACATGGTAAGGAGCCCACCTCTTTCCATTTCCGGAGTGTGAGAAGATCTGGAGAGAATACAAGGAAGCTTTGCCACCATACATTTGGTCACACAATTTGTATTCTACACTACATGGTTACACGTGCATGGTACATACATTCTGAGACATGCCACCAAATAAGAAATTGGCAAGAGCTAGCAACTAACCTCATTCAAACGTTTGAATATCGAAGTACCAAGCCATTAGTTGATAAGGCATTGCAAGTTGTTAAGTGCCTTACCATGGGGGATAGTGCCATGGCAGAAGATAGGTTGTTGGAACTGCTAGGTGAACCAGGTTTGGAGGTGCACTTTAAAGAAGAAGTAGAAGAAATAGAAGAGTTATAGCTTGAGTGCGTGTGTTTGGAAAAAGAGAAAGGGAAGTTGGTGTATGTGATTGATGGGGAGGAAGTAGAAAGGCTTGGATGTTAGCCATTCTGTAGGGACACGCGAGGTAGTGGACAGTGTTGATACTCGTGCGCATGCCTACCATGAGCCCTTAAAGACAAAGAAGGTTAACATCGGCTCAGGAGAGGAACCTAAGGAGGCTATCATTGGAGATTACTGGTTGGAGAAGGAAGTCTCTAAGGTCATAGATCTGTTGCATGAATTTGAGGATTTATTCCCATGCGGGTACCATGAGCTCAAAGGCGTCCACCATTCCTTGGGGGAGATGAGGATAAAGTTTAAAAATGATCCACACAGGGTCGGAATGCAGACCCTACCGAATGAATCACGCTTTAGCATAAACGTTAAGGAGGAGATAGACAAAATGATAGCTTCTGGGATCATTGAAGCAGTGGAAGAATCAGAATGGATAAGTTCGATGGTAATCAACATCAAGAAGGATGGGCGGATTAGGATCTGCGTGGATTATAGGGAGTTGAACATATTTTGTGTCATCGATCCTTTTCCAACCCCCTTCACTGAAGAGATTTTGGAAGGAGTCGCTGGGCGTGAAATCTATTCCTTTACGGATGGATTTTTGGGGTACCACCAAGTCTAGATTGCAAAGGAAGACCAGAGAAGACAACTTTCACCACTGAGTGGGGAATTTTTGCATACACAATCATTCCTTTTGGTTTGAAGAATGTGCCTGTGGTTTTTTCATGCATAGTGGTGTAAGCGTTCCAGGAATTCATCCATAAGTTTCTTCAGGTCTATTTGGATGATTGGACAATGTATGGGCTAGTAAAAGACCATTGTGACAATTTGAGGTTAATGTTTGAGAGGTGTAGGTAGTTGAGGATATCCCTCAACATTAAGAAGTGTGTATTTACTACACCCTTTGGGAATTTATTGGGGCACATCATATGCAAGGAGGGCTTGCTAGTGGATCCTGCCAAGGTTGCAATTATTGTGGGATTGGGGGAACCTACTAGCCAAAGTGCAATGCATGGATTTCTTGGGCATACGGGTTATTACAAAAATTCATCAAGGGGTATGCCAAGATAGCCATGCCTCTAGAATAATTGCTTAGACATAAAAGTGCCTTCCATTGGGGAGGCGCAGCAGAAGGCATTTGACACATTAAAAGATAGGCTTGTCACCGTGCCTATATTATGTTTTCCCTCTTAGGAAAAGCCCTTCCATGTCCATGTAGATGCCTCAGAACCACCATTAGAGCAAAGGTGCTTGTGTAGCTGAGTGAAGGAATTGTTGATCACCCTCTATGTTTCATGCAAAGGTGAAGTTGACACCAGCAGAGTAGAATTACACAACGACTGAGCACGAAGCATTGTCAATGATCTATGCACTTTTCAAATTCAAGCAATATCTACTGAAACACCCTTTGTATTTTACACTCGATCACATGGCATTAAAGTATTTGGTGAACAAGCCCATTCTAAAAGGGTGCATATGTCGGTGGGTATTTTTGTTTCAAGAGTTTGAGTTCACGGTAGTAGTGAAACCTGGGAAGAGTAATTGTGGGCCTGATCATCTGTCAAGAATTGATTCAGGGGAGGACACACAGAGTATTGAGGAGACAATGTCAGATGCGCAACAGCTTAGGTTACGGCACGTGCCCTTAGATTTGGAGGAGATTGTAGTATTTTTAAAGGAATGTGTAGCACCAGAAGGAATGAAGGAATTAGAGAAGAAGAACTCACCATACGCGTCGCGCCCTACATGTTGATCAATGGAGACTTATACAAGTTAAGATGCGATGAAGTTTTGTGTAGGTGTGTATTAGAGCATGAGCACCTCGCCATCATGGAGGAAGCACACGGAGGAAATTTGGGTGAACATTATGCGGTGATGCCACCGCACATATGATATTAATAGCGGATTGTGGTGGGAAACCCTATATAAGGATTGTAAAGACTATTGTAAAGCGTGTGACCATTATCAGTGCATTGGCAAGCCAGGAAAGAGAGATGAAATGCCTTTGTACCCTATACCTAGCGCAGAACCTTTTGAGAAGTGGGCAATAGACTTTGTAGGCCCTATTACACCAACAACGCGTAGGACTAGGTCACACCATGTCGTCACTTGCACGACTATTTAACAAGGTGGCGAGGCAGCCTCAACTAAAGATTACACAAAGCCCAAATGGCAAGATTTTGTGGGAGAACATTATCACAAGGAATGGATGCCCTTTAAGTTTAACCAAATATAGGGGTACATATTTCTAAAATGAGACCATGAGGATCCTGTTAGCATAATTCATGGTAGCTCATCACAAGACTACTCCTTATCACCCAAGAGTAAATGGGACTGTGCAAGCATTTAACAAAATACTGAGTCATACCCTAACCAAAATTTGTGATGTCGGAAGATAAGATTGGGATGACAAGGTATTAGCCGTATTATGGGCTTACAGGACAACTTATAAAAGGCTGAACAAAGCCACACCATTTCAATTGGTGTTTGGCATGGAAGTCGTTCTACCAGTTGAATTCATGTTACCTTCTCTAGTGAATAGCACGCGCAGGAGGGTTAGCTAATGAGAAAGCACTGGAAGAGAGAATTGGTGAGTTAATGAAGTTTGATAAGAGATGATCACTCACCAGGTGGAGTCAGACAACAGAGAAAACAAAGCAAAAAGCACGATCGCCACATTAGAAACAAGAAGTTTGAGGTTGGGCAGATGGTCTTACTATATGATTCTAAGTTTCTGCATCATCCTAAGAAGTTGAAATTCCATTGGCTAGGTCCTTACACAATCTCATACATCCTTGACTCGGGCGCATGCCACTTATAACCA
Organism: Taxus wallichiana var. yunnanensis; assembly: GCA_018340775.1. NCBI lineage: Eukaryota > Viridiplantae > Streptophyta > Pinopsida > Cupressales > Taxaceae > Taxus > Taxus wallichiana. Next base: position 82,507,541 of record CM031234.1, read on the forward strand.
CTGGATGGAACGAAATTGCCTAGACACTTCAATGGGAGTAGGCTAAAGCCCTACTATAAATAAGTCTTCTTGGTGTTTGTAAATAAGGCAATTTTGCCAGTTAGTTTAGAATTTTCCTTTATGCATTTCTTTTCTTGTGTTTCCCTTTCGCGTTGTTGTTTTGTTTTGTGCCTTGGGCACCGGTAACCTTATTACTAATTTTTGAGAATTTTTGAGTGCACAGAGGACCATGCATCATTTTAGTGTGGGGTGGAGTAATGTGAAGGAGAGCATGGTTAAAATGCCAAGGAAGTTTGTGTTGAAAAACCCAGTTGAATGGCCCTATTGAAAGAGGTGCTTGGAAAGAAAAGATGGAAAAAGGATGGTTGGTGCCAAGATAAAAGCTACTTTCAGATCCCACGTACAAAGAAGGGAAAAGCACATAAGCAACATGAGGTAGGCGAGAGAAAAAATCAAGATAGAAGAAGTGCCTTTGGCACTAGGTACGCCAGGCAAGAGTCTCCTGTCATGTTGGATTGGTTGTGTGCCAGAAGGTTGGAGGATTTTCCATGCAGTTTGGGCACATGAGGGAAAGCGTTGAAGTCGAGATTTGTTTGAAAAATCCACATTAAATGTTAAAAGTACGGTGGTAGGTGAAGGAGCACTTAATGCTTTAAAAGGGAAAAACTATAAATAAAGGGGTTAGGGAACTTCATTATTCACTTTGCGTATAAAGAGAAAAGTGTTTTTGCACCTTTACAACCTAGGGCTTCCAAAAACTTATTCGTGTGAAGAAACATTTGGAAAAATTAAAGCGTGAGTAACTAGTTTGGATTTGCGAACCAAGAGGAAAGGATTTCATGGGTGTAGGAAAAATTAGAGAAGGTGTCGTCTTGTGAAAGCAAAGATCCTAGTTAGGGTTTGAAGAACTAGGGCACGAGGTTAAGGAATTTTCTTCACAAGTTTGAGCTCTAAGGTTGGAGAGAGCGAAAGAACAAAGTAACACAGAGTGATTGAAGTAGACCTAGAGAATGGCACCCAAGAAACCAGTTAGCACACCCAAGAAGGGCAAGGGAAAGGGCAAGGGTAAGCAACAAGAAACTAATGCACACACAAATGAGGAGTGGTATGCAGAAATGCAGTACCCAAATGGAGTGTTGTTGGGAAGGAGTGGGAGTCCCATCTGAGGAACATGTCTGTGAATGACTACAATCATTGGACAAGCACAATCAAGAAGGAGATGGCGTTGGAGTTAGTGCACCCAACAAACAAAAGGACACCAGAGGGTTTGCCCATTTATAATGATGATGTGAAGGTTAAGTTGGAGAAGGCAGGGTTATTACAACTCTTTGAGTTTCCCTACTTCGGGAAACCTGAGCGCTTATATCAATGGTTGATGTCGCACATCCATGAGGACTACTTCCACTTCGCAGGCACAAGATGTACATAACCCCTCAACTCATTTCACATTTCATAGGCCTCATCTATGAAGGAGAAGGTTTGGAGGATGACTTGACCGACAAAGAAGCAATTAAGGAAACTATCGCCGCTTATGCATACAAGAAGGGGTCAAGGTATTATGATGTCGCAGACATTAAGGATCCGGTAATGAAGATGGTCACGCACTTGGTGTCAAAGTTAAATGGCCAGGAGAGATGGACCCAGGTTAATAAGCCATGGTTGAATGTTTATAGGAAAATTTCAAAGGGCACCATCTATAACTTGTCTGCATTCATCGCATATGAGATTGTCATCTGTGCGAAGAAAGGTGATAGGATCCTTTTTGGCAATGTCATATTAACCATCGTGTTTTTGGAGATTGGGGTACTGATGCATCAAACAAGTTTGTGTGGGAGTACCCTGCTAAAGACCCCTCACCCGCAAAGATGTTTGAAAAATACGCTTGTGACACCATGACAATTGTGCACACGGTGAGCTTGTAAAAATGGTATACATGCCTAAGGAACGCGTTCGGGGCGGAATGGAGAATTCCCTAACAACTACCAGTAGCCACTAGGGGAGAAGCGAGAATTTGTTGTGTCCCAAAGCATTTCTACTTGGGCAGATTCAAACTATTAGATGAGACATGGAGCCCATGGTGCAAGCTCCCCTTTTCCTTCACAACTCAATACTTCCAAGCAGGAGTAAACAGGTTCAGGGAGTCCAAGAATTTTAAGCTGGACCTTGGTAATGGACCAAGACCATAGGGAAATGTGCAAAGGGTTGGTCTACCCCGGCAAGCACACGTACGTGGAGCGGTACGTGTCACATGAAGTTCAAATGACAAGGCCCATGACTCTTCCCATTGCAGATGGATCCGCGGCACGTGTGTACATCCACATAAGACCCAAGTCTGAGAAGGGCACATATATGGAGAATGAGGTATCTATACCTCAGGATCCAACTAGTAGGAAGAGACCCGTGCCCAAATGGGAGGAAAAAGAGCCAGAAAATAAAATACCAAGTGTGGTGGAGACACAAGCAATAGGTTCCCGGACAAGTGCCAGAACCAATATGTACGCACGCGCAAGAAGAAGCCCATAGTAAAAGAGAAGACTCCAGAGCTAGAAAATCCATTAGACAAGGAGTCATCAGGAGAGGAAGAAATGAAATCACCTACACTGGAATCTTTGGTTAGGAATAAGTAGAGGGTAGAAGAAGAGACCGTCTCGAAAGATACCGATAGTTTGAACAAGTACATAAGATAAAAAGATGATAGCTAAGAGGATGAGAGTGGAGAAGAAGTAAGTGGGGAAGAGGACCTGGGAAGGATCAAGGACCACCCGTCTTCAATATACATGATTCCAAGGAGGAAGGTGGAGAAGAAGAACAGGGGTTCCAGCTTTACAGCATGGCTAAGGATAGCCAAGTAGGAGAACGTGCCTGTGACATGGGAAAAGTTGAGGAAGCTAGCGCATGCATAGCAAGCAGTCTCCAAGCTCTGCGTAGAAATAGACAACCAAGGTGGTAGAAGGAGAAGAGACCAAGAACATTGAGACCATGGTGGAGGATAAATTGGAACACAAAGTCTTGAGCCAAGATTTGAACAAGGAGAAGAAGGAGAGCGCGAGAAGATGAACACGGTAGCACTAAAGGCCCCATTTTGACTGTAAGTATACCTAAGGGTATATGCATAGGAGGAGGAAGGTGCACAGAGGGGGAGAGGCCAAAGATGGGTTACATTAATGACTAAAAGAAAGTGTTCTACATGCGGTTCCAAAGTACCATTCTGGCATAAGAGCTTATAGCAATGTCATCTTTTGACAAGAAGGTTGCATAGCTGTAGACAAGGAAGATGCTCTCATGGGCAATAGAGTCCCACCTTGATGAGCCGGAGTTTGAGGTAATCCATGGGGCAATAATAACATTGCCATGACCAAGAGAAGACAACCTAGTGGTGGATACCCAACAGCTCTCGGATGAACAACTATGCAACACGCTCAACAAAGTCTCCATTGAGATCAAGGCTAGACTCTTCGGGTGGAATGATAGGGTCAGAGATCTGGAAGGGGAGCTAAAGAAGAAAGAGGAAGAGCTAGCTGCAATGACAAAGGAGCTAAGCCAGGAGAAGTTGATCAGCACCCAGTGGCAAGCATGAATTGAAGGATGAAAAGGATAAGGTATGCGTTGTGTACAAGAAGGTGGAATCCATCAATGAGGCTATAGTATTGAAGCATCTGGACCTAGCATCGCCCGCACAGAAGTATGGATCAGCCTTGGGATGCCTGGAGGATTTAACGAGGATCCTCACCATGGAAAGACAACTGCTAGCCTTGGAGTCTACAAAAGAAGTTACCGCGTGCCTAGAGAAAGAGGATAAGTTGAAGATCATAGTGCTCGTCACGGAATACAACAAGGTTCTTGCTGATGTAAGGGCTACTTCCCAGACTGCTGAGGCCACGTACGACAATTGTGCAAATAGAGATAAAGTGGCAGGTGCCTTGGTCACCACTCATGAAGTAGAACTCAAGGAGTTCCAGGAGAAGAACAAGGGAAATAGGGCGGAAAGGGATAAAATCCTTGCCGAGGTCGAGAGGAAATCTGAAGCCATTGAAACCTTAAGGGGTTCAATCAAAAACTGTTGAAGGAACTATATCCGCGTATTACACAAAGAATGGATGCACTGGAGGATATAGGTAAGGAGTTGGAGAAAATCATTGATACCATGAGCACGCAAGGAGATGGACTAAATTTTGGGGAGGTGAGCACCCTGGCGACCTCTATTAGAGAGCGCAGGAAGAAGTTGATGCCTGGAACAAGTTGGAGGCTGACTTGCAAAAGGATTTTCCTAGCTTGTTGCAGTGATTCCTTCACTCTCCCATTCTTTCTTCTTCCCCCATTCTTTCATCCCCTTATTCTTGTTCCAAGGCGTAAGCCTGTTGTATTCTTTCTTTCACTAGAGAAGTGTTCCCGGACGGAGAACAGGCGTAGTGTGGGGTGATGTTGGGCCCCTAGAATTTTGGCTAAGTACAAAAGGCACATATGTGCACATGTCCTAGTTGAAGAGAGGTGCACAAGGACAAAGCATGTAGGGTAGGGTTTAAGAAAAGGGTTTAAGGAAGCCTATGGCATGCGCGGCGCGCGCGGCCAAACAAAGGGTTCGGACTTAGCCAAATTGGGTGTTCAGGATAGAACACGTGAAAAGCATGACCCGACTGTGCATGTTGAGTGGATAAGGTGCCAGCCTGGCGACATGTTGGCCCAGGAAGGAGCATGCCTACGGTAGAAGCTTCTAGAAGCACATCATGGTGAAAAGTGGAAAGCTTAGGCCTAGGAGAGCATGCTTGCATGGAGGACCACATTCAGACACTTGGCATTGGATCTGAGGGCATTGGAGGATGAGTTGGCAGCCCAGAGAGGCTATAAATACAATCACCTACGAGTAAACAAAAATAGAAGAAAAAGAGGGTGGAGCTCTATGAAATACCGCAAGAACTCATTAGTGGATAATGGCATTTGGGAGAGAATGTATAATGGGTATGGGGATTGCAAATTTTTCTTTGATAGCCTAGCTACATTAGTCCAGTTGAAAAGCATGACTGTGGTCTGTTTTTTGTGACATTCTGTAATGGCTCCATGGATGTAATGAGGTTACTAGTTATATGAATATGAATATCAATGATTCTAATGCATACATCTTTCTCATAGGTTCTCTTTCATTTATGTTTATGCTAAGTATGGATGTTTGTATACTTCTTTTTGTTATGGCACAAGTTATATAATCCGTTAAGTAATTTCTTTTTGTAATGATTGTAAGGATCTAGAGGCTATTCTGAGCTCTATGGTTCTTGAATGTCTTAACCCCATTTAAATCTCTTAAGCACAAATCATAGATGATGATATTTCCCACTAAACTCACATAAAAGAGAGACTGGCACCCGCGCATGCCTCGGGTGAGCACCCAACATCCAGTTGGGTGATAGGCCGAGTGCATGGGGTACCTTTCTTTGTGATAAGGGTAAAAATGACTATAATGAGTTACCTTATTTAACTCTCTATAATCCACACAAATCCTTCATTTCCAATTATTTTTAGGAACTATAACTAACAGAGAAAAACCCATTGGCTATAAGAGATTGGATACATGAATCTTACCCTCAGAAGTTTTTCAATTTCATTTTTTTACAATGTCTCTTAAGGAAGGGTTTATCCTTCTTTGTGGTTGTCTGAATGGTCTGGAATCAGTTGTGTAAATATGGTGTGTACAAATACTAGGATGAATACCCTTCATGTCGCTATATTCCCAAACAAAAGATTGAGGATGAGAGCATAAAAGTTTAAACATGGTATTCTCTTCCTAACTAGTCAGCCAACTATTGACTGACAATGTTTTCCCTAGGAAAATAGGTAGTTGTTTGGTATTTGGATGAAGAGAATCTACAATAGGGTACTCTCTCAATAATGCATTCAATGGGAACATGTGGGGAAGTAATCTATGAATAGAAGTGATATTTTGAAAGATATACTTGGTCAAATGTATATTTTGTGAAAAAGGGCATATGATATATTGGTTATTTCCATCCATCATATCATCTCTTGTTTCCACTAGTTGTAGCGTAGGACAAGAAAAAAACCCAACGCATGACTTATAATTTTTTAAGCAAAAAGGAATCATGTTCACCATCCTGAATTTGATCTGAGTGTTCTTGAAATATGACCATGGAAAAAGAAGAGATGATGTCCTTTGATTCATCTAAATGTTTATATTGTGTAGAAAAATGTTTTGCATGAAGGATAAATTGATAAATTTTTGAATCATGCCCATTTTTAATCACCATATTTCCTATTCTACAATCAATGAGGGTGGCAAAGCAGTGGCTAACCAAGTGCATCCTAGGATTAAAGGGTATCTAATCTTCCTATTCTTCATTTTTATGATCATGAAGTCTACCGAATAATCCCATGATTCTATGGTGATGGTAACATCTTCTATAATCCCTTTTGGCTTGTTTACAGATTGATATGCCATTTGTAAAACTATGGAGGTTGACTGCGGTTCAAGAAGTGACAATGTAGACAATGTATTTGTGGTCATTACATTAATAGTATCTCCTAGGTCAATTAGGATGTTTGGGATATGGACATCTCCTATGCAAACTATAATAATAAGACTTCTAGGGTCTCCATATTTAGGAGGGGTCATATTACCTTCCAGTATACTAGCAATTTTCCCATCAACATGGATGGTTTTGGCTTGATTCTTTCTTCTTCCTAGAGTCTTAAAATAGAGCTCTTTGATGGTTTTGTTTAATTCAAGAATTTTCTTAAGAGACTCGAATCAAAGGAATTCCAGGTGATTAATTTTCTTAGTCCCTGAATTAACTTTGAATCTGTTGTTCATGAATTAGAGTGTTGTATTTTTCCAAGAGTCTGGATGGAAAAGGAATATCAACATTTGGTTGGGGTGTTTCTTCAATAATAGGATTGGGCTGCATTTCTTTTGGATTTTCTTTATCTTCAGGGATTTATTCTATGACAAGAGATGAAGGTTTTGAGGTAACCTTTCCTGAACACAACAAGATATTCCTATAATCCACAAGAGTTTATTGTGGGATTTTTATCTGATTCCACAGTGTATGTTGGATTACCCTACCTCACATTTTTGGGTTTTGTCATAGTTTGTGCTAGAATCTATGGTCAGGCGGGTTGTTCGATGCAATAGCATGTATAGCCCTAGTCAACATAACTTGTTGACCTTGGGGTCTTCTTTGATTACAATATTGCTGCCCTAATCCTTAAGGTACATTCCATTGTTGTTGGTATTGAGGATTAAACTATTGAAATGGTGGAATGTTTGGGTGTGGAGCCCAGGGTTGATAGTAACTTGGTGGTGCATTCCACTGAGGACTCCACTCCTGTGGGACTTGTTGATTCCAAGGTTAGGGGTATGGCCATGACGTATTCCATTGATTTGAAACCCATTAAGCCACTCTACATGATTGATGATGAAGAGGTAGAGAATCTAGATGTTGATCACATTATAGGTACGCACGAGGTCTTAGATAGTGCTGATGAGAAGGCGCGCTTATCATGCGCCTATGAAAACTAAGAAGGCCAACATTGGGATAGATATTGAACCTAAAGAGGCCATTATTGGTGACTATTAGTCTGAACAAGAGGTGTCAAAGATAATTGATCTACTACATGACTTGAAGGATTTATTCCCACGAGGTTATCATGAGTTGAAGGGAGTACACCCCTCTTTGGGTGAGATGAGGATCAAGTTAAAGGAAGGTGCGCACCCGGTTAGGAAGAGGCCTTATAGAATGAATCCTAATCTACACGTCAAAGTTAAGGAAGAGATTGATAAGATGCTGAAATTTGGAATCATTGAGCCCATTGAGGAATCAAAGTGGGTTAGCCCCATGGTAATAAGCATAAATAAAGATGGTAGGATAAGGATCTGTGTGGACTATAGAGAGTTGAATGTTTCTTGTGTCATAGATCCTTTTCCCACACCTTTTACAAAGGAGATCTTGGAAGGTGTTGCAGGGGCATGAGATTTACTCTTTTATTGATGGATTCTCTAGTTATCATCAGGTGTGGATTACTCAAGAAGATCAAGAAAAGACAACTTTCACCACTGAATGGGGAAGTTTTTCATATACAGTTATGCCTTTTGGATTGAAGAATGTGCCTGCAGTCTTTTTGCGCATTGTTGTACAAGCATTTGAAGACTTTATACACAATTTTTACATGTTTATTTGGATGATTGGACTGTGTATGGATTGGTAAAAGATCATTGTGAAAACTTGAGACTAATGTTTGAGAGATGTAGGCAGCTAAGCATCTCTTTGAACATTAAGAAGTGTATCTTTGCTACACCCTTTGGAACTTTGTTGGGACATATTATTTGTAAAGAAGGCCTGTTGGTAGATCATGCTAAGGTTGCAGTTATTTTGGGCTTAGAGGAGCCTACTAATCAGAGAGAGGTGCATGGGTTCTTAGGACATACAGGTTATTATAGAAATTTCATCAAGGGTTATGCTAAGATTGCACCCTTGGAGGAATTATTGAAGAGTAAAGGAAAGTTTCATTGGAATGAGGCACATAGATAACATTTGAGACATTGAAGGAGAGACTTAATTTTGCGCCCATTTTTCTCTTTCCTTCTTGGGATAAGCCATTTCATGTACATATTGATGCCTCTGGCATGGCCAATGGCGTTGTGTTAGCATATCCTAATGATGGGATTATTGATCGTACTATTTGTTTTTGCATGAGTAGGAAGTTGACCACCTGGACAGAGGATTATATAACTACCAAGTGAAAAGATTTGTCCATGATTTACACGCTACATAATTTTAGATAATACTTACTAGAAAATCCTTTTATATTTTATACAGATCACATGACATTTAAGTACTTGGTTAATAAGCTTGTTTTGTAGGGGTGCATATGTCGTTGGATTCTCTTGTTTAAGGAATTTAACTTTACACTCGTTGTCGAAGCCAGGGAGATAAATTCTAGACCAGATCATTTTTCAAGGATTAACTCAAGCGAGGATGCTCAAAGCATTGAGGACACAATGTCAAATGCATAGTTGTTCAGATTGAACCACGCGCCCTATGACTTAGAAGATATTGTTCTATTTTTGCATACTAGTGTGGTGTTTGAGGGGATGAAGAGTTTAGAGAAGAAACAACTTTCCATACGTGTCGCGCCCTTTATGTTGATCGGTGGAGATTTATACAAGTTAGGTTGTGATGAAATTTTCCACCGGTGTGTACTTGAGCATGAGTGTGAAGCCATTATGGAGGAAGCTCGTGGTGGAATTGCAGATGGTCATTATGCAAGAAATGTTACCGCGTGCAAGATTTTTTTAGCGGGCCTTTGGTGGGAAACAATGTATGGATTATATAGAATATTGTAAGAATTGTGACCATTGTCAACGCCTTGGAAAGCCTCAAGTGCATAGGGATGAAATGCCTTTGAGGCCTACATCTAGTGCAAAACCTTTTGAGAAGTGGGGAATTGACTTTGTGGATCATATTTCCCCACCCACACGTAGGGACTGGATCGTACTATATTATTACATGTATAGATTATCCGACAAGGTTGGCGAAAGTGGCTCTTGATTTGGTCCGAGCTATGTGAAATTATAACACAACAATAAAAAAATTTATATTATTCCATATGAAATGAATTATAAATATATAGAGGGAGAGTTTCCTATAAAATAGGAAACCTCTTGCAGAACCACTCTCTTACAACTCACTATATACGTAAAGTTGTTTTAATAACTTCAATTACAAACCATATTACGTCAAAATTTTACTCGTACCAACAATACTAACTATGTAAACTTATTATAATCCATGAAGCACTAATTAATATTCCTAACATTCCCCCTTAGTGCGAACATGGGAAGAAAGCACATCTGAAAAACTGGAAACATAATTGTATGCCTCCACATACTTTTAGGTCTGCATATTGTTGGCTTGGATCTTGTTGTCTAGATCTTGCTGCACATGACCAATTTGCTTCACCACAATGAATCCCATACCGGATGATCACACTTCCACCAATTCACCTACATACGTGAACTCAACAATTCCCACTTTCACTTCCAGTGAACACTAGATTTCACCGATCGATTGATGTTAGAAGTACGACAATCGAAGAATCTTTATGTAATCGAGGATCACTCTAGTTCGGGCTTGCCCTCCTATACAACCTGCTTTCTCAAATTCTAAAATTCACATCCTTCACGTTTCAATCATAGCAAGGGAATGAAACCACACACCACTCGAAGAAAACAACTGAAATATGGAAGAAAAAAATCACATCACATTCTATAAGAATCACAATGTTCTTAATTGTAGCCATTGTTGTCAATCGCTACCACTCAATCTCAAACAACATTATATAAAGATGTCACCCATTCCGTATGCAACCTCGTCGTTGATGAATGACAAGAGGTGTTGATTTTCCTTTATCATTTGTTGCCTCCATCCTCCAATTATCTGCTTGCTAGCTCAATCGAATATTGCTTTGAATCTCATTTGAGAATTCCCCTATGCGCCCCCTCCTCCACCCCTCCTCAAGTTCAATTCGGACATCGAATTCCACCAAAAAAATGTGTCTCGCTAAAAGTGCGGCAATTTTTTTTATTTTTTTGTACAATATTTTGGCTCTCAACTTGAATGAACAATATGACTCCTATTTTAACTCTATACTTTGAAAGTGATGATAACATATGCACTTTATAACTATATTGAATTTTAAACATTATACTATACCAAGATGAAACATTTAAAATATAAAGACTGGAGAAATACTTACTCGAGACACATTTACTAAATAACCAAATATTATTAACTATTGATCCTTGATACAATTTATCAAATGACAACCACACTCTTTTATCCTTCCCTATATATAATAATATTCTTAATTATTGGAATGCGAAAGAAAACCTGGATGAATCAGAATACTAAATGGATGAACAAATGGGGCATCAACATGCAAGAGTGTCCTAACAAAGAACAGGGAAATAAAAAATTATGTGATAGAAAAGTTCGAACTCGCCATGTGGACAAAGTCAAATTGGTCGAAAGAAAGCACATTATATCAGAGAATTCAATCCCACTGGGGAACATGATGAAAAAGCTTATCTAGGGGCAGCTATCAAGGGTAAAGCAAGGATTCTAGTGGCGCAGTTAAGAACCGGATCGCATCATCTTCGATGTGAAACTGGTAGATGGACTATCCCAAAGGAAGATTGGGAAAGGAGAATTTGTCTCTTCTGCAGCAAAGGGGTCATCGAGACAGAATGGCATTTTGTCATGGAGTGTTCAACATATGATGATATCCGTATTCAGTATGAAAACAACCTGAGGGTGGACAGACTAGAGGAACTCTTCGAAGGAACAAAGCTTCAAGCGACAAAGGCTTCATCCTCAAGATTCACAGCCGAAGAGCGGATATTGAAAGGAGTCTGAAATCTGATTAAAATAATCTGTTTTTGTGGTCCCATAGACTCTTCAGTCTCATGGACGTCAATAAAATCTTTCATTTCATTTCATTTCCCCTATAATGATTGACTCGAGAATGTTTATTTTGGACGATAACTATACCTGGACAATAACTTAATATGTCATAAGACATTTAATATACACCTTTTTTTTTTTTTTGACAAGAATGATATAAACTATTAAAATAAAACAAAACCCAAACTTAACTAAAAAATACTAAAGATACCACTAAACAATAACTATGAATTTTAAATAAAATTACGGACTCTGAGGAGATAACTCAGCTTGAATTAGGGCTTGAGGTGGAACTTGGTGGACGGCGTGCCAAGGAAAGCCACAGATCTATATAATAGAGATAACTGTAAGATGTATTTCGTCGATGGGAGGTCGTTGTGTCTTGGAGGGTGTGAGTTGGAGCTTGAAGGGGATCATGTTCCTGCTACGCTGATACTATGGATGGTAGTTATGCGTAAATTTTTGAAACCTTGATCTCAGCATTGATGCGGATGTACAGTCTTCAGTGTGACGAGTTTGCATATTTGGACACCTTAACAAGCTCTCCTGAAAATAATTGTTGACATGACTCCTTTGAATTGATTGAATCCTTGAATGGATCCCCAAGAATTATCAACACAGATTCTTAATCAAGTCGTAGTTAATCGAAATTCGATGCACAACTTTTCCACATAGGTCATCAAGCGGTAGACTTGAAACCAGAGTTATTAAGAATGAAATGCAATGCAATTTTTTTTACAATACACAGGATTTGAACACTGATGATATAGTCAAAACAATACTTGTAATGTGAATCGATCCACGTACACATATATGCAGGAGTACATCACAAAGCAAATTTTGAGCTTATCGAATCCCAAAACTGACTGTAAATTTTTATAAACCAAACTTTCAAATGTAATTCATATTTGAGCAACTACAAATACCAATAGAATTTCCCTCAACAAATACTCATGACCTCAACATGCTCTGATACCAAATATTGATTTTGTCGAAATTATAACACAACAATAATTCTTTGTATATTATTCCATATGAAATAACTTACCAATATATAGAGGAGAAATTCCTATAAAATAGGAAACCTCTTTTAACCACTCTCCAACAACTCACTATATATGTGAAGTTGTTTTAACAACTTCAATTACAAATGATATTACGTTTAGAATTTACTAGTACCAATAATACTAACTATGTAAACTTATTATAATCCATGAAGCACTAATTAATATTCCTAACAAAGTGGCACCTACAAAGGATCAGATGGCGCGCTTATAACAACAAGATTCTTATGGGAAAACATTATCGCATGTATGGATGTCTATTGATTTTCACAAGTGATAAGGGAACTCATATCCTCAACGAGCTATCAAAATAATGTTGGTTGAGTTTATGGTGGCACATCACAAGACAACACCCTATCATCCACAAAGCAATGGGACCGCTTTCGTGGTTTCAACTAAATACTTTGGGACATACATTGACAAATATTTGTGATGTTGGAAGAAAGGATTGGGATGATAAAGTCTCTATTGTACTTTGGGCATACAGAATAACTTATAAAAGATTGAACAAGGCCACTTTTCAATTGGTGTTTGGCACGGAGGTTGTTTTACCAATGGAATTCATATTACCCTCCCTGCATATTGCACACGCAGTGGATTGATGATGAAAAACACTTGAAGAGCACATTGATAAACCGGTGCATTGGATGAGAAATGCGCCATTACAAGTTGGATCCAAAAGACAAAAAGGCGAGGCGTAAGGCATGGCATGGTAGGCACATTAAGAATAAACAGTTTGAGGTTGAACAAATGGTTCTTCTTTATGATTCAAAGTTTTTGCGCCACCCTAGAAATTTCCAATTGCATTGGTTAGAACCATATGTTGTGACTTACATAATTGATTCGAGCACTCACAACAAGAGTGCTGCTTTGGATGGCACTCGGTTGCCAAATTACTTTAACGAGATTAGGTTACATCCCTACTATAAATCAGTCTTCTTGGTGTTTGTAATAAGGCAATATTACCGCTAGCTTAGATTGCCCCTTAATGAATTTCCTTTACATCTGCTTTCCTTTCATCGTTGTTATGATTTTTCAATTCGATTCAGCTTTTTGTTGTAATAAGAGCACTTGTGCACTGTAGTTGATTTCTATCCATGTGAATTCATGCGCGAGAAGAAAATGCATACAATTAGTGTGGGGTAGAAGAAAAAGAAAGCGCGCGTGGGAGAAATTTGAGAATTGTTAAGTCCTATGTACCAAAGGAGTGCGTGTATCATTGGTTATGTTGGTTACTAAAGAATGGTGATAAGGTGTCATAAGAATGATATTGATAATAAGGACAATGCCAAAGGAACATCCACGTATAGTGAGTGGCGCATAGTGTAACGCGAGGGAGGTAGCGGCATGGATAGATACTTGGTATAAGGCGTAGTACACACACACACACATATACAGATATGTATATGCATATACATATATATATGTGTGTGTTTGTGTATATGTATATGTATATATGTGTGTGTGTATATATATATATACATGTATAGATATATATGTGTGTGTGTGTGTGTGTGTGTGTACATGTATGTATGTATGTATGTATGTATGTATGTATTGGGACGGCCATGGCCACCCACCCTCTTATTATTAAATGTTTTGGGGGTGGGTGGCACATAGCCCCACCCCCAGATTTACTAAACAATGGGGTCATGGCTTATGCATGTCGTGGCCCTCATATATATATATATATATATATATATTAACTCTTTAAACAATATTTTATTAATATTATTTATATTTCATATAAGTATATATATTTTTAAAAGTGTACATAATATAGAATATTTACTTTATATTATGTTTACATATATTTCTTTGATTAAACTCTTTCTATTATATATATATATAATCAATTTCCATAAATCTAATTTGTATAAACATTACATTCATAAGTTTATAAAATAATTTTCCTTGTATTTAATGAAAATAACTTCTTATATTAATTTAAAATTCCAATATTTCTATATAACTATATATACTACATGTTTACACATAGATATATTAGTATATCTATACATATGTTTATATACACACACGCACACATACATAATCAATTAAAGGGCATTTTTTCTACTAAAATAAAATGCAACGTGAAATGCACTATTATATAGATAGATAGATAGATAGATAGATAGATGTGTGTGCGCGCGCGTGTGTTATTTTTAGTTTTAATGGCCATGTGAGAGAGCTTGTTTTCCAACTAATAACAATGTGTGTGTGTGTGTCTCGTGTGTGTGTGTGTGTGTGTGTGTGTGTGTGTGTGTGTGTGTGTGTGTGTGTGTGTGTGTGTGTGTGTGTGTGTGTGTGTTTGTGTGTGTGTGTGTGTGTGTGTGTGTGTGTGTGTGTGTGTGTGTGTGTGTGTGTGTGTGTTATTTTTAGTTTTAATGGCCATGTGAGAGAGCTTGTTTTCCAACTAATAACAACCTAGCAAGATTTTTTCTAAGGAATTTATCCACTTCTAGTTCACTTAAACTAACTAATTTCTTTACCCATTTTAACCAAATGATAGATATACAAATTTGAAACAAAACTCCATGTTAAAATCATGATCAATGAAGGAATAAAGTCCTTATAGTCTCTTAGTTTCACAAAGGTTAATTCCGAATAGATTTTCACTTAACGATTCATTTCCTTGTCTAATTTATATTCCATATCTTAAATGAAATTTCAAAATGTTAAAATAAACAACACTACAATGCCTTCATCCTTTATTAAGTGAACAACACATAATGCAAACGATCAAGGAAATAGACATAATCCTAACTTGCATTATTACTTGAGACATTATATAAATTTCCATAAAGCCAAACTTCCATTTCATTTAAACCAATTACTCTTTTATACATCACAACAAATTTTCCATTCACAAGACCATACATTTCAACCTTAATTTATATTTGGAATACATTGAAATGATCAAATACACTTGAATACATAGCCACAACTAGAATACAACTTGTTTCAATGTCTTTGATTTCAACTAACAAATACAACAAATAAACAATATTTCCCTTTTTCAAACCTTCTTCCACCAACCAACAATGTGTCCCAAAACCAAAAGAGAGGTGGATGCGACGTTCACCTCCCAACCATGTAATGGGGAAAATATCATCCGATTTCTCAATGAAACCCTAACTCACGAGAAGACTCCATAGCCAACAAAGTGAGACTAGGATCACAAAATTTTCCCTAACAATCTCAATACACAACAATGTCATTTCAATCACATAAGAGGACAACGGATACATTTCAAATCATGTACGCACTATCAAGCTTTACTAGCTTGCAAGGGGAACTAGGGGCACTCCCATACCACTTATCACTCCACTAAGGGTTGGGTACAAGTCCTTGGTTCCACCAAAGAAGTAAGGTGCATGCCACTTATCCCTCCACCTAGTTTCTACTAAAACCCACTTATCTCTCCACTATAACATAGCTCAAACCCCTTAATTCCTCCAAAGAAAATAAAACAACAAGTTTGCATTGTTTTATCATCTACTTATGTCTCCCAAATGCCCCTACCTTCACTCATTCACACATCACGCTTCATATCCCTCACAATGGGTGTAATCGAGTAAGCAACACATGGTAAGTATACATATAACTCAATTCATGTAAAAATCAAAACATTCCATGAAAATATGGGGAAAAATCAAGAAAATGCAAGAATATAACATGGATAGTACCCACCTCTTACTCATTTTGTCCTCTCTTCAACACCAAGCTTTAAACACTTTAAAATTAATCCAACAGCATCAATCCAAGACAAAGGTTTCCTCCCAAAATGAAAAAATGAGCCCACTTAAATAGGAAAAGATTCAAAGATAAACCACCTTACGATGATGTTGAGTGGCAACATCCTAAGCTCCCAAGGTAATTCAAATCCCCAAAAATGCCATTAAATCAAAATCCATGCCCACATGGTCCAAATCAACTCAAAATCCAATTTCAACCATAAAACTTAAATGCTCTTACAAGAAAATACAAGGAGAGTAAAAATGGAATAAAATCCAACAACTCAAAAAATACATATCCCTTAACCCATAATTCATTCCAAATCAACTCACATAAAAATTTAATAAGGTTAGGCGGAAATTTTTCCAAGGCACCTTTATAGGGTCAATATAAGCCTCAAATGGCTTAAAACTCAAAAATAAAAACATCGACGCCATGGGTAGGTGTAAGGATGGGTTTTGGGAGTGTGGGGCAAGGTTTACTTATCTCACACTTCACTCAAAAAAAAGCCCCAAAGAACAAATCATAATTTACCAATAAAGTAAATTTCCAACCACCCCAAAGCAAAGTAAAAATCAACCACAAATGGAAATCTTTCACCCCCATAAACAATAATAAAAAAATAAACAAAAATAGATTAATTAAGCAATTTAAAATTGGCTAAGGGTCATGAAAATGGTTAACAACAAGCCAAGATAACCAAAATAAATAAATCAATAACTTTTCACCTTACACATAATCCCAACCCTCAATATCCAAGCCTCGGGTGACTCACGTTGGCTAGGGAGCTTCACGGCGCTTAGTTCCCCTCTATCCTCTTTGAGTTTTAGTTTTAATATATATATATATATATATATATATATATATATATATATATACATATATATATATATATATATATATGGTTCTTTACGCGTAGCCTTCATTACATGTTCATCATCTACACACTCAATGCACATGTCATATACACCCAAATAGATTAACCAAATAACTATTATTAAATTCATGATAAAATACACATGTCACACATACATTTCATTGTTTCATTATAATTTAAAACATATTTGAATGTAACCATCAAAGATCATTATATTCGAATATATGTAAATCACAATCTTGAAACATCAACCATGTACATCTATCAAAAGAAAAATTATATCAATGTTTCATGTCATAATCATGTTAGTCAGAACATAAGGCTGATACCCCATGCCAACTCAATATCATAAAAGAAACATAGTCTAAGTAACATGCAACTCTAGGCACCTTATTTCGATACAACATATACAATGAGCCATATGATGCAAACTATAATATGGAAGGAAAAATCTATCTAAACAGAGTATGAGGGAAGTGTACACTACGTCCCCCTCCCCTTAGAACACTACTTCCTCCTAGAAGTCACTGGAATAAGTGAGGGTACTAGACCATCGGTGTAGTAGCTAATTTAATCTAATTTGAATTAAATATTATTTCAGAGTAACTTAATGTATTAAATGATATTCAAATAATTAAATACATTATTGTGCAAGCAATAAGCATTCTAAGATGTAATACCCTAAGCAAATGAAGGGAGATATATGACTTAGTTGATTTTGTGCAACTTGGCAATGATCGGACTGTGTATCTCATTGGAATAGGCTAGAAACAATGTCAAAATGGCTCACCAAGGATTCGAAACCTAGGGATATACAGAAATAACCACTCATGGGAGGACATGAGTTCCCAGTACTAATGACTACTTCAGCATCTATGTCTACTAAAATGCTCATAACCTAGTCATTTTTGGTTCATAAGGTATTCATTGTTACTCATTCTTTGTCACTTTTGTTTCTGCTATTAGGTCGTTTCGGTTATACCTATAACTTGAAAAATAAATAAATACTTTCACATGCCCACAAACCAAATCAAATCTAAAAGAATATGTAGAATGTGGAGTCGGACTAACCCCGACGGTTATCCAAAGAGTGAACTTACAAATGAGTAATGCAATACATCTCAGACTCCATGTAGTTCTCTATGTGTGTGTATTTGTGTCTCATGCCTTAGGTTGTCCTTTTGCAATTTACATGATGATAGAAGGATAGATATAGATTTTATTGAATATGCAAAATGTGTGCGATGGAATAGAATGAACTCCCCCTCTGTGTAATGTATGTAAACCAATGCATCCCTTGACCCTTGTATGGATGTGCTAGATATGTACTCTGATCTTGCTCTTATGCATTTATACAAGCTTAGGTAGTGATAATTAATGCTTATGATGTTTGGTCCCTTATTTAGAATAATTACCTAAGCATGTATATGATTCCCTTGTTTGAATTTCGTAATTAACAATTGAAAGGCCGACCCAAAGTAATAAAATTTGATTAAGAAGAAGAAAGAGAGGGACAGGAGTGCCTAAGCGCTTCGTCCTAATCGGGCATTAATGTCCGAGGCCATCAAAACGTAACTCAATCAAGTGTCGGTAGAGAACTGTAAAATGTGTAAGTCCAGTAAAGTGCAAGAGATAAAGCAACCAAAATTCTAAAAGGAGTTTTCAACCACTAATTTTCTTGCTTAGGAATCATGTATACATTAGTATGTTTTAGGACCTAGAAATGTACCCAAGTGCATATATTTTATGTCTACATTTTCCCTCATTTTATGTAGTTGAGTGAATACAAGATAGCATAAAGTACATAGAATATGTGTACCTTGTAATCCAAAGAGGAGTGTAGCTAATAGTGTGTCGAGTGGACAAGTAGCCATGTGAAGTGTGAAGTGATTGCAATGTGAAGCGTGGAAACTAGGAAAAGGAGGTAGATCTAGGGGTGAGTTGTATGTATGCTAGTGTGTTGTAGGAGCATGTTTGTTGATGTGAGTTATTTCTTATTGCTTGTAAGGAAAACCTGTAAAAAGAAGAGGAAGAGAGTAGGAAAAGTCTCGTATATGAAATAGCATAGTAGTGTATGTATAAGTAAGTAAAAGTGTGTAGAAAGTAATAGTTAAGGAAAGAGTACACCTAATGTATGAGAGAGTATAGGATATAAATTTGTCCTATTTTTTTGGAGATGTTTCCAAATGGGGTTAGGAGTGATCAATTCCCAACCAAGAAAGCGTCGAGCCATGAATTTGAGCGTCTTGCCACCAATGATGAGGTTTTGGGTGATTTCACACCAAAAGTGAGGTTTTTGGTGATCTCATGCCAATGATGAGTTTTTTGGGTGATCTCATGCAAAGGATGAGGTTGTTGGGTGATCTCACACCAAGAGTGAGGTTTTTGGGCAATCTCACGCTAAGACCGGTGTTTTTGGGTGATCTCATGCCAAGGAGAAGAGTTTTAGGGAGATTTTTTTTATTTTTATCTTCTTCCATGACACTTCGCAAATGATAAGTTCCACTGCAGATTGGCACGTCCCAATTTGTAACCAAATTTGTACTAAATTGTAATTGAATTTTAGTCGAATCAGTAACTAAATTGTAGTTGAAGACAAGTGTCTGATAATGTAGATCCATATTGTAACTTGCTGGAAATTGTAATGAATTAAAAAAATTATCTATTTTTTCCCCCAGGACATAGGCACCCAAGTAGGACACAAGTGCCCACCATTCGTGTCTAATATTGAGCATTATTCTCTACTCTATGTTTTTTATCCAAGTTTGATTATGGACCAATCTGTAACTATGTTCCTTTGCCCATTCTCTACTATGTTGTTTTGTTTTGGAGCTCTGTATTATTAGAAGTGTGATTTGTTCACCCAATAGTTTCCCCCTCGTTTGTGGTGTATGTGATGAATGTAGGAGTATGTGGCCCAAACCAAGATAGATGTAAACAATATAGGCTAGAAATAAGTGTTAATGTAAAAAGGTAGGATGCAATAGAATACATTGTAACAAGCAAATATGAAGACAAGAGGGGCCACAAAAATTGGGTTACATACATGGGACATCGCTCACAATGTCGCAAGACAATCGGGGTCAAAGGGGCCAAAAGTAAGAAATGATCAAGAATGAATTATGGCATAGCCCGCAAATAATAGAAAAAATAGTCAACAAATAATAAGATACAACCATGGTTATATAGAATCCTGCAAGGAAAATGTTACACATGAAGCACCCCTTTAGAAACAAAGTGCAACATGTAAATAGTATAAGTTAACAAGAGTAAATATAACTCAGATAGGTAGATGCCATGTAAATGTGATGGTGTGCTACGATATGTAAGTTGTGCATATGGGAGGATCCATGTTTCCCCCGAGAGTGTGTGATGTGATTTTCATTTAAGAATTGTGTTGTCAAGTATGAACCTTAGAATAAGATCACAGCGTCATCGGGTAGCAAGGTAGAGTATGTAGTAGCAACATTGTGTTATATAGATAGGAAGAAGTAATGGTATAAGAATCAAGTGAGGAGGGGGAAGTATGATGCCCCCAAGTGTGTATATCAGAGCTACTAGCAAATAAATGTGATCATTGTGAGAAAGAATAACTAGAGTATGTATAGTGAATGAAAGGATGTATACCATATATATAAATTAGTATGTGTATCATGAATAGAAGGATCCATAAGTAAGCATGAGGAGAAAATCATGTATGGAGTGGCATAGGAGTGGAAAGGGAAGCCATAAGCATATATAGATGTAGTAAGGTGTGCTCATAGTGTAGATAAGAGAAAGTGTTGCTAGAAAGATTGACTTGAAGTGCAAAGCAAAAGTAAGGTATAGGTGTGTATGTGAGTAGTATGGATAGGCAACTACTGATTATAATGCATGACTATGGGGGGAAGTTTGATGCCCCCAAGTGTGCGAGTGATGGAGATCTATCCGATGATGGTAGAGATACCATGCCATGGTGGAAGATGTTGAAATGTGTCCCAATCATCGACATAGACATTATCTAGATCGAAAGGAGGAATTATAAGTTTAATTTTAGGAGGTTGGTGAGGGATCTCACTTGTGGTAAGGGAATTGGTTGTTCTTCCTTTGATGGTTTGGCCTTAGATGGGGATTGTGATGACTCTTACATTATTAGAGAAGGAACAAGAGTGACTATTATGTGATGCTTGCTAGACATAGAGGGATCAGATTTGGGAACCCATTGGGGTTTGGTAATTAGATATTAATGTGTAGCAAAATTGTGTATAAAATTAAATAAATCCTTGATGCTCAAGTTTCCCAATTATTCATTCTAAAGCATAGAAATCATTGTCACAATGTCCATTAATTCTATGATAATTACAAAATGGGTGACCTTTGTATTTGGTAAGCCGATAAGGAGGGTAGTAATGAGTAGGTGGCAAGGTGATTAACTAGTGATTGAGGAGCTCAAAGAGAATATCATGTTAACTCATATTTTGATCAAACTTGAGAGGTGCTTGTTGTGGTAATACCTTGACCTCACTTGTATGAGCACATGTATTAAACATATGATAAGGATGAAGTGTAGAAGAAGAAATAGGATGGGCATGAGAAGCATCCTTAATATGTTGGATTTTAGCTATGATGGATGTAATCGTAGTTTCCATAGCTTGAAATTTATCTTGAAAAAAAGTGTAAATATTGAATTGACTTGAAGATGGATTGATTAGTTGTGTTATCAGGACTAATTGGGGGTTTGGAGATATAATTGAAAATTACTCTTACTTGTGAAGGTGGTGTATCGCAAGGAAGGTACATTGTATGTATGGCTTTTTTGAGAACATCTTTGCAAATTGGGTGTTTTTGAAGTAATTTATATAAGGAGACTTGAGGAACTTTAGAGGCCATTATATGAAAGAAAAGGTAATTTGTGAAATAAGATCCCTAGAAAGTGACCCAAAGGATAAGACCAAAGATGAAACCCTAGGAATAACTATGTAGATTAGATGTATGATAAACAATAGATGGAAATATGAACCTTGATGCAAACAAGGTTTGGAGTTAGGGAAAGATAAATCCAATAGAATAGGAAAATTAAGGATCTAAGTGGTCGATCACGAGTTGGGGTTAGCCAAATTATTTACTATGATTTAAATCAAATCTTATTTCGAGTAACTTACTATAACAAATGATATTTGATCATCAAATACAATTTATGCAAGCAATAAGCATTCAAAGATGTAAAACCCTAATAAAATGAAGGGAGAAAGATGACTTAGTTGATTCTATGGAACTTGGAATTGATAGGACCGTATCTCTTTGAACATGATAGAAAACGTATGAAAATGGCTCACAAAAGGTTCAAAAATCTAGGAATGTACATGAATGAAGCACCCACAAGAGGACGGGAGCGCCTCGTGCTAATGACTAATCTAGGTGCTTGTGTCTCTAAAATTCTCATAACCTATTCTTTTCTGGGTCGGAAGATCTTCATTGTTACTCACTCTTTGTCACTTTGGTTTCATTGTTAGGTCATCACACACCTGTAACCTAAAAATAAATGACTACCTGCACATGCCCGCAAAACCACATCAAATCTAAAAAGATGCAAAATGTGGAGTTGGGTCGACCCCAACAAATCACCCAAAGAGTGAACTTACAACCAAGCATTGCACTACATCTCAAACTCCATGTAGTTCTTTGTGTGTGTGTATCCATGTCTCGTGCCCTAGGTTTCCCTTGTGCAAGTTACATGATGATAGTGGGCTAGATCTAGATTTTCCCAAATATGTAAAATGTGTGTGATGGAATAGAATGAACTCCCCTCCTATGCAGTGTATACGTAGACCAATGCAACCCTTGACCCTTGTATGGATGTGCTAGATGTGTACTTTATAGTGCTCTTGTGCCTTTGTACAAACTTAGGCAAAGTGATAAGTAATAAATATGATGTTTGGCCCCTTATTTAGTAGAAGTAACTAAGTATATTTATGATTCTCTTAAACATACTACTAAAAAGAGGGGAATTTCATAATTGACAAATGAAAGGTCGACCCAAAGTACTAAAAGGAAACCAAGAAGTGAATGTGACTCAAAAGAGTAAGAAGAAGAAAGTGAGGGGCAGAACACCATGGTGCTTCGTCTAAATTGGGTGCTAGTGTTTGAGGCCATCAAAAGGTAAATCAGCTAATTCTTGATAGAACTTGTAAGATGTGTAAATCCAAAGAAAGTGCAAGAGATAAAGCAACTAAAAGGCCAAAAGGAGTTTTCAACCACTAGTTTTCTTACTTAGAAAGCATGTATATATTACTATGTTATAGGACCTATAAATGTACCCAAGTGCATAGATTTTTTTGTCTACAATAACATCCTCCCACGTGCCAACCGTCTCATCATATTGATCCCACTATACTTGCACCCGATCTAGCTCACAACCTCAAAATCACAGGGTCCCGCACTCTAGAATGCACATGAGTTCCAAGAGCATATTATCGTCATCATGCACCAAAGAAAAGATGTGTAATCTAGAATGTGAGAAGAATCTTGTACATATCTCCTCAAAATAGAAACCTGAAAACATCATGGATACGCAACAAGCTAGGTGGCAAAGCAAGGCGATAGGCTACTAGTCCAATCTGCTCTAGAATCTCAAAGGGTCCCACAAACCATGGTGCAAGCTTAGATCCCTTCCCATAATGGATAGGACTCTTATGTGGTTTAACCCGCAAGAACACCTTTATGCCCACCTCAAAACTATGGTCAATCTTATGGGCATCTGCATACTTCTTCTACCCGTCTTGTGCCTCATGTAATCATTTT
This sequence comes from Taxus wallichiana var. yunnanensis, assembly GCA_018340775.1. Classification (NCBI taxonomy): domain Eukaryota; kingdom Viridiplantae; phylum Streptophyta; class Pinopsida; order Cupressales; family Taxaceae; genus Taxus; species Taxus wallichiana. The sequence goes on from CM031234.1 coordinate 82,531,471, forward strand.
TGATCAAAACTACTTATTGCTCCATATCCTAAACCATGGCATGACCTATAGCAAATCTATTCTCAATTTGGTCCCAAATCAAAGAATTCCTGCACTCTCACCCATATAACGCCTTATAAGTTGTCATACCAATAGAACTATGATAATTTTTTTATAGGTGATTAACTAAGATGTGAATTTTATATGTTAATTTATACTAGTAAATACAATGGAACAATTGATATAAATGCAATGTAAATACTAAATAATTTTATTTGATATTTTAAATGAAATGAAATAATGGAAATGGGAAGGGATAAGGTACTAACCTAAAATTAACTTACCTCGTTTTGTACATGACTGGACTGGATGATGTGCAGATAGGACAAGGAGAGATGGTGCTACCCAGGAAATTGTTGTGAATGAAGATCTATCTGGATTGGGGTGCCTGGGAGAGGACTAGAGTGCCTGGAGGTACCTCGTCTATAATTTAGGTGCTCAGTGGTTTGTGGAAAAATCTCGGGGTCTGATTCTGATAGTGTCATAAGGTCTTTGCAGTAGCTTTGTCTTGGTTGTTTGGTTGTCACAATATCCTCTCTTTTGTTGATGTAGTTGTGTGATGAATACCTACCTGCAAAACCCCATACAAAGCATAAAATTCCTAAAAAAATAAATATGTAAACAAAGGGTTCACACTGACCTTAGCTACCACAATGGTGGACTTACGACTAAGTGTTGCACTACATTCCAGACCCGATGTAGTTATGTGTGCTTGTGTGTGCTATTGTGTTCATAGGGTTCCCTAACATCAATGACGCAGAAGTATGGGGAAATAACTAAATGTAAGATGCAAATGGTGTATGGAATAGAATGAATACAACCCTTTCCCCTATGCTTGTGTGATTTAGATGTAGAAGATGCCCAAATGTATTATTTTTCCTTAGTAGATAGCTAGATCTTGATAGTAGATTGTATGCCCCTAAGATATTGAGTATACTATGTTTATATAGGTATATCTTGTTCAAATTACGACACTAATGGCCCGAAAATTCGACTAGAACCTACGGGAATGTAATAACAAACCGTAAAGACCGACCTCAAATTCTAAATGTGGACAAAGTGTAATAGAGACTCGGGCACCCAAAAAGAGGATTAGGCATCGACGGGTGCCCAACACCTTCCTGCCCTGATGCAAAATCACAAACTTCCCGGATGCCGAATCGATTTCTAGTTTGATCACTCTAAAACATCTAGTGTGATTGCAAACACTAAAACCTTTCTCCAAGTGTGGGACTTGCAAATATGAGAAAGGAATCTCCAGAGAAGGTTGGTTCCTATTCCTCCATTAGTGAATATGCACACGAAAAATGTAGAGGTTTTACTAAATAATCTAATCTTATATTGCTTTCCCTTAAGATTGAAGATGCATAAAAATAAACCTAAGCTAACAGAGGTGATGCACAAGGAATGAAGAACACCTATCTTGCCAATAAACACAGACCATTCAAAAATGTGATGCAAGATCATGCACAGGACATTTTGATAACAAAATTTGCATCCTTTGGACCATGAGGATGCAAATGAACACACAGAGGGTTAAGAATCATCCAAACATGCATTACTTAAAGATTGAAAGTACAACACACTCAAAAATTCCAAGAGGTAGAGTCGCATTACAGTATGTATTAAATGGGAGGTTCGAACTCCACAAATTCACCGCTTGAGAGAAGAAGGGAGGAGCAAAATAGAATGTTCGACCTTTAAAAAAGCCCTCTTTACAATATATAGCCTTCTGAGAGAGGGAAGAGAGAGGAAAGTCAGATCTGCCCTAACCACTTCTATGTCACATTTAACTCATCTCATTATGGCAAAGATGAATCCTAGCAAAATGCCGTATGCTAGCGTAAACATGTCAAAGTATCTATCCATTGTATTAAAGGAGTATTCAAACTTGTTAAATTCCTTGATTCTTCTTATTATTACGCATCAGATATGTTTCTTGATTTTCTCTCTCAAACTGAACCAAAATGCAAGATTGACCCTAGAATCATGTAGAGAATTTCTACTTTCCATTGATATAAAGAACATGAAAATCTGAGCTCTGGATCGAAGTTATGGCAATCTCAAGATTTAGGGCAAAAACGATCGGCGGGAAAATATTTAAAGTTTTCCCATGCTCTGCCACTTGGATGACACGTGTTGGACTCGATTCATCCACGGGTTCATTCTCTAAAAATTCCTTTCGATGCCTTTAAACTTGGACACGTGGCATTGTTTTTATTGGTTCGGGCCGAGGGACGCACTAAAACTTTTCAACCTTATTAACACGTGGCACGTTATTCATCTTTGTAACTCTTTCAATAGTATTCGCGTCCCTTTGGCCCGGCTGTCCCAAACCACTGGGACAAATTTCTCTGAACCGCCCGATTCAAGCTTCCTTGTCCCTCTTTGTGTAGAAGACACGTGGCAATATTTGATTGGCTCTCGCCTCTTTCAGGGTTTTCGGATCCTCGCATACTTGAATGTCCCAAAAAGTCCTCTTTTGGCCGAACCGGTTATTCACGTCCTCCGCATACTTTTGTCCCAACTGTCCCTGGACTATCATCAAATAAATATCTCCTCCCTCATTTAATGGATTGATTGTGCAAACCTTACCTTCTTGGCCGATCCACGTCCTCCGCAATATTTTCAACCCAAATGCCCTAAACTTGGGACAAATATCTCCGGCCCACCCGAAATGGACTGACTTGCGCCAAACTTCCAATCCATTATCCGTGTACTTTTGGTAGGCCTGTCCCTATCGAAACAAGACTTAGACAATTTTCTTCATTTTTTCCAAAATAATACTTTTGTCTTACTTCCTATTCCTATGCTTCAAGGCCCCGATGTCCTAAAAAGACTCAACAAACACGCGCAAATGAAATAACTGGTGGCCTTTCGGCCGATTCACGTAACGACATCCCAACTTGTCCCAAGTTCTGCTTGATAGGACTTAGCTGATTTTCTTGCTTTTTTATACCCTTTATTTGGTACGAAGAACCTCGCCTGAACCTCCCTTCAACACCGAAATGCTTCAAAACACTCCCGCAACCTTATTTTTTCATTTCTTCCATTTTCTCAAATTGTTGATTCCTTCTGACATGAGAGTTAGAAAGAACTGAGGGGACCCTTAAAACATGATTTTGGGCCTTAATCAATCTATTTTCCCGGGAAATTCTGATGCATGTTATCAAAATTACCTTGGGGAATTTTGGATAACCTTCATCTTTTATAGGTGCCCTAGCTAGAGACTAAAGATGAAAAATAACCAAATCATGGCAAACTAAAACCTCCTTAGAGATGACTTGAAATCATATAAAAATGTGACTTCTTTGAGACAAGTGAGACTAACTTGACTTGAACTAACCGATGATAGAGTGGGGGATGAGTCATTAGTGAATAATTTTCTTATGCGAGATCCATATATAAAATAACATACTTGGTGGTATAAATGTAATAGTAAGTGCATGATTTTGTGACTACATTTTCCCCACTTTATGTTGGTGAGAAAATCTCGGTAACATAAAGTAGATAGAGATGTGTACCTGAGAGAAATCTGGTGAAGCTCCTGTTATATCAGAACGCATAGATGTGTAGTAGAAGCGTGCCAAAAGAACCAAAAGCATGTCGAACCATGGATCAATAGGTTAATCCATGCAACATAATAAAAATTGTAATAATCGTGATGAAGTGTGCTAAATGAAGTGTTGATTAGAATGTGACTTTGATGATGATAATGGCGATGAGATGGGGTAGGGAGTGATCAATTCCCAACCCAAACACGTGTATATGAATTATCAACCGAGGATTTGGGTGTCCTATTTCTAGAGGAAGAGTGTAGGGAGAAAAGTGTGTTATTCTCCAATCTCTAACTACATCCTCAAGATCTAGCCACTGCTGTAGATGGACTCAAATCAAAGATTTGATGGTTTTAGATCCAGACAATTTTGATCAAACAATTGACCCATATAGGAGTGGTATAGGAAAGGAACTCTTGCCCCCACTCCATGGGTGTCTCCATGTAATGTAATGGCTTCCAAGTTAGGTCATCTGGAAGTGAACGTGAAAGGTGAGATGGCTTCCAAGTTAGGTCATCTAAGAAGTAATCGTGAAATGTGAGATGAATTCCAAGTTAGGTCATTAAAATGAATGGTCATCTAAGTTAGGTCATCTAGAGGGTCAAAAACACACATAACTCCCAAGTTATGTCATCTAGGATTCCAATTGTATTGACTTTATATTGATAATGATATGATTTTGATTGTTAGGAATATGAACACATTGATATATTGATTGATTGATTACTCTTTGAGAGGTTTTACACTAGTTGCCCTAGATTAAGTCATTAGGGGGAGTTGATAAAATTCGGTGAATAATTGTATGGAATGATTTTTAATCATTTGTTACCCCCAAATTAGGTCATTAGGGGAATTGATGGAATGTCATATAGAAAAATTTGTATATTTGTTTCCCCCAAATTAGGTCATTAGGGGAAATTATTGGTGAAATGTCGCATTGTGAACTAGTAATTGCTTTGGAATTGTCACATTAGTAATTTTTAAATGCATAGTGATATAAGGGGAATTATATGATGACCCCAATGATATGCCCCCTTTTGGAAAAAGGGGAAGTGATGAGAAGAATGAATGCTAAGCTAAAAGTAAGCACGAAATAGATAGAAAAATGATAGAAATCACAAAAATGTGTATGATTTGGTTGGAAGATAAGTTTAATGTGAGGTAAAGTACACATAACGAATGTGTTAATATGGTGGTAGGAATTTTGAAAATAAATCCACAAATTGGGTGTAAATCGGGGTATAAAAATGCTCGAGATATGGTGAAAATCATGTAATGTGTATTAGTTGGGAAAATGTGTCTGAAATAATGACTATAGTAAAGTGGGTGGTAAAAAGGTAACTATAAATAGTAAAGTGAAAAAGTAAGTAGTCACTTTATTTGTTGTTTACGTGATTATGAGAGTGAGGATGAGGTGAGTCGAAAATGTCGTAAGTGAGAGAAGCATGTCCTAGCCGATTTGAGAGGGTGGTGATTATCGTGGTGTCACGCACGACTATGGAGTTGGTAAGTGCCTTGTTTTTCACAAAATGTATGGTGTATTAGGTGTTTATACTGAATTTTCATGAATTTTGAGAATTTTAATTTTCTCATGGTTTTGGGCCTGGACAATAGTGGTGAGGGCACTAGTGACCCTTGGGACAAGAGCACCCGGATGATAACTAGGTGGGTGTCCTCGCTCTCCCGGTGCCCTCTCTGCATCTAGGGTGCCCTTGTCTAAAAAGTGTGTTTTAGTCTAGAATGATGAAAAATGAAATTTTTATGTATATAAATATGATAAGTGAGTGTGTTTGTACTTATAAGGTGTTCTAACACAATTTTTTTTTGTTTTTTGTGTTGTGTAGAGGGATATTCACTCGAGGGAGTTTCGTGGTGGGCATCATTTGAGTATGTTGCTTGGGTTAGGTTTGTCATGATGAGTGGGATGTTATGGACCATGCCGACCTACGACATATAACACGGATGGGGGATGTGCCCCATAATATGCCGATGTTGACTACACTATGTGAGAGATGGTGTGCATAAACACATGTACCTTTTGGTTTCCTACGGGGGAGATGATAGTGACGTTGGAGGATGTATATCATATATTGTGGTTTTCGGTTGTTGGGGAGAGGGTACATGTGATGCCATTGAGGACATGGATAGGTAGATGTGAGTGGTGAGATGGTATTTTATAGGGACTTGACACCCTATAAGGCTCATATCAGTCTAGATGTTATTTTGAGGTCTAATGTTCCACGCTTGTAGAAATTCATAGTGGTTGTTATTGCTTCATCTATAATGGTGGAGGGAGGTGGTGTGGGCATCTTGTATAAGATGCATGACATATGCCAACATATAGAGGAGGAGAGTACTAGATATGTGTGGGCCCGATGTGTGTTAGCCCACTTGTATAGATATTTGTACCATTTTACTCATGATGAGCATGGAGGAGGATAGGAGCTACTACTATTGTTACATGTGTGGGCATATGAGCATATAGTAGTGTTGAGGCTAGTTAGGGGTCCACGAGCAGAGTGGGCCAGCCCAAGATATACGCGAGGAGGTGGATTAACATTCATGGGTGCAGATGGATACATATACTTATAGGGCATTGATAGATAGGATGGGGCCCAGGCCATCACATGGAGGCCATACCATGATTATGGAGGATGGCTCAAGGATGTCATAGAGCTATGGTGTATTTGAGAGATGATGTGGCTAGAGGATAGATTTCTAGGTGTGGCGGAGATCTATTTCAGTGGAGAGAGTATCACGTTAGTTTTGGTATGGCTCAGGATGTGCCCCTAGAGCCATATATATGGCTGAGAGCTATCAGAGCACCGAGGAGGGCTTGGGGCCAATCCAGGGGCCCACAAAGAGAGTATTTGCACCTCTCTGGTCCAAATGAGGTAGATGCATAATGATAGAGGTTATAGATGCAGATGATGTTGGTAGTATACAGAGGAGTACTGTGCATGGTGGGTGACACATCGATGGGTATTGTTGTTCCCAGTATTTACAGATCCAACGGGTTGCCATGTAGGAGGAGGAAGAGTGGGGAAGCACATGTCCCCGAACCTATGGCTAGATGATATAGTGGAGTGTAAGTATTTGTGTAGTTGTGTTTCATTTTTATATGCTTATATTGTTATATATGGTTGTCTAACGCGTTGTGTAATTTGTGTTTGTAGGTGATGTGTATTGGTCATTGATTGTTGATACCTCTATCCACACATTGATGTGGAATGTGTCAATCGATGTGCTTGGTGGTGGTATATTGGAGTGAGTGGATGATATCACGGGTGAGCATGCCCATCTATTTGAGCCAGTGGTTGTAGCGGTGAAGCTACATGTACTATATTAGTAGCCGAGAGGGATGAGGCACACGTGAGGAGACTCGATGAGCCCATGAGGTGGTGGGTGGTGGCCCTTTGGTGCATATGATGTATTTGTATGGTTCGTGGAGTTGCAACATCAGTTTGTGGAGTATTCTATGGAGAATACCTTATTGCGTAGGCAAGTGGAGAGTGATATCGAGGCCACGAACAAATGACATAGAGTGAGTGGTGAGGCATCTAGTTCTAGGGCTCTCGTAGTACTGAGAGTGATAGTGATGATGAGGTTTGATTATTATAATTGTATATGATGTAGGGAATTTCCCCCAGTGATGATTGTATTTTCTACCTATGTATGGACATGTGATTTATATGTGATGAGTTATTTTGTGTTGTATCGGTTTTGCATGAGTTGGTGATTATGATTGAATGTGTGTGATGGTTGTATATCTTGTTAGTGTTGATTGATGTAATATTCATAGAATAATTACAAATGGAATGTACATGTGTTGTGACAGATGAGCTAAGTGAAATGTTTAGTAAATAAAATGTGTAATGCGTAGTATGATGATGAGTTAAGCACAATGTGTGTTGAATGGAATTTGTAATGTGTAGTTAATATGATAATGATAGAAAAATGCATGTGAAAAGAGATGATATATGATTATCGAACTAATGTGTTGTGATGAATGTATGTCATAATAATGTAATGTATAATCGTAATATATCAATGTGATGAATGGGAGGGGGAAAGTAGTGATGCCCCCAACGTATAGATGATTAGGTTCATTTGGTTAAGATCCCTCAACAGTCAAGAATGAACCATGAAAAACAAGAGTGCGTCATCGGGAAATGATTGAAGTGCACCAAATGAACGATGTAGCGCATGATGAAAAGTTCTTAAAGAAAACCCTCAACAATCATGTAAGAACTTATAAGAACACAAGTGCATCATCGAGGGGTGAGGTGAGAGTACTCACCTACCAAAGACCAAGGTGGCATGGAGTGGTGGAAGCATGTGGAATGGAAGCAACATGAGTGTATGAACCAAATTGAATGTCATATGGAGTTATGGAGGGATGTGCGAAAGAGGGTGTGTGGTAACCAATGTGAAGTAGTAGTGTGATGTGGTGGATAGTGAATGTGATGGATGAGGTGGATGTAATGAATGTGATGGATGCGGTGGGAAATGTATGAATAATGACTATGGTGGATATATCATAGTTAAAGCACCATATGTAGGAGATGACTCAATAGTGGTAGAAACTCTCTGATGAGGTAGAGGAGATATGGATCACTCACATGGGCAAGAACCAAAGGAGATGATGCCCTTATCCTCTAATTGTTGTAATCTATCTTGAAGGGAAAGACAATCATTATCTCTATGGCCATTTATACGATGATAATTACAATATTGTTGGTCACGTTTCCATTGTAGTCGGTGTTGTGGATGATGCTGATTTGAAGGTAGGTGAATTAATCACTCATTAAGTAATACACACAACACATCATGTGGTCGTGTGTGTGGGAGAAGTGTAAAGGTTCACGTGACCTAGGTGGGGTGGTAGGAGGAGTAGCTTGTCACGGATATAGAGAAGAGGAGTATGCTTTGGTGGTGAAGTGGGTTGAGATTTCTTTACTTTTCTTGGGAGGTAAAAGATGAAGACTATGTAGGATGCTCAATCGAGAGGCTCTAGTGGAGAACTAGATGAGGCAATAGCCATAGAGGTGTGTGGAGGATCTATGATGTGTGTGGAGAGAAATCTTTGTTCTAAGTCAATAACCTTATAACATAGAAGAATGAATGACTCACATGTATCATACTATAATCATTTCTTAAGTGGAGGAATGAGGCCATGAAAAAAATAAATTACTTCTCAAGATCTATGGGTTGGAAGACAAGCTGATGGATACAAGCATTGAATCATAGAATATAATCCTTGATAGGTTCCATGGAGCCCTGATGTAGAGTAGGTAACCAATCATAAGTAACCTTAGGGCCATTGTTGATTATAAACCAATGGAGGAAGGCGTCCTCCATGTCATAAAAAGTACTAATGGATCCAAAGGGGAGATGAGTGTACCATTGTAATGCCTCATCGGTAAGACTATAGAAAAGGCCTTAAGTAATAATCTATCATTAGAATAGGAGGCCATAGCCCTACGATAATGTAGAAGATGAGCATGAGGGTCACCCATACCATCAAAACATGTGAAAGTAGGCATGGTGAAATCATGAGGGAATGTAAAATTATGAATCTTCTTAGGGACCGGATTTCCATGTAATGAATTGTTGTCAATGGAAGCATAATAAGCCCTACTTTCTAAAGTGAGAGACTTGAACCTGAGATTGTAACTATCCTATGACATGCATGAGAGAAAGGATATCTTGTGAAGGGATGGTGGAAGATGGAAATAATGTGTTAAGTGGTTGTAATTTTCCATTGTGAGTGATCATAGGGATGTCCAAAGGTGATGGAGAAGGGTTTGATGCTAAGGGCACACTAGTAGTAGGTGCCGAGGAAGCTATGGTATGAGATATAGATGGAATATCCATAGAAATGGTTGGACTAGCATCAAAAACATCCATAATAGGTGAAAGTAACTAGGGAGGAAACTTCTATAGAAGATGTACCAAGAGACATAGGTGAACTAGCAAGAGGAGATGAAATAGTAGGAGAAGAAGAAGTGATAGATGGTGGTGACTCATGTGTAGTGCTAGATATGATCTCAGAGAAGATAGTAATGGAGTAGGTGAGTCACACTCGGTAGTATGGAAAGAAGGAGAATCATGATCATCAAGTGTCTCACCATTATCTGATAGAGACTCGAAATGAGGATATCACTAAGAACACTATCAATAGGATCATCAACATAATGTGAAGGAGTATGCAAACTAGGAGGGATGTATCATGAGAAGCAATGTTAGAAGAGAGTAGTTCATGAGAGGGAACTATGTCAATGGCCGAAGTAGAAGGAGAATCAATATGCTCATGTGAACAAGTGTCAATACCAAGCAAGTAATCAATAAGAGAATCATCTAATGTTTCTGTGAAATATCAGAAGGCGGATCACAAGTAATCATATAACATGGATTACATTGAGTAAAGGCTACTAGATCATCAATAATGTTAATGCCTATAGGAGAATATTCAAAGTGAGTAGGTACATGTTGTATTCCATCTTTAAGTTGTTGTTTGACATGGTCAGTAGTGTGATGGAGAACTATAGAGAGCTTTAAGCTCAACAATGATAACCTCATCATATAGATAGGGTTAATGCTAACATGAGACATGGTGGGTGAAGAAGATGAACTAGGCTTATCCATTAGGGTTTGATTAGATCCTAGGGAAAGGTATTCTAAAGATTTGGGTTCACCAAAATGATTAACTAAAATAGGAATTTTATATGTTAATCTATACTAGTAACAACAATGGAATAACTAATATAAATGCAATGTAAATACTAAATAATTTTATTTGATATTTTAAATGAAATGAAATAATGGAAATGGGAAGGGATAAGGTACTAACCTAAAATTAACTTACCTCACTGTGTGCAGGACTAGACATGATGATGTGTGGACAAGACAAGAGAGATGGTGCTACCCAAGAAATTGTAACAAATGAAGATCTATCTAGGACTGGGAGAGGAGGAATGGGGTGCAGGCACCCTAGTTAGTAATCTACACTTAGTCTATAGAAAATATTAGGGTCTGATTTTGAAAATGTCACAAGGTCTTCACAAGTACCTTCGTCTTGGTCACTTGGTTGTCACAATATCCTCACTTATGTCACTATAGTTGTGTGATGAAGATCTACCTATAAAACCCCATACAAAGCATCAAATTCCTAAAAATAAAGATGCAAATGAAGGGGTCGACTGACCTTAGCTTCCACAATGGTGGACTTACGACTAAGTGTTGCACTACATTCCAGACCCAATGTAGTTATGTGTGCGTGTGTGTAATTGTGTGCCTAGGGTTCCCTAGCATCAATGACGTAGAAGTAGGGGGAAATAACTAGATGTAAGATGCAAATGGTGGATGGAATAGAATGAATACAACCCTTTCCCCCTATGCTTGTGTGATGCAGATGTAGAAGATGCCCAAATGCAGTCCTTTGCCTTAGTAGATAGCTAATTCTTGATAGTATATTTCCACCCATAAGATAGTGAGTATGTTATGTTTATATAGGGATCTCTTGTTCAAATTTCAACACTAATGGCCCGAAATGCAAACTCGCACCTAGGGGAGTGTAATAACAAACCGTAAAGAGCAACCTCGAAACTCAAAATGTGGACAAAGTGCAAGTGAGACCAGGGTGCCCAAAAAGAGGAATGGGTGCCGATGGGTGCCCCAATACCTTTCCAGGTGCCCTAGCCAAAGACTAAAGATGAAAATGACCAAATGATGACAGATAAAACCTTCTAAGAGACGATCAAATCGTATAGAAAAATGAAGACTATGTGAGACAAGTTTGTGACTGTAATAAGAAAACTCTACGAAGTATAAATACTCCTCCCATTGGGGTTGATGATCCATAACATACATGCAAATTATGTCCTCTAATACCTTATTAAATCACTCATTCGACCATTTATCCGATGGTGGTAAGTTAAAGCTAAAATTTATCTATGTGCCCAAGGTTTCCGCACCTTGGTCAAAAACTTTGACATATACAAATGATCACGATCACATATGATTTTTTCTGGAATCCCATGTAACCTAACAATCTCATCCAATTAGATCCTAGATATGGTTATGGTTATGTAGGTTGTCTTCACCGGTGAAAAGTGTTCCACCTTGGTCAATTTTTCTACCATGACCATGATTACATCATGATGATATGTCAAGGTGGGTAAACCAACAACATAATCCATAGAAATGGTGTCCCATTTCCATTTCGTAATGTCGTGTGCATATATAATACCAACAGATGTTGATGTTCATCCTTCACTCTTTGGCACTCTAAGAAACATGCCACAAAGAATGCAATCTCTCTTTATAACCCTACCCAATGATATAGTTGTTGTAGCTTAATGTGCATCTTATTTACCCCTAAATTGGATAACTAGGGTACATGATGGGCCTCTGATAAAATGAATTTACGTAAATCACCCTCTCTAGGTACATGATGGACCCCCGATCCCTCAACAATTCATCTACCTCCAAATTATAACCCAAAAAATTTCCCTTAAGTGCTTGTTGGGCCTCAATCTTCCTCTCGAATAGCTAAATAGTATCTATCTCTATGAAGTTTCACTAGAATCCATCCTATTAAGTCTATCTTGATAGTCAAGGCCATCACTATTCACCGTATATGGCTTAGATCATCTGCAATTATATTCCCATTTCCTTTCATGTACACAATATCCATCTCATACTCACAATTCTACTCCATCCAATACCATTGGTGGGTGTTGAGATTGACTAAGTAAATATGTGACAGAGGCTCAAGTGATTTTTTCTCAACAAAAAGTGTCTCCCAAAATTAAATAGAGCCAAAAACCAAGGAATTAACCACCGATGTGAGCTCAAGGTCATGAGTGGGATGATTCATTGCATATTCCTTGAGCTTCGTGACTCAAAATCTATCACGTGGACTTCTTGTATAAGCATTGCCCCCAAACTTGCCACTAAAGCATATGTACATGATGTGAAGTCCCGATGCATTCGAATTGCTAAAATGGGAGAAGTAGTGAACTTATCCTTAAGTGTCTTGAAGGCTTGATTGCATTTCTTTATCCACTCACATTTGTTCCCTTTCTGCTAGAGGGAAGTAATTTGATAAGCTATATGGGAGAAGTACTACACAAATCTACAAAAGTAGTACCATGTTAAACCCATGAGATTGTGCACCTCGGTAATACTAGTGGGTGTAGGATAATATATAACTCACCTTATCTTAGAGGTATCAACAATGATTCCATCTCCTGAGATGATGTGGCCAAGGTATTATACCTCAATCTAAAATAAGGAACACTTAGCAAGGTTCCCATATAATTGATGCTCCCAAAAACATTACAATACCGATGAAGGTGGTCCTCATTCTCCTCAACTATACATTATAATATCAAGATATCATTTAGGGACATAAAATAAAAATGGTCTAGGAAATTTTTGAACACCCCATTCATCGACTCATGAACACATTTAGGGTGTTGGTCATCCCAAAAGGAACTACTGTGAACTCATAGTGGTTGTACCTCTTTTGAAGTAATGTCTTATGTATGTCCACCTTCATAATTCTCAACCGATGATAACTGGACTTCGTATCAATCTTTGAGAATATGGTGGCACTATGCATTTATTCAAATTGGTCATCAATCCATGGAAAGGGAGATCGATTCTTTAATGTTACCTTGTTCAATTACATGTAATCAATGCAAAGCCTCAGTGACCCATCCTTCTTCTTAACAATTATGACAGGTGTTTTTCTAATGTGACATGCTAGGATGAATCAATCCTTTATAAAGAAGGCCCTCTAGCTACATCTTGAGTTCACATAGCTCAGGTGTGGTTATCGTATAAGGTTCTCGAGAAATTGGCTCTACCCCAAACACTAAGTCAATATGGAAGAAAATCTCCCTTTATGGTGGTATGCTTAGAAAATCACTAGGGAATGTAGCCGTGAACTCACGAAGGATATGGTTCCCATCCAGAGATGGCCCTAAAGACTCATCCTTTGACTGTCATTAATGATGATGGAAAAAAATTAACATCCCTTCCACATGCTCTGTTAAGCTACATGACGAGATAATACGAATAGAAATTGGTATTTAAATCCATGTCACCACTATCTCTAAACCAAGGTCATTATGGCACTCAATGACCTTATGGTAGCAATCCACTTTGGCTCGATGTGTTGCAAGCCAGTCCATCCCCAAAATAACCTCATATGAATCTAGGGGAAGAACTCGTAGGTCAACTATGGTGGTGAAAGATACTAAATCTAGGATACACTCCTTAACCATCTTGCTCATTGGAAAATTAGCTCCAAAAGCCAGCCCAACCTCCCAATTTGAACCTTACCTAGCTACCACCATCATGCATTGATTCATAAATGTAGGTGATATGAAAGAGTTGGAAGATACAGATTTAAACAAAACATAAATATGGACTCATCTAATACTACTTGTTGCCTCAATTATTGTGGTCTAGTGCTCTACTTGGCGGTTATCTACTATCATATATACTTTGTGTACTCTTCCCATATCTCCTACTATAGTCTTAGATGTAGGGCTTTCCCTATTATTTTTTGTAATATTTTGTGGGAAATCCTTCGTGTGGTGTGTATGATCCCCACAATTAAAACAATGTCCTCATTTTCTATGGGCTAAGCCTATACCACCTATACCTCATAAACTCAGTGCATTGGACCATGTAGGCCTTATCCCGTATGATTATTGTGAATGGGTTGGCCTAGTCTGCTTTCCCTATCGACCCTAAACTCTAGCATTCCCCAAAACTAGAAACCAATCCCTCTATCTCTATGTGCCCCATGAAAAGGCTAAGAATGTTGTTTCTATTGGGGTCAAAGCGTGCATGTAATGATGGTCCAATCCACCACTAGGAAGAGGTGGTGCACCCCTTAATCGATAGTTCTGCATAGCCTAAATGTGTGCTCTAGCCTTTCCTTGGCCTAGGTCTTTCCTCTGTTCTCCTCGACAATACATGTCTTCTCCACTACCTTGAAGAGGGTCTATGGATAGTGTATGTTTACTACTAAACTAATATCTATGTTCAAACCCCAATAAATCATCAATCTAAATATTCTCATCCTACATGTATTCTCCGCATGTTGTGGGAGGTCAAGAAACTTCCCCTCATACTCTGTCATTGTACTAGTTTCATATCTCAAATCATGAAACTCATCAATCCATTGTTGCATAAAGTTCTTGTATATATATATCAACTCGAGCCTATCCTCAAATAGATCCCAAGTGATTATAGATAAATCTATTAGAGCTTCTTCTCTCCTCTATCCTCTACCAAACTTTGGAACCATCTCTCAAGAAATAGATAGCTACAAGATCTTTGATGATGCTTGCAGAGGGGAGAAGTTTGAAATAATTGGTCAAGCTCACTAACCATGCCTCGGTTTGGAATCCAAATGATGTCTCTAGAGTAAGTGGGTGGATGGAGCCTCAAAATTTCCCTAATATGATCATTTGCATCCAACGGCCTCACAATTTTGTTTGGTATCCCAAACCTTATCAAGATGTTCTCTTTGATGAAGTTACACACCACCTCAGAAGTAGTGCTTTTGAATGTAATAGCCTCCACCCACTTTGTGAAGTAATCAGCAGTTAGCATGTGAGTATGTCCAGCATTGGAATGTGGGTTGAGTGTTCCAATGAAATCCAATCCCCACTATTGAAAAGGTTCATCAATTATTACTGGTTTGAGTGGTAAAGCAGCCAATTTAGGTCTCCCAACAAAATTCTGACATGCTTCACACTTCCCTACCCATTTTGATGCATCTCAAAACAATGTAGGCCAATAGTACCCTACATGAAGAATTTTGGGGCAATGACAACAAAAGAGAAATGTCCCCCACAAGCTTGGTCATGAAAATCTGAAAACAACTTCTTTTGTTGCTCTTTGTCTACACACTTAAGGAATCTTCCATCAATGCCTCACTTGAATAAAGCATTTTCCCACAATACATACTGTGTAGACCTTAGTTTAATAGCTCTCTTTTCCTTGGCACTCAAGTGAGATGGACATTCTCCATAAGTAAGAAAGTGTGCAATGTCAACATACCACTCATCTATTGAACTGAGAAAAGGACAAGAGGAATCTCAACTACTTCTATGGACAATTCCTCATCAACTCCTTTTGCAATAAGTTCACATAAGCCTTTACCCCAGACTAGCTTTGTTGGCTTGATATCAAGGTCATATTCTTGAAATTTCACTACCCAATTACCCCTCTTAGTTCCAAACTCTTGCTACGTAAGAATAGACTTGATAGTTGTATCCAGTATGAGCACAACAGAGTGAGAATTAAGAATATAAAAATGAAACTTCTTGACAGCTTTGACTACTGCAAAGTCGTGTTTCTCCATCAAAGTATACTTCAATTCATGGGCTTTCAAAACATATCTCATGAAGGCAATTGGAAGTTCATGATCCTCAGAATTTTTCTCGAGTTAATATAGCAGCCAAGGTACTCTCTGTGGCATAGCAATAAATAATGAAATCTTTGCTAAAATCAAGACATGCTAAGATGGGAGTTTTAGCAATGGCTTTCTTAATACCTTCAAATGCTTCTTTCCTTCGAATTCCAACCAAAGGCTTTCTTTCCTTTCATCATGTGAGCAATACTCATAGTTAGTTCTACAAAATCTAGAATGAATCTCCTCAAGAAATTTATCTTGCCAAAGAAAGAGTGAACACCCTTTTTTCTTGTGGGGAGAGGAATTTGCTGGATTGCTTGAACTCTTTCTATATCTATCTTGATTCCTTATTTGGAAACAATATTCCCTAGTAATTTACCTTCAGTAACACAAAAGACATAATTCTTAGGATTAAGAGAAACTCCATGTTCTCTACATTTTTGAAGGACTGTTTCAAGATGTTGGAAGTGATCTACCCTTGTCTTGGAGAAAATAATCAAATCATAAGGGTATACAACAATGCACTTTCCCTTGAGACTATCAAAGGCTAAGTTCATTTCCCTCTTAAAATTGGCACCAACATTGATAACGCCAAATGGCATTCTCTTGTTGGCAAAGGTGCCCTAAGGAGTAGTGAAAGTAGTCTTGTGTTGATCTGGGGTACTTGACTTCCACCTGATTGTAACCAGAGAATCCATCCAACATAGACAACATCTCTGAGCCTGTGACAGCCTGCAAAACTTGATCCATCATGGGGAGAGGATAGTTGTCTTTTAAAGAGGCCTGATTTAAATTCCTGAAATCTACACAGATGTGAATCTCACCATTCTTTTTCCTTATTGGTACAATGTTGGCAATCCATGTTGAATGATGTATGGGGAAAATAATCTTTGCTTTCGTAATTTCTAGATCTCTTGAAAAATGGTATCAGTAATCTTGGGATTATATTTCCTTTGCTTCTACTTGAAAGGTTTGATCCTAGGTCTCAGAGGAATATAGTGTTGCATTTCTTTTGGTTGAAAAGCTTTGAGATCATCATATGAGTAAGCAAGAACATCGGCATACTTTTTTAATAGGTTTTTTTCTTGCTTCCTTTCCTCTTGGGTGCAACATTTCCCAATATTCACCATCTTGGGTTCATCATGACTTCCAATGTTGACCTTCTCATACTCAGCAGATTGACGAGCCCCTTGAGGAGCTTTGGATCTGATATACCTATCATGTTTATCAAACAAATCTTCTAGACTCACTATCCCTTTAGGTATCTTGTTACCCTTCAACTTAATACAGCCATCCTGATCCATTTCTTCCTTGATATCTTCTTCATTAGAGGGTACATACTCTCTAGGCCGAGTCTCACTTCCTTCAAAATATAATTGATTGAAGTTATCTTTAAGCTCCAAGAAAGAGAGAAAGTGTTGATCATCATTGAAAACTTTCCAATTGCATGCATTATCCTAAGACACTAGGCCTATGGATCATCTCAATGGAAAATTTCTCTTGAGAGAAATCTGGGTGAGGAATCAACAAAGATCCTAAGATAGCTAGAGAATCAGCTCTAGTGTTCTTTTCTCTTGGCACAACTTCAATGGAGAAAGCATCAAGAAATTCAATGGAATCCTAGACAAGATTTCTATAATGTTTCAATCTCCTATTCTTGACTTGAAAAATATCCCTGACTTGTTTCACAATTAACTCTACATCACCATGAGCACAAATATTCTTCACTCCCATTTCTTTTTCCATGTTCAATCCAAGGATGAGAGCCTCATATTTGGCTGTGTTGTTTGTATTTTCAAAGTAAACCTTAAATGAAAAAGGATAAATTTTCCCTTCGGAGAGGTTAACACCACGCCATCTCCAAAACTAAGTCAAGAACAAATTCCATCAAACTCTAGAATCCAAATACCATTGGGATCATGAATCAAACCCATAGTAAGCTTTGCCTCATCTTCTGACATGATCATATAGTTACCATGCCCTATATCTTCATAGAGTATTTGTGCTTTTGGATCATCAGTCTTTTGCACTATGTACTCAGTTTTTCTTTCTGGTAACAACTTTTTCATTTTTCCATTGACCGGGATTAAAGCGTGTAAACAATCCATCTAAATTTCACCTCCTACCTCCCTACAGAAATTTCTACTCAACAACATACCATATGAGGGAGGAATATCAGCTACTAGAATAGTGGCTTTGACCCTTTTCTCGGAAAATAAGTGAAGGCTACTTGTGCATCTTTAATCCTTCCAACCAAAGGTACTTCCCTACTCTCCATGGAATAGCAAGAACCAAAATTACGTGTTAGAGTCAAGCCCAAAGCATGAGCTACTTTTGTAGTCATTACGTTGTTTGATGCTCTTGAGTCAATAACACAATTACTGAGTTTATGGCTAACTATGAGAAGTGTTACATAGAATGGTTTAATTTTCTCATTAGGTGAAGTGGTTGTGGCCACAAGACTTGTTATGGGGGAGGAAAAGGAGTGGGTAATAGACCTTTAGAAATATTGGGTGAAGTTTTGGATTTGGAATTGACAAACTTTACTACTTTGGTGAAAGCATTTGGATGAGTCTGGTAAAACTCGCCTCTGAAATTTGGATCTTTATCTTCTTAAGGTGATCAATGATATCAAAAGACTTGGAGGTGGATGGGGCATCATTACTAGGAATAGGAGAAACTTTTTATTTTTCAGATTTAGAAGTGGAGGTAGAAGGAGAAGAATTATCATTACTTACCTTTTGTGTGGAGGTGGTGGGAATAGGGGCTCCTCTTCTCACAACTACTAGAATAGTTATAGGAAATTCCTTGGATTTTTAGCAGGTTGCATCACTTTTTCTTTTATGTTCATTTTCTCCCAAGTCATAATAGCATATGACTCACTATTCATATCTGCTACTACTTCATCATACTCATCTTCATCATCCATACCTTCAGTGGTGAGGAAATGAACTTGAGATTCACTAAGATCCTCATGTTCTTCATCAATATCTTCTTCAAGCTCCTCATATTCCTCATTCTCCTCGCCATCATCAGGTTCTTGAACCTCAAAAGTTACATTGACTGGAACCTTAATGGGAGGGCCTTCAATATCCAATCTAGTCTGAGAAGAGGGCAAATGGTCCTAGGCTGAAAATTCTTTCTTGGAATATCTTCGTAAGGAGCATATTGAGCCAACTATTTCTTGATAACAATGAGGTCATTTTCCAACTTCTGCACTAACTGATCAGAACTAGCTCCAAGAGAAGAAGAGGAAGATGCTTTAGATTTAAAGGGTTCTCTTTTCAATTTACCTGACATGATTAGATCATCTTCAACACTGATGACCAACCGTTGATCAGCCTCAAGAGTCACGAGGTTGGCTCTCCTTAATGCATAACTTACTTCGGGTAATTGGGAATTGAGGAAGAAGCACTTCTAGATTTGATCTACAGGATGGGTATTCTGTGGAATTTTATGAATTAGTTTGTTGAATTTGGCCACAAACTCTCTCATAGGCTCATATGGTTCCTTCTTGATGTGAGAGATTTGAGCTAAAAGAGCATGCACATCTTCGATAGGTTTGAAATGTTGCTCAAACTGAGTTTTCATGGTGGTCTAATTAGTAATCAACCCAGCAGGAAGATGATAAAACCAATCAACAACATTATCCTGTAATGTTTCTATGAAGATCCTGACAGAAACATCTTCATGTTCAACCCCAAGAATCCCACATGCAACAATGAAGGTTGTGATGTGTTCATCTGGGTGCACTTTCCCATCACCTCAGAATTTAGGAAAAAAATTCCTATTACCCCTAGGTAACTCATGCAATGGTTGAGGAAGAGCAAGAGGCCCAACTTGTTTTCCCCAAGGCAAAGGTGCTGCCATTGTTGGTAAGATAAACTGAAGGGTAATTGTAACTCCAGAAAATACCAGAGCACGGAAACTAGGAATAAGTTGTCCCTAGGGAGTGTTGTTCTTAGAAGTCCTATCTTTAGCAGGAGGTGAGCTCACAAAACGAAATCCTTCTGTTTCTCCTTGTTGGAAGAAGGGGGAAGTTTTGTTGCTCTAGAAGTTGAAAATGGGAATCTTCAACCCCGAGAGATTTCTTCCCACGTGTATAATGTAGAGTTTCCAGACCATAAAATGATCTTGAAGTTGTTTTTTAGAAAGGGATATGTTGAAATAAAATCCCTAGTAGAGTCGCCAAAAACTGTTGGGTTTTGATTTAGCACTTCTAGTGATTAACAATTAGGGGACAGCAAGTCCCTCCTCTTTATGGGAGAGGTTCCCTTATTGAAAGCGAGCAAAGCAAAGCTTATATACAAATGTACAACTTTCATATTAATGAGGACCTCTAATACTTTGAAATGTTTCAACACAAAACTAGATTATCAATTCAAAAGAACTAAGAAATAGGAAGGGTAGAACATAACAACACTTTCAAGAAATATAGATAGCAGAATATAACCTTATACGTACTAAACAAGAGTGATACAGAACAGAATCATTCACATAACATAAGATATCATTCCTTAGACACAAAGTTCTAGAAATCATATCAATAAGAACACAAAGTTTCTTATTATAAAAGATCAATGATCCATAGATTTCAGAGAAGCAAGAAAGGATAATAGATGAAGATAGAAACAAGAGGAAAATTCTTCTAGTATTGATTGCTTTCAATTCTATTTACACTTCAAAAGTATCGGGCCCCCCAACAATGGTGTAGAGATCCCATTATATAGCTTACAAAATAGTTACATTCAGTTACAACTTCTTTTAATCAAAATATTAAAGACTAATTAAGAAATATATTAATATAAAGTCTTTAATCAAATATTACATCATGGCCACAACCTCAAAATAAAAGAAGTGCCTCAAGACCTTGAAGTAGAAACCTCTGACTGAGGCTTAGAGGGGCCAACTGACTTCAAAATCCGATACCTGAATTTCTTCAACACCTCAACTATCTCCATACATTTTGGAATGGTAGTGTTGGAAGTGGCATGAGTCCATGTGCCAAGACACTTCTCCATATCCTTATCAAATTATATATTCTCCATAAATTCTTTGTTGGCTTCGGTGATGGCTGACTGGAGAGAGCAGACATCCTTCATCTTTTCCTTGGTCATTGACTCTTCTTTGAACATCTTTTTTTCTCTCGAAGGTATTAAAGTGAGCCTTGATCTCCGACTAGAAAAAGGAACACCGGTGAACATCTTTGAAAGTAGACAAAACACAAGCTTTGAAAGCTTCTCCTTTTTGCCACATATTGTTCATTTCTCCCAATGCTTCTTCCAAAACCTTGATTTTCCAATCAACACTGAAAACCCAGGATTTTGAGAGATTGTCCTTGGCTTCATCAAATACTTTGTTTGCTAATAAAATCTTCTCATTTGTTTGGCTCATTGAGTGGAGATCTTGGATACATTCACACCAGAGTTTTAGTTCTTTTTCCAAGCCATTGATTGTTGAGTTGAACCTCAATCAGTAACTTGGACACCTTCTCATATGATTTGAAGGCCTCCCCAATGAAGTTCAGTCTAGCTACTTGTCATATCATCCATCAATGCTTTAATAGCTTTCCCATAGGTGGTATATTTGCAAATGTCCTTGATAGTCTAAACTTCATCTTTGTTGAGAAATATGGGAGGTGGAAGAGTGGCCAATGGAGTTGGATCCAAGAATTCATCTTTTGCCAATAATGATTTTATGAAGTTGGAAAGAACTTGGTTATGTTCTTCTAATTGCTCCATAGTTTTCTTGCCCTTATCCACTCATTCAATGACTCTGGTTACAGTCTCTCTGAGGTTATGAACCTCACTTTCAGGTGTAGACTCCCCAAGTGGAATTCTCGTAAGCTCTAAGTCAGAAACCAAAATATATTTCTCCTCCTTATCCACCTTAGGCTTAGCTATCTCCATGAACTGCTAACCCTGTGAATCTATTACTAGCCTTGAGGTGGTCTTTGCTTTCTTTGTTGGAGGAGGGGAGTAGTGCCGAGTAGAGCTGCAACAACATCAAAATTGGGAACTATCACCTGAGAAGAAGGTTTCCTTTTCTTGCTATCGACAAAAAGGTTGAACCCAAGAAAAGGAAGAAGAAGAAGAAGAAGAAGAAGAAGGGCAATAGGCCCGAGTGCAAGTGAACTCATTGCACTCAATGTCTATACCACTGATGTCTCTAAAGGGGAAGTTGGCACAACTTCATAAAGATATTTGGAAGAAGAATCCATCAAACTCAGAGACTCAGTCATTTTCTCTTCATTTTCAACCCCAGCAGTGACCACAGGAGTTTCTTCCTCTTCTTTCATCTCTTCACTATCATCTTCACTTAGAACAATAATATTTTCTTGCCCAATAGGGGCTTCTGGATGCTCCAAGAGAAACTCTTCTTCGACTGGTTCTTGCTTGATGGTCTTACCTTTCTTTAGATATACCTTCGTTGAAGAAGATGGAGTAGACTATTCAAGTACCCTTATCGGAGAGGAAGGAGAAGACTACTCAGGTACCTCGATATCAAGCATGGGTTCTTCCTTCCTAGGAGAAGGGGCTTCCTGTGAAGAAGATTTGGCTCTGTTCATCCTGAAGATTTGCATCTTCCTATCAAACCAGAGTTTGGTTCTTACAATAATGACAGGGTTAATTACCTCTTTCAAATCATCTTTCTCTTTCACAAACCAATCAATGGTTTCTAGAGGGGTGTGTTTAATAGATCTTTCATATTCAATAGATTGCAACTCTTCATCATCATCTTCGAGCCCCTCGAGCACTATATTGTGTTTGAAATCTATGACTTGTTGAAGAGATAATCTGCTGAAATATATTCTTCTTGCCTCAAAATCATCCACACAGTCATCCCAGTAATCTTTAGTGTTGGGACGATGATAGTAAACTATTTGGAGGTTCTCAGAAATATAACCCTTGATGTCAAAACAAGTTCTGGATTGGAAGAAATGAACGGTGAGAGGAGCAATGGTCCTATCAATATTTTGTGCATCCAAGGTTGTTTTACATGTATAATTTCCCAGGGAGATAGGGAAATGAATGCCAAAATCTTCTTATCTCTGCAGGTTCGATGAAGTTTATCCAACTACCTGCAAAGCTCAACCAGAGCCATTTTATCATTACAGAACATGGGTAGCTTTAGGGGTGCTCCCTCGAAACAAGCCAGCCTGATATATGAGAACTTTCTGAATTGGGTGAAGAAGCTTCCATATTTAGATATCAAAGTCTTGGCTTCTTCGGAAAATCTCTTGGTAGTGTCACCCTCTAGAAGTCTCATAATGTACATGGTGAATGCATCATTAACCCTCCTGAAATTATGGTTGCTGACTTTGAGGGTGAACTGAGGGCAGTATTCATATATGGGAGCATATTTCTTATCGGCAACAAAAGTGAAGCCAAGCCATTCCCTGGAGGCTGTCAGGTGTACATGAGATAGGAGGTCATATAGAATGTTCGAGTTCTATGAACATTCACCAGCTGTTCTATCAAATTTTCACAGATGATCTCACTCCAATTCAAGAACTGTTTACCTTCACAAATGATGTTGATGAAAGGACACATCCAAAAGTGAAATTCATTTGTAGAAGGCATCCCCATGACTCTAGCAAGGGTGATGATGTCTGAAAGCTCCTCTTTGAAATCAACCACGAATAAGGTTTTTGAAAGTTGGGATGCCCCTTTTTTAGGGTTTTTTAACCAAGACTTGGCTACCCTAGCTTTATATTTCTCACTGTCATGATCAAACAGTGCTTGTGCTTGAGTAAGGGTGAGAACATTAGCTCCCTCTACTGCTGGGATGCGTAGGGCAGTATTGATGGCTTCAGAATCTAGTCATGCCACTACCTCACCATGTGCATTGATAATTTCTTTGGATTCTTGGTTAAAAAAAGCTCTACATGCAAGCATGGTATCAGCACATTACATAGAAATAGGAAAACTTGCGACAAATGCAATCCCGCTATCTTTGACCAACTGAGCAATGGGGGTAGGGTTGTCGCATCCTAATCTGTTCCAAAAGTCATCAAGATCCAGATGTCGAGCTTCATTATCGCCAATTTTAGGTACAAAGGTCTCCAAGGAAGAGAGGTGCTCGTGCCCTTGATATTGTATTTTCATTGTGATAGAGGCAGGAGGGAAAAAAATTCAATGGAGTGAAAACACAGTCTTGAAATAATCCCTGCAAGAGGAAATATGGAAGCACAGACGCGAGTGGGCAATGGCTTAATTTTGCATAAACACGAGCAAAGAAAATAAGTAGGCAAGGTGAAAAATGAATGAATGGTCATCTCCTTTAAATAACCGAGGGAGAGAGAAAATCATAAATGCGCAATTAATAGCCCTCGCACCGACTCAAAAAGGTAAAGAGTGGAAAAAGTGGAAAAACTTGGCTAGACGGTCCAAGGGATGTTAGGATGTGAAAAGCCAAAATACCCGATCTAAGATGGGTGCAGACAATGCAGGTCAAGAGAGCCCATGTGTTCCATGAGACATTGGGACATGAAGGACGCGCAAAGCCGATTCCGACTGATGCGGGAAAACTGGGTCCAGAGAGCATAGGCGTGATCCACAAGACATTGGGACATGAAGGACGTGCAAAGCCAATTCGGCCGATGAGCAAAGTATTGCGGAGAAAGTGGCAAATGGAGGAACTGGGGGCCTGACATTACTTGGGACATGAGGGACAAAAATATCCGATAAAGCCGCACAACATTGGAAATGACTTCAAAGAGTGAATTTTTCTATCTTTCCAAACTTTTTACTTTACTTAAACACTTCTAAAGGGCACCAACTCAAAAATTTCAATTTTTTATCTTTTACAAAGAGGGGAATTTTTAGGTTGACAACAATGTCACAAAATAAACATAATCTAAGTAAACTGCAAGTCTTGGCACCTCTTTCGATATAAAATATACGTATAATCCATACAATGGAAACTATAATATGTAAGGAAAAATCTATCTAAATAATGTCTCGAGGGAAGTGGGCACTACAAGAATTAGTGAAAGAAGAGGAGAAGGAAGAAGAACCAAGGATGGCACAAAGAAGCATCGATTACCTTGGGAATAGAACATGGCCCATGGGATCTAAATCCTTCACCGTATGAACTACCCAAGGGATATAGAAATAACTTCCCTAATTTCATAGGATATGGGAAACAACACCTTGATGATCACATTGCAACATTCATAAAAACTTGTGGGGTGTTGGGTGTGGGATAAAAATATGTATCGATTTGTTTATGCATATAATCCTTACAGGATGTTGTTGCATCTTGGTTCTATCACTTACTAAGGAGATCTATTACCAACCGACCTAATATGAAATTCAAATTTGAGTCTAGATTCAAACAAACTCAATATGTTCATGTTCTTCTTTCCCAATGGTATCAATTGAAGAAATAACCTTATGATCCCATGAGGGATTTTGTGGCTAAATTCAATTGAATGCTCTATAAGATCCCGAAGTTTCCCACCCATTAAAGATAATTAACGAGGTTCTTCACCAATGCACAATTGCTCAAGTCAACTTCATGCTAAGAATAACTATACTTGCCACCTTGGAGGAGGCACAAAGACTTACAATTGAGGTAGAAAATGACGTGATAATGTTTAGAAAAAACAAAAAGGTTCCAAGCAAGTAGAAGGGTTAGAGTTTGAGTTCTAGAGAAATGGATTCATTAGTGTAGAAATCGGCTCACGACGTTTTTCTCTCATATCCCAAGCTTCTATGTAGAAGATGTTTCTAGGAAGATTTTTCAAATAAGTAAAGGATTGGTCCTCCACCCCAAAGGCTAACTCTTTAAGCCCCTCCGATAAATGTAGAGTGTGGGACTAGATCATATGAAGAAAGCGAAGACTAAGTAGCCTCAAAAAGTGAAGAAGAGGAGGGTGAATTGATGATTTAAGAAATTAGATCATCAAAATTTGGTTTCTTTGAATATGCCTCCTCATTTGAGGATGAATATGAAGACTTCATGGCAGACGTGAAAAACCACTCTTGTTTTGTTTTTACCCAATCTAAGACCCTCGAAGGAGAATTCTTCAAAGCACAAAGACAAGGAAAAATAATACCCTCAACCAAAGTGACTCTACTCCTTAAAAATATAATAATAAAAAGAGTGTCTCCTCTTCCTCCTTCCTTGGAGTCTACCAAGAAAACCCGAAGTTTTGCCTACTCGAAAGACTTCTTCTAAATGAAGTAAGTCCAACTCTACCACAGATGATGTTTCTACTTAAAAACATAGGAATGATGATTAAACATCTAGCACTTCCTATAAATCAAATCAAGTTAATACCTCCACTACCTCTGAGAATCCATCTTCCAACTTTGATATCATAGATCATGTCAAAAGAGATAAAGTTAAGATCTCAGAGTCTGAGTACCTTCAAACCCATCCCAAGCAATTTGAAAATTGGTTAAGTTCATTAAAGGTGGTAGCTCTAGGTCTAAAGTGTCATCCTCCTCTAAAGTACCATCACTTTGAAATGCCTACTCCTACCCCCCGAGACTAGCCTAAGCCAAAATATCATGGCCTTCACTTCTACCTCCACCAAGTAAAACTAAATTGTTTTATGTCTCTTTTTTGATAAATGGGTACCGGTTGAACAATTATATCATCAATTCAATTTGACTTAGATAATGTCATGTCTGTCAAATTTGCTCAAGCCCTTAGTTTGAGTCTCTTATGAGCATTTGGCTATTGTTAATCTATGGAGAAAAGAAAAGTTTTGCTCGTCGGAAGAATAAAAATGCAAAGTGATGGCTCTTATGGCCCATCCAAATAAATAGGAAAAGGAAATCATTCTTGTAGCTAACATGTCACTACGTATGAAATGTTTCTCGGTAGGATCTTCTACTAGGAAATGGGCAGAGAAATTTATATGGATTGGTCTTTCGGATCTGAAAATGACATACGCCATGCAAAAATCAGATGATCCTAGAGCCAACATCCTCTTTCATAGCAAGGAGCTTGGGAAATATTTATTTGAAGAATCAGGAAGAATCCTATATGAAGAAAGAGGGAATGGAAATTATTTCATGAGCTCAGAAAGGAGTGAGGATCTTCCCATCTTGGAAGAAAAGTCAACCAACATAGTTGAGGAAGTTTGGAAAATGGAGTTTGATAGCAGTTCTTCTACAACTAGTTCTAGAGTAGGCTTTGACATATCTTCTCCACAAGGATTTTTTTCCCATTGTCCTATAAGTTATAATTCTCAAACACCAACACTATGACTAAATATGAATCTTTGTTGCTTAGGTTGAGAGTCGTTGAAGAAATGGCTATAAAGAAGCTTTTTGTAAAGGGTGAATCCAAACTAATCATAAAGTAGGTGAGAGACATTTTTCGGGTAAATGACTCCTATCTCTTCCATCACAAGAACAGTGCAGTATTGCATTGAATCTTTTTATGCATTTGGCATAAAGGCAGTCCCAAGAGAGCAAAATTCTAGATCTGATTCGTTGGTTATGTCTCGCATCCCTAATGATTCCACATCCTAAATTTAAGGGAGATAAATTTTCAGTGGAAATGGTCTTTCGAAGTCACGACAGACATAATTCAAAGAGATGACAAGTTTTTGAAGATGATAATCAAATTCCATCCTTCCTTCAACAAACTAGGGACTTCGGATCCATGTATTTTTAAGGGATTAACTCACTCCCATGGGATATTTCTCATAGAAATAGTGACAATAAATCAAGTGGATGAAGATAGAGTGATCCAGATTGAAAGGAAATAGGATTCCAAGAGGCATAGTGTCTCTACAATAATATTTCAATAAACATGACTGATTCATTCATGGAAAAGTAACGAATCAACTGAGGTTCTCTTTAGAGTATGAAAAACTTAATATTGGAACTAGTGAGAAACCAAGGATGGTGAACATTGGGAAATGTTGTTCACCTAAGGAACAAAGGAATTTTCATCATTGTTGAAGAAATAATCTGATGTGCTCACATACTCTTATGATAATCAAATAATTTCATACATAATCAATGCAACATTCTATTCCTTTCAAGCCTGATGTGAAGGCCTTATGGCAGAAACAGAGACAGTACAATCCAAGGATTTCTAGAACCATCAAAGTAAAGGTTGAAAAGATACTCAATTCTCACATCATCTTCCACACTCACCACTCGACGTGGATTGCTAATATTTTTCCAATGAGAAAGAAGAGTGGTGAGATTCGTATCTGTGTAGACTTTCAAAATCTAAACCCAACCTCTCACAAATACAATTACCCACAAAGAAGTCATGGACCACATCTTGTAATAAGTTAATGGTTTAGAAATGTTTTCCATGTTGGATGGATTCTCGGGTACAATCAAATTAAGGTTAGTAAGGAAGATCAATTCAAGACCACCTTTACTACCCCATGGGGCACTTTTTCCTACCACCACATGTCATCTAGCCTAATCAATGTAGGTGCAACATTTTAGTGGGCTATGGACTTGGCATTCAAAGACTTGAATGGGAAATCTAACCATGTATTCCAAGAAAATAGGTGAACATCTACAACAACTTGAACATGTATTGATTCATTGCAAAAGCATCATATATCCTTGAACCCAAAGAAGTCCATATTTGGAGTTATTGAAGGAAAGCTCCTTAGTCACATCATGACTAAGGAGGGCACTAAAATTAACCCGAAAGGGCACAAGCTAGCCAAAGGCTATTCTTGCCTATCAACAAGCTAAGAGTTCATGCTTTCTTCGGTAAAATCAACTTCCTGAGGAGAATAGTACCATATTTTATAGAGTTGAAAAAGATATTGTAAATATGATGAAGCCTATGGAGTCCTTTAAATAGAGAAACAAGGAAAAGAATCTTTTGAGTCCATCAATTCTGCCATTGCCAAAGCACCTACTCTAGTGTTCCCCGACTTCGGTAAAAAGTTCATTATTTATTGTTATGCATTTGAACATACTATCTTTTTCATTCTAGTACAAGAGAATAAGGATAAGGTAAAATCACCTATAGACACCTAAAATCTACTTGCACGCTTTATTGCTAAAAGTGCACTAATTACCCTCATTAATATTATTTCTATTATAATTAGTGATTTCCACTTATTAACACACCATTCCCTCTATTTTGGTCAATTAACGATGCTTTTTTGATTAGCTAACCTCTATCAAATTCTGGATGCCAATTGACAACACATCGTTAGTTATAATCCTCTTCAGACCAAACAATTAGTGATTATTAACTAATTAGGCCTATTTACCCTTGTTTTGGTCAATAAACCCTATTATTGGCTAAAACCCCTCTTTCAACCATTCAAAATCACCCCATTTCCCTCTGAAACATCTCAAAAGGTTTCAAAAGTTTATCCTAGCTTCTTAATTGATCATAATTGGTCAATTAAAGCTCCTCACATGCTAATCACTTTTTAATTCCCGATCATGAGTAACTTGAGCTTAATTTACTTTATCCTTTTAGTCCCACATGTACCAAGATGCAAACTTTCTCCAAGTAGAAAGCTATAAAAAGGACCAAGCTCCTACCTTCATACTTTACACCATGTTTTGAATAGCATTAATCATATAAGACATATGATCAAGAGCCTTACTTCCATTGATGGATTAGCTTGCTCAATCTTTGCATCCAATCTTCATGTTGGTTAGTAGAGGAATATCTAATATGGCCTTGTAGCCATTGTTAGAGAGGTCCTTTCACCATTGTGGAGTAACAACAACCCAATTTGATTTTCTAGTGGTCTTCATAGGTCCATGTTAGTTAGCAATTCACATTAAGTAGGCATGTTTTAACTTAGTTGATTGATAATCATGTTAGTTTTCATAAGCATTCCAATAAGCTAAGATCCTTATGTTACTATTATTAATTTCTAGCTTTCTTAATAGACTATGTCGTGTTATTCTAGTTATTTAGCTTAAAGAAGATTTTTGGTAGTGCACATTTGGCATGCCAGTGGGACCATACCCCATTGCATTCATTTTTAAGCTTTCTAGATTAGTTTCAAGATTTTTAGATTAGTTTCAAAGTTTTCATTTACTAACCCTCTTTTTGCATTAGTTTTGATAATTATGAAGTTTCTTAGCTAGATTAGTTGTAGTTGCTTTGTTTTTGTGTTCTTTGTAGGATCAAAGGAGGTGAGGTGTTGTCAAATTTGGATCAAATTACCAAAGTTTGGAGATTTTTGAGAATTTTGCTAGAAAATCTCGTGTTTTGATGAGCTATATGAAAGTCTCACACATACGCTAAAAGGTTCACGCATATGCTTAAAGGGTCACACATACGCTCTCGAAGTCGCACATACGCCTCTTAGGTCACACATATGCAACACTATTTTTCAACTCAGTAACATGATTTGTCACCAACTCACGCATACGTGTTTTGACTCACACATACTCTCCTTAGGTAGCACATATGTGACATTTATTTTTGAATTTACGTGTCACTTAATCATTATAGGCTCATGCATACACTCCACATGTCGTGCATACGCCTCTCGGGTTACGTGTATGTGACACTTACTATGTTTTTAACACGAGTCATGAATTTACAAAAATTTCCACGTATATGCTCAAAGGCTCACGTGTATGCTCTCGGGTCATGCATATGCACTCTACTACATGTAGGTACATTCTATGTTTTTTTACACTTATTTCAAAATTGGAGTTTTTATTTTGATTTGTTGTTGGTTGTAGGTTTCTCTAACTATTTTCTACATGTTTTAAACATTTAAATTATATTTTCTAACAAAGTTACTTAATTTTTTTGGTGAATGCTTTGGTTTCCATGCTTTGTATGAGTTTGGGATAAAGTTTGTGTATGCTCTTCTCTTGCACCTTGTGTGATCTTGAGAATCAAAAGCAGCTTTAAACCTTCTTTTTCTAACCTTAGAGTAAGTGGGAAATTTCATTATTCATTTTTTTTGCTTAAGGGAATGAACTTTTCATATGGAATTTGTATGATCCTTTGATTTAAGAGCTTTTCATTTGATAAACAATTAAGGCTAAAGCTTGTGTATGCTCTTCTCTTGCACCATTGTGTGATCTTGAGAATCAAAAACAACTTTAGTTTTTCACTAAAAATCACTTGGATTAATTGGGAATGAACCTTGATTTACAAAGCATTATGGTGGTTATTTGATTTACAAGTTTTTCATTTTTATCTAGTTGGGTTGCTTGTTGTTTATGTTCTTCTCTTTCATCCTTGGGTGATCTTGAGAATCAAAAACATCATGTAATCCTCTTGTTATGATATTGTAGATATTTTTGGATAACTACTAAATATTTGTGTGTAGGACCTAATGATTTCCAAAGAAAGGAGAATCTAAAAAAACTCTAACTACATGTGTGTTGCAAGTTGCAAATGGTGGTCTAAACAAAATTTCTTAATCCAAAAGATAAAAACACACCACCTCTATTCATCACACTTTGTGTGTAAGTTTTGATTAAGAGCTAAGGCTTGTTTGATTTGAACTAGGATAAGTGCCTTTGGCATAATCCTTAAAATCACAAAAGGGATGCTCCTAGGAACCCCAAAGTAGTTCACGCAAGAGGGAACCTTGTGAATGAAACGAGAAAGTGCTCCACTACCTAATTTATTAGTATGCCTTAGAGAGATTAGAGTCAAAATTATCTTCACGCGACCCCAATGAGATACAACTGAACACAATTTATTGCTCATTGTATTGAAGGGGGTAAATTAAAGTTAGGATACTCCAAGATTTAGTCAGTGTGACTTTCTTGGAAAATCGCGCTTGCAGAGATAGTTTGTGACACCTAGAGAGTGAACTAATAGGAAGCTTGTGGCTTGGAGCCAATTTGAATTTTCCATCATGTTCTAAAGAGCTCTCACAACATGAAAACTTTGTTGAGTCAAAACCTTGTTATTCAAATAAGGGGAGAGTCCATTAAATTTGAAACCGCATGCTATTTCATCACGAGACTTACGACGTGTTACTTTTTCCTAGTTTTTCACTTGTCCTAAGACAAGGTGAAACTCCACCAAAGTTATGCCAAGTATTTCTCATCACCACTTGGTTTACACCTTTGTTTTCTTGTTTCCCATTTGGGATGAAAGAAAACATATCTATGTAGTGTTATTGATTGATTGTGTCCACCACTTTTGCACCCATTTACATTCATCCTTGCTTGAGACCTGGATGTAAACATTGAAAGTGTGTTGGTACGTCTTTTTATCTTGGTAGCCATCATCTCAATACCCATAATCGATATTTCATATTGTAGCTAGGTTGTCTCATCACTTGAATTCCTTTGATTTGTTACGTTTCTCGCATTATAACCATACAATTGTGATACTTACGTCTTGTTTCCATTGTGAAACTTGATCTAAGTCTCTAAATTGTATTTTTACGTTGCTCACATGCATAGTAACTTCTTGATATACTTAGGCTTAGTTTTTAATCCTAACATTGCCTTGAGTTTTTGAGAGTGTTGAGGTTATGTTGTTCACATCGTGATAACACCATTTTGATACTAAAATATTTCTTTATTGCAAAGCTTGCTTAGCATGTCTAACTAGTGTTGTTACGTTTCTCGCATTTATAACTTCCATTTTTCAAAGGCTTGGAATTTGTTTGTGCTTAAAAATCGATTGTAGTATACCTTTTTAGAAGACCACATCAACACTCTCTTAACATTTAGGTATTGTTTATTTTAAACTTAGCCTAAGTGGTGATATTGTGTTGTCATTATTTTTTAAACCTATCTTGGAAAAACGTAGGGAGTAAACTATTTTATGACTGAATTTTAGTCTTATGCTTAATTGTCTTGTCCTAGATACTTCTTGTCATATAGTACCTTGTTAGTGTATATCATTCTTTATTATTTGGTACCCTTGGATTCATATTGATTCTTTGGATTTGTGACCATTTTTTATTGTGTATTCTTTGTGACGACTTGTCGTTGTTACACTGCATAAATTTACCTAGGGTACATTTTAGGTGAAATCTCTCACGTTACGCCCCCCATTACAATAATGGGGTACCAAAAATTAGGAGAAGGTATCTTTGGAAATGACAACCCACTTTTTGATGACAACATCATGGTTGATCATAGTGGTGGTGAGGAGATCTCTCCTCATGCGGATTTCAAGTTTAATCCCACCCACATCAATAATTTTTGTTCCAAAATAAACATGAATTTATTTGCATGTCGTAGAACTAGGAGAAAAGATACCCTCTACAGTTGATCCTTCTCTCATTGCCAATATGGTACATGGATAAGAGGAAGTAGATCATTCTCGTCACAATATTAACGACATATTAAACCCAGGTCATGCCTCTACTTATGGACAACAAAATGATAAGGAGATACCTTTTGAAAATGATGGAGAGTATCACATACCTACTTGTCGAGTGCATTACGGACCATGAAGAACATACTCATCATGAGGAAACTCCTCTTCATGAAAATTGTAAAGAGGTAATCACTCAAGAGGTAATTGACGCACCCAAAATTTCACGTGCTACATTGTTGGAAAATGGTTACAAAAGGTCCCCAATGATGATTCATATCCTTTCAGAAGGTGTTTGAGTTCCTAAACCCATTCACAATATATATTTGTAGCCTAGACATCCCTACTCATCCTTTGCATGCTTTCTTCTAGCTTCCCACTTCATTTTATGCATGTTTTGACCTTTAGTGTCAAAACCGCTACCCTACAGGTGGCATTTTTGTAACTATCACCCGGAAGGGTGGCGCTTTTGTGACTATCGCCCTAGTTAGGGTGACAGTTTTGTGATCATCACCATGCGCAGCTAGCGGTTCTATGTGATTTTTCCATAAACCTTCATGTGTAAATTAGACACACGTGATTTAAGTTAACTTTGCTTCCAAGGTGCATTTGTAAACCAAATTAGCTAAATTTGGGCTTGGTTGCGTGGTCTTCACTCCCTATTCTATTTTTAAATAGAATTAATCAGTTTGAACTACCTCTTAATGTGATGATTTGGCATCCCATTGCTACCAAGTGTGCTTGTGCACTCTACAACTAACTTTCTATAAATTAATCACTTGTTTTCAAGCAAATGGCATGAGAATTTTGGTGTATCTTACATAGTATTGTTGCCACAATCCTACTAGAAATTACATAGCCAAGTTGAGATCTCTTATGTTATCTCTCTTCTACTTGCATTTCTAAACTGCCTTCAAGTTTCCATTTCTCAAGCACTTTCTCCTGCTACTACCTCTGCATTCTCAAATTCCTTAGACTCACGTGGACATACAGAGAAGGAAAGGATAAACTGAGGGGACAAGTCATCATACAAATGGATTTATCTTTGTTCTATAAATTTCAGGTTGGGTTTGTTGTTTGATTTCCTTCATTACTGCAATTTACTACTTTTATATCGTATCAAATAGAGTAAAAAACTAGTATTATTTCATTTACAAGTAATTAGTTTATTTTCAAGAGATTTTAAATCATTAATAGCAGCTCTCGATGATGGATCCTCTTCTTCCCATCCCTATGGATCTTAAGGAGATAATATCTATAGGAAGTGGTCTATACATCATTGAGTAGTTGGAAAATTTCTTGTTTTATGTTAGTATTAATTAAAATACACTCAACACAGGTGAATAACCACACTGGATTATCTTGTTTGTTTAGTTTTAGTGTAGAAATATTTTAATTATTTCGAATAGAAGTAATTTTTGTCTTTGACTAAAATATTTCAGTTTTGTGGTTTGTTTATATTAGTTTCCTTTTTAGTATTAGAGTAGGTCATTAATTTCATCTTTGTTTAAATGGATGCTTCAAACTAGTTTATCACTTAGATTCAATCTAGTAGATCAAGCCATAGGAATTTATGCCACCCATTCATAGCCACTAAATCTCCCATTTTTCAACCCAGCTACAAAGAATTCACACTACTAGGTCTTAGTCATTGACTCTCCTATAGTTAGCCATCTACATTTCCACATCGGTTGCCCTAGCACAACCTCGAGGGGTCAAGTGTAGATTGAAGGTAATGTGTCAATTTTCATCCGTACAAGAACTTTAGAGCAACAAGTGCAAACTCTCACTCACCAATTGGCTAGCTTGGCTTCGCATGTAAACAAAGAATAAATAAACCCTCCTAAACAAGCTAAACCAAAAGCTTCGTACCATGAATTCCATACAAATACTCCTCATCAAGAGGCACGTAAAGAGTCTTATGAGGACTTTTATACAAAAAATAAAGGTGGGGATACAACTAGATTTAACCATTTATATAGGCCAACGCCACCCACACAAGACCAAATCTTTAATCAAGATTGGTTAACCATGAAAAATGCCCTTATAGCTTTACAAAAAGGTAATATATGCACAACAAAAGTACCAATTCGAGGAGTTATGCCCATATCCCTTTGATAGGGCTATGTTACAGGTACCTTTCCCATGTCATTTTGATTGTCCAAAGTTTGACAAATACAAGGGAAAAGGTGACCCTAGAGACCATATTAAGGACTTTTATATGGTGTGTCAAGAGGTCACGTATAGCGATAACTATCTCATTCGCCTCTTCCCACGAAGTTTAGGAGGTCAAGCATTGGAATGGTTTTTACACATCCCTAAGGGATCTATCTCTACATGGCCAGAACTAGCCAAAAACTTTATACATCACTTCTCATTTAATATAGAAAGTGATGTCACCATGTTAGATTTATGTAACACAAAACAACGGAATAACGAGAACTTTGCTAGTTTCCTACAACGATGGCGAGGGTTAGCTAGCCACTTCCCTTACTCTATACCAGAGAAACAATTGATCAATATATTTGTACCCAACCTCCACCCTAAAATTACATTCCACTTACAAATGCATTGTGGTAACATGTTTGAAGAGGTGATAGAAAAGGGTAGTCAAATAGAGAAAGCGTTGTTAGCTAGAGGGACTTTAAAACCCTTTTTGCGTGATCATAATGATTCCAAACCTAGTGACAAGAAATTTTATTCCCAATAAGAATAAAAATATCATAGGCAATGGAATAACAGACTCTAAATGAGTGCAAGAAATTCAAAACCATGCTCCCTTGAAACTTGCAAAGGAACTCCGCCTATGGAGTACAAACGTCATGCCTTCACCCCTCTATCTAACTCTATGTCATCAATATTAAAATAGTTAGAGGTGGTTAACATGGTTAGGTATCCTGAAACTACACCTTATGGGGATGACACACCTAAGCCATCATGGTTTAGAAAAAAAAAATTGTGGATTTCATCACGTCAAAGGTCATAAAACCAATAAGTGTTTGAAATTGAAGCATTATATTTAGGAATTAATTGATCGTGGCGATGTGTAAATGGATTCCACCGCCCCTACCAAATCTCCCAACGTAAACATGGGGATATTTAAAGAATGTTTCCCCTAAGCACAACAAAGGAAATAAAAATTTGAATCAAGGACAATCGTCTCAAGCCAAGAATGCTAATTATGTTTCAAAGACAGAGACCATTTTGATGCCCTAATAGGTTGTGTCAATCCACCTATTGATCATATCAACACAATCAAGATTAAATCAAGGGAGTGCATCATGGCAACGCGATGAGCTCACCTTTTTATTTTAGAACCTTCTCCCTTTAATCCTCAAGATAGTCATTATGACGTGTTAGAATAATTAGAGAAAACTACGGCTAAGATTTTGATCTTGGACCTTCTTAAAATTTCTACCAGTTCATAAAGACATCATTTGTAAGACATTACAGGGATCAAGAGTGTCTATTGATATTGACCCAACACGCTTCCAGGAAATGGTAGCGTGGATTGCTAATACAAAGCATATAACCTTTAGTCCAACAAAAATCCCAGAAGAAAATCCCTCTCATAATTTACCCTTACATATTGAAGTCATAATCAAACATAAGAAGGTAAAAAGAGTGTTTGTGGATGGTGGATCAAGTTTAAACATTTGTACTCTAAATCTAGTTTAACAACTAGGGTGTATTGAAGTTGATTTAGAAACAAAGGTCATCACCATAAAGGCATATGACAACAAAGATCAGCAGTCAATCGGTATAATAACTTTCTCACTAGAAGTAGGTCTTATCAATCATGATATAAAATTTCATGTCTTACACTTGGAGGTTCCCTAAATTATATTGCTCAGCCACCCATGGATTCACACCATGCAAGTTATACCTTCAACGTATCATCAATGCTTAAAGTTAAATCATGAGGGGTCGACCCTCACTATTCAAGGATATCACCAACCTTTTGCTCATTGCAAAGCATTTTCAGGTTATTTACCCACAATTTATGAATGTCCTTCTACGAGAGATATTTGTTCCAGTACATTCAAAGGAACTCACTTCACGAGTGGATCCAGATACCTTGTCTCCCAATGAAAATGGTGTTTCTAAATTAGAATCTTCATTTGCTATGTGGGATATGAAGGTTATTGAAAACAACTACGGAGAATATGAACTCCAACAGGACCTTCTAGTTTCTAACCCTCCCCTATCACCCAAAGCATGTGGTAGGCCATGTTACAATTTTAAAGATCTAGGGAAAACTGTAGTTTCAACACTTTTACTCATGGTTGATTATTAGAAAATGAAAAGCTACTCAACAATATTATACATCATCCTTTGGATGATGAAATGGATCCATGTTATCAAGCACCTAAGTATGTTATCCCCAAAAAAAGGATGTATGTTATGGGATATAAAGGACATGATTACAGAATCAATGAATAAGCTACACTAGAAGCTCTTTCAATCCCTCATTAAAAATTTTATAGATATGACATCGGCATCGATCGTATGGGTCTCATCCCCTGGAGGTTGAGGCTACCTCTTCTAAGCTCAAAGATAGTCCTTATGAATGGGAAAGTGAAATAGATTCCCGGTGTAGTCTTCACGAAGACCTTGCCTCCATGAAACTATTTTCCAACGTAGCTATCTTAACTATAACACTCGTTATATCACTTACCAATCTAACACTAAACCTCATTTACCCATCACTTATGAACATGGACCAACAATAGCATGTTCCAATCGATGTATTTTAGAATGACAAAGATATTTGTGAGTTCTTTGGTATTCGTGACAACATTCCAATGGTGATCACAAGAAAGTCTTCTCCATCAAGCTAATCGCATGCGGTATTTTGGGGAGGAGGTTGAATTATGTATTCATCTAAGTAAAAAAATAAGCAAGGAAAAATTTCACATAAAATCCTTGTAAAAAGAACAAGTCCAAGTCCTATAGTGAAAACCTCTTTAAGGCACTTGCGACAAACAAAAAGAAAAATCAATGGAAAAAATAGTTGACCAACCTGAAGGTGAAAATCTCTTTGAGCCGCCTTTAGAAGAAGAAGATATTAATTTCCCCCTTGATCCTATGTGCATGGAGGATGAGTCTAAATTGCTTATAGAGGAGATAATAGATGTCAATATTGAGTACAGAGGAATTTCCAAGAATAGTCAAGTTGGGAGATTTGCTCTCAACTCAAGAATAAAAAACTTTTGTGTTTCTTTTGAGAGAATTTATAGATATCTTTGCTTGGTCCTACTTGGACATGTCAATGCTAGATCTGGAATTATTGGTGCACAACCTAGTTGTACACAAAGATGCAAAGCCCATAAAATAAAATCTCTAAAATATGCATCCTCATGTCACCTTGTTGGTCAAAGAAGAGTTAGAATGATTATTGGTAGTAGGCTTCATCAGGCCTATTGACTATTCAGAGTGGATTTCCAATGTAGTCTGAGTATAGAAGAAACCTATCGGTATTAGAGTTTGTACTGATTTTAAAGACATCAATAAATCTTTTCCTAAGGACGACTTCCCTCTTTCCAACATCGACATGGTTATCGATTCAATATCTCGCTACGAGATGATATCACTCATAGATGACTTTTCAAGATATAACCAGATAAAAATTGTTGAGGAGGACCAACATAAGACAAATTTTACTACCCCATGGGGGACATTATGTTACCAAGTCATGCCCTTCGGCCTCAAGAATGTAGGCACAACTTATTAATGGGAAATTACTATTATCTTTCATGACATGATCAGTTACATCATGGAAGATTATGTGGACGACATATTAGTAAAATCCAGGACTCAAGAAGATTACCTAGAGATCCTGTGGTGCATATTTCAGCGTCATAGGGACTACAAGGTCCGAATCAACTTAAAGAAGTGTGTCTTCAAAGCATAGTATATGGAAAACTATTAAGGTTCATTATGTTGCGGAGATGAATTGAAGCATATCTTATGAAGGTTACTACAATAACAGAGATGCCTCCTCCGACGAATATCAGACAACTGCGAAGCTTGCAAGGAAAGATCCAAGTAATTATAAGATTCATCTCTCATCTTGTAGAAAAGTGTCACACATTTACACATATTCTCAAGAAAGATGTCAATTTTCACTGGGGACTATAATAGCAAGAAAACATTTTCTTTACTCATAGAATATTTGGTGAATCCCCTATTTTAATGTTTCCCACAGCAAATGAACCATTATTACTCTACATTTCTTCCACACACTTTACAATTGGGGCACTGTTGGCCCAATATGATAAGGATCAAAAAGAAAAATTTGTGTATTACCTAAGTCGTACATTGATTGCTTACGAGCTCAACTACCCACAGATAGAAAAAGGCTTGCTTGGCCATAGTTTTTTCCTTTCAAAACTGCGTCATTATCTACTAAATAATAAGGTCAAGCTTATCTCAAAATTTGATCCATTAAAGTACTTGTTGTCAAATCCCACACTCACAGGAAAGATGGCCAATTGGATCATCTTACTCAATGAGTTTGACATTGAATATGTTCACCAAAAATTAGTAAAAGGAAGGTTTTGGCGGATCAACTAGCTAAAGCCCCTTTTCTAGGTACAGAACCTTTGAGTTTGGAACTTCCAGATGCATCTACATTATACCTTGAGGAATATGTTATATGGCAGCTATACTTTGATGGCTCATTTACCTTTCATGGTTCAGTGCCGAGTTTTGTTGATCACTCCTTCAAGAGACTTGATCCCTTAGGCATTTTGACTTGGGTTCCCATGTATAAACAATATAGCAGAATATGAAGCCCTTATCATAGGGATGAAGTTAGTTATTAAGTGGGACATCAAACAAGTGAATGTAATCGATGATTCTATGTTGATTATTAAATAGGTAATGACGAATATAAAGTTAAAGATGAGAAACTTCTTCCTTACAAGAGAATGGTCGATTATTTGAAGTTATTTGAGAATATTACATTTGAACAAATCCCAAGAGGACAAAATAGAGCAGCGGATGCTATGGTCACGAGAGGGGTCGATGTTACTCATCCCACCTCAGGAATAATGATATTTAATTCTTCTTTGAGTATCTAAGAACACTAGCATATGACATGTTAGAGTCATGTTTGGTATGTGAAGTTGTTGGTCCCTTTTCCCCTTGGTATAGTGACATCTTTAACTACCTTCATAATGGAACCTTTCCCGCCAACATTTCTCGTGTTAATAAACTAAATCTTATCCAGCGTATAGCCCGATATACCTTACTTGGTCGCAGTCTCTACCATTGAGGCTATCGCGGAAATCATGTTAGACTACCCTAATTTAAATGAATCCATCCTAGTGATTAAGGAGGTGCACGAAGGCATTTGCGGGGCCCATACAAATGAGATCATCTTAGCTAAGAAGATACTAAGAGTAGGCTACTATTGGCCTACCATGGAGAATGATTGCTACAAATATGTAAAGAAATGCTTATAATGTCAGAAGTATGGCAATTTGATACATGTGCCACTACAATCATTACTGCCTATCATGACACCTTGGAGTGGGGACTCGATCTTATAGGTAAGCTTCACCCTACATCCTCCGATGGCCACCTATTCATTATCACTGCCACCGAATACTTCACAAAGTGGGTAGAGGTTGTTCCTCTTACCTATGTCAAAGGTGTATAGATATCTAAGTTTATAATGAACGATATAATTTTCTGATATGACATCCCCACTTTGCCATTGTAGTTGATAATGGTAATTCTATTAAAAACAAAATCGTGAAAGCATTGTGTCAAAATTTTCAAATCACTCTCAAGTATTCAACCCCCTATTACCCTCAAGGTAATGGGCAAGTTGAATCTTCTAATAAAACCCTTGTCCATATTATGGAGAAGATGGTGAATACCACGATCGTAACTAGAATTTACAAATTCAACCTGCCCTCTGGCGTACATAATGTCTATCCACACTCCTACGGGTGTCACTGTATATTCCTTAGTATTCCACACGGAATCCAGTACTCCCTCTTGAGATCGAGCTCCCCTCTTTGCGTATAGAGCTAAGAGATTACCTGAATGAAGAAGAGGACTACATAGTAGCTTGGCTAGCAGAGTTGGAGTTATTAGATGAGAAATGACTTCATGCCCTTAATCACCTTAAAGTGTATCAGAATCAAGTGTGGTGAAGTTACAACAAAAGAGTGATACCTCATCAATTTGAGGTAGGAGATTTGGTGCTAAAATAAAATCAGTTCAACACCACCAAGGACCGGGAAAAGAAAGGCAAATTTGAGCCTAACTAGTTGGGGCCATATGTTGTGGTCACTAAGTTTGGTTCAAGTGCCTACAAGCTCTTAGATGGTCAAGAACTTTGGGAACCCATGAATGTAATGCATCTTAAACGTTTCTACGCTTAAGTGTGGGGTCCCTAAAATATCATAAAAATAACAAAAAAGTATAAAAACAAAAAAATATGTCTACCAAAGAAAACAACACAATGGTGGCACTTTGGACAAGTCCTTTGGTAAAAACTAGTTTTCGGTGCCATTGGAGGGTCTATTTTTCACAAGAATTTTAGGTCTAGGATTATGATAACTTTGTCCTAAGCTAGTCTTTATCTGCATCTAAGTTACTTTTGAGCCTATCCCTTTTAGCCTTGATCGGCATACCCTACTTATGAATGTGAAGAGTTTACCTTTAAATATTCCCATCTCACACTTTGGGAAACTTTCCATTGTCACTTCTTACATATAGCACATGGCATTCGACCTTTTACATCCCATCTATCATTTGGGGGCATCCATGTTTCTTCATTTCCTTACACATAGATTAAATAAGATTTTGATTTCATAAAATTTTCCATTGCCAAAGCACCTACTCTAGTGCACCTCGACTTCATAAAAATCTTATTCTTTATTGTTATGCATATGAACATGCTATCTTTTTCATTCTAGCATAATAGAATAAGGATAAGTTACAATCACCAATAACATTCATGAGTTACCCCTTAAAGGAACATGAGCTTAACTACTCTTAACATGAGAAACATGTTTATGCGGTAGTAAGAGCCTTTGAAAAAAATTAGATTCTACCTTTTGATTTCTCTTGTTGTGGTCATGGTCCCAACCCCAATAGTTAATTCAATCTTGGTGCAGCAAGTTC
Organism: Taxus wallichiana var. yunnanensis; assembly: GCA_018340775.1. Taxonomy (NCBI): domain Eukaryota; kingdom Viridiplantae; phylum Streptophyta; class Pinopsida; order Cupressales; family Taxaceae; genus Taxus; species Taxus wallichiana. Next base: position 82,573,873 of record CM031234.1, read on the forward strand.
TAGGGGGAAAAGGATGAAATTAGGTTTCAAAGGTGTAAGAGTATGATCTGGAGATCAAACCCTCCAAACAAATGCAAGGGAAAGGATTGTGTGAGATTCTTCCTTGAGAATAGTGGGAAGATTATTCACATTGTTATAACTACCTAATCAAGGATCTCCCTCTTGTGATTTTTGTGAGTACAACTAATCCATGGTATTTTAATATAACTTTCTTCTTGACCTATGGAGATTTTCCTCCTGGCCTCGACCAAAAGCAAATAAGGACTCTGCACCTTAGATATGTAAAGTATGTCATTTGGGGGAATTTTTTACACAAAAAAGGATTAGATGTTACATTCATCAGATGTGTGGAGGAAGAACAACAAAAGAATATCTTTAAGGCATATCATGACCAAGCCAACGAAGGTCATTTATTAGCTATGGTAACTACTCATAAGATTCTAAGAGGAGGATACTATTGGCCTACCCTCTTCAAAGATGCATATATATGGGTTGGAAAGTGTGACCCATGTCAACAATTTTTAGGAAGGCCAAGGCTCGTTGTGCTACCCCTCAGGCCCGTAGTCATTGAAGAGCCTTTTCAATAGTGGGGTCTTGATTTCATTGGTGTGATAAATCCTCACTCTAATGCGAGACCATATGTACATGATCATTTCCATCTATTAATTCACAAATTGGGTATAGGACATTCCCACGAAGCATGAAAATTTGGAGATTGTATGCAACTTCTTAAAATAAAATATCATTGTCAATTTGGAGTACCTAACAAGATCATAACAGATAATGCCACATACTTCTCCTCAAGTGAGCTAGTGGATTTCTATTACAATGATTTCATTTATTTGTCTCACTCCTTTGATTACTACCCACAAAGCAACGGCCAAGTGGAGTCCAACAACAAGAACATTGACACTATTATTCGTAAACTCTTTGGATTCCATTTAAAGGGATTGACATAAGAATTCATATGATGCCCTATGAGCTGAATGAATCACACCTAAAAATATATTGGGACTTCTCCTTTCTAGTTTTTATACGTCATTGAAGCTCAAATCCCCATTACTCAATAGTTTCCTACCTTGCAACTTATGAAAGCAGTAAAAGATGGAGAGTATTTGTGTCCTTGATAAATGGATCTACTACTTGGAGAAATTGAATTAAGACAAGTTAGTAGCAGTGCACTCACTGAGAAGACACCAATCCAAGGTAAAAAAATATGTTTGATCGAGAAGACATAGGACATAATCTTTTAGATCGAGACCTTGTCCTGTTATGGGATAAGAGAAAAGAACCCAAAGATACCCATGGAAAATTTGATTCTTCTTTGGCTTGGCCCATTCAAAATCAAACATTTCTGGGAGAATACCTACTACCTACCATACATGGATGAAACCCCATTGAATTTTCCTTATAGTGGGAAATACCTCAAAATCTACACATAGTAAGGTTAAATCAACCTACCTTTGTACAATAGTTTCCATTTTTTTTTTGTGTTTTACCTTTCAATTTTTGTGTGTTTCCCTTCCATCATATGTGTGTGTGTTGGTCTATTCATATCTAATACTTATAATAAAGACTCTATTTACCAATGGAAAAAGCACTCATCTACTACCCCGATATATATGGAGTCCTCTATTTCCCCTTGTGGTTCAATATCCCCAAGTAAGATCCATTATTGTCATGAATTTTTGTAAGCCCAAAAATTTAAAACATGAGTCATGAAAAATAAGAAAATATGCTTCCAATTCCTCCTAGCCTCCCCACCTTGTGGTCAGTTTTCTCCCATTTTATGATCATATCAACCTTGCAAGTCCTCTTAATATTTTGAATAAGCATTTGTAAGTTTTGAAGTGATGTAACAAGGTCATTCTTCCATTCAATAGAGTGCTTCTAAAGACTTGTTCTCTAATAGGCCTAGAAAGGCCAATTTGGGCCATTTCAAGGTAGGTGTACATCCTCTGGAAGGGTTATAAAAGCTCATGATCATTCAAATGTGGTATTGCAGAGTCAAGAAGGTTTTGTAAGTGATGTAGGAAGATTTAGAGGTTTAGGGACGGATTGTGCAAAAGCGGGTTTTTCAAGTGTAAAGAGTTAGTGGTAAAAATCGAACCTGAATTTCTCTAGATGATTTTAGGAGATCCGTAAGGATTTGGAAGGTAGAAAAATAGGAATTGGAAATATGAAGGAATTATCTACATGGTGGAATCATCACATTTGTCACAAGACCTAAGAGTTTCTCAAGGCATCTCAATCTTTGTAGGCACACCTGTTGTCCCAAAGAAAAAGGAGCCATTTTTGGAGATGAAATAAGAATAAGGTTCTAAAACCTATTACATTAATCTTTAAATTATCTTGGGATTCAAATTCATATAAAATTTCATGTCAAAAGACCCTCTCAAGCTCCGGGAGTGAATTTTCAAATCCTCTCGAGTGTAGAGTGTGTTTCCCATTGATTTAATCTAAATGAATTAAATCTAATTTCAGAGTAACTACTGTAAAAAATGATATTCAAGTGATAAAATATAGTAATGTCCAAACAATAAGCATTTAAAAATGTAAAACCCTAAGCAAATGAGAGAGGGATGATGACATCGTTGACTCCATGCAACACAGGGATGATCGGGATTATGTATTTATTGGAATAGGCTAGAAACATTGTCACAAAGGCTTGATGAAGATTTGTAAGTACATAAATATGTAGGATAGAAGTGACCATAGGAGGACAGGAGCGTCCCATGTACTAGTGACTTATTTGGGTTTTAGTATCCACTTAGATGCGTAGGTTTTGTATTTTTCTATATCAGAAATTCTTCACTCCAATATTCAATTTATCTCTCCAACTTTGTTATTAGGGTTTTAATCCCACATGTAACCTATAAAATAGATGACTACCTGCACATTTCCATAAACCACATCAAATCTGATACAAATGATGTATAATGTGGAGTCGTCTCGACCATGGTGGTCACCCGAAGAGTGAACTTACGATTGAGTGTTGCATTACGTCTCGGACTCCATGTAGTTATTAGTGTGTGTATTTTTTTCCTAGGTTTACCTTGCATGAAAAGTTACACGATGATAGAGGGATAGATCTAGATTGTCTTGAGTATGTAGAATGTTTGTGATGGAATAGAATAAACTCCCCTTCTATGTTGTGTATGCAGACCAATGCAGCCCTTTTCCCTTGTATGAATGTGTTAGATGTATTCTTTGTAGTGCTATTGTGCCTTTGTGTAAGCTTAGATGGTGATCATTAATGCTTATAGTGTTTGGCCCCTTATTTGAGAGAAGTAACTCAAGTATATATGTGATTCCATTCTTTGAATTTCATAATTGACAATTGGCCAACCTAAAGTGTTAAATGGTGACCAAGAAGTGAAAAGGACCCAAAAGAGTAAGAAGAGGAAAGAGAGGAACAAGATCACCCAAGAGGGACATGAGCACTGAGTGCTTCGCCTAACTAGGTGCTAGTGTTAGAGGCCATTAAAAGATAAATCGGTTGAGTATCAACAAAGTCGTGAGATGTGTAAATCCAACAAAGTGCAAGAGATAAAGCAACCAAAATTCCAAAAGGAGTTATGAACCACTAATTGTCTTGCTTAAGAATCGGTATACATTAGTATGCTTTAGGACCTAGAAATGTACCCAAGTGCATAGATTTTGTGTCTACATTTTCCCCCACTTTATGTTGTTGAGTGAATACTCAATAACATAAAGTAGATAGAAAATACGTACCTTGTAAACCGAAGAGAAGTGTAGCCAATAGAGCATTGAGTCACGAGTGGACAAGTAGTCATGTGAAGTATGAAGTGATCGTAATGTGAAGCATGACAACTAGGAAAAGGAGGTAGACCCTAGGGGTGAATTGTATGCGTAGTAGCATGTTGTTGGATCTTGTGCTTATAGATGTGAGATGCTTCTTGTTGCTTATAAGGATGGACTTGTAAAAGAAGAGAAAAAGAGTAGTCAAAGTCCCGTATGTGAAAAATCATAGTAACGTATGTATAAGTATGTAAAAGTAGTAGCTAAGGAAAGAGTGCACCTGATGTATGAGAGAGTATAATTTTGTCCTATTTTCTTTGGAGATGTTTTTAGATGGGGTTGGGAGTGATAAATTCCCAACCAATAAATCATGAGCCATGGATTTGAGTGCCCTAACGCTAAGGATGAGGTTTTGGGTGATCTCATGCCAAGAGTGATTTTTTGGGTGATCTCACGCCAAGGAAGAGTTTTGGGTGATCTCATGCCAAGAGAGAGTGTTAGGGAGAGAGGTTTGTTTTTATCTCCTTCTATGATGCTTCTCAAATGATAAGTGTCATTGTAGATTGGCATGTCATGATTTGTAATCTGAATTGTAGTTGATTGAATTAACTTTGAATCAAGGCAAGTACCTAATGTTGTAGATCTATATTGTAACTGCTTTGAAACTATGTTGAATTGAAAAATTGTCAATTTTTAGCCCCAGGACACAAGCTCCTGGGTTGGACACAAGCATTCACAGTTCCTATTTTATATTGGGCACTAGTGTCTTCTATGTGTTCTTGTTCCATGTTTGATTCTAGACCAATGAGTAACTATGTGCCTATGCAAATTATGTATTGTTTTGTTTTATTCTAGATATCTCGAGTTACTTGAAGGGTGATTTGTTCACCTAATAGTTTCTCCCCTCATTTGGGGTGCATATAACACGTGTAAGAGGATGTGTCCCAAATGAGAGGACCTAAAATTGATGTACATATCATGGATAATATACCTGTAAGGGGTAGGGAATGTGCATGGTAGAAACCAAGGCACATGCAAACAGGATAGACTAGCAAACACGTGTTGGTGTAAAAGAGATAACATACAATAGAATACATTGTAGAAAACAACTACGAAGACAAGTGGTGCCTTCAAAAGTGGGTTGCATACATGGAACATTTCTCACAATATCACAATACAATCAGGGTTGAAGTGGTCAGGGGAAAACAATGATCAAGAATGACATACGACATAGCCCACAAACAATAACAAATCAATAATAAATAAGTTTCAGAGAACCATGGTTATATAGAATCCTGAAAGGTAGATGTTACACATGAAGCACCCATTACCATGTTAGGAAGATAAGTAGTATGTTAAAGCATGTATAGAGTTGTGAAAAGTAAATGACCGAAGTGGTAGATATTGTAACAATAGAACTTGTATAGTATGAGAGTAAAAATATAGATGCCCTCGGGAGCCTCAATGGTATTGGTAAAGATCGAGTGTCAAGCATCATGTATTTGTTAGGAATTCTAAGCACTAAGGGTGAATCATTGCTCTTTCAAACGCCAAAACAATCTACACTTCTTCATTTTATCCATGATTAAACAATCTTAACTATGATGTATCATGACCATTTAACCATGAGAGATAGAGAGGAGAACCAAGCACACATGAAGACATGGGAGACAAGATCCCAATAAAGAGAGAAACCCCACCGAAAGGAGAAATAAAATAAATATCAAGGATAATTATCCAAATGATAATTACAATGATCTCACCAAGTGGTGAGCACCCACTCACCCTAAAGCTCTAACTCCAGTTTTGAAGCACCTACTTCAATTCAATGTCAAGCACCCACTTGATTGTTTTTTTACAATCACCTACTCCCAAGGAATTTCACTCCCGGTTTGTTGAGCTATAACACAGTCTTTTTCATAGAAAATTATGACCACTTTCTTCTTCTAGTTCTTACAAAAAACCTAATGTGATCAATGTTTCATCTCACTACATTTACACTCCTCTCTCAACACATCAATATACTCTTTTACTTATACAACTAATATCAAGTCTTTAAGGATGGTTTTCAAACTGAATCATGTTCTTTTCTTCTCAAGGATGATCTTCTCATATTTCTACTCCCCTCCAAGTTGACTTCATATCACCTTATTTACCCAAGATGACCTATCTCCTCAACAAGGCTCTCCCAGGATTCAATATGTATCAATGCAAGCCCCTTCAATCCTATCAAATCATATATATATATATATGAATTTACCTTTCACATGTGTCCTTTGCACTTCATATGCCTTTGACTCTTCCACTTACTCCGTTTCTAACTCGTGCGAGGAGATGAACAATTTTAGCTTCTAAATTGCCTTAGCATAGTCATTATTGTAACTATCATACTTTAGATATGCTTCCACATTTTAAAGTCTCATTCAAGATTCCTTAAGATAAAAAATGATAAGATATTGAACCTTTTCAACTTCATGACAACCTACTTATACTTGACATGATTCTCTTCTAACTCATCACACTACTTTGTAACATTTTTCCAAGGGTTGCCATATGTTCCACCGTGAAAATTATTTCTTGTAGCTTGACTCACCAACATGTTAGATGTAACGATATGGATGAACATTATGAGACCATTTAAAAGTTCTTCGTAACCTCTTCAATACCCCTTCTTCGGTAGTTTACTTCACAACTTCATTTTAATTCATGTGTACATCATAGTGATTTAATAAAAATAAACTAAATGGATAGTATTACTTAGGTTAAATTCTAAATATGTGTTACGACAAACAAATATGGAAATAAAGTATAATAGATGACTCAAGCAAATAAGAAATGAAAGTAAAACCTTAAGTGTAATAACGACTCAAGACACTTAGTTGATTTTGCGATATTCTTGGCAATGTGTGAAGGTGGAAAACTGATCAAACTGGAACACAAGAGGTCACGATCAAGCCCAGAAAAATGTAGAAGTGCAGGAGGAGCAAGGATCGAGGCGCTTGGGGTGGTGCTGCGACACTGGATGATAGGATCCTTCCTAAGCACCGTGGTCTATGCAGGAGTTTTAAAAATCAATTTCACAAGGTCATTGGTTCATTAGAAACCCTCGTTCTCTGTCACTAGTATGTCTCACAACTCCCACAAATGTCATCGATACCCTGTAATGTAGAAATCAACTGCAAAACCCTCAAAATAACATCAAATCCCAAAAATAAAGATTCAAAATGAGGGTTCAGACTGCTCTCAGTTGTCACAATGGTGATCTTACGATTGAGTGTTGCAGACCGCATCTCAAACCCAATGTATTTCTATGTACTGTGTGTGCGAGAATCATGCCCTAGGTGGCTCTTATGTGTGTCGCACTTGATAGCGAGAAAAGTAGCTAGATATAGAAAGATGTAATAGATGTGTGCATGGAATAAAATATACTTCCCTCCTAGGAAGTGTGATGTAGAAAACTAGCACTTATCCCTCAGTAATGGTGTTAGGTGGATACAAATGATGCTCTTGATTTCTTGTGAGATGCAACCTTAGGTGATAGTTTAGATGCTTAGATATTTTTCCTTTAATTTGGTCACAAACCTTATATTTACATGCTTCTCTTGTTCAAATTTTGTAACTGATCACTAAAAGGCTAACCCCTTAGATATAAGGATGCCCAACGGCTAGAAAGGACTCTAAAAGGAGCGAGCTAAATACAAAGAGGTCTAGGGTATCCAAAGGGGACGAGGGCACCTAGAAGCTGGCGTCCTAGTTGGATGTTGGTGTCTATAGCTAGAAAAGGTGAAGTATGAAGGGTCATACTGGGTAGTGAGGTCCGTAAGGTAAAAAGGAGACTAGAAAGGAACCTAAGAGGCCAAGTATAGTGATCAACTAGTACTTTTCTCCCATAAGAAGCATATGAATAGTAGTATGTGATTAGGACCTAGTAATGTACCCAAAGTGTGTGATTTAGTGTCTACATTTTCCCCCACTTTATGTTGGTGAGAGAAAATCTTGGTAACATAAAGTAGATAGAGATGTGTACCTGATAACCATGTAGATTGATGTAGAAATAGCATGTTGAGACAAGAAAAGTGTGGAGTGATAAAAATTGTGAAGCATGGAAACTATAGAAGAGGAAGTAAAAATAAAAGTGATGATGATGACCCTAGGGTGAAAATGCACATGTAGATTGTTGATGTTGTACTGTTGTTACTAATGATGTTTTTCATGTGTTGATGTTGACTACCACTCCCATAAGACAGGACACTGTAAAGAGAAGAATGAACAAGTAGTCAAATATGTGTATATATAAAGTGTGTAAAAATGCATGCAAAAAGTGTGTAAAATGTTGAAAATTAGAAAAGGAGCATGTGCACCTGATCTATGCTTAGTAAAAGAGTGTAGAGAGGATCCCAAAATGTTGATGAAGGGAAATCTTTTAAGGGGATCTCACACCACGTAGTAGTGTAGTGAGAAAGTCCTAGTATCATTCTCCAACCTTTGACTACTCCCCAGAATTGTTGAGAGCATTGAATATTGGTTTTTTGGGTGATCCTACACCACGACAAAAGTAGTGTAGGGATAAAGGTCTAGTGTCATAGTCTAACCTTTAACTGTTTCCTAAAGTAAAAACAACATTGTAACTGGTGTGTATAATTCTGATCCAATGCAAATAAGTGCAACCAAATGTGATTTCCCAATACTAAAGGATTTCACCTTACTGTGAAAAGGATTTGCAAAAATGTTGAAAACTATGTTGAACTAAAAAACTTTGTGTATCCAACCCCTAGTCTCGGGCACCAGGAAGGAATAGAAGCACCGAGGCACTCAAGTCTTATTCTAGGTGCTAGTGTCAATGTTGTAGTAAGGACCTAAGTCTGATTCTGAGCCTTGTCTGATTCTATAGACTGTGTTGAATTTGTGTTGTATTGTACCTAACTATGATGATAGATTGTTAAATTGTGACTATGGATCGTTGAATTGTGACTATAATTGTCAAATGGGGTGACTGATTCACCCAATAGATGTCCCCCTCATTTAGGGTTTCGTGATGTCACTATGAGCATGTGGCCCAAAAGAGGACCCCATGTTGAAGTGATACCGGTATGTAGGAGGGAATGTTCTTGGTAGAAACCAAGGCACATGCAAATAGTGGCTAGAAGACAAGTGTTAGTGCAAACAAGCTAAACATGTATATAGAAAACAATGTATAAGCTACCAAGCAAGAAGGCAAAGTAGATCATGAAAAGTAAGTTACAAACATGGGACATCACTCATGATGTCGCAATAATCGAGGCCACACTAGCCAAAATCATACAAAGGTGTACACAAGACAAGAGCATAGGAAAATCCCATAAACAATGGCAAACAAGAGTAAGCAAACATCAGATAACCATGGAGGAAAATAAACTTACAAATCAAATGTTACACATGAAGCACCCGTTAGTATGTTAGAAAGATAAAAATTATGTCAAAACATGTATAATCTGATAAAGTAATGTGCTATGAAAATGAAACAATAGCACCTGGAATGTGTGCAAATGTGGATGCTCCCAAGAGCCACTGCAAGACTAGTATGAGGTATCGCCCAAGCATCCATGCTTTGAATGTATCGATCTATTTATAGTTTGTGATCGCAACTAGAAGGCAAGAGAACATGCATGTGTGTATGATAAAGATAATGACATACAAGATATATATATATCTAGCATGTGTAATAAAGTGTAGATGTAAGCATAAAAAAGCAAGAGTAAATGCATCCAAGATATGCAACATGATGTGGATGAGATGGAATGGAATGCATGTGAGTGTAATAGTGGTAACGTGCTCACTGATTACAAATATACACATGGGTGAGATTAGGTTCATTTATACAAGACCCCTCAACAATCAAGAATGAACCATATAACAAGAGTGCATCATCGAAAATGGTTCGAATGATGTTTGTTGTATGCGACAAAAATTTTATGAATAGAGTGCGAAACATAGATTGTAGGATGATGTCATGTGATGTGTAAGATTGAATTAGGATGTAGGAAGGTGTGAATGAGACGCTAGAATGATTGATGATGTAACATAGATCATAGAATGTGTGAATAATATTGTAGGAGAGTGATGATTGTGAAGCATAGAGCGTAAATTGTAGAATAACGTCACATGATGTGATAGCTAGAAATATTGATGGATTGTGAAGACTAAGCATAGAATGATGTAAATGTGATGAGGTGAGGTTCAATTCAGATTTATACCCTCAGCAGTCAAGTATGAACCATGATACTAGAGTGCACCATCGGATAGTGTGCGATTGTAAGGGTTTGATCCTAAAGTGTAATAGTGAGATGTGTAAGTAGGATGTGCTAGGAAGATGTAGATTATAAGTATGTAGTATGGTGTTTGAGATTGCGACACTAGAAAGATGTGTGTTGAATGTGTCAAGTGTAGAGATGTGTAGCGTGTAGCGCAAGATGTATAGAAGGTGTAGTAGAAGAGTGCAAAGTGCATATGATGCATAGTATATGTAAGAAGATGATGTCAAAGATGTGTATAATTTGTAACACAAATTATATATGATGTATAGATGTGAATATAATATGTAGAAAGCACACAATATGTATGATGTGTAGGAAGAAGAATATGTCATAGAGGCATAAGATGTGTAATGTGTAGAAAGTGCAAAGTGCGTAAGATATATAGTAGATGTAAGAAGAAGATGTCGAAGATGTGTAGGATGTGCAATGTGTAGAAGAATGTGTTGTAGATGTGAAATGTGTAGTGTGTGAGGTTCATGTGTATAGTATGCCCTCAACAGTAAAGTGTGAACCTTAGAACAAGAGTGTGTCATAGGGTCGTGACAATACAATAGTGTATCAAGATTTGTATGTTGTATGTGAGAGATCGATGTGAACCGATGATAACATAAGGTGTGTGTCAATACTAGAGGGGGATAAATAAGGGCGACACCTCTCAAGTGTGTAAGTGATGGATATATAGATGATGAGGCGAGTGGATCAATGTAAGGAGTAGTTTCCTCGACAAAAGTGATTAGACGTAGAAGTGGTGATGCTTTAGGATCCTTGCATGGTGGTGGCTTATTTGATAACGTTGTGGAAGACTTGAGTGGAGGTAAGGTTGAACTGAGCTTTAGAGGAGGTTTCTTAGATTGACTTAGTAATATTGTAGACAACTTAGTGGAGGTGGTGGTGGAGAAAAACCTTGAGAGGTGATCTCTTAGTTGGACTTGGTCTCTTAGTGACCATATTTAAGAGGAGGTTGAGTGGATTAAATAGGTGGCACTTAACCGACCACGAAAGGTACATTAGGAGTGGTAGCATGATGCTTATTAGATGTATAAGGAGCATATTTAGAATCCCATTTGGATGTAGCATTTGTAGATGGGCATGCAACAAAATGTTTTGTAGTGAATGAGAGAAACCCTTGACCCGTAAGATGTGTGATTCTTTGTTGTAAAGCATAACCGACATTGTCATTGTGTCCATTGATCCAATGATAATTGCAATATGGGAAACCTTGATATTTTACAATTTGGTAAGGAGGATAGCCCTAAGTAGATAGTAAAGTGATCAATTGATGACTAAGGAGCTCAGTAAGAATGTCATGTTGCTTAGCATTGTGATTAAAGATGAGAGGATCTAGTAATGGCATGACTTGAGGGTCACTGATATGAGCACATGTAGAAGACATAAAATGAGGATGAGATGTAGAAGGAGAACAAACATGAGCCTGAGAAGTGTCTTTAAGTTATTGGATTTCATATTTAAGAGATATGATCATGGATTCCATATCCTGAAATTTGTCGTAAAATAAATAATGCAAAGCTTGAATTGACTCCAATATGGGTTGATTGGATGGAGGATCATGAAGGATAGGGTCGTCGATAGATGATGGAAAATAGGAATTATTTCATGTGGCAGCGTATCTTTAGGAAGACACATGGAGTCTAAGGCTTTTTGTAGAACATCCTAGCAGTCGGGATGCATTTTAAGTAAATCAAACAAAGGAATTTGAGGAAATTTATGACCCATGATAGAAGAAAGATGAGGATCCAAGCGTATTCAACTAAGATGGGTTCACCAAATGATTTAACAAAAATAAACTAAATGGATAATATTACTTATGTTAAATTCTAAATATGTGTTTCTGACAATAAATAAAAATATGGCGAAGAAAGTACAAGATAACTCAAGTAAATAAGAAATGAAAGTAAAACCCTAAGTGTAATGAAGATTTAAGACACTTATCTGATTTCAAAATATTCCTAGAAATGTGTGAAGGTGGAAAATTGATCAAACTAGAACACATGAGTTCACAATTGAGCCCAAAAAATGCAAATGTAGGAGGAGCAATCGAGGCACCTAGAATGGTATTGGGGTGCTTGAACGCTAAGATCCCTTCCTAGGTGCCAGGGTCTATGTAGGATGTCCAGAAATCAATTTTACAAGGTCACTAGTTGATCTGAAACCCTTGTTGTCTGTCACTACTATGTCACACAACTCCCGCGGATGTTGCCCATACCCTGTAATGTAGAAATCACCTACAAAATCCTCAAAATAACATCAAATCCAAAAAAATGCAAAATGAGGCGTCAAACCTGTCCTAAGATCTCACAATGGAGATATTACGAGTAAGTATTGCACTACATCTGAGGCCTAATGTAGTTCTATGTACATGTGTGCAGAATCGTGCCCTAGGTGGCTCTTGTGTGTGTCACACTTGATCGCAAGAAATGTAGCTAGATGTAGAAAGATGTAGTAAATGTGTACATGGAATAGAATATACTTCCCTCCTATGAAGTGTGATAAAAAAAACCAGCCCTTGTCCCTTGCAATGGTGTTAGATGGATGTAAATGATGCTCTTGAGTGCTTGTGTGATGTAACCTTAGGTGATAGTATAGATGCTTAGAGCTTGGTACTCTAATTTGGTCACATAACTTTATATTTATATGCTTATCTTGTTCAAATTTCGTAATCAATCACGAAAAGGCGGACCCCTAAGAGATAAGGATGCCCTACAACTAGAAAGGACCATAAAAGGAGTGAGCTACATATAAATAGGTATAGGGCTCCCGTGAGGGGACGACGGTGCTTGGCACTAATGTCCTGGGCTGGGCGTTGGTGTCTGGATCTAGAAAAGGTCAAGTATGGAGAGTCAAACTAGGAAATGAGGTCCGTAAGTTAAAAAGGGAGACTAGGAAGGAACCTAAGAGGCCAAGTATAGTGATCAACTAGTACTTTTCTCTCGTAAGAAGCATATGAATAGTATTATGTGATTAGGACCTAGTAATGTACCCAAAGTGTGTGATTTAGTGCCTACACATAGGGTTGACAAAAACAGAGTAAATGAGACTAATGTGTTCTTGATCAAGAATTCATGCGAGTAAACCATGACTATTTGATGTAAATCACTTACATTCAGAGCTTGAACATCATCAAAGCAGGGTATGTACACCATTCATTCTTCTTCTTCACCTTTGGCAAGATGCACTCGACTTAATGGCATCTATCACACCATATATAAGCATGTTCATGTATAAAATACAAGAGATCATGGTTTTCAAATCTTGCAGATTAGCTTTGGGGCAACCGCCATCATCAAGAAGACACCCTACTTTAATTTTTCTTCAAGGAATATCCACTTAATCAAAGCATGCACTATTTTTAATGTGCATAGGTGTTTGTTCAAAGACTCGACAAATTTCAAACTCATTCTCAATTATTCACATATTTAGAGTCATTTTGCAAGATGAAGGAAGACAATTCATAGTTACCAAGTCCTTGTATAACCTGAAAGTATGTCAAAGAATATCAAGTTTTACTTGATCTTCAAACAATGTGCATAGAGAGAGTGTTTTAACATCCAAACCCTAGGTTACAATTTGGAGACTTAAAACACCTAAGTTTTCATTTTTTATGCCAATGTACCTACATGATACTTCAATGTATGTTGTTGTTATTCGCTCTAAGCCTTATTTTTCATTGATATTGAAGGAGCTTTATGATTTGGGCTAGATGATCTTACTAATCTTAAAATCACAGAGCTATGAAACTAGTCTTCAAGGAATGAATGGAATCATATGTATAAACAATTGTCTCAAGCTCTAAACCACTATTTTGAGGAGTGTATATTCTTTGCGGCATCTGCCATACCAAAGCAACCACCATTTGAAGGAATATAAATATGGAAACAATTATTTTTAAGAATGTGCAAACTATTTTTAAAGACCCTACAAGATCGAGTCTTGATTTGGAGGTATCTTGATCATCAAACCTTCACACACATAACAACCCATCTCACCTACACTTCACCGAGGTGTTCAACATGTTCAATCCTTTCTTGAGTGGATTTGAAGGAGAAAAGTATGCTTTTCATACTCAAAACATAGTTTATTGTGAATACCTTGAGTTGAATGTTTTGGCCCTATAGAGGTTGTTCATCACCAATATCTATTTTCTCAAGAACTTGATTTGAATGTGTGGTTTTAGGCCTCTTGTACCCTATTCAGAGTCATATTGCTTTGGACACAGTCACTTTACATCCACAAGTTCACCTAGACCAAGAAATAGTTCTTGTCAAGGCTTGTTCTTCAAGGTACTTGACTAAGCTAATCATACTTTGTTCCATTTTCCACCATGAATACCCTAAGTATTTCTGTAGACAACACGAGAAAGACTCAAATGACCTTCCATGTCACAAATTTCAACTTGAGACCCTTCATATCAAGGAGTATACACAAACTTTGCAAAGACTGAGATACCCATGTATGGTACAATCAACCATGAGGACTAAAAATGCCACCAGCTTTTACCTAGGAGGAGTTTATTATACTTATAAGAGGTTGTACCAACTTTCATAATTGATTTGGAGTTAAAACAACTCATTTTGTGCCTATCGCTTCAAGGAGTCCTAAAGAGAGGAAAACTCGGCTAGTAAAATGCATAGAACTTCTTTGTTTCTTATCTAATTTTCCTCAAAGCATTTACAAAATTTCATTCTTAGAGTGCTCTTTAAAAATTCCTTCTATGATTTATTTGAATAAGGCTTGATAAAAAAAATTGGATGCTAAGAAGACAGGGTGATCAGTTTACCTTTTTGAAGAAACCAATTTTAGTCAAACTTGCATAACTTGTACAATTCTCTTCAAAATTTTATGAAACTTGGCATGAAGAACTAAAACGCAACCCTCTACATGTTTCATATCTTGGTTTCTCATAAATGAGCCTGTATTATTCATACCGATCTCATTTTCTCATGACTTCATTGTTAGTTCTCAAAGGTAGTTTTAGTGAAAACTTGAATTTTGCCTCCAGAAGTTAAAGTAAGCCATGTAAATGCTTATACATGTCCTAAGGAGTGTTCCTATGCTTCTACCATGCTTACCTAGGATTTTCATGACTTGCATTGATATCTTACACCTCATTAAGCTATAGAACTAGGCCTAAATGAGCTCGTTTCAACTGTGACTCCCAAAACTTGACCTGATTCTCACTCTAAGGGCTCTTGCATTTACTAAAAAAGTCATTTATGACCTATAAGACATCTGATCTAAGCATACCAACCATCACCATGCATCCAGTGGGCACCAACCTCACTGGCCAAGCCTGTGGCACCTAAAACCATCTTGGAATCAACCTGAATCCTCTTTGTGAGCTCCAAACATCATTGAGAAGGCATTACCAATCAACCTTCATGTCCCTGACTAACACTCACTTCACCAATCACAAATTTTCCATCAATGCCACTTGATATCAATGACAACACCAATGACCAGGGTTCAACAACATCATGTAAGAATCAGAAACATCTTGCATTTACCTCAAGATACCATGTGAATGCGTATGCGTGTATAGAAAAATATAATGACATACTAATAATCTGGATAGCATAGCAAACAAAGTGTGACATTTAAATAGTATAAGCTAACAAAAATAAATACAACCAATATGTGTAAATGTTGTGTGAAAGTGATGGTGTGTTATGATATGTAAGATGTGCAGATGAGCAGAGCCACATTTCCCCCCAATGGATGTGTGTGTCATGAGGTTCATTTAGGAATTATGTCCTCAAAGAGTCAAATATAAACCATAGAATAAGAGTGCATCGTCAGGTAGTAAAGGTATTGTATGTGATTGATATTAGATGCTAAGAAATATTTATCGTGAAGCACATAACGTGAAGTGTAGAAGATAAATGTTGAGTAGATGATAGAGATGGCCAATAATGATGGAGGTGGGGAGAAAGTGCAATGCCCCCAAATGTGCAAGTAAGGTTCATTTAATGCCCTCAATATTCATGTATGAACCTTGAGAACATGAGCGCATCATCGGGTAACAAAGGTATTGTATGTGATTGATAGTGTATGTAGTAAGTAACGTTATGTTGTATAAAAAGGAAGAAATATTGGTATAGGAAGGAAGTGGGGAGGGGGAAAGTCTAATTCCCCGAATGTGTATATCAAGAGTTCTTTGGTAAATAGATGCAATCATTGTGAGCAAGAATAGCCGAGTATGTAATGTAATTACTTGTATAAATCTAATTATCAGCAGCAATATAACACCAATGAACACAATATTTCAAATAAATTATCTCAATCATGCAAGAAGAATAGCTTAGCCACTTTGAGGGGGCAACCTCCAAACCAAAAATAAGAATCAAATGCTGAATTTGATGATCAACTACTACCTACTAACCCCTATATATATTATTCTTATGTTATGGCCAACACCAAGGCCAACCCACTAATGAAAATATAACATATATGAAAGAGATACATGATGAGAAGAAGTTATGATATAGCCACAAGTCGGCTATATACATCCAATATAAGATATATGATTAAGCGCGTAGCATGCCCCTCCCCTTCAAAGCAACATTGTCCCCAATGTTGAGAAGATCTGAATGTTGTTGTAGTAAATTTACATCCTCCCAAGTTGCGTCTTCACCGTCTAGATTTTTCCACTTGATCAAATACTCGATGATGACCCTTGTCCTCAATCGCTTAGTGTGTGTCTGAAGGATGCATTCTGGTTCCAGGATGATTCTACCCTCTTCATCAAGCTCAGGTAATACTGTCTAGGTTGATATTGTCTGTCCAATTACCTTCTTTAGGCAAGATACATGGAATATTGGATGAATTCGAGTAAATGGAGGAAGTTCCAGGTTTGTATGTTACATTTCTAATCTTCTCGTAACACTTGATAAGGACCATAATACTTAGGTGAAAACTTGTTTTCCTTTTTCTGTTGTTTTAAGGACATTTTCTTATATGGTTGTAAACTCACAAAAACCCAATCACCGACTTCAAAATGTCTTTCACTACGATGTTGGTTTGCTTGCCACTGCTTCATGTAGTTTTGTGACATGGCCAAATTCTCCCTAAGACTAGAAAACACCTCTTGTTGGTGTTGAATATGTTCTTCAACCGCTCGAACCTTTGGTTGGACTCTCAAATATGAAGTGATAGATGGTGGATGGTACCCATATAATTCCAAGATAGGAGACATTTTAGATGAAGTATGAAAGGAGGTGTTATACCACCATTCGCGGCAAAGAAGAACCATTGGACCCATCTCACTTGCTTATCTGAGGTAAAACAACGAAGATATCCCTCCAAGCACTTGTTTACCACCTTTGTTTGCCCAACAAATTGGGGATGATAAGAGGAACTATGAGCTAGTTGTGTGTCCAAGCATGAGAACAAGTCAGTCCAAAAATTACTAGTAAAGATAGGGTCTCGATCACTTACTATAATCTTTGGTGTCCCATGTAGCTTCTGAATTGTATCCCTGAAGGTTGTTGCTACTGTACTTGCAATAAATGGATGTGATAAAGCACAAAAATGGGCATATTTGGTGAGTCTTTCCACCACCACCATGATTACATTTTTACCTTCTGATTTAGGAAATCCTGTGATGAAGTCCATGGACACCTCTTCCCACCTCTAGCTAGGAATAGATAGAGGTTGTAAAAGACCTAGGGACTTAATTGTTTCGCCCTTATTTTGCTGACAAACCATGCATTCTACCACAAAATTTTGGACATCTCCTTTTAGCCCTTCCCAGAAAAAATCATGCTTGATTCGATGATAAGTCTTTAAGAAGCCAGAATGACCCCCTACTGGAGAAGCATGGAGCTCATATAGAACCCTATTTTTAAGGATTGAATTCTTACATAGATATAATCTATCTTTATACCATAAAACATCTCCTTTCCATACAAATTTTTCTGACATGTTTGGATTTTGTTGGAGATTCTGAATGAGATTTTTTATACCTGGGTCATTTTTCCATTCAGACCTTGCATCCTCTATCCAATCCTCCTGTAATACAGATATGGCACATAATAATGTCCTAGATTCATCCTTCCGAGATAAAGCATCAACAACTACATTCTCTTTCCCTTTCTTGTATATTATCTCAAAATCATACCCCAACATTTTTGAGACCCATTTATGTTGTTCTTTTGATGATAAACATTTCTCTAAGAAGTATTTCAAACTATCATGATTTGTCTTTACTTTGAAATGTCATCCCATTAGATATGGTCTCCATTGCTTCACTGCATGAAGTATTGCTAACATTTCTTTCTCATAAACTGGTTTAGAGATATTCTTACCTTTGAATTGACGGCTCTCAAAGGCAATGGGTTGCCCTTCTTGCATGAGTATTGCCCCCATACCATACCTTGAAGCATCACATTCAACAATGAATGTTTTTGAAAAATATGGGGTGGCTAGAACTGGAGTGGTGCACATGGCCTCCTTTAACTTCTCAAAGGCCATAGTAGCTTGCTCGTTCCAATGGAAAGAGTCCTTCTTCAATAAAGTTGTGAGTGGTGCTGCGATGCTACCATAATTCCTTACAAATCTATGATAATAACCTATAAGCCCCAAAAATCTTCGAGATATTTTTAGGGTTTTGGGAACCTTCCATTCAAGTATGGCTTTTATCTTGTTAGGATCCACTTTAACACCTTCATAAGAGACAATATGACCCAGATATTCAACCCCTTTACACCAAATGAACACTTAGAAGGCTTTGCATAAAGTTGATGTTGTTCAAGAGTTTCCAACACTTATTTACATGATACAGTGTTCCTCCCATGTTTTGCTATAGATTAAAATAACATCAAAGAACACTAAAACAAACTTTCAAAGAAATGGCTTAAATATGGAATTCATCAAGCTTTGAAATGTAGAGGGTGAATTTGTTAGTCCAAAAGGCATTACCAAGAACTCATAGTGTCCTTCATGTGTCCTGAAGGTTGTTTTATGAATATCTTCATCCCCGATTCTAATTTGATGATATCCAAAACGAAGATCAAGTTTTCTAAGTAAACAGCACCATGTAACTCATCTAGCAAATCATCAATTATAGGAATAGGAAACTTATCTTTAATTGTGTACTTATTGAGTTCCCTGTAATTTGGACACATGCGCCAATTGTCATCTTTTTTCTGTACCATCACTACAAGAGAAGAGTAAGCACTTTGACTATGACAAATAATTCTTGCTTCTAACATCTCTTGAACTATCTTCTTAATCTCACTCTTTTGCATATAGGGGTACCTATAAGGTCTGATGTTGGGTGGTTGACTCCCTAGTACTAGCTAGATGGCATGGTCATGGTCTCTTTTTGGAGGCAGACCCTTGGGCATTTCTCCAAACACCACTGAGTGCTCATCTATAACTGCTTGCATATCTGCGGGTATAAATGTATTGGAATGATGTGCTTCTAATGAAAATAGTTCGCCACAAACCTTTCGCATCCTTTCTAAGCAATTTTTGCATCTAATGAGAACTTACCATCCGTGGGAACTTTGCTCTTAGTCCTTTTAGTTTAAAATTCCTCCTTCCGACTAAAATTGCATGAATAACTCTTGGAAATTCATTTCAATAGTTCCCAAGGTGGTAAGCCACTGAACTCCTAACATAATGTATGCTCCTCCCATGGCAATGGCATACATATTGCTAGTTGGCAAGTAATCTCCCATGGTGAGATTAATGTTATGGCCTTTTCCTGAACAACTACTAGTTTTCCCATCAGTGATCATGACTTGACATTCTGGAGCTGGATAAACAAAGCAGTTCAAGCGTACCACCAACTTATGATTGATGAAATTGTGAGTACTTCCCAAATCAATCAACATTGTTACCCTATGTTTTTTTAAGAATCCAACTACTTTGAGAGTTTGAGGAGTGCTAATACCTGAAATTGCATGGCATGATATTGTTGGTTGGGGATCTCCTAATTCCTCCTCTGGCTCTACCTCTTCATCTTCTTCATTTTCTTCTTCTTCTTCAAAGAGGTCCCTCAATATAGAACAACTTCTTTTCAACACACTTATGTCCTGGTCCAAATTTCTTGTCACAATTAAAACATAACCCTTTGGCTCTCTTTTCTTCAATTTTTTGAGGTGTCACCTCCACTCGGCCGAGGGAATGATGGTGGAAGGGTGCTACGATCTCCGATATTACTCACGCTTTGTTTCTTCACTTGGAAAGAATTTTTTCCTCTACCCTACATGTCATGATCATAGAGTTTGAAACCTTATGAGGATTAAACATACGCACCTCGAGATCGATTTGTTCTTGTTATGTTTGTGGAGCCTATTTTCATGTTAGAGTGTGGTACACCTTCTATGTGTTACACTCGGGTATTTTTACGGCGGTCCCGTGGTTTATTAACCCATGGGTGATGGGTAACTCATATGGGCTGTTTTTGGGCCCATGTTTTTCGAGACCCATTGTTTTGTAAAACCGCCTCTTCTGCTACCCATAGGTTTATGGGACAATTTTGTTTTTCCCCATGGTTTTAATACCCATGGTTTTGTAAAACTGCTTAAGCAGTTGTCTATTTATATGGTCTTATGCATATGATAGATAAACAAGCAAATGTATTACAGATGTGTTTTGAATTCAGGTTTGAATTCTATAGAGTTTGTTGAGCATAGCTCCAAACGGATCTGGGTATTGTATTGAGAGAGTGAAGGCT
Organism: Taxus wallichiana var. yunnanensis; assembly: GCA_018340775.1. Classification (NCBI taxonomy): domain Eukaryota; kingdom Viridiplantae; phylum Streptophyta; class Pinopsida; order Cupressales; family Taxaceae; genus Taxus; species Taxus wallichiana. Next base: position 82,594,627 of record CM031234.1, read on the forward strand.
TGTAATAAAATCTGAGCAAGTGATTCTTGGTGGACGTAGCCCAAATTGGGTGAACCACGTTAAATATTGTCTCTCTGTGTTGTGTTATTTATTCTGCACTTTTATTTGAGATCTGTAATATTTTCTGCATATTAGTTTCTACTGTTGCGATTCTGTAAGAGATTATTCCGCATATTTTATCTCTTATTTCCTAACAGTTCTTTAAGACCCCAAGAAATAAGCCATTCAAATTATCTTTAGGAATATTTTCCACCCATAAGGAAATGTTTTCAATTGATGGATGTAATATTTGACTGCTCATGTTTGTCTCGAGCTTTGTTAATTGACTAAAATAATTCTCCGACACACTAGAACTATAGTGCAATTACAACTCTTCAAAGTGAATACTATCCATGTAACATTGAGGCCACTCTTTTTCCTTTGAGCACATAACCTTCGATACCAAATGAATTGGTCAGGTTCAAGATACAACGATGCCATGATAACCTTTTGTCTTGATGGAATTTGATGAAGATCAAAGAAATTATCCATCTGGTTAATCCAATTGAGTGGATCCTTTCCTTCAAACTTATGCATTGCCACTTTTGGAATCATGTTATGGGCTTACAAAGTGTTTGTATTTGAATTGGTCATGTTTGTAGATCCACCCCGCTAGTTTGTCTATTACTTTAACCTAAAGATCCACCCTGGTTAATATGAGTATGATTGAGTTGTGGCTGATTAGGAAGGATATGATGACCCATGATATCATAACTAAATTTGTGAATGAAATCATCCAATCGTTGTCCAATATTTTCTACATCTTCTTCTTTGCGCACTCTACCCTCGAGGTTTCGCAACTCTAACTCAAGATAGTTGACCTTATGGTCACTTGAAGTAAACCCTAACCCCGAGGAATCTATAGACACCCCTTCCGACTCTAAATCCTAACCTATTATCTCATCCTTATGAGGTGTTTTACCTGGAGATGGGATTCTTTTTGCCTCTTATCGAAGGCCCAACCATGATGCCCCAAAATGGTAAGATTTAAGAATCAAGGTTGAAATTTAGGGTTTGGGATTTCAATAGAATTCAGCCAAATTTTATAAAACTCAAAGAAAAACTCAAACTAATTTTTAATATTCTTTCTCTCGGAAATGTAAATAACTTTGAAAAATTCCACAAATCGCACCCTAGGTAGCTGAATTACGAAACAACATAAAACTGCTATAACTTTTGCAAAACACATAAAAAATTATTAAACTTTGGAGGGAATCTTACTTGACTAATTTCGCCACACCACAAAAAAAATTGTAGAAAAATTCACTACCGATTTTGAGATATGGATGAACCTTCACAATTAAGGTTTGACACAGTGTTGGCTGAGTTCAAGCTCTGATACCACTTATAATGTAATTACTTGTATAAATCTGATTATCAGAAGCAATATAACACCAATGAACACAATATTTTAGATAAATTATCTCAATGTGCAAGAAGAATAACTTAGCCACTTCGAGGGGGCAACCTCCAAACCAAACAATAAGACTCAAATGTTGAATATGATGATCAACTACTACCTACTTACCATTATATATATTATTCTTATGTTATGGCCAACACCAAGGCCGACCCACTAATGAAAATATAACATATATGAAATAGATACATAATGATAAGAAGTTATGATAGCCACAAGTTGGCTATATACATCCAATATAAGATATATGGTTAAGGGTGTAGCAGAGTATGTATAGTGAACGAAAGGATGTGTACCATATGTATAAAGCAGTATGTGTATCATGAATAGAAGGATCCATAAGTAAGCATGAGGAGAAAAGTGTGTATTGAGTGGCATAGGAGCGGAAAGGGAATCCGTAAGCATAGATAAATGTAGCAAGGTGTGCTCATAGTGTAGATAAGAGAAAGTGCTACTAGAAATATTGACTTGAAGTGCAAAAAAGTAAGGTATAGGTGTGTATGTGAGTAGTATGGATAGGAAACTACTGATTATAACATGTGACTATGGGGGAAGTTTGATGCCCCCAAGTGTGTGAGCAATGGAGATCTATGTGATGATGTGAGAGAGACCATGCCATGGTGGCGGATGTTGAAATGTGTCCCAGTTAGGAACATAGTCATTATTTGGATCGAAAGGAGGAAGTGTAAATAGAATATTAGGAAGTTGGTGCGGGATCTCAACTTGTGGTGAGGGAATTGGTTGTTCTTCCTTTGATGGTTTGGCCTTAGATGGGGCTTGTGGTAACTCTTGCATTACTAGAGAAGGAACATGAGTGACTATTGTGTGATGCTTGCTAGACATAGAGGGATCATATTTGGGAGCCCATTGGGTTTGGTAATTGGACATGAGTGTATGGCATAATGTTGTGTAGCAAATGAAATGAGTCCTTGATGCTCAAGTTTCCTGGTTCTTTGTTCTAAAGCATAATAATCATTGTCACAATTTCTATTAATTATATGATAATTGCAAAATGGGTGACATTTTTATTTTTTAATCCGATAAGGATGGCAGTAATGAGTAGGTGGCAAGGTGATCAACTATTTATTGAGGATCTTAGAGAGAATATCTTGTTGCTTATCATTTCGATAAAATTGGAGAGGTGTTTTTGTGGTAAGACCATGACCTTGCTTGTATGAGCACATGTAGTAGACATGGGATCGGGATGAGGTGTAGAAGAGGAACTAACATGGGCATGAGAAGCATCCTTGAGATGTTGGATTTCAGTGGTGAGGGACATAATTGTGGTTTCCATAGCTTGGAGTTTATCTTTAAATAAAAGGTGTAAAGCTTGAATTGACTCGAAGAGGAATTGATTAGTTGTGTTATCAAGACTAATAGGGGTTGGAGATACGATTGAAAATTGTACTTACTTGTGAAGGTAGAGATTCATCTTTACAAACCGGTGTTTTTGAAGTAATTGAGCCAAGGAGACTTGAGGAACTTTAGAGGCCATGATATGAAAGAAAAGGTAATTTGCAAAATAAGAGCCCTAGAAAGTGACCCAAAGGATAGGACTAAGGATAAAACCTTAGGAAGACCTATGTAAATAAAATGTATGATAGAAAATGGCTAGAAATATGAACCCTGATATAACTAGGGTTTGCGGTTAGGAAAATACAAATCTAAAGACTAGGTAAAATAAGGATTTGAATGATCAATCACGAGTTGGGGTTCACCAAATGATTTAATCTAAATGAACGAGAACTAATTTCAGAGTAACTACTTTAAAAAATTATATTCAAGTGATAAAATATAGTAATGTCCAAGAAATAAGCATACAACAATACAAAACCCTAAGAAAATGAGAGAGGGATGATGACTTAGTTGATTTTGTGTAACACAGGAATGATTGGGATTGTGTATCTCGCTGAAACAGATCGAAACAGCTTTCATAAAGGCTCAATGAATATTTGGAAGTAAATAAATATATAGGACAAAAGCGCTCATAGGAGGACAAGAGTGTCCTGGGAGATAGTGACCAACTTCAAAGATTGGTGTCCACTTAGATGCTCATGTTCTGAATTTTTCTAGGTCGGAAGGTCTTCACTCCAATATTTGTTTTGTCGCTCCAACTTCACTATTAGGGTTCTGATTGCACCACTAACTCAAAATGATGACTACCTATACATGTCCACAAACCACATAAAATCTAATAAAAAAGGATATAGAATGTGGAGTTGGATTGACCCCGATAGTCACCTAAAGAGTGAACTAATGACTGAGTGTTGCACTACATCTCGAGTTTATATAGTTCTTTATGTGTGTGTGTGTCTCATTGAGCGGACAAAGTATGAAAAACTAAGGAGAGGGCACACAAAATATTCAAATGTGGGAACAAGGCACATTTGAAGGCACAAAAGGATAGGGAAGGAAACGCGCACTAGGACAAGCTGATTTGGGACTTAGCCATTTTCATGGTTCTGAAGCTATTTTTTGAGATAGCGTGTGGAGCACACATCGGGATGGAGACTTGTGGGACACACAAATGCTAATTTGGGGATGAGTGTCTATTAAGCACCATCCATGAGTTTAGGATAATAATAGGATTACTACTACCAATTAATCGTAGGAGATCTATTATTAGCACACTTGCATGTGTGCATATTATTGTAAAGGTGCATGGCTATTTTCAGCATGCGACCTATTTTGGGAAGTGCGTAGGCGGTGAAGGGAAAGTCCCCACCCCTATAAGTATGTATTAGTCTATGTAGTTAGAGAGAGACACCGAGACATTGTGTATGAGTTTTTGTAGAGTTATCTTGTTAGATCTGAAGCACGCATAAACTTATGGTAATGTTATATGATGTAAAGCTTCTATGATTTACAGTGTTAAATATAATAAAGTATATTGGATGGATAAGGTGTTAACATGACCGTAATTAGTTCTTGTATGATCGATCTTGTCATAATTATTGTTTAATTTACGATTCCTTAAGATATAGATCTAGTTATGTACTATTGAATGGTTATGCTCTGTGGAATGTTTGTGCTTATTATGGTTCTGAATATGCGCTATCTTCAACATGTTAACATCCTGCACAAACAACTCTAAAGAGGGGCCTGGTACCTTCACACACTTTAGGTGAGCACTTAGCACAGATCCGGGTGATGTGCCGGTGTGCCTAGGCCGCTCATGGTAGATTCTAAGTTGCATCAATATCCATGCCCTAGGTTTCCCTTGTGCAAGTTGCACGATGATAACGGGATAGATCTAGATTGTACCAAGTATACGAGAATGTGTGTGATGGAATATAATGAACTCCCCTCCTATGTTGTGTATGTAGACCAATGCAACCCTTTTCCCTTGTATGAATGTGTTAGATGTATGCTTTGTAGTGCTCTTGTGCCTTTATGCAAGCTTAGGTGGTGATAGATAATGTTTATAGTGTTTGGCCCTTTATTTGAGAGAAATAACTAAGTATATATATGATTCCCTTGTTTGAATTTTGTAATTGACAACTGAAAGGCCAACCCAAAGTGTTAAAAGGTGACCAAGAAGTGAAAATGACCCAAAAGAGTAAGAAGAGGAAAGAGAGGGACAAGATGGCACAAGAGAGATAGGGCGCCTAGGAACTTCTATCCTAACTGGGCGCTAATGTCTGAGGCCATTAAAAGATAAATCAGTTAAGTGTCGATAGAGTTGTAAGATGTGTAAAGCCAGTAAAGTGCAAGAGATAAAACAACCAAAATTTCAAAAGGAGTTGTCAACCACTAGTTTTCTTACTTAGGAATCATGTATACATTAGTATGCTTTAGTGCCTAGAAATGTGACCAAGTGCATATATTTTGTGTCTACAACCATACTTATCCAGATTTTAAAGTGACACATGTCAATTTATTTCTCAATAGAGAAATTTAATGTCCCTCTAGTCCCTTTCCCAAGGGGACGAGGAGACATAAAAATGTGCCCAAGAGAAAGCCCCCTCTCTAGTCCCTCATGTGGCCTCCCTCACTCGACGGAGTGCTTAACTCGACTCACTCATTTTCCCAAGCCTACACCCGATCATGACAAGTGGAACCATAATACTCAAATCACATTTTCTCATACCTATTGTAAATTTTGTCAAGTGGACACAAAAATGTGCCCATGATCAACCCCTTCCGATGTTTTTCATACGACCGGTTTTAGCCCCCTGGTGTTCAAACATGTTTGTTCAATCTCCCTCACCTTACAACTCATGACAACACTTGTCATGATATTTATAAAATGAATTTTACCATCCCCCTTGTCCTTTTTTCCAAGGGGAGAGATGGGGCACAAAAATGCATTCATGAGAAAGTAATCAAACCCTAATTTAAGACCATATTCAATTTTCACAATTGTAGTTAAAATTGTAGTTGCCATGATGACTAAAAAATAAAACAAACTTGATTTAAACCTCATTTCTTTGCATATTTTGACCTAACCTCCATTGATAAATTTATAATACATCCAAATACATGAAAAAACACCATACATACTGCCAAAAAATTATAGGGAAGCCGTGACCATGAAAATGAAGAATTCTTCATCACATTCAAACTAGAAAATGAATCCCAATGAGATTTTTACAGAAGATCATCCTCCCAGGTGCCTTTGAAAAGACCATTATTGTAAACTAGATGATTCCCTATAATTTTAATAGTATAAAACCTGAAACCCTTTCCCAAAAATTAGCCTTTTCAGTTGTAAGAGTTTCAGCGGAATGATCAGTATGAAAATTAGAGCACGAGTTCCCAATGAAGAGTCGAATCGGATGAAAGTATTTCCATTGCAAAACGGATACTTTGGTAAGTGCAAATTCTAAAAATATCAAGTGCACAAAGTGAATCCACTTTCTAAAAATAACACCCCTAAGAAAATAGTAATCTCTCACCACTCAGAACATTCAAAAGCATTGAAAACAACAAACTAGGCAAAACATGCAGTTTTCCCAAAAACAATTTCCAAAAAATAACTTTCTAAAAATATAAAATTTTAAAAACAATAAAGAAACATCATTGGAGGTATCCTAAGTGTGTTAGGAGCTTCGAGAGGAAAAAAATTGAGCAAAATGAATTTTTTCCAAAACAGAAACTCTTAAACCCTACCACAAAAATAGGAAGTTTTGGATTCTAGTGCACAAAGTTGCTATCAGTTTCATTTTCACGCATCTTGCTAATTTATGGAATCATGAAGTTTAAATTCTCTAGTTTTGAACATGTTTCAACCATAGTATTATAATATCTAGGTTTGGGTGACAATGATGTCACTCAATTGGGCCTAGAATATCCGAAGAGTCGATGTTTGGAGGTCTAAGAGAACGAGTCAAGATAAATTTTAACAAGAGGATTATACATTGCATGAGGTCATCTTGCGTAAGCTCAAAGTACAGAATTGGTGCTAGCATGTGCTCAACACTATGATCCATAATTAAGGGTTATAAGAGAAAACAATAATTCCATACTTGCAGTGCTCACCCCAAAGGGAATCTCACAATGTATGCAAATTCCAATAGTAACAACATGGTCATAATCACAAAGGAGTTTGCATCTAGTGAGTGGTAGAAGACTAAATCCTATCACAAAGGCCTCACATTGGGATTGTGGTTAAGACAAGGGAGGAATCCCTCTCATGTGCCAATTTTTTTTTCAAGAGGTGAGTTTCATTAAGGCTACTCGACGTAATCATTTTGCTAAACAAGGTAATGGGTGAAGAATCCACTAGATACTTTCAAGATTGGATGACACAATTCATCCTCATTTTCATCGAGGGGAATCAAATGGTTGATTAGGGAAAAATCATAAGTGATAACATCCACCATCAATTTCTCTAGTTACAGGTCACCAAAAGGTTCACAATGACATCATATATGGTATATGCTCTCGCGAGCACAAGACCATTTAAAGGCCTGAATCTTGCTCATAATGTTTCTCAGAAGGCCCCTACTTATGAAAGGTACCTATAACTCACTCTCAAATAAATTAATCATCATTTTTCCAGGGTGAATGATGTATTCACCATGTTCTTCATCTGATTGCTTGAAGGTAACCCAAAGTTGAGATTGTCTTCTCAAGTTCGCAACATTGATTGAAAAATATGGGTCCTATTTCACTCAATTTTCAACCTTCTCCTATATCAAAGTTTCGGGTTTGACCTTACTCCTCACAAGCTCCCAAGATACCTCAATGACAAGATTGTGATGTTCAAACTATGTAAGAAGCTTGCTCATGTCAATGGAAAACTCAGGAACCGCAAGAAGAAAGGTGTGTCCTTTCCTATCTCTCTTGGAGTCTTCTCATGTAAAAATGTCATTGATGCCTTGAATCTTGAAGCTTCATTTTCCTCCTTAAACCTCTATTCATATACACCTAGGGCATATTTTGACATCGAAGCAATTTTGAAACCTTCAATCTTCTTGATTTGCACCATGTTCCCCAAATTGAAGATTATTGGGTCAACTTCTTGGATGATTTTGAGATAAGAAAGTGAGATCACATGAGGATGACCATTGGCCAAATGAGAAAATTCAAATTTGATTAGTTCATGGATGATGTAGAAGATGATGGGACCGAGTTGTATGATCCTGAATACCAAGAAATTAAGGTCTCGCCTCTCCCACCAGTCTTGTGGGATGTTTGTGAGTTAGGGATATCAATGAAATAACCACGATAGTAATCCAAAGATATAAGGAATGGTTCAAGAAAAAGAGGGTTGCAATCATTGAATCAAGTGTTCTTTAGAATCTCATAAGGCAGTCATCTCATCTCTCATCTATGAAGGTAATTGAGAGGACTGCAAGCTCTACTCAAGGAGAGCCCACAAAAAGGAAAACAATAAATGTCGAGAGTTCCCATTATAGGAGGTTACACAAGAAAGCAAAATTCATTCAAGACCCTGTAGAAGATCTAGAGAAAGGAGAGATTGACCCTTCTCATCCACCAATCTCACATCAGCCTCCAAGCATATCTTCCTCCATTATATAACCAACTCCCCAAATATAAGAGATACATCGTCATCCGTAGACATAAAATCACACACTTGGGTACATTTCTAAGTCCTAAAAACATATTTACATTCATATGATTCCTAAGCGAGAAAACTAGTAATTGACTATTGTTTTAGGCCTCTTTCCTATATTTCTTAATTTCTCTTTAGTCATACACATCCTATAGCCCATCTAACTTTATTGCTTTATCTTTCATGACTCTGGACACTAGCGCTGAGACAGAGACGCCAGTGCCCAAAGTGCCCTCGTCTTTTTGGGCACCCCGACCTCTTTCTACTTTACTTGCTCTTTTTGGGCTTCTTTTATGTTTTGGGCATCTTATTTTCTTATGGGTCGGCCTTCCAGATTGTCAATTACGAAATTCAACCAAGGGAATCATATAAATGCAAAGCTATGTGACCAAAATAAAGGACCGAGCCCTAAACATCTATTATCATCACCTAAGGTTACATCCAAACACATTCTAGGAGCATCAATAACATCCATCTAGCACTCACTCAAGGGATAAGGGAACACATTTTCTATATACACACATAGGAAGGGAAGTTCATTTTTCCATCCACACATCTATTTACATTGGTACATCTAGTTATCGTTTGCTATCACTTGCACTGACACAAGAGCTTCCTAGGGCATAATTATATCACACACACACACACACACAGAACTACATGGAGTATGAGATGTAGTGCAACGCTAATTCGTAAGTTCACTCAAATGTCAGGTGGTCACTAAGGTCAGTTTGAATCCCCATATTGTATCTTTTCTTTTTGGGATTTGATGTAGTTTGAGGGTTTTGCAGCTCATTATCTCTTGCAGCTACATGTGAATTCTACAATCATCCAACAACATACATGTCACCAACAATGACTATCAATAATAACATTGTGACACCAAAAAAATCATGTTCCGACCATTTTACAAAGCCATAGGAGCCCAAAGAGTAGACTCTAACACCTAGGCACCCCTGACCCAGTCCAGGCGCCTTAGTCTAAGCATACCTGATAGCTCTAGGATTTATTATGCATAGTTGTGATAGTCTTTCTTTCATGTTTATTAATTTATCCAGTCTACATAGTCCCAACATTAGGTGTAAATTGGCTAAGTCACTTTTTCCCTCTCTTGCATTCAGGGTTTCATATTATCTAGCTTATTGCTTGTGTCATAATGCATCATAACAACTATATATCATAGTGCACATTCAATTACTCTGTAATTAAGGTTTAACATAAATTCTATTTTTGTTAAATCATTTGGTGAACCCGCATTTGAACGCTCTTGGATCCTTACTTCTTCCTAAATTCACTATCCTAAGATCCTCTCACCATGGATGTCTCCATTCATGCCTTTTTGCAAGCTAATCCTGATTGTGTGAATAAAATCATATCTTGTTTTGCTAATACTTACATTCATTCTCACACTTCTCTTGAATATGTATATCATAAATTTGCTACAACTTTATCTTTTAATGAGGAACATATTAATTTTACATCACAAACTTCCTTCTCAAGCTATGTTAGATAATGATTCTCCCTTTATATTCATGTTTGTATCAATAATATTGGGGTTAAATGTGCCTTAGTTGATAATGGATTGGGGCTTAATATTTTTAATCTAGCATTTCTTCACCAAATTGGCCTCTCTGAAAGACTCTTTGGTTCCTTCATTTGTTTCTATCTCATGGATTTGATAATATTCCTAAAAGGGTCTTAGGTATAATCACACTTCCCATTACTATTGGGTCATGCACTTTGTCCATCCCATTCCATGTAATGCCTAATAATCTTAATTATAATATTCTTCTCAGACTGCCTTGGATACATTCCATGCATGTGGTCTCTTTAACACTTCACATGCATATTAAATTCTTATGCCAAGGTGTGATCTATGAAGTTTAGCATATCCTCTCCATTTGCCTATTACAAACACTATTGAGCAATATGATGGATTAGATTGAGATAACCGAGATGGTGCTAAATATGGCTCAAAGGAGCTTGATATGACTGGAAAGACACTTGCACAGGTAGAGTGGTAATTAATGTTGAAATTTGGATGTCAAAAGGGAAAGCTTAGGGGTCAAATGATCTAATAGACATGAATCAACGGTGATTGGGGCAAACCGATGATGATTGATGTCAATCAACGGTGATTAGGAGAATCATCGCTGATTACTAAAGAAATATGATGGTTGATAATAAACGAGATAAATTTGATAGAATTTTGAAAATGATGAGTAAAGGAGATAGTTTTGTAGGAGAAAAGGCACTTACCTCGTATAAGTTGACAATTGAAAACTAGAAGATGATATTACCCAAGAAAGGGAGATTATAGATGCGAAGATGGTTGAGTTGATTCATGTACATGTGAAAGGCTAAAGAAGAGATTATTGATGTCTTGAATGATGTTGTGATGATCTTTGGTTTTGTGAGAGGGCTATTATACGAGAAAATGTGTGTGAATTCTCAAAGAATGAGCAACATGGAGCAACCTCAAGCAATGTCTAGTTACAAGCTAACCTCAAATGGAGGCCCAAAACTCGTTTATATAAGATCGTTGCCTACCCGAGAGAATCGTTGTCAATTGGTAGGATCACATGCAATCTAGGTTTTGCTTCCCAAATCAATATTTTTGGTTGTTTTGATGAAGGATGGGCATTGGAAAGAGGTTATATGGGTAAGGGGTTATGAAATGGTTGAGAAGTTGTTTATTTTGTTTTGGCTTTATTTGATTTTGGTTTCTAAGTGGTTTGGGTGGTTTTAAGAGGAGTAAAATAGGATTTTACAGTTGTAGAATGATATTTACAGGAATTAAATATGATGGGGGAGAAATAAGACTTTGGATAAGGGTTAAATTATGATAGTGATGTGATAATGTGGAGACTTAAGAGAACACAGATATGGGAATTAGCGGTGTTAATTTTAGGTGTCCACACGTAGCTTCCCCTTCTTGCATTGATATCAAATGTCTCTATCATCTCTTACACTTAATGCTTCACACTTAATGTCTAATATTTCCTGAGAATCAATACAAACCCTTTGATACACAAATTATATCCTCATTACCCTATGATGCACTCTTATGCTAAGGTTCACACTTGACTATTGAGGGCATACTACATCGAAACTTCACACACTACATACGTCATGCTCTGTGCTTCACGATACATTTTTCTAGCTCTCCATTCTCATGCATTATATTATCCTCTTCCGCACTTTACGCTCTATGCTTCATTGATCTAACTTCCTAGCGTAAACAATTCAACCCATTACCCTATGACTCACTCTAGTTCCACAGCTTCATAATCAATCTGTTGAGGGTATAAATCTGAAATGGACCTCACCACATTCACTCTTTACGCTCTATGCTTCATTGATCTATCTATCTATGTTGTTCACTAATTCACAATCATTTAATCATCAAACCAAGGGACGTAAACTTTCAATAATGTCAATGTTGTATGCATAGTTAAAAATAATTTAGGAGGTATGGAAAGAAATTGTTATCACTACAATACTTTAAAAAAAAATCAAAATTAAAATGCTTGAAACAAAACTTAGAACTGAAAGCAAATGGCTTCTAAACACTATGTCTAAAACAAAGCTTGTAAATTCAGAATGCAGATAAGGAGATAAATTGCTTCCTAGTCTAATCATGCAATGAAACAGAGAAACAAAACTATGGAGGGGTTTAACAGACCACAAGTGGGCCCTGCCTTGGGTGTTAATCCCTCTTAAGGCTTGTAACTAAAAGCTACTGAACATAACTCGATTATTTATTGAATTGGCATGAATATTACATTTAGGAACAAATTAACTTTTGTATCTATGTATCCTCTATTCTCTAATTTATCTATTCTCTATATTCTTCATCTAGATAGATTTCCAACATTAACCCTTTTCTCTTATACTCCTCAATTACAACAAACATGAGAAGAAGAGTTCAACTAGGATTTCAAAGACTAAGTAAAAGATCTTCAATGGAACAAGTGGAAGATCTCAAATAGAACAACAAGAGTTTAAACACATGTAATAGAACTAATTAATAGGTGTCTAGATATCAAACACATAACTCAAGTAACCAAAAAGTTCCTTAAATCACATGTTAACTAATCAATCAGTTCTTCAGTGAGTTGCAATGAATAATCAAATCCATAGTTGAGTTATCTTCCAGTTCCCATGTTCTAGTTATAACTGCCTCTCAAATGACACATACAGACTTGGAGTGTCATTCTTCATGTTCCAAGAGATCTTCATAATCATGACTTCTTTTTGTAGGTGATCTCTTTTAGTTGTGGGAAAGTTATTGTGGACAGTTCCTTAGCTATAGGTGAGTCCCTTTGGCTACAAACGGGTTTTTTGATAAGTCATTTGTTGCATACAAGTTGTTGTATATAAAAATTTGCTTGCAAACAAGAGTGACATCACACAAAGCATCATTCAAACAACTTATTGAAATCAAGAGAATAAATACATACTCAAAATACCACAAAATAAAGATAATTAGTTATAACTATATTAATCAGTATTTATGCCAATAAGTTCAAGTTATGATGATAGTGTTCAATAATATTTGGGAAATACAAGGACATAGTTTCAATGGATTAACAAAATTATAGATGATGAGGTGTTTATAAAGGGGATTTACACGACTCATCACTAGCGTGCATTATCAAACCATTTCCCGATGACGCACTCTTGTTCTATGGTACATTCTTTATTGTTGAAGGCTCGTATATAAATGAACCTCATCTCATACTCATACACATCTGCTCAGGGGGCACACTGCTCATATCACATTCATATTACATATCATTCCATCTCACGCATTCACAAAGATGTCGCATATCTTGGTTACACATACTCATGTTTTCTTATACTAGTTACATGTACACTTTGCTTACTATGTTAGATAGATATCCAATATGTCATTATATTTTACATATACACGTGCACGTTCACTTGTTCTTTAGTTGTTGATGTTGTCTTTCTATAAATCTTTACACGCAATAATGATGCTTGACATTGTACCTCTTACCAATCCCACCGAGGCTCCTGGGGCATCTACATTCCTACTCTTACACACTACATGTGTTATTGTTTCATTTTATATTTCTTCCTATTCTTACTAGCACACTATTTTCACATTGACCTATACATGCTTTGACATACTCTTTTATCTTTCTAACAAGCTAACGGGTGCTTCATGTGCAACATTGTCTTGCAAGAACTATTTTCCACCATGGTTGTTTGTTACTCTTTGCTTGTTATTGTTTTCCATTATATGTTATTGTTTGCGGGATATTCCCTTTGTCTTGTGTGCACATTGTATGCTTTTAGTTTGTTTTGGCCCCGATTTTCTTGTGACATTGTGAAAGTTGTCTCATGTATGAAACATGTTTTTCACGGTCTCTCTTTTGTATGCACATTTGCTTGTTTCATTGATTTTCTATGACATGCTTGCTTTTTTACAAATTCATGTATCTATCCACTTTGTTTGCATGTGCCTTGGTTTCTACTATGCACATTCCCTCCCCTACAGGGGTATCCACTTTAGTTCAGATTAGGTCCTCTCTTTGGGCCACATTCTCCTAGCGACATCACATGCACCAAAAATGAGGGGGTATACATCGGTGAATTAGTCACCCCATACAACAATACAACATAGGAATATAACAGAGATATAGTCACGAACAACCTAGAATATGACTTGGGCCCTCGGTTTAACACAGACAACACACTACCTACAAACATTAGCCCTCAGGTGCTCTTGACCTTTCCTAGGTACCTATTACTAGGGGTAGTTATAGTTACTTTCTTAGATCAACACAGATTCATGGTAGTCCACAGAGCGGTTTTCACAAAGCAGGCATAATCCTCCAGTAATCAAAATGCATTCTTTCTCCATTTTCTACAGAACAATACATAATTAAACGCAGGGGCGTACCATCTCAGTAGTGGTGATTATTCAAGAAGCATTCTTGGAAGGAGAGTAACACTAGACCTCTCTCCCTAACACTCTTCTATCATGGTGTGAGATCGCCCAAAAAACTCGCACTTAACATGAGATCACCCTAAAAATTCGTTCTTTGTGTGAGATCACCAAAAAAACTTACTCTTCGTGTGAGATCGCCAAAAAAACTTGCTCTTCTACAACAGTTTAGGACATTTTCTATCCTTTTCACTCTTCACGAATCAGTGCACACTTTCCTTTTACTAATTTTTAAATGCATTTACATACTTATTACATTCTTTTTTGACGAGTTTTCACAATACATGACTTTGACTACTCTAACGTTTTTCTTTTGCGGGTATGTCCTTAATACATAACAAGAAGCATCCCTACATAGAGCATAACAATAGGTACACCATGATACAACACAATGCGTTTCACCCCTAAGGCCGCTTCCTCTTTCTTAGCTTTCACGATTCGTTTTTATCACTTCACGCTTTCACTTGTCTCCTCGGCACATTATTGCCATCACATTCTACATGGTTATCAGGTACACACCTCTTATCTACTTTATGTTATCAAGTATTGACTCAACAATATAAAGTGGGGAAATGTCGACATAAAATCATGCACTTGGGTCATTTCTAAGTCCTAAAAGCATACTTGCATTCATATGATTCCTAAGTGAGAAAACTAATTATTGACTCTTTTTTTGGGCCTCTTTCCTGTCTTTCTTTCTTTCTCTTTGGTTTTATACACCCTAGAGCCCAATATGAATTTTATTTCTTTATATTTCATGACTCTGGACACCAGTTCCTAGACAATACGCCAAAGCCAGTGCCCTCGTCCTTCTGACGCTTTCGACCTCTTTTCTACTTTACTCACTCTTTTTAGGCTTCTTTTATCTTTTGGGCATCTTATTTTATTATGGGTCGGCCTTCTAGTTGTTAATTATGAAATTCAACCAAGGGAATCATATAAATACAAACCTACTAAAATAAATGACCAAGCTCTAAGTATCTATTATCATCACTTAAGGTTGATCTAAAGGCATTCTAAGAGCATCAAATGCATCCATCTAACAGATCATCAAGGGAAAAAGGATTGCATTTTCTACATACACGCATAATAAGGGAAGTTTATTTTTCCATCCACAGATTTATTTACATTAGTACATCTAGCTATCACATGCACTTGCACGAGGGATTCTTAGGGCACATTCTATCACACACGCACAAGAACTACATGGAGTATGAGATGTAGTGTAGTGCTCGGTCGTAAGTTTACTCAGTTGGATGACCGTTGGGGTCAGTTTGAATCCCCATTTTGCATCTTTTCTTTTTGGGATTTGATGTAGTTTTAGGGTTTGCAAGTAATTATCTCTTTACAAGTTACAGGTGAATTTTATGATCATCCAACAATATACAGGCGACCAACAACGACTATCAACGACAACCTTGCGATAATAAAAAATTTAGGTTCTGCCATTTTCACAATCACGGGCACCCAATAGTAGACTCCAGCACCCATGTACCCCGATCCAGTCCGGGCATACTCAACAACTCCGGGATTTGTTGTGTACAATTGTGATGGTTTGTATTTCATGTTTATCGGTTTATCCAGATCTGCATGACCCCAACATCGTGTAAATCAACTAAGTCACTCTTTCCCTCTCTTGCACTTAGGGTTTCATATTTATCTAGCTTATTTCTTGTGTTATAATGCATCATAGTAGTTGTATATCATAGTGTACATTTAGTTACTTATGTAATTAGAGTTAAGCATAAATTATATTTTTGTTAAATCACTCACACTAAGCCCGAGACTACAATCATACCTAGTGTCAAGCCCACATCAACAAAGATCTTCCCATGGATTTAAGAGTTAATCAAATGTGAGACTAACACAATACAAAAAGTGGTGGTACTTGGATTTCTATGTTATTTTAAAGATGGTGAAAGCAAAACGAGGTGAAAAATCCCAGACAACTTCCTGCTTCTTCAATGGTGCCTCAGGAAATAAACATGTGGAGGTTTGTCGACCAAAGGTAGTAAATTCCATTGGGGAGATGACCCTATCAGACTATGAAATGACCATAATCCCTTTGGGACCAATAACACACGAAGGATATGCTCATATATTAAAAGAATCTTCTGTTCATCTTCTTGTAAGAAATGAAGAATACAAGGAGAAGATTGAACAAGTGAGAAATCTCGCTTCATATGTTCAATCCTTCATGGAACCTAATATCATCCCATCTCTTCCAGGCGGGGAAGTCACTCCAATCAACAACTTTGATCCTGGATAAATCAAGAAGGTATAGGGCTACACAATGTAAGATAGAGCCAATGACAAGTGGGTGAATAAAATCCTCGAGAAAGGTAAAACCTTGTTTCCAGATATTCTTTCATTGTTTGATTCATGTTTTCCACCATTGTGAAAGTGAAGATGAGTAAGGATGAGATTAAAAGAGAAAATAGCATTGGGATCAAGTATTTCCAGTAGTGATTGAGATGGGCAACATCGATTCTTTTGTATTGGTAGGAAAAAATGTGTTCAACTCCATATCCAAAACATGTCTCCAATTTGGTCTCGAATGTTGGTAATTCGATATGAAATGTTAAATCACGCTTTTGATGAGTTGGATTCTTATGATGAGCTCACTTCACAGATGTGGGAAAACATAAACAAGGAAGTGTAAAAGCTTTGAGTACATGTGGTGAATGAAAATACCTCGGTGAATGATCTTCTAAAGTCATTTGAGGAACTGGTTAGAAAAGAGTAGGAGACCCATTCTCCTTCGATGAAGACACTTTGAAATCCCTTATATAGATCAGATGTGTTTTTTCCAACACTGCAAAGGAGCATCAAGTCTAGTTTATGAAATGTAAAAGCATCAATAGTACTTCTAAGAATTGGCTAAAGGCTTTAAACTTCATGCATATCCCTTATGCAGAGAAAGTAGCCCCATAGCGGCTCATTTCATCGAAGAGTTTAAAGGAATAGAGATTTTTATGGAGTACTCTCCTAAAATCTTTCAAAGAAGTTGTAGACACTAAATCACACACTTTGGGTATCTATATAGTCCTGATCACATACTAGTATTCATATGATTCCTAAGCGAGAAAATTATTAATTGATCATTGTGTTTGGCCATATTTGTTTGCTTTTTGTTGCCTCTTTTGGATTCACATTGCTTCTTGCCTAGTCTGTCTTTTCATACTTTGACATTTCTCACTTTGTACACCAATGCCCAACCATGCGCCTCGTCCCCTTTAGGCTTCCCCAACCTCTTTGTATTTTGCTCACATCTTTTGGGTCCTTTCTAGCTATTTGGCCATCTTAATTTGTTACTAGTCGACATTTTCAAGTTAATTACGAAATTCAAGCAAGGAAATCAAATAAATATAAAGCTATGTGATCATAATAAAGGACCAAACACTAAACATTAACTATCACCACCTAATGTTGCATCCAAAGGCATTTACAAGAGCATTCAAACATCCATCTAGCATCCATATAAGGGCAAGAGACTGCATTTTTCTACATACACTTCATAGGAGGGAAAGTTCATTCTTTCATGCACACATCTATCTATAATTTCTACATCTAGCTACTTGCTCACTATCAAGTGTGACACACACAAGAGTCACATAGGGCACAATTCTACACACATACACATAACTACATTGGGTCTGAGATGTAGTGCAACGCTCAGTCGTAAGTTCACCTTGTTGAAAACCGAGGACAGTCTCACCCCTCATTTGTATTGTTTTCTTTTTGGGATTTGATGTGTTTTGGGGTTTTGTAGGTCATTTCTTCATTGCAGGTTACATGTGACATATGCGAACTTGGTGCGACATACTAGCGATAGGTAACGAAGGACAATGAACATCTTAAGACCCCGCAAAATTGAGTTTCACAAACCTTCGAGCAGTCACAGGCACCCATAATGTGTCTTTGGCATCCTGTGCAACCCTAACCCTCTATGACACCCCGATCCCGACATTTTTGACACCTATGCAATTTTCTCGCTTCGATTGCGACACCTACCTCATGGTTTCAATAGTTTTCGAGCTTTACACATCTTTGGCATCACCGTGAATCAACTAAGTCCTTTATCTTTTCATTTGCAATCGTGGTTTTAAATTCAAATTGCTTATTTACTTGTATCAAATATGTACTTAATTGTCTATATTTCGTGTTATTACATATATAGATTTAAAATTTATTTATTTCAATATTTTCTTAATCACAAGTGGATTTTCATTCGAAAATACTTCTTCTTCAAAGTAGTTATCTCCCTTCTTCTCTCTTTCCCACCCCTTTTTATCTTCTCTCATGTTCTATTTATTCATTAAGGGGGTTTACTTTTCACTTTTATCTTATTCATTTAAATGTGACCTATAGTCAAACATTGTAATGAGTTTCCTCCAATTAATAAAAAGGAACTCACTTTCTTCCTAGGGATATGAAAGGTCACAAGTTGTAAAGGTAAGTGAAAAGTCATGTGGGGGGTAGGTGAAGAGTCATTTCAGTAAATCTATATATTGTATGACTCCCTCATTCCAAAGGGTTGTCAATTGTGAGTCTCTAAGTAGATAACTATTGCACTACTAAGAAGCAAGCAAAAGATGACATTCTTCCATTTCTTTTCTATGTTTCCTCTATCTATCTTTTTAGCTTTGTGCATATGAAAATCTTGTATAACCAAGAAAGGTGTTAGAGCCTTTGATGAATGGATTAATGAAATTTTGTGTTCATGATTCATTGTGTCTTGTCATTATTATAACAAAGTTGTTTTCTTCTAATTGTGTGTGGATAAATTTTGGTTAAAGCTTGTAAAAATATGTTAGTGCCTATTTATAATATTAACTCCTCTTTCTCAAATCTCTTACTCACCTTACCTAACCTCTTAAGCAAATTCTTCTCTTGCACTAGGTGTGAGTATTTGCCATAGGTTCAGTGGAGTGTCCTTGTGTGATCCCCGACCTATTGACTACCCACGATATTTTTTTATCTACATTCAATAAAGGGAGCATCCCCTTTCACAAGCATGAGGGACATAGTCCCAGAGCATTGGTGAAAATTAGCTAATTTGTCTTTGTGATGAATTATTTCGATATAGAGGAAATGCAAAAAAATGACAAGTAATTTATGTGGAAGTGTGCAAGCACTTTGTGCAATAGAAATCAACAAAGGCACAAAGTGCATGAAGTGCACAATAGAAGTGGGTGTGCAATAATGCACAATAGGCTTCATGAAAGGTTAAGAAGAGTAGAGTAGGTGTGGAGAATAATGTGCAACAGTGCACATAGGATTTTGGGAACATAGGAGAGTAGTTTGGCCTAACTTGGAAGATTAGAGGTGTGTGAAGATTGTGGGAAGGAGTTATGTGCAATGCAAAAGAATGTGTGGAGGGTGCATGAAGATATAAAGGGTTGTTGCACAATAACATGGATTGCGAGGGGTGCATGAATGTTTGAAGAAGGTCCAAAAGCCTATTTCTAGTGAGTAGAAGAATTCTAAAGTGAATCTTGAAACTTAGAGTGCGAGAAAGAATTACGAAGATGTATGCCAAAAGAAAGAAAACAAGGAGTGCACGACATAGTGGTTGGTAAAAACAACAAAGAGGTTACAACTATTTGATCAAGGTAGGCGATATGTCGAAGATCCCAACAATTAGGTCAACATGGTGTTGTAAGATGTCTAGATGGCGAGAGGCGGTTTAGAGAATTTATGATCTTGAATTCAACTTCAAATTTAAGCGGGAAGATCTAGAAGTGTCTGAAGGAGGCAACCCACCCAAAAGGAATTCAACAAGGAGAGATAGCGAGAAACCACAACCGTGTAAAGGGATGATGAATTCATTGTTTTGGGGCTAGTCGACAAAAGAGTAGGAATTGCTCAAGGAGAGAGTAATGACCAAGTGAGCGAGCCAAATTTGTTAAAGGTGCATATAAGGCACAAGAAAACTAATATAGGCCAGTCCTTAGGAGAGACACCACGAGTTTGTGAAAGATCCATTACACATATTGTAAGCTCTATAAAGAGTAGTTGCACGTGCGAGATGTCATAATGACATTTGAATGAATAGAAAAAACCTTTATGTTTTGTTTTGTTGTGTGAGCTCTCGCAAATGCCCCAGCGTTGTCTTGACCCTTGCATTTCCATCAACATAATAGGGTCACTTGATTTTAACATCTCTTAACTATGTGAACCCTCTCTTCTACAAAATTGAATTATGATTCTTTGTTGTAGCTCCATCTCCTCTTTTGCCTCCATCGGCCCTCTTTCTCACGATCATCCTTATCATTCGCCCCACCTTGCCCTCTAATCTGCTCCATTTGTGTGGATTGTAAATTATACTCTGATAATTATTATTAACTCTACGATGCATAAATCTCAAAAATATATATCTTCGTAACAAAATTTAAATTTGATGGTCGGTTACACATTTTTCATGTTTTTAGTTGAAAATCCTTATGTATTCAACTTCCATATTTAAAATGACTGTCATTTTTATATAGATCTACATATAAATTATATTGATATTCATAAATATTTAATAAAAATTGTTAAAATAAATGAAGGTTACTTTTAATTTTTTTATCAATATTATTAAATAATATTGTTCTCATAATTTGAATGGTAATACTAAAGAATTTCCATCATTAAAAAATTAATTGACATAAAAGTGTTTTAAAAGGGACGTTGTGACACACATTCATTGCACCCACAAAGGTACAAGCGCTTAGTTAGTTTATGCTTCATAACACTATATCATGGAATACATAATGTATAAAGACACCCGTATCGGGGATGAGGATAGTTTGAAGGTAGACATTCTACTGCCTTTGTTTGAAGGACTTGTCCAAACTACAAATCTATTGATCAAAATCCACAACAAAAAGGACAACATTAAAAGGTAATGGAATCTTAACACGACTCTTAGGTGTGGTCCCATGCGAAAGGAAAGGAAATTTTTTTTGAGGAGGCAAGGGAGAGGAAAAATAGGATATTTTAGCATTAATAGGGTCCCATGAATTTTATTTTTCTGTAGAGATAAAATATGAGTCTTTAACACTAACATAAGTATGGTCCCATGAATCCCGAATATATTATTAGAAGGAAAAATTGAGAGGGAAGCTTAAATTGAAATGCCAAGTGTCACAAAAGCTCCCTAAAATTTATAAGCAACTACTTTTTTTGTGCCCCCATTACACAACGAGTAAATCCTCTCCCTAAAATATAGTTCTTTGAGAAATTTTAGGAATTTTGTTGGATTTTAGCAAAGAACAATAATTTTTTTAAACATGGGACCACATTTCCCATACAAATAGGAGCAACAACCCCCATAATGGGACTGCCCTCTTATAACATGGTCCCACGCCTGGGGCTATAACTCTTATTTATTTAGGAAATATGGTCCCATAGAAAAAAATTATTACTGCTGCTAAAACCCAACAAAGTCCCTGAAATTTCTCATAGAACTATATTTTAGGGAGAGGATTTCTAGCCCCATAAAACAACTTGGGTACAAAAATAAATTAGTTGCTTAAAAATTTTAGGGAGCTTTTTTGACACTTGGCATTTAGTTTAAGCTTCCCTTTCAAATTTTCATCCAAGTATTTATTTTCGATTCATGGGACCATACTTTTGCTAGTGCTAAAGCTTCCTATTTTATCTGTAAGGAGAAAAATAAAAATTATGGGACCCTATTAATGTTAAAATATCCTATTTTTTCTCTCCGACATATGTTCAAGTTTTTTAGTTTTCCCCTTGCATGGGACCATGCTCTTATGGCTGCTTTAGTGGTGGCTTGTAGAGTCTAGACTCCGATTGCAATCTAGGGTCTTATCGGTTGCCGTAATTTAGCTTTCTAATAATCAAGCGAATATTTACTCACATGAGACGAGACAAGGAAAACAAGTTTCCTTTCATCGATTTTGCATTGGATCGGAGTACAAGTAAATTGTGTCGCACACCCACTCCTCTCATAAACCTGTCACAAAATCGTTCGTAATTCACCACCACAATTCTCAGGTATTTATTACTGGACTCTTTCTTGCTCATCTGCTCTATCTTCTCTTACGCCCATGTAGGCTTGGATTTATTTCGATGGCGTAATTGCGTTCTGTGTTGGGTGTTGCCTAAATGAAAACGAAAATTTGTTGGTGGGTATTCCATATGTGTAATTGTTCATAAGGTGCACCCATGTAAGCCCCTTCTGGATTAAGTGAGGGCTTGTTCCGCCATTGGCACAGTCTGCTAGAAGCTTATATGATCGTGTCACAACCAATCATAACATTAACAGAGCATTTCAAGTTTTAAAATGTGATCCCATCCAGACCTCAAAAATACAAAAGCATAAACAGATACAATGGCAGTCAACATACCAGCATTAGGAGGAGGATTTCAATCATTATCCCACGTGCCCCAAGTTGTTGCTTGATTATAAAGGGATGGAATATCCCAACGAGCACTGAAGTGTTTCTCTTCTTTAATAATAGACAAGTTTGGATGTGTAAATTCATCCTTGCTCGGTGGCGAAGCCTAGTTGCTATAATGGTTGGAATGTGGTCACAAACCCTAAGAGGAGTCCAGCCAGGCGAACAAAACCAACTCTGAGAGCAGCTCCGAGGGCCTGGAAGGCTTCATGGATCTTCTTCTTATCCACAAAGCCTGCATAGCCCAAGTTAGTTTTACCAAAATCTTTCTTACAAGTTAAACCCCTCAACAGTAACCCTACATCTTACATTCTAAAGAAAAGACAACTCATTGAGATGGAAGTACCCATGATAGCCACTTACAAAATAATTTAAAAGTAGAACGAACAAAAATTCCACGGGAAAGAAATAAAAAAAAAAATGACAGAATTGAAAAAGTACTTGTCTTGATAATAATTCATTATATCTAATGCATCTTCATCGGGACGTTTGGAGCACCCTCCACATGATTTTTCACATGCATAATGCCCATTTTCGGTGGCTGATATGTTGTTAGACAAAGAAATATTCAATGGTAGGATTGAATATAGTCAGACGAGTTCAATTCCATGGCATGTCAGTATCTCTTGCTTCAAAATCCCTAGTGAATAATGCATGCAATTTTACTTGTTTTGGTGATCCAAAAATTGTCCTTTTCAAAGCCATTTGGAATGTCATTTTATCTTGAGATGGAAAGCATAGTACTACGATTTACGCTACCCTTAAGCCTTTGTCCCAATTTCCTCATCTATATTTTTTGTTTACTTTGCAAGAGTCCATTGATTTTCAGCATGTCTCCATCTCCATTGATTTTCAGTATGTCTTCAGTTGTTTGTAGCATTGCCTAGTAACTTGCAGGTAGATTTCCCATTCTTATGAATACTTAGCATCCTTTGGATATCATATCATCTTCTTTTGTGGATTTTGGTTTAATTGTGTGATTGCGTCATATTCACAATGTTTCCCACATCTGATTCCCCAGGGTGGTTCCACCTATGGTATGAGCCCAAGTATTAAATCTATGAATATATTAATAAAAGAAAATCCGAGTCCATTTTTTTAATACAGTTATCCGAATCTTAAACTAGAAAACTAAAATTCTCAGGAGTTAAATATGAATTGCTGAAATTGGGATGTGTTGGTTTGAAATAGAAATCTGAATTCAGAGCTCTGATACCACTTCATTATTATGTTCCTATACAGTAATCCTTTTGCATTCGAAGACAGCAAGCTTGACCTTGAAATAGAGACTCTTTATGATCTCGCTCATTCAGAGGGGGATTTCTTCCTCTCTTTATGATCTTGATCAATAAGAGGAGGATTTCTTTTCATTCCAACCATACAAGGATAGATCTATCTTAGACTGAAACCTCAATTTCAATCTTGGATCCAAAATCCAAAAGCCTACTTTTCCATTGAAACAGATTGACCATCCAAATTTACCTATAACAGATGAGTGGGTGTGTGCTTGTGCATTCTTTTCATGACTAACAACAATCCCTTACCCTTTTTCTTCATTCTTTGCGAAGATCAATTATTAGTGAGTATGTGCTACTCTGATAAAATTTGACCATAAAGGCATTCTGGGTGCATAAGAGATAAGTCTAGTGATTTGTTTTTGCAGATCTATACTATTTTAAAGTAAGAATTATTTTGGACTTAATTTTCTAGAACAACCGAAAACTGCAAATTGTAAACTGTACTAGAAGACTAGAATCTGGTGGCTTTCGTAGTTTTACACTGAGAATGGAGTGTAAGAAAACAAATCTAAACAGTTTGAATTACAAGGTAAGACATTACAAATATAATTTAGTAACATCAAAACTAAACAAACAAAATAAAAAAATCACTGTCGTTACAGTAACATAAAAAAAAAAACCTCATTATCATCATAGTAGCAATTGTATATGGTGCATAAGATAAGAGGAATCCCGAGTGATGGGGTGGATGAACAAGATAATCACACGGTCAGACTTGGGTAATGTGCTCAGTTTGTAGACAGGCATGAGTAACAGTAATACCACAGTGTACTAAATCATCATATACATGAAATTAATGGTTGGTCTGTGTGTTCCTCTCCTCATTGGTTTTAAAGAATCTTCTTGCTGATTCTGTTTTATTTATTGCTACAATGAGATAAGATAGTTATTAGAATTATTATAATTTCCTTTATTTGTTGTGGATCAAATTGATTAGTCCTTTGTTGAAATGTAGTTAACAAAATTGAAGTTGTGTTAAGATCTTTGTACAGGATAGATAAATTATACAAGCCCTTGAAATTTGAGAATGTCAAGAATACTGAAGGTCAAGAATGACGCTGGATATGCCCAACAAAATGATTCTCAGGTTCAGCATTTTTAGTTTGTAATAACCCAAAAAGATAGAATCAGAGTTGCCCCTGCTTGATGCTCTTGGGCCACATGCAATGGATGCAGCAGTGGCAGGACAGCTATCAATTGCTAGGTCATCCCGCTTCTTACCAGAGAGGACTAATGGACATTCTTACTTGCAAAATGGTGGATGGGTAGCTGCTTCTTTACTAGAATCATATACGTGGAATTCTTCTTATTCTCCTCTAATGGACACCAGTATTGCTGTCCCTCGCTCTAGATTTGTAAAGGTGAATTCTGTACCTTTTATAATTTCTTTCCTTTTTCTGTGAGGAATGATGAAGGTTATAAATAGAAATCCAGAAGTGGCTGAAGTTAGAGCTGCCTAACAATCTTCCTTTATTTTAGTCTTTTAATTTTTCTCCTCCAGACGTACTTAGGATTTATTACATAATGAAACAACATGCAGGTTCCTCATGTGCGACAATTATGTAGTTGGGATTGTGGCCTTGCTTGCGTGTTGATGGTATTAAGAGCTCTAGATATCCAAGACTGTGATATGAAGTCCTTGGCAAAACTTTGCAGCACAACAAGGTATTTATAACATACTTTCAGCTGAAAATAAAAACCTTTTTCTCGTGTTGAAACATCAAAACTTCCATGGATAAAATAAATGACACACGCACACACATATGTATGTATATCAAATATGTAAATCATAACACTGACTGACGTCACTGGAATTCGCTATCAAGCTTAGAACACCATAGGCTTAGATGTCATGTCCAAGGGGTTTCTATTCCACTGAATTAACCCACGAATTGTACCCAACCTCATCCAAGAATGGCCTCCATTAATGTGGCAGCTTTGACATGGGGAAAATGCCCAAAGGAGCTTGAACATAGGTCATTATCATAGCAATCATTCTGCCTTTCCATTAGACCATTAACTGTTTGATTAAAAGTGTTGACAATTTTTCTTGTGACTGATTTCATATTTTTAAAGTGATTATGGTCTTTAGAACAAAGAGTGGAGTATTACTAGGACATACGTTTCAACTGCTATGAAGATTTTGCACGCAATAATGCAAACTGCTTTACATGCTTATTTCTGCATCCACATGCATAAACTCATGTTGTGTTCTCAGTACCCCCTCCATTGGTGCCTTGAATTTCTGACATTTCATCTTCTCCTATTATTTAGCTATGAGTTTGGAGTTCTTCCTGAATCCTGGTATCATCTTTGATGCGGGTGTGCCTTATAGGCTTCAGGGATCCACACAATGTCTCTTGCAAGTAGTCAAATCACATATCCTTTTTGTCACTCGTGTCTTTGTAACATCCCTAATAAATAATTTCTAACAAATCTGGATATTTTATCAAATCCTAGGGCAGCAATATGAGATTTTATCTTTTATGTCAGCAGCAATAATATGATTTTTTATAAAAACCAGCCAACCCCAATATGTAGAAAAACAAACTTTTATTTATTTATTTCAAATCAGCTTTAATGAAAATACCAGAATGTCTGAATACAATTATTTTTTCACAACTGTTGAACCAAATGGAAAGATGAACATAAGATAAAAGCATGCAAACTGATTTGACTGAAATCTGCCCCCAGACGTGGCGCCAACACTGTATTTTGTTCCCAAAGGGGGATGTCCTAGCTGTACTTGCTGTTTTGGATGCTAAAACAGCCCTGAATATGATGCCCTAGTTGAACTAGATGAATATTTGAACTCTGAATTATCGCTTGTAATGTCCCCAAATGGACATATTTGGATCCAGTGGGATTTTAGGCAAACCCAACACTAAAGTGCAACTCAATAAAAGATAAATCAGAAATTATAGCTGCAGTTCAGATTTATTGCAGGAAAAAGTGACTAGGATATATTAGGAAATTTCATATAGCAAGGTGAATATTCTTTCACTATCAACTCAGCCATGAATGTTCATATTTTTAAGACTCCAAATCAGCTCTTAGGAGGGTAAATACGACCATACAAGGATCAGATTACACTGCTGCAATTAATATCCCCTAATGGCGACTACGGTTTGAATATGAAGCCCTCACAAAAAGCACACAAACAGACCTGTGCTTACTCTAATCTGATTTCCAAAATTTTAGTGGCCAAAGGATGAAGAAACTCAGATTTTTAAGACACCACAATGCTGGAAATAATTAATAAAAGGATCTGCAGATAGTCAGACTTGCACATGACTGAAAATGACATTTATAAGCCCCAAAATTTATAAGAACTGGTTGTTTTTAGTCATAAAAACCAGATTTGCAAGTGGAAATACAAGGCAGACCTGGAACGTATTGCATTCATCACAAATCAGCTCCAGTATGGGTCGCTCCACCTGGGAGAATAATCATATTATTGCTGCAAAATAGTTCTTCAATCCCCTTCATACAAAACTCCACAGAAAGCTAGAAATTTCTGAAATTCTTTGTAAGCTCAATGGAATAGCCTGGGTGGAAATTCCTCTCTTTTTCTAAGAGGGTTTTCGTCCTCTTGAATATTTTTGCAAGCACAAAGCTTAGACAAAATTCTGATTTGATAAAATGAGTATGAGATATCCTCAGCCAAGTCGAACTCTCCATTTATAGGAAAATTGACCCAAAGGCCACCCTCTTCCTCACCAATCAGCTGCATTGGTTGTTTCCATGCTTGGTTCTCTCTCCTAGGCTCAATCGCAATTCTTTTGGGAGAGACAAAATTAATATATTTTTATCCTTTCTAACTTCCTTATTTCCCCTTGGAGCCAAGTCGCCATTTTTGCCTAGGGACAATAAAAATAAGCATGGTCTTCTACTCACCCTTTTTGACTTTACCTTTCACTAGGCAAGTCGCCAATATCATTTCTAGAAGGAATATGATAAATCCCTTTTACAATGATATTTGCCTTCTAAGGCAAATCAAATTTACTCTAAGGATTATAATTAATTTTTATTAAGTCAAATAAACTAACTATAAGTGCTTAATAATATTATTTTATTTATTTTAGGCACTTATATTAATTTATTGTGACTTAAGTCACCCTTATATTTTTCCTTTGGCCGTCGGGTTGACAAAATGGACCAAAGGTTTTCGATTGGGAAGGGGATATTACATCGCTGCAACCCTCGGATGGAATTGTTAGGAATTAATAGAATCTAATGCGGAATAATTCCTCAGAATCGCAATAATAAGAAGTATGAATAGAAATTACAGAAATGAAATATGCAAAACACGAAGACAATATTTAACGTGGTTCACCCAATGTGGGCTACATCCACCAAGAACACTTGCTCAAATTTTATTACAAGCCAACAGTCTTCACAATTACAATAACCAGATCTTGTTTGGAGCTGCGCTCAACAAACCCTCCCGAATTCGCACACACTATTCACCTTCACAAAAACACTCATATCAATCCTATTGTATGTCCATCTATATATAAGTACATCAATAGGTAGCCGAAGAGGCGGTTTTACAAAACAATGGGTACCGAAAAGCCATGGGCCCAAAACCAGCCCATAACGGTTACCCATTACCCATGGGTTAATAAACCACCCATGAAAATTTGCTTCGGGGGCTTCACCCCGACCCCTTGACCTGCTCACCGGCAAGCGGGACCGCCGTAAAATATCCGAGTGTAACACATGGAAGGTGTACCAAACTCTAACATGAAAACAGGCTCCACAAACATAACAGAATTGTTAAGCTTAGATATGTGGGTTCCGGTCCCTAGATCCAGTGTGTAAATGAGGGTTTTCGTTCTCTATTACTAATGCGAAGTAGAAGCTATTTGCGGAGACAATGAAGTAGTTGATAAATTTCTAAGATGAGATAATAATATTCCTCAAAATCTGATTTAATAACTTTTAAGGCCTTCTCCCAAAGTTGGCGCCATATTTTGGAGTTACATGCATGCTTTAAAATAATTAAAAATCATTTAATTGGCATATCCAAAGTTGGCACTCCATCCTAAAAATATAACCCTAAAAATATAAGCTTGCTGCCCATGCAAACACTTTTATCTTTGGCGCCCCATGTTGGAAATTCATTATTTAATTCCTTGTGCACTCTTTCATTCCGTGGGGTATTTTTAGACTGCAAGGGCAAGGGATTGCCCAAACTCGATGTGAGGCCCATAGAGAATCCCAACCCTCGCTTCACTCTTCAAACAAACACTTTTATCTTTGGCACCCCATCTTGGAAATTCATTATTTAATTCCTCGTCCACTCTTTCATTCTGCAGGGTATTTTAGACTGCAAGGGCAAGGGATTGCCCGGACTCGATGTGAGGCCCATAGAGAATCCCGACCCTCACTTCACTCTTCATTAACAGATAGACTCTTCTCTTTACCGGATGGACGGCTACCCTCTACCACTTGCATTTCCTATCTTTTTCTTTGTTGAAAAGTTGTAAAGATTCATGTAAGAACTGAGTTTGTTGTATTGGAAAGGAAAAAGATTCAATGTTGATCTTGATAAGCAAATGAAAGAATTTAATTTGTTGTTTTCTTTCTAGTTTGAAATTGAAGTGAAAAGATAAAAAGGTTGTGGTAATATGAACTGCATTTTGTTGCAAGTATTGGATTGGAAAAATGTTGGATTATAAGTAAATGTTAATTCTGCATTTTAGTTTGAGTTTAAAGAGCAATTAAATGAAGAAATTTGGATGTTTGAGTATGGAGAAATCTCTATCTATTTTCCTTTGAAAATTCTGGGATTAAAGTTGCCAAATGTGACATGGAAAGATTCTAAGTTTATGCAAAAAAATTAAGCTCCAGAATTGATTTTAGAAGAGTTGCTTATACACACACATACACATATGTATATGTATATATATATATGAATATATATTTGTACAATATAGTGACTGGTTTTTTATTTTGAAATATCTTCAAAATCTTATTGATACATGTTCCTATTGCACTTTTATTATAATCTTTGTGCAGAATTAAACCAGTTATGAAATGGTAGTTTATACCATATACAAATGTGTAAATATCTATACTTTGTTATATATGTGTGTGTGTGTGTGTATTCATACTTATATTTGATTTTACAAATATGAAAAATAAAGTAATGGTAGATCCACATGTTAACTTCCTTTAATCTATTATTTTCTTTCTCCTGGTTAATAATCCTTTGTGCCTATTGAACCAAAATGAATTGCACACACACACACACACACACACACACACATCTATTCTTGCTGTCTAAACCCCTGGGAAAGCGTCTCATACACTGCTGCAATTTTATTTAGATCTGCCTGGAAAGGGCATTTTTATTTGCTAGAAGACGTTTGTATGCTATCGGGCCAAACTCATAATAAAAGACATCTTTGTTACTGTTATATATATATATATATATATATATATATATATATATATCATTTGGGATGCGGCCTGTATGCTGGCTGCCTCCTCTTATTTGGCAATAATAAATTCAAAGCAAACATATAGATTTGCCCATACATAAACCTGCAATTTCTCTCAATATATATATATATATATATATATATATATATATATATATATATATACGTTTTATCTGGAGAAATAAACAAAACAAATGTATGTAAAATCTGTTTTTGTTAATTTAAACCCCATAGAAGGAAAAACCAGATTTGGGCAATAAAAATGATTTGAAATAAACCATAAACAAATAAACTAAAATGAGCATGGAGTGTAGATCCAAATGGAGAATGCATCTCCAAATCCTTGCTCCCTTGGTAGCTCCAAAACCTGCAGACAAGAAAATGAAAAGAGGAAAAGTGAGAGACTTGAGAGAATGACTTGATATAATGTTTCCATAAGGATTTTTAGGGTTTCTAGAGATGCCCTAGGATCTATGGCTTGGATTAAAAGAATCCAAGGGTGGGAGATGGATGCTCCATACTTAAATAAATTAAACTTGAGACTATAGTCTCATATGTTAATTGATTAATATGAAAATTAATTAAACTCTAGGTTTCCGGTTAGCATTACTTTGAGTTAAATTGTTTTAGAGAAATAGATGGATCAAGTAAATTGATTTAAGTTAATGAGATTTAAATTAATTTAGCAAATTGATTTAATCGTGATTAAACTTATTTTATTATTATTTCACTCATGCACTCACTTCTCCTTTTGGCGCCCCAAATTGGAAATATAATATTTTATTCTACTTTTGCTTTGTGGCCCGCTTATTAAAATATAATTTAAGTGTCCTTTTCCAATTAAAATATAAAAGTACCTTTGGAACACTTAAATTAATTTATTTCTCTCATTAATTCCCCTTAGCCTACGGGAAATAAAAAAGAATAGGCTTCAGGTATCCAAAATCAATTAATTCTGAAAGGGGACATTACAATCTTTTTGCAAGATTTGCGGATTTTCAGCTTTTTCGGCTCTTAGAAAACAATTCTTGATTGTACTCTTCTCTTCTGTTTACAAGTATTAGACACTATTGGAGAGGTGGAACCTGTTGAAGCCCAAATCTACACCACTGGAACAAGGTCTGCAACCCAAGAGGAAAATCTAATTGGTTG
The DNA here is from genome assembly GCA_018340775.1 of Taxus wallichiana var. yunnanensis. Classification (NCBI taxonomy): domain Eukaryota; kingdom Viridiplantae; phylum Streptophyta; class Pinopsida; order Cupressales; family Taxaceae; genus Taxus; species Taxus wallichiana. The sequence continues at coordinate 82,626,394 of CM031234.1, forward strand.
AATTATTCTGTCCTCCTTTAATTTCCTCAATTTGCTCTCCATCTTTGTTTCCAAAGTGGGATTAACAGGTCTCTGCTTTTGTTTGAAAGCTTTTGCATTAGGCTGCAATGGGACACCATGATGAAAAAGATCCTCTATAAGCTTTCAACTCACGAAGGACCAAGCTAGGCAGTCTCTATATTTCTTTAACATCTCGATCAGAGCTTTCTTTTCATCTTCCTTCATACATTTACCAATAAATCAGACTTGGGCTATACAACTAAGCCCAAGTTAATTTCGTTAGTATCATGTATTGCTGGAATAATTCGTTGTTTTACTCTATCCGCAACATCAAAAGCTCTGTCTAACATCACTAAACCTCTCAGGGTCTTATTTATCTTCAATTGAATACCTTTTGTCCTAAGAGTACTTTCGTACCCTCCCGCTTTTCAACAAAGGGCTCCAAACCAACAAGTTGGTCCTCAAACTCAGCTGCGCTAGTCATGAATCTCTCAATCTGACTATTGTCTTCAAATATGTGTCAGTGGTTGACATTGTTAGGCACAGATGGTTTAACCAAGATCTCTACGTCATACACACAAAAGGAAGCAGTCCCTTTGTTCCGATAAAGGGCTGCATAAACAACAAGCCGATCTGCAACATCATTCAATGACTGTTGCACATGCATAATGTTAAAAGAATTAAAAGCTCTAGTGTATTCCAAACAACGTTTTTAACTTTTTGTTCTTTGTGGCATAAACATTCTTCACTTGCTGCAATACCAACAATGAATCCCCACTTACAGTATTGTCTTTGATTGAATCTGGAAGCCAAATTCAAATCAATCAACAAAACTTCATATTCAATTACATTGTCTGTGCATTTAAAATCCAACTTATATGCAAACTTGAAAGTGTCTCCTTGTGTGGAAAATAAAACAACTTTAACTCTTGCCCCTTCCTTACAACATGCTCCATCAAAGTACATCATCCACAAATCATAAGATTTAACTGAAATAACTTGTGGACAACAACTGAGGTCAATCTGATTTTCAATAAAACAAGTATTCCCAATGAAATTCTCAAGATCCACATTAGTGTACAACACTTCATTCAGAGCTCTTTGTGGATCCTCAATCAAATGCATCATCCTTTGTTCTCTGCAAAACTTTACTTGTTCTTCATCCAGAGGAATTGTAGTATAAGACTGCCGCCAACTGAAGCAACCCACTAACCAACAACAACATTCCCCATTTAGGAGGACAAATCAACAACAACAACAACATCTATTGCAAGGAACTTACCAGGATAAGCAACAAGCTAAACCACCAAACCTATGACACATCCCACAATAGGAATGTCCTTTGAATTAATAGCATAGCACCCACCATACGCTATAGAAATTCTTATACCAAGTTCATTCATAACAGCAAGGGGCATAATGTTACATGAGTCACCTGAGTCCAACATACAATTGTGCAACAACCAACCATTCACAAGTAAAGATGTGTAAAATGGATCAATGTCCAATTGACTATGCACCAGTGCTGTTCTCAAATAAATCTTAGGCGCCTTTTAAACCTCTTCATGCACTTCTTTGACTTCTATGGCAGTAGAGAATGAAGGGGCATAATTTTGGGCACCAAGGAAAGCAAGGACTCTGTTTCTTTGTTTAGGGATGCACAACAACTCAATCAAAGGAAGTGCAATTTTAAATTGACTTAACACAACAGCCATGTAACACGCATTGTACTTGGTTAGGGGTGTATCGGGAGTTAAAGTGAAAGCATTAGCACCAGATATACAAGAAGCAATTGCTTGTGCAAGTGAGTGCTCCAAATCAGAAGATGGAGAAGCAATATTTCTACTTGGAACAATAGACTCACCTTCAACTCTTTGCCTATTATTTCCAATGGACTTTTACAAAGAACTTAATTCTTAACCATGCTAGTAAGAAGAGGAGACTTACCTTTCAAGTTCTGCACAAATCTCTATTTGGCTGACTGGGAGGAATGATCTTTTTCTCAGGAGCAGTAGCTAGATCTTTATCACGCTTGGCATTTTTCCTTTCAATTTTTGTAACCGATGCTTCTCTGGAAGCCTTTGCTTTGTCCTGATTTCGTTTTTACTTCTCAAACCATAGTCACTTTTCACCTGAGCCCGGCAACGTTATTCAAAGCAAGGATGTCTTCATCAGATGGTCGCCCACCATTGTACTTCTTAATCATCTGAGCTCTCAAATATTCAAAATCATGCACTAGCAACTCATTAATTTGCGCCACATTAATTTGGTCATTACTAAAGTCAAGCGTATAAACCGATTCCAAGCTCTTCTGATCACTGTCAACATCTTCATGATCACAAGCTGCAACTGAAGTGAGAACACAAGAGGGATGGGGCAAGAAACAATCCTCACACCATTTAAAATTCTCAATCTGATTGATGTCATCAACACTAGTAGAAAGAGCATTTGGCATCTCTCTTTCACTGTTCTTATGCTTAGGCCTTCTATTTTCATGAAACGACTTATTTTCTTTGTCAATCCCTCCTTCATGTGCAGGCCTTCTATCCAGATTGTGCGGTCTATCACTTATGTGTTGCCTATTTTACATTGGGGCAATCCTTCTTGTTGCGAGCCACTCTATAAGGCAGCTCTTTCAAAGATCCCATCACTTTATCCAATTTTTCATCAATAGACAGTTAAGTACTTGCCGTTTGCTTTTCATTAAGTGAGAGAAGTGTTACATCACCTCTTTTGACACGTTTATTAGAGGCTTTAATGTTATTCGCAATGCTGATTGACATGGCATAGGCTTGTCTCGAATTGACTAGACCCTTATCTCCTAGATAGAATCCAACTTTTGCATCAAAAACTACACAATATTTGTAATGTCCCTTTCGGGCTCAAATTTGAGGAATTTGGATTTTCCCCAAAACCCTAATGGAACATTGCTGGAATTTATGACAGCAACATGAAAATTTATCAAACTCAACCCTAACAACAATCTGATTTTTGTTTTTCTAGGGCAGCATACATGCCAAATGGCTGGAAAGAATTATAGGAAACTCTTCAAAATATTTTTACTTGATGGTTGGAACAAACATGAAACAAATGAACACTGGAACAAGAGAATTTTGTATTTTTCAAACAGCTGGAAATAGAAATATGACAACAACAATATCTTTCACAAACACGGTTGGAAATGAATGATTCCAAGCCCAACACAACCACGGAATGCACACACAAACCCCCAAAATTATGAAGAAGCTGAATATGAAAGAATTCCGAATTGCCATGCCCTAGAAACCCCCAAACTCCTCCACAAGGCAGGTCACTACCCTAGGAGAGGGCCTGAAAACCTCTGCAGAACCCTAGCAACCCTTCTTCGACCAAACCCTAGCTGAAAATCTGCAAAATCAATCTTCTTTAAAGCTCCTTGAAACCCCTGGAATGAGAATCCTCAATGGATTGAAGAGTTTTTGTTCTTCAATCAAACAAGGAAGGTTTTCGTCCTCACTTGTTGGCCACACAAGAGGGTTTTCGTCCTCAAGTGGAAGTAGTTGAGCAATCAACCCAAAACCATGCAAAGTTATCATTATCAAGATGATCCACAAATGAGTCAAGCGACCTCCATATATAGGCAATTTGTGGCACAAAACCCCATAAGACTTCCCTAAATGGGTCGCCCAACTTGGGATTTTATTTGAATTAATTTGCCCCTTCTTTTCCCTCCTTTTTCCCTTTCATTTGGGTCGCTCCAATGTGGCATTAATTTAAAATAAATTAAATGCCTCTTTTCCCATTTGTAGTTCTCCTTTTGGGTCACTCCACTTGGGCATTTAAAAATAATTAATTGAATGCAATTTTCCTCTTTTTAGTAATTTAATTAAAGTGCCAATAAGTAAAATTACTTTAGCACTTAAAAATTAAATTATTAATTTACTAAATTCCTCGCCCCCTTTTAGCCGATTGAAAATGGGATAAGAGTCTTCTTTTGCTTTAGTATTTAAAAATACATTTTATTTTAATAATAATATTATTAAGTTGCCCATAAATAAAGAATTATCGACTAAGAGAAAAGGAAGAAAGAACAACAAAATATAACACGTGTGATTGAGCCATGGGAAAAAGCGAAAATTGCGAATTTGCATTCGCTGGCTCGCATTTTTGAGCAAGGCGAAACAAAGGAGCTCAAAAGAGGTAATGCTAGTCGGGACGATGACATGAAGGATGGAATGAAGGGATGACAACGGAGGGTTGGCGGTGAAGGATTTCGGAGGTAGAGGAAGACGTAGGAGAACATGCCTCCTTTCCGCCTTACTAGGGCAAATGCAATTCTTGGGGGATGGAAGGATTCAAGCAGGCCTTGGATGATTGTCTTGTAATAGGAGAAAACGGAGAATAAGGAACAGAAAGGGGAAGATTGTCGATCCTAATGCTTGTGATCGAAAAGTTTTCGATCAAGATATGGAATCAAGGAAGTAGAAAGGGCATTGAATCCGGAAGATCTTGAGATCATGTTAGAAGCTTTCCAAATGATGAATAAAGAGTAAAAAAGGAACCTCAGAAATTGGACAAAAGTAACTCCCCTAGACAGAAAGAGGATCATGATGTGGAAATGAGGGGTCAGGGAAAGAAAAGTGGACTAGAAGATGTGGTGGTGCTACAAAAGATTCATTCGAATAAAAAGCTTACTAACACACCTCAAAGGAATTCCGAGAGACTGACTTCCTCTAATCTGAAATCTCAACCTGATATAGGGGTAGCTAAGCCCATCGAAGGAAGCCCAATGCTCTCAAAGCCCAAATGGAAGCTAAGCTCAATATTGACATTGGCAGTCAAAGCACCTTAGAGGCTTATGTGGTCGGTGGAAGGACACTCGCCTTCCCAGGATTATGAAAATCCTCGGTTGGAATGTCGAGTATTAAATTCCTTTGTGAAAGTCGCTTGTTGCCGGCCCAAGGGAAATGGAAAATCCCGACATTATTATTTTGCAAGAAAATGAAATGGAAAAAGAGGAACTGGTAGGTGTATGTAAGTGTATCTGGATCATGGGCGAAACGGAATCCGTAGATGTTAATGGAAGCTTAGGAGGATTAGTGACATTGTGGAATCCCAAGAACTTAATGGGTCAAGTGATAGCCAAGGATAGGTGGAGTATAATCATGGAATTATGGGATTATAGAACAAGAAATAATTTTGTAGTGACTAATGTGTATGGGCTAATAGGTGTAGAAGAAAAGAAAGCATGTTGGGAGGTGATAGGAGGTCTACTGGAACAAGTGGATTGCAAAAAGGTGGTGGGGGTGATTTTAATGCAATATTGAAAGTGAAGAGAAGAAAGGAGGCAAGGCATTACTTCCTCAGAGTGCGATCGATTTCAATATCTTTAGCGACCTTTCCTTAATTGATGTTGAGCCAAAGAATGGTATCTCTACCTGGACAAATAGGAGAATAGACTTAGAGGCAATTATGGAGAGATTAGGTAGATTTTTGATTAGCTCGGAATGGGTAATGGAAAATTATCAATTTGAATCAGACATTTTGAAGATAGCTGGGTCGGACCATGCCCTTATAAGCTTGGTTTTGATCCCGGAGAAAAAACTAGTTGGGATCCCCTTTAAGATGGAATTCATGTGGTTCTGGATCCATCCTTTGAAGAGCTTCAAGAGGGTGGTGGGATATCAAGGTGGTAGGATGTAAAAGATATAGATTGATGAAGAAATTGAAACATGTGAAGGCACAGGTGAAGTCATGGAACAAGGATACCTTTGGTAATCTTTTTAAAAGAAAGAATGAGATATCTGTAGATCTAGAACTAATACGGGAGGCAATTATGCAGAGGGAGCCACCAAACACCTACTCGATATGGAAAAAATGGGTCTGGAGCAACTTAATCAGGTCCTTCAGATGAGGAAGTCTACTGGAAATAGAAATCAAGAGTTAAGTGGCTAAAAGGAGATAGGAACACTAAGCTCTTTCATCCGTCCCACAATCAGTAAGGAAAAATGTTAATAGGATTGACAAATTATCGCTACCATCGGGTGAAGTAATTTTGGATATAAATTGAATAAGGGAAGAAGGGGTTTCCTTCTATGAGAAACTGTTATCCGAAGAGGAGGTAAGAAGAGATAGAGGGAAGATACCCTACTCTCGAACATTCCCAAGTTGATTTCAGAAGAAGAGGCCAAAGAACTAATGACACCACACCTTGAGGAAACTAGGAAAGTTGTTTTTGAACTAGGTGCTGATAAGGCCCATGGTCCAAACGACTTTCAAATTGGTTTCTTTCAGAAATTTTGGCATATTGCAGGAGAGAGATGTTTGGGCGGCAGTGGAGGAAAGTATAAAAAGGAAAGTAGTGCTTTAAGAATGGAACTCTACATTTTTAGCCCTAACCCATAAGAAGAAAGAGGCGAACTATTTTGACTCCTATAGTCCCATTGTTGTAAGTAGTGGAATATACTAGATAATATCCAAGGTTTTTGCCTCTAGATTAAAGAATTGTCTGGGGAAGATAATATCAAACAATCAGAGTGAATTTGTTAAAGGTAAGCAAATTCTGGATGGAATAATAGTGACCTATGAAACCATCCATTCTTTGGGTCACAAAAAGAATCTGGGAATGCTAATAAAGTGGATATGGCTAAAGCCTATGATAGGGTAATTTGGAAATTTCTAGAGGTTGTCCCGAGAGGTTCGACTTCCCGAAAGATCGGATTGATTAATTCGAGTTGCTTCTCCAACCCCAAGTTTTCCGTATTGATAAATGGAGCTCCACTTGGATGCTTCAATGCTTCTGTGAGGTTTAAGACATGGACACTGCATTTACGGAAAAGTGACAAGTGAGCTTGGGAATCTACAAGTAACTCTTCCTCGCACCCGACCTCCCGAGGTCGTGTCGAGACAGCCGGTGGGGATGGAATATGCGTAGGATGCAGATAAACTAGTTAGGCAATCTGATGTCTTCGACGCGCACTAGTAGAATTTGCGAATTGAAGGCAAAGAAGGCCCTCCTAACTCGAATCGGTGTGATAGATCGATCGCCAGAGATGACCGCTCAAGGCTCCAATCAATATCGAGCTCTGGCGTGATTCGGTCTATAGGTTGTGGAATACGTGGAAAATGTCCTGGGATAGTTTCGTGTATGTCCCCCGATAAGGTCATAGGACGGATGATAAATATAATTGACTCTATGGGCGATTCTCTGGCCTAGTCCAGAACTCCTTAGCTTTGTTAGTTGCTATGTCTAATAAGGATAACTGTTCGATGATGATAGGTGGAAGTGGAGTAGATCTGAATACTAGTGTATGTAGGCCAACATCTATGTCTGATTCACCTATAGGCTCGTTGGGCTGTGGGATTTGTGGGTCACACCCATAGATTCGTATTTGTTGTGGTCCTGCTATGGTCATGCGCGGAATCAATCCCTAATCCCTAGTATCCAATAGTCATATGCCTTCTCAGCTTCTATATTCAGAATTAATAATTGTGCGATCTTCTCAGAGTATCTTACAGGCGTTTGTGCAACCTGAATTCTCAAGCTAGTATCTATGTCTGTGAGAGTATCTCTTGCGTCTGGCTGTGGGACCAAAGGATCACAACCAAAGGTCTGCTCTCTTTCAAACCCTTTTACAATCATGTGGATATGAATCTAGGGTAATCTGTAGTTTGGTTGATTTGACAAAAATGTGTGTGCTTGGTCGTCTTCTATGTTTAACCCGTGCAGCGGGTTGAAACCGATTTGTTGTAAGTTTACCGTTGTTTGGAAGACTTGATCCCGAGATTCGATCTATATCGCTTATGGTCATGACAAGATTGTGTTGGGGCACGATTGGCTCGAATACATATTCCTTGGGCTCTCTAGGTCCCGTGATTGTCATACAAAAGTAATAATGCAAACTGAATGCAGTAAAATAAAATTAACTATGCGAAGTATGTCTATAACATGTATAACTCCTATATTTTTGTTATTTTCTGATGAATTTTAAATGAATTTGAAAGAGCAGCTATTTTAATATATCTAGAAATTGACAATTTAGAATAACAAATTAAAACAAACAAGATAACCGAGTATAGCTATTTGTCTGTGCAACTGTAAATCTATTCTAAGCAATGAAATAACTGATCTAATCTATTTGCAAGACTCTCGATCCTACCTCAGAAGTGAGAAATGAATCATAGTTTCTCAGAAACTATCAATCCCCACAGCTTCCCTGGCAATATCGAAAGTAAAATTGACTGAAATAAAGTGATTGGCTACTCTATTTGATATGCTTCTAATTAGAACTTTGAAAGCTAGAACCTGGATTCCGCAGAATAGTGGCGAATCCGATGGTGTGTGTGGCTATGTCCCCTCAGTGTGATCTCCTCGTTCCTTTGTGTTCACGTGGATCCAGAAAAGCGTGTAATGCTAGCATCAATAGAAGTAGATATTGGGACAAAGGCAACTTAGGATACGATCAATACAATGCGAGTAGAGAGAGATAGCACAAGAGTATAGAGCTTGGCTTATGCAATTCCTAGCGGGATTTATTATGAGTCATGCAACATAAAACGTCCAGAACCTGAAACTATCCTGTTTGAAGAACAAAACCTGCAACTTTAATGGCTTCCTATTGAAAACAAACTATTTTACTCCAATGGATTGGATGAAATATCAACAACATTTGCACAAGATGGATATGTGGCTTACTAACAGCAAAACAATGCTAACTAAGCATGCAATGAAAGAAACTAAGAATTCTAAGCAAAATGAAAGACTAATCTATTGCAATGAGAAATTCAGAGGCAAATTTGAGGGGCCATTTGCTTGAGCACAAGCCATCTATTTATAGCATTTGGATTTACCCAAGGTAAAAACCAAATAGAACTCTTAAACTATAAACAATGGCAAAACACTATTCCAGGGAACCAGAATCATTAATGCAAGCTTATGGCGGTGAAAAAGCCAGTGAATCGTTGAAATTTACGTGAGTCATGTTAAAAGAGCATTCTGGAAAACGCTTAGGACCGCCGCCTAAGCGGGCGCGGTTAGATGACCGCCGCCTGTGGGGCGGCGGTTTCAGAATCAAGAGCAAAAGGCCAAGAAAAGAGGGAAAAAGAGAAAAACAAAGCACGCGGGGCTAAGCGGGGCATGCGGGATGTTAACGCATACTTGGAGAGCTTTTCCGGATCCCGAACACCTTGCGAGGAGACCTGTATCATCATTGGGGTATGTGTTACGTTGTTCCGACGGTGAAGTACCCTACAATTTTGGGTACGTACGATGACACCCAATTTCTCCATTTCATTTTATAATTATAAAGCAGAGGGACCGCGTAACAATCAAGCAGCGATTGAGAGAAAATCGAACGGGTTGAAAATTAGCTCCAGTAGTAAACAATTGCTAATTCACAATTTGTGGATGACACCATGTTAATGGGTGAACCAACAATAGCAGAAGCAAGGAAATTCCAAGAGATATTGTTTGCATATGAGCAAGTGGCGGGACAAAAGGTGAGTGCTGAAAAATCAATAATTTAGTTCTTTAATGTCCCTATAGAATTACAAAGAAGAATAGGAGGAATTTTTGGCTTTTTAATTGGATCCCTGTCAGTGATTATTTGGGAATGCCATTGATCAGTGGATTTGTTGGGAAGAATCTATGGAAATCAGTGGTTGATAAGGTTCAAGGGAAGCTTTCCTCGTGGAAAGGGAAATGGTTGTCGATGGCGGCAGGGCTCAACTAATAGAATCGTCTCTTCAAGCAGTCCCAACGTATCTCATGTCTATATTTCGAATTCCTGGTTCGGTGGTGAAAGCCTTAACAAGTCTCTAGAGAAACTTTCTTTGGAGTGGAACTGGATATAAAAGAAAGTACAACTTGGTAGCTTAGGATAACATATGTCGACCCAAGAAAGATGGTGGCTTGGGTTTTAAGGATTGTCAGATGATGAACCAAGCGTTGGGGTAAGCTTCTATGGCGGATATACAGAGAAAGTAGACACTTATGGAGTATAGAGTAATTCGAGCTAAGTACATTGACTCCCCCAATCCAGAACACTTATTCCAACAAGAGGATCTTTCAAAAGGCTCAGGTATTTGGAAATTTTTGAGAGGTCAGAGATCAAACATACTGAGAAGCTTGAAGTGGAAAATGTAGAAGGGTGATAAAATAAGCTTTTGGGATGATATTTGGCTAATCGACACGACTGGGATATGGATCCATGTATCGGGGGTTTTAAGGAGGAGGCAATTGGAAGGTGGGGATCAAAAGTGGGAGATTATATCCTCGAATATAGGGACGGAAAAACGATGGAAGCAGATGTCCACCGATTCAGGTGAAAATAAGTTGAGAGTGGAGGCTCTTGGAAGGCTATTGGATAATACTCCATTAGTAAGGAATGGAGCTGAAGACAACTTGGTATGGGAGGAAGCAAGCGATGGGGAGGTTTCAGTTAGATTATTGTATGAATATAACTATAGGCTCAAGAGGCAACAAACCCAACCTAGGTACTTTCCCAAGTAAGAAAATTTAGATTAAGGAAGGTTTCCAAAAAGCAAATATCTTCCTTTGGTTGGCGGTTCAAAGGAAATGCTTAACATATGATAATTTAATGAAGAGAGGGATGTACAGACCGGCCATTTGTATGCTATGCGAAGAAGCAGAAGAAACAAGTAATCATATTTTTATTCATTGCTCTTTTGCCTGTGGAATCTGGAATATAATAAAAAATCGATGGGGCATTGATTAGGTGCTTCCAATATCAGTCCTGGATTTAGTTACTCAATGGATATGGAAGACAAAGCATAAGGGGTTACAACCGCTATGAAACTTAATCCCGATAGTCAGTAGAATGGAGCCTTTGGGTCAGAATCGAAATAGGAGAATTTTCAAGGAGGAGCAACTCTCCTATAGACAGGTATGGAATAGAATTGAAAGCATCTTATCTGAATTAGTGAAGGCTTGTGGGAGGGACTTGGAGTGTAAAGGTAGGGAGGATAGGGCTCTTTTTCTCGTAAATGGCCACTCATTCCTTGGAAATTTGAAGTTGAAATTCTTGATAATGGGAATGGAAAGGTTAGGTCAATAACATGGGAGGCTCCCAACCGGGATGGATAAAAATGAATTTTGATGGAGCATCTAAAGGAAATCTAGGTAAAGTTGGATATGGGTGTGTTTTTAGAAATTCTGAAAGCCAACCAATTCTACTTCTATCCCATGACTGTGGGATAGCCTCCAACAATAAGGTTGAGGGAATGACTCTTCTATAGGGTCTGTAAGAGGCTAGAAAGCAACAATGGTCAAAGCTTTGGGTGGAAGGAGACTCTAAAGTGATCATCAAAGCCATGAAATCTGAAAAGCGAGAGCATGGAATTTGGACTCAATCATCCAAAGTGCAACTGATCTTACATATTCTTTTTCCAGTATTTTCTTCTCCCATATCAAACGTGATGGGAATTAAGTAGCAGACTGTCTTGCGAACATAGGAGTTGATATGATAAGTAAGAAAGGTGTCTCCCAAATAATTTGGAAGGATGATCCCCAACGAGGTACTAAAACTAGTGACGTAGGATGCCATGAATGACCGTGTGTGGAAATAATTTGGCTTGGATGCCGATGGAGGGGGAATTAATACTTGCTCGTGTGTCGATGCAAGGTCATGAGATAAATGGGACACTTGTACTTGGCGGCCTCTCTAGGTGCGCGAAGCATGTAGAGAAGGATATAAGCGGAGGTGGGAGTATTTTTTTGGCACTTCGGCGAGTGTAGTCGGGCTTTGGGGCCTCTGCATTTACATGTTTGAGTGCACAACCCTGATAATGTGCAACAAGATGAGAGGAAGGCAAGAAGAGGAAGCTTGCAATCGGGGAGAAGACACTAGGAGACTTTTTTGATTGGATGGAGGGCAAAATTCAGAATGTTGCCATAAGAGAATGGTTGGGGAAGGCGTGGTCTATAGCTGAAGAATTGAATGAGGTGGAAGAGGAAGACATTTGCGGGCACCTGAGGAATTTAATGCTTGATCCCAAGCAATCCCAGGGCTTCCGAATGTGTTTGAAATGGCGCAGGGTTTGAGTTGTGCAAATATCCTCTCCAACGCTTCGGCCAATTCCTTCTTCATCAGGAGCACTTAGAGCTAGAGGAGAGATTGGTGTGCATATAGTTTCGCTTGCAAGCTCTTGTGAAGGCAATGTTGGCGATTTTCAAGGACAGGAGGTCAGGCAAAGATGTAGGGTTTCTAGCTTCCCCAGAAAGCAAAGGTGGAAATCCTCGTTCTTTGTGCCTCTTCCATGCAGTTTGTGGAGGTGAATGAGGATTCATATGTTGAGATCGTGTTTGAGGTCAAAGCAGATAAAGGCAAGGGGAGAAGGTGGCTGATTAAACCTGGCCATGTAGATAATATTTAGTCAATTGATATATATGATGTAGCCACTAGTTGGCAATTTTGATAGTATAAGGATTTAGTAGTTTTTTTGAATGTGATTATAAGGTATGTAATGATGGGTTGGGATGAAGCAAATTCTCTTTGCTCTTCCACCATCCTATGCACGCTAAGGTGCTTTCTCGATGAGAGCCTAGATGAGTGATGTTATCTAAGGTTGGTTCTTAATGTATTTTTTTGCAGGCTAGGGCCTTCTCCTAGGTAATATAAGCAAAAAAATAGAGTTATCTAGGCTCAACTTAAAAATATTATTAAGTATTTATAATTTAGAAAAGGGGACATTATAGTCCCCCAAATTTTCTTGCCCTCTGTTAGGAATTTAGTGTTCATAGTGTGAACATATGGTTTGAATATTAGTATTATTTAATATTTAAATAATATGTGAGTGTGCACAATTATTTGTCATGCACAACTCATAGAGATAGGAGTGTGTGAGAGTATCTTGGGATTGAGAGTAAGACTAGGGATTAGAGGAGAAATATGGGGATAAGATGATGAGACTTGACTCCATGATTATAGGAGCAAACAATTGTATAAAATGCCCTCCACTAATCAATAGAAATTGCTCCATTATTCTCTATATTTTATTTGTTTCTATGTTTTCTCTATTTTCATGTGTTGATCTAAAATTATTGTTGCTTAAATTCATTATCAAATCTAGAGTTTTGATATCATTTGGTATCAGAGCAAGGTAGGACGAGTTATGAGAGTCATTGCAGGACAAAACCGCAACCTCTAAGATGCAGATCTGAGAGTTTTGAAGCTTCCGTCGCCATTTTCTAGAATCTGATCTTAAAAAAAAACGATTGGTAAATCGTGTTTTTCTCAAAAACCTAGATTCTGAATCTTTTGATTTTTTTGGGTTTGAAGATACATATTTTATTGCTCTACAGTTAAAATTTCAGAATAACCCAGTGAAATAGATTATGACGTCTGAAGCAATTTCTAAAATCCGGGACCGCAATTCACATGAATGCTGCATAATTCTTTATTGTTTAAGTTGTTCTATTGTTGTAATTTGTTTTTAGGGTGTTATTCAAAAAGTAATTATTGATTACTTTTTTGTGAATTTTATTGTGTCTATCCAAGTTGAGTGTTATGGTAAAGTGATAGTTTAGTGAGTCATTGTAAAAGTATATTATAAAAAAATAAAAAAATTCCTCACTTGTCAAAAATCGACGCATTTTCGCTTGTACGCGACGTCCATAGTGAGGGTGCATTATTGGTTGAAACCGACACCTAATAGAATTGTAAAATGAGCCTCAAATACAAATTCACCTGAGTTAGCAACATCACCATGGAGGCTGGAGGCTACGGAGGAAGGAGGTGTTTTAGCGACCTCTCGTTAGACACCATCGATGAGGCCGCAATATTGCTTTGGTGGCCATGTTTTCGGTTGTGTTCTGTGTGTTTAATTTTAGCAATATAACGAACAAATGATTTATTCCTGTCGCTCTTGTAATAAGTGAGCTCCTGCATGAGCAATATTTCTTGAATTTTCCCTTGAATGTAAGGATGGGGGTGGGGAAATGTGTACGCTGCTATGAAAGTGGTTGGTGGTCCAATAGAAAACTAATTTGAGAGTTTGTGAATCTCTTAGAAAATCACATATAGAGTGGTTAATGGTTCCACTAGAAAACCTGTTGGAGTTGATGGTACTCTTTGAAAACTATCGGATTGTAGAACATGAGCAGGTACTAGATAGAACTCACCCATGTTCACACTAAGGGGTGAATGTTAGGAATTTAGTGTTCATAGTGTGAACATATGGTTTGAATATTAGTATTATTTAATATTTAAATAATATGTGAGTGTGCACAATTAGTTGTCATGCACAACTCATAGAGATAGGAGTGTGTGAGAGTATCTTGGGATTGGGAGTAAGACTAGGGATTAAAGGAGAAATATGGGGATAAGATGATGAGACTTGACTCCATGATTATAGGAGCAAGCAATTGTATAAAATGCCCTCCACTAATCAATAGAAATTGCTCCATTATTCTCTATATTTTATTTGTTTCTGTGTTTTCTCTATTTTCATGTGTTGATCTAAAATTATTGTTGCTTAAATTCATTATCAAATCTAGAGTTTTGATATCACCCTCAAGCAAATGCAAGCTCTCATGCCCAAGTACCATCATGCCAAAGTGAAGAAATATGCTGTAATGCTCCAATAATCTAGATCTTGTACCTGTCAAATGAAAAAGCTCTTGCCAAAACAAGCTCATATATTTGTTGTCCCTCTTTTTATTGATGTACTTTGGCAGCCCGTGAAGTTTAACAACTTCCTTGAAAAAGAAATCAGTTGCTACCTCAATTCTGCCCTCTTCACTTTCACCTTCAAAAATGCATTAGCAACTTTTCTCTTTGCATACTCAGCTGTACAAAAAGCCTTCCAATCTGCTGTAATCTTAGTCATAGAGCAAAAATTGAGGAATAATCAGCAGCTTGACAAGCTAAAACACATTCCAATGTGGCATCTTCACTTTCCGTTTCAACCTTGTCAACTATGGTGGAAGAGCATCCTCTAACCATACACATGAATGCAACTGAAATAATGTGGGGGCTGCTAAAAATGATGACAACAACATTAATGGTGGCAATTTGATGCATGGCTGTCTTGGAAGCACTTCTTCTAACATTTGGTGGTAGCAACACATCATCCCGCATCCCCTCCATGCTTTGTTGGAGATCTTTTGCAATCACAAACTTGTTATCCTTCATTATGTCATCTTCATCTTCAGCTGCAACCTCATATGCTCCATCATTTGCTTGGGGAAAACAAACTCAACTGCTCTTTCTTTTTTATACCTTTGTACCTGCACATGGAACAAACTCATAAAAGAAAACAAGAGTTTCCCTCATCATTGCTTCTTCATGCCTCATGGATATGATGGCCAACTCTCTCCCATTGCTTGCAATCATCTCATATTCTCCACTCAAGTGATGGATGTTCAAAAATTCAACCATGCTGTCCCAAACACAGCTGTAACCACATGTTCCCCCACCCCCACCGCCACCCCCACCCCCTAATACCCAATATGAGAAGAATAGTGGCTGGGATCCTTCTTATGACAGCTGAAAACACATCAACGATGATAGTAGATTGGAAACCCTTCAACCGCATGGCTGGATACTCATCTCCGACTGTCAAAAAAGTGGATAGGGAGTTGGAACTGTTGCAGACAACAAATGAACAAAGGGTACAACTGTTAAATTGAAACTCCTCATGGAATATCGCAATGTCAATGATATGGGGGCTGGAAACAACCCAAAAATGATTGACAATGCTTCAATAGACTGAAAATTATCCCATTTCATGACTGTTTTCTTCCGTGTGGCAGCAAGCAAGGTATTTGGCAAACGGGAAATGTTGATAACAACAACACAAACATTTATGACAACATCCTTCAAGAAACATGGGTTATAGTTCTCATTACCCATCTTCATCCCCACCATGCCATTTTGGTTCATAGCATCTTGATCAACAAGGTAATATTTGTTTTGCTTACCCTTAGTGAATTCTTCTTCCAATAACAAGCACCTTGCTGTCCCGACAATTTCGACTAACTCCTTATCCTTGTCTCCAAGTACAACACTTGGCTCCCAGGAGTGTCTTATGAAGTGTGAGCATTGACCCTCCACACTTTTGTTAGAGTGCACCACATGCCCTAAATGACTCTTTTCTAGTGCATACTTAACAATTAGGGGCTGAATATTCTTATGGCATGCATGTTGTACTGAAAACAAAAATGTAGAGCTTACCAACCAATGTGCTGCCCATGAAATCTGCCCTCTATTTGTTGCATTTCTTGCTATCATCGTTGGCTCCATTTGTTCCAATGCCTCTGCTGAAAGCACATCAATAGTATGATGACCTCTCTCAATACTTTTAATAGTTGTCCATGCAAATTTGATCATGGGATGCCTTGAATACAAAGGCTTTCTCATTTTCCCAATCCAATATGTGTCCTCTAGCTGAAGCAATCTCAGCTGTTGTATCTTTATGGTGTAAGGAATGATGATGCCCCTTTGTAGTAACTCATCCTTCACCATGTTGTTAGAATGCACAACAAGCTTTATATGCATCCTCCTAAATTTCCTTACATTCCAAGTGCAAGAGATGGGGAACTTAACAGAGACATTTACCTTGATCCTCAAAAGATCATCCGGAATCCCCATGCCAAAACAATCTCGGATTTGATTGGAAGAAGCTACATGCCCACAACTGCAAGTTGTGTTCTTGATCTTGACACCCTTCATAGAATGCTTTCCATGATGACAAAATTGTTGAAAGGACCTAGTGTGAAGTAGAACTATACCATTACCGTCTCTTTCATATCTTGAGTTGCACTCATAGGAATGATTGGAATACTTACATTTTTCTTCCTTGATGGAGTTAGGTAGGCTAACCTTTTCCAATTCTTGGTGGATAAAAGGATCAATCATTCCAACTTGCAAGACCAAGTTTGTTTGTTGTAGCATCTCCTTTTGAGGTTCCCGTGCATGATGTAGAACTATATCTTGTTGCTGACCTAACCCTAACTCTTCATCATGAATCTCTCTATGGGCTGCTCCTCACTTTCTTGCAGCTTTGATTGTTCTTCCTTAACATTATTAATGCAAACCTCATGTTTATCACAAGTCATACCTTTCTTTGGTTCTTCTAGCAACACTTCTTCATGACCTTTGCCTAGGCCACTGTAGCTTGGCTCCCAAGGTTCTTCATGGTTTTTCTTCAACCTTTGTTGAATATCCTTCCAGGGCTAGTCGTTATGAAATCTTCTTCCACCCTTATGACCATTCCTTGACTTCAAGGTAGAAAAATCAAGGATAGAAAGCTCTTGGCGGATGCCTGGCCTCAAAGCTTGGTATTCCACACAGAATCGATCCATCTCATCGTCCCCAATTTGCTGCCGTAATTCCCCTTGTTCCTCTTCTTCCCTTTGCAAAAATTTGGCATGGAAGATTCTTGTGGGAGGATTAATGGAAGTCCTTTCATTGCCGAACGAGCTGCCATCACCTTGGTTCTTTTTGAATTCCGGAGCACCTTGGATTGCTTGAATCAACTCCAACATTGAAGCCCTCATGGTCCTTTGGAAGCTTTGCTCCATGTCTCTTTGATTCCTCAACAACTCTTGCATGTAGCTCATTTTATTGGAAGGTGGAGGTCTTTGATCCTTATCCCCCATGTTCTTTGCCGGAGTCCTTTGATAAACTTTAAACCCTTCCTCACCGGTATTCATGCAAATCTGAAAATTTGAATTTACCCTCACACAGGATGGGAGGAACAATGCTCTGATACCCACTTTGTAATGTCCCTTTCGGGCTCAAATTTGAGGAATTTGGATTTTCCCAAAACCCTGATGGAACATTGCTGGAATTTGTGGCAGCAACCTGAAAATTTATCAAACTCAACTAGCAAACTGAAAAATCAATCTAAACCCTAAAAACAATCTGTTTTTTGTTTTTCTAGGCAGCATACATGCCAAATGGCCGGAAAAGTTTATAGGAAACTCTTCAAAACATTTTTACTTGATGGCTGGAACAAATATGAAACAAATGAACACTCGAAACAAGAGATTTTTGTATTTTTCAAATAGCTGGAAATAGAAATATGACAGCAACAATATCTTTCACAAACACAGCTAGCAATGAATGATTCCAAGCCCAATACAACCACCGAATACACACAAAAACCCCAAAATTTTTGAAGAAGCTGAATATGCAAGAATTCTGAATTGCCGTGCCCAAGAAACCCCAAACTTCTCCACAAGGAAGGTCACTACCCTAGGAGAGGCCCCGAAAACCTCGAAGAACCCTAACAACCCTTTTTCGATCGAACCTTAGTCGAAGATCTGCAAAAACAATCTTCCTTGAAGTTCCTTGAAACCCGGGATGGAAAATCCTCAATGGATTGAAGAGTTATCATTCTTCAATCAAACAAGGAAGGCTTTCGTCCTCACTTGTTGGCCACACAAGAGGGTTTTCGTCTTCAAGTGGAAATAGTTGAGCAATCAGCCCAAAAACCATGCAAAGTTATTAGTAGACAAGATGATCCACAAATGAGCCAAGCGACCTCCATATATAGGCAATTGGTGGCACAAAACCCCATAAGACTTCCCCAAATGGGTCGCCCAACTTGGGATTTAATTTGAATTAATTTGCCCCTTCTTTTCCCTCCTTTTTCCCTTCCATTTGGGTCGCTCCAATGTGGCATTAATTTAAAATAAATTAAATGCCTCTTTCCCCCTTTTAGTTCTCCTTTTGGGTCGCTCCACTTGGGCATTTAAAAATAATTAATTAAATGCACTTTTCCTCTTTTTAATAATTTAATTAAAGTGCCAATAATTAAAATTATTTTAGCACTTAAAATTAAATTATTAATTTACTTCCTTCCTTCCCCCTTTTAGCTGACTGAAAATAGGCTAAGGGTCTTCTTTCTGCTTTAGTATTTAAAAATACATTTTATTTTAATAATATTATTATTAAGTTACCCATAAATAGAGATGCTCAACTTAAAAATATTGTGAAGTATTTTGTAATTTAGAAAATGGGGGCATTACAATATTTTATCAAATACACAACATCAGTCGGTCTAGCATTCTCAGTAGTCTTAACATAGTTTTATTGTATCTACCATTAAAATCTTGAACACACTCATTAAGATGCTTCTTGATACTTTCAAATTCACTAATCTGAAACTGCGGATCATTTCTATCACCAAATGCCTAAATGCCCGCTTCATCTCAGGCCAAGAATCAATACTATCATTGGGCAAAGTATCAAACTAATCACAAGCAGTTTCCTCCAATGTGTGATTGAACAATTCAATCACCACATCTTCTCATACACAATATCATTATCATCTGTCAAATTACTAAAAATCCTCAAGTGATAATCACTTGAGACTGCATTGTTTCCTTGAAATCTGTGCAGAATCTTTCTAATGTTGGCTAGAACTTCATTGAGGAAGCTCTGCATTTATGAGAAATTAATCCGCCTATATCTGTCAGCTCCTAACAAAGGGCGAGGAGCTCCCAAATTGTGTGTAAAAGCATTTGGATCATGATTATTCGCAGCCATCCTATTATTCATTCTGAGCTGCTTCTGCATTACAATTGGGCTGGTGGAGTTTAAATAAGGGGCCTGATTCGACTAGACAAGTTGAAGGATAACAAAAGGAGCAACAGTTTGATCAGAGGGGCCCCTTGTGGCCCTTCCCTCAACTTTCCAAAAGATTTACTGGTTTACTGTGGAGGGTTAAGGGCAGCAGACTCTTTGTTCAGATGATGTAACTGACACCCTCTTGATTTTACAAACAGAGGAGAAGAGTAGATACTAAGATCCTCTTCAGAGAAAGGTAATTTACTAGTGCTTGCAATCACAAAAGAAAAAGGATCTTTAGGACTGATTGTTTTACTTGAAGGCTCAGAGCAATTAGAAACAAAATTATGATCTTCAAGAATGTCTTGAATTAAAATCTTCTCGCCACAATCATTCAAAAGAGACACCACAATACGAGGCTGAGGAATCAGAGCGTGAGAAATACTTCGTCCCTCAAGCGCCTCTAGATCTGCTTTGCTTTGGACGCTGATTTGATGAGCTGCAGTTTTGAATGCAACTTTTTAGACAGATCTGCTTTGAAAGCAGAATGCAGGCTTCAGGCCCTCCAACTATGCAAATTTAAAGTTACTGGTGGCAGAACCAAGCAAAGTGACAGCCACTGAACTGAAATTTCAATAGAACATAGGCTGAACCGGATTTCAACCTCACAAGAGTCGCCAATACCTCACAGGCATACACAAATTCAACATACAAACAATAGATCTGAAGTATTTGTGGAAATTACAAGGAACTTTGCACGATCTCTTGGCATGATATGTTCTACACAACAAATATACAGACATACATCATTAATTTACACGACAACGCCAATTTGTTAGCAAAGCGAACGAGCCGATGTAATATAACCAATTCCTCATTGCAAACAAATTGCAGATGGAACAAAGACTAGAAAATAAAATCAGGATTCTCTCAAAATGAAAATAGGGCACAAGGAACCCCAACAACGGATTGTGAGGGCGAGGAATATAGAGAATGAACCAATGAACTAATTACTTCCCTGGCAACGACGCCAATCTGTTGGATCCCAAATCTGCACCCTCGAGGATTTCAAGAAGGAACAAGGATGGGTCATTGTAGTGAAAGAGCTCCTTAAATCAGGCTCGATTTGAAACCATCTGATGAGGAGGTGGTTAACAAATTATGCTTCAGCCTCTCGTGAGACCTAGGGAGAGACCCTTTAAACAACCCAAAGACATGAAACAACAAAAGATTTTCAAGGAGGTACAACAAACCCTACCAACAAGCCTAATGTAATGTCTCCTTTTCCAAGCTAGTCACTATAGAAGACCTTATGCCCATTCCTCTTCCTGTGGGCATCAAGGGGAACTTGCCATGGTTGTAAGTAATATACCTTCATAATTAATTATTTTATTTACTAATCATGGCATTGGAATGGTTCGACTAGGGAAGAAGATGTGTCAAACAAAGCAAGGAGAATTTCTATTTCTTGATTATGAGGTTGATCTTTTTAAGCGAAGATTAAAAAGTGCATTAGGAGGTCGGCCATAAGGATTGGGCCTCTAATTCATCCTTGGCGCCAAAGAAGGGGTACTTAAGGAGGATGGAATGGAGGAGGATTATCATCTATCATCTATTTGGACATTTAATTGGAGTGGAGCTAGCATTGCTTTTCTTCTTGCCATCAAGGATGAAAACCCTTCCTTGGTTACCTATGGAGGACGAAACCCTTGATAGGATCACACTTGGGGACGAAACCCTCATTTGTGCGTTGATGGCTTCATACGAAGGTCACAAGTGAGCTTTAAGTTGGATTTCATATTTGTTTCTCCCCTTCTAACCCTAGGCGACTGGCTTGGGTGAAGGGTTGATATCATTTAGGGCACTTTTGGACAATTTGAGTTGATAATATTGTTCTTCGTATTTTATAAGGCTAGAATCAACACTTTGGTGATTTTTGGAGTGGTGTATGAGCTATTTTCAGTCCTTGTTTATGGCGGTACTGTTGTTGTCATAAAATTAATTGCAGCTAGGTGTAAGTACTTGTTTTCTCCATTCTTTTGATGTAATTTACATTGATAAATGTCGCCGTGGTTGAATTAATTATTTAGAAGTATTTTCAACTGTACTTACACGGCTGTATAATGATTTGAAGTGCCTATTTGGTTCGCTGCCCTAAAGGACTGATTATTGATTGCTTGAATAGGGTTAAAGTGTATTTTCAGTCATTTTTAGATTGATGCTTGTTGGTTGATGGTGTATTTTCAGATTTGATTCATTTGGGGTTGTGGCCAAACCCTTATTTTCAGTTTTAGCCCTAGAAAGGGACATTATAGTGGTATCAGAGCTTCGGTCTTCCCATCCTGAGGGTTTCCTCTTCAAGAAGAAGATAAATGGCAGATAGAATTTTTGGTGATGCTAGATTCGAAAGGATTGCCCTAGGGCAAGAAAGATTGGTCAATAAAATGGCTTAGCTGATCCATACCATGTAAGATCCAAATGGTCAATAATACTCAGCCATCCAAAGTGGACAACATTGCTACATGGTATGAGGAGTATAAGGCTCTTCCGGAGAAGATTCGTGATGCCATGTCATTTGCTGAGTTCATGGGAGTAAGCAAGGGAAGATCAAGGCCCAAGCCTAGGTCACAAGCTACACAAGAGGAAGAATTAGGGCTGCAAGTAATGGAGGAATCCACCGTGCAAGTTGAAGAGGGAGAAATCATGGAGCTTGAGCCAAAGAAGGAAGAAGAACAACCGAAGTTGTTGAGCCTTGAGAGGGAACAACCCATGGGAGCCCTAGAAGCCCCCATCACCATTGCCAAAGTAGAGCTCTTGACTGATTTTCAGAATAACGTGAAGACATCAAAGTTTGATGAAAGTTTGAAGCATGAGCCTAGGGAAATCATGGAGCATGAGTCCCAAGGTAAAAGTTTTTTAATATTTAATGATATTTCATTGGTTTCTAATGGGTGCTTGTGGCTAAATGTTGAAAAGAAATCAGATTTGCATAAGGGTAAAGAGGATGACATTATGGAAGGGTATGTCCATGAAGGAAGGGCACTTCCAATTCCTCATGATTACTTTCAGCTCGCTGGAAATTTCAAACAGTAGTCAATGATGGGCAAATTGAGGGATTTTATCACCTTGGTGTGAGTTCCGGAGATGTTCCAAACAAGTACCATAAAAAAAAATGGTGGGATCCTTGTTGGCAGCCCAAGATATGATGAAAAAAATCACATTTTACCTCCTCTTATGTCACTGCCATACTTGTGTCATTATGGGCAGCTTGTTAAGAAAGATCACATGTCATGTTTGATGCCTTGTAATATAATTGGTGATGATGTGAAGAACTTGTGGAGTAACATATGACACATAGATCTTTTCTTGCAAGATTATGTGAGCATAAAAGTTTGGGTTTTGGTTGATCCTTTGAATTATAAGAAAGAGGAAGTCCTTGTTGAATTCAATATTGCTCCATGCATATGGTTAGAAAGAAATTTGATGGAGGATTGTTTTGAATTTGTTATGTATCCTAACAAAGTTGTGAAGGATTTACTCCTAGAGTGTCCCTTGAAACCAAGTTCTACCCTCCATGGACAAGGAGTCACAGTTTTGATTGATAATGGAGCTACTTATAGTTTCATTGATGAGAGCTTGAGGGAAAAGGTGGATTTGAAGGTGGAAGACTTCAAAGGCTTCACGGTCAAGGTAGCGGATGGCTACTCCATGCCATGCACAAGGAGGTGTCCCCAACTCCTTTTCACATTGGGAGAGCATGAGGTATGTGATGATTTTAATATGATTGGCATAACTGATATAAATCTTGTGCTTGGGGTCCAATGGTTACATTCATTGGGAGAGCTCACTCTTAACTACCAAAGTATGGAGTTAAGCTTCATGGATAAGGGAAAGAAAGTAATACTTCAAGGTATGATTCTAGAAACCACTCAAATCAAGTATTTGGTAGAAGGTATTTTGTCAAAAGAATCATATCTTTGTTCTTTATCTAAGATAATTGCAGATTGGAAGTCTTTAATTACAGCCAAGTATAATGTCAGAGTAGCGCAACATAAACATGGTAGAGTTGCTTCATGGTTGGGTATCCATGCAAAAGGTCACCAACAAAGTATGTGGGTGGTTAGTGGTGACGAGGGGAGTGTACTTTGGAGAACTATAGCTCAGAATTTCAGACTTAGTGCTGCTGTCATTATTCAAATCAGCCACCACAAGGTCTCATTGGTATACATACAAGTTGGTAAGCAAGTAATGTTAGTCAAAGGATGGAGCATTTTTCGATTGATGAATGATTGGAGAAAATTTTCAGCCCTTAGAGAGGTGTTTTCAGTCATTGCAATGCTCACATTTCCTAATTTTGCAAAGAGGTTTCAGTTTTGTAGTTGCTGTTCCATTTTTAAATTGCTGATTTTGATAAAATCAGATTATGAGTTGTTTTCAGACTTGAACAATTGCAAGAGTGATCATTTTGAGGACATTAAATCATTGGAAAATAGTGGTAGATGGTTTCAGCTGAAGACGACTACTTCAGCCAACATAGCTCCAAATTGGGTGAAAATCAAGTGATTCATGACTGTCATACTTCGTTTCCAGCCCCCATATCATTGATAGAGTGGAAATGTTTGGAGAGATGTCATGCTTACAGCTGTTGTACTTTCCTTTCATCTGTTGCTCACAACTTTTCCAACCACTTTTTTACTTATAAGACACATGGAAAAGAGCTTCCAATCATATGGTTGAAGAAATTCCAAGATACTACTAACATTGGCATATTTGTGGCTGATTTAAGGTGGTTTCCAGCCACCTACATTCTGATTTTTGAGAGAAAAATGCAAGGTTACAACTGTTTTTGGGACAACATTATTGAAGTTTTGGGAATCCATCATTTGAATGGAAATTATGAGATGGTGGCAAGCAAAGGAAGGGAGCTAGCTATCATGTCCCTAAGGCATGATGAAGAGATTGTAAAAGTGTTGTTAAACACTCTTGTTTCCTTTGATATGTTTGCTTCATGTGCAGGAACATCAAAGGAGCAACTGAGATTCATTTGGGATCCGGGCACATGCATTTGCTTGAGGACAAGCAAATTTGGGAAGGGAGGACTGTAATGTCCCCTTTTCCAAGCTAGTCACTATGGAAGACCTTATGCCCATTCCTCTTCTTGTGGGCATCAAGGAAGGAGCAAAGGAGGGGAACTTGCCATGGTTGTAAGTGATGTACCTTCATAATTAATTATTTTATTTACTAATCATGGCATTGGAATGGTTCAACTAGGGGAAGAAGACTTGTCAAACAAAGCAAGGAGAATTTCTATTTCTTCATTATGAGGTCGGTCTTCTTAAGTGAAGATTAAAAAGTGCATTAGGAGGTCGGCCATAAGGATTGGGCCTCTAATTCATCCTTGGCACCAAAGAAGGGGTACTTAAGGAGGATCAAATGGAGGAGGATTATCATCTATCATCTATTTTGACATTTACTTGGAGTGGAGCTAGTGTAGCTTTTCTTCTTGCCATTGAAGGATGAAAACCCTTCCTTGGTCACCTATTGAGGACGAAACCCTTCAATAGGATCACACTTGGGGACGGAAACCCTCATTTGTGCATTGGTGGCTTCATACGGAGGTCACAAGTGAGCTTTAAGGAGGATTTCATATTTGTTTCTCCCCTTCTAACCCTAGGCGACTTGCTTGGGTGAAGGGTTTGATATCATTTAGGGCACTTTTGGACAATTTGAGTTGATAATATTGTTCTTCATATTTTATAAGGCTGGAATCTACATTTTGGTGATTTTTGGAGTGGTCTATGAGCTATTTTCAGCCCTTGTTTATGGTTGTACTACTGCTGTCATAAAATTAATTACAGCTGGGTGTAATTACTTATTTTCTCCATTCTTTTGATGTAATTTTAATTGATAAATGTTGCCGTGGTTGAATTAATTATTTAGAAGCATTTTCAGCTGTACTTGCATGGTTGTATGATGATTTGATGTGCCTCTACAGTTCGCTGCCCTAAAGGACTGATTAATAATGGCTCAAATAGGGTTAAAGTGTATTTTCAATCATTTTTAGATTAATGCTTGTTGGTTGACGGTGTATTATCAGATTTGATCCATTTGGGGTTGTGGCCAAACCCTTATTTTCAGTTTTAGCCCTAGAAAGGGACATTACAGGGCCAGCAAGAGAGATGAAATGTTCACATACCATGGGCTGCTTGTGATGTCCTTATGATTCAAAATTTCTGAGTTTGAATCAACACTCTTCATTTGCATGATTTCTTCACCGAATGGGATCTTTTCCATCTTACATTCTCCCCAAATTTGTTGGTACTTGTCTTGGGTATCCTTTGGCTTCTTATTAAGGTTGGAAACTCCATTCATTGACCTCCTTTTGACTGCTGTTTCAGCTGAATATCACTAATTTCCCTTGAAAAACTGAATTCAACTCCCAATTTTTGTAAACCCAGCTCTCTCTCTTCCCACTTGGTACCCTTCATCTTCACAAAGTGGTTAGAGTATTCTTTATGATGACCAAAATATTGCAAAGACAGCATGAATGTGATGTAGCAACTCTTTAAGAAAATGATGAAATTGCTTACCAAAGACATGAAACAACAAAAGAGTATCAGGGAGGTACAACAAACCCTACCAACAAGCCTAACCACTATGCTTTTCTACCCAATTTTCTGTCACTAGCAGGAAAAATCATAAGACTGTTAAAGATTGGGCAATTGTTATAAGTAGATTGATGTTTGTAGCAAAGATATTCATGATTTGTAAGCTTATTTCTCTCTAGTAAGCAAAATAAACTATGGGAAAACTTACAAATCTAAATCCTAAGTAATAACAGTAGAGATCTCAAAGTAATTGGTGGGGCTAAATGGAGATCCCAGTAGGACACAGAAGTTTATGAAACTATTATAACGAAGTTGATCAGATGAACCATGACCAGTGCCTAGAATCCACTAGGCAAGGAGTCTTAAGAATTTAACCAACTAAACTAACAACAGTTAAAAGAGGACAACAATTTGCCAAATTGTTGCACACTCTTTTCTAATTCAGAGTTATAACAAGCTGATCTTACAAAGACTCCTTATCATGCATCAGCATAACATATCATAAAGTATCAAGACACTGATATTGAAATGAATTGCAAAAGACAAAGAAATCAGACCAAGCAAATATATTATAAATTAATAGATGCATGTCTACATGCTACAAGTAGCCATTTCTTTATCAAACTATGATCCTAAAATTCAATGATCCTCAACAAGACTTCAACACTTGTTCAATCCCCTACACCAATTACTCTCCTATCATGCATCAAAATATCATATCATAAAGTATCAAGACATTGCTATTGAAATGAATTGCAAAAGACACAAAGAAATCAGACCAAGCAAAAATTTTATAAATTAACAGATGCATGTCTACATGCCACAAGTAGCCATTTCCTTACCAAACTGTTATCCTTAATTTCAATGATCCTCATGAAGACTTCAACACTTGTTCAATCCCCTACAACAATTACTCTTTGAATTAGAATGATTACTTCTATCAATTGCTCAAACCTATAAGAAACAAAATGCTAATCAAATTTGTTCATGAGCCAAAAGACTAGGTTGAAGCATTTCTTCATCAATTTATAACACTCCTCGTTTAGCAGAGTATTCTTGAAGTAGAATTCAAAGATACTCAGAATATTCCGTGAGGGAAGTTAAGAGGCTAAGAAGAAGCCAAATCGTAATGCAGGAGAGGATCAAATATGCAACCAATGGTGGTAGGCAAAGCATGTTCGAGATCACTCAAAGTTTCCTTTATGCCAAATTGAGAAGGGATGAAACACAAATATGGCTTGAGAGCAAGCCAATCATGCACCAAAAGAATACCTTGAGAAAACACAAATGAATCTTTGAAGCTGAACACGTGCAATCTCGGGAATCAAGAAATTCAGACAGGCAAGGAGCTGCCATTTGTCCAATCAGATGTGGTTTCCACACAAATAACTCATGAGGAATCTTCGTTGGATTTATGTTATCTGTGCACCCTCTCAAATGATAACAATTCAGACACAGGCTTTACAACGATAGACCAACAACCTCTTGAAGTTATGTCACAAACTGCTCATCAATCTCTTCAAAGTTATCCTCAAATCTATAACCATTGAGAAGCTCTCTGAATAAGCTTTCCAATGCCACCAACCATTTGCAAATTAGAGCTCTCTATCAAAAGTTATAGGTAAAAAAACCATAGTCCTGTCATAGTCTGCTCCATTTAAACTTATGAAAAAATTTAACTTTATGCAACTATAGTCCCTTTGTATTATTCTGATTGGTCCATGTGGATTGCTCTGATTGGTCGCCTAGATTGCCACATGGCAATATTCTGCATTGTGCTTGTCTGTGCCCTCTCTTCGCATGTATTCACTTCTTTGAGATGCAGGCTTCTGATGTGGGCCATGTGTCCTCCATCGGAGGCTTATCACTCTGGATTGCTCCTGCACTGCGTGTCTTTCTATCCTGCGGGCTGTGGTTCCCCAATTTGTGCCAAATGTCACTCATCGGTGCTTCTGCTTTTGAAAGCCTTTCCATCTCTGCGTTGAACTTTGTGGACTTTGGGTTTCCTGATTTGTGTCATGTGGTACACGTCAGAGGCTTCCCAAAATCAGCGATTGCCATCTTACTTTGAGTTCATCTGGGCCCGGTTGCATGAAGTTTTGCCACTTGGCCACAATCTGTGCTCCTGCACTTTGGAGACTTTTTTACCTTAACTGCTATGTCAAATGCCTTTGCAGATGCGAGTGCACGGAACAAAGCACATTGCTCAATCTCCTAAACCCTCCCTCTCGTTGATGCCTTAGCCGATTTTGGATGATTGATTGGACTATCTTCAAAAAGGAAATGTTCGAGA
The DNA here is from genome assembly GCA_018340775.1 of Taxus wallichiana var. yunnanensis. Classification (NCBI taxonomy): domain Eukaryota; kingdom Viridiplantae; phylum Streptophyta; class Pinopsida; order Cupressales; family Taxaceae; genus Taxus; species Taxus wallichiana. The sequence goes on from CM031234.1 coordinate 82,654,809, forward strand.
CGCTAAGCCTCCCCGCCTCCTTCACTTTGATAACCAAAGTGCTCCCATATAAAAACATCCTCGCCAATCCTCAATTGACGGAAGTGGGATATATCCTTAGAGACAAAATTCAAAGGCCATTATTAACAGAGCATAAAAGGGCCGAGTATTGAAACCAGGTAGCAAACAATGCTTATAATGGCTGTAGAGGTGTTGAAAATCACCGTGATGCTGATTGCAATCGCAAAGAAAGGTCGGGAATCATCAAAGGCCGACTGTAGTAACACAATGAAAGAGCTCAAAATGTCCCAAAGTGGACTGTAAATGCTGTGGAACGTTGAGTAACAGAGTTGGAATGCCTGTTGAATCAAACATGAGTCATAGAAAATGTTCTGTACTCAAAGACCACCTTCCAAATCATTGACTAGTCATAAGAATGACTGCAAACATTCTAGAGAACTCAAAATCCATCCCCGGCTCACAAATTTATATCTCAACACCTCTAAAAATGTTATAGGACAATTTTGGGTGCCAACAAAACCCTCACACTCTGACTAACTTTCGACACGTTAGGGTTGTCAATAAGTTTGTGTTTACAGTAGTCATATACTACACCTTTGCAATGGAATTGAATTCTCAAATCATTGAATTTGCTAGTTCTTGAGATGTGCTCACAGGGTTTGATTGGTTGAAGTGGAAACATTGTTGACCACAAGTTAGCTTATATTGGGATTACCAAATTTGTGTATAAATTATTGTTCTTGGCAATTGCTTGGGGAGCTTCGGGAACAATATTTGGTATCTAAATGTAAATAACTCAAGGAATATGTAATAATTCGGGAAAGGATATATGTATGTAAGACAAAAGAAAGAAATTTGAAAGTAGGTTATGTAATGCTTCAATGGCAAGAAGAGGAAGCTGAAACAAATAGTTAGAATATGAATAATCAATTGTAAGTCTATAAAGCTACATAAGTTTTGCACAACAAAGGATGATCTTCCCTAGCCTAACATATTTAGCTTATGAATATATGAAGAGAAGCTTGTAATGTGTACTTTTGTGTGATTAATGAGTGAATTTATATTATATCTTTCTTGGGTATGCATTATAGTTTGAATTCACAGCTTTATGTATGTAACGGTTAATCCATGTACTTGGGTAGGTAAGTATTGGGAAAGCCTTGTATGAGAGCCTTGATTCCCCGTGAATAATGTTCCTTAAATATTAGACTTCAACCATAGCATATCTTGAAGGGTTTTCGGGGCCACCGCTAAAAATGGTTTTGTTGTTGGTTGAACATGTACCTGGGAAATAAAAATGTTATCATGGTTATCTGACAACGCGGCACAAAAAGATGGTTTGTGGAAAATATAATTGAGTTTTCTAAGCAAAAAGCAAGTAAATTAGGAATCCTTGTAGAGGAAATAGTAGGGAATAACATAAATGGAGACTGTATGAAATTTTCTTGTGCGAATTCCCTAAAAAACTAGCTGAATGGTTGACAAGGCTCAAACACTATCGCTTCCGCGTAAACAAATGGTTTGAATAGATCAAGGAGAAATTAGAAAAATTGGGGATTTTGGACACTAAATGGATGCAAGCTATTAATCACTAGATAAAGACAACTCGTGGGCATGTATGTGTCCGAGTTTGTCATTTTTGAGTACGTAGCTTTCAACATTGCATACTATTTGTTCATTAGAGGTATAAAGAGAATGTTTATACAAAAGATTACAATGTTTGTTTAAAAATCTATGGTGCCAATCCAAGTTGAGATGGAGTAGTCCACTCAAGTGGGACAAAGATGTGAGTTCATGGGAAGTGGATTAGGGGTAGTTGAAGCATCATGGTTGTATGGAAGAAATCTGTTGTAGAGCTTGCAAAGAGAAAAGGCTCAATGAGATGCAATGAGATTTAAGGCGATGTACAAGAAATGGGACAAACAAAACCTTCAAGGAGCGAGAAAACGAAGAAAGTTATGACTAGAGGAAAAGTAGTTAGGAAGGTACAATTGGGCGGAGGAACAACAAAGGACAACCATCATGCGCAGACCGTATTTGCCACATTAGTGGGAGCAGAGGCAAGGGCATTAATAATACTTGTCAATATCACGCTGAGGAAGCACTGAAACCGACAATATAGTGTGACCCTTGATAATGAAGAGATGGGAGGAAATAATTGCGCATTGAGCTCAACTCAGGGTCCATTTGCACACAAGTGGACTTTTTAAGCGCAAAAGAGGAAATCAAAAGAAGTGGCACATTCAAAAAGTTGTGGAGAAAACTGGAGGTGTTGCAGAATAGTCACTCGTAGACAACTTGAATGGAAAAGAAAAACAATCGGGCGGGAAAGGAAAAACCAAAGAAACAAAAAGAGGTGGAAGTAAAAGCAAGCAACAAATAGCGAGAAGAAAGACGTAAGGAAAGGGAAAGGAAGCATGACACAAATGTGTTGTAAGCATTATTGTCTACTCGTAGGAAGCCGCTAGTGCCGCAAACCAAAGGGACAACTAAGGCAGTGGTCCCATGCAGGGGGCAACTGCAACTAATTTTAAGGGGCAAATGGTCCCATGTAAAAATAATTTTTCACAAACTGCAGAAAATTGAATCTTCCCCAGAAAAAGTGGAGCAACAACTACATAGGAGGGTCATTTCCAAAGTGATTGGAATAGGTCGGGGGCTGAATTTTTTTGTTGCATTCCATTATTTTTGGTCACATGTCAACAAATCACTGGTTAGAGAATAATATAAATATGATGATTTTAAATTATAATTATAGAGTATTCTCTTAAGTCTTTGCAAAAAAACTGGGAGAACATTGGACCATAGAGCTGCTAATTTCTCCTATAAATTGTCTCATACTCTGCTAAAAGTTATGCCTTACCCACTCCATGGGACCGCTCCTTAAGGCATAGAGTCCTTCACCTCCCCAATTTCTTGGATTATCCTGTTCGAACTCCCTCCATTCATTGCTTCCCCATGGACTCTACACACTATATCATATAACCCTATTATTTTTTATGCTCAATAGACAACTTTCGAGGTGTCCAAGTTATTCATTAGGGATCAAGCAATGCAACCCAAACAAATCACCATCTCATACACATCTTGATCAACCGAAGCAATCAAGGGACGACAATGGACAAGGGCAATTAGGATCTGCAGAGGCATAGGTGATCTAAAAAGAGGTGGATCAAAGAGTTGACAAATGCAAGGAGGAACAATAGGGAAAAGCCATCTAAGGAGATAGCCCAACAAACCAAGGTTGGGAAAGAGGTCAAGCAATGCATAAACACGTTGAAAGTGCAGGAGCCAAATAAACACAAACCAAAGACACAACACAAGAAGGGAATTGAAAAGAGAAAGGAAAAGAACAAACGACTATGGGATCTTACATGACACAAATTGAATTTTCGGAGAATATGCACAAGAATCTTGGCTATTAGACACACAAATGATAATGCAATAGAGGGCAACTTTTATGTTATTAACAACACGCTTATTAGCATCATCGAGAGACGAGTTGCGGAATGACGCACAATTGGTAGACCAACAAAAGATTAAAGAAAATCAAGGCCTACGTAAGGAAGCAAAAGACGACTTCCAATTTGCCACCGCTTGTAAAATACAAGATGGTGTTCTCTACTACTCGCCACTCGTGCAAACTCAATTGTAACAAGGTTATTGTATTGGATTGTGTACCTCAAAGCTATGATGAGAGAGATGCAACGTCTTCCAAGTAGCAAAACATGCCCAAGTGATGGTTCCGGATGATGCGGTGGATGCCAAACATGATGAGGTGCTCAAAGCGTCATTGGAGCAACAACACTTGGTGATGGAAAGGACAAGACAATGGGAGATGGACATGCTTCACAATCAGTTTGCAAGAGTTTAAGAAAGCTAGTTTGTGGAAAAATTCGGTCACAACAAAAGGATATCAAGCTAATATGGTAGCAAAGCATCCACAAATGCAAGTCAGTGGGAGAAGATTTTTCGGGAGCGACCCGGATAATCGCACAACTTCAAACTTCTCAGCGATTTGCGAAGGGTTGGAGGACTGGGCAGCATTTGAAAAGACCTCGTAGTCATCAAACCATCATTGGGTAACCAAATCGATGAATATGCATTTGTGCGGCATAGGCACACCTTATTTTTGAATATTACTAATGATTTCTCTTTGAAGGCTATTGGCGTATTAATCTTTCTCAATGTGTGCCTTAAGGGCTATCACTACGAGTGGGGTTAGTCTAGTTAGCAATATGTGGTGGGAGAGTCGTGTGTGGCATTGCCTTAGCTTGCCCTAACATGCCTTCCTACCCTTTTACTACCCTCTTACTATTTCTTTACCACTATTTACTACCCCCTTATGATCCTCTTACGACCAAGCATTACCTCTCGAGTATTATCACCTTCAAACCCAACTTGTCACCTTTAGATCCCCCTCATACATGCCTTCACCCTTTACTACCTCTTTACGACTATTTGTTACCCCCTCACTACCCTCTTACGACCACCTTACTACGTCTTGAGTATTATCACCCTCAAATTTGTCTCAACACCGTCTGACCCCCCCTTATACCTTCCTCCTACTATTTGCTTTCCTCCACGATCTTTCTCCTTTTACCTTGATGCTAGCCTATTTGTGGCGACAATGGCATCGACCTAGTCGATCTTTGTCTAGCAAGCCCTTTTTCCAGATACAATAACATCAACCATGGTCGATGCGGTCGGGCTAATAGAGAACATGACTTCAAGTCATGTACCCCTATATAAGGGTGTCATTGTTGTCATTTCTCTAAGATCATTGTCACATAGGCTGTTTTGCTTTGGCTTGCAAATTTTCCCTTAAAGGTTTAAGAGGCTTAGGGTTTGGTGCAACTTATACGCGGAGTTCTACTTTGGAGCATTGTGTTACTAGGAGCAACAAGAATAGGAGCTGCACCAATGAGGTTTACCAAGTCTTTGGAGTCCCCAACTTTGGTCTACTTTAGGTCTTCTACCTATGACTCTTGTGATCCACCCATGATAACTCTTTCGCAAGGTGCTAGTGATCCTCTGGGGTTAATGCACCAACAATGTCTTCACAAAGGTAAGTATCCCTAACCCTTCTCTTTCTTTTATGTTGGTATGATTGATTATGTTTGATGTATCATGTATTAGACTATGATAGAGTAGCATATCTTTGTCTATTGCATTATCTCTTATCGACCCCCACCTATTATCCACCACATGGCTTTACATCCCTTATTTTAGGTATGTCTCGTACATGCACTTGCTTACTATCTTATTCTTACAACCCTTAGGATGCTAGTAAGACCCCATCACCTATCCTAGTCTTAGGATTCAAGTCCAACATCTTTGATAGACATCATTATTGTCTTCTAGATCCACAACTATTGCACTAATTGGTTCTCTATCTTTGGCTCGTGTGTTGGCCCTAGATTGGTCTTCTACTTACATCCTAATCTATATTATTGAGAAGAGAGAGAATAATTATATCGACCGTCCTAGTTAACATACACAACCCACCCAACTTTGATAGTTTTGAACTATACAACAACCATCGACACACAAGTACTAGCACCAAGAATCATAACTCCATCTACATAACTATCTCGCCAAACAACCCTCACAACCAACACCACCTCCAACAAAGTAAGGAATTCAAATTTTTTAAAGTTTTGGGTGCCGAGTAATTTTGTAGACCGAAGTTTCTATGAGTGGGGCTGGATTGGTTAAAAACCCATGATGGGCAGCTACCTTGTTATGCCATCCTATTGAAAACTTGAAAGCAAGGTAGGTATGAATGCTACTTAGGTGAAAACACACAAGAGTGCCTAAGTAGTGCTTAGGATGCGAGGAAGCAAAAGCCAAAATTGACACTTCTTGTGAAACTACAACAAAATTTCAGATGGTCTATACCTTCCGGCTGTACTTTTAATGGTGGACTACATCAACCATGATCAATGCCGTTATTATGAGGAGCTGCGGTGAATATTCATGTCCCCTATTTATGGGTGTACTTTTTGAACTTTTTAATATCATCACATCATTGTTGACCAATCATGCTTACGCTCGCCACACTCGCTCTTAAGGTCTTAAAGGTTTAGAGATTGTGTGCTTACACTTGGAGGACTATCTTAGAGCATTGGCCCTAGAACACTCAAGATTAGGAGCTACATCAACAAGGCTTACCAAGTCTTTGGAACCCCCATTGTGGTTTATTTGGGTCTTCTTTTTATCCGTTGTGTGGTCCCCCTCATCAACTCTCTCATAAGGTGCTACTCATATTAGGAGTTTGATGTGCCAATGGTGTCTTCACAAAGGTAAGTATCTCCAACCTTCCTTTTCCTTTATGCTATATTATTATTTGATTGGTTATGATTGATGTATCATCTACAAAAACTAGAATAGAGTAGCATATTCTTTGTCCATTGCATTATTCTTATTGGCCCTTGCCTTACATCCACCCTTTGCTCTGACCTTTACAATCCTTGTTTATCTTACAACCTTAGTTTAGGTACAATATACACATCTCTTACCTATCATTCTTACGAGGATACTAGTAAGAGTCTATCCTTATCTTAGACTTAGGATTTTGAATCCTACGCCTTTGATAGCATGTGAAGTATTGTCTTCTAGGTCCACGACTCTTGCACCTCTTTTGGTTATATCTTTGCATGTGTGTAGGCTCTAGAAAGAACTTGCACCTCTTTGGTTATATCTTTGCATGTGTGTAGGCCCTAGAATGGTCTTCTTTCTATATCCTAATGTATGTTATTGAGAAGAGAGAGGATATTCTATAGGCCCTTAGCCCACATACATTTTGGTGAACCCGACGTGAATCTTACTCCACCGTTGAGTGAGTCATATTCACGTTCATCATTTTCTATGAGTTTAATATTATTTCTTATCTCTCCTACTTTCCATTCTAGCTCCTTAGCATTATCCATCTACCAAGGTAACCTTGTTTGTCAAAATTTTGCTCTAACTCCTAATTGCAGTTCTCATGAAACTTTTAACATATAATCATGTTTCCTCCCATATCTATCATGGACGAAGATCTATAAGTGAACATTCCCCCTTTTCCCTTTCTTCATCACACTATCATGGGCAAAGATCTATAAGTGAACCTCCCCCCCTTTTCCCTTTCTTCATCACACTATCATGGAAGAAGATCTAAAAGTGGATCTATTCCCCTTTCCTCTTCTTTACCACACTATCATGGATGAAGATTTACAAAAGGATCTTCCCATTCGTCGCCACTCTATTAGGGCCAAAGATCCACAAGAGGATTTTCCCATTTCGTACTCCGTTTCTCATGGCTAAAGATCCACAAGAGGATCGTTCCATTTCTTACCATTGTTTTCATGGCTGAAGATACAAATGATGACAAACTTACCATTTTTAACAAATATCTAAATGATGATTTTCACATTTGTGATCCATTCCAACACCAACATACCAACTTTTATGTTTATATTTATAATGATATTTATCATTTAACCCTCATGACCGCCCACCCTTTATTGGAAAACACCAATTGGGTGATTCAACAACTTTCAAATTTCTTCTCATAATCCATAAAATCAGACATTTTTGATTACATCTACCACTTTGTTGAAAAGCATGATGCCATTTAGAAAAACCCAAACTAGTTCAACCGCATCGACCATTGTTTGGAAAAACCCGATGTTATTTTAATTAACTCTGTCATAGACGAATGCGTATGCCACCTTGATTCCTACATCATGGCGGATGCCATACAATTTTTTGTTGTTTTTGTCTTTATGTCAACCTACATTATCCCTAATTTTCTAATATGTACTTTCAGCCATGTTCACACATTTAATCACTATACTAATTAGTAATGCGTGGATCTTGATCTCTACATTACCTCCAATGGTTCATTACCTCACATTTTGTCACACTTTGCTGCATCTCATGGTGATCATTCTCCTCTTTCATCACTTTTTGGAGCATTTACAGATGTCAATACTTCTCATAATCCAAAGGAGGACAGGCATCAATGCCTGTCCTCCTTTTTCATCATACTTTGGGACATCGACTGATGCCCATCCTTCTCATTGTTCACATTTTGGGGCATCTACCGATGCCTATCGTTCCTTATTTCATGTTTTTGGGCATCTTTTGATGCTTACATTCGCTTTCTCCTAATATTAGTAACTTCTTACTTTTATCATCTTACCTTTGGGGCATTTTACAATGCCTATTCTCACTCATCCTCTAGCTTGGGGGCATCTTACGATGCCTTTCATCTTCTAACACCTTACATTCCAACCAAAAACCTTATAACCATTGAATCCAAACAAATCCAACTTCAAGAAATCTTCAAAGAATAACACCTCCTCTTTGAGAGCATACCCCCAAAGGGTATGTTCTCCTTGTGCATTTAGATATGCATGCCACCTTGCATGTCATAACTACTTGCACTCTCTTATCACATTTCTCTCTCACTTATCCTATCTTAATCTACTATTTTACCCCTTTTCTTTACCTAATACCTAGATACCTATGCTTCATGGCTTTATCGTTGCTTTTATTTTAATCTCTTTACATGACTGTTAATCTAATTGATTTGGTTTCCTTACTAGCACCTCACAACCCTTTATTTTTCTAGGACTTGTAGTTTGGTTGACTTATTCTTAACACCCTCACAACCCCTTATATTTATAGGCTTGTTAGTTCATATGACTCAATTCTCCGCTAACACCAAGCATTCTATTTGACCTACTCTTTCTACAGGGCTTGTTAGTTTGGATGATTCAATTTTCAACTAACACCTCACATCCTATTTTAGCCTCTTTTTTTTACAGGATTGTTGGTTCGGATGATTTATTTTCCATTTAGCACCTCACAACCCTTTTTTATTTTTACAGGGGGTTGTTAGTTTGGATTATTAAATTCCCTACTAGCACCTCACAACCTACTTTTCTCTTACATCCTACTACTCACGAACAATGTAGTTTTAGTTTAATTTATTTTTTACAACTTCCTGCGACATCCTCTCCTTGTTGGATTTATTCTTCCATTTGCTTCCCCTTGCATCTTTTGAGTACGATTTTATCACTTTTATGACTCTTCCACTTGGGTATTATCACTCTTTGTGCTTGTGTTGGACCTATTACAAGTTTACACTACTATCTTCTACCATCACTAAAAATCTACAGTTAAATGTCGACGCTGCCTACTTCGTCTCTTTGATCCTTTATTCCACACGAAGCAATCTCTCATTGTTGGTCAAATACAAGCTCTATCCTCCAATGTTTCACACCTATATCCTTGTAGCTTCGTTTTCCCTCTTTGCTCTCATTTAAGGAACACTTAGGTCGGAGATGAAATCACACAATCTCCTTAGGGTTGGTCTAGAGGTACCTAAGCATCCTAGTTTCTAGGCTATCCTCTATAGCGGTTAACTGTAACCTCTCTAGTGTTAGTCATCTTTCATATCTATTTGATCAACCTTCCGAATATGTATAGAGGAGGATTAAAAAAGTAAAAGAAAAGTTAAAAGCTATGTTATCAAAGAAAAATCAAGCAAAAGGCAATAGAAAAAGGCAATTATTACAATCAATAAAAGTCAATCACAAACAAAAAGACATGATATCATTTGGCATGCCCTATCCTAATTGAAAGCTCAAACTCCACAGATTGGCCTCGTTATAGAGCTTGAGGTCCTTTGGGGTGTGGTAAGTTTATAGGACTTGGGTAGGTCACATATCTATCATTTAGTGCCCCCGCCTTTTCACGCCAAAGTACATAATCCTCATAGTAGGCCTGTAGCTCCTTAAGTGAGGTCCTAAGGAACGAGGAAAATGTTGTGTGAAGGTGGGAAACACCCTTACCTTTATTTCATCTCATAGCTGACATGAAATATATTTATACATCACTAGTTTGCTTAAGCCAAACCTGCATACTTGGGTTCCTTCATACCTTGGTAATGAAAACCTTTAGTCATATCCTATTGATTAGACTCGCTCATTCTCCACTAAGGATCTTGTATCACCATTGTGGCGCCTTGTTTCCTTCTTTGTGATCACTCCTTTATTCACCTTGATGGATATTGGCAGTAGCTGAGCATGCCTCTTGCTCGCTTTACATCATGTGTTAGAGGTTTGCATGACTTTAAGATCTTCGTGCCTTCCTCACAAATAAATCCTTTGCACCCATACCATCTCCATTCATCCTATTTGAGAAATTAGAAGGTAGTACTTTACCTTTTGAGAAAATATGATGCAAGGATTGATTATGACCTTACTCATTTTGATGCTTTATTTTATCACCTTACTATTACATCTTTTGTTTTCTTTAACCTATGTTAGATTGTATTAGATGTTTGTTACTATCTTGGCTACATCCTTTGTTTATAAGATCCCTCATCTTTTTATTGGATGCCCTATTATCAACTCTACCATATGCCATATCTTTTAATTTTTTTGATTTTTCTTAGAATTTATTAGGTGTCTCAGCATCCTTATTGCCATATCTTTTAATTTCTTTAATCCTTCTTAGATTTTATTAGATGTCTTATCCTTATTGCTACATCTTTTAAATTTCTTTGATTCTTGTTATATTTTATTTGGTGTTTTATCATCCTTATTGTCATATCATATAGTTTCTTTGATTCCTCTTAAATTTTATTAGATATCATTTTGCCTACTAATGTTTAACATATCTTTTGGATTTACATTTTTAAAATCTTTTTCGTTAGATGTTCATTTTACCTCCTACTCTATCATTTATCTTTTTATTTTTTAAAGCCTTAACTATCATCACATTTTTGCAAATATAGAATGCAAACGTAGATAACACGCTATATAAATAAATTCATCCTATATACATCATACCCATGTACAATTGAGTCAAAATGCTGTCATATCCATATGTATAGCACGTGTCAAAAGGTACAATATACATCATAATACATCAACGTCTCTCGGGCATCCCCTTTACCCCTCGGAGGAGGAGGTGCAATACTTTGAGATGACACTGCTACCAGCCCACAAAGATCGAGCTAAGGAGTGCGTCCTATAGTGCGGCGTGAGCCTCTCCTGTGCTTTAGCTTTGCACATGTAAGGTGGAAATCTCTACCGTGTCCCTTTCTTTACCTCATGATAAGTGCTTGGGTATTAGCTAATCTACTGTCATACTCGGTATCTCTGAATAGGGCTTTGATATCTCCTTGCATTGTAATTACACCTACTTCTTATCTCCCATAGGCTACCCGAACCTATCCTAACCTTCTCCTCCGACCCTCTCCTAGCAGCATCCCAAGAGTTTCCATTTACTTTGGATTTACCTATTTTACTAAGTCATAGTGTAGTGTTTCTTTTTAGTTTTATATCATTTGGTTTCACACGACAACTCTATATACATTCCGGTGATTTTCATGAGATTCACCATGCGGCCACAATCGCGGGAAGGTAAGTATGTTTTATTTTGGTTAAGTTCATATTTTAACCACTTATTACTTCATTATAGTCATTCATTTCGATTTCAATATTCCATGTTCTTTTCTTGAAATACCATATCATGTAATACTATTGTGATACACGATGATCTTTGGTTGGGGCATATGTATACATCTTATTTTCATTCTTAATGACTGTTCCCTTTGCAAGCACAATTGACACATTAACTTCCTTGAGTGATGTCTCACGAGGCATTATCGGGAGTAGGGTGCTCCAGAAATGGTTCAGCTGGTTAACAATATTTGTGAGAGAGTTTTTTTGTGCTGTCCATGATACTTTAGATATCCTATCCTTTATACCACCTGGTCTAATGTACCCTTTTTCAAGTTTTTTTAAAAAGAAAAAAGAAAATAATAATAATAAATTAATAATTTGATTAAGTGCAAAAATAGTTGTTGTATGGACTTAGGATTATTATTAATTTAAAATTTTAAGTGGTTTTGAGGAAGTGAAAAGAAAGAGGTCAAAAAGTGCAAACACCGACTTAAAATAAAAAAGGTAATGGAGCTAAAGGTGAATCATAACATCCCTAAAAGAAAGTCAGTCTCCTTGAGTTCCTTTTTGGGTTTGGTGCCACCTCTAGCTATTTAAAGGGGTCGCTTGGATGGAAAAAGGATATGCTTGCTTTGGAATTCATTTTCTTGGAGTTGGAGCACGAAACTGCTTTCTCTCTCTTGCAATTGAGGACGGAAACCCTCTTTGCACTTGGTTTGAGGACAAAACCCCTCATTCCTTCATTGGTGATCTCACACGGAGGTCACACTTGGTGATTACATTCAAATTTTCCTTGGAACATGCCATTTCCAGCCCATTGTAAACCCTCTCCTAGGGTGGTGACTTGCATGGTGGTATCTAGGGCACGACACTCCTTTCTTTGTTGATATTTGGATTGTTCCTAATTTATAAGGCTGATTACACTTCATGGATTGAACTTTGGGCCTAGGAATCATTATTTCCGGCCATTTTTGTAAGTGGGTTTGCTGCTGTCACAAAATTAATTATTATACTTCAGCCAGGGTTCTAAAAATTCATTTCTTGGTTTGTACTTGCTCTAAATAATTATTATTGTTCCCTACATGCTTTGGAATTTATTCTCTTAGAGTTGGAGCATGCTTTGCTTTCTCTCTCATCCATTGAGGACGAAAACCCTCTTGGAAGACCTATTGAGAACGAAACCTCTCAATAGTGAGTTGGTTTGAGGACGAAACCCCTCAAACTTGCAAAGGGTGATCTCATATGGAGATTGCATTGCGCTGAATTCAGTTTTGAAGGCATTTCCAGCCCTTCCCAAGGGTGGCAACTTGCCCTAAGGTGGAGTTTGGGGTGTTCTAGGGCATAAAAACTTCAAATTCAATCATCATTGTGTTCCTCCTATTTTTAGCAGTTGAAATCTTCATTTGTACTTGACTTTGGGCTTGGAATTCTTCATTTCCAGCCATATTTGTAAAGGGTATTTATTGCTGTTGATAATTAATTTCTAGTTGATATTAAATTGGTAAAAAAGATATATTCTTCGGTACTTTTTCCTTGCAATTAATTCCCGCTTTGAAGAATAATATTTTGAAGGGTTTCTATAAGTTTTGTGGCTGATTGCTATCATAAAAATATATTTACAGCCTGCTGCTAGGGTTTGAGAATTTAATTTCAGTTTTGTTTCAATTTACTATTTAGATTTGTGCAAGTTCCTTTGGTGTTTAGATTCAGCCCAAAGGGGCATTACAGTGGTATCAAAGCATTGATCTAACCAACATGTAGGGTCGAAAGCTAACATTTGAGGCAAATCTACAATGGACACATGAGTGAAAGGGAACTTAGGAGAGAACATGGATTGGCGACCTAAGTTCTTACCAAAGAAAGAAGTCATTCTGGAGGTTGAAACATGACATTCAATGGGCCACAACATTGCGTCCAACTAGGAAGAGTGTAGGGCTCTTCCAAAAGAGATTCGTAATGCCATTTCACTTGGGAGTTCATAGGAGTAAGCAAGGGTAGATCAAGGCTCGAGCCTAGATCTCAAGCGCCATAGAAGGATCTTCAACATGCCTTGGGAAAGTGACACTCTCCACATTTGATGGTTCCAACAAGGGGACAATCGGTGCATGGATGAAGATGCTAGGGTTAAACCCTAGACCACAAGAATATGCCAAGGAGCCAAACCCAAAGAGTTTCCCTTGAAAGAAGAAAAAGAACCAACAAAGGTAACAAATACATCAACACCTCAAGAGGTCAAGGAAGAAATCATGGGGCATGAACCGGAGAAAGAAAAATCAGATCTGCAAGAGGTTTATGAGGTTGAGTTTCAGGATGACCTTGTTGAGAGGCATGCCCTTAAAAAGGGGGCCTCACCGGATACTCATGTTGGTTTTCAGTTTGCTGGAATTTACATATCAACAACGAATGGTAAGCAATTTGATTTATTGCATCACCCTCACACTATGTCCTTACAATGTTTTGATCGTCATGAGAATTATTCTAACAATGATGAGAAGATGAAGGGTACCAAATGGAAAGAGGATCTTTTCCAAGAAGCCCCTATCCATCTTCTCGAGCATTCCTAAGATTGAGCCATTACCATATGAGATGGATTTTCAGGACAACAAAGAACTATTCCAGTTTTGCCATCATTCTGAGAATGGTAAAAGGATGAAGGTAGAACCTTGGGTTCTAAATTGTCCTAAGAAGCCACAATGGGTTGTACAAGGAATCAAAGCAAGCCACAATGGAACAATTCAAAAATCAGGTAAACCAACTCATACAATCTTTGCTAGCTTCAAATTTAATATTCAAAATGGGATTGCATGGGCCAATACATATGTTATGAGAAGTGGAGATAAATGGCTGCCTTCTAGACAAAGTCCATGGTATGCTAGATAGTGCAACAACATTCTCCTTTCATATTGTTTTTGACTCAGCTGATAAGCATGCATTTGAGGCGAAAATTGTGGGTCACAAGGAGGGAGGTGTTGAGGGTATCTCAACAATTCCTATTTTGGCAAAAAGAATGGAGGAAACTTCTCATAGGAGGCAGGTCCCATGGGCAGCACATGATGAGGTAAATCCTACAATCTCATTTCAGAACAGCAGTCATGTCATAAAGATTTTCAGCTCCTAATTGATAAGCATGCTCTTGGAAGGAGTCTTTCATTGAAGATAGGTAGTGAGTTCATAAATTCAGCCACTAAGGCTAAGCAAAACAAATATTACCTTGTTGTTCAAGATGTTATAAACCAACATGGCATGGCGGGTATGAATATGGGTAATAAGAACTATAGCCCATGGTTCTTGAAGGGTGCTGCCACAATTTTTGGATGGCTGTTTATCACATTCCCAGCCTTGCCCCTATACCTTTTGCAGCTGTAAAAGAAGGTTTTGTCACCAGAAAGATGCACACTCCATACATGGATATTGGTGAGGCTTTGGCTGCCGGTACAAGATGGTTTCCAGCCACCACAATCCCAAGATTGAATGAGAAAATACAATGCTACAACCATGGTATGATGTTCTTTCTAAGTTCATGTTTTGGAATAATAGTACTCTCCTTGGACAGCTGTAGATTGGCAAGTATAATGAAGTTTTTGATGCGTGAAAAAAGCCACTTGTTGAGAACATCATGGGCAAAAGTTCCAACACCCTTAAGGCGGTTTTGGGAGAAAGTAAGAGCAAGGAGTGATGATCTACTACCTCCCAAGGAAAAAGAGAACATAATGGGGATAGCCATGCCCCAAACTTTCAGCTTGAAGGCTAAAATCATCACTACTTCCAGCTGCTACATTGCATCATTTGCAACCATACAAGTGCTTTCAATCATAAAATTGAATGATTTTCCGTTTGTTGCTGCTAATGAAGCATTTCCTGTCATTGTATGGTTATTTCCAGCCCCTATGTTGCTAACATTACTGATTTTTGCAAAGTATTCTCAGTATGGCAGCTGCTGTACCATTCGTTTATCCACTGCCAGCAACAGTTCCAGCCCCCTTCACACATTTATGACAGTCATAAAAGAGTTTCCGGTCACATGGTGGAAGGATCTCCAGCCTACCACCAATGTTGAAACATTTGCAGCTGTCATAAGGTGGATCTCACTGTGTTCACTATCATTCTCGTCCTCATATGTATCATAGTTTTCTCATGCTTTCTTGTCCAAAGTGTTGGGCTCTATACTTGGTTTCCTCTTCCTTTCCTTGTTATCCTCCATAGCCTTAGCAAGTGGAATATCAATATATCTCCATTGGAAAATGGATGGCCATCTTGGGTCCTAGGAATTGTGTGATGGAATTTCCTCTCCTACGATTGCCTGTGTATACACAACATCCAAGAAAAGCCTAATGGCATGCTAAGCCATATAGAATCCCTTGCATGTTAGAGATTAAAACTTGAGAATTCGAGTCAATGACAACTCTGCCTAATTGTAAATATTACCTTGGTGTAACCTAAGCATGTACTTTGTCATCCAACTGGCAATGCTAGATGCTCTAGTGGCCTCTACTAACTAGGCATTGAGTCACATCCAAGATGCATCATCACTCTTCAAAATCCAAGTTCTTTTTTTTTTACATGGTGCCCCTTCTCCCACAAGCTGCCAAACACTTCCTTGGTCAAATCCTTCCTTTAAAAGTGTTGTATAGGTTGGTCCTTCAGAACTATTTGCATCTGATTGTTGAAAACCTTGTTAACCGACAACCCATGTGAAGGCACGCCAAATATCATGTGAAATCCTTCAAAGTGTAGGTAGTTTTCACTTCGTTGTCCATGTAGCGGTTAAATGAGTATCGTGTGTCCATGTTATAACTCGAACCCGTTTGAACCAAGTAGGGTTTGAAGTCCCATTGAAATAAGGCATCTGCAAAATTCTATCCACACTTTCTCCACGCAATTCTATATTTAGCTCATGATTGTCAAGTTTATTTGCCCATCATGTGCGATAATTTGTGGCTGGAAGGCTCTTCCACTTGAGTGTCTCATGAGGGTAATATCTTGGATATATTTTTTTCCTTGATTTGCCCCCTCTTTGCTTCTTATTGCACTGGTGCTATCCGTTGCTTTGAGCTATCCGGAATCAACAAAGTTTGCACAATCTTTGGATTTGAAGTAGGGTTTTGTCTAGGGATTATGTGGCCTTCTTGAGCTGTGCCAATTTTTTTCAAATGCTATTTCCAAGCCATTCTAAGTTGTACTATTGGCTGTACTACATTGTCTAAATACAACTTACTTTTCACTTTTACCCCCATGTTCTCTTTGCTTGCCATTCATGCATTAATCTCCCTGAGTGTGTGCCTTAAGGGGCATATTGAGAACGGGCAGGTTGGTTAGTGGTACCTAGAGAGAGATTCGTTGTGCGCTCCATGTGCCTTCTTGTACCTCACTAGCCCTTTACTACCTCTGATATCCTATTACTATTGCCTTCACATCTACTCACAACACCTCTAAATCCATGTCACATCTGCTTGTAAGTGTTTGCTCCGCTTCCTTGATCCTTTACCTTGAGGACCCTCATCTCGACAATTGCTAGCCGATGGTATTGACCATGGTTGATATCATCTAGCATGCTTTTGTTAGCTAAAAGAGTTAGTGACTTTAGTTATGATCCCCTATAAGTAGGCGTCATTGGGGTCATTTTTATCATACATCACATCATCGCATATTGGTTTGCCTACACTCGTTAAGGTACTCTTAATAGTATTAAAAGTTATATGGAGCCTACACTTGGGAGCCTACTTTGGAGCATTGAGTTACTAGGAGCCACAAGAATAGGAGCTGCACCAATAAGGTTTCCAAGTCTTTGGAGTCCCCAACTTTGGTCTACTTAGGTCTTCCACCTATCCTTCTTGTGATCCAACACAACTACTCTCTCATAAGGTACTACTAACCTTGAGGGTGGTTAATGCGCCAAAGGTGTCTTCAAAAGGTAAGTATCCCTAACCTTTTCTTTTCCGATACATTTGATTTGATTGATTATGATTGATGTATCATGTAATAAACTAGGATAGAGTAGCATATTCTTTTTCTATTGCATTATTCTTATTATTAGCCCTTGCCTTACATCCGCCACTTGGCTTTTACAACCCTAGTTTAGATCCTTGGCATGCACTTGCCTCCTTGTTTATTCTTACGAACCTAAGTCTAAATATCTTGCTTATTATCTTTATTCTTACTAGTAAAGACCCCATCCCTTATTTTAGTTATAGGCTTTAGAACCCCATGCCTTTGATAGAGTGTGGATTATCGTCTTAGATCCATGACTCATATACCTCTTGGTGTCTATCTTGGTTTGTGTGTTGGCCCTAGAATGATCTTTTATCTATATCCTAATCTATATTATTGAGAAGAGAAAGAGGATAATCATATTGACTTTCTTAGCCTACATACATTCTGATGAACCCAATGCGAATCTTACTCGACCATCAAGTGAGTCATCTTCATGTTTCCTTTTATATCATGTAATGATCATCTCACGATCATATATTTTGGTAAACCCGTAGTGAATCAAACACGTAACCTTCTCTACCTCGATGATGATAAGCTTGACGAAATTAATCTCAAGATTAAAACCTCGATCTTACCGATTCTATCATTGCCTTGTTTTCCCTTCATTAGGACCCCCATCTTCATAAGAAGGCAACTAATGCAATCCCCTTTACCATTACCATTATCCCTCCTCCTCAAAGGAGCTTCCCTCACCGCCAATGAACTATTATCAAATCCCTTAACATTGACATTTCTGCTTTAGATTACGATGATGAATATTTGCTTGATGATCCATTCTTATTTGGCTATGCCTAAGCTAAAAACGCGGAGACTCTACAATATTATCAATCTTTGCATTCTTCTTTCCACGCTAGTGATTCTAATGAGTGGGGCCCCTTCATTAGCTCGTCTTCACCACAATCCTTGCAATCCAATTTGAACTCTAATGTAATTACCATAA
Source organism: Taxus wallichiana var. yunnanensis (assembly GCA_018340775.1). Lineage (NCBI taxonomy): Eukaryota > Viridiplantae > Streptophyta > Pinopsida > Cupressales > Taxaceae > Taxus > Taxus wallichiana. The sequence goes on from CM031234.1 coordinate 82,673,205, forward strand.
GAGTCCTCCAGCAGCTCAAATGCTTGAATTCAATCCCGAAGCTAATGACTTGATGGAGGATGAACCCAATTTTCTCCATCCAATGCTGTAGAGACTGAACCACAACCCATGTTGGTTCCTTTGGTTAGCCCTACTATCATTTGCGACCACCCGAGGTGAGCCATAACCCACATTGGCTCCTCTAGTGAGCTCTCAAGCCGTAGTACCTTCCTCACCTTCCATTACATCTCTACCCCCACTCTTTACCATGTCGACCATAGAGTACCCCGATGAGACTGCATCTTGTTCTCCGCATGACATGAAGTGTTGGGGCACGATGTTAAGGATTGTCAAGCCTATAAAGCACATGAAACAACTTGAGGCAAAAGTGCATGACAAACAAAGTTAGAAGTAGTCAAGTCCTCCCCTATTCCTTAAATGTTTTTCTTGCATCATAGTCAATGTTGACATTTTGATGCCACCTCTTGCGTATACTCCGACAACAACCTTAGCCGCTACTACCTTCTCCACCACCTCGACTTAGTCATTATTCACATTTTGATGCCGTCTCTTGCATACTCCAACAACCACCATAGCCATTACTACCTTTTCCACCACCTCGACTTGAGGGATTGGTTTCCAGTTACATCCCATTCTGGTTCCCAATCATGTGGACCGCACATCACTACACACCTTTTAGATTGGTCGAGGTACAATCTCCTCATTTCTATCCTTTTCAAATCGGAGGTAGAACCCCTTTTATCCCTTCACTCACTCCCTCTATGGATGACATTTGTCAAGAGGTCATCTCTTGGACCTCCGCGAGGATGGAAGAAAGTATGGTATCAACATGTTTTCAAATATGTTAGAAAATCTCAATTGTCCTCAAGGATGTTAAGGTCATTATGAATTGCACATGATATGACATTCAATGATAGGTTCTCGATGTGATTGGGTATGTCCGTAGCTCCATTGCTCGTCCTCTATGATTGCATTATCTATCTGTCCATATTATCACATTATGAAATTTATGTCTTTCCTTCTTACTTTATTTCATTGCTTGAATATTTTGTTTTATTTTATTTCACTACTTGAATATCTTACTCCTTGAATATCTTATTTTATTTTGCTTTTTACAACCTCGCCTATGACACCTTCCTCTCTTGATTTATAAGACCATCGTCCTCTTTATGAGCTACTTAGGTAATTTACCTCATTTCGCAAACTATATTTATAACTTGCCTTTGATATTTTACCACTTTGTTGATATTTTATGCCCCTTGGGTTTCTACGGCCATTGTTCTTTTCTTGTGCTACTTTGGTGATTTTTCGTATTATACACTCTCTCAAGAGATTTGCCGTAGACATCTTTCCTTCTTGGGTTTATTCCACCACTTGCTTCCTCTTGGATCTTTTGGTATGATTTTATCAATTTAGCACACACTTTCCCACTTGGGTATTATCACTTTCTATGCTTTGCGTTGGACCTATTGTAGGTTTACACTCTTGTCTTATGAAATTTTTAGTGATCTACAATTACTACACTTTGCCCAATTCATTTTCTCTTTCAATTGTCATTCCCTATGAAGGAACCATCTCTTTGTGGTCACCTATTGGTTTTATCCTTCATTGTATCACACTTTAATCCTTCTAGCTTCACTTTTCTGTTTCTTCTCTCATTTGAGGCACACCTTGGTTAGAGATGAGATTGCATTTTTTCCTTGGTTTAGGTCTAGAAGTACCTATGCATCCTGGATGTAGGTTATTCTTTATAGCAGCTGTAATGTCCCATTTTTCACGACATTATTAATATTTATTTTTCATTTGCATTGTAACCCCTTGGCATGCCTAGCGCTACAAGTGAGAGTCTTTTTAGTTAGTTTAATGTGCACATAGGTTAGTTACTTTTATTTATTTAATTAATAAATAAATAAAGTGCACATAGTCTTAGTATTAAATATTTTAATGAGAGTTTATGTTTTCCCTCCAAAAGGGAAAGGTCGGTCTTTATTGGATATTGCACCCCTTAGTTCTATAAAAGGGAGGTCACATTTTCCTTAGAGGGTCATGTTGATGAATTATTGATTTCACTCCATGCTTGGAGAATTGGGATGTATGCCCTAGTTCTTGCATTGATCTCTCTCTTATTTGGATCCATTATTGAAGATTATTGAAGACTCCATTGTTCTTTCCATTTTTCTCTCTTGTGTTGAAGGTGTTTGTGCATGATATTTTCTCTCTAGCTTTGGCGACTTGTCTAGGGTATTGGCGCATTTTATTGAGGGTAAAATCTGCATGTTATTGAGTATTTTGAAGGGTTCTAAGTGCTGAAAATTATTTATGCAATTTACCCTAACCCTAACGACTGGGTTTGGGATTTCGGGGGCTGATTTGAGTGGTTTCTAGTGCATGCAAAGATCTGATATTTATTTTGATGAGAAGCTCATAATTTTCCCTTTCTACTGCATTTGGTTTCAAGTTAAAAGAGTTAGTATTTTGGGAGTTATTAATTTCTAAAGTTTCAGCTAATTTTCAGCAATTATTATTTATTATTTTTACTTCTGCAAATTGTATTGGATAAAGGAGTGTAAATACCAACTAGATTGCCCATCAAACCCTCACCTTGGCTCACTCCAACCCTATTTGGGTTGTATTGGTTGACACTAGGGTTCGTTGAGGTAAACCTAGGAGGGTTTATCTTCTAAGTGTTTATTTTTGCAAGTATTTAATAATAATTAGTTAATATCCTACAGGGGATATTACAATAGCTAGGTGTAAGCTCTCTATTGTTAGTCAAACTTGGTTGATACTTTTCTTTATTAATAGATCAAAGAAAACTTGGTTTACCAACAACTACTCTCCAACCCTAATAATAGCCTCTACTTGTTTTTATAAAAGCATAGAGAGCTAGTATTAGTGGATGATATTGTGGAAGAGAGTTATTCTTACTTTAGTGAATTCAAGCCAGAGCTTCTTAATAAAATTGTGGTAGTCATGCTACCCTTGGTAAATCTATGTTATGTCTTTACTTTAAACTTTCATTGATTTATTATGTATGCATGCTTGTGGGTGTTTGTCTTATGGATATCTACTGTGATTCTATAGAGTACACCGTGCTTTAATATGATTTCATCTTTCATACCCATTTGATGAGCCTTCCGAATTTGCATGGAGGAACAAAATAACCAAAAATGTTAAAAAAGAAAATATCAAGCAAAAGGAAATAGAAAAGACAAATACTACAATCATAAAAGTCAATCACAAACAAAAAAGATATGATATCTTTTGACATGTCCCCTAACTTAGTTGAAATCTCAAACTCCATAGTTGGTCTTTTCATAAAGCGAGGTCCTTTGGGGTGTGGAAGGTATTTTTAGCTAGGCTAGAAGGTTCCATATCTATCATTTAGTGCCCTTGACTTTTCATGCCAACGTAATCCTCATAATAGGCATATAACTCCTTAAGTCAGGTCCTTAGGAATGGGGAAAACGTCATGGGAAGGTAGGAAACCTTTATTATTCTTGCAACACATAGTTGACATGTGATATATATATTTATAATTCACTAGTTTTCCTAGGCCGAACCTGCATACTTGGGTTCCTTTGTACCTTGATGACAAAAACCTTCAGTTATATCCTATTGATTAGGGTGTCTCATTTTCTGCTAAGGATCTTGTATTGCCATCGTGGCACCTTTCTTACCTCTTTTTGAAATTACTTCCTCTATTCCCCTTGATGGATATTGCCGGTAGTTGACCATTCTCTTACCTCTTTTGACACCATATTCTCTATATTTACTAATTTTTTACCTCCGTTGGTGTTGGCTCCGGAAAAGACTTGTGACTTCGGATTGTAAGATCTTCAGGCCTTCCTCACAAATAACCTCTTTGCATCCATACCATCCTCATTCACCCTAGTCGTGACATTAGATGGTAGTGCTTTACTTCCTGAGAACATCCAACAAAAACTTTGATTTTGGTTTTCTCATTTCTGCACTTTCATTTTACTTACTCTTTGCCACAGCTTTAACTTTCTTTGATCTCTGTTAAATTTTATTAGTTGTCTTATTTCCTACTTTTTCTTTGCCAATTCTTTTAATTTCTTTGATTTCTCTTAATATTTTATTAGATTCTCTTGATTTGTAGATTTATCTATCGTTTTCATTAGATGTTCATTTTACTTATCTAATTTATCATTTGCCTTTTCATTTTTAGCCATATATGTCATCACATTTGCACACAGAGAAATGAAAACATAGACCATCATGCAATATAAATACAACCATCCAATATAACGCAGCCTTGTGCAATTTAGTCCAAAAATTATCATATGTACATTTCCAATTTCTCAAAAGAGTAAATCATATATCTACATAGTGTCTCCATCTCAAGCGTTTCTTGCACCTTCAGGGTGAGGAGCAACAATACTCTGAGAAGATGCTGCCTGTAGGGATCGAGTTGGGGAGGATGCCCTAGAGTGCACCCCTTGAACATCTCCTCGTGTCTCTGCAACCTGAACTTCTAAAGTGCTAATCCTCAGTGCTTCTGCCTGCTGCCTAGCTGCAGCTGCCTGATTATTGGCCAGCCTGCCTACTTGCTTAGTCACCAAGGTACCCAGTGCGTGCATGAGCATCTGTAGCATAGTGCTATATCTCTGCCAGGCACAACTGCAGCTTCCGCCCTATGCCTTTGCATTTTTGGGACTGTCTCTACTATGAGTTTAAAATACCTGACATGGTCTCCGGCCAAGGTTGCCACTGCATCAGGCATCGCTGCTGTGGCATGTTGATCGAGAACACCATCCAGGATCTCATGATTCTCACTCTCTATAAGAGAGTGCCACTACACATCAGGCCTCTCTACAAAAATCACATTAACATGCTTATTAGCCGACTATAAAATCAACTTAATATTACCTACTTCGTAGTATGTGTTTCTACCCTAGGAAAGGAAAAAACTTAATGACTTCACTTTTAAAAACCTTAATCCTTTGCTTAGCTAGATGTAATAAGACAAGCTACCCAAGAAAGCAGACTAGCACAATTCCATTACCGAACTGTGTAACTATCCCACCTTTGATTGTTTATATATGATGCTTTGCCACTGCAGATAGGTTAGCTATCTTTGATGAGAAACATTGGAGTCGTAGTGTACAACTTGCTACAATTTTGTATCCGTCAGTCCTTTTCCTAAAAAAATGGAACACTACACCTGCTAGAAGCTAGACACTAGGTCTTCCCTCATATGATGCATTTTTGGTGCATTGTAACTTTTAATTGCAAGCTGTACATTTTTTGAACTTATTCGTTGAGTTGATGGAATTCTGGCAACTGCACTGAGATTATCTGGTTGTCTTTATTTTTAAAGCAGAGGAATAAAACAAACAATTTGTACATACAGACAGCCACACTGTACACAATAATCTAATAATCATTGTACACCATAATCTAATAGTCATTCTTAAGAATGAATTCCTATTGAGCTAGCTGTTGGATTTGGATCAATAACACAGTTCAATTTGTATTCTCTCGCACCCACGTAGGTGTTCTTTTCACTTAATCCTCCTTTCGTGTATTTCGAGCTTGTACAATGGGATCATGTGAGAAAGATGACTCCCTCATAAAGTTAGGAGATGTTTATTTCTAGCGTCGGTTTCAAGGTATATGGAAAAGCTTTTTCACAGTCTTTTATCATAGGCACTGTTTTTATGGATGTCAGATATGGGGACTAATGGCACTCTAGCTTGTCTTGTTTTGAGAAAGAAAAAAGATAATAATAATCTCCACGAATAACCAAAATAAGTCAATGAGACTTATAAAGTACCATCAGTTATAAAGAGAATTACCAAGTTAGAAAAACCTTACGGTAGAATGCAACTAAACAAAATTTGAAATTAAAGGTGAGCAAAACAAGAGTAGCATGGGTTTGTAGATCATGCAGGTTTTGGGAGGTCACGTACATGGCAACCAGTATTTGGTGACGGATTTAGCGTTCGGATCCCAATTCTATGGATGGCAGATTCTTCGTGTTTTGCTTCATACTTTGGGCTCAGATCTCTGGATCGTGTAGGTTTTGGGAGCTTTTGCACATGGTTGGGAGCAGTTAGATGTTGGTCATTGGTCATATCTTGGTTGGCTTCAATATTTTTGCCAACATTCATTTGGAGTTCTGTTTGGAGCGTCATTCAAAGATTATAAGGTTGTGGAATCATTGTTGAGGTAGTTTGAGCAATTCGTGGTGTGGAACGTTTGACTGACATGTGTTCGTATCGTTGATGGCTTCAACACTTTGACTCATCATTATCTTGGCGACTTGTTTGGATTGGCTGTTTGAGGATTGAAAGGCCACAGACTTGTCATTTTAGTTCAAGCATTTTATGTGGCATGGAGCATTTGATTGACATGTGTTCGAATCATTGATGGCTTCATCATTTCTTGTGGCATGGAGCATATTACTTATATACCAAAAATGTTGGGTTGTGAATCATGATAATTCCACATTGATTTTAATTGTGGGACAAGGGAGATTTTTAAAGGCATTGAATGCACCGTTTGTTTTCCTGATTGGGAAAGAGTTTAGAATGAAAAGCCCAAAGCAGTGATTCTTCTAAATCAATGTTCGTTCCCCATTCTAACAAATGCTTTAGAGGTGCTTGTGTACTTTTTGGGTCTCCTTGCCATGCGGTCTTTAAAAACATATATGAGAGAGAAAGTTCATTAAAGCACTGTCTTCTAATTTAAAATAGTCATCATGGTGATAGCTTGAGTATGAAAATACTCCACATAGTGAGAAATCCCACACAGAAATTATCTAAATAATGCTACACTATGGAAGCACCAATTGTTTATAATTAAAAAAACAGGTTGTGTGGTTAATTTAGGTTTCATTGTCTGTATAGGTACATGCAAAAGGCTATTACAATGTTGAAACCATAAGAGATAATGAAAAATACCTTGGTTTTTGCAGTGTTTTTGTTTTTTTATTATTTTTATTCAGTAAATCTGGGGAAACAATGTTGCCAAATTTTTGAAATGACCTATGCACACTCAGGACAACAAATCTTCTCAAAAATAATGTTATGATGTAAAATGCAAACTAGATAATGAATTTACAATGAACAATCAATTTAACAATCTGAAATGACTCATATGACTGAAACTAAACTGAAATCAGACCTATGGATGCCTAAAATCAGCGAACTTTCTTCTAAATAAAATGCAAAAATGATGTGAACTCTCAGATAGATTATGTCGAAGCAAGAACCATATTTTTTTCTATGTTTGAAGACAATTCTTAGAACTGAAATCAATTTTGAAAATACTCACTGCAGTTTATGTCAAAATGATATGAAACAAAATGATATACGAGCAAATTTCAAACAAGATGATACATGAGCAATAGATGATTAATTAGATGCCCAAAAACGATATCTAATATTGAACTAAGACCTCAAAACACTCACAAACAGCAGATTTGTCTGTGTCATGAGTTCCAATGTTGGAGAGTACAAAGTAGACACCGCAAACAATTTAAGATATTTTTATGATTGAAATCTGATCATTTTGACTTGAAATGATATGCACCATAGTTGAACAATGTGAATTGGATGCAATATGAATAACCTATTTGACACTCTAAACTAGATCTTTATGACTGAAATCTGACTTGCAAATGCTTACGAATAATAAGTTGACTTTAGCTGAGATGTTATGGTGATGTACATTGTGATTTGGAAACAATATGAACAATTGAATGCCTTTCTAAGATTGCATGATAATGAAATCTTTCCTGCAAATTTCTCAAAACAGAAAATTCAAGTTGCTCTCATATGTGCCAATGATGTAAGATGCGAACATAAATGATATATGAGCAAAAGATAACCGACTCAATGCTTTAGGAACGAGTTTGGACTGAAAACCAGTATTGCAAATGACCTGGAACAGCAACCACAACTCTAAATGGTGTGCAATGATGATGCAAGTTATGGGTTAGGTGACATGCAAACAAAATTTGATGAATTAGACGCTTGAAACTATTTTCTAAATTGGACCAGGATGAGAAATCAGACCTTAGCAAAGCAAGAGCAATGAACCTAGAACCCAGATGATGCAAGCAACAATGCTAACCCTATGTATTGCAACCTACGTTGCACGGATACCTAAACCCCCCGAATCCTGCAGGATACGTATCCGATACGGATACTTGTCGAGATCGCCCGGATCCATACGGGATACGCCGGGAATACGTGGCGGATACGCATGCATATCCGCCACGTACCTTGGTGTATCCCGTATGGATCCGGGGCGTATCCAGCGTTAAATACGTTTTTTTAAGTTCTATTTCATTTTTTTAATGTTTGACTTTTCTACTCCCTAAAACCGAACCCTAAACACTAAATGAATAAAATAATACACCCTCTCCCCCACAAAAAGTTATAAAAAGCACCCACCCCTCTCATTTGAAATCACACAAACAATTTCATTGTTTTTTTGCAAGTGAATGAGCAAAGAGCCAAAGAAGAGTTGTGAAGAGCTTAGTGGAGGCAAAGATTGGAAGGAGGTTTTGCAAAGAGCTTAGAGGAGGCAAAGATTTGAAGGAGGGGCAGCGATTGCTTCTATTGTTTGGAGTCCATCATTACGGGAGGATAATTTAGAAGGAGAAGAAGCCATTGTTGAGACTTGAGAGGAAGAGCTTGTTTTAAAATTTTAGAGGCAACTAGGATCTATGATTCTACACTACACTCTACAGGTATACCGTATTTTAATTTTAATTTTATTTTTAATTCATCCTTTCGTTTTATTTTTTTACGGTTATTTATTTATTTATTATGTTGCATTTTTTTAAATTTTATAATTTAAACACATCCTAAATCAGTGTATGCTCTCACCTTGCGCCTTTATGGCGATCTTGGTGATAAAAAACAGATTAGGATGGCATAGTTTATGGTTATTTAATTTATTAATTGGTAAAAAATCATTTTTATTTTAAATGCATTGTTCAATGTTAATGTATTTGTTTTTTTTTAGCTTCCTAAATCTGTGTATGCTCTCACCTCGCGCCTTTATGGCGATCTTGGTGATCAAAAACAGATTAGGATGACATAACTAATTAGTAATTTATTTATGTTAAGGCAAATTGTGTTTTAATTTTTTAAACATCCTAAACCTGTGTATGCTCTCACCTCGCGCCTTTATGGCGATCTTGGTGATCAAAAACAGATGAGGATGACATAACTAATTAGTAATTTATTTATGTTAAGGCAAATTGTGTTTTAATTTTTTAAACATCCTAAACTTGTGTATGCTCTCACCTCGTGCCTTTATGGCGATCTTGGTGATCAAAAACAGATTAGGATGACATAACTAATTTATTTATGTTAAGGCAAAATGTTTTTAATTTTTTAAACATCCTAACTCTGTGTATGCTCTCACCTCGCGCCGTTATGGTGATCTTGGTGATCAAAAACATATTAGGATGGCATCAAGTTCTGCTTCGGGTGGAGTGCAAGGCCAAGCTGAAAACACATCAGTTCCTGTGAGACATGATCCTAATTCCCCTCTTTGGAGACATGTGACAGTGGTAGACAACATTGTTGGTGGTGGGTGTCGGGTATGGATATGTCATGGTTGCCAAGCTCAGTACAGATCCTCATATAGTCGAGTGAAAATCCATTTGACTGGTGTTGGAGGTGTGGGGATAAAGAGGTGCCCAAAAATATCAAATGAAAAAATGGCAGAGTACCTAAGAGAGCAAGAGGAGGCTGATAAACAAGCTGAAAGAAATAGAACTAGAACAATTCCTTCGCAAAGAAGGCCTTCATCACTACCACCCACACCTAGACCTACTTCTCATCCTTTCATTCAAACTCAAAGTCAACCATTTGATGAAGAGAGTCTAGAGAGCTCACGAAAAAGGCCAAAAGGAGCATTGGAGAAAGCATTTAATATTGAAAAGAGGGAGGTTGCTGATGAGGTTGTTGCTCGATGCATTTATGCATGTGGGCTGCCCTTTAATGTATTGAGATCTCCATATTGACATCAAATGGTGAAGGGTATCAATGAAGCTCCATAAGGGTACAAATCCCGGAGTTATTGTTCGAACACATTCACAAGACTTTTCACAAGACTTTGTCGAGACTCATGGAAGGAAATAGGGGTTTCCATTATTTTGAGATGGATGGAAAGATGCTAGAAATAAACCCCTCATAAATGTTGTTGTAGTATTCCCTAAAGGGGCAATGTTCCTTAAAGCCATTGACTGTGAAGGGCAAGTCAAGGATGCACAATTTATTGCTGACATTTTAATAGAGGCAATTGAGTCGGTGGGCCCCCATAATGTTGTCCAAGTCATCACGGACAACGCTAAAAATTGTAAAGCAACATGAATGATCATAGAGGGTAGATATGAGCACATTTTTGGACCCCTTGTGCTGTCCACTCCCTTAACTTGATGCTCCAAAAGATTGGGAAAATCCCATGGATTGAGCAAATTTATTCTGAGGCAAATGACATTCAAATGTTTATCACAAACCATCATATGTCACAAGCCATTTTTAGGAAATTCTCAAGGTTAGAGTTGCTGAAGGTTGCAGAAACTAGATTTGCCTCTCACACACTTGTTTTGAGACAGCTTGTGAAGGTGAGAGAGGCTTTAAGCAATATGGTGATCAGCAGTGTTTGGTCAGTGTGGAGGCAGTCAAATACAGAGAAAGCTACAAGGGTAAAATCATGGGTCCTTGATGATGATTGGTGGGCCAAGGTTGAGTACTTGTTGAGTTTTACAGAACCCATTCTCTCCATGATCCGATATGTAGATACTGATGAAGCATGCTTGGGAGAGATATATGATGGCATAGATTCCATGCTTGAGCATATTAGAGATATAATACAAAAAAAAGGTCTAGATCCAGAAGAGACTTTCTACGGTGAGGCCAAGACTGTGGTCACGAAGAGGAGGAATAAAATGACCACCCCATTACATCTCCTTGCTTATGCACTGACCCCAAAGTATTATAGCTCTGATGTACTTGGGCTACCAAATAGGAAAGCACCATTTTCTGACTCCGAAGTTGGAAATGGAACCAGGGCAGCATTCAGAAGAATTTTCCCTAATCCATCTATAGCCAGTGTGGTTAGAAGTGAAATGGGCATGTTTACTGGTTCAGAAGGCAACATGGGATCGATTGAGGCTCTTTTCGACAACAATAGCTTGACTCCAACAACATGGTGGTGTGTACATGGCCATTATGCCAAGTACTTACGTCCCTATTGTTATAAAAGTTCTTTCACAGGTATAACGTTTATAAATTTTAAAATTTAGAATCATTTCGAATATTTTAAATTTTATTAAGTTAGAACTCAGGATACTAACTTGTCTTTGAATTTCAATTTTCTAACTTTGTTGTAATAGGTGGCTAGTAATTCTTCCGCAGAGTAGAATTGGAGTACTTATAGCTTTATCCACTCAACTAAAAGAAACAAGTTGGCATCTAAAAAAGCTGAGGATTTGGTATATGTGCACTCCAATTTGCGCCTCTTGTCACACAAGTCTGAGGACTATGCTAAAGGGCCTCACAAACTTTGGGATCTTATTCCAGAGACCACAGACTTGGATGCCTCCGTAGCCACGCTTGCCCAACTTTCATTATTTGATGGCGAAGATGACGCTCAAGGAGTTTGCAAGGAGCGGAGAGTGGAGTTAATGAGAGTGGAGCTAGCGCAAGTGGCACACATGAACTTGATTTTGAGGAAAATCTAGATGATATATTCTAGATTTGTTTGTATTCCTATATCATATGTATGGCAGCGACATGAACAATGAAATCATAAATGTAAAATCTTAAGTATATTGTTTGTTTTGAAAATTTGAACATGGATCTAGTTACTAGTATATTTTTAAAATTTCAAGTTTTGTTCGTATTCATGTTAACATGATATTCGTATATCATATGTATGGCAGCCACATGATCAATAAAAATGCAAAGTCTTAAGTATATTGAATGTTTTGAACATTGATTCAAGTTTTGTATTACTATTTCAGTTTTTTATGGACTAAAAAATGAGTAAAATGAGTAGACGTATATATATATATATATATATATATATATACGTATCCAAGATGTATCGTATCCAAGGGTTTTTTAAAATTGATGTATCCGCGTATCGTATCCGTATCCGTATCCAAACGGATACTCGTATATGTATCTTGGCAACGTAGATTGCAACATAATTATTTCATCAAACACTCGGTGTACAAAAATTGAAATTGAAAATTGCAAACTATTCAAGCAAACTGTAATGTAATAAAAAAGATGAAATGTATGAGATTGTGAGAGTTTGAGTTAATTATGAGTACTGAGATAATGTTTGAACATCTTACATTTAATTGGATGTGACTAGGAACAATGAAAGAGAGTAGAATGTATGCAGAAGAGACTAACAAGTGTAAATGTCAAACTAGAAAGAAAAGAAAACTCAATGAAAGTCACCTGCCTTGTCAAATTGATACTTGGACAAGAGTCAAACCAAGTGGAATGATGTGTGTCCTCAGAGAGTGGCATTTGCTAGGGAAATTTCATGTAATCCATTTCTTTGGATAGCTTCTAGAAGGATGATGACCACTCTCAAGAAATCAATTAATTGATTAGAAAGCTATGAAGCACTAAAACGATTGATATGAAGTCAATAATAGCAGAACAGGGCTGAGTAAAATGCAAATATTAACCGAGTACAGGATGCAACTAAGTGTTTGATCCCACATGACTTAAAGCTACATTTGTATATATAGAACTAGGAAGGAAAATGACTTGCTGCAGCATCCACAAAGGGTTAGGAAATGAAAAGGAGTTCCAGTGATACCCGAGACCTTTTGTTTCCAATTCCGTGTTTCTTCACTTCCTTTTCCTGAAGTTGCAACAGGACTACCAATGTGTTGGTGGCTGCCACTGACAGTTTTTTTCACTATTCACATTCACAGAAAATGAATGAGGGTTCAAAGGACAAAGCCAACGTGGGGAATGATAAAAATTTCAAAATTGGTAATCTAAGAAGCTAGTAAACTAGTAAACACAGACAAGGTTACACATATAATCCACGTGGAGGGGTCAACAAATACTGCAAAAACAAAGAAATGGGACTAACAGTTGCCATTAGTGACAGAATGCATTTAAAAGATGTAGAGGCCAAAGATCATCAGTGGGTGTATATAGTATCTACTTCTGGATCTCATAGTATATAGGATATCTAAAACTAAAGTTGTCCTCAATCTCAACATCCTGGTGGGGGAGCGATGGGAGGTCCTATTACCATGTGGAATATTTTGGTTAGTCACAACGTGTAACTGGTGGGAACACCTTCTTAGCAAGCCAAAGAGAATCCTCAAGCCATGCAACCAATGATGCTGAATGATGGTGCCATCTACAGTCCATTAGAAATGTTCTGTATAGTAAGATAACTTGGGGTTGAGCGGCTGTGGAGGAGAAGTGCAAGCGACTTGAAAGTTGAATGTACTGTTGGTAAATATCCTTTGAAAAATCTATTAATGACCTCGTTCAAGCGAAGAAGACGAAAAGGGCATCTAAGGAATACTCGAACGGAGCAAGTCGATCAATAGGGATGTCTATAGCTTGAAGGAGCAGATTGGTCTCTAAATACTAGCAATGTCGATGTCTAGTGTTGTCCAAAGAAGAAATCCTCTATGGGATTCTTAAGAGCAATCCTTCCAAGATTGTATGCTTTAAGTGAATATGCTACATGGCTTAATTTAATTGAACATGGGGCATGTTCTTTACCCACTGCAACAATATTTCATTTGTAATTATGCTTCATCAACATTGGTGCATAGGAAATACACAAGTTAGATAGAGCAGGTAATTATACCTGGCCCTTCAAACTTGAAAGGGTAATGAGTCTAGGGTTTGGTAACAATCGGTATGCCTAAATCTTTCTTTCAATCTTAAGGAGACTACAAACAACCTCATGAAAATACAATAGAAGCAATCAATTCATCGCTGAATCATGCAAGGACCACATCACAGCATCTCAGAAATCAGCATTGTTCGCTGATTCATAGTGTGCATGTCCAGAGTGGATGGTAATGACCTAGTGTGAATGCACATCCTACACTTCTCTCATCCTCTATGGTTTCCATCTCCACTTGAGGGTGGTATAGAGAATTCAAAGTCCATTTAGATTTTTTTCTCATTTACATATTTGTCATTCAACTATATTAGATCTGCATTGAATATATCCTTGTTCATGCGAGTTATATATTAAATCTCTAATCTCTTTTACTGTTTATTTTTAACTAGTGGACACCGATAAATTTTTTAATTCTTCTAATAAAAATAAATAACATTATCTTCTAAAGAACTGCTATTTATCTATTGCCTATACTTGTTTTGGGCAACCATTTTCCTCTATAAAACATGTTCTATCTCCTATAATAATGTTTCTCTATTTTATGGACCTTCAATGTTGCCTTGAGGCATAGGCGAGCCATTCATATTTTGAACTAAACATTTGGTCATATTTTAAAAGTATCTTTTATTCCTTGAGCAAACTTTTTCTTTTGTCGCATATAACATGGGTATTTGTATCTGCAGCATTTGGACTGTTGACCTGGCACACTTATTACGAAGATTTTCTATTAATGTTGCTTTTCTCACTGTTACTATTGGAGCAAACCCCATTTTGCGTTAGAGACTTTTTATAAGGTCAGTAGAGACAGATCTCTTATACTTTTGTGTAGGTTTACAAATGGAGTATTGTTCAATATTTATTTTCAGGGATAAATCACAGTGCATTACACTACGAATAATTTCTGGAATCATCTGCATTACCATACAGTTGATTTCAGAAATTATTCATAATGTTCAATATCTTGCTGAAAATATTGTAAATATGTAGTTTGCTGCCGTAATTCATTTCTTGATCATAGCTATCAGAAGTTCCCATTGATTAGTTGGAAAAATGTCTCTCAGTGCTGATTTATTCTTTGGTCTCAAGAATGCTTTTGCTTCACAAGAAGCCATTGTTTTATATAAAGCTACTGGAGGAAAGCCCAAAATCACAAAACCAAGAAGAGCTCATAGCATCATCCTAATCGTAAATGATCTTATTATGACCATAGAATCAAACTCATCGTTTTTCTTTTGAAAAAGTTGTGTTTTGACATCTGGCCCCTGAAAAGGTTCATTCAGATATGGCACTTGGCATGCCGGTCAAGCCTGACATTGACTCAGTTGAGCTTAGCATTTATTTAAAAACCTGGCAATAACACAAGTTATCAATCATTCGTGATTCAATCAGATGTTTTTAGTTAGCCAAATTGCACTGTAATTTGTTTGTTGATCTTTTCAATATTATCTTTTTTCTTTTGAATTGTTAAGGTTTCCCTTATTTTTCCCAAGTGCTATCTAAACACCTATATTCTGGCCATGCTGAGCCATTACCAAGTATGTTTCGTGCTACTATGTGTAGATTGTCATGTTAATATTGTCATCAGTGTATTATTAATTACATGTTTTGGTAGCAGACACTGTTATGTTGTTAATGATTGAACTGTCAGCTTTAGGTACCATTGTAATGATACATGATCGGTTGTGTTTAACCGACAACCATTGGGCCTTTTTGTCATATAAATAGCATAATCTATGCTGGGCTAAGGGGGCCAAGTATGAAGTCCTCCCTGTACAAAACAAGTTGTATTGACCTCTAACTATGAATCAAGCGTTGATTAATATCATATTCTTCTATGCTGTAATGTGGTATGCATTTACTATTCTGGAATTGATATTCTTTGGTAATATAGTTTCACAACAAACATCTTGGTGCCACTGCCTTCAAGAATATCGGGTCAAGTTAGTCCAAAAGCGGATGTTGGTTGACTATAACAATTGACATGAGGGACTATATTATCTTATAACATCTCCATCCCAAACATAATTGGGAAATATGGAAAAATATCTTATGACGATGCAAAGAGAAGGGGTGTCAAGATGAAGACTGAGAATTTACAAATAGTAATTAATGCCATTGACTCCAAACAAAGGCAAATCAAGAAGACACCACGGTCAGGGAGGGAACCAATAAATCGGGCGGTCTACTCAATTGATGGAACAAGAAAAAGACAAAGGCTGCAAAAGGTACCTGTTTGTACACCTACATTAAGAGAAGTACGGAGCAGGATTAGAAGCCGAAATGAAAGTTGAGGCTGAAGTGCAAGTAGAAGTTAGAGCTGGAGTTGGAGCCAAAACCAAGAATGGGTTCATCTAGAACTGATGGACCCTACACCACTCATGAGTATGAGTGGGTAGAGATTGCCGGACAATAGCCCCTTTTGGAAGAAGTACAACCTTACAGATTGGGTTAGGTTGGGTATTGCAATAGATTCAAGTTAAGAGTCCAGGGCAGCACAAATGTCGAGTTGGAGGTAGTAATACAAAAAGGGGAACCACTGGTGAGCAAGATACTCGTATGAATTGTTACCGAAGGAATGGTCTAGTACAGGGTTGTGTTTGATAGTGTTGAGAGAGGAAAAGAATGTTCGACACAAATCCTCCTAAGGAGAAGTATCATATTCGAAAAGCCATGTTAGATTCACCTAGTGTCCACAATCATGGGCATCCCCTCAACTCTAGAAAAATAGATTGTGTTGAAGCTCGTTGATGACGGATCTGAAGATCCAATGCGGCATTGTAGGACATGAATCACAATTTGGATTGCCAATGGGAAAACATATGAGTGTCAACTAGCTGCAATACTTTTCACACTTCAAGAAGTGGCTATTGATTGGTTCATAGATGTATCAACCATTGATAAGGCAACATGGGAGAATCTAAGGAAAGCATTTGAGAATGAATTTAAGCCGACAATGAGATTATTGCAGAAATCTATAGTACCCAATAGGGTAAACACTCGAATGTTCGAGTACGACAAAAGAATCAAAGAATTGTTGGGAAAACTTGAAAAAGAACTTGTCGACGGCTTGAAGAAGCTGGAATGGCCCTCTTGCTCTTCACCTTGCCAACATTGCTTCCAAGCAATGTCCATTTTAGTGTATTGGTGCTGTGATAATCATAATTTTAGTCCACAACAATATTAACTTGTTCATAGAGACACCATTACTGTGTAAGCAGAATAACGTGACAAAATGACCTGTCATGAGAAGACAAGTTTAAACCTTGCTTAAGCGAGTCTTTTTTTTGTTGTTATCTCGGGCAATTATCTGTCTTGTTGAGCATCTGCGGTCAGTTCTTGCGTGAAGTTTGTTGCAAATATAGTCAGTTACCATGATAGTGTATGCCTTTGTCTTCACGTTTTAGCACATGAAACTCAATGAGAATAAAGGAAGCAATGGATTTATCAAATTTGAAATAAAGAAAATTGTATATGTAGTGTGAATAATAATCAATAATATATAAAAACAACAAATGAAATGAATAAAATGAAATTGAAAAGGTGGAGGAGATTGATTGAAACAAAGTAAATAAATAATTTAAAAAAGTGGGGGCATGTGAAGCGGGTGGGTGTAGTGGAGGTGTGTGGCAGAGTTTGTCTCTCCACGCATCCTCCCAGCCTGTACAAATCTGAGAGTATCCTGCTGCATTCACCTCCAATCTTGCATACATCTCTGTGTCTGTGGATGTGATATGTCTCCCAGCTGTGCCAGAATGGGGGCTTTATACCAGCAAATGGGCATCCATCAAGCATAATATATTGTACATTTACCATTTGTTGTAGTCGCAAGTGCTCTGCTAGACCATGTGAATGCAAAGGCAAGGCACGTGATCTGTTTATTTGATTGCTCAGAGAGATGTGGCTCATGGAATGCCATGGTTGCAGGATATGCGCCAACAGTTTGTTAAAGAGGCCTTGCAAACTTCCAAGCAAAGGCGATTGGCAGGTGTAAATACCAAATTTCACAGCTTTACCTATTATGCTCTTAGCCACGCCAAGACAGATCTATTCGCCCTTGCTAGCATACTCTTTCTTTGAGAAAGTTGGGCGCACAAGCTGGGTCAAAGGAGTATAAATGGTTGGCATCTCGATTTTTCTGCATATGGGTTGCTAAGCAGCGAGCTGAGCATTTGGTTGAAGGACGCGCCATACATTCTGCTTACCACATACACCCTTCCTTAAAGACTCTTCTGCATACCCTCAACTATTGCAGACCTGCGTATCCTTGAATGCTTTTTTTTTTGGGGCAGGGCAATGGGCCACATGCCAGGCGCGTGAACTGTTTGACAAAATGCTTCAAGAAAATGTGTTCTCTTGGAAAGCAATGATTACAGGATATGCAGAAAATGGTTTTTTTCTTTGACAAGACTTTAGAGACTTTCGAGCAAATGCAACTGGTAGGATAAAGCCAAATTCCACAGCCGTGGCCAGCATTCTAGCTACATGTGTCAAAATGGGGGCTTTAGAATAGGTACGGACATCCATCAAACCATAAAGGATAGAGGTCATGGACCGCTTATGTTGCAAGCCTTGTTTGGGTGGCTTAATGTATTTGGATGAATTGGTTTTGATTGTCAAATAATACGTGGGCATTCGCAGATGCATTGTTTTTTCTATTGGCATTGTTAGTATATGTGGTGAATGCACTTGACATTAGTTGGAATTTTGTGTGGCATTTTGGACTCCTGTAAATGTTGAACTTGGCCCCGCTGATGGAGGGTTGACATGTTGGATCTTCTGGTGGTATTGGGTGTTGGTTGGAAAATAACTCAGCCCTTGTGTGGAATATGGTGCTCGATGGTTGAGCTGGCTGAGCTAGCCTTGGATGTCAGCTCCCAACCTGTGCGAAAAAATGAGAGCCTGGAAACGAAATATGTATGCAATCGTGGAGGCCTACAGAAAATGTGGACTGCTTGACAAAATGCCTCAGCAAAATGTGGTCTCATGGGACCTCTACCCAACCTACGACTGTCCTCGTGCACTCCCGCATGGTTCTCTCTCTCGTATCTTGCATGTTTTTTGTAGTGTTGTTTTTCATTCATAATTGTTTAAAAATTAAAGTTTATTGATGAATATGTTTTTGGTTAAATAAAACGACCTTGGTTGTGGTTTAAAACGTCAACGGTTAATTCGTCCCCAAACAACCGAAATGACTGTCTATAGTGTTGAATATGATCCCACATCACGTTGAGGCTAGTTGAAACTTAGACGAATAAATTTGGTAATGACATTCTCTAGAGTTGTGAGTTGAACATGAGTTTTTATTTAAACACTCCACTTACACGCCCTTGTAAAAGTTAGTGAAAGTCGCTTTAAAATCAACGTGCAAAATACCTCTCTAACTCCCGTGGTAGAGAAGTCAAGGTCAACCGTGTTCCCTGGTGACATGGAATGTCACATCCACCTTTAAAACAACTTTATATGATCGATTGATTGATTTATGGCATGTGTGTAGGAGCCTGTTGGCTATTTTTCGCAGCTTGGAATAGTTGCCAAAAGTTGGAAATTGGTTTTGGTTTTGGCTCATGGTTTAGGGATCCGTGTTGGGAAACGGATTTCTACCACCGCATACCTCTAGAGTTTCACCATGACAATTGTAATCAACCTTTAGTTTTGAGAAAATTACTTTGGAAGTTAGTTTTGCAAGTGGGTTTTGTAGGCCACTGGTCGTTTTGCAACAAGGACGAATTGGTGCATTTACGATAATTGGCTCTAGAGATGTAGGCGTAGATTGAACCCTGGTTGCTAGAAACGAGTTCCATTGATTACGAGGGTTTCTCTGTATATAGGGGAGTAGATGGGAATTGATAGAATGTGTGTTTGAGTCTACGACCTTTGTTTTTGAACTTAGTTTTGTAGCCACTTTGGCTAAATTGGGCACTTTTGGTAAACTTGCAACGATAATTGGAAAATTGTCGTGGAAACTCGTTAAGCTTAATAATTGTTAAGAGACCTTAGGACATCTTCATGAGACTGTATGGAACCTCTATTAGTCACTTGCTTATAGAATTTTGTTTCGGATAATATTGTGTTTGCTCTCTCCTCCCTCTCTCTCTAAAGTTAAAAATGCATTTAAACTGAATATGTATTTATTACTCTCTCCAACTACATGTAAGAGTTTTGTTATCATTGTGAATGGAAAATATACATATGTGAAATGTGTTAGATCGTAGGAGATTGCCATGCCAGTTATTTGGGCTGACCATGCATTTGGTTGTAGGTACTTAGGACAAAAGGATTTAGTAGTGTTATTATGTTGTTTTATAGTTGCATGTTTATATTGAAATGTATGTAGTTGCTATGGAAATTGGGGCCTCATCTAATTAATGTTTAATGTAAATATCATTGTTGTATTAATTTAATTGAGAGCTACAATGTCACGTTGTGAGGAAATGGTAATGGTATGGTGTTGTAAAATAGTTGACTCATATTCTTGAATGATTAACAATGTGCTTTCTAAAGTAACAATAGATAGGCATGGAAATTAAAGGATGTTTGCATGATCATTAAGAGAATAACTTGGTTACTTGAATATAGTAAAGGAAGATAATGTCACCATTTTGTGAAAGAATAATCTTTTGATCTAATGGTGTGAGTGTGTAAGTTGATAATGTAACGTAGAAAAGGAAAATTTAAGCTTGAAACTAAACTTTATTTTAACCATAGTTAGGTCATGTATTAACGTTTAACATTAATGATTGTAGGTAATGTGTAATGTGTAGTGGATTCTTTGCACAATTAACGAAATCAACATGTGTCTAATTTTGAATGTAGTGTCACATGGCCCCGCGTCAGCTGCTTGCGTTATCGCTCGTCATGCCCTTGCATCACGCCGTGCTTGCGTAGGCACCCGCCCCGCATGAGCCAAAAGGGGACCGCCAAATCGATGGTTTTGCCTTCGAAAGCTGGCTGATCTGGCCAAGATGGGGAATCCTACCATCTTAAGGGAGTTGTTTGCACCACACATAGGGAGGATTTTGTTTAGTAGGATGGGTGAATTGAGTTTCCCTTGTTGAATAGGATCTAAGAGAAATTAGTTATCTAAACAAAGAGACACAAGTAAGCTGGTCATATGATTATCGCATACCTTGTTAAAAGATCCAAGCATATATCATAATAATCATGCAAACCCTCATTGTCTTGTTTCTTTTAGAAACTAGAAAGTAGGTGTTTGAGTGCATTTAGCGTGAGGACTAAGTAGTACCATGCTCACTTAAAGTGAACCGAAAAACAATTAAAGGATGGAATTTCGTGATTATCATAGGAAAATATATAACAATGTATAATGGTAATACTACTATAACGGTTTTGGTATCAAATGGAAATAAGGTGGAAACCTTTTCGTCATAATCTAAATAGTCATCACTTTTGGATCTAAGTAAAACCTCGGACGTGTGACGTGAAATGAATGGATGGGTTATGCTTGATTATTGCTTGGAAACTAATGAAGATTTCCAAGTCCCTTTTGTTATTTTTCCATTAGGAAGGGATCAAACAAGGTAAATTTTGTAAGGCTACCACTATTTTTGTGAGACAATGAAACTACAAAAAAATAAGGGACAATACTTTCATGATCCTAAGTAGGCGAAGTTAGTTTCCCTTGTTTGTAGTTTATGGAATAACTTCACTGGAATTATTCGAGGCTGGTGTAGTCGCACCCATCAAGCAAATGAAACCCTGTTTATATGTTAATACATGAACTTTGATTCCCTTATTGTGCCATTGGAGGGTTTAGAGTAATGTGTGAAAGACAACTTGAGTCAAGCTTAGCTTTTGCCGAGGAATGAATTTCATAGGAATCACAATGGTTCGATAAGTGATCTTCTTAATAACCCATGTTTGTGGGATAGTCTTGAATGAGGGTCTTATACCCCGGTTAGTATTGTTTCTTCGTGGTAATTTTGGTTTTGAGTTAACACCCTATTCGTGGATGGGTTTTGGTCATCGTAGTATGGGAAACATTGTGTCATTTCATGGTCACACTCTTGTGCTAAATTGAGCATCTCCATCTTACCAAATTAAGAGAAGGATAAATTGTGTTGAACCTACTTAATGTACTTACAATTATACTCCTCTCCTTTTGTATAGTGGGACTGCGTGTGTTCTAGAATCCGTAGAAGAATGGTGGCTCGGAAAACTACTTTGGGTTAAGAAAACTTATTCATGAGCACCTCACTTTCCTTAACGAAGTGTATGGGTGTTTCGGGTCATGTTAGAACAACATACACTTGGACCTAACCTTTGTGTTATGATTCAAAATCGACTTTCTGATTTGAATGAAGTAATGAGAGCAAATTATGGAAACTAACACACAATCGAACCCTGGAATGAAATAAACCTCTTCTGCAATGTGGTACTTGTGTGACATAATGACTTAAACCGTGCTTCCGCAAATGTTATACTTTTGAAGTAATAAAATGCGATACAAAAATGAAACTATAAACCATAAGTTCATTCGATTAATGCAAATGTAAGTGTTAGTGTTTATGTGTCTTGGGATTCGTGCAAGGTGTAATAAGTGTTGTGTCATATAACCACTTATTTTTGTAAGTTTTGTTGATACATTTTGGGTTGTGAAATTATGGTGCGTTCACAAAAGCGATGGTTCATTGAAGGGTTGATACCCTCATTATAGAAGAAGATGAAGGTGGTCCCAACCTCATCTTATGAAGACACATACAACTATGCCATTAACATTGAAAGCAAGAATAGGACACCCTCATACTCAAGAAGCGAATAAAATGACCTTGTTTGTAGCCATGACGGTGAATCAAGATCGGTGCGAGCCTTGAGAAAAGACATGCTCCCAATGTTGAACTAAAAATAGACATTGATTGAAAAGACTTTGCTCCTAAACTATGTTGTGTCAATTGTAAAGGTAGGTCACATGAAGGTGTATCTACTAAAGGAAATATTCTATGAGATTTGTCAAGTTATAGGGTGTTCAATCAAGGATTGATTACGCACGATTTGTGGAATAAGAGAAGTCAAGTATTGTTCACACGAGGAGAGTAGTTGACACCACCCACCACGTTGCCAAGAATTTACCAAATGTCATAACTATAGTGGGGACAGGATCCCGATTGACTATGACTCGAAGGACGACAATTGTATGTTGTTAGAAGTGCAATGATTGGGGCCATTTCGCAAGAGGTTGTTCTTATCAAAATAACACTTGACTTCTTCGTAGTTATTGTGGGCCTAAAGACCATAACAATGACAATTGTCCAAAGCAAGCTAATGCCAACATTTTCGACGCAGTGTAGGAAAAGGTTATGAAAGTCACCATAGCCCAAGCAAAGAAAGCCAATAAGCCTAACCCACAGATAGAGAGAAAAATTGGTTGAAGCAAGGTTGAAAATCGAGAGGCCCGTGGTTGAAGAATGATGAGAGTCCTATGGACACACTAGTACGATGACCAATCGAATTGAATTAGTCAAAGCAATTGTAAGACAAGTCTTGCAGATTACCGTACTTGTCAAGATAAATAATTTATTGCAAAGTATTCCTAAGCTGAAAAATTAACTACCATTGTACTCCGACAATGGCCTTCGCAATGGAGCATGTTACAACACGCCCCATATGTGAGCTAAGATGGTCAACATGAGTATCCTCTTTGATGTAGAGCACATTCACTTACAAACAAACCACAATTTTAGAATAACCAAAAACTTCAAAAACTGTCCTTTTCCAAGCAAAATAATCACTTTTTCAAGCCTAGGATTCTTCCTCTTTAAGCCAAATCTGACCTCAAACACCTATTTGTGCTTGCAAACTTCTTTCATCCCGTACTATACCTCATTTAATGCTTAATCAACCTTCAACTTGAAGCAATACAAAAGAAATCATCAAATTATCTTAGTTTAGTTGAAACTGATTACTTAAGCTTCTTAAGGGCATTCCACATGTGAGTTGGTGGTTGGAGCAAACCACACCTACCTAGAACAAACCAAATACATTTCCAAGTACCCTTTTGTCTCCCTGAGGTGTATGTAAAATTTCTTGGCTCAAATCCTTTGCTAAGTGTATTTTCTACTACGTCTCCTTCTTACCTTGTCTAGACTCCTTGTAGCCCTGCCTACACCGTATTTTTGCCTTAACTTTTGATAGGTGCTGTGATGTCCCTTTTTTATTCAAATGGGGGTTTCAACAAACTTAAACACAAATTGAACCAAGAAGGATTAGATCCTTTTAATTCAACCTCAAATAACCCAATGTCAGCGTAATTACAACCCAAAATGGGGTTGGAAGTAGCCAAGGTGGTGGGTTAGATGGGAGAATCAATTGGAATCCCAATCTTATCCAGTTCAGATTTTTATAGCAGCAGATATTAAATAAAAATAGCTCACAGACAGCTGAAACTTCAAAAATTCATAACTCACTCAATACTCCATCTTTTCCATGAAACAAAGTGCATAATAAACTAGATTCTTAGAGCTTTCCAATGCACTATCAAACAGATTTTTCTGAGCATGCAAACCCACCCAAAACAGGCCCAAAAATCCCAGATCAAGTTGCTAGGGTTAGAGAAAATAATTAAAATATTTCCAGCACTTTTCTAGCTTCCCAACACACCAAAATAAATTCCCTTTGCTATGAAATTAAAGCTAACACAAACCAAATTTCAAATCTAGCTCATATATGCTTAAACAATTTCCCATTCAAGTCATTGTAGCTAGAATCATAGATAGAATACTCTTGCAAAAACTCGCAAAAAAACTTGCAAAACGATTAAATCGCAGGAAAACTCGCTAGAAAAGGAAAAAAAAACTCGCCAAGTTTTGGGGAATACTCGCGAGTTAACTCGGTGAGTACTCGCCAAAACTCGGCGAGTTCGTGGGTAAAACTCGCCCAATACGGTTTTCACACGCAGAACACGGTTTTCACATGCAAAAACTGTTTTTTTAACATGGTTTTGGCTCTTTAAAAAGCCCTCTACTCCCTCATTGTCACTCACACAACCATTTGAGCTTGCATTGCTTGTGTTGAGTGGATTTTGGAGCGAATTCGAGGAGAGAATTTGGAGATTTGCATTTGGAGGTAGGTTTTTTTAAAAAAATTCTTTGAAGTTTTTTCAAATTTTGTGTATATTATTTAGGTTTTATAGATTCATATTGTGATTCTAAATACATGTAATGTAAAATCGAATGCTTGTAATTTTTTATACTCATTTGCAGCCAGAGGTATGTATTTTTTTTTAACGCAAATTCATTGTAAATTAGTTAAATTTTATGTATGTGTATTGTAATCGATTCGTTTTGTAATTCTAAATACATGTAATGTAAAATCGAATGCTTGTAATTTTTTTATACTCATTTGCAGCCAGAGGTATGTATATATATATATATATATATATTTTTTACGCAAATTCATTGTAAACTAGTTAAATTTTATGTATGTGTATTGTAATCGATTCGTTTTGTAATTCTAAATACATGTAATGTAAAATTGAATGCTTGTAATGTAAAATTTAGCTCCATGCTTATTAGTAGTTATCATGAATGTGAATTTAGACTTTTTGGGTCATTGATGTAGTAGAGAGGTGACTACATGGAAATTAGATATGGAATCTTTAACAACTGTTTTCCTTTTCTACACCTTGGCCTCAATCTAAGTAGGAGTGCTTCTATCCAGGTTGTTTGTTGGAGCCTGGACTCGGAAGAAGTTACCACATGTTGAGGTGAAGGTTTTGGGTTGTGAACATTTTGAGTGGACTTGCTTGAAGGGGAGATGGCAAAGGTGATTGGTGGGCAATGACAGTGGGGCTTGGGGAGATGGAAGAGGAGTGCATGTGGCCTTGACCATAATCCAAAGCCTGGAAATGCTGGTCTGTATTATCAATTATGACAGAAACATCAATAGCATTAACTGCTGGAACTGCTGGTTTTGGGTTGTGAGCATTTTGAGTGGACTTGCTTGAAGGGGAGATGGCAAAGGTGATTGGTGGGAAATGACAGTGGGGCTTGGGGAGATGGAAGAGGAGTGCATGTGGCCTTGACCATAATCCAAAGCCTGGAACTGCTGGTCTGTATTATCAATTATGACAGAAACATCAATAGCATTAGGAGAATGGAGAGGAGATGATACTAGATGGTTGTAGAAGTTGTGTTCGTTTGATGTTGTATTTTAGTGGCTTCCTAAGTTGTTAACCTCCTCACATTCTGTCAGGCAATTTATCTTTGTTGGGATCTTCTCCTCGTGAACCACTTGCTGAACTTATGGATCGACAATCATTAACAACAGTGGATGAAGGATGCTTGGGGGTAGGGTTCTTGTGCTTGGAAGATGATTTAGAGGAGGTCATGTGCTCTATTGAATTGTCCCTTGTGGCAGTGACCTTACTGCAATTACTGATTCTCTTTGCAAGCCTTGACAACAAACGATTGACAAATTTTGTACAAGTTTCCAGTGAAGTGACTTTTGTGCTCGAGCAACCAAATTTTTGAAGGGCGTTAAGGAGCATTTTCTTGTGCAACTAGATAGGCACTTGAAGTTTACTGTTATCATGTGCGACTCCTTTAGGTATATCCTATAGATTGAACTTGACAATTTTTGCTAGAGGCAGTCGACTGTAATCTCTACAGTGGACCTCTACACCATCTTCACAGTTCATTCAAAAATTCTCTAGAAAAGGGAGATGTTGATAAGGATTGCCAAAGTCTCCTTAAATCATCCCTTTACTTTCAAATAATAATATCTTTTCGTCCAAGTACAAAGTGAACTGAGGCATATCTTTCTCGATCAATTTTACTGCTGCAAGAGATTTGCAAGTGTAGTGACCTATCTAAACAGGGAATGTATCCTTTTCTTGTGCTTGGAAGAGCAGAACTTGTGTGCTTCAATCAGTTGCCAGCAAAATTCCATCATTAACAATTTATCATTCACATACCGTGGGAGTTGGTAAGGTTGACCAGTGAAGCCGCAAACTCGGATATAGGTGAACTTTGGGAATTGGAAAACCAACTTCTCCATTTGGCTACTTCTGCATAACTTTCCTCTGAAATCCTCTTGGTGAAGTTGACTTCCAGTAACTGACAATGAAGAAAGAAAAATTGACACGTTTGAAATGATGGGGGCCCTCCTTTGGGTCAATTGGGTGTAGAAGTTATATACTCAGTTGGCGAGGTTCAAGTAGCCGGTCTTGGTTAGACCTGAGAATATTCTCTTGCGAGCCACAACGTACTCCAGTTTCGGAGTCACATAGAATCATCCCGTGGTTCCCAATTCGCACAACTGTTTGTTGATGGAGTCACTAATGACCGCTGCCTGGTTAATGAATTACTTACCAACACAAATGATGTTCATCATCTGATAGATCCAATATTGAAACTCTTGGTGAGACTGATTTCCCACCACATGATTGAGAAATGTGATCGTTTTGGACAATTCTTCATGAAAATCAGCCTTGAACAAAGTCTTGGTGTCTTTTGTCCTTCAACTAAGACTGCTTAACTACATTGAGACATTATTATGTGTTGCTTCGCCAAAATGCTCTCCCTTCACTTATACAAAAGTTTTGGCGAATTCCTTGTGTGGAATACCCAAAACTTCTTCGATGAAATCTGAATTGAGGTGAGCTATTGTCTCACCATTTGAGCTGCAGACTTTTCATGTCGTTGGGAATATAATTTTTGGCGTGTGTGAGAATGAACTTGTAACACTGAATTGAAGGTGGGAAAGTAACATGTGGAAGTCCGCTGTCATATCTTGGTGGCTAGAAGTAAAGATCTCGGGCACTGATTCTAGCATGGAACTTGGCCAAATTGTTACTTCCCATATCCATGTTAGAGATATTGGGTATATTGGATTCTATATTGGAAGTTGGGTGAACTCCTTGTATCTGTTCTCCATTGTGGTGTTGGCGGATTCCAAAGAAATAGTAAGGGACGATGTTGGCGAAAATTCCCTGCAAGAAAACCTTGGCAGAAAATGGGATTCCCACGTACACAACCGAAATGGAGGTCATAAAAACCTTAAAAAATTAGCAAGAGAACCTTTAACCACTATAGAGACTGATTGGTTTAATGACAGGGTGAAATCTACATTGGAAATATTCTGGAATTTCTCGCGCTTCAAACCCTAGAAAGGTTGTTAACCTGAAGATTTCTACTTTTCTCAACTCTCCAGTAAAGCAAAGACTTGATGCCACTGTAATTGGAGGCTGGAATGGGTTGTACAGGGTTAAAGACTCTGCTAAGCTCGGTATCACAACGTTGCTGCATTCGCGATATGGAAGATGATTGGCCAAGGTCTAAAACCCCACTCAAGATGAACCCTACAAAAATCTCCACTATCCATCGTATGACAGATCTAACTAAGAGCTCTTGGAAACTGTCACCAAGAAAGATATGCCTAAAATCCCATCTAAAAATGTACTCAAAGACATTAACGAAAAGGTCCAAGCTCGCACTTGCAAAAAGGGGAGAAAAAATGGCGAATGGGAGCACCAAGAATGGATGAGTCAAGACCTATGGAAAACTTGGAAGCGAATGTTGGGAAATGCAAGACGGGTGAATTTATAGGCATGAGGGAACGGGGCTGAAACATGCATCATTAATGCAACTTTATGCTTAGGCAGTAACATTTTTGCAGGTGTGAAAGTTGGGAATTTTGTACTTTTGTTTTAGTGCAAACGTTATCTCTGTTTTCTACATTCTCCAATTCTTCTGTTGTTGAATTGTCTTTGTTGGGAAAATCGGTAATCGGGTAAACATTTTACAGTAATACAAGTTGTAAATTAGGTCTGAAAAGTTCGACAAAATCATAGTGAAAGTATTTCCTGTAGGGGAAAGTTGGAAAGTTTTGATGTTTGCTAGGTGTAAGACATGTAACAAAAGTTAGGCATCTTCAATAAGTTTGAAAGTTTTAAGGCACAGCTGGGAAATTGGAAATGGGAGGACAACTTTACAATTCGACGGCCAGTTTGTAAGAAAACTCCAGAAATGGAAGTGGGATAATCAGAATTTTAATACAAGGACAACTTCTCCAATTTCTTCAACTAACAAACAAAGACTAAAGCTGAAGCAGGGGAATTGGAGTTGGCATACTTTTAGGTGTAAGACCAAAGTCAAATTTTTCTGATTTCTCTGAAAAGGCTAAAAATGGAGGGGTCTAATACAAATTTATTTGAAAGGGATTTTTTGAATGTTTTGATGTGTGGAACTTGAGGTTTGAATATTTAAATTTAAATTTTGTGTACAGTACGGAGGAAACATGGGCATGATAAATGGTTAAGGCACGATAATTTCATGTTCAAGATGTTTATATTAAACAATAATGGTCAACAGGAAGTCAAGAGCACCAAATGTAAAGTACTCTGGCTACGACCATTTTAATAAAAAAGATAATGAATATTTAGGCTGAGCCACTAGTGAACTCAGACACTACGGGATGTAAAAATGCAAAGAATGGGTCCTACTTACCATCATAACCGTTAGCAATGGAAAATATTAATATGTTTAATATTGAGCATCTAAGTTCGAGAGATGTAGTATCAGGTCCCACCAAGCAAAAAGATAACGGTATAGATATTGTTAGTGAAGTGCCTCATGTAGGCAAAATAAAAAATGATAAAGAGGACAATTATCAAAATAAAGATGTGTTGACTGTTTTACCGTATGCCCAAGACCATTTGTACATTAGAGTGAAGCCTAGACATACTATATGCCTAAATGTTTTTAATGTTTTTCTTCACTATAGGTCGATAGTTCCAGTGTTAGCTTGTATGCCCCAGCCAGGCATGTTCCTCCTTTGTTCTTCCAATGTATGCAATTGACTGTTGTACCCACCGTTTGCATGTTGCTGAGCTGTACAGATCCTTACCCGCCTGCAGTATGCTATGTCAGCTGGATTTCGTACAGCCTTTGTCGAACTGCTGTACGCCCTCCTTTATATAGACTATATGCTCTCCTTTTTGTCGACCATCCAGAAGTCTTCTAAAGTCTCCTCATGCCCTGCCATATGTTTATGTTTCTTAGGTACTGTACGCCCCCACTTACCTCACACAACTGTATGCCCCTCTTGCTGAGTTAAATTTCCCTTGTGGGATATCATTTGAAATTCACAAAATATATAAAAATAATAGTAAACTAAAATTTTGATTTTTAGGATAGCAATATGCAGAAACAAAGAAAAAATTGTATTTTCCAGAATAATAATTTCTAACACTACCCAAAAGCTTCAAATAACTTAGAAAAATATGTAGAATAGTAAACAAGAGAGAAATAATTTTTATCTCTTAGATCTGATTTTATTTATTTATTTTAACTGCTTGAAATTGCCTAAAAATTCCAAAAATTCACAAGGAGCTGAAATGATCTTTATAAATTCTGAAATTCGGACAACAATATATTTAAATTATAACGAATCAGATCCAACCTGGAAACTTAAAACCTCCAACCAAAACCCTAGAAAGTACTTATGCAAAACCCCAAGTAAGTAGATCTGAAAATAAATAAAGCCCAAATTGAATGAAACTCCTCTTGGGAATTTGCCAAGCTTGCCTCAAACATTGGAAATAATCTGATCTGTAGATGGCTGAAGTATGGACCAAATAATCTCTCTTCGACACTGAGCAAACCCTTGAAATTCTCTGATAACTCTGATCTGAAAATCTGATTTGAATGAAGCTCCAAATTAGCAAACTAGGGAGGATCTCTCACCACCAAAGAGTGCTCTGCTAGCTAGGAGTGGATCTCTCACCACCAAAGCTAGGGTTCTGTGGGATCTTACTCCACAAGCAAAAAACATGCAACCAACAATGACTTCAATATCATAAAAGAGTGAGTGTATGAATGAATGCCTTTCTCTCCCCAAATGCTTCCTTTTATAATTTCTCATTGCAACAAAGGGCCCAAAAGAACCCTAATCGACCTCCTTGGGGAAAAACCACATAATAATAAAATAATTTAAGTTACTTTATCACCTCTAAGCCAAAAGTACACTTAAGCTACCCCAACGCAAAATTAGAACATAAAGTACCATAAGGGAGTATCACACAACCTTATTTGACTTAAGTCACCTAAAGTACGTATCCAATGTCGAAACATAACCTATAAGTGAAATGAAGGTGCATACTATACCTAATAACCATCAACGTCACTAGCCCCTTGAGTATGACCAAGGCTAATACGGAGGAAAAGCCTCCTATGCCATCTACTTGGGATTGGGGACATTACAATCCTCCACTCCCGAGAAATGCTTGACCCCAAGCATTATCTTGTCATGCTCCAGAAATTGAATACCACAAAGTAAGTTTCTCCACCTCATCGTGCGTATTCAACCAAAGATTTTTGTGATCCGAAGTAACTAAGACACCTCATGTAGTCATCATGCTCTCCATGCCATGTGTAGAACAATGCTGCCCCAAGTATTATGATGCCCACACCACTCTCATTAGTACCCACATTGAAACCGTCGATTTGTCTAGTCCCTGCCAATGTGAAGTTATCATCATGTGATCACTCACTTGCCTCTCCAGTCAACCCATGGGTACGAAAGTCCCCTTTGAACCCTATGGCATCCTTAAGATCAACTTGTGAAACAACTCGTATAAGCACAAAGCGTGCCAACTCTCCCACATGACCCACACTCGTGTGAGAGCAAGGCTCCTCATAATGTGTCTCAATGTGTCCCGTGGGGGAAAAATCCCAAGACTCCAATAAACGGTCAACCAACAATATCAACTCTACATAGTTCACCTCTTGTGATGAATGTGAACCTACTAAATAACCAAGTAACTGAGTCAACTTCGTCCCTTCACTGAATAACACATGGATGAAGTGCTCACCATGTATAGAAATAGTAAAATGCATAGGAGTGCTATCCCATGTCGACTCAGGGAATGATGAACTTGTATACTTGCACATCCTGTATAAAGTTGAGGATATCCTCCCTCAACCCATGCCATCTGAACCTCTCCCATATGAACTCTGTAGGTCTCATCGAAGCTCAAGTGTCCAGTCATGGAAGAACAATGCACATGTTGCAGTATCTCCATCCTCAACCATGAATCTGGCACAAGGTACAATTTGCCCTGATAGAAGATCATCTCGTCCTCCAATCTGTAGCTATCATCTGTGTGTGACCATCCAAAATCTCATAAGTGTTTCGGTTCTTGGAGTACTCAACAAACAAATGAGATCTCCAATCTACCGAAACCTTAGATAACCAACATAATGATAAACTCGAGATGATTTGAACTTGTAACCCCAATCTCTATAATTGTCTCATGTGCAACACTATTAGTCACACCCATATCCATCGAACTCCACATCGGCCCGCAATAGTAAAACACCTCGTCGTGCCGGAAAGTCCTCTTCATCCCCTTGGCTGTAACCACTCTAGGTGCTCCTGTAGATAAGCCTCTCAAGATTACATTCCTGCCCTCGGACTTAAACTTCAGCTCCATCGTCTGAAAGTTAGTCCGAAACTCACCAAGAGAGTGAAGCCACTACACTCCCAACACTATGTTGGTCACTCCCATACCAACAATGTGGAAATCATCGGTAACTGTGTAGTTACCCATAGTGATGCTCAACCGTGTGTTGGCTAGATTTTATGCTCAACGTAAACGTCGGTCATGAGATAAATCTCCTTCATTTAACGGTGAAGCTCCTGTAAGATGTTTATCTATTTTGCAGGGGTGAATCCTAATAACTACTTTCAGGGGTTTTACTTTAATTCCCTCAGCTCGTGAACCACAACTAGGTAATTTGGCAAAGTAAGTGTGATGGGAATATTTGTAGAAGGGAGAAAAATAGAAGTAGGGAAAGAAGAAAGGAAGATGTGCTGACTCAACCAATAGTTATCAGAGTTGGTCTCATCCACACAAATTAAATAAACAGATAAATCACAACATTCAACAAAGAGGGAAAGAAATAACTTCTAACCTAGATCTAAGATAACACAAAGTTTATCTAAAACCTTGAATAAAAGTAATCAACAAAGCACTGTAGACACAAAGTTCTCCAGAAATCCACCTTTTATTCAATCCCCAACTTTCACAGAAATCACATCAAGGGTTCCAGCACAAAGTCTGAAAACTCAAGAATGCTCTAGTTACAAAAGCCTTTGCTAAACAAGTTCTGATGAACAAGTTGTGATGATTTAACTTGTAGGCTCTTCCTCTATTTATAGTGCATAGAGGGCAAATACAAATAGGAAACTTTCAATGAACTCCCGCATGTGGAAGCTATAAAAAGGGAACAATTGGCAATCTTTCTCCTAGAATTCCTCTTTGCATGACATGCATGATTTACAACTGAAGACTAAATCAATGCCTTGCATGTCTGCCACCTATTCTTAATTAAAGGACCTTTTCAAACAACTTGAAGTAATGGCTTTTAACCCAATTACTTCAGCTTTACAATTTTTGTCCGAGAAAATAAGAAAAAGGAGAAGAAAAAGGAGGAGAAGAAAGAAGTCATTCCAGCTGCAACACTTCATTCTTGCCCTTGATCTGTCAATTAATTTGTTGATAGACACGTGCCCCATGTTTGTATCACTCACTTGGACACTATGCATGATTTCGACATAACCTTTGTAATCACACTTCATTCTGGAATTTGCTTTTGTCTAAGACTTCCTTTTTCCACTTTTACCAAGAAAATTTTTGCATTATAGAGCTAGATCTATTTGTGTAGAAGCTGTAATGGCTTCCCCTGATTCTGAAGATATATCCAATGTGTTTGACATTAACCTCAACTTAATTTTCACAAGTATGTGCACAAGTGAAATATTCCTGTAAACAATTGACAATATGCAACTCATCACCCTCTTATTTATATATATCGGCAGTCATAAATTTTGGGAATTAATCCGGATGCAAGTAAAGAGAAGTGAGCTCAATTCTGGGCTAAACTGGGAAATTGGGAACAACATGCATGAGCTTTGAGAGGGATTTTGCATGCAATTTATGAATATTTTCCACATGGGCTGCGTTTGGGCTTTCAGTGGATACTTGCAATTTAGAAGATAGCTGCGTTGAATTTAGAAGGATGAAGCTGCTTGTAATATAGAAGATTCACGCAATTTCCTTGGCTATTTTGCTCTTCTCCCAAAGGCTGCGTTTGGAATATAGAAGACATGTACTAAAAATTCTCGACATCCACTAAGTGATTTTGCTTTTGTATTAAAAGGTTGCGTGGAAAATTAGAGAAGGCAGCAATGTGGAAAACATAGAAGACAAGCTTTTAAAGTTTCCTGACAAAACTTAAGTGAATTCCCACTCATAGCAAAAGGGCTGCGTGGATTTTGAAGAGGAAGAGCAGCTTGCAAAGGAAGAGAAAGAATTCAAAAACCACGACTTGCTTTAGTGATTTCTCTTTTAAAAAGCTGTGTTAAAATTGAAGGAGGAAGGCAGCTTGCAATTGGAAGACAAAGCATTCAAAAACCACGACTTGCACTAAGTGACTTTCTCTTTAAATTTGTGTGGAAATTGAAGGAAGAAAGCAATGTGGATTTTGAGAATGGAAGGCAGCTTGGAAATCCACGATTTTAACTTAAACACTTTGCCTTCAATTTGTGTGGATTTTGAAGCTTCCTTTGCTTTCCAAGGAAGACAATGACTTCAAAAACCACGACTTGCTTTAGTTATTTCTCTCTTTTAATATTTGCGTGGAAATTGAAGAGGAAGGGCAGCGTAGATTTTGAGAATGGAAGGGCAGCTTGGAAATCCACGATTTTAACTTAAACACCTTGCCTTAAATTTGCGTGGATTTTGAAGATGGAAGGCAACTTGGAAATTCACGACAAACTTTAAGTGACTTTAAAGACTTGTGTGAATTTTGAAGTGGAAAGGCAGCTGAATATTCACGACAAACTTTAAGTGACTTTAAAGACTTGTGTGAATTTTGAAGTGGAAAGGCAACTTAATATTCACGACAAACTTTAAGTGAATTTAAAGACTTGTGTGAATTTTGAA
Organism: Taxus wallichiana var. yunnanensis; assembly: GCA_018340775.1. NCBI lineage: Eukaryota > Viridiplantae > Streptophyta > Pinopsida > Cupressales > Taxaceae > Taxus > Taxus wallichiana. The sequence goes on from CM031234.1 coordinate 82,708,063, forward strand.
GTGGAAAGGAAGCTGAATATTCACGACAAACTTTTAAGTCTCCTTTTTGCCTTTCTTTTTGCTTTCCCCAATTGCGTGGATTTTGAGGAGGATGGCTTTGTGGATTTGAAGGGGGTAGGATGCTTTCACAAAAGAAGAACCAACTATGAATATCCACACAATTCTTTATAAGATTCTGCCTTGATCCTTAACTCATTTGCTCTTGAGTGACTTTGCTTCAATGATCTTCCGTGGTATCGCGTTTTCTTTCTTGCATGGAAACTGCTTTGTAAAAGTAAGACAAACTCTTCTAGGTCCACAATTTGCTTGATCTTTTAACTTGGATCGAATCTTAGACAAGGCAAAAATCCCGAGCTTTCTTCTTGGTTGATCTGGTTACCTTCAAAAACAAGCTATGGCAGACAAATTGGTTTGCAATTAAAAACACTGGATAGCTTTTCAAAACCCTAGGCTCGGGAAAAGATTTGGCAGGAAGAAAGAAAAGGCAATGGGGATTGCTAGATGGAAAACAGAGAAAACCAAAACCAGAACACAAAAGAAATAAATAAAAACAAAATACCCGAAAGAAGTTATGGGCAATTGCTCGAAAAACTCTCTAATTAGCTAGTCTGTAAAAATCCTTCCCTGGGTAAATGCTCCACATTGAGGTGAAAGTAATACTGGTGTGGTAATAATGATGGGGTGAAGTGCTTTATAGAACCTAAATTCTCCAATTTTAGCTCAATCTATTTTTAAAAGAACTTTATTTATTTAGTATAAAAACAAATAAAACACTTTTATATAACACAGCCTTGAATGACCTGGGAAGGGGATTGAGTGAGCTTTAATGCATATGGGTATTCGATAGAACGCGGCTTTTGACTTTTTGGAGATACCTTTGAGCAATGAGCTCGAATAGTAGGCAAAACAAAACACAAAAACATGACTCGTCACTTAAAAAGAATAGAAAATTTAAAAGGGGTAGTCATGATTTTTTGATTGAAATTACAGGGGACACCACCGTGAACTCTCCGTGTGCATCTCATATACTCTCCATTGGTGACAACAATGTTGAAGCCCTCAAAGTCTTCTATCTATGATCTTGCCTCTAACCAGGATGCATCACATCAATGAACTTGTGGGTAGCCCTACTATCATGGGAAAAATACCACAACATTTTGACCTAATAAACTCCTCTAACCACGAATGCCTTTCAACACAAAACTTACTCGGCTTTCGCCAAGACAATGTAGCTATAATCTCTTGAAAAGAGTCTCATCCTCTTGCTCTATATCAACACTTCTAAAGCTAACTCCATCTCCAACATCCATCTTGTGGGTCTCTAACTCTTCATCTCTGTCACCCTCACTCTCTTCAAAGACCTCATGTGAATTGGGCTTTTACTTTCCTCATTTAATCATGCCTTGGAGCCCAAGGTGTACGACAAAGAAACACGAAAAATTTCTTTAACCTCAACTCATGTCTAAGCTCTCGGGAAGTGAATGGCTTCTTAGCCACATCTTGCCTAGGTGTAGGCTCCTTTTGCTGAAGCTCATCCGGTCTAGACGGAGGCTCCTTTTGCTGAATTTGAGGTGGAAACTTTGACTTTGGAGTGGCTAACTCCAAATCCCAAGCTCTCCTAATAGCATCATGCAATGAAGAAGGCTCAAATGCCTTCACAAACCCTGCTAGTGCATCTTCCAAACCCACTATAAAGAGAAGTCAATCTCATCTTTGAAACATCAGGAACCATAACCGAAAGCCTCTGAAAATCTGCAATGTAACCGTCTAAAGAACCTATCTGCCTCAAGTGAGTCAACTCTCTAAAGAACTTGTCAGGATCCCTCTTGTCAAACCTACTCATCAATCTCTGTGTAAACTCTACATATGTATCAATATGCATGTGCCCCTATGTAATAAGACCATGATGCCACCAGTCATGTGCATCTCCCTCAAGATGTAGGATTGCAAATTAATTACATCCTCTTCATGCATGGGATTCATTCAAAGTATGTCTTTCAACTTCGAGTCCATGATGCTTGTACACTTCTTAGAACCATCGAAGTGTGGAATGGAAATCTGTCCCAATCTCCTCTCACTAACTCGGGCACTGCGTCGATGGTCTCTCTTGGGCCTGCTTACCAATCTTCATCTGCAATACTTTGGGAATGGCATGTTCTCTAGAAACCCTCACTTAAAGATTGGTACTTCTCCCAACAAGATTCCTCATCAAATACTTCTGTTGGCTGCCCCATCTGTGAAGCTTCTAGATCCTTAAAGAAAAAGGGCTCTTGAAGTCCCAAAGGCTTGGTAAAAGAGCAGGGAGATCGCTGCCCTAAATTTCCACTTTCACCTCTTTGAGCTTGCTTTACCCCATATTACTATTTTCTCCTCTATCCGCTTGAGGCCTAAATGCCTCATGATAGTCTCTCTGTGAGTTGGCTCAAATAGAGGTTTGTGGTCTCTTGCTGCTTAACCATATTGGTGAATAATTTCTTCATTAAATCCACATTGAGATCTTCACTATCACTCATTTTTAACCCAAACAGGTTGGAGGAACAACTTTGATACCATTGAAATATCCCTTGTGGGATATCACTTGAAATTCACAAAATATTGTTGGCTATATTTTCTGCATAAGTTGAAAACCTAGGTGAAGCGTGTACATGAGATAAATCTCCTCGTTTATATCTCCTGAGGCTTTATGTGTCGATTTGTCAATAAAAATATGCTAGTATCTATATGGGGGTTTTTTACTTTAACTATGCAGGCTCATGAACCATAGTTGTATAGCTCTATGTGATGTATAATAAGCTGCCTGGTTTCCAAAAGGAAATATTTATAGAAGGAAGAAATAGTAAAACACAGGGAAGAAATGGGGAAGATGTGCAACCCAATCAATAGATAACAGAGTTGATTGCATGCACTTGCATAGAAGAAACCAATAGATATCAACACACAAAATTATAAGCAAAGGTAGCTCCAGATCTAGATCTAAAATAACACAGTCTATTAGAAGATCTAAGATAGAAAGCTAGAAACAAATTGCACCGTGACACAAAGTTCTTCGGAAATCTGCTCCTTTATATTCCTTTGCTTCAAGTGGCTATCAGGGGTTTCAACACAAAGTCTGGAACACAAGAATCTTAGCTTACAAATTTTGATCCTTAACCCGAAGGTTCTTCTTCTACTTATAGAATGTAGAAAGGAAAGTACAAGTCAAAAGCTTTTAGTGAATGGCACATGTGGAAGTCGGAAAAGAAACAATGCAATCTCCCTCCTGGAATTCCTTTTTCCTTGACATGCATGATTTATTTGAAAAAATAGAACCTTTTATTTTGCAGTCTACCACCTATCTCCAGTAGTTGACTTCTTGGAGTAATGACTTTTAAACCAATCACTTAAGTTTTATAATTTAATTGATCGCTCAATTACTTTGTCGGAGGAAAGAAGAAGGAAGAGGAAAGTCATATCAGTCTTGTTCTTTTTCATATTCTGCATGTAGAAATTCTTTTACCTTTGATTCTCGCCAAATCCGGACCTCGGAGTAGCTAGATCTGAGAAGCAAGTTGGATCTGAAACTTGCTTACAGGGTGTTGCCTTTGCCTTGTCTTCCCTCTTATTGTTGAAGCTTTTGCAGGTTCTTATCCAAATATGCATCGATGCAATGTTTCAATTAAAATTTTTGGAAAGCACTCCGAGTGAATGCAAATTCAATGAAGGCTTCAACTGGAAGATTGGGAGCACATGCACAAGATCCTGGAAGAAATTTTCCACGCACTGACTTCTACACGGGTTGCATCAAAAACAAGAGGATGAATTTTTGCGGAAGCTTTTGCAATTATGAGATCTGGATCTGGATTTGTGTCTCTGATGTTAGCAAATCTGGAAGTAGTGCATGATTCAGTTGAGCTTTTTTGTTCATCCCGCTTTGCCATGGCTGGAGCAATCTTTGTTTGAACAATTCTTTTCCTCTTTATTCAGCCAGAATTCTTCACAACCGGTGCAGATCTGGATAATTCTTCAGATTCGGAGGATATGTTCAATGTATTGGACATTGATTTAAGCTCCCTTTCTCTTATAAAAGCACCTGTAATGAATTCCTGCAATTAATTCAGACAAAGATGGCAACCGAACATGAATAGTGGATTTTAATCATAAAAATTTGCATAATTCAAGCCTGCTGCCCCAAATTTGATGTTTTATTTGCATGCAAAGCAAGCATGAATTTTACCAACTTCACCTGAGCACCTGTATCACTTATGCAAACAATTATCCAGACACAAATCAACCTCCTTCAACTTGTGCGCCAATTTTGGAAGCTTTTAGCATTAATTTCACCTTCTTTTGAGCAAAAATCCTCTCCAAATGGGGCACACTTTTTGTCTGGGCTGCACTTCTCTGCTTGTGAATTAATTAATTCATCCTTCCTGTGCAGCCCCCAGTATATAATCCTCATGATTCTATAATTAATTAATGCCTTTCCTATTCCTGGCAATTAATTAATTAATTAATAAGCTTTACTCTTCAAATGGGGCGCCTATTTTGTGCATGCTCATGGCTGCCATTAAATAAATTAAATTTATTTAATTTTAGACTTCTGCTTCCAGTTAACTCAAGCCTCATAGTATGCTTTGACCTTAGCCACTAAAAATAGAAATTAATTAATTCATTTAATACTTAAAAAGTATTATTTCTCTCCCAAATGGGGCGCACTTTTTGACATGAAGGGGCTGCATTAAATAAATAATATTTATTTAATTTTAGAACTATCTATTTCCAACTTCCCTTTGTTGACTTTTTCACAAGCATCAGCTAAATTGGGTGAATAAATATTAATAAATATTTATTTAATGCATTATTATTCACCCAAGGTGGGTCGCACTTTTTGGCACGGGTGAATTCTATTTTTAAAAGTCAGATGACAATGGGATTATTTACCCTGCAAGGCAGCCCTGAAAATCCCTTGATTCACTTAAGTCATTTTACTTTCATAATGAGATTATTTATCCTGCAAGGTAGACAATAAAATCCCATGATTCACTTAAGTGATTTTTTTTTATTCCACAATGAGAATTTTTACCTGCAAGGCAGGTAAGAAATTCCCGCCCTTATGTCTGCTTGCCTCTAATTTTCCCATTGTGACTTAAGTGGTGTTGCTTTCATGGGAAAAAGCATCCTGTTGGCGGTACAAAATTCCCATCTCCTTCTCTTTGCTTCCAAAATCCCATGATCTACTTCAAACCCTCTTCTTCCAAAAATGTGGCCAAATTCCTAGAAGAGGCTTTTGGTGCACGACATGTTTTCCCGAGAGACCCGTGACCTCCATGGTGAATTCCTTCCGTACAACGTGCGTATGTGATCTCCGGATACTCCACTAGGCCAAGAATCGACCAAGCCGTCAAAGGAATTGATCGAGAGAACTTTCACCTGAAAAGCGAAACGGAAAAGAAAAAAACACAAAACGTTGCGATGTTGGTTACAAATAAAGCCTAGAATGCATTCCATTAAAAACCTCTTTGGTATATGGGAATAATGACATGTCGATCACAACAGGGTTAAACCGAGAGCACAATTTGCCTCAAACGGAGCTCAAAATAATTAAATACAAATTTCCCGAGCAAACCTAGCGAATTTCTAAAACAATTTTAGGCATCCGGGATTTGGCTAAAATGGCTTATATGGCTCCTTGGGAATATCTTGACACATTACAGGAACTTTCTGGCAATAAAAACACAAAGTCGACCCATTATTTTAAAAGTACGATTTTTTTTGAATAGGGTAGTCTTAGATTTCAGGTGAAATCAACACCAAATATATAAAAATAAGAGCGAACTGAAATTCTGATTTTTAGGACAGCAATATGCAGAAACAAAGAAAAATTTGTATTTTCCAAAATAATAATTTCTAACACTACCCAAAAGCTTCAAATAACTTAGAAAAATATGTAGAACAATAAACAAGAGAAAATAATTTTTATCTCTCAGATCTGATTTTATTTATTTATTTTAACTGCTGAAACTGCCTAAAAATTCCAAAAATTCACAAGGAGCTGAAATGATCTTTATAAATTCTGAAATTTGGACAACAATATATTTAAATTATAACGAATCAGATCAAACCTGAAAAACTCCAACTAGAAACCCTAGAAAACACTGTTGCAAAACCCTAAGTAAGTAGATCTGAAAATAAATAAAGCCCAAACTGAATGAAACTCCTCCTGGGAATTCGCCAAGCTTGCCTCAAACGCTGGAAATAATCTGATCTGTAGATGGCTGAAGTATGGACCAAATAATCTCTTTTCGGCATTGAACAAACCTTTGAAATTATCTGATAACTCTGATATGAAAATATGATTTGAATGAAGTTCCAAATTAGCAAACTAGGGAGGATCTCTCACCACCGAAGAGTGCTCTACTAGCTAGGAGTGGATCTCTCACCACCGAAGCTAGGTTCCCTGTGGGATCTTACTCCACAAGCAAAAAATATGCAACCAACAATGGCTTCAATATCATAAAAGAGAGTGTATGAATGAATGCCTTCCTCTCCCCCAAGTGCTTCCTTTTATAATTTCTCATTGCAACAAAGGGCCCAAAAGAACCCTAATCAACCTCCTTGGGAAAAACCACATAATAATAAAATAACTTAAGTTACTTTATCACCACTAAGCCAAAAGTACACTTAAGTTATCCCAACGCAAAATTAGAACATAAAGTACCATAGGGGAGCATCACACAACCTTATTTCACTTAAGTCACCTCAAAGTACGTGTCCAACGTCGAAACATAACCTATAAGTGAAATGAAGGTGCAAACCATACCCAATAACCATCAACGTCACTAGCCCCTTGGGCATGACCAAGGCTAAGACGGATGAAAAGCCTCCTAGGCCATCTGCTCGGAATTGGGGACATTACTCTGAGCTTTACGCCCCTCCGCTGGTATAAATGCCCCTAGATATGCACTGTACGGCCACCTAAATGCATTCATTTATAGTACTGTATGGCTACTTGAGTGTTTTGCTACAATGACCATGTCTGCCACATTGTTTTGCTACAGTTACATGTCAGTAAGACTGCTGTAGCTAGAGTATGGATGTAGTTGCAGCTTTTACAATGTCAGTAAGGCTGTTGTATGTACAGTCCGGATGCCACAGTAACGGCACAACCGCTACAGTGTTTTACTACAGTTCATATGTGTGCTGCATTGTTTGTTATATTGACTATACAAGCATTTTTAGTAAAACTAAACATAAGACCAGCTACAATGATTTCTACAATGAATTTATAGACTGCTATAATGCTTGCTACACTGAAGCTACAGAATGGTGCAGTACCTGCTATAGTGAATTTACAAACTGCTACAGTGATCGGGTGTCATTATACAGTGAGCGTACGGCCAGATACAATGAATGTACTGTGATTATTCAGAATGCTACAGTGTTTTAAAAAATTCGGCATCTAAAAAAAAGTCGAGTATTGTCAGCAAGGGTATCTAGAAGTTTCAGCAGCAGCAACCTCTTCAATAACTGCTTCAGGAATGCCTTCTATCTTTCCTCTTGAATCTCATTCTTTACCATTTGGTATCTGGGCTGTGTCAGTAGGGACTCGGACTTGTTTTAAGTGGGAGATAATGTAGAATGTCATGTTAGTATTGTCATCAATGTATTATTAATTACATGATTTGGTAGCTGACATTATTATGTTGTTAATGATTGTAGTGTTGGCTTTAGGTAATATTCTGATGGCACTCTTTAGTATGATCGGTTGTGATGGTTGTGTTTAACCAACAAACCTTGGGTGTTTTTTTCAATAGCATGATATATGTCGGGGTAAAGGCGATGAATATCCTCACTGTATCGAACAGTTCGTATTGAGCACTGCCTATGATTCTATGAATAAAGCATTGATTACTGTCATATTCTTCTATGCTGTAGTGTGGTATGCATTTACTATTCTGTAACTGCTCTTCTTTGATATTGGAGCTTCACAGCAAACACTATACTTATCACATCATCAATACAATGAGACTGAAATTTCTGTTTTTGTATATAAACAAGGGTATTTTCTTTCTCCTGGTTGATGCTACTATTTTGACTCCAGTACTTATACCTGTACAGATGACAGGGCCAACATGGTCTATGTCAGCCCAATAAATAGCATTCAATGCATATATATTGGAATATATGAACCTCATTTAGTGAACAGCAAAGTGCAGTTTCTGTATCCACCAACCAGAATGTACTTGAAGGATATAACAGGGAATTGTGTAGTCCCGATGTCAGTGCAGCTGACCGTGACATCAACTTGTTGGGCAGCTTTGGGCATAATGTTGATCTTTTCAACTTGGTTTTTTCAAAATCTTCTTTCTCCAGAATCTATCATTTGACCACACTTTGCTGTTGTGTGAGCAGAATCTGATTTTTTTGATTGGAATTTACCATTTGACCAGAATCTACCACTATTTGACCATACTGCTTGTTATTGACTGTTAAAGTTGTTGCAAGGTACAGGAATGTTATCTTTCTAGAGGTAAGTTGACTGTTGGTGTGCTGTTTGATCGTGGATTTGTTTGACTGTGCACTTAAATCTTGCTTCTGGTTTCTTTTGACTGAGGAATAAATTCCATCTATCATTAATTTTCACCACTATACTTATTCTTGACTAAACTAAATGCAGTTGACCATGATGGACTATGAATTTATCTTGTTGACCAGTAGTTGACTGTCATTAGCTATGTTGCCAGGATACGGGTACAGGTACAGGTTCGATACACGGATATGTCAATTTTATAAAACCCTTAGGTACGATATGTCTTGGATATGTCTGTACACACACACACACATATATAATAAATATACATATACTCATTTTACTCATTTTTAGTCCATAAGAAATACAAAACTTGAAAAATCTAGTACAATCAATGTTCAAAACATTCAATATACTTAAGATTTTACATTTTCTATGATATACGAATATTGTATTCCTTTGTGTTTCATCCATTTCCTTTGAGATTAATTTTTGTGTTGCAATGGTGGCCATAAAAGATGTATATAGGGAGCTCCTAAAGGACCTATTTAATGAGATTGACTCTAACCTGCCAATGATAACTAAAGAGGTCAATCCAATGGTTGGTTCTTGCATTCATATTATCCAAAATCACCTTCTAATCTTCCTTAAGGATGCGGGAAGGATTCAATGCTGTGCCTTGATAGTTTCTAGGAAAGAATGCTCTTTGAAACTATGCAATTTGTGGTTTCAAATTTTTCTATTAGTATTGAAGATCACCTAAGATTTGATCTCATAAATAACTTGTACTGAGGCTTAGATATATGTCCAAATTTCTATGAATAGCTTCTTTCCTTGACCAATTGTGATGATCCCAAATAATGTCCTCAAATAGTCTTGATATCCTTTGAATATTTTCTATTCAATACACTAGAGGGATTTAAAAAAATCTCCAGGTTTCCTCAATAAAACAGAAGTTTGTTTGAGTCAAAATAAAATTAGAAAAACTTTTAAGAGCTCCCCCACTGCCCAAAATTGCAGGTACATCAAAACGTACCTAGGATGTATCAATACCATACCCAAGACGTATCCGTACCGGGTACATATCCAGGGGGTACGGGAGGGTGGGGACAAAGCCTGGTAACATAGGTCATAAGAGATACTGTTCATAGATGCTGATGTACTACTCTTATTCTAGTGTCCCAGTTGAGGTAACTTGTGTGGCAAGAATTTGGTTAACTCCGATTCCAGATAACTGTGGGACACGAGTTTGTTTGAGTTCCTAATCTAGGTAACCCAACGGGATATTTGCATGAATGGTTGAGATTTCGAATTTTAACATCGTTAAAGAAAACTGAACTAGACTTTTTTATTCCTGCACAAACACTCAAGGTTAAGAGCATCATATACGAAAGAGTTAGAAAAGTGGGCCCACCAACATTACTCTAAGGGTGAACACCTGTACTGAGGTTAACATTAAATTCCTATTTATCGGGCAGGTTCCCTCTAAGGAGTCACGTCAAGGTAGTTTGTCTTAGTAACGAGGCTCAAATCACCTAGTTCATAAATTGAACTAGGTGCTCGCTATTCGGGATTGAGACTCGGGAGTCGGGATTTACCTCCGATAATAGTTTCCCTCATCAAGGGTCTAGGTTTCATTAGGTCATTTGAAATAGGTCACAAATTCCTAAGAGCAACCAATTGCATATTAGCTCATGAGAGTTTTCAACTAACTTTGTTGTCACCCTAAAGTTACAATCACTGTATGTCTTGTCTCTCCTGTTGACAAAATTGGAACACCTCAAGGCTGTGGGTAACCTATGTCTGAGGTGAACCTCCAAAGAGGGCTGGTTCCCTTGTGAATCACCTAAAAAACAAAAACTTTGACAAGGAAAAGGGAGAAAGAATGCGGGAAATGGGAAATAAGGGTGATACACCAATAATTTAACACATGCATGTAACTCTGCACACAGAGAAATCAAAGATCCACACACCTACACAACTCTAAGCTATTTTGCATAATAAATTCAAGGGTTTAGAGGAAAGGACAGCGGTAGAGGGAGTAAATTCCACACTAGAGCAACACAATATTCCTATCAAACACAATGAAAAATCAGAAAAACAGCGATATGAGAGGGCAAAAATGGAGCTTTTTATATTCAGAGGTGCAAGTACAAGGCTAGAATTGCCAGAGCAAATCAGCCCAAGTGTGTCGTTTTAATTTTTACAATAGAAACCAGCCTACATAGGCTGCTGCATTCCAAAAATAGCTTGTCTGAATGTTATTTTATTTAATTTTCCCTTCCAACCTTGGCGCCAACACTTAAAATTGACTGCTGCTTGCATCTCTAGACTGTTTATTTTTATTTATTCTTCTCTTTTGGCGCCACGGTCCTGTAGATTGCTGCATGCATTTAATTAATTAAAATTACCTCTCCTCTTTGGTGCCAAAAATAGTACAGACTTCTGCTTTCTTATTTAATAAATTATCCACCTCCTTGTCTTGGCGCCACATCTAAACAGCAGCTGCATGCGAGGACTGTTTTAATTTATCTTTATCACCCTTGGCGCCAAAAATAATAACAGCAGTTGCTAAATTTAATAAAATCCTTCTCCATTTTGGCGCCATGTCTATTTGGAGCAGCAGTGATGCTAAATTTAATCAATCCTATCTTTATCCATCCTTGGCGCATGGCAAGATGTTAAAAATAGAACAAGAGTTTGCTTTTTTTATCATCCATTCATGCACTCCTAAAAATAGGACTGGAACTTCTATTTTTACCTCTTCCATGCACTTTTTCCCTTGTCTCCCTTTGGCGCATGAGCCTCTATTTTTAGCCAATTGCTATTTTTAGCCACTTACTATTTTTAGCCAATTGGCGTGGAAAATATGGTAACATAACCCTTCCCCTTAACAAGCTCGTCAGATAGCCAACAAAATATAGCACTCAAGTCTGTTACCTTAATTACTCATAATCTAAGGCAAGCATTTCCCTTCAAATTATCATAATCATAAGCATTTACAGATCTGATGTAACACTTCTTTAGCAACTATCTCATATAGCTATTTCAATACATTCCTTGATTACTTTAAAACAGAGAAGATAAGATAAGACAATTGATACAAGTGTATTTATATTGCCAAGACTTCTAAGGAGTCTCTTTAGACTGAGACAATACAATCACTGTTACCAGTACATGACCAATTTACGACAAATCATTTCAAGGAATAAAGTCACAAAATTTTGTTCTTCAATCTTACAATAGTCAGGTGTCACAAGGTGCAACCATCCAACAATACAGACTAAGTGCAAGATTATGACAGAGGTCTGACAGTAGTTCTGAGTTCAATGAAGCACAGGTCATCCTATTAGATAGGCCATCACATGGGAAGAGTTCACAGGCAACCTTCAATACATTAAATTACAGTCCTGGAGGAGTTCGAGGATAGAGCTAGGTGTCCATTTAGGTCCTTCATATTCAAATCAGATAAGGAGAAGATCGAGTCAGAGATGACAACAGTCTTAATAATTTACTGTCTGACTCAAGATTGAAACTTACCATTCAAGATTCACATTTCTTAAGCACAAGTCAAAGAATCTAGACAGAGCTTTGTAGATAGAACAACCACATCATCATTAAGACTGATCCTACAGTCAATGTAACTTAAGTATTGTCAACTCAAGTAAAGAACCATCAAAGACAAAACCTTAATATTAATTAGCACAAGTTCTTATATTAGTTACAGGTTTCACTGACTATGAAGTATTCATTATAACCATCAAGGTCTCAGAAACTAACAAGGTTACAACAGTGAGCTAATAGTATCAATATGCTTACTATATACAACTGTACCAGTATACCTCAATAGAACAGTTGAAGGTACTCAAGTACCCAAGGAAGCTGGAAAGGAGTGCAGAAGATTATCGAAAATATGTGTCCAGATATGCCCAACAGGGTCTTAGAATTCAGAACTCCAATTTGATCCCCTCTTTCTTCTCACATACAGTTGCTGTAATCATGCACAGTGCTTGACAATGTTCCCTAAAATTATTCAGACCAAACCTTCTTTTTAATGAATCACGTGCTATCAATTATGGTTCTAATATTTTAGTGCTCATAATAGGACTAGCATGGAGTCTTAAGAGAAGCAGTAAAATTAATGCATGGTTGCCACACTGGAGTGTTCACATAATTACCATGGGATGGTGCAACGTACTGTTTCTTTATAAAACAATAACATATGAGCACACAAGGTTATAGAGAGAGAGATCTGAGAAGACCCTTTAGGGATATGTAACAGTGCCTCTACCTAGAGTAAGATTGTCACAATTTTGAATGATACAACCACTTAGTGATGCCACAGACAGGAAGATCTACAAAATGCCAGTAGTGCATTTAACACAATTCATTACATCGAGACCTCATTGCTTTGGAGTAACCTCATTCTCAGTGAAGGGTGTACAGAGTATATATAACGAAGTTGAGTGCTTTAAGCAGTGTATTATACTTATTTATCAATATCACCATATTCTGCTATTCTTAGTATAATTAAGAATTGCTGTGAATAAAGAGAGCAAACAACAACAATACTCACGGTAATCAGCTATTCCCATGGATGAGAATAACAGGAGATTTGCGTGATACATGAAGCAAGGGATAAGTCCATTTATTAATTAATTAGCGTGGGACAATCCCACTTAAATCATATATTAGTTGTTTATTTACTTTTACCAAATTTATATCACCAAATTTCTTTATTCAAATGCATAGTGGTCTGTACAATTTAATCAGGACAACTATAGTGATAAGATCATTCCTAAAGTGGTCACAATTGAATCTTTACAATATAGTGAGACTGTGTACAAGAGCTCGTGTTACCGATCAATCTTTTTGTGTTAAATTATCACTATCCAGTCTTATTACAAGGTACTACTCAGCCCAGGTCTGTGAAGCATGACCACCCAAAAGTGAGCGCAATACATAATTTCATAAAAGAAACAGCTGAGTACAAAGTCAAGGAGTTATAAAATTACACCTTCCCAATTTCTTCCTATTACAATAATGATTTCAGTGAGCTGAGTTTATTTGTTGCTTTACAAAAGGGTTAATAATGCCATTATCACAACATCACGTAAAGAGGAACATCTAAACATGAATTTGTCATAACTGTAGAAGAATGAGAGTTCCCAAGTAGTCCACTGTACTGATCAAGAGAGCAGAAATACCAAGGTATCACCTGAGCCCGTCCATCAGTGGATTGCCTTAGGTTGCCCTATCCACCCCATCCATAAGCACGAAAGCATGATGGCAACTCCATCAGACCAAGGAGCCAAGAATATAGTAGGACAAGAATGTGAACCATGATTACTAGTAGACACACAATGAATATCACACATGAAACAAACCAACTCAAGGCAGTATCACACCACAAGCTGATGAAACCAAGCTGTAGATAGATTCTCAGGGTAGCTAGCTTTAGTACCATTGCCATCTGAGGGCACAGGCTCTCAACCACACATAAAACCAAGAAGCTTACAACAATGATTTCATATGCAACCAAATAAACCAAGCAAGAGCTATAATAGCAGAGATCACAAAGCAACCACCCCACAATGCTTTAAACACCCAATGCAGGCAGTAAGGGCATTCCTCTTGTAAGGGGAATGCTGTAACCTTGGGCATTGAAACTTTTCAGCCCATGAACATTGCACTGAAAACTTCCATAAAATCATTTCTCTTTTCCTTTCCATTTCAATAAAAAGCAAAACCCAAGATTTGTCAACAACCTGATTAATAACTTCAGGGAACTGAAATTCCCGCCTTCCTTCTCTTTTCTCTTCCTCATCTGCTTCTTTCTTTTCGTACTTGTATTTTTTCCATTTCCACCAAGCTTTCTTTTTAACTTCCGCTAATCCTATCGTACTCAGGACCGAGCCATTCTATTCTTTTTAGCAAAAACAATCAAGGAGGACTATAACTGTAACGAAAATGGGATCCAAGAGTTCCACCATTACTTGCTCTTCCCCATATTCTCTCTCACAGTCAACTGCTATGATTAGAGTTTTACTCCCTTGAATCTCTGAAAAGGTAATACAATGATTATTCAAAATCACCACATGCCAAATGATCCCCAGCATACCACTTTTAACCAAGTTTAAAACATAAGACTTCTATATGTCTATTTACTTATGCAAGGTGATTTATATTATCCCCTAAGGTGGGATTGGACGTAAAGTCCCCCTTGTTTTCCAAATAATGCAACATATGCTATAACATATGCATGGTTATTATGCCTACCCTTGCAAGGTGGGTGCAAAAATTTGCAAGAGGTTAGAATGTGCTCTTTCTGGGTACAACCCAACACAACTAGAGAACCCGCAAACCTCAACTGACACACACCACCACCTATAACTTACCAAGGGGAAACACAAGACTAACATAGATTACGACATAATAAGAACACAACTAAAATAAAGTGTGCCTTACACATCCGAGTTCAATGCCCAAAATTGAAACACATTACAAAATATAAGCACAATATGACCAGTGCGATCCTAGGGCAAGTGCAAGGTCGCAGCACACAAAAATAATCAAATTACGAATAAATAACATAAGACAAGGTGCACTATGGTCCAACTGTATGCAAGGTCTCTAGTCACTGTTGGAGGTGCTGTCAGGCTGATGTCCCTAGCTCGGTTACTTGCCAGTACACTCTGCACAACAATGTAGATTACTGGTCCACAAATATAAAAATAATATGTGAAATGAAATAACCAGTAATGCTGAAAAATAAATGAACAAAACCATATATCAACTCCATTAGAGAATATCCAGAGTCAACACTTAGTTTGTCTGCCAGAGTCCAAGTCCAATCTGAAACAATAATGATGCTACAACCACATGGCAATATACTAAAGTACAAGTGTCAACTGAATATAAATACATAACAATCTAAATAATCCAGGAGCATAACCAAATCTAGAATCATAACCAAATCCATGAATAATGTTCTGAAAAATTAACAGTATCAAGGTTCCATGTGCCAGTAAGACACTTATTAATTATTACAAACATCAAAAGGTGCCAGAAGGGGGTCATGACAGGAATTTTGCAGTGTTACATGGGGACGTGTCCCCTAGATAATGGTGCTGTCCTGGATGTCCCGAAAGTTTCGGGACTTGGGGACTTGGAGGCGATGTCCCCTATTTTTAAAAATCTTTCAAAAATTTTCTAATGTTTTTCTATAGAAAAGCTGTTTGTTTTACCTAAAGCATTGAATTATATTCTTTAAAAGTTTAAAGTACCTAAATACATCAAATACAGTTTAAATCCCTAAATTTCTTTGAATAAAGTTAAAATATTTAAATACTAATTTTTAGAGTTAAAATATTTAAATATTATTTTGATAGGCATCCCCTGCTGTTCCCAAAATTTGGGAAACTTTTTGCCATACCAAAATCCCCATTTCTCCATCCCCTTGTGCTCACATCCTCTAGACTTAGGTCATTATGGACTTCAATTTTGTGTATATTGAGTAATGTATATTTCTATAGGTCGTGTTTAGCACGGGTAGGCAAATCGTGCTAGTAGATAGAGGGGACATGGATATTAAGGCCTGGGTTAAAGAGTTGGCCATATCCTCATTGTCAATGAAGGGAGTGTTTCGTACAAAGTCATCAACATCAGTTATAATGCCTAAAAGCTGCAGTCACTCACATGGAAGAGTAAAAATATGTTTCATAGACTAAATGAGGGCTGGCCTGGGTGAGTGATAGCCTCAACTGTGGCTTTGTGACACAGAAACCAACCTCAGATTTACAAATAATTGCTGTGCCTAGTGAAAAGTGCAATGAACATATAATGCATTTGATGCTTTCTTCTTTCTTGCATATGTGGTGCATTTCTAGCTTTCCTGTGAAATCTGTCTGGAGCCTCTTGACATTACTGTGATACTCTGTGTAAATTGCATCAATTTTGTTTAATCTACAAATATATTTGAATTAATTTGAGAACTGAAACAGTCTGAGCAAACGATTCAGCACGTTTATGCGTCTCACTATTGATACGGGCTGGCAGGAACATATGGTAGAGGATGGAGAGCGTGTTAACAGATTGTTTGAGAAAGCTCCACAGGTTGGCATTCAAATCCAGGTACATATCTAACAGACCTGTGGTACCCTGATTTTCAGTGTCTCTCTTGTTGAACGTGCCATACAGAAATCAATCTCTAAAATATTATTTAATAATTGCGACGATGAGCATGTGCTCAGACACAACCTGTGTGCACAAATCTGAGGCGTGCAATTAATTTCAGAGCTAAAAATCATAAGTGCAAGCCGGTTTCACTAGTTCCAGATTGAGAGTTGAATACTAAATTAAATACAAAATTCAGTTTTGAAAAGATCTTTAAGTTGTCATATCTTCTAGCAGTCACACTATTGTCCTGATAAAAACAACTAGACACATGGATAAATCCTGCTCCAGTTGCACATTGAACTTTAAAGAATTCTGAGAAAGATAACATGAAGGGGATACTAAATATCGGTTGGCGAAGGCTTTGGATGTCTAATAGAATGAAATTAAACAAATGGTAGAACTGCATAGATTAGTCATATTGTTCTACAAGGTCATTTTATTATTTTATTGTCTCACAAGATTTTGTTCACCTGGTCATTTCTTTCTTAGCTCCATGTCATTTCATCAACTCGTGAAGGGATACATTTAATGTCACTTCAATCATATTCATGTATGTCTCAGGTAAGCTATAAAAATTGATTTTGTCTCCATTATCATTCATCTTATCTGATTTTGCATCTACCATTATTCACAGATTCAGAATTTTTGCATTATTGGTTGCACTTTCATATTTGCTTGCATTTGCCCTGTGAAAATTCATGTAACCTCACACTACAACGGTTTGCAAAAATGTAGTAACTCTATCAAAGAACATTCGAGGTGAAAAAGTTGTAAAGAAGAAGCAGTCTTTGGTTCCCTCTTTGACTGCCACGTGAAAATCAAAGGGAAATTACCATGCAAAGAAGAGATTCTGCGCATAAACAAAAGGTTCAAACTGAGTCCAACTGAAGAATGCATGCAGAAAACATAAATATCCTCTTTGGGAATGCCAATTAGTTGGATCTTATGTAAATAGCATAATTATCACTGTCTGTCTTAATATTGGGGTATTTTTCCTTAGGTTGTCCATCTATCTTAAGTTCGGCCTATCAAAATTGAATAAACCTTAGTTATTGTTGGTTTGTTGTTATGCACATAGCTGGAATTCATTGCTGATAAACAAACTCCCCTTGCCCCCTCACATCTGCCACCACCTCCCTACACACTAGGGAAAATACTGCACATGAACTGATAGAGATGATAAAAAGAAGGTATGCATATATAGTTTGATTAAATCCAATGTAATTTACAATCCTAGGCAAGATGTTAGGTAATGTATCAATCACTCTCTTTGGTCGATCTCAAGCACACCGTTCTGGATGAATGAGAGGTCATCCATCAATCCTTCTTTTGAAGATTCCTTAGGAGAAGCATATACTAGATGAGTATAAATTCTTAACGAAGAGTGTGATTTGGGTGTTGTGTACTCTTCCTTCAGGCTTCAGGGAATAATCTTTAGGGTTTGAAATGGACTTGTAAGAATTTTTTTACATTTAATGGCGAGACTGACAATTTTTGGTCTAGAATTTTTCACTTATGTGTGTATAACTTTACAAGTCATCTCGAGATGACCTCCACAAGTTGTCATTAGCACAATAACATTTTTTCTCATGTAGTTTTGGTAATAGTCACAAGGCAAGGTGACACAATCAGCACACACGCACCATAAGCATTTGTTAATAGGGTGAGGAACGATAATACACTGCTTTGTTCTTCTCACCCGCTAGCCTCTTTCCTCATTGGCAAAGTTTTTGGAGCATGTATTTAGCCTTTACAATTTACTGAAAAGTATAAAATAAACCTTGTTCATAGATCCAAAATACTTTCCTCACTATGCAGTATTTGCATTTTTCAATATAGTTTCATTTATTGTGCAATTAGAGAGCTTTTATGCAATACAATGTCTACAATTTCTTGTTTAGAGATTGACCTGCACGTGTTTTTTTTTTTGACCCTGATTTTCTTCTCATGTGCAGTGGAGATCAATCAGAGGAGAAGAACTTTCTACGGTTATTTTGTCAGGGCACTATAGTGTTTTTTTGACACGGATTCTCTTCTCTTGTGCAGTGGAGATCAATCAGTGGGGAAGAACTCTCTACGGTTATATTATCAGGGCACTACATTGCTATTGCTTTAGTTGATAAGCACAAGCTCAGGTACTTTTTTGTGATTGTCTGGTCGACAGTTTATTTTTAACTTTATTCTGACTCTTGACCTGTCTGTATATTATGTTGTATTTGTTTCCAATTCATTTGTTCCCCAAAACTCTGTTTGAGAACCATCACCAAGCTGAATCCCTAGGTACTTAAAAATATCATTAAGGATTAATTCTAGCATGAAGAGGGATTGTTTGCATGTCCATGAAGCTAGCTTATTTATTTGAGCCCTTTTCAATGTAGAATGTTTGTGCTTTCCTTATTCTAGATCCACCTCTAATTCTTTTTCCTTTCAAATGAATAAGTCATCTTTAAAAAGGTGATCGGGCTTGTATTAACGTAGAGATGCGAGTTCAAACCCAATATGTGCACAGCTGTAAATAGGCCTTGTATGTATATACGAGGCATATTTCGAAAAAATAAAATTAAATATCATTAGTTTAGATTTTAAGAAATTGTGCAATGCTAAGAAATTTGTCTAAATTAATTGAGGAGATATTCCATTTCCCAGCCATTTTCGTGGGTATGTCACAGCCATTTTTTGTGATATTTTTCAAGCCAATTTTGTGTGTACTTTCCTGCCTTTTTCATAGGTACTTCCCAGTCCTTTTTCGTAGGTCTTATTCTGCACTTTTTGTGGCCCTTTTTCTGCTCCTACGTTTTTGCAGTTTTGGCAGATTTCTGGGCGGTCTTAAATCTGTGGTTTGCAGTGTGAACAGTTTGTGTGCACGGTAGTAGTGAAAAGTACTGCGAACAGTGCCGCGAACAGTTTGCAATCTAGGGCAGAATTTCTGTGCCTTCACAGGGATTGTCACCGAAAAATAAATACACCTGTCTTCACAGCCGAATATCTGGAATTGAGACATTAGGATCCAAACTTCGAGACCTTTATCGCGCTACTCCAGAAACAGTTACATGAGTAAAGATGGTATTATTGCAGATTTGGTGGCAAGAATTGCTAAACTTGAGCAAATCCAAGCCACCCCTGCTGATTCCCCATGCTTACAGCAACTTAAAGAAGTAGTTTCAGAAATTAAGAACAAGCGATCAGAGATAATCATTCAGCACGAGCACCTAAAAAGGAAACCATGGCCCAACAAGAATCTATTGAAAAGCAGGTCGAGGAACAAAATTCTTGTTTGTGGCCTCCCTAGGCCAGCTGATCCCTTATAGGCAGGTCACACACTCTTGCATGAATCTTTAGACCTAAAGGATCTCCCTTAACAGGGCCTGGATATTGTTGGACAACATCCTTGTTATCAAATTCAGAACTGTAGAAGAGCGTTTACAAGTTCTTAAAGACAAAAAAGAAACTCCTCCCTCGAAAAAATTGATTTAGATATAAATCTCACACGAATCTAGGTGGAGGAGCTTTGGGAATCTCGTATTCAAGTTGTCACTGCCAAGAAATAAAATAAGTGGGCTGTTATTCGAGTGTAGGGCTATCATTTGTGATTCTCCCCCTATGGGTTGGTCACAATCTGGACTATCAGCATGATGGTGACCACGGGTCTCAATGTGCGATGGTGGTATCTCCATTGCTTGTTAGAATTGCAATGGTACCTTATGGTCATATCCAAGTACCTTCCAAGATGTTGCTGCTTCATGCGATATCATTTTTCTTAGACCCACGAGAGATCTAAGTGACCCCCCCCTCTAGTCACAGGTTATGCTTCATGGTATGTCGGTGTGAGACTTGTAGATTTGGTGCTGTTTGGAGTTCAGGTGGTGGAGTGGTTTGCCTCATTCATGACATCCTCATGTCTGGAGTATAGTTTCTAGCTTCGATGTCCATTTTAGATACATGTTGCATTTTCAAAGGGGCCCACCTCCTATCCATGACGCGTCTTCATTGCAATATGCTGCCACCTTTTCCTCATCGCCCGTCTTTGTGCATGTGATGGGGAACCTTAACTTGATCTTTATCTAGAGATCTCCCCATATTTCTCCACGGGCGATGTTATTCTTACCGGCGATTTCAATACTCGTATTGGAACCCACCACTCTATTCATGATCTTAAACATGACAATTTATGTCTTTAGGAGCCGGATCTCAAGGAGTTTGGTTTTCAAAGAGAATTAGCGAATGGAGAAACTCCGGTCACAGATTATGGGTGGCACCTTTTCCAAATGGAGAAAACATAGTCTCCACATTCTCAATAGGCTCCCTTGTTTCCTTGATTCTAGTACATTTACGTGTTTCCCCATTGAGATGGGATGAGACGAGTGTAGTGGACCATGTTCTCACTTGCATATCCATTGTCCCCCACATTCAGGATTTCATTATTTCCCATCAGCTCCTACATGCCAACCATTTTGCCTTGCATTTTCCTCTTCATGTTACTTCTCACTCCTATCACTCAACACCTCCCACCATGCCTCCAACACTCGCCACACCATGGCCACTTTGATGATGAGTACATCATTGACTATGTTGCACGACTCTTCTAGCTTATGTCCACATGCTAGTCACTTCCTTTTCCTACCGCAAAGTCCATGTATGTTTTGATGTCATGCCCTAAGGAATGCAACCTTTGACTCCTATCCCCACATTGTGCACCATTCTAGCTCACCTCGTCCCCAAGGTTCCTACCCTATGAACCGTTGGTATGATGACAAGTGTAAATCCCTACATTGGAGGCATTGTTTTCCCTAGCCGGATCCTTCCTACATATCCTATACTGAGGAGGGGTTGCCCATGACCATCCTTGTTGGTCCGGACCCTACCCCCACCTAGCCTCCTCTAAATCTATGGGGGCTCACTCGCCTCATCATATAGATAGGGAAAAGGGATAGACAAGGATCTCCCCGAGCCCATATATATGGATGGGCACTATGCCATATAGTTGGGTAGGCCTTTGAGGAATTGTAACCGCCAAAATTCTCTATCTTGTTGTGGTGCCCTGTACATAGATGAAATTAGGCCCTATTACGGACACAATAGCTATATATGGGGCATCATATCTATATATAAGAGGGAACAACCAACAACTTGTAGTTTTGCTCTTTTTTATTGCGGAAACATCATCTCCATCTCCTCTATATAATAGGGTTGAGGCCGGGGCATTTTTGCTCCTTTATATCCCATATAGATAAAGGGAGGGGGAGCCCATTGATGCCCCGTAACGTCCCCTCCACCCTCTCCTCTTTTCAATTTATAGGGGTTCTCTTTGCCGATATACATGATCCCACCAGACTCAAACTCAGGGGGAGGGCCTTCTCATCTAGTAGCCTCAGGCATATTGACGGATGGGGCCATTGATATTGTATCACCTCTAGCTGTTCCCATCTACCCTTCTCGTTCTATCGGTTGGCTAGGCTAGGCTATATGTAGTCATGGAAAGCAACATGAGTTTTGTATGATATTCAAAATCATTGTTCTAGATTTCCATATCTATCTATATCAATCTTATATTTAGATGATAGATAAATTTGAATTGGCTTTGTCCACGAAGAAAGCAGCTATGAGTAATAAGTAATGCAACTTCTAATTTCATTGAGAGTTTGATCCTGGCTCAGGATGAATGCTTAACACATTCAATTTGGATGGGAAGTGGTGTTTCTAGTGGCGAACGAACGATTGGGAGGGGAACAACAGCTGGAAACGGTTGCTAATACCCTATAGAGTTAGTACCTCCTAGAGGTAGGCTGAGGAGCAAAAGGGAGGAATCCGCCTAAGGAGGAGCTCACGTCTGATTAGCTAGTTGGTGAGGCAATAGCTCACCAAGGCTACGATCAGTAGTTGGTCTGAGAGGATGATCAGCCACACTGGGACTGAAACATGGATTTGACTCCTATGGGAGGCAACATTAGGGAATTTTCTATGATGGGAGAAAGCTTGATGGAGCAATTCCATGTGAAGGAAGAAGGTTCATGCCATAAATTTCTTTTCTCAAAGAAGAAAGAATATCGATATCCGAGTAATAAGCATCGACTAACTTTGTGCCACCAGCCATGGTAAAATAGAGGATACACCACACAACCCACCTAGATAAGGCCCACATAGTATAACTTTTGTCAAGGGCCCACAAAGTTTAGTCTAGGAGCTGGATATGGATGTAGGCCCAACGCTATATGCTAGATCCTAGATATAGAGATGCTCTATCTCCCCATATATATTTGAAGGGTGGGGGTGAGGGATCTTACCTCCTCCGCTCATAAAGATTATAGATGTTTTCACCAGCGTAAGAAATGTGAGTTTATTATGCCTAAGTGAATTTTCTCCTTGCTTCCCTCCACCATTCCCTTAAGACCTTTTGTTGCACTATGCTCATAAGGAAAATCCTTATTCCATCGCATCAATCCCCGATATGGGTTTCGTATTCTTGTTCTATCTATGACATCCTAGACCAAATTGATGTCATTGGCTCCACTCCACCACCATCTTCTACTATTTTCCTTATAGGTACAATTAGGAGGGCTATTCAAAATTTGCGTGCTCAAGTTTTTGGAATTATTGGTCCCAACACATAATCTATCCCATTCATAAGTTCGACGATAGTTGTAACCTTGGCATCTACAAGACCGTTATGATTCGACATACACTTGCCAAACTTTATGGTAGGGTATTAGACATGTAGCTTTCAAAGCACTTGGAGAGAGGTTATCTTAGAGCAAGGGGCAAGCCAGCTTCAGGAGAGAATACTAGACTATTGACCACATCTTTACACTTCTATTATTGAGGAGGCTCGTCATTAGTCTTCCAAAGTCTTTTGTTGTGTTGTAGATTTCCAAAAGGCATTCAATTTGGTTCCGAGACAATCTGATTTTCCATAAGTTACGTGATGTCAACATTCTAGATTCTCTCATTATTACGCAACTTGGAGGCTCTATGTGACAATTGTCGGGCAATTTTGTACTTCTTATGGTCTTACTAGTTTGGTGAAGAGTACCATTAAGGTCAAGCAGGGATGCCCTATCTCACTAATGCTCTTCAACATCTATGTTTATGAGCAAGAGGATTTTCTTTGATAGTATACCCATGCTAATGATGGTTGCATTTTACATGATGTGGTGATAACCATACTTGTTTTTAATGATGACATTGTTCTCCTCTCCACCGTGTTGATGGTTTGTAGAGACAACTTGATGACCTTGCTCGTTTCTATGAAGTTTGTCAACTAGAGGTCAACCTTAGCAAAACTAAGTTCATGATATTCAACCCCTCCGAACTTTCTCTTCCCTAGTTCCGGTTCTTCTACCAAGGGGAACCTTTGGAGATCTGATTGACATACACTTCGGGGTCTAGTTTTCTTATCTTTTAGTCTGAAGCCTACTTCTCATTCACACCTTTGCAAGGGAGATGTATCCCTTTTCTTGAGCCACTTTTAGGATATCCCTTCGAGAGATGCGCCTCTTCGATACGGTCCTCGACTCATAGTTTTTGTATGGGTATTCCAAGTTTGGTTACCTAGTATAGGGACCCATTTATTGGGCTCATATTGAGAGGGTCCAAATTCTCATGATTCAAGTGTATGATTTATCAGCAATGAGATCGTTTTTCATAGTGCGTCATCCAAGCTGAGTTTTCCACCCAACCCATGTGTGTTGAGGCTATCTTCAGCTTACTTTCTACATTCATGATGTCCTAATCATGGAAGATTCAACTTTAGGTTGTGAGAGGGATTTGTATTTAGGCCTAAGTTCTTTAGAGAGGATTGGATCATTCGTCTCCAATAGATGTCGACGCATCTTTGGTATTTTGATACTATGCTTCTCAAGTTTATTTTCATCTCTATTGATAGGTTACCTCCGTTTAGGAACTCCTTGGATGCCCCTCATTGGCTTCTTCCCATAAAGGAGGTCACCATTAGTGTTGTTCTTACTATCATTTCCATTTATGCCTAGCATTTCTAGCAGTGGTTATTACTATCTCGCAACGTCATTGGTCTAATGGCTTGATCTTTACCATCAAACATTAGAGGGTGTTTTCACACTAGTTGTGGGTTAAGTCTTTGCCTTTCTTTGGTAGGTGGAGACCGAGGAGCACTTGATTTTAAGACGTCTCGTTTATTATGAGATCCAGGACTTACCACTATCTTCACGAGACGTGGATGAATCTCTATCCACTTTCTTTCGGTACTTGGACCAATGATGTCCGCCTCTATTTCTATGGATAGTTATCACTCTTTGACATAGGTCCTGCTAGAGCCCCTATAGGCCCCTACTTGATCACCTCTTTCGTTTAGCCCATCACGATTGCTAGTGCCATCAAACACCCATTGGATATTGCTGCTTCAAACATTGAGGGGATAGGTTTGTGAGGCGGCCCTCATGATCCACACACAATTGCACCACCTCGCATTCTTGCCTTGACTTCATTGATTAGTTGTATGAATCTGCATGACCCTTTGTATCATGTGCATCTTGTGTAGTGCTAGGGAACGTGTTGCACAACGTTGGCTCTTTAAGCATCACCTTGCAGCCCTTTGCATCATGCGCTTCTTGTGTAGCACCAAGGAACATGCCACACAACTCAAACGTTGGCGCCAAATCACAACAAAGTGAGTTGCACTTGCAGAGTACGTTGTGCTTACAACACCTTCGCAACACCGCACAACACTACACCGCATTATGTGCACAACCTCAACATACTCTTGGCCATTCATGCAACACCTCTAAGTATATTGTGCAACCCAACCTTTGTGCAAGATATCCAACATATCATTGGCCATGTGGACATTGTGCCACGTTGTACCATGCCAAGTGGCACCTCTAGGGCATGATGTATACCAAAACACGTTACGACCATCGCACACCTAGCAATCTTGCTGTATAACAGTTTGAGATGAAGAGTCCCACATGAAATCTCAATTGTTTTGAATTCCATAATGGCTCTTTGTGCCTTCACCACTTGTAATATAGATGTACATGTCTGTAGCGTTATATAGTTGTTGAGTAGTAGATTGTAGACAACCATACATTTCCCTTGAGAGTATGCCATGTACATAACACACCGATTAATGAAATTTTTGTTCTAGTTCTTGTACATTCTCTAGTCTCCATCTTTTTCATTAAAGCTTTCACAAACACCTACAACACATCTAGGTCCTCATCTAGAGTGTCGTCCCCCAGAACACTATGATCTAGATCATTGTTATCAAAGATGATCATCATCTTGTATGACCCATTGACCAAGGTCAAAGTATTTAAGGCTCGACATCAAACCACAAGATCAATCAGACTATCTCCCGTGCTATTTCAAGAAAGTTCAGATGATAAAGAACAAGCAAGCATAAGATGAGGTACATGCTATAAGGGATGAAATCACAAAAGCACTCATAGAACAAAGGATATTTTTGTTCAGCTAGTTTGCAAAAGTCCTTGAATGAACAATTTTATCGAACTTATCATTAGGTAAAGCTTTGAGTTGTCAATCCCCCAAGTTTCAAGTAAATCTAGACATTCCTGTGTTTCAAGGAAATATAAATGCAGATGCAATAGACATCTAGTTATATCGGTTAGATTCTTACTTTTCCATGAACAAATTTTGTGACAAAGAAAAGATCAAGATCACAGTGTTGAAAGTTTCTTCACCCATCAAGAAGTGGTGGCAAGCACACACTCTTTGGGAAGGGAATTCAACATTAAAATGGTTTGATCCAACCTGGGATACATTTCTTGAAGCCCTCAAGGATGAGTATTATCTTGAAGATGTTTATAAAGACTGCTATGTTCAATGGCAGAAACTCCAAAAAGGTCATGACCAATTCATGCAAGCTTGCATTGATGCCTTCCACGACCTCTAAGTGACGCTGGGTTCATTTGAGTCAGAAGAGCATATAGTCCTCAAGTACCATCGATTCAGTCCAAATAGAAGTTGGTCAAGGTCAATACATTGGTAGAATCTTATTGCTCTGCGGTGACCATTGTGGAAGAATCAAGAATGAAAACAAGCAGGACACATTGTCTGCACCAAGGAAGACATCTGCTTCAGAAACGAACTGTATAGACCATGTTTTTGATGCTTGCTAATCATTTCTTTTGTGTAGGGCTGTTGATGCATTCTCGTTTGAGTAGGTGCCTTAAAAGGCCTATTGGGATTGGGGTATGATTGGACTTGGTCATGTGGGCTAGACCACAAGATTTGAGAGATGTCACTATTAGCCTTAGTTACCCCATACTTGCATCATTGCTTCCCTTTGTTCATGCATTGCACTCATTATGTCCACTTATCTCCCCATGTCTACCTACTTTTTCTTGTTACGCGCTATTATCCCTACTTTCGGTTACCTTGGATCTTTGTCATTTACCCTCATTTATCTCTTGGTCTCCATTCCTCATGTGTCTACATCTTGTGACCTTAGGGATTCCCCTCGATGCCATTGCCCATGGGCTATGTTGCCATGATATGGGTATGATTCGATACGTGATACGCTATATTTTAAAACCGTGGATATGTCTTGGATATGTCTCGTACACACACACACATATATATAATATAATAATATATATATATATATATTTTTATTTATATACTCATTTTACTCTTTTTTAGTCCATAAAAAGTACAAAAATTGAAAAGTATATTACGATCAATGTTCAAAACATTCAATGTACTTAAGATTTTACATTTTCTATGATACATGAATATTATATTCCTTTGTGTTTCATCCATTTCCTTTGAGATTAATTTTTGTGTTGCGATGGTGGCCATAAAAGATGTATATAGGGAGCTCCTGAAGGACCTATTTAATTAGGTTGACTCTAACTTGCTAATGATAACTAAAGAGGTCAGTCCAATGGTTGGTTCTTGCATTCATATTATCCAAAATCACCTTCTAATCCTCCTTAAGGATGCGGGAAGGAGTCAATGTTGTGCCTTAATAGTTTCTAGGAAAGGATGCTCTTTGAAACTTTAAGCTATGCAATTTGTGGTTCCAAATTTTTCTATTAGTATTGAAGATCACCTGAGATTTGATCTCATAAATAACTTGTATGGAGGCTCATATATATGTCCAAATTTCTATGAATAACTTCTTTCCTTGGCCAATTGCGATGATCCCAAATAATTACCTCAAACGTTCTTGATATCCTTTGAATATTTTCTCTTCAATAAACTAGAGGGATTTTAAACAATCTCTAGGTTTCCTTGTGGTTATCATGCCCTCCTAGTCTAGTCCTCAATAAAACTAAAGTTTGTTTGAGTCAAAATAAAATAAATTTAGAGCCCCCACTACCTAACAAGATCGATACGTCTCTGGGTACATCACGGATATATCAAAACGCACTGCACGCACCCAAACGCATTCCGGACGATCGGTGCGATACTCGAGATGTATCCGTCACGGGTACATATCCGTGGAGGGTACGGGAGGGTTGGGAACCCTGTAACATAGCCCATGGGTGATGGTGTCGGTATATATACCCCACCACCTTGTTATTTTCACCACCACAACACCACTCTTACAACTACTTGCTTACATATAATACTTGCTTTTCTACTCTTGCTCGCACTATTTAACTCTTATTAGCCAACTTTGGAGTCTTAGAGCTTTCCTCTTTTGCATTTTGGCCACCATAGTGAGTTAGGAATAGAAATCTTCTTGTTGAGATTTCCCCTTCTTCATTGATAGCGATTCTCTCTTAGTGTTGTTGTCTCTGGTGAAGATTATGCATAAACGGTCACACACGCTATATGTAAGTATTTCTAACTCTTTTTAGTCTCTTATTTTGTATGTGCTTGTTGGTTATTCATTGCTACAAATTAGAGTAGATGTATTTTTGCTCTATTCTACTGCTTTGTATTAGTATTACTTCACCCCTTGGCTTTATCCACCCCTTGGTTATACCTTTTCTATTTCAGAATCCTAGTAGGATACTTATCTTTATTTTAGTTGTAGGCCTTGGAAACCTATAGCTATCCTAGGGCTAAGGCTCCTATTCTTTACATTAATGACAAGCACTCTTTGAGCATCTTTGTATCTACATGGTGTGGTTGGTCTTAGATTGGATCCCTATATTTGAGAACCCAACTGGGAACCTCTCTTTTACCCGTCATACACTCTGGTGAACCCGACGTGAATCTTACTCTACTTCAAACTAGGTTAGATTCACTTCTTTTATATTTGTTGCTTTCTGAATGCTATCGACCCCGTGCACAACCCTATTGCACAACTGATCTCGGTCCGAACTACCATCATTTTATCCTTAAGCGTTTGGCCCTTACGCAAATTTATCTCGCACATGCTTTATACGGTTAGGCATTACTCTTATTAACCCTTACGACTTAGGCCCTTGTACACCTTTGCACGACCGATCGATCTTGTTTGTATTCTAGGTATAGTTTTATAAAAATCATCTACTTCAATCCTCATCTTGTCTCCTCTTAGGATATTCTTAGCTAGTTTGAACCCCTTTAGATTTCCTTTGGGTTGCTCCTTCATTCCCTCATCTTTCCCATGAAACTTCAATTCTTGTGGATTTGTTCCCTACCCTTCATAGAGTGATGGCATCGACCATCTTACTTGTACTAGGGTCGATCTCGTCTAAATCTTCTCTTCTCCCATTGACATGTTCGACCCCTGTGCACTAGAATGGATGATCCCGTTAGAAAGATATCCCATATCTCAATGCAATGTACGAAATTATAGGGATTGACCCGAGGGAGGTTATTGAAAATTTGATCAACAATGAATAATGTACACCTTGTAAGAAGGGGAGTTGATCAAAGTTTCCCTAGGTATGGGTGACACGGAAGAAAACTATAAAACCTCACTCTAAACCTATTGACCATTACAAGCCTCTTGCAATTGAGCAACACCTACTTAATTCCCCAAAACCCCTATATAGAATAATAACACCAAGATCGCTTCATCCAATGGTCCTAATCCACCAATTGATCCCAATCTCTTGATTATCAAATTGTTGGATCAAGTGGCCACTATGCAATCATCCACTACCTCTAGCATGTTTCAACTACAAAATCAGCTCCTACAAATGGCCTCTCAACCAACTCAGATTCTAATAGGTCCTAATCATGCTTCAACCTCCTTTGCCTTTGGATGCTAATGGGAATCCCATCCCTTCAATTCGTTATAAGGTTCTTCAAATGTTGCAAAATGAATCCCCATCTCCTTACATAGCGTCGATGGATATAGGGTGTTATCTCGCTACCATTTCTTATGATGGGTCAATTGATCCAACCATCTATCTTAAGAATTTTGGAAACATCTATAAATAATGGATTCAAACCAATACCTATGTTACAACTAAGCTCCTTGTAAAGACCTTTGTAGGAGATGCTTTAGAATGGTACAATCAACTCCCTTCACATTCTATTATTGATCTAGAAAGCTTAGTCCAAGCCTTAGTAAAGAAGTTTCAACAACACGATCTTCTTGAAAATACCTTTCAAAACTTCATTAATTTAAAACAATCTCCTAATGAATCAGCTCATGATTTCATCAAGTGATGGAAGCTTTTATCTAATCAAGCCAACCATTGCCTTGATAATCAAAATCTTTGCCAACTATTCCTTAAGGTGTTTGTTCCTAATCTCTAATATAAGGTCCGATCCTTCTCTCCCACCACATTAGAAGAGACTCCAGAGCAAGCCAAATGGCAGACTACCTCATGCGAAAATTTGAGCAACCACCCAAGCCCTCGAATACCCTCAAATCCACGTCGAAGTCCATTAGCTCCCAAGCCCTTGCCAAAGGCAAAGAAATCCCGCGTTCTTCTTCAAATAATGATAGCCAAAATGTCATTTCCCACAATCCACACTATCCACGTCTATCACACGGTGAGTTATTACGACTTCCCCTACCCTTCGTATCTTTTCCAAATAAACAACCAACCGCTTCGTTTAATTGTGACCTCTTTTGTTGGTGGCACGTCATTATGGCCATTCCCACGAAGATTGTTAGGAGCTCAAGAAAGCCGCCTTTGACTTCTTCCTTGGGCCTTGATTTGATATTAACACCATCATTTTGAAATGCTATGAGAAGTATCAATCTCTTCTCTAAGCCCATGAAGAGCATCGATCTAGGACCAATCATGCAAAAAGAGCCCATGAACCACCTTGTAGGCACGGTCAAAGGATCTTATGGCTATAATTATGTCAATTCACAATATGTTAATGCGGCAAAAGTCAATTATTGGACGCAAGCCTACGAGATAAGTACCCCATTCACAAACCTAAAAGCCGCCCCCAATGATAAAAAAATCATTGATACCTCGCACGAGAAATTAAATGATGAGCGCTTTCCTTTAGTCGAGCCTCATCCAAAACCGGCCGTGAAGACTCCCCACATAGCCTATCTCACCACCCTCATATAAGGTCGCTCAAACTTATAGGCCTCATCCAACTATGGGGCATTCCCTTTCTCCTCATCCACCCAAATACATACTGTTATGGCACTTATCCTAGGCCACAATGGAATTTCTTGGATGAACTCTAAGTTGCCGCATTCGGCGAACTACAAGGAAAAAAATCGAAATTCCCCGAATTTTAACAATGCGTTGAAAATCATGATTTAATTCGTGTTTTCTTCTGGACAAAAAAATTGCCATTTTTGGAAAGGGTTCGGGAAGATGTAGCAACAAAAACTTGCATGTGCCATAACTTTCATTCAGGCTCTTTTTCAGTGGGTCGTTTTCTCTTAAAGTGCATATTTTCTCGCCTACTACGCATTGATGGC
Source organism: Taxus wallichiana var. yunnanensis (assembly GCA_018340775.1). NCBI lineage: Eukaryota > Viridiplantae > Streptophyta > Pinopsida > Cupressales > Taxaceae > Taxus > Taxus wallichiana. The sequence goes on from CM031234.1 coordinate 82,739,526, forward strand.
AATATTTTTGTTATTTTCATAAAATCCATTTTTGCACCTTTTTGGACCAAACAACTTCTTGCAATCTTCCTCAAAGAATCATGACCTTTGATCGCATGTAGACAGATTAGTAATTAAAAATACTGGATAGCTTTCCAAAACTCAAATGTACTCACCAAAACTCGGCGAGTATTCTCCCGTGCTCGGACTAATCGTCCCACCGCCAGCTTGGTTGCTACTGTGAGCACATGTTTTTGAAGTTTTTGCTTTCAATCACATTATTGTAATAGCTACTTATGAAATCAATGAAATGTGATATTATCTCTCTCTTTTGAAATGTGAATGTATCTTTTGTTTTATATATTTAATAAAAATGTATATTTCTCATAATCGAATTTAATCACGAATTTAATCGCTGTTTTTTTATCAGCGAATTTTTCACGAATTTAATCATCGGCGAATTCGAACATGAATTCGAATGCGGCAACTTAGGATGAACTCAACTCTATGACTTACAAAATCCCCCCACGATGGAGCTCATGCTTTAATGCCCCTCTTTCCAAAATAGTTAGAATGGAAGACTTTGAAGCCACTACACTTCCTATGGGTAAGAAGGAAATGAGAAAGGGAGTAATTGCCATGTTTTTCAGTTATTTTCGTGAGCATTGCATTTGTCTTAAGTAGTTTTCTGTATAAAATTAGGTCGGCTGGGTTAAAAGATGAAAAGCCAAATCAAAAATAGAAGAGAAGGATCCCTTATGAGGTTGGTCCTATTTTGGGGAATTTTAATTGGTTTTGGTGCCACAACAAGATATAAGAAGGGGTTGCTTGGCTCATTTGTGCATCATCTTGTCTAATAATAACTTTGCATGGTTTTTGGGCTGATTTCTCAATTATTTCCACTTGAGGACAAAAACCCTCTTGTGTGGCCAACAAGGAGGACGAAAACCTTCCTTGTTTGATTGAAGAACGAAAACTCTTCAATTCATTGAGGATTCTCCATCCTAGGGTTTCCAAAGAGCTTTAAGAAGATTGATTTTGCAGATTTTCAGCTAGGGTTTGGTTCTACAGCGATTTTCAGGCCCTCTCCTAGGGGAGCGACCCACCTTGTGGAGGAGTTTAGGGGTTTCTAGGGCACGACAACATCCAACTCAGCCATCATTGTGTTTCTCACATTTTTAGCAGCCAAAATCTACATTTGGACTTGATTTTTGGGCTTGGAATCCTTCATTTCCAGCCACTTTTGTAAGGGTGTTCACTGCTGTCATTTTATTTAATTAAATAAATTCCAGCTGGGGTTTGAAGGCATATTTCTTGGCTAATAATTGTTCTAAAATATTTTTAACTTGCCCTAGATGTTCTGGATGGTGTGAATGATGCATTCTTGAAGAGAGATAGCATTTTCCTTACTGCTGTTACTAAAAATTAGACTGGTTTACCTTACTGTCATAATTTTCAGTTGGCTGTCTTAATTTTCAGTTTGCTATGTATTGGGGTTTGTGCAATTTCTCTTTGTTTTCAGTTAGAGCCTAGAAAGGGACATTATAGACCCAACTTCATACTATGTCAAATTGGTAACACAAGGGCACAATCTCATCCACTCATATGATGAGTTTTGTAGGAGGCTCATCGGGAGAATTGATAGGGTTGATCCAGATGTTCATTTTCGAGAGCTAACACAACTGAAACAAGGTACGATAGAAGACTGTCATTGAATTCCAGAGGATTTTAGTGATGATTCCGGATGTGACAGAAAGGACACTGATATTTTTATTCATTGAGGGTTTGGCCGAACCACTCAAGGGTTTGGTAAGAGCATTTGATCCTTTGTCTCTCCAAGAGGCAATAACAAAATCTTTGGACCTAGAAGGTGCTGCTCCAAGGACAACAGCGATTAGTTGGCAGCCAAGGGTATCTTGGAATGGTGGACAGCCAAAAGGACCTTTGGGACAGCCAAGGACCACATCTTTGGACCAGACAAAGAGGTCTTTTTTGCAAACGCCAATCATACCCAAGGAGCTAAAAAGGAAGAACTTGTGCTTCTCTTGCAAGGATTCATGGTCTCTCGATCATTGTTGCCTAGGTTTGAGGTTTTATATCTGATGACTATTGACATTATTGCATGAAGATAGGTTTGTTTTGCAGGTATATGTGTGAATATTGGAGCTACAAGTGAGGGTCATGTGCATTATATTGAGGTATTTTCAGATTGTGAAGAAGAAGAAGTAGGTGTTGAAGAGGCAAAACAAAATCATGATCCAGAAAGTTTGGACAACACTCTTGCCACCTTGTCCGGTGCTCCTAGATATCATCCATTCTAGGTGAGAGGGGACCTACAAGGGCAAAGAGTCACGGTCTTGATTGATAGTGGGGCTACTCATAATTTCATTGATGAGAGCTTGGTTGCAAGGATGGACTTGAAGGTGGAAGACTTCAAAGGCTTCAAGGTTACCGTAGTGGATGGCTATTCCATGCCATGCACAAGGAGTCCACAACTCCTTTTCACATTAGGAGAACATGAGGATGATTTTTGTATAATTGGCATAGCTGATACAAATCTTGTGTTTGGGGTCCAATGGTTACACTCATTGGGAGAATTCACTCTCAACTACCAAAGTATGGAGCTAAGCTTCATGAATGGAGGAAATAAGGTGGTACTACAAGGTATGATCATGGGAACCCCTCAAATAAATTATTTGGTAGAAGACATCTTGTCAAAAGAGTCACATTTTTGCTCCTTATCTAAGATAACAACAGATTGGAAGTCCTTAATTACAGCTGAGTATGCCAAGAATAAGTTCGTTAATGTTGTTTTTGAAGGAGAAATTGTGGATGAGAGGTATAAGATAATGGATGGGCTCATCCTCTACAAGAATAGGGTCTATTTGGTTCCCGAATCAAAGGTGAAAAGTAAGATATTGAGGGTTGTTCATGATGCCCCATTGGCTGGTCATCCGGGCTACTTCAAAACATACAAACAAGTTAGAGAGAGGTTCTTTTGGAAAGGACTTAAAGAGGAGGTGCTTCAATACATACGGGAATGTTTGGTTTGCCAACAAAACAAGGCGAAACATGAATTTCCAGCTGGACTCTTGCAGCCCCTTCCTATTCCCACTCAAAAATGGGAAAGTATCTCCATGGACTTCATCACGGGGCTGCCCATGGTTCAAGGTAAGAGTTGTTTGTATGTTGTGGTTGATAGAATCACAAAATATGCCCATTTTTATCCACTTCCAACCAAGTATAATGCACCTATAGTTGCTAATATCTTTTTTAAGGAAGTGTTTAGACTTCATGGGCTGCCGAGGAACATCATAAGTGACAGGGACAACAAATTTCTGAGCATATTTTGGCAAGAACTTTTCCGTTTGACAGGTACCGAGCTCACTCCTAGCACTAGCTATCATCCCCAAATCGATGGACAAACATAAATAGTGAATAAATTTGTAGAAAGCTACCTACAAAATTATATTGATGGGAAGTAATCAGCTGGGGTAAAATGGTTACATATGGCTGCTAAATTTTGTTATAATACTAAATTCCAAATGTCCATTAGTATGTCACCATTCAAAGCTCTATATGGTTATGACACTCTCTCTTTTGTTGACTTCGTTATGACGTCTAGTAGGGTACTGGTGGCCAAAGATTTGGTGCAACAAAATCATGACATCTTGAAGGTGCTCAAAGAAAACCTCCAACGTGCACAAAACCAGCAGAAGTTGTATGCAGATCAACACCGGGTGGAAAGAACATTTGAGGTAGGAGACATGGTATTTTTGAGGTTGCAGCCCTATAGGCAATCCTTCCTCAAAAATGGCGGTGCAGAAAATCTTAAACTATGTTTCTATGGGCCTTACAAAGTGAAGGGAAGAGTTGGAGAAGTAGCATATGAGCTAGAGCTACTGGAGCATAGCCGGATACATAATGTCTTTCATGTTTCATGCCTAAAAAGGGCACTAGGACAACACATTACTCCTATTTAGTTGTCAACTTTGGACGAATAAGATAAGTTAATTTTGATTCCAGAAAGTATAGTGGATATTCGAGAAAGAAAGTTAAGGAACTGAAGGATTAAGGAGCATTTGATCCATTGGAAGGATCTACCAATGGAAGATGTTACATGGGAAGGTGTCGCTATATTAGAGCACCCAAATTTGCAATTGCTTGTGTGTAAGCAATTTTGGGAGGGGAGGATTGTGATGTCCCCTTTCCACAAATAATTTGATTGGAAGACTTTGAGCACATTCCACTTCTTGTGGGCAAGAAGGAAATGAGCACGGGAGTAATTGTCATGTTTGTCGGTTATTTTCGTCACGTTGCACGGATACTCCAAAACCCCCCCGAATCCCCTTGGAAACGTATCGGATACGGATACGTCTCGATACGTAGTTGATACGTCACGGGTATGTTAGGATACGCCACGGATACGCATGCACGTATCCGTGACCTATCCTGACGTGCCCTTACGTATCGTGCGTATCTAGCAAGATATATACGTGATTTTTATGTTCTATTTCATTTTTAATTTTTTTTACGTATCCAGCAGTATCCATGCTTGCCCAACTTTCATTATTTGATGGCGAAGATGACGCTCAAGGGAGTTCGCAAGGAGCGGAGAGTGGAGTTAATGAGAGTGGAGCTAGCACAAGTGGCACACATGAACTTGATTTTGAGGAAAATCTAGATGATATATTCTAGATTTGTTTGTATTCCTATATCATATGTATGGCAGTCACATGAACAATTAAATGTCAAATCTTAAGTATATTGTTTGTTTTGAACCACATCTTTGGACCTGATAAAAAGGATCTTTGGGACAGCCAAGAACCACATCTTTGGACCAGACAAAGAGGTCTTTTTTGCAAACGCCAATCATACCCAAGGAGCTTTCCAAAACAATCAAAGTGGAGTCAATGAATGAGCTAAGAAGGAAGAACTTGTGCTTCTCTTGCAAGGATTCATGGTCTCTCAATCATCGTTGCCTAGGTTTGAGGTTTTATATCCGATGACTATTGATGTTATTGCATGAGGTTTATGTTTGAATATTGGAGCTACAAGTGAGGGTCATGTGCATTATATTGAGGTATTTTCAGATTGTGAAGAAAAAGAAGTGGGTGTTGAAGAGGCAAAACAAAATTATGATCCATAAAGTTTGGACAACACTCTTGCCACCTTGTTCGGTGCTCCAAGATATCATTCATTCTAGGTGAGAGGGGACCTACAAGGGCAAAGAGTCGCGGTCTTGATTGATAGTGGGGCTACTCATAATTCCATTGATGAGATCTTGGTTGCAAGGATGGACTTGAAGGTGGAAGACTTAAAAGGCTTTAATGTTACGGTATTGGATGGCTATTCCATGCCATGCACAAGGAGTCCACAACTCCTTTTCACATTCGGAGAACATGAGGATGATTTTTGTATAATTGGCATAGCTGATGCAAATCTTGTGTTTGGGGTCCAATGGTTACACTCATTGGGGAATTTCACTCTCAACTACCAAAGTATGTAGCTAAGCTTCATGCATGGAGTAAATAAGGTGGTACTACAAGGTATGATCACGGAACCCCTCAAATAAATTATTTGGTAGAAGACGTCTTGTCAAAAGAGTCACATTTTTGCTCCTTATCTAAGATAACAACAGATTGGAAGTCCTTAATTACAGCTGAGTATGCCAAGAATACGTTCGTTAATGCTGTTTTTGAAGGAGAAATTGGGGATGAGAGGTATAAGATAATGGATGGGCTCATCCTTTACAAGAATAGGGTCTATTTGGTTCGGAATCAAAGGTGAAAAGTAAGATATTGAGGGTTGTTCATGATGCCCCATTGGCTGGTCATCCGGGCTACTTCAAAACATACAAACAAGTTAGAGAGAGGTTCTTTTGGAAAGGACTTAAAGAGGAGGTGCTTCAATACATACGGGAATGTTTGGTTTGCCAACAAAACAAGGCGGAACATGAATTTCCAGCTGGACTCTTGCAGCCCCTTCCTATTCCCACTCAAAAATGGGAAAGTATCTCCATGGACTTCATCACAGGGCTGCCCATGGTTCAAGGTAAGAGTTGTTTGTATGTTGTGGTTGATAGACTCACAAAATATGCCCATTTTTATCCACTTCCAACCAAGTATAATGCACCTATAGTGGCTGATATATTTTTAAGGAGGTGTTCAGACTTCATGGGCTGCCAAGGAACATCATAAGTGACAGGGACAACAGATTTTTGAGCATGTTTTGGCAAGAAATTTTTCGTTTGACAGGTATCGAGCTCACTCCTAGCACTAGCTATCATCCCCAAACCGATGGGCAAACAGAAATAGTGAATAAATGGGTAGAAGGCTACCTACAAAATTATATTGATGGGAAGCAATCAGCTTGGGTAAAATGGTTACATATGGCTGAATTTTGTTATAATACTACATTCCAAATGTCCATTGGTATGTCACCCTTCAAAGCTCTATATGGTTATGATGCTCTCTCTTTTGTTGACTTGGTTATGACTGATAGTAGGTACTTGGTGGCCAAAGATTTGGTGCAACAAAGTCATGACATCTTGAAGGTGCTCAAAGAAAACCTCCAACATGCACAAAACCAGCAAAAGTTGTATGCAGATCAGCACCTTTGGGTGGAAAGGACATTTGAGGTAGGAGACATGGTATTTTTGAGGTTGCAGCCCTATAGGCAATCCTCCCTCAAACATAGTGGTGCAGAAAAATCTTAAACCATGTTTCTATGGGCCTTACAAAGTGAAGGGAAGAGTTGGAGAAGTAGCATATGAGCTAGAGCTACCGGAGCATAGCTGGATACATAATGTCTTTCATGTTTCATGCCTAAAAGGGCACTAGGACAACACATTACTCCTATTCAGTTGCCACCTTTGGATGAAGAAGGTAAGTTAATTTTGATTCCGGAAGTATAGTGGATATTCGAGAAAGAAAGTTAAGGAACCGAAGCATTAAGGAGTATTTGATCCATTGGAAGGATCTACCAATGGAAGATGCTACATGGGAAGGTGTCACTATATTAGAGCACCCAAATTTGCAATTGTTTGTGGGCAAGCAATTTTGGGAGGGGAGGACTGTGAAGTCACCTTTCCCAAAATAGTTCGATTGGAAGACTTTGAGCACATTCCACTTCTTGTGGGCAAGAAGGAAATAAGCACGGGGAGTGATTGTCATGTTTGTCAATTATTTTCGTCTACGTTGCACGGATACTCCAAACCCCCGCCCCGAATCCCGAAACGTATCGGATACGGATACGTGGGGGATACGTCTTTGATACATACATACCTCGATACGTGCGGGTGCGTCCAGATACGCCACGATACATACGGACGTATCCGTGGCGTATCTTGGCGTACGCACTCGTGCGCTTTGCAATGCGTATCCAACATTATATACGTGATTTTTAAGTTCTATTTCATTTTTTAATTTTTTTTTACTTATCCAAAGAATATCCACGCTTGGCCAACTTTCATTATTTGATGGCGAAGATGACGCTCAAGGAGTTCGCAAGGAGCGGAGAGTGGAGTTAATGAGATTGGAGCTAGCACAAGTGGCACAAATGAACTTGATTTTGAGGAAAATCTAGATGATATATTCTAGATTTGTTTGTATTCGTATATCGTATGTATGGCAGCCACATGAACAATGAAATGTAAAATCTTAAGTATATTGTTTGTTTTGAAAATTTGAACATGGATCTAGTATATTTTTCAAATTTCAAGTTTTGTTCGTATTCATGTTAACATGATATTCGTATATCATATGTATGGCAGCCACATGATCAATAAAAATGTAAAGCCTTAAGTATATTTAATGTTTTGAACATTGATTCAAGTTTTGTATTACTATTTCAGTTTTTTGTGGACTAAAAAATGAGTAAAATGAGTAGATGTACATAATATATATATTTTAATATATATGTACGAACGTATCCAAGATGTATCGTATCCAAGGGTTTTTTAAAATTGACGTATCCGCATATCGTATCCGTATCCAAACCGATACTCGTATCCGTATCCTAGCAACGTAGATTTTTGTGAGTATTGCACTCTTTTTAAGTAGTTTTCTATATAAAGTCAAGTGCGTTGGGTTAAGAAGATGTAAAGTCAAATGAAAAATAGAAGAGAAGGATTCCTTATGAGGTCGGTCCTATTTTGGGGGCATTTTAATTGGTTTTGGCACCACAACAAGGTATAAGAAGGGGTCGCTTGGCTCATTTGTGCATCATCATCTTGTCTAATAATAACTTTGCATGGTTTTTGGCTGATTGCTCAATTACTTCCACTTGAGGACGAAAACCCTCTTGTGTGGCCAACAAGGAGGACAAAAACCTTCCTTGTTTGATTGAAGAACGAAAACTCTTCAATTCATTGAGGATTCTCCATCCCAGGGTTTCCAAAGAGCTTCAAGAAGATTGATTTTGCAGATTTTCAGCTAGGGTTTGGTTCTACAACGATTTTCAGGCCCTCTCCTAGGGGAGCGATCCACATTGTGGAGGAGTTTAGGGTTTATAGGCCATGTCAACATCCAACTCAGCCATCATTGTGTTGCTCACATTTTTAGCAGCCAAAATCTACATTTGGACTTGATTTTTGGACTTGGAATCCTTCATTTGCAGCCACTTTTGTAATGGTGTTCATTGCTGTCATTTTATATAATTAAATTAATTCTAGGTGGGGTTTGAAGGCATATTCCTTGTCTAATAATTGTTCTAAAATATTTCAAAGTTGCCCTACATGTTTTGGATGGTGCGAATAATGCATTTTTGAAGAGATTGCATTTTTCTTGCTGCTGTTATAAAAAATCAGATTGCTGTACCTTGCTGTCATAATTTTCAGTTGACTTTCATAATTTTTAGTTTATTATCTACTATGGTTTGTGCAATTTGCCTTTTGTTTCATTAGAGCACGGAAAGGGACATTACACATGCACACTTCTCCACAACATCGAAAGTTCCTCATGGAACAACTTTATCGCTTGGAAGATGCTTTCGATGAAGTGGATGAATCCCCTCTTAACCCACTTTGATCTCGAAATACATAACATCAAAACAATTGTTCCTCCTTCGAACACCAAAACCTCACTATTGAATTTCTTGAGAATGATATGATCAATGATTAGATATTATTCCATGCTTAACGATCCTCCACTCCTTATTAGTGTCATCGCTCATAATGCACAAGGCAGTATTGGTGGATGAATGATCTAGTATCAATGTCGCCTTCTTTTTCTCTTATTCAAAATTTGGGCTTTTCTACTAACAACCTAAAACATTACACACTTGTCATGGGTTCGATAAAACTTGTCAAAAGCCAGTTGGTTGCATTTGGCTTCCCATCAAGGTAGGCACTAAGATGGTCCGCACCAAGTCATGGTGCTTGATACTCCCTCTCTTATAATCTCTTGCTTGGATGCCCTTGGACACATCGCATTTCTCAATGCATCACATCGTCATGTATCAATGCATCAAATTCATCTTCAATAATCAATGATATAGGCATGATGCTGACCCAAATCCTTGGGACACACTTGTACTGTCTTTTCCCAAAACACCTTTCCGTATTTCTATTACAGCCGTAGTACCTAGCATTATATACCCTTAGTCTTATGATCATCGAATCGACCTAGCAGACTTAGATGATGATGATTTTTTGGGCAAAACGTGGCTAATAAGAACCGCTTACCCAACAACATAACACTAAGGCTTCCTTCGGTTCTATTACGTTGGGATCGATTTTCTCCCGTCTTAAAATTTGCGAAACCCCCTATAATGCTACCTCCTTTGGTAACCCTCTTGAAAATGACAAACTTGAGATCACACACCTTTTAGCGGATCCACCCTCCCCATGCTCCTTTAGCGAAAATGGGAGTCCCCATGCGACGATTCCATCGAATCCGACATACCTAGTAATGATCTCACGATCTACACTACTCCCACATCTATCACTAATGAAGACTATTCTATCTCACGTTGAATTGTGTCATCTTGACATTCTTCATTACTAACATAGTCCACGGACGCGAATGCATGCTTTTAATCGGGATACTCACACATGATTTCTGAATCCTATGATTTCGACCCTCCTTTGCTTTATGACACTTTGTGATAGCGAGGATGAAGAGATTTTCCCTATGTTCCACTAGCTAATCCTCCATTTGACTTTCGATACTTCTTGTTTTCTCAACAACTTTCCAATTATACCTTTCCACATCCAACTTCCCCACCCACAACGGATCCTGTCATGGCAAAATCCGACTTTTTTAAACATGACTTTGTCCAATTTGATGTAGTCGGTTTGCATTTGAGCATTATGACGGTTAATCCAATGCTTCTTTCAGTGGTTCGCCCTTTACTAACGCCATCGACACTGTGTTTCCGGCAAAGATGACCGATCCTGTCAAGACAAATGATTCTCCTCCAGAGTCCCTCTCCCGATGTCACTTTGGATGCTTTAAGGTCTTGATGCCTCTTCTTTTTAATTAGTGATGAAATCCAAAATGTGTATTATCATGAGGTTAATAATTCCTCATTGAAAATGTCTTCAACATATTCCTTTTAACAATGTCAAATGGATGATGAAATATGGTTTGGGATTAGCTCCATAGAAATCACTTTTTCAAAGGGTTGATATCGATGCTTCACCAATCTTCAAATGGTGGGGTGAGTTCATAAAGCATGTCAAACACGACACATGTATAGTAAGAATGCATTTTAGGACAGTCACCATAAGTGGTACAAGTGTAGGCGTACACCTTCCAGGGACTAATTTGAGTGACTTGCGCCTTTGAAAGCCACTATCCAAAACTAGCATGTGTAGACGCAAACTTTTGCTCTTCGAGCACGAGGTAACAAGGCGGCCAATGTGAAGTATCAAACAATCATAATATCAACCCTAGTTTGAATACTCGTATTGGAAAAATATTCGAGAAACCCAAAAAATTGACTCGCAAATATTCGACAACTTAAAAATACTCAAATTTATTTAAAAACATAATTTTTATGCAAAATATAGCTACAAAATGTATCAAATGAGTCTATAAAATGTTGGAAAAGTGTTTTCTATTAGATTTGAATACAAATACAATAAAAAATCGCATCATCATGTGAATACAACTAAGTGTTAAGAATTTAATGATGATTGTCATTGAAAAATTATCATAATAAATTTAATATCTATGCGCAAGTTACGATATACAATAATTTACATTTTCCTCTTCCCCTTCTAGAGAAATATTGGGGAGAGGGTCTATGGCCTCTACTAGTCCCCACACTCGGCTGCGTCTCCTCGCTCCTCCTAGAAGGCTGCAACTTCGGCTCCAACTTGGTAGTAGATGGTGGTGGCTCCTCTGCTTGCATGTTCGAGATCACCTTCAAAGATGTCATCCAATCCAATATCTCCTGCTAGTGTTTCTCCCTCCATAGCTTCCCTCTCGAAAGAAACAATCTCATCCTTTGTGAACGTAGGGATTTCCTCTTCTTTCCTAGTCCACTCGCTGTATGGATCTATCTCATCCAAATCAATAAGCTCTTGCAATGTGGCCTCCACTTTTCTTGTGTGAAGCCAAAGAAAACCTAGTCGTTGAGCCATTTTTGAGTCAACTTGTTGCGCTTCATCGTGTGAATGGCCTCAAAAAAATTCTAGTTCCATTCACATCCGTAACCACTACAAGGTTGAAATAAAATTTTGAGGGCTAGCTTTTGAAGATGCGGGGTATTTCCTCCCCAATCCTCTCACGAAGAACCTACATACAAGATAATCAAAAGCTTATAAGTAATTAGTAAAATCAAATTTGTAACTTGTAACACATAAGTAACTTAGTAAATATTCTAAATTTCTAATTTTTATTACATGGTGACTGTGTGGTTCTCCTCCAATAGCTACGTTGAAGAAAAGAGCCTCCCCCTAATATGCTTGTAATTTTGTAGCTCTAAAATAATGAGGTCCCTCGTCTCAACCTCTTGTACCATCCTCTCAATACATGTTGAAAGGCCCTCCATAACCTCTCCGTTCATATTTGTAAAGCCATCGAGAAGAAAAATTTGGGGTTGAGGTAGTACCCCGTTACATGAATAGGTTGGTGGAGTTGATTGTTCCACCTTCGATCAATTATCTCCCAAAAGGGACCATATCTAGCGATATCCCCCTTATAATAGTTTTGGATAGCCTCTTTGGCCCTATCCATGGCCTCATAAATGTACCCCATAGGGTTTTGCTCCCCATCAACCAAACACAAAATCCTCACCAATGGCTCTGACACCTACACACAAATTAAAATTTAAAGTTACAAACTTACAAATAAAGTAAATAAGTAAATAACAATATATTTATAATTTAACAAATTAAAATAAAGGAATCGACTTGAAATATAAATTGAAGTTTGAAATTACCTTGATGATCTCTATAGCTCTCTTTGCAAAGACATCATCAAAAACTATCTTTATTGTCCTCTCTCCATCAACTTTTTTTGAATATTGGGAGTCTAGCCATGCTCGACTCACAAACATTTGCTTCAATGATGTCAACAAATTAGAAATACTTTGTAACGTTAAGAAGTTAGTTGCAAACCTTGTGAGACCGTTTCACACAAACTCTTTTCCTTTTGTGTGTTCTCTCATAAAGCTAATAACCCATGGGTGATTATATATGTACTTGGTTATGTTTCTTACATCTTCTATAACCGGCCTCACCCAATCAATTTTGCCAATGTCCTCCAAAAGAAGGTCAAAGCAATGAGCCGCACAAGAGAGTCCAAAAGAGTGATGGATGTCTCTCTTGTAGTAGTCTCCCAACCGCCACATATGATGCTGCATTGTCTATGACAACTTGCACAACATTTTGTAAATCCACCACTAATACAACCTTCTCCAACATAAGACTCAAATTCTTTGCATTTTAACTATGTTAGAGACATCAATTGACTTCAAAAACACCATCTCACCATTTGAAGCAGCTAAAAATTAATGAGGGTGCGGTTCCTTCCATCCATCCACCCATTTGAAAGAATGGTGCATCCGTATTTCTACCATTGCTTCTTTTGATCTTCTAGAATTGTAGATCTCGCAATTGCACCCTGATCAATTTCTCACTCAAGTTTTTTGGAGAGGGTGCCTTGTACCCTTTCCACCTGCAATCACAATGTTGTCACCAAGTACTCCCAATGTGTGCTCTTTGCCACATTGAAGGGAAGGTTGTAGTACCAAAAATTCGCACATGCTTTATCCGCTTCCTCGTGCATATCCTTGTTCAAGTTGTACTTTGTAATGAAGGTTGTGCTCTAGGTATGTTCCTTGGTAAAAAAAGCTATGTATGCCTTTGCTCGAACTCGATAAAGCATATGTGCCTCTTCCGGTTCGTATCGTAGATTGTGAGTAGAGCTCACAATTGTTGTTGTATCATCCTCTGTCATTCCACCCCCAAGTCTAACAACTTATGCTATGGCTTCATGCACCCTTTCCCTCTCAAGTTTCTATTCCCCCAGCTTTGCCTTCATCTCTTGCTTTGCCTCTTCTATAACATTGGGGCATACCACAACGTCCCGACAAACAATACATGCAAGATGATACTTTAGGCGATTGATGCCTCCAGAAAATGTTTTGCCGCAAAAATTGCAAAACATTGTTCCTAACTACTCCACGTACACCATACTTCCAACCGATGGTACGTGCATTAGCGGGAATGGTTCTGGTAGTGATGTTGACCCAGATGCCGAACCTGATGCCATTGGTAAGCTCTAATCTACAACACAACACACGTTTAAAAAATTAAAAAAACATAAACGTAAGTAAAATTAAAACAAAACGTGTTTATATAACCCTATTTAATTGTAATTTAATAAAAAATGTACATCCGGTTCTGAAACATAGTTGCGGGAGACGCGTCCCCACCTATTAGGGCGTGTACCGGCACGGGTACACATACCAGATTACGCCTCCCGTGACGCGGGAACCTTTGTTAACGCTCCTCCGTCTCCCCCACACACACACACACACACAAGGGATTGTTTGCGTATTTATGTTACAATGTACTCTTCCCACAATATGTGAGATATGAAATATCAATAGAATTACTCATCTTTTGTCAACATTTGATTTCCTTACTTCAAAAGTATAGTTATTTTTAAATTTTAGTGCATTCTCAATCTAAATAAATTAATAATGTACATAGTATTTTTCTAGTAATTTCATATATATTGCCGTCTCCCCGCACTGCCTCACTTTTTAAAAAAATGTCGTACAGCACTGCATTCGTCTCCACGTGCCCGTGCCCGTCTCCTGGTAACTATGGTTATAAATGACTATTAAAAATTCAAAGTGATTCACATTTAAATTAAATGCATTTAAAATTACAAAACATATTCGAAGAATAAAATACAATACGAATATATAAAATTTAAATAATTTAGAACGAATTTGCGAAAAAGAATAAAACTTACCTCTGGCTCCAAATGACTATTAAAAATTTAAAATCATTTGCTATTAAATTAGATGTATTTAAAATTACAATATGAATATATAAAACTTAAATAATATAGACTGAATTTGCAAAAACTTGAAAGAATTTAAAAAAAAAACTTACCTCCAAATGCAATTCTCCAAATTTCCTCTTCGAATTTGCTCAAAAATCCGTTCAACTCATGCAATGCAAGCTCAATGGCTGTGTGAATGAAAATGAAGTGCTTTGGTGCCTTAAAAAGAAAAAAAAGAGTGTATTTTCAGCGTTTTTTGCGTGTTCCGCAAATGGCGAATATACAACACGGACTCGCCGAATATTGGCGAATATTCGCGAGTCGAGGTTTGCGAGTTTTACTTGCGATTATCCGTTTTTTTTCTAGCGAGTACTTGCCAACTCGGCAAGTACTTGCCGAGTTTGCATACTATATTATCAACACACAATAACACAAAACACGAAGTATGATACTCATCGACAAATACCACACATGAACTAAAACAATCATGTAAATGCATGTAAAACATAACTCAATTACATATACCGGTCTAAGTGTGTGTGTAAGGTTCTTAGATTTCACTTGCTCACGGTTGTCCTGCCCGATATGCAACTATTTCCCCGACAACACCCTCCCTTTAGTTCTCTTCGTTTCTCTGCAAAGGGAAACCTGTTTTGCATCCAACTCATGCGAACCAAAAAGTAAATAGTTTGATAGATGAAATATGATTAGTCAAGGAAAATTAAAGGTATATTATTGAAATCATTTATGCTACTGCATCTTAATAAATTTGCTTAAATAATTTGAAGCGATACAATAAATTATCTCGCATTTATTTCCATAAGCCAATTATTGAAACAATTAAATTGTTCTGTTGAAGAGAAAAGTGGGATGTTACATGAAGAGCAATCAAGCTACATGTTCTCCCAACCCTATGATGAGATGCATGTGATGTAGAGTAAACAATAAAAATGGAGCCCTTGATCCGTCTCTCACACTTAAGAACACACACATGATACTTTAGATTTTACTCATGGTTGATCTAAGGCAATAATATAGGTGACATCAATTTCAATAGCTCACGGTTGTAAGGGGTGTTCAAGGGATTAAAATAATTTAGTGCTTGCTTGTCTTTCTTAGAGTGTAAGAATAAAGGATTCCTAGACGCCCCTTATAACTTAGGGTGGATGTGTATTTAATTGTGAGCATTCATATGATTTCCTGCTCAACCGTCCCAAAAGTACCTCCTAAGTTGACTAAGCTAAGTTACCCTTTTGAAAAAATGACCTTAGAAGTGCAAGGGATAGGTTCGTGGAGATTGGATAGGTTTGTGGATGACCCTGTCAAGGTTGTGAAAGGAATCATGTTTGAGACAAGAGGAAGTTTGTTTAGATGTTTTGTAGCATGTGCAGTGATTCCTGAGGAGCTAAGATGGAGTATTGTTGTTGTTTAGTGGGACTAGGTTGCGGGATAGAGTAGGATGGTTCCTTAAATTGGTCATTTTATGTATAAATGGGATATGTGTTAGAATAAGTGCCGAATGTCATATTGCCAGTGTTTAGACCATATTTCGGGTAGTACAATGTGTAAAAATAGGCTTTAGAAGTGGACCCTGTAATGCCCTCGTTTTCTAGATTAAAATAATTAATAATATTATTTAAGTTGGGCTTGGTCATTTCTAATCTTTGGGCAACTTAATAATAATGATATTATTAAAATAAAAAGTATTTTAAAATACGTTAAGCAAAATTAATGATTTAAGTAAGTCGACCAAATGTAACTTTATGTTATATTATAAGGCAACTTATGTTTTATTATAAAAATAAAAGTGACTTTTAAATAAAGTCATCCACCAAAATTGAAAGAACGAGGAAAGAGAAGTTTTAAAAAGAGGATGAAGGGGTTCAATTGGGACATCTAACATCTATCTATCATCTTGATTTTATGAAGTTGAGGAGTTGCACTTCTACTTTAAGCTATTGAGGATGGAAACCCTCTTAGCATCCATCTCCCGAGAACGAAAACCTTCATTGTGATCAGATTTGAGGACGAAAACCCTCAATATCTTCTTGGTGGCTTCACTCAAGGGTCACATTTGAGCGTAATTTTGGATCATTAGAGCTAGGGCACGTCTATTTTCAATTTGTGTTAGTTTGTAGTTCAGCTAGGGCACGTTTTCTACTTTCCCGCTTAAGATTTGTGTTTCAAGTGAAGAAATTCAGCTAGTGGAGAGACAATCCACCAAACTTTGGTTAGGGTGTAATGTCCCCAATGGGATATATTATAACCCAAAAGGGAACACCTGAAATTTCTGATTTATAACAGCAATCTGGATGAAGAAATATTAGGATAATAATGCAATTTATCCACAAATTTCAGATCTGAAATACCCTAGATATGGCGAGGTGATGATACAGGAGCATCTTCTCCATTTTTGGCAATTTTGGTTTCCTTGTTCAATTTTGGTTTGCAAATAGGTTAGGAGTGATTAGGAATGTTTTGTAGGTCATTGTACTTCATTAGGTGTGTTAGACTTAGTTCTTGGCTTGCCAAAATTTGAATTTTCAATTTTCCCTCCAAAAGTGGAAATTCAAATTTGTGAGCACTTTTGGCTTGTGTCTTAGCAAAATCTTGTGTTTTCTTGGAGCAATTTGCATGTAATAATGTTAGAATGGTCCTCTTAGGGACTTGAAGGCTCAATATTGGTTTAGAAAGCATTATTTTGGTGTTCTAGCCTTTGAGAGGCCCATCAAATGAATGTAATTCAAAAAAACTATGTATGTAGTTGAGGAGCCCGGATTACACGAATTCGAAGAACAACCTGTCTTGAAGGTTATTTGAACCTTTTGTAATTGTTTTTCCATTTTCATTATTCAAAGACAAGAAAGGGAAAAGCTCCAAGTAACTCAAGGGAGATTGGTTATGTTTTGGTGTAACATATATAACAGTTGAATTAATGTTGTATGAGTTATTTCGAGCAAGAATGGCATTGTTTTATCCTTTAAATGATGGGGCTCCAATGTTTTGATGAGATCATATAATCTTTATTGCTTCTTGGTGTGGGTAAGTGTATCTTCTTGTTAATAGTAGTTTGGAAACCTTGTAACTTGACTAATGTGTTACGCTTAGAGCTCTCTCGATTGTAGATAACAAAAAATCTGATCATCATCAAAGAGAAATTTGTCCTCCAAAGGTTGTTAGTGGTGTTGTGAACCTAATCTAACTCGTACAGAGACCTCCATTCAAGCAAAAAGTCTTTTAAGTAGTTATCACAAAGTCGGGACAAAACTAGGGTAAGAAAGACTCAATTTTCCCTCAAACACGAATTGAGAGACAAGAATATGATTGTTCAAGAAGGTTTAAAGGCCTAGAAAGCTTCGAACACGGGGACAAACCTTTTGGAGCAATAAGAGGTTAGAGGATCGAATTAGAGCCATGAATCGTTCAAAATTGTAGTCGCGGGCTTGTAGCAGAGGGATAAACCTTGCAACTAGGGTTTCGGTGGAGGAAAATTGCTTAACTCGAAAACGAATCGGTGAAAATTCTTGTAACTTGAAGATATCTCTACCACCATGTCGTCGAAAGAGATTTCAAAAGAATAAAGTGATTTGATTCATTCTCAAAGGATATTTTCTTACCGGTCTTGGGTGACGATTCACGGAGGACGTTTATCAAACAGAGCTTGCAAAGGATGTAACCTTTTCGTGACTATGAAGCCGTGAAACCTCTAGCACAATTAGTGAAGGGTGATGGGTGATGAAAAACCACTATAATTGGTTTTGAAAGTGCTTGCTTGATAAGATAACCTTGACAATGTATAAATAGAGGCCGATTTTGGACTGAGACAGAATTGTTGTACAAGAAGATTGTCTTGTTAAGGTAAATTATCTGATCTAGAACCCTTAAATGGTTGAATAATACCTTTTGGATGTTAGTGAGGTGGTGCACCAACCAATTTATTGTCTTGAATAGCTGAAATACTCATGGAATCAAAAAATTTGTGTTTGAGACCTCTTGGAACAAAGGTGAATTGGGTTCTTGGAGTCATAAGTTTGGGAGTGATAGTCAAATCTAAACCTCTATGCATCAGCTCATCTAGAACTCAATAACCCTCAAATCTGATCTAAACTTTAACCGAATCTTTGCCAAAATAATCAGAACTAATTATGCATGTATGAATACCAAAACATATAATTTTTGGACCCAAAATAAGTGCTGGAAATTTATTAAAAGTCTGCAGAAGTACAACTTACAAAAATTACTGGAAAAAAGTGATTCCAAGCCCAATTCCATTGAATCAAAGCTGAATATGGCCTCCAAAATTATTGCAAAGTTGTCGGTGATGAGATCCAGGACTGCCGTGCCCGAAAATGTGTCAAACTCCATCCACAAGGTTGTAGATATCCTTAGATATGGCTGAAAATGAAGGTAGAAATCTGCCCAAACACTCGTGTCTTCAAACCATAGCTAGAATGCCTCAAATCTGTAATATTGGGTCTTCAATCACTGCTGAAAATCTGAAATACTCCTTGAAAGCTCAATAGAAACTCCTGAAATGGAGGATCTTCACACAAAGGACTAAGAGTTTTCGTTCTTCAACCTTGGCAAGAGAGGGTTTTCATCCTTCAATGTAGAAATGGAAGAGTAATCAACCCAAACCAAAAATAGCAAATTAGCAAAAGATGTCAAATGAACCCCTCTTCACCTCCTTTTACATTTTTTCTCTATTTTTCAAGTGGGCGTTCCATGTGGGATAAAGTAACTTTATTTTCTTATTTTAATATTACTTTACTTTTCCACCAACCTTTAATAGCTAATTAAAGTACCAGTAATAAGAATTACTTTAGTACTAGAATTAGATTATTAATTCCTCCTTATTCTCCCTTTAGCCGACTCAATACAATGGAAACAGGCTAAATGGGGTCTTCTACTTGCCAAGATTTTTTTAAAATACATTTTATTCTTATAATAATATTAATAAGTTACCCCTAGATAATGAATTGACCGGGCCCAACTTAGAACTATTATTAATGTCTATTAATTTGAAAAGAGGACATTACAAAGGGACAACTTAGGCACGATTTGCAGCCATTTCTAGGGCTATTTACACCCCTTCGGATTTCATATCAGTGTTTAGGGCATCAACAACGGACAAAATTGGTTGGTTTTAGTTTGTAGCATCTCCTTTTGGTCTTCTCTTGTATCTAGAGCTTCTTTTGTGAGGAAATTGCTATAATTATATGTGAGTATTTTTATTGTTTTATGATGTGAAAATAAATAAAAATAAATTCAGACTTTGGTTGGAAAGATTATTTTTGATCATCTACTTGTACCAAGAGGGTTTCTAGATGCTTTGGGCCTTTTGGGTATTTTTGTATTGTGATTATTTGATAAATAAAGGAAGATTTCAGATTGCTGTATTTTCTGTCTTACGGGTTTGCATAAAAATCAGATTGCTGTTATATTTTGTATAAGGGTTTTAGGAAATTCCAGAATTTCTTATATCTGTCCCATACGGGACATTACAGAGCCCTTGCTGGGATTGAGCTGCATTTGAGAATGTTTCTAAGAATGTGCAAGATTTGCTAGACAGAGGTGTGGTCAAGAAGGGGGATGAGTGAAAGATTGTCATTTTGTGAAGTGGGTGTATGAAATACTGATGCAAGACACAGGAAAGGATCAATGCCATTTTCAAATGACCTGATAAAATGATGCGTTCGTGGTTAGGGGTCTCAATTAAGAGATGCCTTATGCTACACAACCTCAAAATCACACAACGAAATATGCATATAATGCATCGCAACGTAGGAATGAGACAAAACTAGGATCTTTATTGCTTTATTTAATAGAAAGGGGATGCAACAACAAACACTCGCAACAATCTCACAAATTGATATGCTCTACAACACAATTTATCCACAAATCTCAGCTTGCTAACTCACAGTCTTTGCAAGTATAACTCTCCTAAAACACAAACTACCTAAATCGTTTAGTGTAGGCTATATCTCAAGTTCAAGTAAGTCACCTTTATGGGGATCATCCTTGACACAAGTATAATGGCATTGTTATATAGATGCTAGACCCACCCTACCATCTTACCTCTAAACACCAAGTGACCCAAGAAGACATTAGATGTTTCCTAGTCCTTTATTTAAGAATAGGGCCCATGTAATGACACAACTTGGTGCATAATGAGTCGGCTTAATGATCACAATTTATGAGTTAGATGAACTCATATTGACTTCTCAAACAACATTGAACTTTTGAAATTCCAAAGTCATGCGCCATACTATGCCCTTTGCATATAAGATTCCACACTAGCTTCTCGGTGAATCTTTGCACGTGATCGTAAAACAGCTCCAATTACTTTATGGCTTCAATAGTAGACGCACATCATTGAGATTAACTTTTGTTGGCAACACAAGCCTCTGAAAGTGATTGTGATGCCACACACAAATTTGGTGATTCTCTGTGCATGGACTGCTGTTGGAAGCATACTCCTACGATGCACTATTGAATTACATGCTTGTGTTATCTCCTTAAAGATGTTCTACACTCTGGAAGATACTGCAGACCTTGCACAGCTCCTTAGGACATGCTGCAACATAAAACAACTATGAACTATTACATGACACTTGTGCATTTCTACAGACTACGCGGAGCATTACGAACTTATAGGCACCCTAAAAGTAGGCGTAAACCAACATTATATTACTTGTACATTTACTAATGGTGTAAAACACTACAAGACTCATAAGCTGCACATTTATTACAAGACTTATATTACTTACACGTTTACTAATGGTGCAAAACACTACAAGACTCGTAAGCTGCACATTTATTACAAGACACGTGTGCAAAACATAACTTGCAAAAATAAAACAATCAAAGAAAGCTTATTTTCCCAACATGTTTACGGGTGATGCAAGATTATAAGTGAACCCGAATGCTCTTGCATCGTACACCTGGGTAACAAAGAACAAAATAAGCTCCTGCTTATGGCTTTGATGACGCTATTCCATGTTTTGCAGCTTCAAATGCACTTATCTGGGTCACATCCTTAATCTCCCCGTCCTTCCATTTGACCAGATATTTTCTCTACTGTGTCGTGTCTTCTTACTGATCCTCGGGTCAAGTATCCTTTCCACCTCTCTGCGTTGCTTCTTTGGCATCTACGCTATCCAATCAATCACTGAATCTGTATCTAAATCCGTGCTTCCTCAATCTTGTGACATGATATGGTTTTAAATTTACCACATTCTAAATAGGTGAAATGTATACTCATTCTGGTAATTCAATTTTGTATGCATTCTTTGTGAACTCTTGCAATACTCAATAGGGTCCAATCTTGTTCAGCTTCAACTTGTTATATGTTCCTTTCAAAACCTCTCCTTCCGCAAATGTGCTAAGACCATGCATGTCTCCAACTTGAAATTCAACATCTCTTCACTTAATATTTCCATACTGCTTGTGCTACACAGTATTCTTCTCCAATTTTTGCGCACCTATTCATGCACATCTCTCATATGCTTAGCAAAATTCTCTGCATCTGCACTTCTTATTTCTGCACTCTTCATGTCGCATGGTTCTGCAACTCCTCTCGATCTCAAACCATATAAGATTTGGAATTGCACTCTTGTTAACTGAATTATTATATGTGAACTCAAATAACACTAGAATGTTATCCCATGTTCCTGGTTTATCTTCAATCAAACATCTCAACAAATTTCCTAAACTCTTGTTGATGACCTTTGTTTGTCCATCTGTCTGTGGATGATATGTTGAACTGAACTGCAACTTGGTGTTCAATTTTTTCCAAGATGTTCTCCAAAACTGTCCAACAAATTACACATCCCTGTGTATATAATACTATGTGGTAAACCATGTAGTCTCACAATCTCTTTGAAAAACAAATTCACAATGTTAGTTGCATCACTAGTTTTCCTACAAGCCACAAAATGTGCCATCTTTGAAAACCTGTCAACAACCACAAATACTGAATCATTCCCCTTCTATGTCTTAGGCAACCCTAAAACAAAATCCATACTGATATCCTCCCATGGTCTCTTTGGAATAGGCAATGGTTGATACAATCCTGTATTCTGACTTCTCCCTTTAGCCAATTGACAAACTCTAAATTCTTGAACATACTTGCAGACATTTAAACTCATGCATGGCCAAAATTATCTTTCCACGAACAGTGCATATGTTTCATCATAGCCAAAATGTCCTGGCGATCTGCCACTATGTTTCTCCTTGACCAAAATTTTGCGCATTGAACCTCTAGGTATGTACAATTGTGCTATATGAAACAACAATCCTTCTTGCACAAAATAATCTAACAACTGTGTTCTGTCCACTCTTATTTGTTCTATATATGTTTTTCATACTTCACTTAGTGGTATTTGTGTTTTGGACTTAGGAGCATCGTGCTCCATGGGCAGTGAACTGCTCTTTTCTTTTACAGCTTTTAAACACATTAAATTTATATAAGATAATTACTACATTTGTTTTTCTAGGATACAACTTTGAATTATTTGCTTTTGTAGGATATGGATTTTAATTATTAACTTTGTTTTCTTTGATAAAAAAATGACTAGATAAATATTTGCAATGGATGCCACACTTCACTAAATTATAGTAACTATAGACTATTGAACGTTATGTTTTAAAAAAGGAAAACAATTGTAGTCTTAAATTAGCTTAAATTAGGCCCAAGTTTAATTTAACTTTAGCCTATTTTACCTAATCTATCAACTCACCTTACGTCACCCTTACTCTTGCATTACTTCTTAAGAATATTTTCAATGTCAAGCTCCATCTCCATAGTTAAGTTGTGAACATTATGTAAGACATTATCTGGAATGAAGATGCATCTTTTTTGGAAATCAAAATTTAAATTATATTTTCCATCCATTTGATTTGAACCAGATGAATTCTATTCTTTTTGGTCCCACTGTCCACTGATAGTCAACAGCACTAGTTAGCCACCAATTTCTAGTACACTTGCACATGTTCGTTTGATTTATCTTGTAAAATATATGAATTTTGAAATTATGTGAATCTTATATGCCTCTTCAAGCCCATTTTCTGTTAATCTTAATAATTGGAGTATGATGTTGATCATTGATCTTATTTTTGTTGCTGATTCATTTGCGATCTTAATTATATTCAATTGTTTTTGTTTTTCCACACTTTTCAATAACAATTGTTGTCTGGCTGAACTTCTTTCACTAGTACATTAATCTTTCTGGATGATCTCTTTTAATTGTAGTTATTGCCAATGATATGAATTTTTTAGATTTTGTTCTTCTTGATTTCACCTTATCATTTCTTTGTATTACCAAATGTTGATATAATAAATTGATAATGCAGTCAACCCTGGTTGGAGGAACTATTCCTCTCTGACTGTTGTGGTGTAAGCTCAGGATATACAGGTGAGGCTGACTTGCTATATTGTTCCTTGTCATTTCTATCAGATCCCAAGCATGTGTTATTTTCTTTTGATCTATATTACAGTTTGAAAGAGATGAGTTCCAAAATTTTAAATCAATCCACTGAAAAACCTCTTCAAAAGGTACGCTACAACAGAGGCAAGAAAGGGAAACATATCACACATATTTCCTACATCAAAGGAATCCATATTTTTCAATTCTATCTGACATGTGATTTGCTTTTTAAATTTTTGACCGTAATATGTAGAATTCTTTTGTGTGCAAACTGTAAGGGTCATATTGAAGATAGCCTACACCTGCATCTCCTTGAAGAAAGAGATTAGAGTGAGGCTAGTGGCTTCCCAAATGTTCCTTCTCATGTTTCCAAAACATTTGTATCATTCATCTATCTCTCAAAATAATTCCCATCCAGTGGAGTGAGCCCAAAAACGGCATTTCACTCAATCCAAATACATTCCCTAAATGACTGGACCACACTGTACTGCCAAAGCACGTCCAGATCTGTCTCTTCTTTCTGGCAAATAGATCATAACTATTGATTATTTGATGGGCTGGCTCTAATTGGTTAGCTGCAGTTCATGGTAATCCAAGTGATTACTCTAGATTTTAAGACAATTTTATATCAAGGACATTACTTGGTATTGTCGATTTGTCTTTATTTGGTATCATATAAGCCCCTCCCTTATTGAGCCTTTATTCAATACGAGACTTCAGAATATTTTCTCAAAGAGAATTAGATTCATATGAGGAGGATTTATCATATCTGCTGGGTGACTTGCCAGCTAGAGGTTAGTGGTTTGAAACCTGCCCCCACGGGTCTCCTTCACCTCCCGTTAAGTTTACTGAAGAGAGGCAGGGGTATAGTGCTAGCTTTTGATTTGAACCCCTAACCTGGTTGTAGAGAATGACGGAGACATTGTTGATTCCCCTGTATAACAACAAAAAATGGATTATAAGCAAGAAGTTTCCAAGTTAGGTTTCTCTCATCTACTTGTGTGAAACTTTAATCTGTGTGAACTATTCTTGGTTTGGGCTATAATTATCTTCTCCCATGAGTTGATTTCTGCCCCTAAGTAAGCCGTTTCGTGGCATTCATTTACAGAGTTCAATTCAGTGAGACTATGTTGTCTTTCCTTCCTGAATTCTTCCTCCCCATGTGTATTTAGAAATTTTCTTCACATAACTGTTGATTTCTTTGTTTTGTTTTGGCATTTATTCAAGCTAATATCCTACATGCTCATCCATTTATTCTGATTCTTGCAAGTTACCTTTCTCCCCTGTAACTCCTGTTCGATTACCATCTTTAGCCACCTGTTGGCCTCTGTGTCTTTTGCTTTTTTCAAGTATTCTAGTAACTGGGTTATAATGACATTGTGTTAGGAAAAAAACCTGTTTTTGCTAGTAGTATCTCGTACCTCATGTCTATTAAGTGCTTCTGGATCCTTTCTATCTGATTCCATTTCAGACCTGATGTGCTGCTGGATCATACCTCATGTCTATTAAGCACCACTGGAGGGACAAGTAGCCCAGATAAGACTCTGCTGGCCCTCCAATCCTACAATTCCGTTTTCATGCATTTGTTCTAAGTGCGTATAATGCTCCCCATCTGTGTGTTCTCTTCATTCTACATGTTTTCTAGCTGAGTTTGTTTTGAAAGTCTAGACAAAGATAATTTAGAACCAAATATCAGTTTATGATGATACCCTTCAAACTGGAAATTTAACTATTTCCTTTTTTATTTTGAAGGTAGAAGACTGATATCTTGGTTTTGCTGATGTTTATGTCAAGAAGGTTGTTTGCGAGCAGATTCCAGTGGAGATGGAGCCTCCATAAATGGATGAGGAAGGGAACATCACTGACAAGAGAATCAATTATGCGACAAAGTCAATCATAGAACACCTCATCAACTGAAGAGCTTTTTGACTGAGTATGCTATGTTGGGGAAGGGGGTTCAGTTCCATTCGAAAACATCCACAATTATCAAATGTTCAGTGCAACATTGTTTTGAATTCGGGGCATGTTAACCCTACACGTGATTATAATCATGTCATAAAGTAGCCGACGTTTGGTGCATAACCCTTGAGTATCAGTATGTGGATTCCTATTACTATAGAACTAGTTCTCCAGTATTTCACTTGCAAAATATGGAAATATCATTATGGCGATTGTGACACATAGGATTGAGTTCAGGTCTATTCATTTCCATAAGTTGAACCCTTAGCTCTAGGTGTGCCTGTGGCTACCAGAAGGTGCAGAATAGCCCTTGGGATTGAAACCATGGTTTACGGTGTGGTTCCTCAAACCTGTTGTTTTCGTCCTTTTTCTTTTAGTACATTTCTACACCCAAGTGATAAGCTAGCAGCCCCATATCAGTCATCTTGAATGTACCTAGCATATCTTTCTTAGTTTTGGAAACAATTTATGTATGATTGTCTCTAATGATCAAATTTCGTAGATATAAAACCACCATTGTGATCAAATCGTTGCTTCTAGTCATAATGTAAAGGCATGGTGTTGAAAAAGGCATGCTGTAGAAAGTGTCGGTCAATCTTTAGTACCATGCCTTGGGTGGTCATTGTAGACCATACAGTGCCTTTATCTAATTGCATATCAAGTGCTCTTATTCTTTTGTTACTTATTGCTCCTCTGGAGAGACTTCTTGCTAAGGCCCCCATTTAGGAAAGCACGTTTTGCGGCCATTTGAAAGTTTGAAACATTTTCCGTCCTTTTTGAGCAGCCATTGCAATCACTTCTGGAGCTGCTATCCTTTCTGCTATAAGAGCAATGCTTTCATCATAATCTATCCCTTCTGGCTTAGTGTATCTTCTTGCAACCATTCTAGTCTCATGTTATTTACTTAACCATTAAGTTTCTGCTTTCCTCAATACATCAATTCACATGTGATCGGCTTTTACTTTCTGCTTGGGAACTAAACCCTAGTTATGTTGTTTTTTTCAAAATTGCATCTAGTTCGTCGTTCATCGCCTTGTGCCACTCATGTTTTGTATTGTTTTTTCCAAACATCTAAGGCTCACCATTTGACACATGGGCCATTAAGGCATAATTCAATTGACCTTTGTTGCTTTGCTCTTACAGTCCTCCCTTTATTAATCTGTGGTATATCGTGAGTTTTGTAGTCATGCAGTGTTTTTAAGTTCCATTTTGGCATTGATGTCATCTCCTGTTTCTCTTTCCTCAATGTTGATGTTATCTCCTCCTTTTCCTAGTATATATAATGCACCACAAAAATGTAGAGCCTGGTGACTGTCTTGATGCACTCTTTTGGGCACTTTACTCAGTTTGTTGCAACCGATTATTAAAAATGAATGATCTTCACGTGCATATTAGACTAGGCTATGGAAGTAGCTGATAAGCTACTTCAAACTATACGACTCAATCAATACCACATTTATGGAGATGGATTTTTCATTGATGAATGTGGCATTAGAGCAAGGTCAGCTCCCAGGTGTTTCCTTTCCTCAAGTTCAACAATTGTACTAATAGCACGGACTTTGAGCTCACCAGAAGAGCTGTGTACATTTACATTTTGCACAACATATTTTTGTTGTGTACTTTGTACTTTAGGAGTTGTATTGCA
This sequence comes from Taxus wallichiana var. yunnanensis, assembly GCA_018340775.1. Lineage (NCBI taxonomy): Eukaryota > Viridiplantae > Streptophyta > Pinopsida > Cupressales > Taxaceae > Taxus > Taxus wallichiana. The sequence continues at coordinate 82,767,005 of CM031234.1, forward strand.
GTCTAGATTCTAGATAGTGCGAATTGGAAACTGTGCCAATTAAACAATATTAATAAAGTTTTGGAATAAAAAATTGAAATACTTTAAATGTGTACTTATTGGTGTTTAATAGTTATGCAGTTTACCAACATGTTATTGATGGATGTGAATTTACCTATTCAATACATCATTTCCTTTTTGTTTGATGTGTATGAAGTATATTTGCCACGAAATGGAAAAACATCTTTCTTTTAAAATATTTTTTCTCTTTTTGATTGTCGTGTTTTTCTTGAGTGAGGGTTAATACTCTTACTCTTTCATCAGGCTGAGTTAATGCTGAGTATGATTTTAGCTTCCCTGATAATAAAAACTCAAAATATGCATGAGGTACAATGCATATGTATCTTTGAATATTTGTAAATTGCAATGTCAGCTGTCTTTTGTATAGTCTTAGCTACTTTAAGGATAAATAAGGGTAGCCACCATAAGAAGTGAAAGGATTAGAAATACATATATTACCTCTGCAATCTGGGCAACAATTTGTAGAGCTACGAAAAACCTTGTAGAAAACCCAGCTCTTATACCACAATCTAACTATTTGGCAGCAAACTTCACATAGTAGTTAGTTGCATCATGTATCACCTCTAGGTCGCAAACACTGTCAATTAGGCATTTACATATTATTTATATTGCATTTCCCTTGGAGTGTAAGTGTCTTCCTTACAAGACACTGTGTTCTCATTTGTTCATAGGTATTGTTGTCCACTCGCTATTTTGTTTTTGTCCGTGTATCATTTTAGAGATTTCTCCTTAGAAACTCAGCGTTGAATGCCTGTACATTTTTTGTGGTGTTGAATCTCGGTAACAATGGTTTGACTGTTAGCCACAAGAAAAAATTAACATCAACGAAACCTCAAATAACTCATGTGTATAGATTACTCCAATATGCTATGCCCCAGAGAATCATGTAGACAATTTCATACATAAGACTTTATACTAGCGAGACAAAATAATGGCACAAATTAGATTATCTCATGTATATACAAAATGAGAATCAACATGGACTAGCATCTGCCCTCTCAACTAGAATTAAATATCCCACTTAAGTATGCTTCACGAAGAGTAGAACCTGAAACACTTAAACGTACTTTCAGATAGGATCTTTAAATTACTGGAGCTATCATTGGTCCAATATGTTTGATGTAAAATCTGTTGTATCCTGAGAAGTGGATGTAAAGCACACTATCAACAGTTTCTTCATTATTACTCTATCCTCTCCATGCTGTCCCATTCTAGCTGCCTTCAACTTAATCACGTCTGTCATCAACTGCTCCTTTTAGCTCTGTAACTCGGCCAATTCCTTCTTCCACTTTCTTTTGTCAAGTTTTCTTCCTGCTCTCCTCTGCAATGTCAGCTAAGCCTTCCTTCATTTCATCCAACTCTATTTGCATCTTTTCCTGGTTTGGCTTCATCTCTTAAAGGGACTTCACCAATCCCTCATTTATGTTTGCATCTTTGTGCCAAAAATATCAAATATCTTTTTAAATTCCTACCTGAACCTGATGAACTCATACAACCACCTAAGTAATCAATGTTTGGTTTCATGGTTGGATTATCTCCACAAGCATTAGTCAGTTGAAACTTGAATATTTACTTTGGACCATAATTCAAACACTCATATTCAGACATTACTCGGCAACCCAATTTTTGACTTATTACTCGGGAATCGGGAGTTTTTTGGCAATTTTTCGACAACTTTAACTCTACTTTAAAAAGCATATAAATTCATGAAATAAACTTGACTAACTTGAAAAAAATTGTTAATTGACACGAAAAATGAATGTAGAGAGTACATAAGTAGATTTTATAGAACTTTTCAACCAAAAAGAGTACAAAGTAAAAGTTACAAACTACAATGCTCATAGAGTCATATGATATTAGCAAATGTACATATTACATTTCATTTAGTAACGCGCAGTCCTACTAGATGTTTGCTTACGACTCCCTTGTGGAACTGGAAGCTAAAGGTTCCTCTTTCGCAACAATATCTTTTGCAAACATATCATCTAGATCCCAAATCATCCCTCGTTATTGCTTCTCTTGCCTCCCTCTCTAAATCTACAATCTCCTCGGTAAACATGGGCTCCACATCATTAGCAATCTAGTCGACATATGGATCAATCTCATCCAAGTCAATTGCATCATATTTATCTCCCCCTCCACTTGTCTCACACAAAGACGAAGATTGTATCCCACAAAAACAAGGTCATTGAGGCATTGAGTTGTCAACCTTTTGTGCTTCTTTGTGTGAACAACGTCAAACATGCTCCAATTAATTTTACACCCACAAGCGCTACATGCTACGACACAAATGTAGATGGCTAGCCTTAAAAGATTTGGTGTTTTTGCTCCATCGTCTTCCCCATCACATATTTGTAAATTAGACACTTATAGTTTTGTAGTTTTGTAAGTCAACAAAGCTTGAATAAATGAAAGAAGTCTAGCTAGTAGTCTAGTATTATCTATGAGTAATGTGACTAATAAGTAAAATACTAAAACCAAATTACTCAATTTGTTTTTACTTGGATGGGAGGTGTTTCTTCTTTTAATGCATAGAGACGAAGATAAACGTCTCCCCCTTGTATTCTTGTAAATTTGTTGCTCCTCAATAATTACAACTCTAGTGTCATCATTAGGGATCATCCTCTCTATGCATGTATTGAGGCAATCCATAACCTTTTCATCACCTGAATGACTCGAAATAGAATAACTTAAGGTTAAGTAGTAGATTGTTGCATGAATATGCCGGTGGACCATCTTGTTCCATCTCCAATCAATTATGCGCCAAATGGGTTCATATTTTCTTTGATTTTACCCATAATATTTGGCTATGGCGTCTTTGGCCACGGCCTTTTTGGCCACGTCCATGGCCTCATACAAATAACCCATTGGGTTTTTCTCCCCATCCACCGAACTCGAACCAAAGGCTCTGATACCTAAAATAAAATAATACATATTTAAAGTCACAAATTAAAGATTTTTTTATCACAAATAAATGGTAAATTAAAAAAGTTAAGTTTAAGGTTACTTTAATGATTTCCTCAGCGCATTTCACAAACACATCATCAAAAATGGTTTTTACAACCCTTTCTCTTTCGAGCTTCGTAGCATAGGAAGACTTCAAATATCTTGTGCTCACAAACATTTGCTTAAGAGATGTTAGTGAGGTTGTAATGCTTTGCAATGTGATGAAGTTTGTGGCGAATGTGTGACTCTCGATCGCATAAGATCCTTTCTATCCGTGCGCTCTCTCATCAACTCGTAGCACCCAAGTGTGATTGTAGATGAACTTGGTAATATTTCTTGCCTGTTCAACCAAATTTGTCACCCATGAGATTTTTCCTACGTCATCGAGTAGGAGATCCATATAATGGGTTACACAAGGGGTCCAAAAATGTCTAAGGTGCCTCTCCTTAATAAGTGTTCTTTGCTGCTCTATCTGTTGTCATGTTGTCTATCACAAATTTGGACACTAATTTGCACATCCTCTTCTGACACCACATCACAAAATGTGTTCACACATTCTACTTTGTGGGAGGCATCAATTGACTTCAAGAAGACCGACGGTCCACTTGAAGCCATTATAAAATTAATCAATGTGTGGTTTCTCCCATTCGTCCAACCATCGACAAAGTGTTGCAACCTTTTTTTGGCATATTTTTTATGCTCTTCTATAAGAGTTATTGTATGTTTGATGGAATCATGTAACAATGGGTCATTGAAATTATGAGTAGGAGTCTAAACCCCTTCCCGATAATGGTGAATGCACTAACCATATTCTCTCAGTATGGGATTTTCGCCACATTGAACGGAATGTTGTAGTACCAAAAGTTTGTTGCAATTATCCTTGCTTCATTATGCATTTCCGGTTCCAAGTAGTATCTTCAAGTGAAGGTTGTAACCAGGACTAATTTGAGGAACAAAAAACGTAGCCGAAATAAGATCGGTGGATGGGCCCCATCCTTGACCCCTTTGAGTTGTGGCAATAAAAGAGGTCTCAATTTTGTAATCAATCCTTGCTGCCCTTCTATTCACTAGGGTGCAAGTGCATCAACTTTCCTCTTTTTTTTCTTTGCATAAGCCGCAAAGAAAGCAAAAATCTCTCTTTGACCCTCTAGCGGTGCTTGTGTGCACACTATCACATCATTCCTTGGTAGTTGTGCAATGTGGCATTTAAGGCGATAGATACCTCCACTCATCTTTATCCCGCAATAATTGCATATAATGCAATTGTTCTCTCTACTTGGTTCACAATGCTTCCATAAGGGATTATTGGACTTAGGCTTAGGATGAGCAAGCGACCGGATGCCGATGCCAATTCTTAAACAAGCTTAAACCCTATAAAACAAAAACAAAACATGTCTTTGAATCTATCCCTAAGTACTAATTAAAGGAAGAAGTAGATATAACAATTCATACTAGAAATTAGAAAGACAATGAAAAATAAAAAAAATACACGTGTGACTGTATTCATTGAGATAGCCATGAAGTAACAATGAAAACTAGAGGGGTGTTCAGATCTCATGTATTAAATTTGGTCTTTAACAATCCCCATGTTCCTATCATTGTGTAACTTGTAATTTTAGGTGACTGTCATGAGACCAGAATTACTAGACTATTCACTATTGGACTAAAAGCTCATCAAGAATCTTCCAAAGGTCTGCGAATTCAGATTTTTGTCGATTTTAATGAGTAGTCACCTTTATTTTTATTTATGAAAGCTTACATCCAACATTGTTCAACTTCAACCAATACAAAAGCCTATAGGAACAAACTGGTTTGCAATGAAAACATTAACCTCGTACATATAAAATAGGAAACTATGTACTAGAATTAAGACATAACCATCTTCTCATATCAAAATTCAATAGAATATATGAATAAAGATATCTTCATTGTCTATGCAGTCAAAATGTACATGGTCTCCAGAATGTAGGCCCGATGCCGCATAAGATATAACGTAAAGTCATGGTGGAGAACATTGATCTTGAAAATGCAACTCATACATAATGGAAAATAGCCAGGATACGTATGAAGCTTGGCCACAACTGTTAAGCATTTATTTCTTACCAATTACCATAACTGAAAAATAAATTCCATCACACAACATATATACAACATTCTTGTAAAAATGACTTATTGTGGTAAGTAATCGAAGATGACAAACATTTCAATCTACATCTATATTCCTTTTATCAATGTTGGCAACACTATTGACATTAGACAGTAGAAGTATCGGAAAAGGATGGAGTACATTCTAGTGCAGCCGGGAGCAGAAATTCAAGGCATTGAGGGGGTTGAAATATTGAGGAAGTGGAAGATGAAGCACTTCCCTTCAGCTTTGTAAGGGTGTTTGCTTCCTTCCGTTTTATTGCATGACATTTCTGGCTTCATTGATTTCACTTTCACTTTCACTAATTTCTGATCTAATTCTGATTTCTGTATTTGAAAGTTCATTCAAGACTGCTGCAACACTTTTTCTTTTGTTTTTAGTAATGTTGCATCCATCGAGGTGGTTATGTTCTTGGAATGCCCACTGTTGAAGGGTACCCTAAGTTATTAGGTACCCCTACACAACCCATTGTGCTTGTACCCGTATTGGTACCAGTGAAGGTACATCGCGGATTTGCCACAAGTGTCAGGTCCTGCCCGGGTATGTACCTGGGGCATACCTTGGCTGCTTTCAAGTAGAAAAAATCATTTTAAAAAAAAAAAATAGTCAAAATACATAAAAACGAATACCTACCTATGTTGCTGTATCCAAAGACTAAAGTTTGAATTTAGGCAATTTTTATTGGTTTAGGATTAAATTTGACCAAAAATAAAATCTTTATTCATGTTTGAGTGGTAGTAAGAAATCAGTGAAATATTACTGTCTTCCTTGGAGCTCATTTTGGTCACCATTTCCTTGCCACCATTCATGTTCGCATCCATGCACAACTTCCTTTGGTGATTTGTTCGTGGAATCTTTTAGGTAATCCAAATTTGTATTTAATTTGGGCCTCACTACAGGTGCACTCTAAGGCTGCTTCTTGCAGTTTGGAAATGTTTAGGGACCTCCTACAATATGTCAAGCCCCTGCCACTGCGGCTACCACTGCAATATGTTATCAATTTTTCTTTTTCTTTTAATGTTTAATATAAACTAGAAGCATAGACGATGCGGTTATGTTAGATAAACATAATATTAAATTATTATTATGTTTATTTATTTATAGATAAAAATAATAATAATTCATTATTATGTTTATTAAAATTATTGTTGTCCTGAAATTTTTAATTGCTAAAATTTTGAAAATTTTCACATTAAGGTGCTTTGCCAGATCATTGGTCCGCACAATTTTGAGAAGCCATTTGTCTTCCATCTTCTCCAATAACCCGGTCGTTAATTGTCACAACACTACATGGTCGTATTCTCGTCATCGCCATTGTCCCGCCTCACCTCACATACCCACTTGTTCTTCACGAACTGACACTAAACGTTAAATTAATGATTTTAATTTAATTATTTAAAATTAATTAATTGATGATATTGATTTAATTAATGTTATTAATTAATTAAATTTAAATAATTAAATTAACGTTATTAATTGTAATTAATTTAACTTTTAATTAACGTTATTTAATTCATTAATTATTTAATGCTATTAATTTTATTAATTAAAATTTGCATTTAATTATTAAATTAATTATGCTAATTTTATAAAAAAACGTTAATTAATTAAACTGGCAATTGACAGAAGGTAAAGTGGGAGTTCAGTCCCACTTCACCATCTAGAGCACTTGCCAATGGGATAAAAATTAAATCCTTCTCGCGCATAACCCAGACGGGATATTTCTCCAAGTGGTCCATGGGGAAGTTTGTCGAATACCAAATTTGACAAATGGAAAGACTCAACCTGCTTCCCCACTTCCACTTCCCCTTCTCTTCCTCTCTCGCATTATATGCTCCACTTCGTGTAATTAAGGGAAATGGTTATTGGAGCACAAAACTTTTGATTTCTTCCCTCCTCGAGTTAAAGAAGCACTCATTCCCACACACATTACATGATTGAAGGATTTTAACCTGTGGCAGAAGATTACATTAAAATACCAAGTAGAGGAACAAGAAAAAAAGATTATTCTACCATCCCTCTAAAGTCTTGGGCAATGGTAAATGATGTAGTTTGAGTCACAGAAGCACAATGCCAGTAAGTTTGTTGTTGGAGTCTAGGTGGGGAACGTGTACAGTTTTAAAGTGTTTGAAGCAAATCTAAAAACCTTCAAACTAGTGTCCAAACCAAAAATCAGACCTACGCGCGTGGACAACAAACAAAGAAAGGTCAGGCGCCAAATGTAAATGTGTGGAAGGAAAGAACAAAAGCCTACGGTAAAAGCCAAAAGTAGACCTGCTTGAGCATTTTGTCAAACAGTTGAAGTACCTCTTCTGGACTGCTGCTTGCATGGATTGAAACAGGTTGGATTAGGTGATGTTTTTGGTGTACTGCCCAAGACTTTAGCTCAACGAGGTCATAAAGTGATGGTCATTATTCCACGATACAATGATTATATTGAAGGATGGGACGCAAGGGTCCACAGATGTTATAATGTAGCTGGCCAACACACGGAAGTTGGTTATTCCCATATATTGGAGTTAATTAAATATTCATTGACAATCCCAATTTCCGTGGCTTCAAGGGTAATATATATGGGGCAATCATCTCTATGAAAGTTCAGAATTTGCTTTTGCGAAAGACAAGACTGTGGCAGCATTGACAGAGAAACCAAAAAAAAAAAAAGTGACAGGCATGATTGGTGTTAAACGTACTCCTACGCCAGGGACTAAAACATTCAAGTGTGGAGATAAAATCTTTTCTCTACGAGATTTGCGCATGTTTGCATCTTCTCAGGCTGATTATATACTAGGAGAGAATCCGATGAGCATGAACTATTTGGTTGGGTATAAAAATATGTATGGTGCAAGTGCCCTTGGTTATACTTGTCATTAATGAGTGCCTGGATGAACCCCATCTTCAGCGTTTGCAGAGTTCTCTTCATGCCTTTGTCAATTCCTTTCTTCCAACAACTAGGATCGGAATTTTTACATATGGGCGTACTGTCTCAGTATATGATTTTAACGAAATTGGACTAACATCTGCTGATATACTTCCAAGGGTGATTAACCAAAAGTAGCAAGAGATAGATTCCTTGGCATAGCTGTTGAGGTTGCTCTTGCCCTTATTCAAGGCCCATCGACAGAGATGTCTCGAGGCACAGTGAAAAGGTAGCCAAAACAGATCTAAACTTGCAAACTTGCTTAAATACCATTCTACAAAGAGTGGTGATGAGATAACTTGTTTGAAGGATTATGTCACCCGAATGAAGGATGGACAGAAAGACATCTATTTCATTATTGGTGAAAGCAAGAAAGCTGTGTTTGAATATTCTGTTGGTCAATTGAAGGAATATGAAGGTAAAAAATTGGTGTCTGCAACAAAGGACAAATTGATTTAAAAATAATACCCGGATGCAGTTGGATTGAAAAGTATAATGTAATTAATGAAATTATTTTAATATGCCCTAATATGATGTCATGTAAATCCCAACTACCTTATAACCAACTTTTGGGTTATAAAAGGAAGTTAGTGGTCATTTGTAAAAGGGTCTTGGAGATTGGAGGAACTTTGTGTCCTATGGTCTCAAGGCATTGGAGTAAATAGAACTTTGTGTCTAGATGCTTCTTATGGAGGTTCAAGAGAACTTTGAGTCTAAGAATCTCTAGGAGATTGTCCATTGTGAATACTTTGTTGAAGAAGACAAGAAGGAAACTTTGTGTTCCTTTTCAAGAAGAAATACAAGGATGCTTGTAGAACTTTGTGTCTTGAGATTCTTGGTGGTTATGTTTGTTCTTATGTCAAATGTAATCTTTCATTTCTTTCCTTTTCATGCAAAGTATTAACATTCAATCTCTTTACTTTTATGGTGTACTTTCTAGCATGTAGGAATGAGATCTGCATTTGCTTGTCCCTACATGCTCCCTCTCTCCATTCTTTTCCACTATCTTCCTCCCTCTTCTATTTCTCTCTCACTTTCCTTTCTTTCCCCTTTCGGGTGCTTTCTGGGTTAAAAGTACTCAAAACCCCACAAAACCATCATACGAGGGAGCTGCCCTCTCAAACGCAGAGGTTAGATCTCCCTGTCAATAGGTGATCTCTCCAATGTTGCAAGTTTTGTGTTGAACAATGCAAGCGAGCCCGTGAAGAGATTGAGTAAAGAAAAATGACATAAAATCTTGGCAACACTATTACGAGCTTAGATTTTCGATGTAACTCTATTATAATTAAAAGAAAAGCTCTAACCTAATTTAATAATCATTAGAGATTTTAGGCTTCCACAACCTATAATAATGTGACAAAATAACTTTGGATAAAAATTAGAAGAGTTTTAACGTTGACATTTTAGATCATGTGATGTGATTTGAAACTCTACCATAATAAACCATTTTGTTAATTATGAGACAACAATTTTGGATAAAAACTATGTTGCGTTTTTACATCCGTTTCAGATCATGGTTGTGTATAAACTCTCACAAAGTTTTTATGCAACGTTATTCTCTCATAATAGGCACTATTTAGTGATTTATTATTACGTTTAATATTATTTTAGTTTGTTTAATTAAAGGAGTATTTTTATCTTAGATTTTATTAATAAAAAGATCATGTTATTGATATTTAATAACAAGCATTATTTAGCGATTTATTATTATGTTTAATATTATTTTAGTTTGTTTAATTAACAAAGTGTTCTTATCTTAGATTTTTTATTAATAGAAAAGCTAATGTTATTGGTAATAAATATATGATATAGAAATATTTATCATTTTAGGCTTGGTAATTTTTATTATAATAATATTTAACTTGATAATAAGGGTTTTTATTAATGGACGTAAGTTTTTGCTTGTATTATCACATTTTGTTGGATTCTACTTGTTTGTGTTTAAGTCATCTCAAGATGACCTCCATGAGTAGTCATTACCCTAATGATATTTCTTATCATGGATTTTTCGTAATAATTACAATGCAAGGGGACTTAACATATGAGCATTGTAAGCATTTATTATTAGGGGAGGAACAATGAATGTAAGCTACTGCTTTGGTCTTCATACTCTAACCTCTTTTTTCCATTGGCAAAGCTTTTGGAGCATGTAATGCTTTGTAAGTCACCCTCTTCTTATAATTTTTGTTTTTGATAAAGTCAATTAAAAAAAGGACACACCCCACTAATAAAAATAATTATAAAAAGTCCTAAAGATATCAGGAAAGTTTAGTCACCTCTTGGTGGACCATACCATTAAAAATACCAAGTTTCACCGATCATCCATCCATTGGAGATTAAAAAAATCTTGCAACAAAACATTTAGTCATAAAACCAATTGTCTTATGATCGAGCAAGAACAAGCTAACTAAAGACTTCATAAAACAAGAAGCTAAACATCCACATTAGGCAACCATTGAGGAAACAACTTAGGCTCTATGAGCCCCAGTCTCCTTGCTGGATTCTTGATCACTGATGAAAGGTCCCCTTTCCACCGCCTCTTACTAAATTAACTCAGCCAAAAGAACAACAAGATCAAACTCCTCGTCTTTAGGTTCAAAATCCTCGGTTTTGATTCGTAGCTTCTTGCATATTGCATCCATCTTTTCCTTGTATCAGAATCTCACCTGCCTATGTCTTCAGAAGCTTTCAGATATTCTTCAGCCTGCTCATGACAGTGAACTCTGTCTTGTGCATGTCTTCGTGGATAACCATAGTATTTCTTGCACTAGACAAGATGGTATCTGCACCAATCAACGCACCACTATCATTGTATCTGATCTTATGTGGAGCAACCAGGGTCTTTCATTGCTTGAAAACATAGTCAATTGATGCCCCCATTTAGTCTAGCAGACAACTGAACTCTGAATAAATTGTTAGAGGCCCATTTCAACAACTTTTTATTTTTGATGCCTTTAATTAGGGAACATTTCCAAAAATCTAAATCTTATTATGCAAACAGTCTGGTAGACTTGTCAAGGTGAATCCCACTATGCATTAGTTGTTTCATTTTCAAGTCATCGATGAGACCAATGAAAGCAGAATGCACATTCTCCGAAGAGGATTTATTCACCATAGTTTTGGTGAATTCAGAAGATTGTTTTGTTTTGACAAGCCTTGGGCTGTGATGATTTCCATACCCCTCTCCAAGGTTTTTTGAACTCTTTCCTCCAAATCCATGGGAGAAGCCATACCAATCTGCATAGATTGTCAAACAAAGCAAGGCGTGCTTAGACATAGTATGCATGATCAGGCCATGACTTTCTGATAAACAAAGAAGATGAGACGACATGGTTTGTAAAGAGTCAAGATGTGTGCTGTATAATGTGCAGATTCTTGAAGTGCTAAGCCTGAGAAGTAGCTAGACCTAGTGGACTTGGGATATGAGATAGAGCAGGAAGCTTTAAGTCCAGTCAATAAATAGTTATATGGGATAATGTCAGGATAAATGCCAAAGTAATATTGCCAAGTGCTGGAGGACTGAATTTCAGGTACTGCAATTGCCCCCAGTTTTACTCTAGTATTGAAAGTGCTGGACAAGCAAAAGTAAGAAGTGAATGCAAACCTCACATTCCATTCATAGGAGGATGTGTGAAACTGAAGAGTGTGCACCCACGCCAATCCAATGTGAAATCTGCAACCACATGGCAAAGATGTGTATTAATGCTCAATAGAGATATAAAATCAGTATAAGAAAAACTAAAATGTGTAAAATGACATAAAACATAGAACGACTACACTTGATTACATGCGATGTGTTGTACGGGAAAATGTGTAAATATCTTATGTGACAAGTACATTGGGCTGCTTGCACCATTAGAACTAGCATTAGACTGCTTTAAGCATTATAACCAGCATCTGGCTGCTTTCCCCATCTAGCATTAGATTGCTTACATCATCTAACATTAGGCTGCTTGGAACATTAGAAATTATGTCATTGTTGTGATTAAATCTTTAAAGATGAGCTTATGTGTAGCTCATGTAAAATATCACCTAAACAAGTGTCATGAATGTTTCTTAACCTGTAATGATGAACTTGCTCGCCAAGTCCATGCAAATCTGATATAGAACGTGTATCTCTAATGATCAAACATCACAAGTCCATGTAAATCTGATATAAAACCTGTAATCTGTAAGATGGACCATCCCAAGTCCATGTAAACCTGATCCCAAGTCCATGTAAACTTGATATAAAACCTGTAATCTGTAATGATGAACCATCCCAAGTCCATGTAAATCTGATATAAACCTGTAATCTACCCTGAATACCTGTATGTGACTGGCGAGAAATATTATCACCTTGTCTACCATGTGGCACTTTGTCACGATGTGTGTGAACTTTTGGAAGAGTGCACAATATGCCTCCTTTTGAGATGAGAGATGCTGCTATGTATCACTTGGCAGAAAAGAGAAAGTATTTGCTTGTAAAAGTATAATGAAAACATTTTGGTTGTGAACCATATAAAGTGTATGTACCAAACATGGTTGTAAAAGCAATGTGCATCAGATATGATAATTAGAGAATAAGTAGTATCTTTCATCCCATGGGTAGGGATGTAGTAAACATGTCCAGTAATCCATAGAAATCAACAGCTAAGAACATAATGGTGAATGGTAGAGCAGTATGCTAGTAGACACACAACTCAACACCAATGGATCCATTGAGACTTGCGACATGACATGACAAAACATGACATCACAAGCCTGGCATAAGACACAAACAACTGAAAAGACATCGCAATGAAAAATTGACCTGTGTTAGTAGTAGTTAGTTGTGTCTGCCAAGCAAGCGTGCATCAAAGAAGTATTGTGTGCCAGGAACTATGTGTGTCAAACAAGTATGTGTCAACAAAATATATCAAACAATATTTATCCCACAATGTGTCTCAATCAAGATGTATAAGCAATGGTTGTATCAAGCTATGTGGCTCAAACAATGTATCTCAAGCAAGATGTCATAAACAATAGTTGTATTAAGAAATGTGGCTCAAGCAATGTGTTCCAATCAAGAGATGTATCAATCGCTGAATCTAAGAAGCAATATTGGTGGTAGGTAGTGAATGTAACCAAACAGGCATTGAGCAGATAAAGATATAACAATCAAGGCATAAATCTAATGATGCATAGAGAAAACATGGTATAGAAAAAGCAGTGCATAGAGTAAACAAGGCATAGAGCAAACAAGGCATAGAGAAAACAAGGGATAGAGAAATCAATGCATAGAGCAAACAAGGCGTAGAACAAATAGTGCATAGAGCAGACAATGCTTAGAGCAATCAAGGTATAGAAAAACGAGGGCTTGGAGAAAACAATGCATAGAGTATAATGTGTAGAGAAAACAAAACATAGTGCTAACAATGCATAGAAAAATAATGAATCAGACAATGTTTATTACACAATGTTCCTAGAGTGAGTAATGTATGAAAAAACGTAAAAAAGCCAAAAACAGGAGTCCAAGACCAACAGTCACATAAGTATAGCAATATGTAGTAATCATGTTATAAAGCAATGATCAATAAGAAGTAGGCATGTAGCATCTCGAATCAGTATATTGGTTTGCCATTGCTAATCTAAACATAAGTGGCCATAATTTTCGCTTGCTCAATCTTCCCTAAATGCTCTCCAAAAGTACGTTCATTCCCATGTTAGAATGCATGACCACTTTTTTTGGTGTCTTTCCTATAATGTCCATTTGCACTAGAATAGTGTCTTCTAATTTTACCATTAATGTCATCATGTTAAGGACTCTATGTTCTTTAGTTGGTATCACCATCTATGACTTACGTGGTGGTGCTTCTAGCACATTATGTAAGGACACTATGTTGTGTAGTAATTCTCCAATTTTGATGGGAATCGAAGTCTTGGTTAATTGTCTAGGAATGGGCAATGTGGATAGATGGATTGTCTTCTCACTCAAACTTGATACATTTTCTTGGGCACAAGACTCCTTGAACATAGCCCATTGGACTTCATTTCTCGCATTTTCTATTCTTTCCTTATCAATCATTTGGTTGAAGTATTGATTTTGTTTGGCTTTTTCTTTTGTTAACACCACATTGTACTTATTTCCACAAAATTCACATTAGTTGCATCTCTATGCTTTGGAAAATTTCCGTCATCATGGTCTCTTGGTCCACACCATCTATACATTCGAGATGAACCTTCCTATACCTTGTTCAGGAAGTCTACAAAAAATGTTTCCACTCATTACAAGGTGAACATTGAGCTATGGGATGTCCAATTGCATCTATTTCTATGCATTGTCCTCCAACGTCTTGATTTTGGTTTCTTTGACTACCTCCTTGTCTTGGGTTTTGGTTTCCATGATCGTAGCTTTCTTAGAAGTCTATGCTTCTGCGGCCAACACTCGTTATTTCTTGTTTTCGAAGTTGTAAGGACAATCATTCTTTGAATGCATCATCACTTGTCATTCCTCGTAGAATTGACGACCGTGATAATTCGTACTTGTGTGGCCATTGATACTACAAGTTGTGTGCTTCACTTCTTTCTTGTCCTGCTTATCTTCCTTTAATACCTTAAACATCCTCATCATGCATTTTCAATGGGGTTCGAGTCCATCCCTGTGAGTTGCTTCTTTTCTTCATGTTTGCATTGGTATATCTTTACTTTCCAGGTTCGATGCCAGGTCACACACATGACAATTTGTCATAGATTGTACAATTCTACATTTAGTTGCATTCTTCGGTTCTATACCTTTGAAAAAACACCAATTCTTCAGACCATCTGCTAGCGGATTCAATCTAGGAAAAGACCCCTATAATGTCAGTGGGAAAAATTACACACACAGTCCAACCTCCATGATTACCTTACAACATTGTGGCATAGGTATCTCATAGAGAAAAAAAAGGAAACGGAGTCTTCTATATTAATCACCTAATGATAAACACTACTAATCTCATCACAGTTTGATGTCTTGGTGTTGCATAACCCTGTGTGTAATACAGTGTATAGAACCCTGAGAGAGTCCTAGAGGCACAGATGCAACGGTTGGGAAACAACCCATTCCCTTGCGACAACACGTATAGCAAAATGTAAATTCACACTTCTAACAAATAACTCTGAGGTCATGATAACAAAACATACTTCTCTATTTATTTCATTAAAAATCTTATTACAGAAGCATGGTCTACATATGGTCACTGCGGCCTTTTCTGTCTATTGATTTCTGTATCTGTCTTCCACTGAGGCAATATTCTTATTGTAAAATGTGTGGCGAGAGCATTGGTGGAGGAACCCATATTCTCATTTGATGATTGCATGACTGATTCGTATTCTAGGTCACTTCAATGAGTACATTCGTTATGTCCGTCTTAAGTATTATTGTACTGAAGATGTTTACAATTTCCTGAAATTTGGTCACCTTTTAACGGAATTTTGTTGTCTTGTAGTTTTATAACAGATAATTTGGTGTTTTTAGTATTCCTGCGACTTAAGGAGTTTTCAATGATTGACCGGTTATTTCATTTCTTATAGGTCATTATGTTGTGATTTGTGGCTATGATATGGAGACTGACGAATTTGAAATAAGAGATCCAGCTAGCTCTAGGTGTGTTTTCTGTTCCACATATGAACACTTATTGTCTTTATTTTCTTAGTAAAAGAACCGTATAAGAGTTATCAAGGCAAGTGGCTGAAATGTTTATGCCTTGAAATATCAAAATTGCATGCACAGAATGAAAACCAAGTATTACAAAGCTACTTGAAAGATCAAGTTGTTGAGTATATACTATTTACCATACCATTTGAATTAAGAGATCCAGATAGCTCTTGGTGTGTTTTGTGTTCTACATATGAATACTTATTGTCTTTAATTTCTCAGTAATAAAAGCCTTAATAGGAGTTATCAAGGCAAGTGGGTTTAATGTTTCTGACCTAAAAGATAAAAATGCATGTGCAGCATGAGAGCCAAGTATTCAAAACTACTTGAAAGACCAATTTGTTGAATATATACTATTTACCATACCATTTGAATACATTTCTTAATATAATATTGGATTCTATTGTTGCTGGATACCATCTCAAGCTCATTGGATGCCTTAAAGCCGGTTAACTTGCAATAGAAGTCCCCAGAAAGGAACCTCTAACTGTTAGAATTGAATGACAATCTTCAGACCTCAGCGTTGATGAAAAATTAGGGAGAGGCTCATCCATCATGATGTTACATCTGCAAAATACTTCATAAATTGATCCTTTAGACAACATTGAGGAAAAATTTGGGAGAGCCTCATCCATCGTGATGTTACATCTGCAAAATACTTCATAAATTGATCCTCTAGACTAGCATGAATAATAGATTTGTGCTGTATAAGAACTAAAAATAATGCCCGATGGAAGTTTTACCTAAAGAGAAGGTGATCTTCTAGGTTTATATTAAACCATAGACTGGAATAGCCACAAATATCCCAACGTATTTACTATTTCCTATCAGAAACTGGGTACACATTTTGTCTATTGTTGATAATCCATGTGTTAATTCAACATGAGCCTTTTTCATTCATAGGTCGAAATCAAACCTCTTTGTGTGCATGAGTTGTGTTAAAGGGCTGCGGCCCCAACGAGCTTTGGGGTAGTGCCACACTGCAAGAGAGCTGATCAAATAAATTGGGAAATGTGTGGTCCATAGCTTTTTCATTATTTGCCATATAACGATTGTTACTTAACTGTAAGATGGGATACCTGTTTGATGGTTCTTCAGATAACAGAGACACGTTAGTTCTGTTAAAATACGCTGTTTATATAGCCTATTCGGCAGTTATGCAGTTGAAACAGTGTAACTAAATTGTAACTACCTCCATATTATAAATAAACCTCTACCTGTTCGTCATTTTGACAGTGCAGTTTTTGTCTTCTGTATTCTTTCTTCTCTTTGCATATTCCAACTTTGGTATCAGAGCTTAGGCATTGGTGAGAGGTCGACGAGAGGAGAGGTTGACGCAGGGCAGTCTGAAGGCGTTGAAGGAGTCGTGGGTCGCACCAGAGAAAACGCGGTCGCACGCGGAGTCAAAAAAGTGCGGGTCGCAGAAGCACGTGGGTCACGAGGGCAGCGCAAAATCGTGGAAGGGATTTGGGTAGAAAACAAGTTCGTGCACAGTCGAAGGCAAGCGCGGGCCGGACGCGGCGTATATGGAAATTGTGTGAAAGAATACACAGTCGCGTTTTTCCGACGGATCTAGGGCAAAATCGTGGCAGAACCAGAAGGAAAATCGTGGCAGAGGTAACACTTGCGAACAACAAAGTCCTGGTTTTATGCTGTAATATTTCTCTGCGGCCACGTATATGCATAAAACATACAGTATTTTTGTTTATTTGGTGGAGAAATTAAAATAATTAAATATATTTGCTGGAAAATTGGATATTTTATTATTTTATTATTTTCCATTACTTTGGAATAATAAAATGTCAAACATTGCAAATTTGATTTTGCCGGATACACAAAAATTAACGGGCACGAATTTTAATGTGTGGAGCCATAAGATCTTGACACTGGCAGAATTTCGTGGTTTTGAGAAAATAATCACGGGTGTCGAGAGTAGACCTACAGCAAATTTCGATGATTATGACAAACGTCATCGGGAGGCTCTTCTGACTATTAAAATTGTCGGTATCGGATGAATTGATACCTGAGGTCCGGAATGCCACTGAGGTGAGTAAATTGTGGGTCAGTCTGAAGGACAAATATCAGACGTCGGAGAAGAGTCGGGTTCTATACCTCAAAAATATGCTTTTTTCCGTAAAATTACAAGAAGGTGGATCGCTGTCTGAGCACCTACTTCGGATGAAAGATCTCCGAGATCAGCTTGCTTCCATCAACAAGCCGGTTGATGATGATGATATGGTGGCTCTCATTTTAAACAGTTTGCCCTTCTCGTATGACTCGTTCGTGGAGGCTCTTCATTTAATGGGCGAGAGTCAAACTCTTACGTTTGACAAGGTGTGTTCCTACCTGTTGCAGAAGGAACGGAGACAGACACAAGTTCAAGAGTCCAGTTCTGGACAATCTGAGAGTGCATTTGCTGCACAGTCCAAAGGAAAGTGGAAGCGACAGGCTGATGCGTCGCCTTCCTCTCCTAAATTTCCGGTACGGTGTTACTATTGTCACAAACTTGGTCATGTGAAGAAGGATTGTCAGAAGCGACTAAGTGCCCTGAAGAAGCGGAAGGGGCAAGCACATGTGGCAACAGTTGAGCAACACGAGTCAGAAGATGAGTATGCCCTCATGGCATCTTGCTCGGATGGTGACAGCCCTACACGGTGCTGGTTTTTTGATTCCGGTGCATCACGACACTTCACGTGTCAACGAGATTGGTATGTTACTTTTCATGCTAATTCATGTTCTTCTGATTCAGTTACTTTAGGGGATGGGAGATCACATGCTGTGGAAGGGATTGGGGATGTTCGTATCATGTTAAATAATAACACTAAATTGCTTGTGAAGAGTGTTAGATATGTGCCTAACATGAATAAGAACCTGTTATCCATCAGTCAATTAACTGATAATCCTCATATCTCTGTAAACTTTTCTGGTAAACAATGTATTGTGTCTGATGTCAAACATAATAAGGTGGTTGCCCTGGGAATTGGGCATGGAGGTTTGTACAGACTCGTTGATCCTGCCACGGTCAACTTGCATGCCTTAGTTGTGGTAGAAAATACCAGTGTTTTGTGGCATGAAAGATATGGGCATCTCAATCTTCCGTATTTGGCCCGTCTTCATAAAGACAACATGGTTGTTGGTTTGCCTCCTATCCAGGAAAAGCAGGATATGTGTGTTGGATGTTTTGCAGGCAAACAAAAGCGGAAACCTTTTCCTCATGAAGGTGTTTGGCGTGCAAAGGGGCTCTTAGATCTTGTCCATGCAGATCTATGTGAGCCATCGTGGAAGACTCCCACAGTCCTTGGTGCACGTTATTTTCTCTTATTGGTGGATGATCACTCTCGGCGGATGTGGATCTATCTCTTGAAAAAGAAGTCTGATTGCTTTGCTTCTTTTGTCAAGTTCAAGGCATTGGTGGAGAACCAGACCAGCCGGCGGATAAAGACTTTAAGATCCGATAATGGGGGTGAATTCACTTCTAAACAGTTCGCTGTTTTTTGTGAGAAAGAAGGGATTCAACGTCAGTTGACAGCACCATATACTCCCCAACAGAATGGGGTGGTTGAGAGGCGGAATAGAACCATCATGGAGATGGCCCGGTGTATGATGCACAGTCGTGGAGTGCCATACACATACTGGGGAGAAGCTGTTAATACAACGGTCTATATCCTCAATCGCAGTCCTTGCAAAGCCTTGCAGGAGATCACACCAGAGGAGGCATGGTCCAAAATCAAACCAGAGGTATCAACTTTTCGTATTTTTGGTTCAGCTGCTTATACTTTGGTTCCTGATCGTAAGAGGAGTAAACTAGATTCCAAAAGTTCTAGATATTTCTTTGCTGGTTATAGTGATCATTCTAAAGCATATAGATTGATTGATACTTCCACTAATAAAATCATTATTAGTCGTGATGTTGATGTAAAAGAAACAGAGTCTTTCTTTGGCTGTAATCAGCAAATAGACCAGCAACATAGCAGCGATCAGCAAGGGGTGGTCACAGAGATTGGTTCTCTTTCCTTGCCTGATGATGAGTCTGGTCATTCTCATACTCCTCCACAGACTCCAGTACAGTCTATGCTCTCTCCTACTGAGTCTTTTCCGTCTCCTGGAAATCAACTTGCATTGGTTTCACCTCCGGAAGTGCCACTAGCTTCCGAATCCTCAGTTCAGCGACGGCCCAAGTGGTATTATTCCACTATTCAGGATCTGACACGAGACGATTTGTCTCCACTCTTAGATGGCCGGTCTCGCAGACCTGGCAAGAGGATTGATTACTCTGAGCAAGCTCAATTTGCTCTTGCTTCTGATCTTCTCCATATTCGCGAGCCACAAAAATACTCTGATGCACGAGGCATACCAGAATGGGAAACTGCCATGCAAATCGAGTATGATGCCTTGATTAAGAATGATACCTGGAAGTTGGTGCCATTACCTCCAGGTAAACGCCCTATTGGTTGTAAATGGGTGTACAAAATCAAGTGTAAAGCAGATGGTACTTTGGATAAGTACAAGGCTCGACTTGTTGCAAAAGGTTTTTCGCAACAGGAGGGGATAGATTATGAGGAGACTTTTGCTCCTACTGCAAAGATGGTCACTTTTCGGTTACTTCTTGCCTTTGCCGCTCAATTTGGTTGGAAAATATATCAGATGGATGTGAAAAGTGCATTCTTGAATGGCGATTTGGAGGAAGAAGTGTATATGACTCAACCTGAGGGTTTTCAGGCATGTGGTCGTGAGCATCTGGTATGCAGGTTGATTAAGTCCTTGTATGGGCTTAAGCAGGCTCCTCGAGCCTGGTATATTAAGATCGATACACATCTCAGAGATTCGGGCTTCAAACGAAGTCATTCTGATCCGAATCTCTATGTCAAAAGCACACATGATGACATTGTGATTCTTATTGTTTATGTTGATGACCTTGCCATCACAGGCAGTGGAGATGCTGCGATTCATAAGGTAAAATCAGATTTGTGCACTGCTTTTGACATGACTGATTTAGGCCTCCTTCATTATTGTCTTGGTGTAGAATTCTGGCAACAAGATCACTTGATTTTCATTTCTCAAGTTAAATATGCCACGAATCTTTTGCAAAAATTTAAGATGTATGATTGTAATTCATCATCTACACCTATGGAGGTCGGGCTGAAACTTTCAGCTCATGATGATTCACCACCGGTCGATGAAACATTGTACAGACAGTTGGTAGGTAGTTTGATTTATCTCACCACTACACGACCGGATTTGTGTTTTGCTGTGAGTTATCTTTCTCGGTTTTTGTCTAAACCGAAACTCATTCACTGGGGAGCAGCAAAACGTGTGTTAAGGTATGTCAAAGGAACTCTTGACTTTGGCATCTTGTATCAGAGAGTTGCAGATTTCACGTTGATTGGCTACACAGACTCTGATTGGGGAGGTTCAGTGGATACTCGGAGATCTACCACTGGATATATCTTCTCTCTTGGTTCAGGAGTTATTTCTTGGCAGAGTAAGCTTCAGCCCACTGTGGCTATCTCTTCCACAGAAGCAGAATACAAGGCTGCTGTTAGTGCTGGTTGCGAAGCGGTATGGCTTCGTCAGATTTTGGTTGATTTTCAGTTTTCACAGGTCACTGCTACACCTCTTTCACTTTTTTGTGATAATCAAGGTGTGTTGAAGATGGTCAAAAATCCTATCTATCATGCCCGCACTAAACATATTGAGATTCATCATCACTATATTCGTCAATTGGTTGACTCAGGTGAAATCTCTCTTCATTTCTGTCCTTCTCAGGAGCAGTCTGCTGATGTAATGACTAAACCTCTTGGTGCTTTCTTGTTTGTCAAGTTTCGGGATAAACTTGGTATAGTTTCTAGGTTAGTCATTAAGAGGGGGTGTTAAAATACGCTGTTTATATAGCCTATTCGGCAGTTATGCAGTTGCAACTGTGTAACTAAATTGTAACCACCTCCATATTATAAATAAACCTCTGCCTGTTCGTCATTTAGACAGTGCAGTTTTTGCCTTCTGTATTCTTTCTTCTCTTTGCATATTCCAACAAGTTCTCCTACAAGACTTCTAATGTTTACACATCTACATATACATCGTCCATGAGGAAAAAGAAAAAGTGGTTAAAGGGAAGAAGGCACCTCCAATTGTTGAGATGGCTGTCCAAGCGAAGTTTGAAGAAGAAAAGGCATGACAAACCAAGGCACTCAACCTTTGTGTTTGTGGCCTCCCTAGGCAGCTGATCCCTTATAGGAGGTCACACATTCTTGCATGAATCTTTAGATTTTGGATATCTCCCTTAACATACCTTGCACATTATCGGACTACACCTTTGTTATCCTATTGTGAACTGTAAAATGGTGTTTACTGAAGCTCTTGAGGCTAAAATGAAACTCTGTGTCCTCCCAAGAAAATTTATTTAGATACAAATCTCATAGGGCTTTAGGTGGAGGAGCTTTGGAAATCTCGTATTCAAGTTGTAGCTTCAAGAAAAGAAAACAAGTGGGCTGTTATCTGAGACTAGGGCTATCATTTGTGATTCTTCCCCTCCTTGGTGGTCACTCTTTGGACTCTTAGCATAATGGCGACATTAGGAGACATACCTTGCACATTATCAGACTACACCTTTGTTATCCTATTGTGAACTGTAAAATGGTGTTTGCAAGCTCTTGAGGCTAAAATGAAACTCTGCGTCCTCCCCCCAAGAAAATTTATTTAGATACAAATCTCACAGGGGCTTTAGGTGGAGGAGCTTTGGAAAGCTCGTATTCAAGTTGTAGCTTCAAGAAAAGAAAACAAGTGGGCTGTTATCTGAGACTAGGGCTATCATTTGTGATTCTTCCCCTCCTTGGTGGTCACTCTTTGGACTCTTAGCATAATGGAGACATTAGGACTTAGTATGCGATGGTGGCATGTCCATTTCTGTTGGAATTGCAGTGGTAGCTTATAGTCTTCTCCACGTACCTTCTAGGATGATGTTACTTCATGATATATCATACCTCTTACCAAGAACCACGAGAGCTATGAGCAGGTTCGTGTTCCAATCATAGTATGCACGGGTCTTGGCCTCTGGACATGAGACCTATAGATTTGGTGGAGTTCATGGTTCATGTGGAGTGGCTTGTCTCATTCGTGATAGCCTCAAGTCAAGAGTATTATTGGTCTCTTCTAATATCCATTTCGGTACATGTTGTTGCATGTTCTTAGGAGTCCACCTCCTATCTATGACGCGTCTTCATTGTGGCATGCTTCTCCCTCGTCACCTCATTGCCTTTTATTGTGCACATTGATGGGGAACCATACCTTGACCATTATCCAAAGATCTCTCGGTATTCCTCTCTGTGGCGATGTTATTTTTTTGGGTGACATCAATACCCGTACAGAAAAACACTAGACACCTATTTATGATCTTACACAAGACACGTTATGCCTTCAAAATCCGACTCTTGGCACTATGATTTACAAAGACATTAGTGACTGGAACTACTTCGGTCACAACCTATTGGAGGTACCTTTTCCAGATGGGAGAATCACATAGTCTCCACATTCTTAATGGGCTTCCTTGTTTCCTTATTCTAGTAGATTCCCTTGTTTCCCCATTGGGTAAGAGGTCGGGGGAGACAGTGGATTATGTTCTCACTTGTAGATCCCTTATCCCCCACATATGGGATTTCTTTATTTCCTATCATCTCCCACTCGCCGACCATGCTGCCTTAACTTTCACCCTCTGTGTTGCTTCTCATTCCCCACCACCTCCCATTCTACCCCCAACACTTGCTAGACCTCTATCCAATTTGATGATGAGTATACCATTGACTATGCTCCATGACTCTCCCAACTTATGTCTCTATACTCATTACCCCACATTGTGCACTAGTCTAGTTCGGCTCATTCTCACTTCATCCCCATAGGTCCAACCTCATGAACTATCCGTATGATGATGAGTGTAAATCCCTACATTAGAGACATTTCCCCCCCTAGCCCATGACCCTCTCACCATACCCTCCACTCTCTTAGATTATCAACGTCTTCACCGACAAAAGAAAACATAAGTTTCTTATGTCTAGAAACTTTCTCTCCTTGCTTCCCTCCACCATTCCCCTAAGACCTTTTGATTTACTCCTCCCGAGGAAAACCCCTGCTTCTAACTTTGACCCATATGCATGGGTTTCCTATGCTAGTTATCTTTATGACATCTTGGAGCAGCTTGTTGTCATTGTATCCTCTCCATCACTATCTTCTTCTATTTTTTCTGTAGGTATAATTAGGAGGGGTGTTCAGAAATTACGACCAGCAAAGCAATGGATTGCTAGGGCCTTCAGGATGAGGTACTAAAATATGGCATGGATTCCCTTGCCTCCCCATTGGAAAAGCTCTTTAGTGAGGTTGTGTTCTAAGGTTCTCCTCACTCTTGGTCCCAACACATAATCCATCCCATTCGTACGTCCTGGGGATAACTCTAACCCTAAAACTCCAGGACCATTATGATTGTGCCTATGTTTGCCAAACTTTATGTGACAAAGTGTCGGACATGCAACTTTTAGA
The DNA here is from genome assembly GCA_018340775.1 of Taxus wallichiana var. yunnanensis. Lineage (NCBI taxonomy): Eukaryota > Viridiplantae > Streptophyta > Pinopsida > Cupressales > Taxaceae > Taxus > Taxus wallichiana. The sequence continues at coordinate 82,791,260 of CM031234.1, forward strand.
TCACTTGGAGAGAGGAAAGCTTAGAGAAAATTTTAAGAGAGAATATCGATTATTGACCACATTTGCACTCCTGGTTATTATTGAGGAGGCTCATTATAGGTCTTCAAAGTATTTTGTTCTTTTGTAGACTTCTAGAAGGCGTGTGATGTTGACATTCTAGATTCTCTCTTCTTTGCGCTCGGGGCTTTAAGAAACATTTATCGATAGTTTCGTTCTTCTCATAGGTTTTGTAGCTTTATGAAGAGTACCATTGGTGTCATGATGCAATACCTTCTCTCACTTGACCCTCTTCAACATTTATGTTGATGAGTTAGAGTATTTTCTATGAGCACACTCATGCAAATGATGGTTGCATTTTACGTGATGCGGTGATAGTCATACTTCCTTTTGCCGATGATGTTGTTCCACTCTCTCGCTCTCTGCTGATGGTTTACTGACTTTACAGAGACAACTTGATCCCTTGTTCATTTCCACGAGATTCATCACTAGTGGTCAACTTTAGCAAAGCTAAGGCTATTACAATCGACACCTCCAAACGTTCTCTTTCTTGGTTCCTATTCCTCTACAAAGGGGAGCCTTTTGAGACCACCTCGACCTATGCTTAATTGGGGGTCTTGTTTTTCCGATCATATTTAAGTTTGAAACTTGCCACTTGGTCATGCCTTTGCATGAGTGATATGCCTACCTTTTGTCTCGGAGCACCATTATTTTAAAATCGATTTCTAGGATATCCCTTTTAAGAAGTTCCTCTTGAAACATTCATCAAGCCTATGGTTTTGTATGGACTTGAGGTTTGGGGACCTAATTTGGGGTATGCTGATTGGCCTCGTATTGAGAGGTTCTCGACTATCATGATTGAATGGATGTTTTGTTGCAAATGGATTGCTCCTTAGTGCATTGTGCGAGTTGAGTTTGCTTCGCATCGTATGCACTTTGAGATTGTCTTCAAGCTTACTTTCTACATTCACAAACTCAAAATTATGGAGGATTCAACTTCGGGCCTTGGGAGTTTCATCGGAGAGGATGTCATTGTTAGTTCCCAATAGATGTTGGCATCGGTGTTCGAGACCGGTTTGCTCCTATAGTCCGTTGGCATCTCTATTGATAGTTTACCTCCTTTCACGCACCCCGTTGATGCCCCTCACTTTCTTTTCTTAAAGGTAGGCATCATTAGAGATGTCAAAATTGAAACCTACAAGTCGTATATCTAGGTCACATGTATCTCTCCTCTATTTCTCAACCCCAAGCTTTTCTTTTATCCTAAGCATTTCTTGCAGGTGGTGTATGGTGTCATTCATCATCCTACCTATATCAACGTCATTGGTCCATCGCTTGGGGTTTCTGCTCAACCCTTTGTTGAAGTTTCGCTTGCACTAAAGACGGGTTGAAATTGATCATTATAATCCATGCAGGACCGGATGTGACGTCTTTGCTCCCTTTTGGAGGTGGAGATTGTGGAGCACTTCATTTTCGATTCCCCATATATTATAAGATCTTGAGGAGGTACCAATGTCTTTACAAAGACTCGGTGACACTTGTATCCACTTTCTTTTGGTATCTGACAGACACATGGCCCTTTTTCTTTGGGAGGTTGTCATCCTTTGATGCTTGTACCTATAGGGAGCCCTTAGCCCCCTTGTTTGATCACCTCATTCTTTCAACCCATCTCGAAGGTTGGTGGCATTAAGCACCCTTTGAATACAACTGCTTCACACACTGAGGGGGTAGGTTAGTGAGGTGGCGCTCATCTTTGCACATTACTACCAAGGTGCCCCAACACACCATCTATTGACAACATGGACCTTCGCCTTCTTAGCATTGTGGATCGGCTCCTTCATGGCATTGTGGATCTACTTGATAGCTTATTCGGCCGCGAGGAAAAGCACACATTACAAGCGTCTTCACTATCACGAGAGTTTCTTCGGCATTGGATGTTAAGAGAGATTAAGGGGTAGTTCTTTGCTTCCTCTAATTGTAACTACTCCCAACATAATAAAATGAAGGACACACATTCATTTGATGTGTAATCCATTTTACTCTTCATTCTATCCTTGTTTACATTTGCTAACATTGGTATTAGAGCCTCTAGTGCTAAAAATGTTTGAAATTTGAGGAAACTTGCAAAGAAGTACAAATTTCAAAAGAATAGTTCGAGGAAGCCTTGTGCTAGGGCACGAACTAAAGAATAACATTTTGTTAGTGCATAAGTGAAGGAAAACACACACTTCGATATTTTTCTAGGGCATGAAATGAAGACTAAGATTATGTTAGGGCATGATATGTTTTAACATGTTTTTGAGTAAAGAAATATTCTGATCGCGATTTGTGTTTTTACAAAGTTCTAGTTGCGATTTTCAAAGAAGAAGCAATATCTAGGGTCAGGGAGTCATGCACCGTTATCCTACATAATTTTGCATGGAATTTAACACGAATTTCTCTGCATTTTCGTGGGTGTTAGGACAACTTGTTTCATTGCTGCTGTCATAATCTATTTCCACTTCATCTTTGCATTTTCATGGGTACTAGAGTAGAATCCGTTTCATTTCTGCTAGGATAATCTATTCTCTCCTTTATTTTGCATTAATTTGTGGGTTGGGTATTGAAATTGGTGTAAACGATGAATATTTGTTGGCTAGATTTTCTGCACAAAAAAACCTAGGTAGTCATGAGATAAATCTCCCTCATTTACCGATGAGGCTCCCGTGTAAGATTTTGTCAATTATATTTCCTAGTATCTATTTGTTGGTATTACTTTAATTGCGTAGCTCATGGACCATAACTAGGCAATTTTGTAGCAAGTAAGCAGCTGTAAGCAATATGTGCAGGAAAGGGAAATAATTAAATACGAGAAGAAAGGAAAGGAGATGTGCAACCTAACCAATAGTTGACAGAGTTGATCACATGCACATAAACGAAACAAATAGATCTTAAAATGTAGAATTTGAAGCAAAGGAAAGTTTCAGATCTAGATCTAAGACAACACAAAGTTTATGCAGAGATCTAAAAAGAAATAAGAAACGAATGCACCGTTGACACAAAGTTCTCCGAAAATCTGCCTCTTCTCTATTCCTCTGCTTGTAGAAAGCTATCAAGGGTTTGATTACAAATTTTGATTCTTTAACTCGTAGGTTCTTCCTCTATTTATAGTGTATAAAGGGCAATTATAAATAGGAAGCTTTAAATGAATTCCCGCATGCAAAAGCTATGAAAAGGGAAACAACTGGCAATCTTCCTCTTGAATTCCTCTTTGCATGACATGCATGATTTATAACTGAAAAATAGAACCTTCTATTTTGCATGTCTGCCACCTATTTCCAAGTAATTGACTTCTTCAAGTAACGACTTTTAAACCAATCACTTAAGTTTTATAATTTAATTGATTGCTCAATTACTTTGTCGGAGAAAATAAAACAAAGAAGAAAGAAAAATAATTTAGAAGAAAGCTGCAACATTTCCAGTCTTGTTCTTTTTCCATATTCTGCATGCGGTTGACTCTTTTGCCTTTGATTCTCACCAAACTGGATTTGGAAGTAGTTGATTGTGATTTGCTTGCGGGTATTGCCTTTGACTTGTCTTCCCTTTTATCCTTGAAGCTTTTGCAATTCTTCAATACATGCACCAATGCAATGTTTGCCGTAAATAATTCAGACAAAACTCATCATTTTTATTTTTAATTGCATATGAGCAATTTTAAATTTTGGAAAGCACTCTGGGTGAATGCAAATACAAGTAAATGCACAAGATCTTGGAAGGAATTTTCCATGCACTGACTTCTACACAGTTGCGTTAGAAACAAGAGGATGAATTTTTGCTTTGGAAGCCTTTGCAATTATGAGATCTGGATCTGTCAATTAAATCGGTGATAGGTTCAGGGCCTATGTTTGTATCATTGACTTCAACAAATCTGGAAGCTATGCATGATTCTGCTGATCTTTCTCTTTCATCATGCTTCAACATGGTTGGAACAATCTTTGTCTGAGCTCTTTTTCTTTTAATTCTGCCGGAATCCCTTGCAATTGGATCCATTTGTGCAGATCTGGCAACTTCTTCAGATTCGGAAGATATATTCAATGTACCTGACATTGATTTGAGCACCTGTGATGAATACCTGCAATTTTATTCAGACAAAGATGGAGTCCATGGCATGAATACTTGATTTTTATCACCAAAATCTGCATATAAAGCCTGCTGCCCTAAAATTTGAGGTTTTGCTTGCATGCAAAGCAAACAAAAATATTATTTAATTCACCCGGGCACATATACCAACATGCAGATGCTCAGAATGACCAAAATTAGGCTATTCCAACCCTAGGCGCCAAAATTGGAAGTTTCAGTCTGTGGAAAATATTTATTAATGCAACATTCCTTTTGGCGTCAAACCTGTCTGGGCTGCAATCCTCATCAAAAAGAATTAACTGTCTCTCCTTTATGGTGTCCCATGCTTATATAACCTCCAACATGCTATTTTTAATAATTGCCTCTTCCTATTTCTGGCAATTTAATTAATTAATAGCCATGTTTATTCATCCAATTTGGGCGCCCAAGTCTACATGTTGCTGGTTGCTTTTTAAATAATTTATTTTATTTATTTTTAGCATGCATCCTTGACTTCTCCTTAGCTTTTCCATTTGCATTGACTTTCCTTATATTTATGGCGCCAAAATTGGGTGAATAAACCATTAATAAATATTATTAAATGCATTGTTATTCACCCAAGGTGGGTCACACTTTTTGGCAAGAGGAATTGCTAAAAATAAGAAGTCAACTTGATGAGAATTTCCACCTGCACCGCACTCCAAAATCCCCTCTTCCACTTAAGTTATTTGACTTTCATAATGGAAATTTTACCCTCTGGCAAGGTAAGAAATTCCCGCTTGCTTGCACACCGCTAAAATTTCCACTTGCAAATTAAAACATCTCCCAAAAAGTGCGACTTGTATTAAAAATAGCGTCCTTTGATAGAGTGCGACTTGCATGGGTGAATAAACCTCTTTGGTGGGAAAAGTTAGCTGCTTGGCAGTGCAAAAATTCTCATCGGTGCCTTAAGTGTTTTTGCTTTATTTTATAATGAGAATTTTTACCTGCCGCAAGGCGTAAATAATTCCCGCTTCCACTGTCACCCTCTAATATTCCTATTGCAGCTTAAGGGACTTTGACTTCATGGGAAAAAGTACCTGCAAGGCAGATAAGAAATTTTCCCGCCTGCCACTACCAATATTCCCATTGCAGCTTAAACCCATTCATTCCAAAAAGTGCGACTTGCCTAGGAGAGGCTTTTTGTGCTTGACTTCATCTTTTTGGTCAGAAGTTTACTTTTTGAGGTTGATTCCTTCTGGTGCAGTGGCCGTAAATGATCTCCAGATGCTCCAGGCAATTAAACAGACTATACAGGACAAAGAACAAACCCAGGGGAATTAAATAGAAAGGCCTTGAGGAAAACCAGAGAAAAACGCAAAAGAAATAAATAAAAACGAAAAACGTTGCCAAAAGTCACAGACAAAGCTCTGAATTCATTCCTGGTGAAAATCCTATTGAAATGTGTGAATACTGGCATGCAAAACTTCAACAGATTCAACCGGAGTACAATTTACTTCAAACGGGGTTTTATTTATTTAATAAATAATTAAATAAAAATTTCCCGTAGACAAAACTTGGCGGAGGGATAAAATGAGTTTCAACATTTGGGTATTTGTCGAAATTGGCTCATATGATTCACTGGGAATATCTTAACGTAATACAAACATCTTCTGGCAATAAAAACACAAAAAGACCCGTTATTTTAAAAGAACGAAATTTTTTAAACATGGGGTAGTCTCAGATTTCAAGGTAAAATCTGGAGACACCAATATTCAAAACCTCGTTCTATCGGAGGTGCAAAAGTTAACTGGACAAAATTATAACATTTGGAGCCATAAAATCCTGACTATTGTGGAATTTTTACAATTGTGATAAATTAATACTTGTCTGCTTTGCTAAGATTGCGGATTATGACAAACGTCATAAGGAAGCCCTATTACTATTGAAGTTGTCGGTATTTGATGAATTGATACTAGAAGTCTGCAATGCCACTTTGGTGGGTGATCTATGGATTAGTTTGAAGGACAAATATATGACTTCAAAGAAGAGTCGGGTGTTATACCTGAAGAATTTGCTGTTTTCAGCAAGGTTGCAAGAGGGTGGGTCGCTTATTAGAGCACCTACTTTGGATGAAAGACCTCCAAGATCAACTTGCCTCCATTAACAAAAAGGTAGATGACGATGATATGAGTGTAATGGTGCTGAATAGTTTGCCATCATCATATGAGTCATTTGTTGAAGCCCTCCATTTGATGGTTGAAAGTCAGACTTTGACTTTTGATAAAGTCAGTTCCTATTTGTTACAAAAGGAACGAAGACAAATTCAAACACTTGAGTCTGTTCTAGACAAACCGAGAGTGCTTTTGTTGTTCAATCCAAAGGGAAATGGAAACGACAACTTGAAAAATCATCTCCTAAATATCAAGTCAAGTGTTATTACTATCATAAACTTGGTCATGTGAAGAAGGATTGTGAAAAATAAAATATGATCTTGCGAACAAAAACATATGAGACAATCAAATGTGGCAGCAGTTGAACAAGAGCTTGAAGAAGAGTATGCCCTCATGGCATCATGCTTGGATGACAGCCCTACAAGGTGTTGGTTCTTTGATTCTGGAGCATCAAGACACTACATGTCAAAAAGATTGGTATGTAAATTTTCACACAAATTTCAGTTCTGATTCAATTTCATTAGGGGATGGAAGATCTCATGCAATAGAAGGGATAGGGGATATCCGAATCATATTGAATGATAATGTCAAATTAAAAGTTAGAAATGTTAGATATGTTCCTACCATGAACAAGAATCTATTATTTGTAAGTTAGCTAATAAAAAACCAAAATATTTCTGTAAACTTCCTTGACAAGAAATGCATTGTGTCTGATGTAAAACAAAACAAAGTTGTTTCCCTGGGAATTGGGCAAGGAGGCTTGTATAGGCTAGTTGACCCTACCATGGTCAACTTACATGCCTTAGTTGTGGAGGGTAATACCAACATTTTGTGGCATGAGAGATATGGACATCTCAACCTTCAATGTATCTTGCCAAACTTAGTAGAGCCAACATGGTTCTTGGTTTGCCTGCTATTCAAGAGAAACATGATATGTGTGTAGGGTGTTTGGTTGGAAAATAGAAAAGGAAGCCATTTCCAATTGAAGGTGCTTGGCATGCCAAGGGGCTTTTAGATCTTGTTCATGCAAATCTTTGTGAGCCATCATGGAAGTCTCCCACTGTTCTTGGTGCGAGGTACTTTCTTTTGCTGGTGGATGATTATTTGAGAAAGATGTGGGTCTACTTCTTGAAAAAGAAGTCTTGACTGTTTTGCTTCTTTTGAGAAATTCAAGGCATTGGTGGAAAACTAGGCCAGTCGGCGGATCAAGACATTGAGATCTAATAATGGGGGAAGGAATTCACTTCCAAGCAGTTCAAGGATTACTTGCAATAAAGAAGGAATTCATCATCAGTTGTTAGCCCCATATACTCCAAGCAAAATGGGGTGGTTGAGAGGCGGAATAGAACTATCATGGAGATGGCTTAGTGCATGATGCATAGTAGAGGTGTACCATTCAAATATTGGGGAGAAGCAGTAAACACAACGATATATATATATATATATATATATATATAAATATATATATATATATATATAAATAATTCAATTGGAGTCCTTGCAAAGCTTTACAGGACGTCACACCTGAAGAAGCTTGGTCCAAAACCAAACCCGAGGTATCAACTTTTTGTATTTTTGGTTCAGCTGCATATACTTTGGTTCCTGATAAAAAGAGGAGTAAGTTAGACTCTAAAACTACAAGATATTTCTTTGCTGGTTATAGTACGAGGCTTATAGGCTGATTGATATTTCCACTAACAAAGTAATTGTTAGTCATGATGTTGATGTGAAAGAAACAGAGTCATTCTTTGCATGTGATCAACAAACAATTGGTTGTAATCAGCAAGCAGTTGGGTGTGATCAGCAAGCCACATCTGAAAATATTGTGATTCCTTTACCCAATGAAAAGTCTAGTTTATCTCATACTCCTCCATGGACTCCACCACAACAATTTGTGACACCCACAAGTGATACACTTGTATATAGAAGACACAAACCTGAATTGGTTCCTCATCCAGTAGAGCCTCAACCAAAACAAATTTCTTCAATCCAATGAAGGCCTAAGTGGTTTTACTCCACTTTGCAAGATGTGTAGGAGGATGAAATGCCTCAATCAAATAGATAGCCTTGGCTGACTGGTAAACAAATTGCTGATTTAGAGCATGTCCATTTTGGTCTTTTGTCCGGGTCTTTACAAAATCGTTCAACCGAAAGATACTCAAGCAAAAGGCATGCTTGGATGAGAAAGTGCCATGAAAACAAAGTATGATGCCTTGATGAAGAATAATACTTGGACCTGGGTGGAGTTGCATATAGGGAAACAATGCATTGCTTGTAATGGGTAAACAAAGTCAAGTGCACAATTGATAATATTTTGGATAATTACAAATCTTGTTTTGCTCGCAAAAGGCTTCTCGCAACAAGAGGGAATAGATTATGAGGAGACTTTTCCTCCTACTTTGCAAATATGGTCACTTTTCAGTTGCTTCTTTCAATTGTTGCTCAATTTGGATGGAAGGTTTTTCAGATGGATGTAAAAAGTTCCTTCCTGAACAGAGACTTGGCGGAGGAAGTCTATATGGTGTAGCTTGAAGGGTTTCAGGCATGTGGTCATGAACAAGCTTAAACAGATCAACACCTACAAGATTATGGATCCATAAGAAGCCCTTTTGGTCAAAATTTTTATGTCAAAAGCGATGGTGATGACATTGTGATACTTATTGTTTATGTTGATGATCTTGCCATCATGGGTAGTGGGGCCACTTGTTATTCAACGAGTAAAATCAAATTTATGCATTGCTTTTGACATGACTGATTTAGGCCTCCTACACTATTGCCTAGTGTAGAATTTTGGCAACATGATCATTTGATTTTCATAACTCAAGTCAAGTATGCTATGAATCTGTTGCAAAAGTTTAGGATGTTTGATTGTAATCCTTCTTCTACACCTATGGAGGTTGGGTTGAAGTTATCAACTCATGATGATTCACCATTGGCAAATCATTAATCGTATAGATGGTGGAAGTCTGATATATCTTACATCCACTTGACCGGACATATGTTTGTTGTCAGCTATCTTTCTCGGTTTTTGTCTTGACCGAAACTCACACACTGGGGAGCAATAAAATGAGTTCTTGATATGTCAAAGGTACTCTTGACTTTGGCATTCTCTATCACAGAGTCACAGATTTCAGACTCTTTGGCTATACAAACTCTGATTGGGGAGGTTCAGGGTACCCAAAGATCTACCACTGGATACATCTTCTCTTTCGGTTCAAGAGTTATTTCATGGTAGAGTAAGCTTCAACCCACTGTGGCTATCTCTTCCACTAAAGTAGAATACAAGGCAGCTGTTAGTGCTAGTTGTGAAGCAGTTTGGCTTTGCGATTCTCCTTGATCTTCAACTTCCTCAGACTGCACCTACTCCACTTTCCATTTTTTGTGACAATCAAGGTGTACTGAAGATGGTCAAGAATCCTGTATATCATGCTCGCACCAAGCATATTGAGATTCATCATCACTATATTCGACAATTAGTTGATTCTAGTGATATCTCTCTTCACTTTTGTCCTTCTAAGGAGCAATCTGCTGATCTAATGACTAAACCTCTTGGTCCTCTCTTGTTTGTAAAATTTCGGGACAAACTTGGTGTTGTTTCTGGTTTAGTCATTAAGGGGGTTTTGAATATAATGAATATATTTATAGGCACACATGTTGGTATTTTTCAATTATGAACTGTCACAAAATTGTTCCAACTACATTGTAACTACTCCCAATCATAATAAAATGAAGGACACACATTCATTTGATGTGCAGTCCATTTCCTCTTCATCCAATTCTTGTTTACATTAGGTAACACCTCATAGGATTACCTAGCTTGGTCCCCTCAACCCTAAACATTCCCCGATGAGAATTATTAGATCTTGCATTGGCCCTTTCGTAGTGATAGATGATGATACAATGATTCCTTTTTCTCGGGCATGGTCAGAGATGTTTGATGGGACTAGCATCCAATCTATCCGATTTTCATCAACCAATAATCTTAGGGGTTCTTGCTCCCCCCACGTGGCTATTTGTATTGGTACCTTACCATGTTGGTTGGGGCTTTATTGCTTTGGGTTCACCCCTCATTTAGTTTCAGCTTTTTAGCATGTCTTTCATACTAGAGTCCTTTTACCCTAGCACTTTCTTTTGTAATTGGATGTATTCTCGAGTCCCATTGACCAATTTTTGGTCATTTGTGGACATTAATATAATTTCAATTTCTATTTCTATTTTTCCTACAATAGTTTTTCCCACATCATACAATCATGTTGTTCCATATTCATTTATGCCACCTTAAGCGGTGATACCAATCTTCAACTTGGCATGATATCCCTCACACATGTTGTCAGATCTTGGTTATATGGAGTTCATGCACATCCTTTGAGGCACACATCAATGTTGGAGTATAGGGAGTATTAGAACATTAATGTCAATTTAGATTTTTACTCTATGGTACATGTATAACAATTATATAGATTAAAATTAGGAGGTTACCTAATGAGAATGCTATTTGTTTTGGTCTATAGTATATGTATAGTAGTAATATTGCTTAAAATTAGGAGGTTATTAATGAAGGATGCTTTTGTACAGTGAAACTAAAATTAGGGTAAATAATCACCTATTGGTCACATACCTAACATTAATGTACAGTTACCAAGTCCGGAAATCCAGATCCATTTGGGAGGGCAAAATAATAAAAAAATCAGGAATTCTTGAATTTTTTTGGAAAATTACAGTGCAAAATATATATGTATTATATATGAACATAGTTTATAAATATATAAAATTGACAAATACAACAAAAAAACTAACAACGTAATATAAAATTTTAATATATTTTATATTAAATAATTTAAAAGGGTGTTGCGTGCCTTTTACAGAAAAAAACTAAGAAAGAAATGGAAAATAAATAGGGCCAACCTGGACAGAGCTTGTGTAGGTTGGCTGTAAAATTCGGATCTGGCCGGATTTGGTAACAATTCTCTAAAGCAGGTATAGATTTAACTTTCCTACATTAACAGTCACCTCTCATTATTTTCACTTTTTATTAATCACTCTTCTATTATTTAATTATATGTATAAATCTTATAGGGATTCCATGCACATCCCTGAACACCTGCAGACTTATTCATTGTGTACTGTTTTAATGTTCATAGAAAGAAGCATACAACAGATAGCTCCGTACAACAATAATTTTATGTACTCCAGTGATGATCAAAATTTAACATTATCCGCTCTATGCTTTTCAGTACTCTGTTACATATTTCACTCTAATCATTCAATGTTCAATTTCACAATTATCAATAATTTCAATTTGCAATTATTACAATAATTTGTTTCTGTTTTTAACACATCTAGGTTCTAACAATTTTGAATGTTGTCCCTGGGATACTCTCGGGATTCAAATTATTTTTGGTTACTTTATTGCATTGAAAATATTTCCACAAAACCTCCTAGAAAAGGAAGTAACTTCTTAAGACTAAGATTGTTCAATCTATGATAGAAGGTTTTTAATAGGCAACTCAAGAAAAAGGGACGGTGATATCCCAGCTATATATAGAAAACATTTGTCCATGATCTCCTATAGTTGTGTGACAACCATCAAAATCAAGAGGAAAAGAAACAACAAAGCCTCGCATCTAGCAATTTATGATGACTTTGATATTGACATTAAGAGCACACTTCTGGTTAGAATATTTAATAAAATGGTCATATCAAAATCAAGAGTGAAAGCAACAACAAACCCTCGTAATCTAGCAATTTATGATGACTTTGATTTTGATGTTAAGAGCACGCTTCTGGTTAGAATAGTTAATAAAATGTTCATAAATGTAAGTCACGTAGTTACATTATTAAAGCATATCGACATAGGAAATAAATGCATAACATTATATCACAACATTGTGTTTTATAAAAGTTAGTAATAAGGGAGGTCACATTTAATCAACTTGTAATCAAAGATGAGATAATAATTGGTTGGCCATCTTCCTCCCTTTATGTATTCACCCATTTTTATTTATTGATTAGTGCCATACAAGCCTCTCTCTCTATTTTCTGAGATTGTCTCCAATCTTTTCTTTGCTTTTCTTTCATGGTCATGCCAAATATGTTTTTGCATCAATATGAAATTAAAACAACACAGTTTGAGTGCCATTATCAGCATTATTATCCTAGACGTCATAAATTATCACATTAGATGGCTAAAATAAAGTACGCCATCAGACCTATCAATGCTAGCTTTCAAGGTAGATTCTTCATGCTCCTGGTCTGATTTAAAAAAAACATTGTAATAGAAGTTTGATGCTCAATTATGCCTATAATGAAGGCATTCCTCAATAGTAACAGGGCATGCACTTCCTATTTCTACTCCTCTTCTTCAGCTTCTTCTCCATCATAAATTTGAGCATGCAGAACTTCCACTCTATTGGAAACAGGGGTAGGTTTTGCCTTATTCAATGTCGGAAAATTGAAGCACACGACCCTTGTTTTCTTGTGCTGCTTTATCATTTGTCCCAACATTCCTTTATAAGACCTCAATTTTTTCCCAGCAGCATCACTACACCCCTTTCCATGTATGTCATATCGTTATGAATCACTAGGATATTATTGGAGCTAACCATTCTGTTTCGATGCCAATAATGTTAGGAATATTGTGTTAGTACTTGTTGTCACCAAAACGTTGCACCCTGATAAAGAACACAACCTAACATGCAATTGTGTAATGTCTCCTTTTCTAAAATAAAATAATTAATAATGTTTTAAGTTAGACTTGGTCATTTCCAAATCTTGAGTAACTTAATAATATCATTAAAATAAAAGGTATTTTTAAATACTTAAAGTATTTGTCCTATTCATTATTATATGTCGGCTAAAGGGATGAAAAGGAAGGGACTTTATGGAATAAAGTGAAAACATAAAAAGGAGAAAAGTATTAAAAGATTAATTTATTTTAAATGCTAAAGTGGCCAACCCAAGGTGAAGAAAGAAACTGGAGGGAAAAGACAATAATTAAATCAAATTAATTCTCCAAGTGGGGTGACTCTTTTTTGAGATTGTTCTAGAGGTTTATGTCATCATTTGTGTATAAAAAGAGGTCGTTTGACTTGTTTGAACATCATCTATTCCTTATCATAATTTTCATGAGGTTTTTGGGTTGTTGCTCATTCCTTTCTTCTTGAGAACGGAACCCCACTCGTGGGGCTGCAAGTGAGGAAAAAAACCCTCCTCGTTCCCTAATTGAAAGATGAAAACCATTCAATCCTTGAGGATTCTCCATTTAAGGGTTTCCATTGGGATTCAATGAATTGATTCAGTGATTTCAACAAGGGTTCTTGTGATGAAGGGCTGCTAGGGAATTCTTAAGAGATTTCAAACCCTCTCCTAGGGTGGCGACCCCTCCCGGGGTGAAGTTTGTCGGCTTCTAGGGCATGGAAACTCACTTTATTCGGTAATTGGGTTCCTCATATTTTTAGAGGCTGATTGCACTTTCTAGACTTGTATTTGGGCTTTGGAATCATTATTTCCAGCCATATTTGTGAAGTGTATTTGCTGTTGTCATTCATTTATTCTAGCTGGTTCAAAAATACGTTTTTTTTTCTTGTGGGCTCTTGTCTTATAATTGTTCCAACTCACAAATAAAATCAATGCTCACAATTCATAGGTCACTCCTTAGAACCAAATCCTACACTTGGAGACAAGACTATGGAGGAAGTCACCATTGCCGGGGCAGCGAGATACTTGATGTGGAAAATGGATAAGCCATATGATCTTTATGTTGATTTTCAAACACTTCCCATACAACATAGTTGGGTGCTCAATAATATAACTCAAGGATCGCGAGGGGATAGTGGTGTCCAACATGCCATGGAGTTGAACATTGGCTGTCATTTCTCAAGGACTGATGGGAGATCAATCTACAAGCAGATTTTTGTTGCCATGCACGTAGTTTCAGTCATTGAATTGAGTAGTTTTCAGTTTATGGCTGCTGTTGAAGAATTTTCAGTCAGTATATGGTTGATTCCAGCCCCTATATTATTGCCATTGATGAATTTTGTGAAGAATTTACAGTATGACAATTGCTGTCCTATTTTTCTTTCTGCTGTTTGCAACAGATCCAGCCTCCTAACACTTTTTATGACAGTCATAAAAGGGTTTTCAGTTACATGGGGAAAGGAATTCCAGCCTACTACCACGGTTGGGGTATTTGCAGCTGTTACAGGGTGGTTTCCAGCCACTAAAATTCTATTTGTGAGCGAGAAAAGACACGGCTACGGCTACAACCATGCTTGGGGCAGCAAGGATGGACCTTTGGAAGTCCATCATGGGAAGGAAAGATATGGGGGAAAGGAAAGCAATAGAAGAGAGTTGAACAATGCTTACGAGGCATGATGAAGCGGTTGGAATGATGTTGGGAACTCTTGACTTCATTAATATGTTTGTTCTATGTGCAGGTCCAGAAATGGAGATGATAGAAAAGAAGATACATAAGTGTGGTTCAGTCCAACATTCTCATATGTATAAGAAGCAAAGTAAAGAAGTGAGCCTAATGAGTGGCATACATATGCGGAGAACAAGGGATGATGATATCCTCCGACCCAAAAATAGAAGGGACACAATTGGGACAGCCATGCATCAAATTTCCAATTTCAATTCTTTTTCATAAGCATTATCAGTGCCTACGACACTTCTATTTCACAACGCACTTACTCCCTATAGCTGTTTCAGCTCCTAAGACGCTCACACCCTTGATTGGGGCAAAAGGATGTCAATTTTGCTGCTGTTATGACATTTTCAGAGTGTTGGAACTGCTGTTATCAGTCATGTACAGTTGTATGTTGGCACACTTTAGGGGAGCTTTTCGGATGGAAGAAGTTTGGGAAGGGGTTCAGCTGAAGCAAATCATCATGGCAGCCACTTTGGCATCATGGCAGCACCTTGCACATGTGGGAACAACCCATATAAGTGTTGGTGAAGAGACTCTTATGAGTCAAGGAATGCATAGTTTTCACATGACCAAGGAGAGTGCAAGGTTCCTGGCACTTGACAAGCATGAGAAGGAGCAGTTAAATTTATTATCAGCCCAAGCAAATGATGAAGAGTTGTTTTCCTATCAATGGGGACAACAAGAGATGAGGAAGGTAAGACTTCCCTTAAGGTAGTAGTAGAGGCTTTGGGTGATCATTTGGAGGCCCAAAGGTATGTTGAGCTTGTTGGCATGATATTGGTGATGAAAAGAAGGGTGGAAGAGGTTGCTGAAGTTTTTCCACACTCTGAAGAGTTCCGGAGGTCGATTTGGGACCTTGGTGTTTGTAGGTAGGTACAAGGAGTTGAAGAATGGAGCTTGCATTTTCTTGAGGGCAAGCAAATTTGGGAGGGGAGGACTATAATGTCCCCTTTTCTAAAATAAAATAATTAATAATGTTTTAAGTTGGGCCTGGTCATTTCCAAATCTTGAGTAACTTAATAATATCATTAAAATAAAAGGTATTTTTAAATACTTAAAAGTATTTAGCCTATTCATTATTATATGTTGGCTAAAGGGATGAAAAGGGACTTTATGGAATAAAGTGAAAACATAAAAAGGAGAAGTATTAAAAGATTAATTTATTTTAAATGCTAAAGTGGCCGACCCAAGGTGAAGAAAGAAATTGGAGGGAAAAGGCAATAATTAAATCAAATTAATTCTCCAAGTGGGGTGACCCCTTTTGGAGATTGTTCTAGAGGTTTGTGCCATCATTTGTGTATAAAAGGAGGTCGTTTGGCTTGTTTGAGGATCATCTATTCCTTATCATAATTTTCATGAGGTTTTTGGGCTGCCGCTCATTCCTTTCCACTTGAGGACGGAAACCCTCTTGTGGGGCTGCAAGTGAGGTGAAAACCCTCCTTGTTCCCTAATTGAAGGACGAAAACCCTTCAATCCTTGAGGATTCTCCATTCAAGGGTTTCCATTGGGCTTCAATAAATTGATTCAATGATTTTGAGGGTTCTTGTGATGAAGGGCTGCTAGGGCATTTTTGGGAGTTTTCAAACCCTCTCCTAGGGTGGCGACCCCTCCTGGGGTGAAGTTTGTTGGCTTCTAGGGCATGACAACTCACTTTCTATCGGTAATTGGGTTCCTCATATTTTTAGAGGCTGATTGCACTTTCCGGACTTGTATTTGGGCTTTGGAATCATTATTTCCAGCCATATTTGTGAAGTGTATTTGCTGTTGTCATTCATTTATTCCAGCTGGTCCAAAAATACAAAAAATATATTTTTCCGGTGGGCTCTTCTTATAATTGTTCTAGCTCATGAATAAAATATTTTGAAGGGTTTCTATATTTATTTCCAGTTGTTTTGTGTATGTGAGCTGCCATAAATTAATAAAAATCAGTCACTGTTAGGGTTTGAAAATTTATTTCAGTTTGCTATCATTGGGGTCTTTTGCAAATTCCCTATCTTTTAGATTTGAGCCCGAAAGTGACATTACAAATTGCCTACCCAAATCGTGGATGTTAAGAATCAAAGGGGAGAGATTCATACCAAGGGAAAGAGAAAGGCTATCACTACCGTAGGGATGCTTAATATGGAATCAAAGGAAGTGGTTGAGTCTGCTATTGTCAAATTTTTCTCACCCATGTTATACCATTTCATGTGCCATGTTCTCCCGATTTCAAACAAATGTTCAAAGATGCGATTGTTGTTGGTCCATCATTTGCCCCTAGATAACATAAGCTACGCACCAACTTCCACAATAAAGAGTATTCTAAGGTGAGTGCGGTGATGGAGGAGATCGAAAAACTTGAATAAGGGCATATTACTCTTCATTATAGATGGGTGGACTGATATTAGACATAGCGCATTCATCAATATCATTGTCACATGTCTAACTAGCTCCTATTTTCTTAGAGCTATTGATTGCTCAAGGAAGGAGTCTTCTATTGTCAAATTTTTCTATGCCCATGTTATACCATTTCATGTGCCACGTTCTCCCTATTTCAAACAAATGTTCAAAGATGCGATTGTTGTTGGTCTATCATTTGCCCCCTAGAGAACATAAGCTACGCACCAACTTCCATAATAAAGAGTAATCTAAGGTGAGTGCGGTGATGGAGGAGATAAGACAAACTTGAATAAGGGCATGGTTCTCTTCATTATACATGGGTGGACCGATATTAGACAGCCCATTCATCAATATCATTGTCACATGTCTAACTAGCTCTTATTTTCTTAGAGCTATTGATTGCTCAAGGAAGAAGAAGGATGCAAACTTCCAATTTCAAATTTTGAAGGATGCCATAGAGTTGGTTGGGCCCTCAAATGTTGTACAGGTCATGGCTGATTCTTCCCGTGTATGTAAGTTATCTCGCTTGATGGTGGATGGTGTTTACATGCACATCTTTTGGACCCTATGTTGTGTTTATGTGTTGAACAATGCATTGAAAGACATTGAGAAGATAGATTGGGTGTAGGCACTAGTGGCATAAACTAGAGACATACAAATTTTCATTTGCAATCATCACACTTCACTTGCTATGTTCAAGACTTTTTTGAGGAAGGAATTTCTCAAGCTTGTGGACACTAGATACGCCATCTACTTTATTTTGTTAGAGATGATGTTTGAGGTGCACGAGCGTCAACAATTACCGATGGTTAATCAAGAGTGGGTAGAAGGCCAAAGGCAAACATGGCTGAAAGAAAAGTGCGAAACAAACGATCCTTGACAAGGATTGGTTGTGCACAAAGAGGTAATAAATTGCTGATTTTATTATTAGATTATTAATTTATAATGTTTCCAATTTGTATATTATTTTAATGTTTCATTTTTGTAATAACATTTATGTTGGGTCTTTGTCATTTGATATTATTATTTTTTCTAATTTTTTTGTAACTTGTTTGCATATATGTTTGTTCCATTATCTCACATATTATGTGCGTCATAAGATAAGCTGATATAGACTCTCCTAATCTTGGAGAGATTTATGAGACATTTGACAACATACTTGGACAGATGAAGTTAGCCATTCATAGCAGGGATCCTAATTTGTGATTTTATGAGGAGCATATCAAGCCCATTATGATTTGGCAAAGTGGAACACTATGAACACCCCGCTTTGTATGAAAGCATATGCCCAAAATCCCAAATGGTATGCAACATGGCTTGGGAGAGTGTCTTTATCTGATGGCGAGGAGGTGAAAGAAAGGCTAATGAAGGCCCTTTGAAATATCTTCTAATGAGGAGTCTACTTCGAACACAATGGCTAGCCTTTGTCAATCTCCATCATCCAACGTTTAGCGAATCAAATGAGAGGACAGAAAGGGATACATTAGCTCAATATGACCCTATTAAATGGTTGACATGGCATGGCAAGGATGCACCAGACTTGAGGATTCTTGCCACTCGCGTCCTTTCAAAGGTTGTCAGTTCTTCTGCTATAAGAGGAATCGGTCCACATACAATGTCATCTTATTAGTTAAGAGGAACAAGCTTACCTCTCAACGAGTGGAGAAGTTGATTCCACGTAGTGCCTTGCGACTTTAGGATTGACAAAATCCACGAGTATCATTTGACTCTAGCTGCATATTGGGATGTTGATCCCAAAGATGCATGCAAGTTGATGAGGCGGACGAACGGGAGGGATTGGTTGGGGTTCCATTGAATGAGGCAATCTGTCATAGTTTTATTGACTCAAAGTCAAACTTCGATTTTGATGCAATGTAGCAGAAGTTGATTAAGGGCAACGGTAGATTTTCTATGCTTTTTCATTTTTGTAGTTGAAACTTCTATCCCTTGAGCATTTCATTGTGTGTATATGTATATATATATATATATATATATATATATATATATATATATATGGCACATTAACTCTCATGTGAAACCTCAATTCAACTATAATGTTATATGTTAAGGTTCTATAATGTATATTGATGAATGCCTTATCAATGTTATCTTATGAATATTTGAAATTTCCTATACTTTTAAATTTTCCTTTATTTTTTTATTAGTTGTCACCTACCATCCCCTAAAAATGGCCTTCCAAAATCTATTTGGGTACATCCCCTGTACCACTGTCATTGCCATCCCGGAAACTTGTAGTGTAGAACTATACATCTCTTGCTTGCCAAATTCCATCTTGATGAGGTTAAAACTTTGTCATAAATCTGTTAATCTCATGAACTAAGAAGTAAATCTCAATCAACTCCATTTGGATTAATTTTCACAATCCAATTCAGATCAATATTCCACTTATACTTGCACCTAACGACAAGACACAAGGCCAACACTATACAACATGCACATACACGCGACATGAGCCAATAAGAACACATTATGTCTTGTATGAGTGGAGATAATTACCAAACCACACCTAGTAGATGAGTTCATGAATGTTCATCTCCCTAAGGCGTGACTAATTTAGAACTAACCAGCTTTGTCTCCATCAACAAGCCAATTTAAGTTAGCAAATGGAATAGCACAAAGACTTCTGTACAAATATTTTTTTCATTTGTTCATAAGATTTTATCATCTATCAAGTTGAGACTTCAACAAACTCTATCTCCATCAACTAGCCAATTTAAGATTGCAAATGACACGGCACAATTACTTGAGTACCATTCATTTTCTTCATCCATCCATTTGATGTTATCACCTACAAGGATTGTTAGCTTTCCACAGGTTTAGAAAAATTCAGTTACATATTTCCTATGGTCTTCATGGGTCTTTACTTCAATCATTCACTTTTTTGCGAGAGCCATGGTTTAAACCAATTGAGATGACTGTCATGGTATTCACGGCTCTTACACAAATAATCTATTTTATCAAATGGATTACAATCAATAACTCGAATTGGCACAAGCATCCTTGTGTTTCATGTGTTCTACTCCAATAATTTGTTTTATCACAAGAACCACGGGTTACAAACAATCATCCAAATTGGTACAGGAATTCATAGTTCTTTCCAAATTAATTCATTTAAACACTAGAACCATCGGTTACAACCAATCACCAAATTAGTAGAAAATTCGCAAGTTTTCTTCAATCGTGTATTTATCACAAAAATCATGGGTTTTTATTTGGCCTTGTCTCCTAGAAGATTACAACTAATCACCCAAATTAGTATAAGCATTGACAGATTTTGCCCAACCATTTGGTTATCACAAAACCGTGGGCTTTATTTGACATTCATTGACAGGAGATAAACACTCAACAATGTTATTTCAGACCACTTTCAGCAAGTACAAGATTCAACATTCCACAATGAAAAGAAAATATGTATTCTAATTAAATATTTGAGGTGGCCATACTTCTTAAGAGAATCAGATTGACAATCAAAATATGTCAGTCAAACATAAAAATCACATGTCTACTTCAGTTTAATAGATGCAGTCAAAAGTGCAATTTCTGGTCAAACTTTCTGCAGCAGGTCAAACACAACAGCATTCATCCTCCAGGAGTCAACACAATCAAAGACAGTAGTCAAAGAGATAGTGCTAAAAATCAAATGCTGGTCAATGCTGCAAGGAAAGTCAAAATTAAGATCAAACTTGGTCAACACAGCAGTTTCAGTTAATTGACAGATCAGCTGGTACTTTTGTTCTCTTCTCCTTGATTTTTGTCTTGGAAACTTGGAATTCCATTGAATCTGTGAAAATGGGTTATTAATAAACCTATAAACTAAGTCACCAGGTTCGTGTTCGTGTTCGGTGAGGATAAAATTCGACAAAAATTCGTC
The DNA here is from genome assembly GCA_018340775.1 of Taxus wallichiana var. yunnanensis. NCBI lineage: Eukaryota > Viridiplantae > Streptophyta > Pinopsida > Cupressales > Taxaceae > Taxus > Taxus wallichiana. The sequence continues at coordinate 82,812,207 of CM031234.1, forward strand.
AACCGATAAAGTTCGGGAAAAAAATTCGTCAATAAATTCGAATTATATATTTCTACATTTAAAAATTTAAAAATAAAAATAAACAATAAATAATAAATATACAAGAATAGTGGATATATACAAATATTAAATTCATAAGTATCAAACTAAATACTAAATTAAAATCCTACACATAACATGTTCTAATCATAATATTTCACCTTTTTGAAGATGTAACTAAGATTATCTAAATAAAGTTGTGGCTTTATTTTTATTGAAATAGACAACCCAAAATATTTATATTTTAATGAGATCCCAATTTACTTAGTCAACGTGTGTGCTATATAATAAAGAATATAACATGGAAATTAACTAGACCCCTAACAAAATGGATTATTGTAAAATATAGTGTATAGCTAAAAGCGTAAACATATTGGGATTTAATTAGTCCATGTTAAACATAATATGGAAATTAAAGTCGTGACTTCTATTACAAATATAATATGGAATTAAATTTAAATTTATACAATGGTAGTAGGTTAGTAATAACATATATTTAAAAACCGTGAAGCCCTAATCGTGGACGAGAATAGGGGTTTGATCTTCTAGAGGAATGACGATTCTCTCTTAATTGAGGAAATAGAAGTAGACTCAAATTTGTAAGGGTGATAAGAAAAATAAAGATATTTGAGTAATGATATGTAATCATGGCAATTACGTTTTTGTTATGACTTGTACTTAATTAGGACAGGCTAATTTAAGACTTGTGTACAGTGGTTCCAACCATGAATCAGTATCCTTTCTGCTCCTTCTAGGCTTTATATATATTTCCTGTTAGTCTTAGATAATATTATATGATTGTCATGGGAAGAGATTCATGATCTTGCAGTATAATGTGGTGACATTTGTATATCTGTTTGAAGACATTCTTATCACTATATTAATATAATGATGATCTTCACAACATAAATGTTTCGTATGTTCTTGAGGTTATGATCTCTCGTTTCTATGTTCTATGTGATGTACTTACTACAATACAACTTTTCTTTTAAATGCAAGACTACTAGCCTTCCACCTTAAGTGGGAATTACATGAAAGGTTTTTACAATGAAGGATTTCTTTTGACTTCAACAAATGCTCCAAGTCCCAAATCTTCAACAAGAGCTCCACCATTTCTTCACTTCAATCACAACAACAAAAATGGGGAGAGACAACACTCTCCACCCAACCAATAATCCAATGAGGAGAAGAAGCTATCCTCCTCATTGGCCCCCGAGCCCCAACCAAAATGCAATAAGGAATGGATACAACTCATGGCAACTAACACAATGCTTCCACATCACAATACAAAATTTCACAACCATTTAACACACATTCAAACACAAGATAACAATCACAAGAATGCAACTTTCAAAATACACAAGGCTTGAAAACTCAAAGCCAATGGAGCAAGGATCTATGAGGAGATCACTTATGCCTCCCAATGGGATTAGGTGCCCACCTTAAAACCCTCCAAAACACAACTCAAAACCCCTACACAACTCTTATGCCTCCCACATTCTCTTATGCCTCCCTACAATCTCTTATGTCTCCCTCAAAAGAACCAAGTAAGAAAAACAAGTATTTTCTTATCAAAGGTGGGGCACCCAACCCAACTCCCTCCCAAAACATGAAACAAAACTCTTATGCCTCCCTACAATAGAAAATCCCCATAGCCTTCTCCTACACCATACTTAGGCATTCTACCCATGATCCCAACAAGCACACAAACCATTCACTTACATGCAATACACACATATAAAAGAAAACAAGTAAACAAGGGTGTAGCTCCTACCTTTCCATAGTAAGAACTTGATCAAATAATCACACTCCAAGCTCCTTCAAGCTCAATCCAACTCCAAAAGCTTCAAAAATTCAACAAGCACTCCAAAAATAAGTGCACAATCAAATGAAGTAACCCACAAACAAACAATTAAACTTGCATATATAGAAAAAAGAGAGGAGAGTGAGGTAGCTTCATGTAGGATTTCACATCACTTATCCTCAACTCCACCTCACAAGTCAAACCTCAACCCCAAGGTACAATAAATTGGTGGTTGAGAGAAATGACAAACCTCTTACACACTCAACACAAACCCACACCCCTAAGGACATAATTTAAAACTCATGTAAGAAAAGTGTAATAAATGTCACTTTTTGCCTTACAAAACACATAATGGGGTCTATTTTTGACCCCTCCAATCCATAGGTAGGGTTGGTATATGAAATTAAGAGGTGTGGGACAAACTTAACTTGTCCCACAAGCCTCCAAAAATGGCCCTTAAGCCCAAATCCGAATTTCCCAAGTAAGGTAGGGTGTACAACACTCAAAGTCACATACACTCAACTTAAATCACAAGATCCAAAGGACCAACTACTCTAATAAATGGCCCCTTTTGTCACATCCCCAATTAACTTAATAAACATGATTAATTCACTTAATTAAGGCACATTAATCAACAATGATTAAATGAATTACATCACAAAATAAATCACATACTCCACAATAAATAAAAGAAAAGGGAAAGAATTACACACATAGCCCATGGTCACATTTGGAGGTCATCCCCACGGGGACCCCCTAACAAACTAATAACAAAACATAACACATTACACAAGTTGCCATGGTGACCATCGTTGTATCCATATTCCGTTGTGGTTGGTCTCCTAACCCCCTTTTGATTGTTGTGATATAATTACTTGCAAAATCACACAATACCTCCTTCGGCCTCATGGCTGCATCAAATACATCAAAGATAAATATACGCACATCCATCAATAAACATCCTCATATAACTAAATCATCATCTAAACTAATAATACTATCATTTTTTTATAATTTCAACATCTCAATTCTACCATTTCATCAATATCAGTAAGATCACGAGATTAGTTCAAACACTACATCATAGTCAACATGACAAGAATTCTGAATGTCAGTAAATATATATGTTAACAACACATCATCATCATCAATATAAAATGTCTCTCTATATCTTTAAGAATCCATACAAATCATATTATGAATCACAATCCATCGATAGTCAAAATATCTCTATCATCTATCATCATGCTAAACCAAAATGATATGATAATATTCATGTCTATAGTCAACAGTAATTGAAATCAAAATATAATAAGTGTCGAAGAGGAGTGGGCACTACAGGACTCATTAGGCTCATCATGCATTTGAAACTTGAGAGGATCATTATCATAATAAACATAAGGTTCCAAAACATGTGCAGATGTGGCAGTATGCAACAAACCCTGGACATGTGGTCGTGTAAAATTTGAATCATCACCACCGAACCCATACCCCACAGCTGTAGATTCTTTTACCAAAGTCTGTAAGTTCTTACAAGTGTTTAAACACACAAAATCCAAACACTTTTTATGAACATTCGACTCAAATTCAAACTCAACAATATATAAATCGAAGGCATGGGAAATGGTTTCAAATTCTAAAGCCAAAGTGCAAGCATGAGCAACTGTTAGTGGGCATTTGTCTCTTAAGCATTAATTCAATTCAACACTGAATGTCTCACTATAGATAATAAGAGCACAAGTTTCACTTGGTCTAATGTGCTTGGAATTCTATTCCATGCCTTCTTAAATATGAGATTAAAACTTTGAATGCTTTCATCCTTCTCCCTTATAAAAAACAATTCCTAAGAGAAGCATAATCAACTTTATCTACATATTTCTCAACAAAGATATGTCTTAATCTATCCCAGGAATCAATAACCTTTGTAGGAAGCTCATAAAACCATTCCCAAGCATTACCATTAAGACTTTGAATGAATATTCTAACTGCCATGCGTTCATTGTCAATCTCCTAATCATAAACCAAGATGACAAATGATTTTAAATGTCTTCACCCTTTTCACTACAGCTATCATCAAACTTAAGTAACATTTCTCTAATCACTTTGGGAAAGGAGCACGAAAACTAGAAAAAGCAATCCAAATCAATAGTTCTAAATTTGTGATCAATAACTGATGGTTTATGCAGATGCTTATTCTCAACATGAAGGGACTTTCTACCACTTCTGCAAAGCTCATTCATGAATTTCACATACTGATTAACATCTGAATGAGCATAAGAGTTACCTGAGCCTCCAACAGGATAAATAATGTCTGGTGTTTCTGTATTACTACAAATTTGACAATTTGAACACTCACCACTACAGTCACAACTTTGAGAACTGTTGATTTGATCCACCACAGAGCTCAAGGTACATTTCCACAAGGAGTCACTAGGGAAAAATGATAGAGTACCGATTCGGAATCCTTTTGCCAAAATTCAGAATACAAACATCCAACAATTAGATGCTTTGAAAGTAAACACAAATCCACATATACAAGATAATAACTCTTTGTAAAAATATGCAATTTTTGAAGCTGAAAAGAGAATACTGATCTGAAAATGAAAAACCAGGAGTCATAACCAAAGCTAAATTGGCACATCCCCAGAAACAATACCAATTTGTTGGCAAAGTTGGCAGGCCAATTGTGAATAAAACCAGCCTACAATGCAAACAAACTGTAGACAAAACAAAGATTGAGGAAATCAAACCAGGATCCTTTCCAAATAAAAATGAAGCAAAAAGAACCTGACAATGGTCTTGTAAAGGTGAGGAGTAGAGTGAATAAACATGTGAACAACACTCCCCTACAATAGCGCAATTTCTTGGCTCTCAAATTTGTTCCTCTTTGTAGATGAGTGATGAGAGTAGGATGAGTCATTGTAGATGTTAACCTCTTCACCAATCAGGGGCAAATTTAAGGCAAAAAATTGAAGGGTGGTTAACCTCTCACTCTTTGAGCTCTGTGAAGCCTAGGGAGACACCCTACAATAATCAAAATGTGTTAAATAACATAAAGCATGCAGTTATTAGTGTAGCGGTCCCGAGAAGTAGCCTAACCACTATGATTTCCTACCCAATTTGTTGTCGCTAGTAGGAAGAATCATAAGACCATAGATTCAAAAATCGCCGATAAATCGCGTCCACTTGCCACACGATAAAACTTGCAAAAAATCGCGATTTTCGAAATGGTATAAATCGCCGATAAATCGCTTTCAAAAACCCTCGAAAATCGTTGAAAATCGCGTCTAAAATCGGCGAAAATCGGGGGAAAAAAACGCGGCTAGGGTGCAAGACGAAAATAAAGTAAATCGATTTGTTTTTTTCTCTTTCCACGGGCTACAGTCGACGCGTGAGAGCACTAAAATACAGCGCGTATTTTTTATCAAATCGTGTGCATTTCTTACCTGTTCGTGCGCGTTTTTCACCGATCCGTGGTCGTTTTTACCAGTTCGTGCTCCTTCTTCCTGTTCGGGCGCGGTTTATACTTGTTTGGGCGCGGTTTATACCTATTTGCAGCGATTTTTCCCTGTCCGCGTATACATTTTTTACAGCGATTTTTCCCTGTCCGCGTCTACATTTTTTACAGCGATTTTTCCCTGTTCGTGGCAGCAGGTATGTGCATTGTGTATATTTAATATTTATTATTAATGCATGTATAATATGTAAAGCTTGTAATATATATTATAAATATTAAATAATAAATATTGTAAGTGTAAAGTTTGAGTGTTTATTTAGATAAAGGTACAAAGGGTCACTCATTTATATACATATTACAGTGTATAGTGTATACAACTGTATATTAATATTAATAAATACTATAAGTATTAATATTAATATTTATAGTATTATTCTTCAAGGCCTCTAAATCTAAGACAATTTTTTTTTTTTTTTTTAGAATGGCATCAGGATCCGGTTCCCGTTCAGCTCGTAGTAAGCCTAAATCAAATGACCCCTCTTGGAAGCATTGTGAACCAGCAGAGGGCACTTGTGTTATATGCAATTATTGTGGCATGAAGATGAGTGGAGGTGTTTATCGCCTTAAGTTCCACATTGCACGGATACCAGGGAATGAAGTGACAGTGTGCAATCAAGCACCTCCTGAGGCTCAACGAGAGTTGTCTGCTTACCTTGCAACTTATGCAGAGAAAAAAGAAGAAAAGAAGAGGAAAGCTGATGCACTTGCAGCCCTAGCAAATAGAAGGGAAGCGAGGGAAGGTTTTGACATTGAGGCATCTTCTAATGCCGCAACTCCACGAGGTCAAACATTGGGACGGGGTTCATCCACATCCACTAATAGTAGTTCAGCAATGTTTTTTGTTCCTCGAAGTACACCTGGTTCACAACCTTCACTCGAAGGTACTGCTTGGAATAAAGAAATGCACAATGAAGCAAGAAGAGCTGCGGCGAATTTTTGGTACTACAACAACATTCCTTTCAATGTGGCAAAAAGTCCATATTGGGAAAATTTGGTCACTGCATTGACTGTTGCTGGGAAGGGGTTCAAGGCTCCTACTCCCCATGATTTGAGTGGCCCATTGTTGGAGGATTCCGTCGCACATACCAAAACTCTTGTAGAAGAGCAAAAAAATGTGTGGATAAAAAAAGGATGCACCATTTTGTCTGATGGGTGGACAGATGGGAAAAACCGCACATTGATTAACTTCCTAGTGGCATCAGGTGGGCAGTTGGTCTTCCTGAAATCAATTGATGCCTCCCACCAAGTGAAAACTGCAATCACTTTGTGTGATATGTTAGATGAGGTGGTGAAAGAGGTGGGTGTGGAGAATGTCGTCCAAGTTGTGACTGATAATGCGGCGGCATATGTAGCAGCAGGGAGACTTCTTGAGGAGAGGCACCCTACACTTTTTTGGACCCCTTGTGCAGCCCATTGTTTGGATCTATTATTGGAGGACATAGGAAAACTCTCATGGGTGAAAAATGTGGTCGAGGACGCAAGAAATATTACAAAATTCATCTACAATCACACTTGGGTGCTTAACTTGATGAGAGAGCACACCAATGGAAAGGAGCTTGTGCGATCAGGGGTCACACGATTTGCCACAAACTTCATTACATTGCAGAGCATTGCAACCTCATTAACATCCCTTAAGCAGATGTTTGTGAGCACGCGATGGTTGGACTCTCCCTATGCTAAGAAGACCGAAGCAGAAAGGGTGGTGAAGACTGTTTTTGATGATATGTTTGCAAAGCAAATGGAAGAAATCATGAAGGTAATCTAAACTTGAATATTTGTTTATTTATCATTTGTTATATAATTTTTTATTAATTTCAATTTTAAATATATATGTTATTTTGTTTTAGGTGTCAGAGCCGTTGGTTCGAGTTCTACGGATGGTGGATGGGGAGAAAAACCCAATGGGTTATTTGTATGAGGCTATGGATGTGGCCAAGGAGGCCATAGCTAAATATTATGGGCACAATCAACGAAAATATGAACCCATTTGGCGTATAATTGATCGCAGATGGAACAAGACACTTCATCGGCATATACATGCAGCGGCGTACTACCTGAACCCGAAGTTTTTCTATTCCCCATCATTTAAGGCTGATGAGGAGGTTATGGATGGCCTTAATACGTGCATAGAGAGGATGATATCTGACGAAGATATTAGAGATGCCATTGTTGATGAGCTGCAGATTTATAAGACTGCAGAGGGGAGGCTCTTTTCTTCGGCTCTATGTGTGAAAAGAAGAAACACTTCTCAGCCAGGTAAAAACAAATTGAGTCATTTGTATTTAGTCTCATTACACGTAGAACTAGAAACTAGAAGTCTAGAATTCTTTTATTTATTCAAGCTTAGTTAACTTACAAAATTATAAATGTTTTATTTGCAGATTTGTGGTGGGAAGATTATGGTGCAAAAACACCAAATCTTCAAAAGCTAGCCATCCGCATTTTGTCAACCATGCAGTGCTTCTGGATGCGAACGTAATTGGAGCATGTTCGAAGTTGTTCACACAAAGAAGCGCAACAGGTTGACAACACAACGCCTCAATGACCTTGTCTTCGTGCGATACAATCTTCGTCTTCGTGTGAGACAAGTGGAGGGGGCACAGAGTTATGATGCAATCGACTTGGCTGACATTGATCCATATGATGACTGGATTGTTGAGCCTGATGATGCGGAGCCTATGTTTACTACAGAGGAGATAGCAGCTTTGGAGAGGGAGACTGAAGAAGCAATACCATCAGGGACATTAGAAGTTGGTGATGATCCAGATGATATATTTGCAGATGACAATGTTGGTGTTGCAGAGGAGGAATATTTACCTTCCACTTCCACGAGGCAGCCTCCAGTGCAACAGACTTATTTTAGGCGTGCATAATGAAATAGAATATTATTGATATTTGATAGTGATACTTCAAAAGTCACATGTGACATGACTCTATGAGCATTTTTGTTTGCAAACTTTGTACTCTCTTTTTTGGTCAAAACTTAATCGAAAATATGCATATGGGCCTATGGCATTCTATAGAGTCACTTCTTGCATCATTTAACATTGTTTTTACATTTAATTTAAGTATATTTTATGAATTTAAATGTTTTTAAAAGTAGCGATAAAGTTGCCGATTTTTGCCGATTTTTTGCCGATTCCCGATTTCCGATTCAAAATTTGCCCTGCCGATTAATCCCGATTTACGATTTTTTCAACTATGCATAAGACTACTTAAGATTGGGAAAAGGTTGCAAACAAACAAACCATTATAGCAAAGAGGCCTCTAAAAGCATGTAGGATTTAAACAAAGGTCTCAAAGGGATAAGTACAACAAATTTTGATAAAATGGGGTTGATCCTTCGACTTTCAACATGTACCTTGTCCATCGGGCTAATCTGCAAGGCTGAAGATTAAGGAGTCAAACATAGCACAAGAATTGCATCAATTTACACAATTGCTACAACTCCCAACAATTTAGACAATTAGTAAATCACATACACTGAGATTTGCCCAACTATCCGACCACTTTAACTCAGAATCCAAAATATGGCAAATGCAATGCTATCAAGAGCAAAAAAAAAAACCAAAATTCCATAAGGATTTTATAAATTGATGTCTTATTGATTACACATCAGACTTTAACACCAAATAACCAGATAAAAATCCTAATAATCAGAGTGAATACACTTCAGACTCTGTTGACGGCTTCCTTCTAAATCCTTTTTCATTTATGACGCAATTAAACATGCAGGGCCACTCTCCCAAATATTCATTATAGTATCTTGGACTGATTACAACTATTCTAGACTACATAGCTGAATTAAACACCTAAAAATTAAACTACTGTAGGGATCAGAGATCTGGCCAAAATGGCCAAGCTGGATGATTTTGGCATATGTTAGAAGATGATTTGATGAATCCTATACTTCACCTATTTATACAATTGAGAGAACTTTCTAGAAATGGAATTTGAGGGACCTTCAAAGTTTGTGAGAAACAATGAAAGAGGAGAAAACAGCATGCACAGACCACTCATGTGGCGTCACCATGGATTGAATGACAAATGGCACCAATTAGTAGCCCATTAAAGATCTAAGGGCCCCAATTGATCTATTTGGGAAACAAAGAACACCCAAGGATCACTTGAGAGGTCCCACATGCATACAGAAGCGAAAAAACTGGAGTCAAATGGTGGCAAATGTTTAAAATGCTGCAATACATCTGTCAAAAAATGCTCTGCAAATATCTCAATAATTTTCCTTAAAATTTACACCAATGTGCACCCTGTTTTCCAATGGAACCAGCTGTGTGGCAAATGGATTCCTCTGTGAAAAGTTATGAACATAAAACTAAGCTAATGCTCGCCACAATTGCTCTTAGCCAAGACATTCCCGTGCCTTATTTTACACACAGCCCAACCGTCAAATATAACCTCATAACAAATTAGATGGAAGGTCTATACCCAACCACATAGTGCTGCATATGCTTCCTTTGTCCATGCTTGAGACCTTAGCTTTTACCGATTTGAGACACGTGGCTTTCAATCAGCTTCACCGCTCACCGCAGAGTCTCCAAGTTTGGGGCTTAAACCACCGTACACTGATTGCATCAATTGATGGCACTTGTTCATCATCGGCTTCCCTTGCCCTCAGTTGGCTTTGTTCGGTGCGCCGATGTCACCCATCGGTATATGGTACTCCCACATACCTTTGGAAATTTTGGCTTCGCCCTCAAAAGTTGCCGTGTGCTGATTTACGACGTGTCCATGGGGCCAGTTGTTAATCGTGCGTCATTCAATGTGCCACAGAGTCTAACCATTTAGCTTAGAGTTGACGTTCTTTGAGCTAATGTGAAATGCAGAACTAGACTGTCAAGTGATGTCCGAAGGCCAAAATCCTCCCAAATCTTCTAAGTTTCTCTGGATTTGGCCTGCACACATGCATATCAAAGAGGGGGTGAATAATTTCAATCAGTCTTAGGGACCATGGTGCCTATAAATGTGTGTATGCCATCATGAAAGTCCTTCAAGCTCCAAATTTTAATCAGAAGGCTTCAAATTGAAGTAACCATTTTGGATGCCGACTGGACTGACAGGGACTTGCCCCAATTCTCCAGCTCATATTCTAATCTCTGGTTATTCTCAACTGAGTCTCTATTTAAAAGTTTTAAAGTGTTCTCTTAATTTAATATATTTGCTAAGATCGTGCTATCTTCATGATGTAGTTGTTTTCATTCGAGAGTGAATTTTCAACCCTTCTAGCAAATAAGGATCTTTCACATAGGGGACCTATTGAAAACTAAAGTTCTTCACAAGTTTATTGGACTCAATTGAAATCTTTACTGTTTTTCCTAGGAGTTTTCAAAACATTTTAGGTTCATAATAACTTCCATCTACCTTAGCTCTAACTTTGGTGGTGTATTCTCAAAAATTCTAAGTCTCTTCTTCCTATATTATTATATTACATGTATCTCTCTTAAAGGTCATGTAATTCATCCCATGCTTTTTTGATTTTATATATTATGCAATGGATGTCTTTATAAAATACTGGTAACATATCATAATATGGAAAGCCTCGAGGTTTATTTTATGTTATTATCATTATTGCAAATTGAGCTTTAAATATTTGCAAATACTGTGGAAAAATGCTTAACAAGATTGCTTATGTACATATCTTTTGTTTAATTCTCTAACAGAGAAAGTGAACAGATATCTTTGGTGTGCTTGGACGAAGCACGCAAAATCGTTGGCACAGATGAAGATATTCTTTTGGTAACTTACCAGCTATGTTAGTTGATTTTTGTTGTTGGTTTACTCATCTATTTTGTTCTTAAAATCAGTATAGAAATCCTAGTAAAGGTTTATAACATCTATTTTTCTTTTATTTGTTATTTATAATAAAGTGGCCTGCCAGACATTTTTGGAAGCCTTTCTGATTGATACGTTTGTTAAATAGTTGGGTTTCATATCCACTGCAATTGTGAATCTTATTATAACAGAGCTCATGCATGTACCCATAATAGTGTGTTCTTGTCTGTTAAATTGCTTGTTATACCTCTCAAAGTGCCACTGTTAGGCTGTTAGAAAATAACATATGGATGATAGTAGATACAACATAATTTGCCAAATAGGGATAGTGAACGTAACAATTTTGTTTGTTAATTCACTACTAAGACATTATTAAAGTAACCTGTATAAGGACTGTTAGTAAATTTCCCGAACCAGCAATTATGCCCCATTTTTGGCCTTGTGTTCCCATGGCTTATAAATTTGGCTAGTAGAAACCTTTTACCAGTATCTAACAAATCCCATCCTTGAAGCAAATACCAAAATCTGCTGGTATTGAAAACAGTTCTTGCTGATTAGGACTAGTGGATTTCCAAGTGCCACTGTTAGGCTGTTAGAAAATAACATATGGATGTGTTGGCGAGAAAATTTGTCGGTTCGACAAATCTGTGGGTTTCTTGCCAACGCTCTGGGATTCTAGATCCCTCTGCTTTAACGGTGCAGCCCAAAGTGTTATTATGTGTGGGTGAAACGATCTTTGTGGGTGGCCAAAAGGCCGGAAATCTAACAGAACACTCCACTGATCCTGCGGCAAGGATTGCAATTTCTTGCAAGAGATGAAACTTGCTTGAAAGGGGGAAAAGGGGAGTGGGAAACAAGAAAAGAGGGATTAACGTTGTAGGTAGAAAATTAGAGTCCTACAACCATTAACCAGAAGTTACCATCACACATATTTATGGAAAGAAGACAATGATGTATTAATGCTACCGACTAGAGGAAACCATGCATACAAAGATGCACACATTCATGTCTTGGAAAACTGAAACTTTTTCCTTTCTTAACATCTCAACAAAGTTGTGCATAGTATGGGAAAAGAGGAAACATATGCAAGAGGGGAGAAGTGGAAGAAATTGTAGCTTTATTTCATGTGTAGTGATGAATACAAAGCTTCAATCAAGCTACTACAATTCACAATGCTACCAAAGCAGAAATTTTCTCCAAAAATGGAATCCCTTGGAATGGAGAAGCCATCCCAATTTATACAATTTGAATTTGACCCTTCACCTCCCTCATATGACTCTTCGTGTTCCATATTCCACTTGTGACTTTTCATTTTCCATCAATTAAGTATTTCTCTTATAATTTGAGAAAATACTTTTACAATATTAAAATAAGTCACTTAAGTGAATAAGACAAAAGACAATGATGAGGCCCAACGAAGAATTAGAATGGAGAGAGAAAGAAGAGGGAGAAAGGGAGAAGGGGAGAAAAGAAGATGCTTTATAGCATGGATGAAGAACACCCCATCTCTGATGAAAGTTAACTCCACTCCACTGATGAATTGGTGAAATGCTCAGATGCGATGATGAATTGTGAACCTGTGAACGCTTTATACCATGAGAAAGCTCCTCTGGATGACGTGTGGACACCATGAACTAAGTGTTTAGAAACATTGTTGAATGAAACCTTTGGTGACCACGAGTGTTGCTCATGACGATCCCCTCTGGAAAGATTGAATCTTGAAACTGACCTGCCATGACTCTTTGCAACACTGTCACACTATTATGTTGATTTGGACATCCTTGATGAAACACACCATGAATAGTCTGACGATGTTAATTGCAAACTTCACTTCACACATTACACACAGGCAAACATAAACCATGAAATGACTGTTGAGATCTCCCGTATACACTGAGAAAACAAGCCACAAACATTGATGAGTAAACCATTGTTGACAGTGAAGAAAATCCCTTCTATGAACTTGAATTCCATGGCTTCTGAAACACTTCTCTGCTCTGAAAAGAGGGATTTACTATTTTTAGTAAATGAAAAATTTCCACTCTTCTCGGCTCTGACCGGTGAAATTAGCTTCCTAGATCACCCTTGTGTATACTACCCCTCTGAAACTGCTTTCCTATGATGACTTACTATTTTTAGTAAGTTCCCAGATGGGAGACTTACTATATTTAGTAAATGGCGATTTCTCCTTTCTGAATCATCTTGATGAGGTTAGCTTCTTTATTTACTCCTTTGTATATTGCCTTCACCTCGACCACTTCTTGGAATGACTTGTTATTTTTAGTAGGTACCCATATAGGGAACTTACTATTTTTAGTAAGTGGTCATTTTTGCTGTTTTCCACTTTGAACAATCATTCGATCCCAAGATTATCTTTAGTACACCTTTTCTTTGCGCCACTACTTCTAATGAAGACTAACCAAAAATAGCAAACCTATGTAGGAAAGCTTACTATATTTGGAAAGTGGGTCTCCAGTGCTCGGTTTGTGATGAAACACATATTTTTGGATTTGGCTCGTCGTCACGATCTTATCCCCGAATTTCACTTGATTTCGCCCACCAGAATGCTTGGAAATTAAAAAAATGAAATTTTTACTTAGTAAGGGCTTCGGGCATGGAGCTACCATGGCAGCCATTAATGGAGTCATGAAGCTTTTTTGCAGGTCTGGTTTTCACCTCCGATAGCGATGGAATTGGATCCATTGGGATAGGTTTTTCACTTGAAATCTATGTGCAAATTTTTAGCTCGATCCAACTACCGGATTGGCGGGAAATTCAACGAATGTGAGCTAGGGCACAAAATGGAGTTTTTTGTTGTAGAAAATAATCCAGGGCATCATTCATCTCCCGTTTGTTGCATCATGACGACCTTCAAAAATTAGGAAGTCTGCAAAAGATCTCATCTCAATCCGTGCTCCGGATTGTGAGATATGAGAATTTCTTCATTTTCGCTATGAGGGTTTTTTCGCAAAACTTCATTTTTTCTCTGTTTGAGCTCGTTCTTCTTTCATCGAATCTGGATTTTTTCTTGTTTTCAGATGATGGAGGATTGCATGATCTCATTTGGATGCAAATATGGAAGCTCTGGATTTTGTAAAAATTTGCCAGAGTTTTCGGTAGGGTATGGAGGTGTGTGGGAGAAGATAGCAAAAATGGCTAACTCCCGCTATTTAAATGCAAAAATGGAAGGGGAGAGGGTTGGGAGCATTTTTGTGTCCCTTTCATCCCTTTTCTAAAGGGACGAAAGGGACATGAATTTCCTCTTCATCCTGGTGGTGACACTTGGCGGACATGCATGGCTAGGAGGGAGAGAGGTCAAACTAGTCAACTGGGGGCTTAAGTGGTGAGTGCATGGTCATATTAGTGACCTGAAGACTAAATGGGGGGAGGGGGAATTTTATGTCCCTTTCATCCCTTTGCAAAGGGACAAAGGGGACAAGAAATTCCGCCTTAACCACAGGCTGCCACGTGTCCAACTTTAAATTTGGCTAAGTATGAGAAATCGCACCTTGGGACCAACTTGCGGAGGCGATATCTCAAGCTCCCGGATGAATTTTGGGGTGAAATTTTATATGATTTTGACTGAAAAAGCATTTTGAGACGATTGATGAGGGTCTCAAACCTTGAATATATCAGCAACATCTCTAAATTTCCCCTTCTTTCTCGGGACCGCCTGTTATGCGCCAAAAGAATGAGTTACCTCGGAAAGTGTATGATGTTTCATGATGTCCCGTATTTTCCACCATTTAGGGCATGGAAAATAATTTCCATAGGTACTTTTTTGGGATTTCAAATCCTCACGAAGCTCCCAAAATATTTGTTTGAAGCTCAGGTCCTCCTTCACGGTGTATGCTCCTTCAGGCTCGAAAACCCGCTTCTGATGAATCAACTCCAAAACCTCTGAATCTTCACTGAATCTTTCACAACCATTCCATGATGTTCCTAGCACTTGAATACTCCTCCGACATGAGTTTTATTCCTTCGATCTTCTATGGAGGTGATGCACTAGTCCTAGGAAGGTTGATGGTAGCCCTTCCCAAAACTGCTTGATTGCTTGAGTGTTCCAAAAGATCCTAAATCACCTAGGGGATAGATTTTACTTTCCTAAATCACCTAGGGGGAACTGAGGACAACCACATGGGGATCATTTGACTGATAGGATAGGACTGGTGTTGAGGATGGATTGACCTAGGGGTGTCTTGGAAAGACATGGTTTTCAAATAATCGACATTTGTGGTATAGTTGTCCTGCTTTTCGTGGATTTTTCCCATGCAAATACTCGGACAACAGGATGATAGAACATGACTTGCCAAATAGGGATAAAGAACCTACCAATTATTTGTTAATTCGCTACTAAGACATTATTAAAGTAACCTGTATAAGGATTGTTAGTGAAATTTTTCGATCACAATTGCGTCTCATTTCTTGCCTTGAGTCCCCCATGGCTAATAAATGTGGCTAAGAACAACCTTTTTCCAGTGTCTAGCAAATCCCATCCGTTAAGCGAATACCGAAATCCATTGGTGTTGACAACACTCCTTTCTGATTAGGACAAGTGAATTTCTTCCCTAGTTTTTTTTCACCTTGTGATTTCTCTTTATTGAATACAATTCCGATTTCTTTATTGAATATTCTCGTTATTTCTATATATATTATTGGTTTGTTGTATACTTTCAGTTTTGATCTCATTCTATGGTTTACATTATCTTGCTAAACACTTGCTGCTTTCCTAGGGAGATACCTTCTACATCAACTCATTTATTTCTATTATTGACTCACACATGCTTTGGTCATTCCTGGACATTAATATAATCTATTTCTTTTTTCCATGTAAATATTCAACTCAATCTCCTTTGGAATTCAGAAGCCATGCCCCATAGAAGGGTGTAGGTAGATTGGCAAAACCCAATTTTCTCTCGAGCTTCGCTACAATGTCAAAACCTAAGAAGGTACAAATTTGAAATGATATAAATACACATATATAGTGAAAATTCCCTTTGTTCTCACAATGGGGTTGCATATGCCATATAAAGTTGCTCACTAGGCTGGGGCCTAAAATGTCACCTTTACCTTTATTGGTATTTTCTTTTGAAGGCATTATAGCATAAAATATCTTCCATGGCATTAATTGTCGGTGATTTTTCTAGCACAAAATCATGATTGAATTAACATATGGTGCATAATTATGGAATATTCCATGCTTGTGATTATGCTAGGATTTAACCTCATAACAAGTGAAAAGCTGTACCTAACAAATGATTCCAAGGTCAGGTTACGTTAAACTTTTCGTTTGCTAAACTATGAATCATGCCATCTTTAAGATTCCATTTCACATCAATAAGTAGCCCAAACATATATTTGTACATATCAGCTAAACAGTTGTTATTGTTCACCTCTTGCACATGTATATACAAGACTTAAATTACTTCAGACCTAATCGTTTGAGCAAATGTTTCATACCATCCACATCTTTCCGTATAAATGTAGAGTCAGTATGCTGGCTATACTCCTAATTTGCATTAGAAATGCCTTATTATGAAAAGTTGTCCTCACATGATATACATGCACATAGGCACACACACATGCACAAATGCGCACATGCATACTCACACACTCACACGTGCAAACACAAATGCACACACACACACTAGTATTTTGCCATCTCCCAACACTTTCCTTGTTTTTGAAAAACATTTATCCTCATACCCATCTTTTTACCCGAGATGTATCACTTCTTTAGGGAGTAAGCATTATAATTAATGAGTTTTTTCACACACATGCGAGCACACAAATGCAAGCGCACACATCTCGCACACACACGCACAAACCACAAATATTATCTTTCCATCTCCCAATACCCCCAACCCGTTTTTTGAAAAAGTTGTTCTTGTGTCCATCTTCTTTACCTAAGATGTCTCAATTCTCTAGGTGATTATGCATTATAGTTGATGGGATTTTTCATTAATTATTGGATTTGCAATATAGATGGTGTTAGATTTACACAAGATCTAGATCTCAAAAATTGCAAAAATAATGTACATATCATAGTTTAAAAATTTGTACTTGGCAGCCCAAAATTTTGACTTGTACTCGAGATTGGGCAATTTCTCTGCAATTACTTGACAACTTTATCGCTTCTTAAAAAGACATAAATTCATAAGATAAACTTAAATAAAATGTAAAGCATTGTTAAATGACATGAGAAATGAATGTAGAAAATGCACAAATATAGTTTCTATTATTTTTTGACTAAAAAAGAGTGCAAAGTTACAAACTACAATGCTCATAAAGTCATATGAATTATCAGATACACATATGTTATTCATCTCTAGCACCTAGTCCTACAATGGTTCTACAATAGGTCTATTGCAGGGCTTACAAATGCACCGCCTCGCATAAGTGGAAGGTAAAGATTCCTTTTCGCAACAACATCATCCACAAATATATCATTTGGATCCTCACCAAGCCCTCCTGCTATTGTTTCTCCCGCATTACTCTCCAAATTTGCGATATCCTCCATAGTAGACATGGGCTCCACATCATCGGCAATTCAATCCACATATGGATTGATCTTATCCAAGTCAATTGCATCATAACTTTCTACCTGCTTCACTTGTCTCATCCAAATACAAAGATTGTATTGCACAAAGACAAGGTCATAGAGGCATTGGGTTGTCAACATGTTGCACTTCATGTGAACAACTTGAACGTGTTCCACCACGTTCACACCCGGAAGAGCTACACGGCTAAACACAAAATGCGAATCACTATCCTTTGAAGATTTGGTGTTTTTGTACCATAATCTTCCCACCACACATCTACGTATAGGACATTTATAATTTTGTAAGTCAACTAGGCGTGAATGAATGAAAGAAATCTAGCCAGTACCATCTATGAGTAACGAGACTCAAATTAAAAACAAGAACTCAATTTATCTTTACCCGACCGAGAGGTATTTCGTTGTTTAATGTATAGAGCTGAAGAAAAGAGTCTCCTTATGGCATTCTTGTAAAATTGTAGCTTCTCAATAATTGAATCTCTAGTGTCATCATTAGGGATCTTCTCTATGCACGTATTGAGGCCATCCATAACCTCCTCATTGGTCGTAAATGAATCAAAATAGAAAAACTTAGGGTTAAGTAGTAGGATGTTGTGTGAATATGTTGGTGGAGTGTCTTGTTCGATCACCGATCATTAGTGTGCTTTGAACGGGTTCATATTTTTTTTGAATTTTCCCATAATATTTGGCTATGGCCTCCTTTGCCATGCCCATGGCCTCATACAAATAATCTTGTCCGTTTTTCTCCTCATCAACCAGCCCTAAAACTTGAACCAAAGGCTTTGACACCGAAACAAAATAATGCACATATTTAAAATCAAAATTAAGAATTTTTAGTAACAAATAAATAATACATAAGTAAATATTTAAGGTTACCTTAATAATTTCCTTGGCATGCCTATCAAACACATCATCAAAAATAGTCTTTATGGCCCTTTACCCTTTGGGCTATTTACATAGGAAGACTCCATCCACTTGTGCACTTAGAAACATCTTCTTAAGAGATGTTAGTGATTGTAGTGCTCCAATGTCATGAAGTTTGTGGTGAATTGTGTGAGTTTGGATCACACAAGCTTATTTCCATTGGTGTACTCCATCAAATTTAGCACCCAAGTGTGATTGTAGTTAAACTTGGTGATATTTCTTTCCTCTTCAACCACATTTTTCACCCATGAGATCTTTCCTATGTCCTCGAGTAGGAGATCAATGCAATGGGCTACACAAGGGGTCCAAAAAAGTGTAGGGCGCCTCTCTTCAAGAAGTCTCCCTAATGCTACACATGCCGCCATGTTGTCTGTCATAACTGACGACATTCTGCGTGCCCACTTCCATCACCACCTCATCCAACATATCACACGAAGTGTTTTTTTTTTCACATGGTGGGAGACATCAATTGATTTCAAGAAGACCAACTACCCAATAGAAGCAACTAGAAAGTTAATCAATGTGCAGTTTTTCCCATCCATCTACTCATAAGACGAAATGGTGCAACCATTTTTTTGCCATGTTTTGCTTAAACAATAGCTAGCGTATGTTTGATGGTCAAATCATGAGTAAGAGCCTTGAACCCCTTCCTAATAATGACGAATGCGGTGGCCATATTTTCCTAATGTGACCTTTTCGCCATATTGAAAAGAATCTTGTTGTAGTATCAATTTTTTTCAAAGCTCTCCTTGCTCCATTCTCGAACTTCTTGTTCCAAGTGGTACGTTCGAGTGAAGTTTGTGACCTATGACTACTTCGAGGAACAAAGTAGTTAAATTATAGTCAGTGGATGAGCCTTGTCCCCATCTCCGATCCCCTAGAGTTGGGAAATACAAGAGGATTCAATGTCGTAATCATCCTTTGCAGCCCTCCTATTCACTAGGGTTACTGAAATGCATTAACTTTCCTCTTGTTTCTTCGCATAAGCCATAAGGAAAGTAGTCATCTCTTTTGAGCCTCAAGTGGTGCTTGTGTGCACACTACCACATCATTCCTTGGTTGTTCAATGTTGTATTCATCGAGATAAAGACTTCCGCTCATCTTCATCTTGCACATAATTGCATATAACATGATTGTTTGTTGCCTTCGGTTCCCAATGCTTCCAAGAAGATTCATTGTACTTAGGCTTATGGCGGGTAGTTGAAACGAATGCCAATGCTTCTTAGATAAAATTAAATGCTATAAAACAAAAATTATGTTCTAGAATCTAACCCTAGTTGCTAATTAATGGAAGTAGAAGATGAAATAGATATCATGATTCATACTAGAAAGATAATAAAAAATAAAATAAATACTTGTAGGCTATGTGACTATGTTTTCCTTGAGGCTTGAAAACGGAGTATGTATTGAAAAGGGTGGGAATTAATATGTTTTCCTTGAGGCAGTCATGAAATAACAATGAAAACCATAGAAAGAGTGATATGTAAATGTCAAAGATAAGAATCCACGTTTTTGTCCTCACTCACTACTTAAATCCCAAGTATTAAATCTGGGCTATTGTTGTAAACTTGTATGTAAACTAGATGCAAAAATCACAAAACCCTAGCATGCATTGTTTTCGAAAAAACATAGAGAAAATAAACATAAAATCATTTTTTAAATATGATCTTTTATTTATTTATAGCCGATTCATGGCGATAAAGTTGCGATTTTTGCCAAGTACTTATAGAGATTACTAGGTAGAAATCGCAATTAATCATAACAAATCGTCTCACAATTTTTTTGCAGATTTCTCGTTTATCCTTTGACACGTGATTAATGGAAAATTTGAAAATATGATGCATGTAGAAACAAAGAATAATGAAGATGATTGGAATATAGAGATTGAAACTAGCATTTTAGATGCATCAAGTATGTGTATGATGTAGGGCAATGGAGAAGATTATAATTAGACAACCGCAAGGAGACCATATTAACAAAAAAAATTATATGCTCATTGAGACAAACATGACCGATATGAACAAAGTTCACCTTATGAGTGGCACACAAACAAAAATCTTATTGTAGCTAGCATGAAGGAGTACGTGGTGAGGAGTATACAAAGAGACTTTGTGGTAAGCAACATAGAAAAACCCCATATATATCTGGGGAATTTACTTGTGGTTGTCTTAGTCATCTCAAGATGGTCTCCATGAGTAGTCTTTTCCCTAATGACATTTTTTCCTCATGTATTTTTCGTAATTATCACAAGGCAAAGGGGACTCACTTAGCACAAAAGCACTATAAGGATTTATTAATTGGGGGAGGAATGGTGAATGCAATCCATCGCTTTGGGCTTCTCAGCCTCTAGCCAAAGTGGAGAGATTCACCACTCTTCCCCCTACTAACAAATGCTTATGGTGTTCGTGTGCTAAGTGGGTCCCATTACCTTGTGATTATTACCAAAAATACACGAGGAAAAATGTCATTAGGATAACGGCTACTCATGGAAGTCATCTTGAGATGACTTAAGACACACATGTAAGATCCCACAAAAATTAATAATATAATTAAATTGCTTGTGGAAGCTTTTAATTGCTCATCCCTTTGACAGCTGACACTAAGAAAGTCCACTTGATGATCATTGGCATTTCAAGTCATTAAACATTTGGAAAAGAAAAGGAAATATTCTAATTGTAAAGAAAAGAAAATCTTATAATAGAAATGAAAGGAATGGAATACCTTATATATATAAATAAGACAGATATTAAAAGTGAAGGGAGTAAATAAATATTAAAAGTTGGTCTTGTGCCATAATTTAGTAAAACATAGTATTAAAGTAAGGATATATTTAATATTTTGTGCCGAGACGCGCATTATACACCCCACATCAACATGGATTTTTGGTCTGGCTGTGGGTGGATGTGTGGGGAACATTAGTTCTGACATAGTTATATCTATGTAACCTTAATTATGAATTAAAAATGAAAAAATAAAAAAGGTAGCACAGTCAAGCCTCAACACGGAACTGATATGTGATAAGAGGTATCCAAAGGACTTGAGGTGACAATCCTTCTAGAACTTATGTATAAGAACATAGGGATCTGCAATTGATGTCTTTGGTTACCTCTCAACACATATCAAATCCATATTAAAATGGGTCTATACTAGTCAATAGATACTGTGTCCTTATTGTTGTCTCCAATTATTGCTGCCATTTAGATATACCTCTTGGTGTTATATTATGGAGTCAAATCCACAATGGAACACTTTATATTCCATTTATTGTGTCCCTTCTCTTTATAATTTATCTGTTCTAGTGTATGTATTTTAGATTTAAAAACGCTTTGAACTCAGAATACCTTTATACCTTCAGTCGTGCTTTTAACATTGTGTAGAAAACCACTCGGATAATCCATCTTGTACAAGGCATCGTAACCATTCAAACCTTTACAAAACATGATTAAATCAAGAGCAGTGTATGTATATCAGTTTGCATCCTCAGTATATAATATCTCAACTGTACCAAGAAAACTTGTTCAGTCAATACATATGGCTACAATGAAATCATCCCGGGTTTTTGTTTTCATGTATAGCCAGAACAACTATAATAGCACAAATGTTAAAAAGTTATGAAACTACTTGTAAGTATATAACCAGAAAAGCCTCATGAAAACATCCTAAAACACAAAGGAACGTATAACTGATTACAACTCGACTAGAATCTACAAGAATGGAATCACATCCAAAGTTATACTTGCAGCTAACCTATGTTGAGAAATAATGGCCAGGAGAATGCCATTGAAAATTTACTTAGGTGGGAAAAGGACATAAATCATGCCTATTTTCTCCTACAGTGTTTAAGGCCATTCACTTATGAGAGAAGAAACAAAATGGTATAGAATGTAGTTAAGAACGTCAGATTTCATTGGATTCAAGTGGAAGAATGAGGGTGGGTATATTACCTACTGCTACACGTTCTTTGTTCTATTTCAAATACTTTAGGTCTAATGTGGGACATAAAGTGTTACAAACTATTACATGTTGATATGCACTATAGAACTAGAAATACTACAAGGTCTATTTAATATTCTATTTGACCTGTAATAATGGTCAGAAAATAAGGACATAATTCTCTAAAACAAAATTGAAGACTACATATTCATTTAAAACAACATTGAAGACTACATATTCATCAATTTGTTCCGACACTAAGGCTTTGGTTCTATTGCATGTCATAAGTCATAGAGTTGTCCCTACATCTAATGTTGCATGAGCTCACCTGTGCCAAATGAGGAAATTTATATTTCTTTGCAACAAGTTTTTTTCTTGGAACCACGTTGAGTGGTGTGTGTCCAAGTGGATAAGACTATATCTCCCGAGATTAGAGGCTTGAGATCAAGATGCAAGTGGAATTTTAACTTTTAAATTTTAATTGTAAAAGCTATCGACAAGAACTAATAGTGGAGTCTATTTATCATGTAAATGCACTCTCTTTCTACTATCTCTTTGATGCAAATACATAATCTAATATCTTCGAAAGGCCTCTAGGAGCATTCTTAACAATATAAACATGCTCAATCCTCTACCCGCGGCTCCCACAATTGCTGCAAACACACTTCCCCACACCTTCTAACACATACAATCAAGAACTCGAATCTGCTAGGAACATAATTGCTTACAATTCCCATGAATTGACTACAATTGTGTAATGTCCCCTTTCCTTCGCCGAGAGCCTAAGGGCCAAATTTTAGTCTTAGCCTTGGTCATACCCAAGGGGCTAAAGACTCTAGAGGCTATTGGGTATAGATGACTTATTACCACATTGTTTTTGTTATATTTTGTCATTGACATTAAGTTGGGCGACTTGGTGGTAATAATTGTTATATTTTGTCATTGGGGGACTCATAGTACTTTATTATTCTATTTCTTCATTGGGGTGACTTATGGTACTTTATTATTCTATTTCTTCGTTGGGGTCACTTAAGTCACTTTTAGTCCCACATGGAGCTCCCAACTTGGAAAAAGGTAATGAAAAGTTATAAAAGGAGGTTTGGGGGAGTGATAGAGCTCATTCTTGCATGCACACTTATGATTTTCATTGAGCAACTGCTGATTGCTATCATCTAGCTTGTGGAGTAAGATCCCACAAGATCCCTAGCTTCGGTGGTGAGAGATCCATTCCTAGCTAGTAGGGCATTCTTCGGTGGTGAAAGATTCACCATAGCTTGTCATTTAGGAGTTGATTAGGGGCTGATATTCAGAGATTAATTTTAGAATTTCCAGAGAAGGGTTTTGGAAGATTTTTGGGGCTTTTTATGGAGAAAAATCAAGGGTTTTTAAATCTGATTTGTGGCATCGATTAGATCAGATTTTGACACCATATTTGGGGACACTTTTGAGGGTTTTTGGCCTTTTCCCAAGGGGAGCGACCCACTTTGGCATTTTGCAGCGATTTTTGGAAGGGTTTTAGTGTGCCGTTTCCAGATCTGGAGGTTTGGATATCTTCTATATCATTGGTAGATGTTATTTCCAAAAATTCAAATTTTTATCTATTTTCTAGGGTTTTATCTACTCAGTTCCAAATTTGCAGCAGTGTTTTTTAGGGCTTCCAGGTGTCCATTTTCAAATCTAGAGGTTGGGTTTTCATTCTCACTATTAGTAGATGTTATTTCCAAAATTTCATAATTTTATCATGCCTACGTGAGAAGATATGAATTTTTGAAGTTTACTAGCTGCCTAGGGCATTCTGTAATTTTTTGGCAGCAATATATTATTCCAAAAATAATTTTCTTGCATTAGTTATCATATTAGCAAGTTTGTAAATTTTCAAGTGATTTGAACAAGTATTTTGTGAGTTATTGATTTAAATCAGTTCGCTGCCCTAGCTGTTAATTTCTGCAAAAATCAGTATTTTATTTGGCTGCAAATTTTCAATATTTTGTGCATTTTTGAGTGGTATCCCACAAGGGATATTTCAAATTGATGTTTACAACCACCTCTATGGGTGTAAATATACAAAACTATGAGATAGAGAAGTTCGGAAAAGAAGAAAGAGACAGCCGAATAACGGAATGTTTGCAACCATTCTGCATCTTTTATCCCGTCTCAGCCAAAACCACCTTAGTGGTTATGCAACCGCCATCTTGTTAATACTTTGGTGGTTTTGCAACCTTTACAAAACTAAATCCTTTTCTGACCAAATACCTTTAACTCTTTTGTTTTGGGGTGTCAATACCACTTGAACCATGACCACTCATGTGTAATGACCCCTTTCTAGGGTTTATTTGAAAATTACAAAATTCTGGAATTTTATAGCAGCAGACTGTAATTTAATTACAGCAAACCAAAAACCTTCAAAAATGTACCACAAGTCTTCTATAATCATCAACGAATACTTAGGAATGATTATTTACCGATTTAGATATCTCTTATGCCCAAATCGATTTGAAATATTCAAAATATACTGCTGGACTTAATTATTTCAAACTGGAAATCGCTGCAGCAATAAACGGTTCGATTTGACCATCAAATGTGCATAGAAATCCATACAAATGCAGATTTAGGCCTTTTAGAATATGGTGACTTGATTTGACAATTCGTAATGATGTTATTTTCACCCAATAATCTAGATTTCATGCATATGCAAGTCGAACTGGTAGAAATTAATTGATAAAATCAGAATGTGCACAAATTGATTTTCAACTTAATAATAATCTGCAAATACAAATAGTTTTAAGTCAATATGAAGGGTTTGCATCCTTCACATGGACCTCACAATGGGGTTTTGTCCCAAGTGGAGAGAAATGACAGTTCACTCTCAAAATCTGATTTTACAAATGAAAGTCCATATGAACAAATGGCTCCACCTACCCCTTATAGTTTTTACGTTTAGCCTTGGCGCCAAAACCAATAAGACATGGTCGACCCCTTATATTCTTTTATTATACCTTGGCCAACCCATACATTTCAATATGGCATACATTATAAAATAATAAAAACATATTAGATGTCTCTTCCTTGCATCCTTCCTTTGGTTCATGAAGAAGGAATAGCCTGGAAATCCAATTATGCCTTCGAATTGGAGAAAAGGGGCATTACAGTCCTCCCTCCCCAAGATTGCTTGTCCCCAAGCAATCACAATCACCTGGATCCCATATGATCCTTGTAGTCTTCATTTTTGTATCTACACAAGAAACAAACTCCTTAGAAAAAACATGAGTGTTTAACAACACTCCTTTAGGTCCTGCAATTGTCTTCTTGCTTGTGGAAGCTCCACAATCTTCATGTATTTGATGGCTGCCCTGTACATGGCTGTAATCAAGCATTCTCCTTTCAAAAATCAGAATTAAAATGGCTGGTTTCCATTCCCAAGTATTCACCCATGAGCCAAAATCAGTCTCCAACAATAAATTCATCAATTGCATGGCAAAAACTGAGCTATAGAAATGATAGGGGAGCTGGTCATGGTGATGTCAATCATAAAAATGATGGGACAGCAGCTTGTACATTTCAAAATTTCTTTCCCAACATGAAAGAACATCAATCTAGTGAATAAAAATGGCTTCCATGTGACTGAAACTTCATCCTCAATAGCAGCAAACTGAAAATGACTCATATGCACAGCTGAAAATGAAATGTTTTGTGAAGAATTCATACCATATCCCTTCATTCTTTCCAAACCTTTCATTGAAGCCCAAAAGTTTGTGGACATGCAAGTAACAACAACCAAACATTCCCAAGCATATCCTTTGTTGATTTTACCTTTGGAAACACATCAATCAAATACCATAACTGCTGCTCAAAATCTGAAAAGGGACTTCTTACCATGCAAGGTGTAGTCCATGTGATCCATCCTTCCTTCAAGGCTTCCAAAGGGATAAGAGTTGGCACTATTGGAAAAAAGAAAGAGGATGATATCCATGTATCTAGGTAGAGCTTGCAAAATTCAATTCCTTTTAATCCCTTACCACATGAAGCAACGTGTGCAAGATGACACCCCAAATTCTCTCTTCTTCTATGCTCACAAAGAAAGGAGAAAGCTGAAATATAATGCATATCAACATAGAGAAGCCAAAGAACCTTGTACCTTACTTGGTGCCAATGATGTTCCCTTATGAGAAGGAACAAAGTACATGAGGCCAGCATACCCTTGTGCCTTCTAATGATGTATCCTTTGTACGGATCAACAAGCTCATGGTCTCCTTTATGGGGTAGAGTGATAGTCACTCTTTCTCCTTTTCCGGCATGTTCCTTAGGCACCCAAATGTTAAGAGCAAATGTACCAACCAAGTTGTGACCATTATACATCATATTCATCTCCCTATCATGCTCAAAATCATACCCATCAATGCTTAGTATGGAGGGAGAAATGAAATATGAAAATTCATACCTTGGTCTGCTCTCATCATCTACAAAACTCAGAATTCCTGAGTTGAGATCAGACCTCTTCCTTAGGCATTTTCCACTCAACAGAGCATTGAAATCATATTTCCTTGATTGGTATTTACATGGAGCATTCATGGGAATTATCTGCTGAAGCAATATATGGTGCAAGGAATCCTTCTCATTATGGATGACTAATGAAAGGAGCTGAATTATTGTATGATGTGACTGATGTTCCAAATCAGCAGCATATAATCTCACAAAGGCAAGCTTAAGACACCATAAACCAACCCTTTTATGGCTCTCGATCATACCTTTCAAACTCAGCTGAGTTACTATGCCCGGATCAAAGGAATAACACTCATTCCACATCAACTTTATGCACAAAACTTCTATTATAATTGGAGGAATCCTTTTTTAATATGTCCATCAAATGACTGATGAAATGGAAATACGGAGCTTACCATGTACCTTCTCAAAGTTAGCTTGAACAATTGGTGCCCCTTCACCGAATGGTGTGAATGCATGCATGGAAACAAACACTCATTAGCCATAACTGTATTGAATCCTTCCGAGTGGCCACCGTGAAGCATCATACTTGCCCTATGTTTCTTCCTTGTTCTAGCTTTGTTTGGCTCCATCCTTCTTGGTAATTCCTCCAATAAGCTGATGCCTGCTGCCCTTGTCGATAAGCATGGTGTCCCTTTGATCATGAAGAAGACTCTTCACCCGGGGTGGGTGATGTGTGCCACCTCTTATACTAAGAATGCTGCCCACAATACTCAGAAATTCTGAGTTTAAATCAGCATGCAAACCGAATTCCAAAATCTCCTTACCTCCATGCTCTTTTGTTTTCCGGGTGCTTGCCTTTACTATACATTTGTCTGATGCTTCCTTGAAAAAACCCTCATCATGATGTGAATATGGCAGCGGTATAAAAGAAGGTAAAATGTCATCATACCTCGAATTTCCTATGCATGGAACTTCTTCATAGTTCTCTCCATGATCATGTATGCCTTCAATTTGCCTCCAACGAGCTGCTGCTTTGGGAATTCCAGCAAGCTCTTGGTCTTCATTCTTGTCCAGAAATTGATCCCCATTGACAACTTATCTTCTCCCATATGTAAATCTGATTTTTCCTTTTTCTGTGGCTCATGTCCCATGGTTTTCTCCTCAAAAACATCCTCCTTTGTACTGCTGTTCTGAATATCAGTCAATGGTTTGTTTTTGACAAGAGTGACGGAAGCTTCTATCACTTCCAAGGGCTGCTCTATACCCCATGAGTTTGGGTTTTCTTCAATACTTTGCCACATAGAATCATTAGAATCCATAAAAACATTATTTATTTGCAAGGATTCTTTACCTTCAGGCGGAATATCCGTCTTCCCTTGTGCTTGTTCTTTGAATTCTTCTTCTTCCTCTGCTAATGCAACTTGGAAGCTCTTCTCCTCTTTCTCTCTTCGTGGCCTGGCATGCCTAGGCTTAGGCCTAGATCTTCCACTATCCAATTCCATGAACTCTGTGAATGACATTGCTTCACGGATTTCTTTGGGCAAAGCCATATACTCCTTATAGCTTGCTTCAATACTTCTTCCCGTGGTACTTGGATCTTCTTCTGGTATGACTTCAACTTTGGTCTTCAAACTCGATCCTCGGGCTGTTTCCATAGGTTGCTTAACATTAATCAGACTTTGGATAGACATGGCAAGAAGATCCATGGCCTCCGTAAGCTTTTCTTGTCCAGTTATTAATCTATCCATTGAATTCCCTTAGGCCTTAAGAGAATCAAGCTCTGATACCACTGTAATGACCCCTTTTGGCTGTTTATTTGAAAATTACAGAAATCTGGAATTTTATAGCAGCAGACTGTAATTTAATTACAGCAAACCAAAAACCTTCGAAAAATGTACCACAAGTCTTCTATAATCATCAACGAATACTTAGGAATGATTATTTATCGATTTAGATATCTCTTATGCCCAAATCGATTTGAAATATTCAAAATATACTGCTGGACTTAATTATTTCAAACTGGAAATCACTGCAGCAATAAACAGTTCGATTTGACCATCAAATGTGCATAGAAATCCATGCAAATGCAGATTTAGGCCTTTTAGAATATGGTGACTTGATTTGACAATTCGTAATGATGCTATTTTCACCCAATAATTCAGATTTCATGCATATACAAGCCGAACTGGTAGAAATTAATTGATAAAATCAGAATGTGCACAAATTGATTTTCAACTTAATAATAATCTGCAAATACAAATAGTTTTAATGTAATATGAAGGGTTTGCGTCCTTCACATGGACCTCACAAGGGGGTTTCGTCCCAAGTGGAGAGAAATGAGGGTTCACTCTCAAAATCTGATTTTACAAATGAAAGTCCATATGAGCAAATGGCTCCACCTACCCCTTATTTATACTTTTTGGCCTTGGCTCCAAAACCAATAAGACATGGCCGACCCCTTATATTATTTTATCGTGCCTTTGCTGACCCATACATTTCAATATGGCATACATTATAAAATAATAAAAACATATTAGATGTCTCTTCCTTGCATCCTTTGGTTCATGAAGAAGGAATAGCCTGAAAATCCAATTGTGCCTTCGAATTGGAGAAAATAGGACATTGCATCATGATCCGTGTTTTCCTTCTTTCTGCTTCTTCTATTCCCGTCTCAGCCAAAACCACCTTGGTAGGTATGCAACCACCATCCTGTTAATACTGGTGGTTTTTCAACCTTCACAAAACTAAATCCTGTTCTGACCAGATACCTGCAACTCTTTTGTTTTGGGGTGTCAATACCACTTGAACCATGACCACTCATGATACGTGTTTTCCTTGTTGATAGTACTTTACTAGAAAGTGACTGGGAAAGAGGAAGTACTAGTTAAATGCTTGTGTTTGTGAGATTAGTGGATTAACTAGCCATCCAAGCTAAACACTTCATGATCCAATTTGGATCAACCATGCACCCAAAATTCAGCTGGTTTGTCAATCTCCTTGTGTACATCAGTCTGTCATACAACACACTCGGATTTGTTTATTATATAGTGTTTGTGTATGACATTGGGAAGCATGCTTGTATCAACATTATTTGTTTGACCCAAATTTTTACCCAAAGGTAGATCTTATTGTCTCAATCATTTATCCCTTTTGTAGGTGGTCTAATTTTTCCTCCATACAACACTTCTTGCCAACCTCATGGTTCATCCCAAAATAAAATGTTCTCAGAGCTAGCTGAAATTTGTCACTGGGTAGCTTTGGTAATCCTAAACACTTTTCTCCTTCGTTTTCCAGCATAAATGGTTATGCCCGAGAACAGGATTTTACTTAACCATGAAGTCCACCATATATTCAAAATGATGGAATATAGTATCAGCTCACAAACTATGGTGAACATCCAACTAAGACAGAGGAAGAAGATAACATCACAATTACATCATTTAAACATCATCATCATCATCATCATCATCATTTAATTTAACATTATCAAGTTAAAGTCAAAGTAGGTTAAAACACTAATTTTCTTTATCTTGGCCTAGCTACAGATGATTCTTTACATTTTCTCAATTAACCAGTATGACATCACAATTTTTTTGACATGCGTTTATAGATCAATTAATGACCCATGCTTTTCTCAATTCACTCAAATTACAATTTCTAGCACAGAAATTGAGAAGAGGAGGATAAAATGACTCGGCAGTGAAATGACTAAAAACTGTGCTGACCAGATCTAGCCTTAAATTTGAATCCCTGGCAGAATTGAACAGCATTTGACATTTAGAAAAATAATTTCTTTTGACTTCAAGCAGCATTGACCTCATTTTTGAAGAAAGAGTTATAGATTACACCATGACAGGAAAATGGATTTCTTTTGAAGTCCATCACAAGGAAAATTGGCATTTGGAAAGAATGAATGATGACGATGAAATGAATAGAGGAATATACCAATGAATTGCATTTTATTGTTTGATTTGGTTGGGCAATGGAGACAAAGTTTCTGAAGATGCAAACTAGTGATGCGTTCAAGCCAATGAATGTCAAGGGGAACCTCCGTTGGACATGGTTTGGTGTCGATCTCCATTCATTTAAAACCTAATGTATTTTATTATTGCCAAAATTTGATTCTATGTGTAGGTGCTATTGGAATTTGTTCTTTGAATACAGTTCAACCTTTATATTAAAGAATATTATTTTTATCCAGAAAAAATATTTTTAATTTTTTATGATAGATCGTGCACTCATAATTAAGCAAGCAATTGCAACAATTACATCATTCGCACACACAATTATTTGGAACACAAGTTAAATAAAAAAGGATAATCATTTTATTTCTGTTTCGAATCCTGATTATGATATGAGCACAATTGAAGCAAGCAAGGAGAACACGAGATTTCTGTAACTAGACATGTATGTCATCTGTATTATGTATTTATATCAAAGTTAACATTTTTTTGAAAAAGTTCATTTTGTAAAATATTTGAATGTACAAAATCTTGAGAATTGTACGATTTGGTTTGGATGTAAGGCCTAGGAGGAGACCCGAGGGACACCACACTCAAAATGGATGGAAAACGTATACACAATGGTATAAAGACCAGATAGATATATCAAAGTGCTTATAGACCAAGAGAAACACGAACAATAAGGCACCATGATAGAACTGTAAATTCAAGTTTGTATTATGCATAAGTCTTGCACAAGGATCTATGCTTGACTCTACTTGTTGTAATTATTACAGAGGATGGGTAGAATACATTAGAAGATTGGCAGATGAAGAGATGATTTTGAAATTACAAGACACCGTTTATCATGTGATTTCAGATTCTTTGTTTTGTCATTTTCTAGAAACGCTGCAGTACAACTGCATGAAATAGGGTTGACATTATCAGAGTTGTGCGACATGATTGGAGAAGAGTTAAGATATCGTGGTTTGACCATGTATGCTTGAAAAGGTCCTGAAGTTGATGGTGTGGTCAAATGATGGCATGGGGTGGTGATGTTGTACCATGAATCGTCCAACGTGCTAGATCGTCCTAGATAAGTCACCCCTCCTTACCCTCCTTGAGATGCAACAGTCCCCATTGAGCTAAGTTGCACAAGAAGATGAGGAAAGTTGTTTGCAATTTTAACTTCTATGAACGATTTCCCTTGAGAAGGTACTTGACTTGCTTTGACGATTTGAAAGGGAGGGATCTCGTGATGTCTAGTGCATTTAACCCTAGCGTTAATCACTTGATCCGATTTTGTTGGCACTCTGCAATTAGTGTTAATTTCTGCTTTTGAAGTGTCATGCATATTAGGTGAGTCGAACAAGGGTGGAAAGTAATGGCGCAAGAGTTTTGCATTGAATGCTGGATGAAGACCAATATAGGAAGGTAGATTTAGTTCAAAGTTTTTATTCTCAACCTTCTTAGTAATAACATATTGGCCTTTCTGAAAAGAACAAAACTTTTGGTAAGGACATGTGAATCTTTCCTTTTGCAAATGTAACCAAAATCTGTCGCCATCTTGAAGGTGTGTGGCATTGTTTGTTTATTGCATTAGCCTCACGTAGAATGGTTTGCATTTGTTGCTAAATGTGCTTAATGTCCTCAAAGATTTCGACACTTTTGTTAACATCGTTTTAAGTCTAAGGAGTTAATGTTATTGATGGTGGTGGCATAGGGTATGCTACATCGTGAGTGCCAATGGTTTGAAACAAAAGAAAACATGAAAAGGGTTGTGTGTGGTAGAGATGTACAGAGCTCGGTTGTAGCCATGCTGATCAAAGGAAGACTTTCATCCCAAGTGCAATGCATTTAATTGTACATCATGGGAAGATGCATGATTATCCTATTCACCACTTACAGCCTTCCTAGGTGCTCAAGTTGGAATGTGGTAGACTTACTCAACTTTTGGTCCATCATAAACCAAAGTACTTTTTAGATCTTGCATGAAATTTTTTGTCTCGATCAAAGTGTTGGAGCGTGTTCACATTAGGTAATGGTTTGCTTATTTCCTACCTAGTTAATGTTGTGCTCACACTATGTTAAGCTCAATTATGGAGTTTGTTATTAGTAACCAAGTTGTTTTATATTCAACAACCTTGTTTTATGTATTTTCCATTGTTGGTATTTTGTTTCAACAAATGTGTTATTCATGACAAATTGATAGTTATGCATAACAACTTGTAAAACTGTTTAGTAGGCATTGTTGTAAAATGAAACATTGAAAGAGTGTGGTGAGCAAATAATAAAATATTATATTGCTGGAGTGTTATAGCATTCGCCTGTGAGTGGTGTACTAGATTGAAGGCTTAAAACCATTCGTGGTTTCCTGCCTAAACCTTCCCAAAGTGTTCCTGATTTAATAAAAATAGAATTAAATCTAATTTCAAAGTAACTGATATGATAAAATACAGATGTTAAGCACTCAAACAATGTAAAACTATTAGCAAATGGGATAGATAAATGACTTAGCTGATTCCTGTGCAATTTGGAAATGATTTGGGTAGGGTAAAGTTTTAGACATGATGAAAACAATATTGTAATTATTCCCTGTGAAATCTGGAATTCAGGGCGAGAGTCGAACAGGGGTTCCTAGACTCGGATTTAATTTCTTCTATGTATTTAGGGTTTTCGTTGCTAGTTCCTGTTAGTCTCTTGATATTCACTCTTTAATCACCGAAGGTACTTGTAACCTACAAAACAAACCCTATCTACCTGCACAAGCTCACAAACACATCAAATCTGAATGAAATATGCAAAATGTGAAGTCGGACTAACCCCGGTGGTCACCCAAAGAGTGAACTTATGACCGAGTGTTGCACTACATTCCAGACTCCATGTAGTTCTTTGTGCTTATGTGTGAAATAGTGTCCTTAGGTTTCCCTCGCGCCAATGACGCCAAGATAACAAGTTGTATCTAGATTAGATGCAAATGTGTGATATGGAATTCAACACTTCCCCTTCCTATGCAGTGTATGCAGCCCAAAAATGCAGTCCTTTGATAGTAGTGATAGTATGTAGATAGAATTGCCCTTAGAATTTCACAATAATAGAGTGTATGTTGTGTATATATATGAATATCTTGTTTGAATTTCAACACTAGTGACACAAAAGGACTGACGATGAACACAGATAAGGATTATAAAACTTAAAGGGCTGACCACAAATGTCAAAATGTGTAAAAAGAACAGAGACAGAGAGAGAAGCGCCCATAATGGACATGAAGCGCTGCCTAAGCATGGTGTTCTCGGATAAATGATGATAGATGTGAAAAGACCGACAGACAGGGATCCTTGTCACTGACCAAAATGGGTACATAATGACAGATGTAGGAGAGCAATACAATAGAAATCAATCAAAAACAAGTAGATGGACAAGGAATTGTGTCACCAAATGAATACTTTTCTTGCTTAAGATCCATGCATATAACAACATACTTAACAACATAGTAAAATAGTAGTATGTGCATGATTTTGTGTCTACATTTCCCCCTTTATGCTATTTGAATGAAATTCAAGTAGTGTAAAGGAAGGAACATACTTGTATAGAGTTTGGAGAAGCCATGTTGCAAAATGCGTGTAGAATGTAGAAACTTGTAGCGTGGTGAACCATGGATCAACGCTTTGACCCATGTGGCACGTGGAGATAACAAACCGTCAGTAAGGAGCACTTGGAGAAATAGTTGAAATGATTTGGAGACTTTGGAGATTTTGAATTGTTATTGGAGGCGATAGAAGAGGTAGGGAGTGATCAATTCCCAACCTAATTTTGTTTGTAAATGGGAGGATTTGGGTGTCCTGCCGCTAGAGGAAGAGTGTTGGGGAGAGAGGTCTAGTTTTACTCTCCATCCATGATTGCATCCCCAAAAGGTCCAACTGCTGCAGACGGATAGAGACCAAATTTAGTTTTGATTGAAAAATTGTTTGTTCAAGAAAGAATCCAAATAGGAAAGGCAATGGCGTCTCATTGCCCTCACTCCTATAGTAACGGGTTTTCCAATTTTGAATAATATTGGATGGCTTCCAAGTTAGGTCATTTGGAAGTGATAGTAATGTAATGCAACTCCCAAGTTAGGTCATTTGGGAGATATAGTAAGTGTGCTTATTGTACCGATTGATTGATTTGATTTGAGTGATAGAAGATTGTTTGAAATAATATGTACTTAGGAGATTACTCACGGAGAGGTTTTTTTTTTTCCCCAAATTAGGTCATTTGGGGGAATAAATTTGAAATAGTAGAAAGTATTGATTGTCGTATAAAATGATTGTTCCTTGTTTAAATGAGATTAGAGAAAGTTGTAATAGTAATATGCTAGGAGTGTCGATTGATTGTATTGTATCCTGAGAGGGATTATAAGATGATCCCGATTGTATGCCCCCTTTTGGCGAAAGGGTGAAGGGCGGAGAAATGAGCACTTGAGCCAAAAGAAAGACATAAGATTTTGTAATAGTAAAATGAGAAATAGTATGAGATAATATTGTCAAGTATGCGTAGGTATTAATTAGTACATGTGCCAAATTTTAATATGAAGTGTGGAAATTTGTATGGTACGGTGCTAGAGGAGATTATGATCCATATGGCGCAAATGGTGAGACAAACAGAGTTACGAGGCTCAAGATATGAGCGAAAAAATGTGTAATGTGTATTAGTTGTAAAATGGCTACAAACCATAGATATAGTATATGGTAAATTGGAATTACTATATATAGTAATAGTGAAAAGTTGAATTGTAATTTCATTTGTACCGAGAGTAGTTGAAATTTGAGCTCTAAGTTATGAGAATGTCGTGTGTTAGAGCAACAAGTTTGACGAGATTTGAGAGAGTGGCAGTGTATCGTGGCTTTGTAGACGATCGGTGAGTCGGTAAGTGTGATTATTTTCGAAAATTTGTCCAATATGTCTATTTTTAACGTTTTAGCAAAATTTGAGTTTTTGTAATTTTGGCATTTTTGACCAAGATGGGAGCAAGAAGGCGTTTTTGTCCCTTGGGATAATAGCGCTAGTTTCGACGCTATGACTTTGATTCTGGGTGCCAGTGACGTGCTCCTGGGCACTAGCATCCTAGAGTAGGGTTTTGACACTATTTTGTGGAATACGTGTATTTTGATTAATTTTGATGCTATGATGATTGATTTTGCAGTATGTATGGTGTGCTAATGTAAGGATTTTGTTGCTTTTTTTTGTTGTGCAAAGGGATATACACTCCATAGAGTTTCGTGCGGTCGGCACTTGAGTACATTGCTTACTTTGGGGTTTTCGATGCTGAGTGGGATCTATTAGACCGTGTCAAGCATGCAACACATTGCTAGATTGGGGGAGATACCCCATAATATGCCTATGTTGACAACTTTGTGCGAGCGATGGTGCTCGAATACTTGTACATTCTGGTTGCTGACAGGCGAGATGATGGTGATACTAGAGGGTGTATATAGGATATTGCGGTTGCCTATAGTAGGAGAGAGAGTACAGATCATGGCCATATTGGATGCTCATAGTCAAATGAGGGCAACATAGCGGTATTTCAAAGGGACACGGGTACATGCCCAGACACATATAGTTTGGATGTTATTGTGAGATCTGGGGTTCCGTGCTTGCAGAAATTTATCGCAATTGTGATAGCTTCGTTAGTGGCAGTGGAGGGTGGTGGAGTGGGGATTTTGTATTGGATGCATGATATTTGTCGCAACATCGAGCAACATGGTACTAGATATGCATAGGCATAGTGTGTATTGGCCCATTTGTACAGGGACTTGTATAGATTTACACAAGAGGATCATGGTGGTGGGCTAGGAGCCACTACTTTGTTACATGTGTGGGCATGAGCATATTGCTATATTGAGGCCACTTAGTGGGCCATGGGCCGATTGGGCTCCACTCGAGATATTCGTAGCAAGGTTGGTGGGCACTCGTAATAGGAGGATGGGTGCGACCGCATATAGGTCGATGGTAGATCAAATGGGCCTTGGGGCTATTATATGGAGACCATATAGATACTATGGCGAGATGGGTAGAGGATGGTGTGGAGTTGCGGTGCATACGACGCACCATGTGGTTAGAGGATCGTTTCCCAAGGGTGAATGAGTTGTTCCAGGGTGAGCGAGTATCGAGACAATTTGGCATGGCCCAAGATGTGCCCCTAAAGCTTTATATATGGTGTCGATCTACTAGAGTCAGAGACGAGACGACCGGGGGCGAGGCCGGGCCCAATAGGAGCACAACATGTGCATCTAGGTCTAGATGAGGCGAGATGTGGCCATAGAGCCCATACAGGTGGATGATGCGGGGTGCACTTAGGTGTATAGCTAGTGGTGGGTAACACATTGATGGGTTTTTCTATTTCCAGTAGTGGTGGATGCGGCCAGTGAGCCGGCAGGTTGGAGTAGTAGAGGAACAGACACCTT
The DNA here is from genome assembly GCA_018340775.1 of Taxus wallichiana var. yunnanensis. Classification (NCBI taxonomy): domain Eukaryota; kingdom Viridiplantae; phylum Streptophyta; class Pinopsida; order Cupressales; family Taxaceae; genus Taxus; species Taxus wallichiana. The sequence continues at coordinate 82,849,603 of CM031234.1, forward strand.
CCCTTAAGGTAGACGATGTAGCAGCGGCGGTGGGAGCGGAGCTTAAGTATTTTAGTTTTGTATGTTATGTGTTGATTGTTGTTTGATTGATGCAAAGATGTGTAATAGCCAATGTTTGTTGTGGGATTACAAGCGATGCTTGTTGGTTGTTGATTGTGGACACCTCCATACGCACGTTGACTCAAACGTGCCCCCAAATGTGCTCGTGGGAGGAGGTATGCTAGAGTGGGTTGATGTTATCAGGCGAGCATGCCCATTTATTTGAGCCTGATGGTTATAAAGCAGCCACATGTACGATTATGTTGAGCGATCCTGATGAGGCTCGTGCAGAGGCAAAGCGAGCAAGAGAGGTTATAGGCGGAGGCCTAGCTCAGGATATATTTGCATGTTATGTGGAGCTACAGGGCCGATATGCGGAGCGATTTATGGAGCTCATTGTGTTACGAAGTCGGTAGAGAGGTATAGAGGCCGAGATCAACGGTGTAGAGTTAGCGGTGAAGCCTCTAGTTCTAGAGCTCCCGCGATTGTATATAGTGATAACGAGGATGATAGATGATGCATTGTATATGATGTATTGATGTATGGGGGCTTGCCCCGATTGTATTTTATAACTCGATGATTTTCGAAGATATATATATATATATATATGTTGACTCGTGTTGATGTCACATTTATGTTTGATGTACATCATTGTATACTATATGACGATGAGGATATGTTCTTGGTAGTGTTTATTGAGTTTGTTGAATTCTATGGGCATTATTTGGATGGTTGATTTGATACATACATACATACATATATATATATATATATATATATATATATATTTTTTGTTGATGGTTGAAATTTTCTATCATGTGGAAACGAATAAGCAAGTAATGGATGAGATAAAGAATGTGTATAAATAGGAATGTATGGCATAACATGTAATAAATAGAAATGCATGGATGTGATGTGATGTGGTTGATAAAGAAGAGTAGTAATAATGATGCGTTGATAATTGAATAATGATGAGATGTAAAATAATGTTTGTAATTGCATGTGGTAAGAATGAAAGGGGGAAGAAGAGCGATTGCCTCCCAATGTGAGAATGATGTTCGTTTATAAATGCCCCCTCAACAATCAAGAATGAACCATATAACAAGAGTGTCATCATTGGGAAATGGGTTTGTTGTGTGCGAGGAGGTGCTAGAAAAGATATGACATGAAGCACAAAGAATGAGGTGTGAAGGAAGAAGTTCATGGATGCAATATGCCCTCAACAAATCACGTGTGAATCGTAGCACGAGAGTGCATCATAGGGTAATGAATGGAAAATGGATGTCATCTACCAGAGATGAAGAGGCTGCAAGGCATGGAGGGAGTATGTGAAGCAACAACGGTGTGAGAGTAAGTGCCACATTGAATGTCGAGAGAAATGGCGCCCGAGAATGGGAGGTGTGGTGGTAGGAAGTGCGGAAGCAAGAGGCTTAGGAAGCCAATGAGGTACTATGAACAATGTGTGAGGAATGAGAGGATGTGACTATAGGTGGATTAGTTGGAGGACGTGGATGGATAATGAGCTTAGGAGGTGGGTGGATGAAAACCTTAGATGGAGGTGAAGGAGACAAGTGAACAGTGGTGGAAGCTTGCTTATGAGGGATAAGAGAGAGAGAGAGAGAGCACTCACGAGAGCGAGAGTGGAAAGTAATGACACCTTTGTCTTCTAATTGTTGTAGGCGATCATGAAGAGCATAACGGTCATTATCACGGTGGCCATTGATGTGGTGGAAATTGCAGAAAGGGCGGTCATGTTGGCGGTGCAAGCAGTGAGGTGGATGATGCTAGTTAGAAGGTAGACAGATGAGCCGTTTATCAAGTAAGGTTCGCAGAACATCATGGGGTTTAGCATTATGTGAGAAGTGCAATGGTTCACAAGTGGGAGATGAAGAAGACTTAGGTGAATGCTAACGCAGTGGAGGGGAAGGAAGACGCTTACGCGAAGGCGGAGATGGGGATCGTGCAAGAGGGTCAATAGATGAAATAGGGGAAGACTTAGTAGGCATAGGAGGAATAAAAGTAGAAGAAGGTGTTAAGACATTATCCGCAATGAGGTCCTTTTCTAGATCAATAACTTTATAACACAAAAGAGTAAATGATTCGCATGTATCATATAATAGCTTTGCTTTTAAGGGAGGAATTAAGCCACGACAAAAGATAAATTGCATTTCTAAATCAATAGGCTGAAATAATAACTGATGCATGCAAGAATTGAAGTGTAAAATGTAATCTAAAATTGGTTCATTCTTTCCTTGATGTAAAGAAGGCAAGTGTTCATATGTAACTTTAGGACCATTGTTAGAAATAAATCGTCTAAGAAAAACATCCTCCATATCATAATAAGTACTAATGGATCCATAAGGAAAATGAGTATACCATTGGAGAGCATGATCAACAAGGCTATGACGAAATGCTTTGAGTAACAAGCGATCATTGGAATAAGTAGACATGGCTAAACGGTAATGCTTGAGATGTAAATAAGGATTGCTAGTGCCATCGAAATAGGAGAAATTAGGCATGATGAAGTCCTTTGGGAAAGCGGAATTGTGAATCTTTTTAGGAATGGGATTGCCATGTAGAGAATTATTGTCAATGGAAGCATAATAGGCTTTACTTTCGAGGGTGAGGGTATGAACTTGAGATTGCAAAGTACCAACAACATGCATGAGGGAGAGAATATTGTGTGAAGGAATGGTTGGTGAAGTGAGAGGCATATTTAGGGGTTGGATTTTGCCATTGTGAGTGATCATGGGAACTTGAGAAGGGGGAGTGGATGTGGAAGGAAGAGGAGGTGGATGAGGAGGAGAAGAACATGGAGGCTCTATGGGAATGCTAGATGTAGGCTGTAATATCCCACTTCCGGGGTCAATAGAAAATATGCAAACAACCAACTCTCTAACACTCTAATTGACTGGAAATCGTAGAACTCAGTCAAAACTATTTATACCAATTGGGCAGATGACTCAATAAACCCAATAATAGGGGTTTAATGGCCTCTCTCCACCAATTCACAAGATGATCCTCATATGAACTAATAGCACTTAAAACAATATGAAGATCGATCACAACTGCAAACAACTAACAATCAAACCTCTCAAACTGCTGCTACACTGTTTGCTGTTATGAATCCCCAAAATACTATTAAGCCAAGCCTTATTCAAGTCCACCCTCAATCAGCAACAAATATTACCTTGAAAGGGGATCCAAAACTGATTAGTGAACAATACAATATCCCAATTGCTAAACACATGAATCAGCTAAACAATTTGATATCTGACAGTCGCTCCAAATAGACGATACTTTCACACCACTTGAGCATTAAAGACATGCAATATTATATTCAACATTTAGACCCAGATCGCTGATTTTAGGAGGATCAAAACAAGCATTCAAACATTCAATACCTTCCCCAATGAAGTCGCTGATCCAAGGAAAAACACAGCAGCTTCATTCATACCCAAATCAGATCACAACCATATCAAATACTAACACAGATTTACCTTGGAAAGAGATTGCTGCAACAGAGATATATAATCATGGATAAAATGATCGATTCACCTTAAACAAACCACAAACCAGTTACCAAGACACTTAGGCAATCGCTGGACATTTTAGGCACCCCAAAATGCATTCTACAATATCCAGAACAAGTCGCTAATAGCCAGGAAAGGACAGCAGGTTTAATCAGATCATATTTATGTGAAATCATTACCCAACTTACTCTATTCAGGTCGCTGTTACAAGGGACTGCCAAACATCATACACCCAAGCAAATACTAAGTCGATCCACCTTGAAAATACTTCAAACATGTATCAAATTAATAGGCAGATTTCCACTGGGCATTCGGCATACCAAGCATATAATAAATATCCACAGGCTGATCCCAAAGAGGTCGTCTATATTAAAATCAGATCCTTATCACACCAATAGTTAGCATCAATATGCCCTAGATGAATCGCTGTTACCAAGAGCTCAAGATCATGACACTAGCTCAGTCGATCCACACAAACAATGCACTAAATCTGATCACAACATCATAAAAGCAAGTCGCTGCAATATTAGGATATGAAAGCATGCAAAAGGATGATCACACCACCCTCAGAAATGCATACAAACAGCTCACAGATATTATGAAAGGAATCACTGAAATTGAAAACCAATACACCAAAGTCGATTTGCCAAAAGCATCCCAAAAACTCTTATTTTTATCACAAACCAGCTGCTACAGTGAATCGCTACAGTGATGCCACTACAGTAAAAACATGCAGATTTTAATAGTAAAATTCATCTAAAAATTCGCTAAAGCCAAAGACATGGATCTCACAAATAAATACTTCAAATGAATCTCAAAACCAACTCAATCCAACCTCCCACGCAAGAGAGAAAGAACATCAATGGGCATGCATCCCAACTCCAAGCATGGAGTATCAAAATAAGTTCATCATAGCATAATAATAATAATGACCCTAGCACTCCTTTTATAAGCAAGGAGGCACAAAATTCGAAAACCCTAGGAGAAGGAAAATATTAAATAAAAATAGTTTGTTTTCCCTAGGTGTGGCGTCCCTTTTTCAAAGGGTGATTTTATCAATAAAAGCCACCAAAAATATTTATTTAATTAATTCCCATTTAATTTTTATATTTTGAAAATTAAGTTAAATAATCTTCATAATTAAATAATTAAATAATTATTGCTCCAGGCAATAATATTTAATTATTTAATAAAAATGTTCTCTTGCACATCCCGAAGCCCACGGGGACGTATAGGCTAAGGGTCTTCAAAAATGGGGACATTACATAGGCTCGGGAGACACATAATAGGTGCATTGGTGGTAGGAGTAGAATCATCATGGGCAACATTTGGAACAACTTTCTTGATGAAGAAATAGGAGTGGTAAATTCACATTCAACAATCGTAAGAGAAGTAACATCATCACTAACATGTTCATGATCGAAGCATAATCAACATCACTATCAAACATATTTTCACAAGCAAGTATTTCATCAAGATTATCATCAACATACAAGGAAGTTGTAGGGGTACTAGCATCAGATTTATCATTGCAATCATTGGAAATAATTTCAAAAATAGGAAGAGTAGGAGATATAGCTTTACATTCATCTTGACTACTAATAGAAGCATCATCATTCACATTTACATTGTCATCATTAGAAGTAGAATTATTAACATCCATATTGTCACAAGCAAGAACCTCATCATGCAAAGAATCTATATGAATTGTATCATTTGCTATAAGAGAAGGAGAGGAAGATGGAGCAACATTGGTGGCTACGGGGTGAGGGAGAACATGATGCAAAGCTTTGGTCGGGGAGACTATGTAAATATTAAGGGTGTCAAGGCCAACAGGAAGGGTATTTTGGAAGGCAAGGAGCTTTTGGAGGATTGTGGGATCATATTGTGTAATGTCCCCTTTTTCGAATTAATTTGAAATAAAGGATTCCTTAGCAAGCAAGGGTTGAACAATGGAAGATCACGGATTATATTTCAGTTTTCATCATTCATATTCATAATTTATTTTTGTATTTCCCTTTCTTAGTGGGTCGGCTGGGTTTAATGCCTTTAATGAGGCTTAATAAAAGATTATTATGAATTATTAGGGGTTGGCCATACCTTTATGAGATTTGGCACCAAAGGAAGGTATAAAAGAGGATTAGGGGAGCTCATTTGATCATCTAGATTTTGGCACATTTTCCTATTTGGGCATTGTGAGCTTGTTGCTCCATGTTCTTCCACTTGAGGACAAAAACCCTCATGTGTGGCTTCCTAGAAGGACAAAAACCCTTCTAGTGGTTTTGTTGGAGGACAAAAACCCTTCAACATTGATTGGTATTGAAGAATATTGCAGATTTGAGAAGAATACTTCATATTCAGATTTTTATTGGCATTGGGCAGCTTTATCTACTCATTTAGAGATTTTGGGATCAATTTTGAGAGGGTTCCCATGGTTGGAAAATTATGATATTGGTCTCATTTGATTGTTGATATTTTTATGATCATTTTGAGTATTCATGTGTGGAGATTCCTTGTTTTCTAAGAGTTATTGAATTTACAAGTTTCAGCTGTTTTTGTGCCATAATAAATTCCAGAATTCTGAGTTTGATGATTTGATCGCATTTTCTAGCTTCTAAAATCAAGGGCAATCCAAGGAATAACTTCTCATAATTTTTGAGTGTTTCTACGGTGGATTTCTCTCTCTCTTCTCTCTCTCCTAGTCGCTAGGGTTTGAGAGTGTGTTTTTGGTCCTTTATTAATTGCTGTTATAAAAATCAGATTTGCTTGTATTGGGGTTTGAGCTAATTTCCTTAATTTTCAGTTTTATCCCCAAAAGGGATATTACATATTGAGGATTTCGAAAGAGATCACGAAATTTAGATTCTGCAGTATTGTCAAAAATAGGTTGCAGGCATGTATCGCCATATTATGCTTGGGAGATGAGGACCTATTTTTAGCCATGAGGGTTTTTGGGATCCTAGGGAAAGGAGTTCGAATAAAAGCGGGTTCACCAAATGATTTAATAAAAATAGAATTAAATCTAATTTTAGAGTAACTGATATGATAAAATACAAATGCTAAGCACCCAAACAATGTAAAACTATAAGCAAATGGGAGAGATAAATGACTTATTTGATTCCTGTGTGATCTGGAAATGATATAGGCAGGGGAAAGTGTTGGATAAGATGCAAACAACGTTGTAATTGTTCCCTATGAATTTTGGAACTCAAGAGCAAAGCCGCATGTAGAGTGCCCAACATAGGACAGACAGAGGTGCTTGGGCTCTGCTTGTGACTGGTCGTGGGCGCTGGTGAATGTGTAGAGACTCATGATTTTCTTTCTTTTGTGTCGCTAGGGTTTTCATTGCTAATTCCTATTAGTCACCTGATATTCGCTCTTTGATCGCCGAAGGTACCTATAACCTTCAAAACAAACCGTATCTACCCGCACAAGCTCACAAACACATTAAATCTGAAGGAAATATGTAAAATGTGAAGTCAGACTGACCCCGACGGTCACCCAAAGAGTGAGCTTATGACCGAGCGTTGCACTACATTCTAGACTCCATGTAGTTCTTTGTGTTTGTGTGTGAAATAGTGTCCTTAGGTTGCCACGCCAAGATAATAGGTTGTAGCTAGATTAGATGCAAATGTGTGGTATGGAATTCAACACTTTCCCTTCCTATGCAATTATATGCAGCCTAAAAATGCAGTCCCTTTAATGGTAGTGATAATATGTAGATGTGATTGCCCCTTAGAATTGTTAGCCAAAATAATAAAGTGTATGTTGTGTATATATATGGATCTCTTGTTTGAATTTCGACACTAGTGACACAAAAGGCCGACTATGAACACGGGATAAGGATTAGAAAACTAAAAAGGCTGACCACAAATGTCAAAATGTGTAAAAAGAAAAGAGAGAATGAAGTGCTAAGAATGGACGAAGCGCCTAGGCATTGGTGTCCAGGGATAAATGACGACAGATGTGAAAAACCCATAGACATGGATCCTGTGACTGACTTCAGAACTAGTTACAAAAATGATAGATGTAGGAGAGAAATACAATAGAAATCAATCAAAGCAAGTAGATGGAACAGAATTGTGTCACCAATGAATAATTTTCTCACTTAAGAATGATGCATATAACAACATACTTGACGACATAGTAAAATAGTAGTATGTGTGTGATTTTGTGTCTACGGTTCCCCTATATATGGTATCAAAGCTAATAGGCTAGCGTAAGAAGCCCAATTTGGCTCTTAATTTACACTTTGAGATTTTTTTGGTTTAGAGATTGTTTTCATTACATCTCTACCCCAATGACAGCATACATTTTATCTCCTTGATCATACATTTACCTAGGCGATTACCTCCCTTCTTGGTCTAGGCGAGCTGGTTTATTGGCTTAGCTTGGTGAGCCCCTTGATATCTTGGTGAGGTCTCCATTGCTTGGTGAGTTGCCTTTTGGTGAGCTACACCTATAGCTGGGCTCGTTGTAGTCTCCCCCCATAGCTCCTTTGCTCTTGGCAATCGGCCCAGGCAACTTTGCGAGCTCAAACAAGTTCAAGTGAACAAAGTTTTGACGAGTCTTCTCCTCATAAAGATTTTGCCTCAAAACTTGGCTCATTGATTCTTGCAGCTCAATGACCTGATCACAAATGTTTGCCTAACATGCTCATGTGGTGATTGAAGCTTAGGCCCGAATGCTCCAAGCAGCTCCTCTCATAATAGCTCGAGTTGAGAAACTCGGTGTCCACTTGCTCTCCAATTTGTGCTTGAGTAGTATTGGCAGATTGGACTTGTCGCTGCTCTCATGGCAAACCCGACTCAACACCTAGCTCGGCTTGATTAAATCTTTGCTCAACGGTATTAGTGAATTCGGTTTGGCATAGTTCCTCATTACTTTACACCGTAGCATTCAAGTTTTCCTTCGTTGAGACTCTAAACCAATCTATCCAAATACACATAAGCTCCCCTCATGCGGCCCATGCTTACAAAACAATACTCAATTCACGGTGGATAGGAATAAGAAGACCTAATTCAACTGTGACCCACGACAACCAAAATACCTAAACTAGGTAAGAGTTAAAAGACTTCTTTTTTATTTTAAAGGAATTTTTGCAAGATTAAAGGTTAAAATAAAGTTTTATTGATAACATTTCTAGATACTTCCCAAGCTCATTTGGTAGAGTTAGTTTGATTAAGGAATTGTGAGGGCTCTGTTGCGAGTTCAAGATCTAGTGAGATTCCTTTTTAAAAGGATTTGCTAATTTTTTTAACGTTTAAATACAAATTAGTGCACTTATATATATATATATATATATAGCGTTTGATAGCGCAATTGGAAAGTATGCTTTTGATAAGGCATTGAGATTGGAGGAGAGGCTAGGGGGTCGAAACCGCTTGACCCATTTATTTGCTTTATTTTTTTTTCTCAAAAGAGGGGAATTTTTAATAAAAAATGAAATTATTTGAAGAAAAAATGGTGTATATTATTTTTCAAAAAACAAATATCTTGTCAAAAAGTTATTTTTTGAAGAAGATAACTATTCTAGGGGGGAGATTTCTGCTGACCAGTGATGTCCAAGACCTTCTCTGCCACTTCTTTTGCTTCCTCGTCTACGATGGAAAACAGGTTTTTCAGGCCCCTGAACTTATCTAACTATTATGCCAAGAAATTGAAGATGAGACAGTTTCTCTAGTCTAGAGACTTTTGGAGAGAGTTTCAAGAAAACGTTCCTGCGTGCATGTGATATCAAACTCTCAGATTAATAGGCTTAAACGTGTCTGAGAGCTTATAGTTTCACATAAAGAATCCAAAACTCCAAAAGAGGTATGGGAAATCGTTGAAAAACTCTTTGGTGAAATCAATGAATTCAAGATACTTCAATTAGATACAAAGTTGAATGCTTGTTCGCCCTCTAATTTTCCGTCTATTGAAGGATTTCTGCTAAAATTTGTTAGCATATGCAAAGAGAAGAAAGAATTCAGAGAAGGCTGAATGCACAAAACTGCACTGCATCAAATGATTCAGGCAGGGTGAATTTATTATGTGAAGAGGTGGTTACAGTTCGGTTGAACAGTTACCAACCGAATAACAAATACATAACCACATTATAGGCTATATAATGCTCTATATTTTAACACCCCCTCTCTATGACTAAACCAGAAACAAGACCAAGTTTGTCCTGAAATTTTACAAATGTCCTAAAGCCCATATGTTTAGTCATTAGATTTACAGACTGTGCCATAGGTTGTACTTCAAAATCAGCAGTCCATGAGTGTGTTGCGGTTGTCAAATGGAGAAGAACCGCAAAACAAAAATCTATGTTAATACCCTGGGTCTCTATGTTAATACAAGCCCTATCACTTCGCTGCTAGCCGATAGACCACACACCTATGGGTATGCAAACACATATTTGAAAATGTCAAGCTTAGAACCAAACTCCACACCCTTGGAACCTCTCCCATTCATCTTGGTAATGGTTCTATACAATGCAATCAATTTTTGAATATCCTGAGCTTAGAACAAAACCCCACACCCTTGGAGTTGGAACCTTTACCATCCATCTTGGTAATGGTTGTATACCATGCAATCATCTTCTTCTAACATTGGGGAGCATCCATTGTATATATGTCCAATAGATTGTGGAACATTGAGTAACTAGTGATTTAACACGATCTTAGATGTGCAAAAGACATATTGTATTATAGGATTCCGATCAGAGTGACTAGTTAAAGAAGAAAACTTGCTTTACCTTAATTTACATATGATGGTCTAAGGGGATGTGAATGGAGAAGAGAGGTAAACATCACATGCAAGCAAGCAGACCCCTTGAAAGAAAAATATTGTATAATAGCATTTGTTGACTACAGTAATATCTATAACCACCAATAGATAAATACCATTTGAGAAGGAACACTGTTTTCTACAGAGACATTGGTTAAAATTTTCAGCTTATCAGATTTTGTGGTTTTGTTGCGTCATGCAAATATACACACTGAACTAGTTGTCAATGCAATACAAAGGGAAAGAAACTATGTTGACATAGGATAAGAGGCAGAAAAAAGTAACCAACTAGCAAATTTAGAGTCAATTTGAAAGCAACAATGAACCAAATGATCATCGAGCCTAACGAAGTTAATATGTTTAAGTAAAAGAGTGAACAATGTGTTGGAAATCTTCAAGTAAAACAACACACCTTTCAAGAGTCGTACTGTTGGCAGGTATAAGGAACTATGTTGTGTATATAGAGAACCGTTTCAGGGAGCGAATGGGAAATCTCATTAAATTTTGTGTGTATGAAGAAACCTTTAAATATTCACCATCTTATTATTTTAATATCAACCTTGCTGTCAGTTAATATATCTCAGGACATTGAATTCTTATTAAGTTTCTTTTGCTTGTATTGAAGGGGTCTTTGATCTTTCAAGTTTCAACAATCAATTACTTGTGTACAGAGAAATATGCATTTTTGTTGCCTGTAGTCTGGTATGATACCAACAGAGCTTCAGTCATACCATTTGTTAGTCAATATATATACTTGTACTATGTTATCAATTTTTGTATACCTGCTGCTACATTCATAAAAAATATTCTCATGTCTTGATTGCCAACTGCAGATTTCACTAGACAAATTCGATGTAGAGAGGAAAGTAACTTTTGCAACAAATTGTGTGCATAAAGGCTTGTAATTTCCAGTGGAACATGCATTCTCATCTTGCTTGCCAAAATGATTCCTACCATTGTCTATTTTATCTGCCAGGAAGAGCTCCTTTTTGGCTCTGTTGGCTTTTGTTATTCTTTTAGAAATTTAGTAGTCCATATTGATTCTTAAGAATGCTTTCAACATATATATATTTTACCTCTTCTGATGTACTCAATAACCGGGAATTGATCGGTCAGCGCCTTGGATGACATTCACTTCCATGCCAAATCTTGTGGTTTTATCATATCAGCAAGGAAATATTGAATACTTGTAAACCAGATTCACAGGTTTATCTTTTAACAATTTAGGAAATTAAGCCCCCACGAGGCAGGATTGGCCCTTCACTTCTGTGGCTTATATATGGATTGGATGTGAACTTTTGTCGTTCAAAGCATCACAAGGGTTGAAACTTCAACCTTTCAGTTATTTAGAAAGTGTTGTTTATCCTGTGTTCTTAGCAATATCTGATTTATAAATAGATGGCATAATTCATCAAAGCATGCTCATGAAAAGATTCTCAGCATTCTGACAATTGCTTAGAAAGTACTAAATGGAATATGACTGCTAGTACCGTGACAGGGCTGAGAATGACTAGAATGTATGCATGTACGGATTAACAACCAATTGGATTGACAGATGGATAGTTTCATTTTTGTTTTAAATTAACAGGATGAAGAAATTGAGTGCCTCTCATCTTTAGTACAATGGTCACTTGTATAATTTCCTTACTGAACATTTATTGGAAAGAGGAAAGTCTTCGTCATAGGTGCCCATAGAAAGGAATGAGCCCGTCTAGCATAAACTAACGGCTCCAATACATGAGAGCATCTTCTAGTCAATTTTGGTGTGCGGAAAGGAAATTTTCTTTTGAATGGTTAGCAAAACATTTAAATACATCAAATGTAGTCCCAATATCAGTGTAAGTGAACAATGTTTTTTGTAAAGTAATTGGACGGCGCAACCTGTAACATTAAGGATTTCATTTACTTATATCATAGTATGCCTATTCAGTGAGTAGTCGTACTTGCTAAGTTGGCAAGTCTTAGGCCAGATTTCTGGTGGGGCAAATATTAGCCCAGAAAACTCGCCACCCAGAAAACTATGAATATTCGCCAAAACTCGGCAAATTTGGCCCAAGAACTTGCCTTACACCCTCAAGACTTCGAATATTTGCCAAAACTTGGCAAATTTGGCCCAAAAACTCGCCATACACCCTCAAGACTCTGATCAATAATAATAAGCTTTATATCATCACCATATTGAAGGTTGACATAAACTTAAACTAGGATTTGGTTCATGTTTCTTTTTCTGCCCTTTTTGGGCATTTCATGTTCCAATTACAAACTGAAGAATGTTTGAAGTTACATATACCCACAACTTAGTATTAATTGTGCATCCAATACTTCGCTAGTATGTCAAAATTAAATCATATGAATATAGAAATGGTTTTATTACTCTACAATAACAGAAAAACATTTATATTTAATGTTAAGAATATAGTTGAAAGGCTACATTTGAAGGCAGAAAGCGAAAAGGAATAAGCTTCCATTTGAAAATAAAAATAAGGAAGAAAATACTACTAAATAGTTAAGAATGAAGGATTTCATCTCATAGCTTCTTTTAAAAGAAAAAAGGGCAAGTTGAAAAGGAAAGTGAGGGAACAATACCATGAACATTTTTAACTATTAAGAAAGCAAGTAGAGCACCAAATCCGTGGGTGTACTTTGCTATGACAAGAAAAACAAGTGAAAAAAAAACAAGTATTGTAATATCAAAAGATGGTTGGAAAGGCATTTGTGGCACTTACAAAATGATTTGCTTTACCTCTATTTTGGGTGTATCTATGTTTCTATCATAGACATATACGAACACAGTGAACAAAGTGCCAATCATACTTCCAATGAGATGAGGGATTTTCTTTTGGAAGATCAGATCAGATGTTGAGTTTTGCATGGAGTTATAAACTATAACATCTCTCTAAAAACTCAAACACCATTGGTAGTAATGAGATATTTCTTTGAAATTATTTAATGGGATTATGAATTCTGCCAAATCCTCTAATGAGATCAAATCTCTGTTGTGAGAAAGAAAATTTTGTGTGTTCAATTGTCTATATTAGTTTAATTATTTTCTTGATGCATTTAGAAGATGATATGAAGTTCAGAACGTAATGCAGAATTGGTAAACCTTAGTTGTAAGTAATGCCATCTACTAGAGGATTAAATTTTCAATGACAATCGTCATAATTTCATAACATTTATCAGATGGTTGTATTCACATGATGAAGCGATTTTGTCTACATTTGTATTCAAATCTAATAGATAACACTAAACCAACATTTTACAGTCTCCTTTGATACCTTTATAGCTATATTTTGCATAAATTTATGTTTTTTAAGTAAAATTGTGTATTTTTAAGTTGCCGAATATTTGCAAGTCTTGTTGAGTTTTTGCTGAGTCAATTTTTTTTGGGTCTGCCAAATATTTTCCGAATACAAGTATGCAAACTATGACTTATATAATGTGTAAATCCTTTTAAATGTTAGAAAATTTACCAAAAAAAGAGACACATGAAAAATGAAAAGGAAAACAAGAGTTAAATGAAAAGGGGATCAAACTAAGGTTTTACGAGGCTTGAGAATTATGTAATGGAGAGGTTCTATTGAGACTATTTGTTGATACGATTGCTCTAATTTGGTGGAACTTTGTTTAAAATCTACTTCCTTCACTTTTAAAGGACACCATTTATGAGCAGACAAAAGGTGTAGCAATGGAATCACCACTTTTGCTAGTGGTGACCAACCTTTTTTTTTACTTTGGAGTACTTTGAGGAGAGGGCCTTCAATTCCCTTCCCATTGAAGCCAAAGTAGTGGAAGAGGTATCTAATAACACTAATTTTAGTTGGCAACATTGATTATGTAAATTATAGGATCCCTATACTCACATCAACATTGGCGACACTATTAAGTTCATTGATTTCAAATTAATGTCACAAATATTCAATCTATGTAAAAGTTAGTTTATTTATTATTTATTCCTATGCTGAGCTCATTTGGCATAGTGTACTTTGACTAGAGTTATTACCGTATTTGAGCTCGGTCCATAATCTTATAACTTTTCATCTTATTGATGGATCACATGGTGCGCTATCATAATAGATTCATTGAAAGCATAACAAAAACACGAGTGTAATATGTTAATCTCAATATTGTAATCCACTTAATCATCCTAGTAATTTCTTGTTACCTTCAAGCTTAACGCTTGTAGCTCAACTAAGTTGTGAGTAAAGTTTCATTTTATAACTTTTTGTTATACTCTTTGTTGAGCTTCAATAGCTTTAAGACATTGAATATGCTCGTGTCTTCTCAATGAGCATTTATATAGTGATGCCACCTATGTTTTTGTTTAACTAAAAGTTAGTTTATTTATTATTTATTCCTATGCTTTGAGCTCATTTGGCATAGTGTACTTTGACTAGAGTTATTACCGTATTTGAGCTCTGTCCATAATCTTATAACTTTTCATCTTATTGATGGATCACATGGTGCGCTATCATAATAGATTCATTGAAAGCATAACAAAAACACGAGTGTAATATGTTAATCTCAATATTGTAATCCACTTAATCATCCTAGTAATTTCTTGTTACCTTCAAGCTTAACGCTTGTAGCTCAACTAAGTTGTGAGTAAAGTTTCATTTTATAACTTTTTGTTATACTCTTTGTTGAGCTTCAATAGCTTTAAGACATTGAATATGCTCGTGTCTTCTCAATGAGCATTTATATAGTGATGCCACCTATGTTTTTGTTTAACTAAAAGTTAGTTTATTTATTATTTATTCCTATGCTTTGAGCTCATTTGGCATAGTGTACTTTGACTAGAGTTATTACCGTATTTGAGCTCGGTCCATAATCTTATAACTTTTCATCTTATTGATGGATCACATGGTGCGCTATCATAATAGATTCATTGAAAGCATAACAAAAACACGAGTGTAATATGTTAATCTCAATATTGTAATCCACTTAATCATCCTAGTAATTTCTTGTTACCTTCAAGCTTAACGCTTGTAGCTCAACTAAGTTGTGAGTAAAGTTTCATTTTATAACTTTTTGTTATACTCTTTGTTGAGCTTCAATAGCTTTAAGACATTGAATATGCTCGTGTCTTCTCAATGAGCATTTATATAGTGATGCCACCTATGTTTTTGTTTAACTAAAAGTTAGTTTATTTATTATTTATTCCTATGCTTTGAGCTCATTTGGCATAGTGTACTTTGACTAGAGTTATTACCGTATTTGAGCTCTGGTCCATAATCTTATAACTTTTCATCTTATTGATGGATCACATGGTGCGCTATCATAATAGATTCATTGAAAGCATAACAAAAACACGAGTGTAATATGTTAATCTCAATATTGTAATCCACTTAATCATCCTAGTAATTTCTTGTTACCTTCAAGCTTAACGCTTGTAGCTCAACTAAGTTGTGAGTAAAGTTTCATTTTATAACTTTTTGTTATACTCTTTGTTGAGCTTCAATAGCTTTAAGACATTGAATATGCTCGTGTCTTCTCAATGAGCATTTATATAGTGATGCCACCTATGTTTTTGTTTAACTAAAAGTTAGTTTATTTATTATTTATTCCTATGCCGAGCTCATTTGGCATAGTGTACTTTGACTAGAGTTATTACCGTATTTGAGCTCACGGTCCATAATCTTATAACTTTTCATCTTATTGATGGATCACATGGTGCGCTATCATAATAGATTCATTGAAAGCATAACAAAAACACGAGTGTAATATGTTAATCTCAATATTGTAATCCACTTAATCATCCTAGTAATTTCTTGTTACCTTCTTCTCAACTAAGTTGTGAGTAAAGTTTCATTTTAACGCTTGTAGCTCAACTAAGTTGTGAGTAAAGTTTCATTTTATAACTTTTTGTTATACTCTTTGTTGAGCTTCAATAGCTTTAAGACATTGAATATGCTCGTGTCTTCTCAATGAGCATTTATATAGTGATGCCACCTATGTTTTTGTTTAACTAAAAGTTAGTTTATTTATTATTTATTCCTATCTTTGAGCTCATTTGGCATAGTGTACTTTGACTAGAGTTATTACCGTATTTGAGCTCCGGTCCATAATCTTATAACTTTTCATCTTATTGATGGATCACATGGTGCGCTATCATAATAGATTCATTGAAAGCATAACAAAAACACGAGTGTAATATGTTAATCTCAATATTGTAATCCACTTAATCATCCTAGTAATTTCTTGTTACCTTCAAGCTTAACGCTTGTAGCTCAACTAAGTTGTGAGTAAAGTTTCATTTTATAACTTTTTGTTATACTCTTTGTTGAGCTTCAATAGCTTTAAGACATTGAATATGCTCGTGTCTTCTCAATGAGCATTTATATAGTGATGCCACCTATGTTTTTGTTTAACTAAAAGTTAGTTTATTTATTATTTATTCCTATGTTGAGCTGAGCTCATTTGGCATAGTGTACTTTGACTAGAGTTATTACCGTATTTGAGCTCGGTCCATAATCTTATAACTTTTCATCTTATTGATGGATCACATGGTGCGCTATCATAATAGATTCATTGAAAGCATAACAAAAACACGAGTGTAATATGTTAATCTCAATATTGTAATCCACTTAATCATCCTAGTAATTTCTTGTTACCTTCAAGCTTAACGCTTGTAGCTCAACTAAGTTGTGAGTAAAGTTTCATTTATAACTTTTTGTTATACTCTTTGTTGAGCTTCAATAGCTTTAAGACATTGAATATGCTCGTGTCTTCTCAATGAGCATTTATATAGTGATGCCACCTATGTTTTTGTTTAACTAAAAGTTAGTTTATTTATTATTTATTCCTATGCTTTGAGCTCATTTGGCATAGTGTACTTTGACTAGAGTTATTACCGTATTTGAGCTCACGGTCCATAATCTTATAACTTTTCATCTTATTGATGGATCACATGGTGCGCTATCATAATAGATTCATTGAAAGCATAACAAAAACACGAGTGTAATATGTTAATCTCAATATTGTAATCCACTTAATCATCCTAGTAATTTCTTGTTACCTTCAAGCTTAACGCTTGTAGCTCAACTAAGTTGTGAGTAAAGTTTCATTTTATAACTTTTTGTTATACTCTTTGTTGAGCTTCAATAGCTTTAAGACATTGAAATATGCTCGTGTCTTCTCAATGAGCATTTATATAGTGATGCCACCTATGTTTTTGTTTAACTAAAAGTTAGTTTATTTATTATTTATTCCTATGCTTTGAGCTCATTTGGCATAGTGTACTTTGACTAGAGTTATTACGTATTTGAGCTCTATCCATAATCTTAAACTTTTCATCTTATTGATGGATCACATGGTGCGCTATCATAATAGATTCATTGAAAGCATAACAAAAACACGAGTGTAATATGTTAATCTCAATATTGTAATCCACTTAATCATCCTAGTAATTTCTTGTTACCTTCAAGCTTAACGCTTGTAGCTCAACTAAGTTGTGAGTAAAGTTTCATTTATAACTTTTTGTTATACTCTTTGTTGAGCTTCAATAGCTTTAAGACATTGAATATGCTCGTGTCTTCTCAATGAGCATTTATATAGTGATGCCACCTATGTTTTTGTTTAACTAAAAGTTAGTTTATTTATTATTTATTCCTATCTTTGAGCTCATTTGGCATAGTGTACTTTGACTAGAGTTATTACCGTATTTGAGCTCGTCCATAATCTTATAACTTTTCATCTTATTGATGGATCACATGGTGCGCTATCATAATAGATTCATTGAAAGCATAACAAAAACACGAGTGTAATATGTTAATCTCAATATTGTAATCCACTTAATCATCCTAGTAATTTCTTGTTACCTTCAAGCTTAACGCTTGTAGCTCAACTAAGTTGTGAGTAAAGTTTCATTTATAACTTTTTGTTATACTCTTTGTTGAGCTTCAATAGCTTTAAGACATTGAATATGCTCGTGTCTTCTCAATGAGCATTTATATAGTGATGCCACCTATGTTTTTGTTTAACTAAAAGTTAGTTTATTTATTATTTATTCCTATGCTTTGAGCTCATTTTGGCATAGTGTACTTTGACTCTTATAACTTTTCATCTTATTGATGGATCACATGGTGCGCTATCATAATAGATTCATTGAAAGCATAACAAAAACACGAGTGTAATATGTTAATCTCAATATTGTAATCCACTTAATCATCCTAGTAATTTCTTGTTACTTGAAGCTTAACGCTTGTAGCTCAACTAAGTTGTGAGTAAAGTTTCATTTATAACTTTTTGTTATACTCTTTGTTGAGCTTCAATAGCATTTATATAGTTTATATAGTGATGCCACCTATGTTTTTGTTTAACTAAAAGTTAGTTTATTTATTATTTATTCCTATGCCGAGCTCATTTGGCATAGTGTACTTTGACTAGAGTTATTACCGTATTTGAGCTCTGGTCCATAATCTTATAACTTTTCATCTTATTGATGGATCACATGGTGCGCTATCATAATAGATTCATTGAAAGCATAACAAAAACACGAGTGTAATATGTTAATCTCAATATTGTAATCCACTTAATCATCCTAGTAATTTCTTGTTACCTTTAAGCTTAACGTAGCTCAACTAAGTTGTGAGTAAAGTTTCATTTTATAACTTTTTGTTATACTCTTTGTTGAGCTTCAATAGCTTTAAGACATTGAATATGCTCGTGTCTTCTCAATGAGCATTTATATAGTGATGCCACCTATGTTTTTGTTTAACTAAAAGTTAGTTTATTTATTATTTATTCCTATGCTCTGTTGAGCTCATTTGGCATAGTGTACTTTGACTAGAGTTATTACCGTATTTGAGCTCGGTCCATAATCTTATAACTTTTCATCTTATTGATGGATCACATGGTGCGCTATCATAATAGATTCATTGAAAGCATAACAAAAACACGAGTGTAATATGTTAATCTCAATATTGTAATCCACTTAATCATCCTAGTAATTTCTTGTTACCTTCAAGCTTAACGCTTGTAGCTCAACTAAGTTGTGAGTAAAGTTTCATTTTATAACTTTTTGTTATACTCTTTGTTGAGCTTCAATAGCTTTAAGACATTGAATATGCTCGTGTCTTCTCAATGAGCATTTATATAGTGATGCCACCTATGTTTTTGTTTAACTAAAAGTTAGTTTATTTATTATTTATTCCTATGCTTTGAGCTCATTTGGCATAGTGTACTTTGACTAGAGTTATTACCGTATTTGAGCTCTGGTCCATAATCTTATAACTTTTCATCTTATTGATGGATCACATGGTGCGCTATCATAATAGATTCATTGAAAGCATAACAAAACACGAGTGTAATATGTTAATCTCAATATTGTAATCCACTTAATCATCCTAGTAATTTCTTGTTACCTTCAAGCTTAACGCTTGTAGCTCAACTAAGTTGTGAGTAAAGTTTCATTTATAACTTTTTGTTATACTCTTTGTTGAGCTTCAATAGCTTTAAGACATTGAATATGCTCGTGTCTTCTCAATGAGCATTTATATAGTGATGCCACCTATGTTTTTGTTTAACTAAAAGTTAGTTTATTTATTATTTATTCCTATCTTGAGCTCATTTGGCATAGTGTACTTTGACTAGAGTTATTACCGTATTTGAGCTCGGTCCATAATCTTATAACTTTTCATCTTATTGATGGATCACATGGTGCGCTATCATAATAGATTCATTGAAAGCATAACAAAAACACGAGTGTAATATGTTAATCTCAATATTGTAATCCACTTAATCATCCTAGTAATTTCTTGTTACCTTCAAGCTTAACGCTCATAGCTCAACTAAGTTGTGAGTAAAGTTTCATTTTATAACTTTTTGTTATACTCTTTGTTGAGCTTCAATAGCTTTAAGACATTGAATATGCTCGTGTCTTCTCAATGAGCATTTATATAGTGATGCCACCTATGTTTTTGTTTAACTAAAAGTTAGTTTATTTATTATTTATTCCTATCTTTGAGCTCATTTGGCATAGTGTACTTTGACTAGAGTTATTACCGTATTTGAGCTCGGTCCATAATCTTATAACTTTTCATCTTATTGATGGATCACATGGTGCGCTATCATAATAGATTCATTGAAAGCATAACAAAAACACGAGTGTAATATGTTAATCTCAATATTGTAATCCACTTAATCCACTTATCATCTAGTAATTTCTTGTTACCTTCAAGCTTAACGCTTGTAGCTCAACTAAGTTGTGAGTAAAGTTTCATTTTATAACTTTTTGTTATACTCTTTGTTGAGCTTCAATAGCTTTAAGACATTGAATATGCTCGTGTCTTCTCAATGAGCATTTATATAGTGATCATGCCACCTATGTTTTTGTTTAACTAAAAGTTAGTTTATTTATTATTTATTCCTATGCTTTGAGCTCATTTGGCATAGTGTACTTTGACTAGAGTTATTACCGTATTTGAGCTCTGGTCCATAATCTTATAACTTTTCATCTTATTGATGGATCACATGGTGCGCTATCATAATAGATTCATTGAAAGCATAACAAAAACACGAGTGTAATATGTTAATCTCAATATTGTAATCCACTTAATCATCCTAGTAATTTCTTGTTACCTTGAAGCTTAACGCTTGTAGCTCAACTAAGTTGTGAGTAAAGTTTCATTTTATAACTTTTTGTTATACTCTTTGTTGAGCTTGAATAGCTTTAAGACATTGAATATGCTCGTGTCTTCTCAATGAGCATTTATATAGTGATGCCACCTATGTTTTTGTTTAACTAAAAGTTAGTTTATTTATTATTTATTCCTATCTTTGAGCTCATTTGGCATAGTGTACTTTGACTAGAGTTATTACGTATTTGAGCTCGGTCCATAATCTTATAACTTTTCATCTTATTGATGGATCACATGGTGCGCTATCATAATAGATTCATTGAAAGCATAACAAAAACACGAGTGTAATATGTTAATCTCAATATTGTAATCCACTTAATCATCCTAGTAATTTCTTGTTACCTTCAAGCTTAACGCTTGTAGCTCAACTAAGTTGTGAGTAAAGTTTCATTTTATAACTTTTTGTTATACTCTTTGTTGAGCTTCAATAGCTTTAAGACATTGAATATGCTCGTGTCTTCTCAATGAGCATTTATATAGTGATGCCACCTATGTTTTTGTTTAACTAAAAGTTAGTTTATTTATTATTTATTCCTATGCTTGAGCTCATTTGGCATAGTGTACTTTGACTAGAGTTATTACCGTATTTGAGCTCACGTCCATAATCTTATAACTTTTCATCTTATTGATGGATCACATGGTGCGCTATCATAATAGATTCATTGAAAGCATAACAAAACACACGAGTGTAATATGTTAATCTCAATATTGTAATCCACTTAATCATCCTAGTAATTTCTTGTTACCTTCAAGCTTAACGCTTGTAGCTCAACTAAGTTGTGAGTAAAGTTTCATTTTATAACTTTTTGTTATACTCTTTGTTGAGCTTCAATAGCTTTAAGACATTGAATATGCTCGTGTCTTCTCAATGAGCATTTATATAGTGATGCCACCTATGTTTTTGTTTAACTAAAAGTTAGTTTATTTATTATTTATTCCTATCTTGAGCTCATTTGGCATAGTGTACTTTGACTAGAGTTATTACCGTATTTGAGCTCTGGTCCATAATCTTATAACTTTTCATCTTATTGATGGATCACATGGTGCGCTATCATAATAGATTCATTGAAAGCATAACAAAAACACGAGTGTAATATGTTAATCTCAATATTGTAATCCACTTAATCATCCTAGTAATTTCTTGTTACCTTCAAGCTTAACGCTTGTAGCTCAACTAAGTTGTGAGTAAAGTTTCATTTTATAACTTTTTGTTATACTCTTTGTTGAGCTTCAATAGCTTTAAGACATTGAATATGCTCGTGTCTTCTCAATGAGCATTTATATAGTGATGCCACCTATGTTTTTGTTTAACTAAAAGTTAGTTTATTTATTATTTATTCCTATGCTGAGCTCATTTGGCATAGTGTACTTTGACTAGAGTTATTACCGTATTTGAGCTCTGGTCCATAATCTTATAACTTTTCATCTTATTGATGGATCACATGGTGCGCTATCATAATAGATTCATTGAAAGCATAACAAAAACACGAGTGTAATATGTTAATCTCAATATTGTAATCCACTTAATCATCCTAGTAATTTCTTGTTACCTTCAAGCTTAACGCTTGTAGCTCAACTAAGTTGTGAGTAAAGTTTCATTTTATAACTTTTTGTTATACTCTTTGTTGAGCTTCAATAGCTTTAAGACATTGAATATGCTCGTGTCTTCTCAATGAGCATTTATATAGTGATGCCACCTATGTTTTTGTATAGTGATGCCACCTATGTTTTTGTTTAACTAAAAGTTAGTTTATTTATTATTTATTCCTATGCCGAGCTCATTTGGCATAGTGTACTTTGACTAGAGTTATTACCGTATTTGAGCTCCGGTCCATAATCTTATAACTTTTCATCTTATTGATGGATCACATGGTGCGCTATCATAATAGATTCATTGAAAGCATAACAAAAACACGAGTGTAATATGTTAATCTCAATATTGTAATCCACTTAATCATCCTAGTAATTTCTTGTTACCTTCAAGCTTAACGCTTGTAGCTCAACTAAGTTGTGAGTAAAGTTTCATTTTATAACTTTTTGTTATACTCTTTGTTGAGCTTCAATAGCTTTAAGACATTGAATATGCTCGTGTCTTCTCAATGAGCATTTATATAGTGATGCCACCTATGTTTTTGTTTAACTAAAAGTTAGTTTATTTATTATTTATTCCTATGCCGAGCTCATTTGGCATAGTGTACTTTGACTAGAGTTATTACCGTATTTGAGCTCTGTCCATAATCTTATAACTTTTCATCTTATTGATGGATCACATGGTGCGCTATCATAATAGATTCATTGAAAGCATAACAAAAACACGAGTGTAATATGTTAATCTCAATATTGTAATCCACTTAATCATCCTAGTAATTTCTTGTTACCTTCAAGCTTAACGCTTGTAGCTCAACTAAGTTGTGAGTAAAGTTTCATTTTATAACTTTTTGTTATACTCTTTGTTGAGCTTCAATAGCTTTAAGACATTGAATATGCTCGTGTCTTCTCAATGAGCATTTATATAGTGATGCCACCTATGTTTTTGTTTAACTAAAAGTTAGTTTATTTATTATTTATTCCTATGTCTTTGAGCTCATTTGGCATAGTGTACTTTGACTAGAGTTATTACCGTATTTGAGCTCATAATAGATTCGTCCATAATCTTATAACTTTTCATCTTATTGATGGATCACATGGTAAAGTTTCATTTTATAACTCATAATAGATTCATAATAGATTCATTGAAAGCATAACAAAAACACGAGTGTAATATGTTAATCTCAATATTGTAATCCACTTAATCATCCTAGTAATTTCTTGTTACCTTTTTCAAGCTGCGCTACGCTTCATAGCTCAACTAAGTTGTGAGTAAAGTTTCATTTTATAACTTTTTGTTATACTCTTTGTTGAGCTTCAATAGCTTTAAGACATCTTTAATATGAATATGCTCGTGTCTTCTCAATGAGCATTTATATAGTGATGCCACCTATGTTTTTGTTTAACTAAAAGTTAGTTTATTTATTATTTATTCCTATGCTTTGAGCTCATTTGGCATAGTGTACTTTGACTAGAGTTATTACCGTATTTGAGCTCGTCCATAATCTTATAACTTTTCATCTTATTGATGGATCACATGGTGCGCTATCATAATAGATTCATTGAAAGCATAACAAAA
Source organism: Taxus wallichiana var. yunnanensis (assembly GCA_018340775.1). NCBI lineage: Eukaryota > Viridiplantae > Streptophyta > Pinopsida > Cupressales > Taxaceae > Taxus > Taxus wallichiana. Next base: position 82,873,752 of record CM031234.1, read on the forward strand.
ACACGAGTGTAATATGTTAATCTCAATATTGTAATCCACTTAATCATCCTAGTAATTTTTCTTGTTACCTTCAAGCTTAACGCTCAGTAGCTCAACTAAGTTGTGAGTAAAGTTTCATTTTATAACTTTTTGTTATACTCTTTGTTGAGCTTCAATAGCTTTAAGACATTGAATATGCTCGTGTCTTCTCAATGAGCATTTATATAGTGATGCCACCTATGTTTTTGTTTAACTTCATTTATTGACCGACATCCGGTCCTTGCCCCAATTTCAATTCAACAAAACTTAAACATATACATGCTTTCCAATGCTAGATGTCTTAAATTGTAACCTTTAATTGCTTAAGGAAATAATCCGTGGAAACAATTTAGACAAATCAAAATGTAACAATCAACCAACTCATTAGTCCTAGTTCATCTATTTGAGATTCAAGCATGGAAGGAAATCATATCCTTAATGATGTATTCACATTTAGGGAGTCAAGTAAACAATTGGCTTAGACCATGCAACCTAAACTTACTCACCCAAGTAGCTTCACTTAGCGATGAAACAACAAAAACTTGGTTTTATCGCTTTCGAATAAGGCTTTTGCACAAATGCAAACACTACACATCTAATCGATATTACAGACTAAAAGAACACAAAAATTACAATATGAGTCCTTAACGGGACATGAGTCAATCTTACAAACTTGAACACAACTTAATGCATGCTTATAACAAGTTACTATAGGTGGTCTACTTTAATACCCCCAAGAAGAACAATATTGACTTTTAGCCATGAGCTAGCGAAAACTTGGCTAGCTACTTTTTTTTTTTCTTGAGCCAAAAGTTGATTTCTAATACTCCTTCACTACTTAACATGCCTCTGTAGACGCGTTATGGAGAGAAGATTTTGCATGTAGGACATGTCAATTTTGTATCATGTCTATGTGTTTGATTGTTTTAGAAACATTGGCATTAACATTTAGCCTTTGGACATGTCATAATAAGTGCTTTTTGAGATAGGGTGATGCTTAGGAGGTGCTATCTATATTTCGCAAAAGTGAGCTTCTACTTACACACACGTGTCATGGAAACTCCAAATCATATAAGACGTATATGATGCTCAAGTGTAGTCATTCATTGCATAGATATGACATTGACTCGTATAATATCAAAGGGGCTTCACAAACAATAATATTCTCCCATGTTTGCAATAATTTAGAGATGCACAAAGCGCAAGGACTTCACAACGATTAATAGACATGGAGTTTTGTAGTGCTTTGTGGGTCCCCTTCGACCTAATGTGTGGCATGCAAATATGTAGACAACATTAAATTGCAAAGTTCTACACAATTTCGTCAATTAGGAATACTGTTCAACTAGTTGTAGGATATCACAAGAGGTCAAAGAAGTAAACACTACAATGTAGGACTGCTTGTAACCTTAGAAGCTCTTGCATTATACAACATGGGTAGTGAAATGGATTATGCTCTTGCTCATGAGAATTCTATGAGCTCTTCAATGTGTTTCACATGTTTAACAACTTCGAGGCACTCATCCATGTTGCATCTTCCACTTTTCTATCCTTACAACTACGCCAAACCCTTTAGTACTCCCTCCTTCTCATCTTCTAGATGACCCCGATGTTGATCATCATCTCAATTTCTTCTCTTACCTTATAAGGTAATTTGTTTCCAATCCACAATTGAAGAATGTAAACACCTAATTTCATCATTTGTATGTCCCTTTCTCGATGCTCAAGATGGGTGAAATATTAATCCCATTTGTTAGTTTGATCTCATAAGCATTTTCTTCAAACTTCCTCAAAGCTTTGTATGGTCCAATCTTCCATTCAACTTTTCATAAGTTCCCCGGGGAACATTTCCTTTTTAATGAGCTAAAACCATTTCCCCAACTTGAAATACTGCTCCATTTGTCGACACATTAACATGTTGCTTGCACATACATTGTAGCTTCTTTTACATATGATTTCTCATCTATCAAGTATGTCATGTATACCCTTTCGCAAAAGCTTTCTCTTACGTCCTCCTTCCACACATATCTCTCGATGTCTCACAATTTTGTGACACCTCTTGAGCTATGCCCATACACATATGGAATGATGTCGCTTGATCTATTGTCTAAATCGTTGTCAACAAATTCAATGTGTGCCAAGACTAAAATCCATAACTATAGCTTTTCTCAAACTAAATATTGCAACAAACTTTCAAGACTTATATTGACCATCTATATTTGACTATTTGTTTGAGGATGGTATTATGAGTGGAATTGTAATCGGTGTTTTGCTTCTTACCTAGCGTCCTCCAAAAATGCCCAACAAATTCCGTATCCCCATTAGATATTATGCCCATGTGCAACCCATGCTACCTAATGTTTTTTAGCTATATACATCATTAGTCTTGTTGCATACAACAAAATGATCCATTTTGGAGAATCTTCCCATGATAACAAAAATAAAACCATGGTATTTTTTGTGTTTTCGATAATCCAAAAACAAAGGCCATGTTTATAAATTCCAATGGTCTCTTTGGGATAGGAAGTGGTTGTTACAACCTTGTGTCTTAACTCTTTCCTTTTTCCAATTATGAAATTCTACATGTGTGTAATTACCCTTACACATATAACCATTTTAGCGAAATGATAAGTATCACTTAGCTACGCCAATGTCTCATCAATTTTGAAATGACTAGCTAGTCCCCCAATGTCCTTGAACACATTTTCTCGCATAGATCCTCATGGTATACACAATTATTTTCCACATAATAATTCTTTCAGTAGGAAATATTCTAAACATGGAGTCTTTTCCATGGTCAGAGAGCCTTGCACGTTATCCACACATCTTTGAAATCCCCATTCTCCTTATATATTTCTTTCATGAAATCAAATCCCTCTACTTTCACTTACATCTTATTTGAATGAATGCATCTTCAAATTTATGACTTAACACTTATAGGTTCAACACAAATGAATAACTTTGTAGAAATTAAACTCACTATACGTGCCTCTAATTCAATTTATATCAATTGTTGATGAGCTACAAGTGCTTGATGCTCTACATACAACAAAAACACTTTATGAAATACATAATGCTTTTGCTTCATGAGAGCTTGTGCGATGACATAGAACTTTAGATCATAAAATATATATATCTCATTCGATTTATTGCTAAAGCAAACAATGAGCTCACACTCTTGGCTCAAAACAACTCCATTCATAGCTCTACTAGCATCAAAATCAACCCAAAATACCTTGTTAAAGAGGCACAATGGTAGGACCAATTGTTGAATCACCTTTTTCAAACTCGGAAGTTGTGATGCTTCTATTGTCCAAATGAACTCTTTAATATCTCCTCCCATTTTTATGTGATATGTGCACATATCCCACTCGAAGTATTTCATGAACTTCCTAAAAATCTTTCCAATCCATGGAAGTTTTGGGCTTTAAATGTGCTTTTAGGTGATGACCACTCTAGGATGGCTCTCACCTTCTCGGATCCATTCTCAACCCATCCCGAACATCACAAAACCCAAGTAGACCAACTCCTCCTTCATAAAGTTGTATTTCTTCAAGTTGACCAACTACTTCTCTTCTTGTAGTCTTTGCAATACTTGCCTTGTGTAAATCGGTGCTCCTCTTTTGTCGTACTAAAGACCGTAATATCATCTATGTATACAATGAAAAACTTACCAAGGAATGGCTTTAGCACTTCATTCACAAGTCTCATGAATGTACTCTAATGCATTTGTTAACCCAAATGACATGACTAACCACTTATACAAATTGTCATGTGTTTTAGATGTAGTCTTCCACGCATCCCCTTCTTTGATTTTGATTTGGTGATAGCCACTTTTCAAATCAATCTTCATGAAATATCTTGCTTCACTCAAACAATTTATCAAGGCACCCATCCTAGGCAATGGGAATATGCACTTAATAGTTATCTTGATAAGGCTCTAGAATATATGTGTTTACCATTCCCATCCTTTCTCTAGTGTTAATATTGGTGGTACAACACATGGGCTCAAACTTTTGCTATCGACCCTTTCTCTAACATTTTTTTGTCCATGTCTCTTTATCCCCTCATTCTCCAAAGGTGTTATCCTATATATTGCCTTGTTTGGATAATTGGAACCAAATCCCTAATGAAAATTATTTTCCTTAGGGAGGTAAACCATCAAGTAGATCGTTGAAATGATCTTCTCAAACTAACCCAAGAAATCATCTCTTCAAGAAAATAATCTTCCCCTTGTGCAATTCCAACTTGTAATTACTTAGGAATCAAGTGAAACATGATTTCATCTTTGCTTCCTTTGAGAAATCATTTACTAAAACCATCAAGATTTTTGGACTATTGTTCACTTCTTCCCCTTATCCATCAATGTGCCCAATGTACACTTCATTGTGCCCAATGTACACTTCATACAACGTTTGATGAGAGTAGGTATTTTCTCTACCATCATGCAGAGCTTTCTTGTCAACTCAAGGCATTCACAACATCATGTGACAAATTTTCATATGTGTGATATCACACAAAACAAATTTGACCAAACATTTCTCGCTCACAAAAAGTTGATGTCCTTTAACAACTAAGATACCTCATATGGATTTGGGTATTCAATCCTCTTCAAACCAAACTACTATACCATCTCATTTAACACAAATTATCAGTAGTGCTACTACCAATGATGACCTTATGCTTATTACCTCCAAATTTACATATGGTTCTAAAAAGATTCTTCCTTTGCACCCAGATTGTTCTCCTCTTGAGATGGTTTTATTATTAGAGCTTATCCACGCCCAGCTTCCTCCGTGTGATTCTAGCATGCACTCAAAAGCTCTATGCATACCATCCCGACATCTTATGCAAGTACTCTTGAATTTCCTCTACTCATTGAGGATTTTTTCATCTTAAGTTGTACAATTTTCAAACAAACTTAATTGGTAATTAAAAGGCTGAAATTTGCCTTTCAACTTCACAATCTTTTAATCCCAAGATTCAATTAACTCTTTGTTTCTTTGAACTCTTACCATGTACATTCAACTTGGTCACAATATTTTTCTAACTCATTAAGTTCTGTATGACAACCTCAGCCGTTCCTCTTACGGTTCTTGGTGCAATGCCTCTAATTTTCCCAACAAAATTGCAAAAACAATGTCAAAACTCTCTATCTAAGACTACACTTTCTCTGTTTTCTATACAATTCTTCAACTTGTCTGCAAGACATAACCCGCTTTGATACCAAATATTGAAGCCATGTAAATTTACTTATTCAAACAATGTCATGCAGCGATGAACATGGTTTTTTTTTATTTCAAATGATACATTGGAGTTGAGCAACCCAAAAGTGGGAACTCAATATAAATTGGAGTTGAAAAAGTACAACAATGATAGATATTTGTTTTGCTAAAGAAAGAGATATTTGTTTTTAAATGAATATCCGAACCTAAACGATGCTATATTTCGAAACCCTAAACAACTATTTGCCTCATGGAGGTCACAACTTTTGCATACTAACTCAAAATTGGGTATTGTTTTTTCAAAGTGTAAAATATATCAAGGGGGAAATCACATATGTAATCAAAATGAACTTTTGATGTGTTAGCCTTTGTACAAGAAAATGTATATTTTCTTAATCAATCCTCAATTATGTGCAATTGAATAGATGTAGGTAGATTTGGGAAAATTTAAGGATATATGGGTAAAATTAGTTGTTTTTTCGTGATCAAGTGTTGTTATTTTAAAATGTATATTTAAATTACGCCCCAATCATGTGCTCTCATTTGCATGAAGGTATATTTGGGGAGATTCAAAAATGTTTAAGCAAAATTTGTCATTATTTTATGATTGAATGATATTATTTGAGAAATTTTGATTGGATTAGGCCTTCACTAAGTGCAATTATAGAGATGTAGTTATATTTGAGGGAAAATGACCATCCATGAGCACCATTTGTTGTTATTTCATCATCTTATGTCGTCTTTTGAGCATGCTTAACCAAATTAGACCCAAATTATGTGTGATCAAATAGATGTAAGAAGATTTAGAAAACATTTTAAGCATATGACCACCATTTTTTCATTATTTCATGATCAAATGTAACTATTTGAAGAAAATTGATTGTATTAGCCTTTGATTAGGCGTTGTCAAGTACATGAAGGTGAATTTGGGGAAATAATCATATTTGAGCACCATTTGTCATTATTTCACGAGCTAATATCATTATTTGAAAAAATTGATTATATTAAACCCCAATTAGGTGCAATCGGATATGTGTAGGTAGATATAGGAAAAATTGACCATATATAGGCACTACTTATTTTTATTTCATGACTAGATTTCATGATTCGAGGATAATTGACCAAATCAATCTCTAATTAGGTGATATCGTGTACATGAATGTAGATTCGAGAGAAATTGTCCACTTATGAGCAATATTTGTTGTTATTCGTGTTTGGATGTCATTATTTGAGATTTTTTTATCGTATTAGGCCTTAATTGCATGCAATCCAATAGATGTAGGTAGACTTAGTGAAAATTGGGCACACATGAGCACCACTTGTCATTATTTCATGATCAAATATTGTTATTTGAGAAAGAATGACCAAAATAAACCTTGATTAGGTACTATTAAGTACATGAAGGCAATGTTGGGGAAAGCATGTATGATTTCCATTTTTGTTATTTCGTGATGAAACAATGTTAAGAGAAATTTGAGTAAATTTGGCCTTGGCTAGGTGCAACTAGATATATGATAATATATATGCAGAAAATTGGGAGTATATGAGATTTTTTTGTCATTATTTTATGAGGAATTGTTATTAATTTAGCAAAAATGACCAAATAATGTCTAGATTAGGCACTCTTGAGTACATGAAGATAGATTTGGGGAAAATCAAACATATTTGAGCACACTTTTTCATTATTTCTTGACCAAATGTCATGATTTGAGAAAATTCGACGAGATCATGCCTTGATTAGATGCCAATAACTACATAGAGATTTATTTTAGAAAAAATTGGGAATATATTAGAACTATTTGTTGTTATTATGTAATCTAATGTTGTTATTTGAGAAAAAATGACTAGATTATTCTTGATTGGGTATAACTTCGTAGATGTAGGTAGATTTAAGGAAGTTTGCATTTATATGAGCACTATATATCATTATTTCATGATTAAATGTCATTATTGCAGCAAAGTTGACTAAATTAGTCCCCGATTACATGATATCATGTATATGAAGACATATTTTAAAAATATGTATGTTTTAATATCATTTGTTATTCTTGATCAAATGTCATTATTTGAGCATATTTGACTGAGTTATGCCCTAATTAGGTGTGATTAGATACATGAAGGTACATTCAAGAAAATTAAGAATATATGAAAATCATTTACCATTATTCACAATCCAATGTCATTTTTCAAAATATTTATCCATATTCAACCTCAATTAGGTGCAATAAGATAGATTTGCACAGCTTTTGAGAAAATCGAGCATATATATAAGAACAAGTTGTCCTTATTTCCTAATAAAATATCATTATTTGGTCACAATTGACTAAGTTAGGCCACTATTGGGTTTTATTAGGCACATGATAGCAGATTTGAAGAAAGTTATGTATGTTACAACACCATTTATAATAATTTCTTGATTGAATGTCGTTCTTTGAATTTTTTTGATCAGTATTAAGCCATAATTAGGTGCAAGTAGATAGTTAAAGTCATACATGAGAAAACTTAGGCATATTAAAGCACCATTTTTTGTTATTTCATGTGTGAATGTTGTTATTTACAAAAAAATGATCAAATCTGGGCTATGATTTAATGCAATCAAATATTTGAAAATAACTTTGGGGAAATTTAGGTAAACATGAGAACTAAATTATGAGTGAATGTCATTATTTGAGTAAGTTGTTGCATATTAAGAATTATTTGGGTGTGATTAGATAGATTCAGGTACATATATGTGGTGAATTATGAATATATAAGCATTATTTGTTGTAATTTTGTGATTAAATGCCATTTATGAGAAAATATGACTAGATTAGGCTCTAATTGAGGTGCAATCGATAGATATTGGTAGGTTTGAGAAAAACTAGCCCTATATAAGCACCGTTGTCATTATTTCCGATTAAAATTTGCTCATTGAGAAAATATTGACTAGTGAAGGCTAGATTATATCCAATCACATAGATGTAAGTAGATTTTAGGGAAACCTAGTTATATGCGATCATGATTTATTGGTATTGCATGACAAAATGTTGTTCTTTGAGAAAATTCGATTGAATTAGATTTGAATTAGGTGCTTTGTGAATCAATAAAGTAGATTTGGAAAACGTTGGGCAATTTTTAGCACCATTTGTTGTTATTTCTTGATCAAACGTCATTATTTGAGTAGGGATGAATGGAATAACCCTTGCTTAAGTGTAAATGTGTATTCAATCACTCCATATTGGGCCTTATTTAATTCAAATTTTATTTACAAATAATGACATTTGATCATGATAAAATAACAATTGGCATTATCAAGTGCTATATTAGGGTTAATCAAGTCACATTAAGTAAACCTATCTTGTAAAAATTTATATATAGACACCAAATTTTTACTTAATATATATACAATTAGTTTCTTTTTGAATTCATGTGTTTAATGTTTCAAAACTTTCACTATTGTCATCGTAACATAGAATATAACTTGAATCAATTTGGTATGCTCATTTTCCATCTCAAAATTCAATTTGTTAAGGACATTGATTATTAACAGGGTTCAAGAAGTATTCATAACATATTATTCTTGAAAACAAATAGGTTCTTATGTGGAGGATAAAATAACATATATAATTTAAAAATATAAATGTTGATTTTATATTTGTGTTCCTCTTAAATAAATTATATACTTTCAAAAATGACACTTGATTATGAGTTTGTATGCAAAAGTTACAACCTCAATTTCAAAAACAATATTTGTTTTCTAAAACAAATATCTAGTTTAATTGTATATATGTTTCCTCTTTAAAATTTATTTCCCTCCAATTGTCCCTCGAATTTTCTTCAGCTTTTTAGGAATGGGTACCCAATCATAAATGTATTTTGCAGCCCATGGACAAAATAAAATTTGACGGAGTTCCCATGTCTTCACTCATAATTTATTATTATTTATTTGCATATATTTTCATAACATCGAGATGTTTTGTGAAGAAACTTGTCTAGATTTTGAATAAAAAATTAATTTAAGTAATTGATTAATATTTATTTATTTCCTTAAGAAGGTTCTAATTGTAAATATATAAACACATTGAAAAATTATTGTAACTTTTGATTTGATGCATTTTTTTCAAAATGTCAAATACTTTAATTAAATATGTAATAAAATTTGACCATGTTTTCCTTTATGGACAAATGACATTATGTTTTTGTAAGCAATTCGTGTGTGTGTGTGTGTGTGTGTGTGTGTGTGTGTGTGTGTGTGTGTGTGTGTGTGTGTGTGTGTGTGTGTGTGTGTGTGATCAAAACATGTACTTGATTTTCATCGACGATTGTGGGAGCTCAGTAAGGAGCAATGACGCAAACAAATACTTTTCGGAAAGCCGAGAAGATCCTTTACAGATGGAAAATTCATATTTTCAAAAATATTTTATGCTTCCTATGGGAGTTCGTTTTGAGCGGAAACACTTAGTGATCCCAAGGAAGAATGTCATGTTTGGAAGAGTTTTAAGAAGAATCGGAAGATTAGAACCATTGCTACAATTTTTTCATGATTAGATGAGGATAAAACATTAAAAACACAAAAATTGTAAAATAATGGATTCAAATGAAGAAGAAATGAAGATTTCTCACCCAAATATCTCAAAGTCCATAGAGACAAATTTGATCATATCTCATAAAATACTCAACGGATTGAGATGTCATATTTTGCAGACTTCCTCATTTTTCATGGTGATCAAGATGCAACAAACAGGAGATCGAATGGTTCCTAGAATAATTTTTCTAACAAAAACCACTTTTCGTGCCCTAGCTCACGCTTTATTGGATTTCTCAACAATCGTGATCGGATCGATCCAAAAATTACGCACCGACTATAAATGAAAACCTATCGCAGGTGTTGATCTCATCATGATCGGAGAAAAAACATACCTACTGATTTTGAGCTCCATTAATAGCCGCCATGACAACTTCGTGCTCAAAGCGACACTTGTCAGCGAATATTTTAAATTTTATTTCCAAGCATTCTGGTGGGCAAAATCAAGTGAAATTCGGAGGAAAAGTTTGCGAAGACGATCCGAGTTTGAAAAAATGTGTTCCATTGTGAATCGAGCACTAGAAACCCACTTTCCAAAAATAGTAAGTTTCCCTACACATGTTTGCTCTTTTTGGTTGGTTGTCATTAGAAGTAGTGGCAACGAAGACAATGTGCACCAAATATGATCACGAGGTCAGAATGATTTTTTAGAGTAGAAAATAGTGAAAATGACCACTTACTAAAAATAGTAAGTCTCTCATCTAGGCACTTGCTAAAAATAGTAAGTCACATTCAAGGGGAAGTTTTGGCAAAATGAGATGCATGGGGATAATCATTCAGGTCAATATCACCATTTGGGGTCTAGAGAGGAAAACTTTGAAACTTATCAAGATAGTAAGTTGCCCTTTCCAAATATAGTAAGTGTCAAGGAAACATGAATTTCTAGTGCATGGGTTGGTCTAGTTTTTTAGGTGTGATCAATCATGAAGAGATGGTGGTTTTTTGTGGTTTGGAATGATCATCTCATATTATAGAACAAGACATCCATCATGGTCTCAATGATGTACTCATCACTTATGCAAGCATATATATATCATTCCAGAGGCAAGTGGAACATAGCGAGTTGTCACGATAATCATCCCGAGCATGGTTTGCAGGTCATCTTGAATTCACTTCGAGAAAGTCTCAAACAACATTTTTAACCACTTATCCAATACTCCAAGGGGTTTGTGCATCATAGATTTTATGTTCATCACTGAATGGGGAAAATTATTCAAAGTTATTCGGGGAGAAATCTCCATCAACGTGGAGGATCATTAGTGTCAGAAATCTTTGCTCAAAGTTCATGACTGCATCAAGGCATTCAAATAGTTCGTCGCGAGGAGTGATTTCCCTTCATCCCTTCCCTCCTCCTCTCTTTCCCTCTCTTCTTTCTCTCTCCATTCTAATTCTTCATTGGGCCTCATCATTGTCTTTTGTCTTATTCACTTAAGTGACTTATTTTAATATTGTAAAAGTATTTTCTCAAATTATAAGAGAAATACTTAATTGATGGAAAATAAAAAGTCACAAGTGGAATATGAAACATGAAGAGTCATATGAGGGAGGTGAAGGGTCAAGTTCAAAGTGTATAAATTAGGATGGCTTCTTCATTCCAAAGGATTTGAATTCTGAATTTTTGTAGAACTTCTACTCTAGTAGCATTGTGAATTGGGGTAGCTTGATTGAAGCTTTGTATTCATCACTACACATGAAATAAAGCTACAATTTCTTCCACTTCTCCCCCTCTTTCATATGTTTCCTCTTTTCCCATACTATGCACAATTTTTTAAAATACTAATTAAGAAAAAGTTTATGTTTTCTCAGATGTATGAATGTGTGCATCTTTGTATGCATGGTTTCCTCTCATCGTTAGTGTTGAAGCATTGTTGTTTTCTTCCTACAAATATGTGTGATGGTAACTTCTAGTTAATGGTTATAGGACTATGAATTTCTACCTACAACAAAAATCCCTCTTTTCTTGCTTCCCACTCCACTTTTCGCCCCTTTTCAAGCAAGTTTCATCTCTTGCAAGAAATTGCAAGCCTTTCTGCAAGATCGGAGTGTTCTTGTTGGTTCCCCGACCTTTTGCCACCCACGAAGGTTATTTCATCCACACATAATAACAAGGAGCTACACCATTCAAGTAGAGGAGTATAGAATCCCATAGCGTTGGCGAGAAACAAATAGATTTTTTCACCCGAATTTTTTTCTCTCCAACAGCTTTTTGTGACTCCCGTAGGGAGATATTTGCCTAAGTGAACCCAAAAAGGATCTCGCCCGCCCCCTAAAAAAAAAAAAAAAAAAAAAACAAAACAAAACAAAAAATCATATTTCAAAGGAAATCATTTTTGAAGGCGATTCCATCAAGGAATGAACCCCTGTCATGTTTGTTTCCCACACCATGAAGAAATTTCTAGATTTCTAGTGAAGTACCAATGAGTGAAAACAAAGAATAAGAAGAATATTGTGACCGAGAAGAGAATATCTTCGATCAACCATGGTTCCAAACCATTATTTGCGAAAGAGAAAATTCAAGGATGGTAAAAGAGACTCCTACTTCAAGCAATAATCTACATCTAGAAAAAGGAAAGAAAAAAATCTTCCGATGATGAAGAAGAAAGTAGGGAGTTGATAGAAAGTATTCAAATAAAATACAAGATAAGGTGTGAAGCTCAAGAATATGCAAAAGGTAATACTCTCACTTATGCACAATTGAATGAAAATCTTAGGGCCATGTCTTTCATCACCCTCCCTTGGGATGATTTCCTTGCATATAGGAATGATAAAATGGGAATTTTGAAACTCAAGTATATGGAAAGAATTATGAGCACTATGCAAGGAAATGCCACTTCCCAAATCTACCTTGAAATGTTGAAATATGCTGAAGCCTTGCAAGATATGTACAAGCAACTTAAAGCAACCCATAACAAGGAAGAAGAAGAGGGATTTTTCCTATGGAGGAAGATCCTGAAGATCATTCATACCACAGGGTTTTCATCCCCAAAATTTTCTTGAACATCGCTGAAGAAAATCCTATCCTCGAGCCTTCCGATGAAGATCAAATCAGCATTCAAGAAGATGACGAAAGATAGGATGGTGCAGGATCCACTAAAGAATATTTTTGCAATCTCGCACAACTCACTATAAATTTGAGAACACTGCCTTTTTCTGCCACTCTCTCAATGAATTCATTACATATGGTGATGGAGAAATGAACATGTTGAAAAGAGAATATGTGGAAAGACTTCAGAGAATAATAGAAGGGAATTCCGACTTCGAGGCCTATCATGAAATTTGGAGGTATGATTTGGCCTTGCAAAGTAGGTATGAACACCTTGAATCACTTCATGTTGTCAACAACAAAGAAACTCAAGAAGATCCTGGAGATTGTCCATACTATGAGGTGTTCATTCTGGAAGATTTTTGGATGCTCTTGAAGAAGATCTTATCATGGAACCTCCTAATGAAAACCAAAGTAACGTCATGGAGGAAAAGGTAGAAGACATGAAGATAGAACCACCATTTAGAAATTCCCTCTGGCTTGAGGAACAACCCATATGGAGAATAATATATTCAATAAAGGAAGACTCTTTTTGCATAATGGATGATTAAATGCCTTCTGAAGACTCCACCAATGATGAAGAAATACAAGATGATGAGTTCAAGGTAAGCACGAATAATCCCCTTTCAAATTATGATCTTGTGATTAATGAAGAAATGGAAATATGTGAAGAAGCACCCGAGATCAATCTTGCATCATGGACCAAAGATGGAAAATTCAAGATGATCATGGATGATTTTCCTTCCTGTTTTGATCCTTCAAGTGATGAAGAAATGTTGAATGGAGATAGTAGAAGAACCAGATTCTTTTCCCGATTCAATCATGGATGATCTAATGGAAGAATATCACTTCCATTTAGAAGCCAAGGAGAATGAACAGTTGGAACACAATATCTTCTCACCCAAGGAGAAGAATGATCATCACGGTGAGTATGAAGTCTCTCATTTTCCATCTGAGAAAGAGGATTCAATAATGGATGATCAGGATAATGTTGAAAGTTCTTCCCACATTACTACTTCAACATGGTCCCATAAAAAGATGATATGGATTTTGAGCTCAAAGGAGTTCCATTCCCACAAAGCATGGACATGTTATCCTTTCCAAGGTTTCATGCATCAATTATGCACGTGCTTATAAGAAAGTGAACTGTGGAAAAAAAAAAAAACATGGAAGGAGTGAATGAAGATGTGCCTAACAAATCATGGATGCAGATGGATCATATTTTTAATCATATCTTGATGGAACAACATGACGATTCTCCCAATGAAAATGAATATGAGCCTATGGTGATCTTAGAAGAACCATATGTGTAAAAACTCTTGAAGGATGTGGAAAAAACTGAAGATCCTCAACTCAGTCTTGAACTCTTGACTCGGGCTATGGAGATACAAGACATGTATGAGTCTATTTGCATTTCTCATTTTGACATGTCAATGTTTGATGTTGAAACGAAGTAGTTGGATGAGTTTTATGAATTCCCTAATGCCTTGGAGGATGAGAGTGAATGTGAAAGAAAGTATTTCTCTTTTACACAATGTGAAGAGGTTCATGAATGCAAAAGGAGGAAGGTTCTTGAATCTCCTTCGAATATCCTCAATCTTGAAAATAACATTTCTGCCATGGAGGAAGATAACAGAGAGAATAGTGAGCTGATTTGCATTGAAGAAAGTTGTTCAGAGAAAAGTGAAAAGTTGCAAGGTTCTTGGGAATTCACGCAAAATCATCTACTTCTAGCCACTTTAGACTACTTCACCAATGTAGAACAAGAGTTCATATGGCCAAATACACTAGAGGGTAAAGAATGCCTCTATGAAGAAATTGAGGGTGGTAATTTTGAGAATGATATCAGGATGATCCTCGAGTAGATGGATATTGAAAACACTTGCTCAGAACAACAAAGCGGGATGTTCAGAGAAGTTCTTGAATGGGAGGGAAATCATTTTTCTCTCACTCTTTCTAAGTATTGTGCTGATGTAAGAGATGATTTAAAGTGGAAATTCAAAGAGGATGAATATTTTCCCACTCTTGAAGACATGGAAGAATGATGTCCCATGATCACAGGACGTCAAGCGGAAGCATCAAGATACAAGAGTTTTGAGAAAGTGACAAAGTATTCTGTGAGTGTAAGAACATTCTCAGTGCAGTATCAATATGAAGATGGAATCTTGGTTGGTATTCTTCTTCTCAAGCCATGTGAAGCCATCACAAGAGCATGGTTTGATCCGATAACAATCTTTGTATCTCAAGCATCACACTTCAGTCCTTTATTCCATGATGGCATGTAATTTTCCCAACCCATCACGAGTATGTATATATTCTTTTACCACCTTTGTAAATATCCCTCCCCTTGTATATATTTTCCCTTTCCTATTATGTGGTGTTTTCCTTCTGGTGTTTTTCCTTCTATTATTTTTTGTGAGCACGCGTGTGTGTGATCAAAAAGGGAAGTTGTGTAGCCTATATTTCTAATGAATCCACGAAGCCCAATGGATAAGGCAATCGGTCCATGAAGCAAATTAAGAACCCGGGATTCTCATGTTATGTATTCAATGCACTTGATCCACAACATGTCCCCAAGATAGAGCCAATTGTTGTCTTGAGAATTTGCATTGGAAAAATCCACCCGAGAACATGACAAATTTACCCATAGTGTCAAAAAATTTAAAATTCATACCCTTCCAAGACACCCTAGGTCAGTCCATCCTCAACTTTAGTCCTATCCTATCAGTCCAAATGGTCCTCAATTGGATGACTATTCAATCCCCATATGTGATTTAGGAAAGAAAATACAGGTCCCCTAGGTGATTTTAGGAGTTCTTGAAGAATGCCAATTTTGGGCGCTTTGGGAAGGGCTACCACCGGCCTTTCTCGAGACTAATGAGCTCCCCGAAACGGAAATAAGGAGAAAAATTAACATAGAGATTAAATCAAGGTCTAAGAACATTAGGGAAATATTTTAGAAGATTTAAGGAATATTTGGAAGTTTTGGGGGAGTTCATCGAAATGGGTTCTTAGGCCTAGGCAACACATAGTTTTAAAAATCACCTAAGCTTTGAGAAGTAATTCTGAGAGTTCTATAAGGAGTTAGGAGCTAAAAAATTCATCTTTAGAAAGGTAGTTCAAATATCTACAAGACAGTGGAGTTGGATTTTTCACAACACCTAGGAGCAATATGTTTATATCCATTTTTCCTCATGCTCAGTCATGGAGCCATAACAAAAATATGATTTTTAGGGCTCAAATGGATGAATAAATATCTGATACCCCTGCCATTATATTCAAAATTCTAGTTTCAATCAATTTCATATAAAATTTCATTTTGAAACTAATCCAAGAGATCAAGATATCGTTGTTGCAAGTTGTTCTCAAGGTAAGCTTCCGACGCTTATTCAATTTTTGAAGTGGACACGTGTCAGCTCCAGGACCACTGGTGCATTTCAGTGTCCCTTTCACCCCCTTTAGAAAAGGGACATAGGGGACACAAAATTCCCCCAGCCCACTTGAGCCTTGTGGTTCCTCATGCGCCTAAAAGTCAACCCCGAATGCTTTTTCCTAGCTTCACTCTCATTCTCAACTGCAAATAACTTCATTCTCCTTCATCACCATTTATTTGATATCTAAATATTGAATAATCCATTAATGGCCACCATGAAGAGAATAAATGAAAAAATCAGTGAGATACCTCTTCACTTCTCAAGGTTCTAGTGGGTGAAATTGCGTGAAAATTGGAGGGAATGATAATTGAAAAATCTAGTTTCGCATGAACTAGTTTTTGCGCCACAGAGTCCCTATTTTTAGGGATATAGAGGAAATATTTTTCATCATCATTCATCCCTATCACATGAAGAAAAATAGTGAAAAAGGCAGTGAGATACCTCTTCATTTCTCAAGGTTACATTGGGCGAAATCACACAAAAATTCGAGGGAATGATCATTGAAAAATCTAGTTTTGCATGAACTAGTTTTCGCGCCACAAAGTCCCTATTTTTTAGGGATATGGAGGACTAAGTTTTCATCATCATTCTACCATGTCACATGAATAACAATAGTGAAAAAATACATCAAGCTACCTCTTCACTTCTCAATGTCCCAATGAGCGAAATCACACAAAAATTGGAGGGAATGATCATTGAAAAATCTAGTTTATGTAAACTAGTTTTCGTGCCATGAAGTCCCTACTTTTTAGGGATATGGAGGGCTATGTTTTTATCAGTATTATTCCCCTGCCAATGAAAATATAATTTTACCACTTTTTCAGATGAATGAATTACCCAAAATTTGGAGCGTGGAACCCCAAAATAAAACCTAGAATTTCAAGACTTGTTTTGTTGCAATCTGACACCCGCAATGCACTTACTAAAAATAATATGTGTCCATGGCGAGGAATAATAAAAATATAAAGTGGATAAAAATGGAAATACATCATCAACACATGAGGATTGAAATGTTCCAAAGGTTTCAAGGCATCGAGATCAACTGGAGCCTTTTTGGAGTCGATTCAATAAAAGTGGGTTTTTGGGCCTAAAGGAGCATACACCGCGAAGGAGTGCCTGAGCTTTAAGAAAGGATTATGGGAGATTTTTAAATATTCAAGAGCCCAAAAATTACCTATGGAATTTATTTTCCATGCCCTAAATTGTGGAAAAAATGAGACCTCGTGAAACATCATACACTTCCTTAAGCAACTCATTCTTCCAGCGCATAACTGGCGATCCCGAGAAAAAGGGTGAATTTTAAGGTGATGAAATAATAATTTCAACTCAAAACCATCACCATTAAATTCATTGAGTTTTTTTCAGTCATGATCATATAAAATTTTGCCTCCGAACTCATCCGGAGCCCGAGTTATCACTGTCACAAGTTGGCTCAAGGAATGCATTCAACACTAAGCCAAATTTTCAAGAGGACATGTGTCAGCTCTAGGATCCTGGCGCATATTTATTTCCCTTTCCTCCCTTTAGAAAAGGGACATAGGGGACATTAAAATGCGAACAACTATTTTAAGCCCCCGATCACTCATGAAACCCTCTGCTTTGCTAGTTCAACCCCAGGAGCTTGCCGAAGCCTATCCTCACAGTGCATGAATGATCACCAAGTGTCACAACCTGACACAATGTGAAAATTGATGTCCCTTTCATCCCTTTAGATAAGGGGAAAAAGGGGACACAAAAATGCACCCTCCCTCCGTATTTCCACGTGGTTTTTCATATGACCTAGTCTCAACCCCTTTGAGGAGAAGACAATCAAAACATGTACTTGATTTTCGTCGGATGATTATGGGAGCTCTGTAAGGAGTTAGGAGGAAAAAAATACTTTTCAGAAATTTGAGATCCATTACATGATGAAAAATTCATCTTTTTCAAAAATACTTCTTGCTTCCTAGGTGAGTTCGTTTTGAGTAGGAACAATCAAAGTGATCCCAAGGAAGAATGTCATGTTTATAAGAGTTTTAAGAAGAATCGAGAAGATTATAACCATTGCTACAATTGTTAAATGATCAAATGAGGAAAAAAATTTAAAGACACCAAAATAATGGATTCGAATGAAGAAGAAATTAATATTTCTTGCCCAAAACCTCGTAGTTTGTAGAGAAAATTTCAATCATGTCTCGAAAATACTTAATGGATCGAGATGTTGTATTTTGTAGACTTCCTCATTTTTCAAGGTGATTAAGATGCAACAAACGAGAGATCGAATGGTTCCCATAATCATTTTTCCCAAAAAAACCACTTTTTGTGCCCTAGCTCACTTTTATTGGATTTCTCAACAATCTAACAAATGGATCGAGTGAAAACTTGCACACGGACTCTAAATGAAAAACCTATCGCAATGGAGTTGATTTCATCATGATTGGAGACAAAAACTAGACCTAAAAATTTCGAGCTCCATTAATAGCCGCCATGATAGCTTCGTGCTCGAAGCCAATGTCAGGCGAAAATTATAAATTTTATTTCCAAGCCTTCTAGAGGGCGAAATCAAGTGAAATTTAGAGGACAAGTTCGCGATGACGAGCTAAGTCCAAAAAAATGTTTTCCATCATGATCCGAGCACCGTGAGACCCACTTTCAAAAACTAGTAAGTTTCCCTACACATGTTTGCTATTTTTGTTAGTTGTTATTAGAAGCAGTGGTGACAAAGATAGTGTGCACCAAATATGATCATAAGGTCAAAATGATTGTTCAGAGTAGAAAATAGTGAAAATGACCACTTACTAAAAATAGTAAGTCTCCCATCTGGGAACTTGCTAAAAATAGTAAGTCACATTCAAGGGGAATTTTTGGCAAAATGAGACGCAGGGGATAATCATTCAGGTCAATATCACCATTTGGGGTCTAGAGAGGAAAAATATGACACTTACCAAAGATAGTAAGTTTCCTTTCCAAATATAGTAAGTGTCAAGGAAACATGAATTTCCAATGCACATGTTGGTCTGATTTTTTAGGTGTGATCAATCATGAAGAGATGACGATTTTTGTGGTTTGGAATGATCATCTCATAATATAGAATAATACATCCATCATGGTATCAATGATGTACTCATCACTTATGCAAGCATATATATCATTCTAGAGGCAAGTGGAACATAGTAGTGTCACAGAGAATCATCGCAAGCATGGTCTGTGGGTCATCTTGAATTCACTTTGGGAAAGTCTAAAATATTTTTGTTAACACTTATCCAATAGTCCAAGGGGTCTATGAATCATAGAGTCTGTGGTCATCACTGGATGGGGAAAATTATTCAAATTTATTCAAGGGAGCAATATTGATTAGTGTGGAGGATCATTAGTGTCAAAAATATTCGCTCAAAGCTCGTGGATCGCTCACGAGGAGTGATTTCCCTTCATCCCTTCCCTCCTCCTCTATTTACCTCTCTTATTTCTCTCTCCATTCTAATTCATCGTTGGGCCTCATCATTGTCTTTTGTCTTATTCACTTAAGAGACTTATTTTATTATTGTAAAAGTATTTTCTTAAATTATAAGAGAAATACTTAATTGATGGAAAATTAAAAGTCACAAGAGGAATATGAAACATGAAGACTCATATGAGGGAGTTGAAGGGTCAAGTTCAAAGTGTATAAATTGGGTTTACTTCTTATTCCAAAAGATTCAAATTCTGAATTTTTACATAACTTCTACTCTAATAGCATTGTGAATTGGGGTAGCTTGATTGAAGCTTTGTATTCATCACTACACATGAAATGAAGATAAAATTTCTTCTACTTCTCCCCCTCTTGCATATTTTTCCTCTTTTCCCATACTATACATAGCTTTTCTGAAATACCAATTAAGGAAAACGTTTATGTTTTCTTAGATGCATGAATGTGTGCATCTTTGTATCCATGGTTTCCTCTAATCGTTAGTGTTGAAGCATTGTTGTTTTCTTCCCGCAAATATTTGTGATGGTAACTTCTAGTTAACGGTTTTAGGACTCGAATTTCTACCTACAACATTAATGCCTCTTTTCTTGCTTACCACTCCCCTTTCCCCCCTTTTCAAGCAAGTTTCATCTCTTGCAAGAAATTGCAAGTCTTGCCGCAGGATCAGTGGAGTGTTTCGTTGGTTCCCGACCTTGTGGCCAGCCGCATTTATTTCATCTACACATATTAACATGGAGTTGAACCATTCAAGCATAGGGATCTAGAATCCTAGAGCATTGGCAAGAAACCCACATACTTGTCCACTCGACAAATTTTCTCGCCAACATGGAAAAATGACATTTCATTTTTTGTAAGTAATTCATTAAAGTAATTATGTGCACACACATGGGTGTGGGTGTGGGTGTGTGCATGTGTGTTTGTGTGCATGTGCAAGATATATCCGTGTGTCCTCTACATATCCTACAAAGGTAAGAAAACATGCATCCCTTTGCTTCAAAAAAGGCTTGTTGAACACTTGCTACTTATTTATGATCCTAAAATTAAATAATGAGTGATACATTAAACTAGAATAAATTCATGTACCAAAGTTGATTAAAAGTTAAAAAGGCCCATAAAATACATTAAAAAGTGTACTAAACATTTATTAACACTATGATATAATTCCTCATGGAAGCACCTTGAATCTCAATCAAAATCTAAGTTTTTCTTTCTTTTTTTTTTTTGTAAAAATCATTGCCACTTAAGGCCCCCTTTTGGCTAATCATCATCTTGCATTCACACGAAATTATACCTTTAGTTGATATTACAAAACTGAAACTATGCAAAGCTCACAACTTTAATCCACAACAAGTGCAACTCAATCTTACATACATGTAAAACTTCATGCACACTTCTTACAAATTAATTATTATGAGATACTCTTATTCCCCCTTAGGAATAATAATAATGACCTCTAGTTGTGAGTTGACCAAAACATGGCTAACTACACTATTATTTTTAATTTTTAGCCAAAATATGATTTGTCAAACCATCCTTTGTTATTTAGCATGGTTCCTACCATAACCATTATGGAGATAAGATTCTATGTGTAAGATATGTTAGTTTTATTTCATGAGCATTTATATGGTTGTTCCATAAACATAGGCATTAACATTCGACCTTGTTTGAACATGTGGTATAGTTAGGTGTTTTTGGAGATTGGATGACATGTAGGAGGTGGTAGTTACACTTCATTGAAGTAGCCTATATCAACTTGCATATGTCTATGGAAGCTATTGTGTAAATTATTTTTCTAGGGTTATAAAGAATCTTGTGATACTTTCCTTTGCTCTACAACAGATAGGTATGCAATTCACCTATATGGGGCATATTTGACCACACAAAATTTGTAAGTCTCATCCATCACGCAAAGGAGATATTATTGGGGCCCTCTTAATGAGAAAGTACCACAAAGAACTCATTCTCTTATGTAAACAAGTTATCCAAAACCTATCATTGCGAACATTTCTTACATAAATATTATAACTATAACATTATCAACATAATATAAACACACAAAAATATCCATATGGATGACAATACCTAGAGTAAACGATAACTACATATAACCATTTACTATCATAACCACCTATATAGAAACACACTTATCATATATTACCGCAAAACTTTGGATATAACAATTATCCTTATGCATCATGCATGGTACTATATAAGAATACAAAACAATATTACTTGTGTGCATAATCCATGCATCAATAAAATCAATAGAACTCTATTATTCCTATTATGATCTTTATCTTATCCAAAACATTCAACCTTACCCCTAACCAACCGTGTCACAAATGAAGACCTCATGGGGTATCCATAGCTTTCCATGGACCCCTCTTCTTTCCCATAGGTGCATTGTTGGCTTCCTTGTTGCATTTATTCAAGAAATTCCTATAATTTTCTTAATTTTTATGCCCCGGTAGGTTTTGAAAGCTCCTCATGTCCATCACTCTCATCCTTGATTTTGTTCCATCCACAAAGCTCAACCATATAATGAAAATTGTTTCCTTATATTCGATTGATTAAGATATCCTTGTGTAGACACCGGGTTTTCAGCACCCTAGGTAACCCGCTTACATCCCTCATATTCATATCTCAAATATTAATCCAATCCCATCACGAAGACAAAAAATTATCCTAAATCACATTTACCCTCGTAAAAACTATTCTATTTACTCACCCTAAACCTCCCTAACCATCTACCACCCATCCTAACATTTTCCCTAGACCTTCTACTTGAAAATATTGTTGTAGAAGTAATTGTAACTACTTCCAAGTGGGTTTCTCCACTTTTCCCGGATCGTAAATGATTCTAACCGAGTCACTAAAGATTATAAAAATAACACAAATCTTCATGTTTGAGGATCACGTAAGCATTGCAATGAAGCTCATGTTGCGCCAAATAATCAATCGACATTGTCGGTCAAACATCCAAATGTCCTCAACATCCTTGTCAAGCCATCATACGCTCAACAATATCTTGTAACCATTTTCAGCTCGACCAATCCTTTTTCACATCAAAAGGTAATCAAATCCTCATATTTGTTCATGTTCACTTTATTAGTATATCATATATTATCCAAATCAATCATCTTAAGTTTATGTTTTTGATCAACATATCAACTTTTACATAGTAATCGCTAGTGTTGTTGCCCTAAAATTCCCCTCTTGTGAAATACGAATTGACAGGTCCCATGTGTTGGTACTCGATTTTTAATCCCGCCAGTTCCATTTAAAATTCCTCAGTCTGTGCGTTTTGAAATTTTTTCTATCTCCTTTCATGGATGCGTGGAATTTATCAATCTTTTTCTATGGCTGTGGACCATGTCGAGCCTTGTATTCCTTGCATTTATCTTTCTGTAGGAAAAATCTTTGATTTGGGCATGAATGGTGGCATTTTTCCCCTTCTCTGCATTTTTCTACGGTCGTCTTCCCGTCAAATTATTTTCCAGTGTCTGTGGATATGTGGTCACCTCTAATTGGATGCGGTGTGGCGGGTCTTTTTGTGAACTTGTGACTTTTGTTACATTTGCAAAAATGTTGAATTACCCCCGTGTCTCCACTTTGGATCCTGATTGGATTTTCAAAATTATGAAGTGGCGGAGAAAAATTCTTACTTTGGCCCCGTAAAGGGACACGTGGCTATTTTCAAAAGTCAAAGCAGGGAGGCGGGTCATCGGAGCACTTTTGGAAATTTGGTTTTATTTCCAAAAGGGATTAAAGTTGTAAAATGAGTCGTGACTCCATCGGGATGGGAAAAAGTCAAATATTGAGCCCGCATCAAAAGTCAAAGCGGGAGGTGGACCATCGGGAACTTTTGGAATTTTGGTTTTGTTTCCAAAAGGGTAATAAAGTATAAAAATGAGCCGCAACCCCATTATTGAAAAGTCAAAGTGGGAAGGCGGGTTGGCAGAGCACTTTGAGTTTTTGAGCTTTTTGTTGAAAAGAGTTAAAATTGTAAAAGTGAGCCATGAATCCATCACCACTCAAGTAAATCCACTTGTCCAACCTATATCAGAAGTGGATGGACAGACCAAAATGTCAAAAATGCAAAAGGCACAAAATATAAAAATTTTCCCAATACCTGCTTTAGCTAAATCTCTCCCACGTGGACGACTCAAATTCAAATTTTGTGAAAGCATGATGAATGGATGTGATATGATGCATCTGGTTTTTCCACCAGGTATGGAAATGGATGAGGTGTTAGAGAAGTTCAAATGTCGAGTTTCTTGAATCAATTTCATCATTTTTGTAAACCGAATGTAACTATTTTTGGAAGCTATTTAGCGGGTTCTCTACACCATTGTTGAGGGTTAGATCCTGAATTCTTGAAATGTTATAGATTCGAAATTAATCAATATAGAAGAATTTCCACTTCATTTCCATCTGTTATTCCTTCTTTCCTTGTCTAAAATCTGTGGATCATTAATCTTTTATGATAAGAAACTTTGTGTTCTTGTTTATATGATTTCGAAACTTTGTGTCTGTGGAATTATATCTGTTATGAAAGTGAATGATTCTATTCTGCATCTCCCTAGCTCAATACGTATAAGGTTATACTCTGCTATCTATATTTCCTAAAATTATTGTTATGTTCTTCCTCTCTCATCTCCTTAGTTCTTCTATTCTTTCGTATTGATGATCTTTCGGGCATGAAACGTTTCAAAGTATCAGGAATCCACACTTTGAAAGTTGTACATTTGTATATAATTTTTACTGCTTGCTTTCAATAAGGGAACCTCTCCCATAATGAGGAGGGACTTTTGTCCCATGACTCGTGGTTTGTTGAAGTACCATTTTAAAACCCAACAGCTTTTTTTAGCGCGGATCCATTGGGGATTTTGTTTCAAACATATCCCTTTCTAAAAAAATAACTTCAAGATCATTTTCAATCAAGCGACTCTAATATATACTCATGGTAAAAGGATCTCGAGAATAGAATATTCCCATTTTCAACTTCTAGAGAAATAAAACTTATCTCTTCTTCCAGCAAGAAGGAACAGAAGAGCTCGTTCTATAAGCACGCCTCCTATTAAAGACAAAAATTCCAAGAATAACATTCCTCAAGAACAAATAATTACTAATCTTCATGCTTTGATACTTTTTGGTGTTTCAGTTCCACTTCACCAAATTTTTCCAAATATGGTAGCCCCTTTGCCTTGGGGACAACAGTTGGGCCTCTTGCTCTTCCTCACCATTACATGAGTTACCTAGGAGTAACAGGAAAAGTTTTCCCAAATTCGGGTGATGGGAAGGTTCATCCAAATGAACACATTTCAGCCTTCATTGTTGCATGTGGGATTGTTGAGGTTGAACATGAAGATGTATCTGTCAGATTTTTGTGGAGACAATGCAAGACAATGCTGCTGATTGGGTTTTTCATCTTCCTGTTGGGTCGATCACTAATTGGAACACCATGAAAACTCATTTTGAGCAACATTTCAAACCTATTGAAGATGTGCATGCTCTATTAGCTCAAATATCTCATATCAAGAAGGAACCATTCGAGCCCATGAGAGAATTTGTGGCCAAATTCAACAAGCTAATTCATAAAATTCCACAAAACACTTGTCTAGTGGATCAAATCCAAAAGTGCTTCTTCCTCAATGCCCAGTTACCTAAAGTGAGTTATGCACTAAGGAGAGCTAACCTTGCAACTCTGGAGGTTGATCAATGGTTATCTATCAGTGTTGAGGATGACTTGATCATGTCTGGTAAATTAAAAAGAGAACCTTCCAAGTCTAAGGCATCTTCTTCTCCCTCTCCTGGATCCAACTCAGATTAGTTAGTGTAGGAGTTGGCAAATGATATCATTGCTATCAAGAAACAATTGGATCAACATGCTCCTTATCAAGATATCCCAAGGAAGAATTTTTAGCCTAGGAACCGGTTACCTCCTTCTCAAACTAGATTGGCTATTGAAGGCCCACCCATCAAGGTTCCAGTCAATGCAACTTATGAAGTTCGGAACCTGATGATGAGGAGTTTAATGAACTCTATGAAGAACCAGAAGAAGAGGTTGATGAAGAACTGGAGGAGCTTGGTGGATCTCAAGTTCATTTCCTCACCACTGAAGGTATGGATGATGAAGATGGATATGATGAAAGAGTGGTAGATATGAATAGTGAGTCATATGTTGTTATGACTCGGGAGAAAATGAACAAAAACAAAAAAGTGGTGCAACTCTGCTAAGAAATCCACAGAGTATCCTATAACTATTCTAGTGGTTGCAAGAAGAGGAGCTCATATTCCCACTACCTCCACGTAAAAGGTGAGTAATGCTAATCCTCCTCCTTCTACCTTTGTTTCCAAAACTTCTTGTCCTTCAATTCCTAAAGTTGATAAATCAAAAGTTTCTCAAGTTCCTAGCAATGATTCCCCATCCACCTCTGGATCTTTTGATATCATTGATCACCTCAAAAATACCAAAATCAAAATCTCAGAGGTAGAGTTTTACCAAACCCATCCAAAATCCTTTGCTAAAATGGTAAACTTTGTCAATTCCAAATCCAAAGCTTCATCCAATACTTCTAAAGGTACTTTTTCCCACTCCCTCTTCCTCACCTCAACCAAGCCTTGTGGCTGCATTCACTTCCCCTAATAATAAAATTGAACCATTCTATGTGACTCTCCTCATAGCTGACCATAAACTCAATGATTGTGTTATAGACTCAGGAGCATCAGACAATGTAATGCCTACAAAAGTAGCTCATGATTTGGTCCTGAATCTAACACATACCTTTGGTTCCTACTATTCCATGGAGAGTAGAGAAGTGCCTTTGGTTGGAAGAATTAAAGATGCACAAGTAGCTTTTGTTGCTTTGCCAGAGAAAAGGGTCTTAGCCACTATTTTGGTAGCTGATATTCCTCCCTCATATGGTATGTTGCTGAGTAGGAATTTTTGTAAGGATGTAGGAGGTGAAATTTAGATGGATTGGTTGCACACTTTGATCCTAGTCAATGGAAAAATGAAGAAGTCTGCTACCTGAGAAATAGACTGAATACATTGTGCAAAAGATTGATGATCCAAAAGCACATATACTCTATGAAGATATAGGGCATGGTAACTACATTATCATGTCACAATATGAGGAAAAACCTCCTAAGGAAGTGATTCATGATCCTAATGGCATTTGGGCTTTAGAATTTGATGGAAGCTGCTCTTCAGTTGGTTTTGAAGCTAGAGAGGTGTTGATCTCTCTAGAAGGAAAGATTCATCCTTTCTCTTTCAAGCTTTATTTCCAAAACAAAAATAATACAACTGAGTATGAGGCTCTCATACTTGGATTGAACATGGTAAAAGAAATGGGAGTGAAGAATCTTTGTGCTTGTGGTGATGCAGAGTTGATTTTGAAATAGGTAAGGGATATTTACCAAGTCAAGAATAGGAGATTGAAACATTATAGAAATATTTTCTAGGATTCTATCAAATTTCTTGATGCTTTCTCCATTGAAGTTGTGCCAAGAGAGAAGAATACTAGAGTTGATTCTCTAGCTATCTCAAGATCTTTGTTGATTCCTCACCTAGATTTCTCTCGGAGAAATTTACCATTGAAATGATTCATAGGCCCAGAATTACCAGATAATGCAAACAATTGGTAGGTTTTCAATGATGATCAACATTTGCTCTCTTTCTTGGAGCTTAAGGGTAATTTTGATCAATTATATTTTGAAGGAAGTGAGACTTTTCCTAGAGAGTGTGTATCCTCTAATGAAGGAGATATCAAGGAAGATATGGATCAAGATGGCTGCATAAAATTGAAAGGTAACAAGATCCCCAAAGGGCTGGTGAGTTTGGAAGATTTGTTTGATAAGAATGATAGGTACATTAAGTCTAAAGCTTCCCAAGGAGCCCGGTACTTTGCTTTGAATGTGAAAATATTAATATTGGGAGTCTTGATGAACCCAAGATGGTGAACATTGGAAAATGTTGCACTCAAGAAGAAAAGAAGAAAGCAATGAACCTATTAAAAAAGTATGTTGATGTTCTTGCCTATTCATATGATGATCTCAAGGCTTTTCAAGCAAGGGAGATGTAACACTATATCCCTCCGAGACTTGGGATAAAACCTTTCAAGCAGAAGCAAAAGCAATATAATCCCAAGAAGGCTAGACCCAAATTTTTTCAAGTGGGAGACATTGTTCTACTGTGGGACAAAAGACATGAACCTCGAGGAAGCCATGGTAATTTTTATTCTCTTTGGCTTGGTCCTTTCAAAATTAGGAACTTTGCTGGAGAAAATTCTTTCTATTTGGATTATATGGATGGATCTCCTCTCCCACTTCCTTATAGTGGGCAATATTTGAAGTTGTTCAAGTCCTAGGTGACTAGGTAGTCCTTCTATATATTATGTACAGTGTTTTGTTTTTGGCTTTCCTTGTTTTGGTTTGTTTCCCTTCCGTGTGTGTTGTCTTTTGTTTTGTGTTTCCTTCAACTCTATTTTCCCAATGGATAAGGCACTGGTCTACCTTCCCATTTTTCTTGGATTCTTGTCTTGCCTCATTCCTTTGTCCAAGTCAAG
Source organism: Taxus wallichiana var. yunnanensis (assembly GCA_018340775.1). Taxonomy (NCBI): domain Eukaryota; kingdom Viridiplantae; phylum Streptophyta; class Pinopsida; order Cupressales; family Taxaceae; genus Taxus; species Taxus wallichiana. The sequence continues at coordinate 82,902,051 of CM031234.1, forward strand.
TCATCCCCAGAAAGATCCAAATTGTTGTCACCCTAAAATTCCCCTCTTGTGAAAGATGAATTTACAGGTCCCAAGTGTTGGTAAGTTTTTAATCCCGCTAGTTCCATTTAAAATTCCTCAGTCTGTGTGTTTTGAAACATTTTTCTATCTCCTTTCATGGATGCGTGGAATTTATCAATATTTTTCTATGGTCAGTGGACCACGTCGAGCCTTGTATTCCTTGCATTTATCTTTCTGCAAGAAAAATATTTGATTCGGGCACGAATGGTGGCATTTTCCCCTTCTCTGCATTTTTCTACGGTCATCTTCCCATCAAATTATTTTCCAACGATCTATGGATATGTGGTCACCTCTAATTGGATGTGGTGTGGTGGGTCTTTTTGTGAACTTGTGACTTTTGTTACATTTGCAAAAATGTTGAATTACCCCAGTGTCTCCTCTGGATCCTAATTGGATTTTTGAAATTATGAAGTGGCAGAGAAAAATCTTAATTTGGCCCCAAAAAGGGACACGTGGCTATTTTCAAAAGTCAAAGCAGGGAGGTGGGTCATCGAGCACTTTTGGAAATTTAGTTTTATTTCCAAAAGGGATTAAAGTTTTAAAATAAGTTGTGACTCCGCTAGGACGAGATAAATTCAAATGTTGAGCCCACATTGAAAGTCAAAGCGGGGAGGCGGACTGTCGGGGCACTTTTGGAAATTTGGTTTTTTTCCAAAAGGGTAATAAAGTATAAAAATGAGCCATAACCCCACCGTTGAAAAGTCAAAGCGGGAAGGCGGGTCGGTTGAGCACTTTGAGTTTTTGAGCTTTTTGTTGAAAAGAGATAAAATTGTAAAAGTGAGCCGTAACTCCATCACCACTTAAGTAAAGCTACGTGTCAGGCCTATATCAGAAGCAGATGGGCAGGCCAAAATGTCAAAAATTCACAATCTCTATAAAAATCATAAAATGTAAAAGGCACAAAATATAAAAGTTTTCCCCAAACCTGCTTCAGCTAAATATCGCCCACGTGGACGGCTCAAATTCAAAGTTTGTGAAAGCAGGATGAATGAATGTGATATGATGCATCTAGTTTTTTTGCAGGACATGGAAATAGATGATGCGTTAGAGAAGTTCGAATGTCAGTTTATTGAATCAGTTTCATCATTTTTGTAACCAAATGTACCTATTTTTGGAATCTATTTAGCGGGTTCTCTACGCCATTGTTCAGGGTTGGATCCTGGCATTCTTGAAATGTTATAGATTTGAAATTAATCAATACAAAAGAATTTTCACTTCATTTCCATCTTCTATTCCTTCTTTCCTTGTTTGAAATATGTGGATCATTAATCTTTTATGATAAGAAAATTTGTGTTCTTGTTTATATGATTTCTGGAACTTTGTGTCTATGGAATTATATCTGTTATGAAAGTGAATTATTCTATTCTCAATCTCCCTAGCTCAATACGTATAAGGTTATACTCTACTATCTATATTTCCTAAAAGTATTGTTATGTTCTTCCTCTCTCATCTCCTTAGTTCTTCTATTCTTTTGTATTGATGATCTTTCGAGCATGAAACATTTCAAAGTATTAGAAATCCACACTTTGAAAGTTGTACATTTGTATGTAAGCTTTGATGCTTGCTTTCAATAAGGGAACCTCTCCCATAAAGAGGAGGGACTTTCTGTCCCCTGACTATGGTTTTTTAAAGTACCATTTTAAAACCCAACAGATAACGATTTTGTCTCGAATCACCAACGATTCTACTTGAATCACAAAATTTTTACTTGAATCTCTCATGATTTCTTTCATTTCATCATTATACCGCATTTGCATACTTTTAAAGCATTTCTTCAATTATTTTTTGTGTAATCTCTCTTCTTGCAAGATGTGTCCTCTATAGATGAAAATTCTAGGTGCATCACACCCCATTACCAATATCTATGATCTTATGATCATTCAAAAACCTTCGTGTGGGAGAAATTTGATACCTCACATGATCTTAGATTTTTTCATTTCCTTGACACCTGAGGTCAAGGATATCAAGGAACAAATTCAAATCATACGTGAAATACAAGACGTGATATAACAAGCTTGGTTCGACTATTTCTTGGACTTCGAGCTCAATACAACCCTAGCTTGGGCCACCTATAACATAGAGTAGGATCTATCCATCCCTCTTAAAATATAAATATTGTTATCATCATCTTATTTCATTATTATATCACTTAATTGTAAACATGATTTGACATCCTTCAAGAAATCCCTTTGGATTTTAGGGATTGACATTTTCCGATCAACTTATTTAATCATTATTTAATATCCATCTTATTCATCTACCTTTATATGTAGGTCATATCATTCAATGGAAATGGGGATTCTTTAACATTTTTGTGTACCCACTCATCTCAACATTGCATTTTTGGTGTAGGTATCAGTCAACCTTGTTTTATTTAGATTTTTGGTATTTCAACACAGGTAAAAAAACCGACATTCACCATAAACATCATGGCACACCGTGGGACCTTTTTCCCTTTTGATTAGATTTTATATCTTTTTGTTTCTTTTCTTGTCAATATCATCTAACCTTTTAGCTTGGAGTCCCATGTTAACGTTTTTTCAAAAATGCACTAAAAATAAAAATAAAAATAAAAAGGAATAGCGATCAAAGGTACATCCTTTTAATTTTGTTCTTCCTTTCAACATTGCATTTTTTTGTCTTGTTCTCATTGCAATCAACATTTCCTTTGGGTCTTAATAATGAACCTTCATTCTACTTTCTCATCTAGTCTAATTAGGAGTTAAATGAATTACATTCACAAAAATCCCTTCACACACAACCAAACCACATATCACATCAAATTTACATTTAAACAATCCTTCCTAGGTAGACCTACTTGGATTTCATCACCAAGGGGAAAATTTGACTCGATGTTTTTACCAAGTATAAACAATTCGGTGAAGAAAATGAAAAACAACAATAAATGGAAGATAAACAAACATGGTACAAACCTCTTGTAGCTTTTCAATGCAACCTCAATGTAAGGTTGTGTGAAGCTTTGGATCTTGTGTAACCTTGTAAAATGACTAATTGTGGGTTATCTTGAATGACCTCCAAAGTGGGCATGTAATTGCTATGAACACAACTTTGGGAGCTTCTAATATGCAGATATTGGAGAAAATTTGACAGAGTAATTATGCTATAAATCCAAGAGGATTTGTAAGAGGATGAACTTGCATTTTATAGAGGCTAAGTTGGTTGGAAGTTAGTTACATATAGTTGAATGCACATGTTATTTTTAGCATTTAAGTAAGTTTCCATAGTTCCTAGAAGTTAAATTCCATTTAGGGACAATAAAGGGATTTAATTGTAGAAGTTACATCTGGAAAGGTGGTTGTACATGCAATTGAATTGCCCCTACCTTTCTAGGATTCTAGAAGTGTATTTGATTGACTGGTGAAGTGGAGTCCAAGTGGATTTGATTGGGATGAGGAAGTGGAGTCCAATTGGTTGTTATAATGTACACACTAATTAATAAATCATTTAATTAAAAAATTATAATCAAACTAGCTAAAGGGGTACTAAGGATTAATTTAATTAATCCAAAGGGGTACAATGCACATGATTAATCAATTTAATTAATCAATCATCAATGGGTGAATAACATGATGAACTAGGATAATACTAGGAATGTGTATGAGTGATTTTAGGGTGTCTACATTTTCCCCTCTTTAAAGTGATATTGTGAAGTAATAGTTCTTTACAGATAGTAGACATGTGTTGAGTAGTGAGAAGAAAAAAATGAAGCGTTAAGATGCCCCATCAAGTAGTATAGTATAGGAATTCCTCCTCAAGTGTGTGGATGACGCAACAAGGTGATGGTCAACTATTTTATAGGAAGAAGAAAATGGATGTGAACAAGGATGGGAAGGACTATGCTCATAGCATGAGCATAATTTGGAGAATAAATTTAGAGCAACCTTATTTTTTTTTGTTGTGCAATAGATTTGTCACCAAGACTTTAAAATAAGCTAGATGGGTAACCCGGATGCACATTAACAAAAACACACAACAAAGAAAAGATAAAAAAGGAAAACATAACCAATATAGAGAGTAGGTGGATGCATTAGGGTTATAAATGAACCAAGATATAATCACACTACTTGAAAGTGGTCCAAAAAGTAAACATTAATAATTCAACACAAAGTCAAAAAGAATACAATCAGCTATGCCCCTAATAAGTTCCACAATGGTGATTAAATATATGCAAATGCTCTCAAAGTGGGAATATGATCAGATTGGAAGAGTATATTAAATTGACTCCTTATGAAACTCTTGTTGGATCCGTTGCACAAATGATCAAAGTTAAAATTTCGATAGGCAAAGTTATATCACGAAGGAAAAACAATTTTGTGACTTGCCCCAAACAGAGTTAGCCTATCATGCAAAGGGAAGAAAGTGATAGTTGTAAGATTGGAACAATCACTAGGGTAATAGATAAAGGTATGAATTTACCAAGATTGTGTTGAAATGTTGAAAGATTCACTTCAAGGGTTTTCTAATTGTAGGATTTTTGTGATAAGTGAATGTTTGTTCAATAAATTTGTAATTTTTGATTTTTTTGGATTTTTTTGAAATATATGATTTTTTTGGATTTTTGTGAGTTTTGAAAATTTTGAAATACAAATGAAAATAAATGCAAACAAACATGAAACAAACCAAAAAGGAAAACATTCCATGGCTTATTTAGTAAACCAGGAGGAAAACACAACACGTGCAAGTAACAAAAAACACGAAACAAACATTGCAAACAAACCCAATATGAACAGGAAGGAACCACACCAAAGTTATATGTGAACTAAGATGTGAATAAATTTCCTGCAATTGGTCTACAGTAAAGGTAAACAAAGTGCAACAAAAAAGAAAACTGAAAGAAGCAAAAACATCGTCACAATGTTGATAAACCGCAATAGTACAACACAATGTGCAAAAATGACGTCTAATAATACTCCGAAATTGTTCCACATTAAATAACTATAAAAATTTGAATGCCCTCGAGTGATAGCTTAGAATGCGAGATGATTGGATTGGGCCAAAGATCAGAGTGATACTTAGATACTCCAAAAGATACTCTTTCCGGTCCTATTGAATTTTGATATGTATAAGATTAGAATGTAAAATCCAAGTGTACCCCAAGAAAAGTTATATTATGAAAGGGTAAATGATTTCCATGAGCATATATATACACCATGGGAAAGAAAATGATTATCAAAAGATGATCTGGAATGATCATGAGGAGCATTGTCAAATGGTGAAATTGTTGAACTATGTTATATAGTTGCTAAAATTTGGTTAAACATTATCTGAATGTTTTGATTTTTATAGTTTAATAAAAAAATTTATTTTTGAACAATTTTATATTGTTTTTATATTTTTTTGTAATTTTGAGAAACATATTTGATTTTTTTATTTTTGGTATTTTGTAACTCGGTAAAAGAGGTGCACTACTTAAAATAGAAGCATCCATTCCATTGTCGAAATGTATATGGTAAAATGATAGGGTGTTTTGCTTTGGTTGTGAATCCAAATAACTAGGAATATACAAGGGCTTATCATCAATAGCCAAGAAGGATGTGAAAATGAGATGAATAGTGCTATGAAAGTGAAGATAATGGATGTGAAGACACATGGTGTAACAATGATTCATATGAGAAAAATGTAACTCATATCTAGTCAATATTATCTGACCAATTCTAAGATGATCCTACTTTATATTTTTGACTCAACTTAGATCTGTAGATGGCCTACTAATTGAAAAGATCCAGTTGAAGGAATTGATACCTTTCTTTAACATAAACAACCTATTGGGATGTTTTTTATTAAGAAATTTGATTAAGATTTGATAAAGGATTTATTGGTTGATTATTTTTGTGAAGGAACCCCTACATGTTGCCCCATGCCATTAGTAAAAGGAAAGGGCTCAATACCAAAGACAAGATGTAGGTGAGTAAGTAATTCTTGCATTCCCAGTCTCATACTACTAGTGAGAAGTATGGGTTTATCCATGAAAACTGTGAAGGACGAAAGGTGTAATGATTTTATAGTTTTTTTTTTTTGTATTTTTAGATTGATTAAATTTTCCTTGTATGTCGATAATGTGCTTGTTAGGAAGGAACATTCTCCCCCAAGTCTTAGCCTCATGCGACTAGTAGGATGCAAGGGTTCAACTTCGTAGATTGAGATGGGCACTAAAAAGGACCGGGTAAAGAAGTTTGAGATTTATATTAAAGAGAGAGATTATTTTTAAAGGAGGAGTTTCCATCAATAAGATTTGAGGAAAAACTATAGGTGAAAATATCTGAAATGGTAGAAACCAGAAAAAATGAGAGACACAATTCCCAAGAGGAACACGACTAACATGTGTCATGATAGGTGAAGAATACAAATGTATAATAATGGTATATTAAGATATTTGTCAATAGATGGAATGCTTAAAGTTATTTGTACTCACTTTTATGTTCTCGATTTGCAAACAATGCTTTAAGGAATGGTTTGATATAAAGTTTTTTTATGTTTTTTAAGTTTTCTCGAGTTATGATGAGATGAATATTTGAAATGGAATCATCAAGAAAGAGGTCCATGTTTATTAAATTTTAATGGTTTTGAAATATGATAGTTGTGAGGATGAAATCCAATTCAAGATAGGGAATCAAAAGATTCAATAGGTCATGAAATACAAGACTTGGGAAGAAAAGGTTCAAGTCAAAGGAAGAAATCCAAAGATTTGATAATTCCTGCAATATGAGAATTGTTCGGATAGGTTCCAATTCAAAGGAGTGAATCAAATGATTCAATTAGTCCTAAAGTATGAGACTTGGGAATACAAGTTCCAAGTCAAAGGATGTATTATTAGATGAGTCTTCAATTATATTGAAAGACCTATGTGATGTTAGAAGAGGATTGTCGATGTGGGGAATATGTTGAGATTCATATTCATCTGTGAGGGAAAGAGTGTGAGGAAAGAAGGATTGATATCTTGATATATATCCAGGGTTCCTTATAGGCCACAAAGAGGAAATAATTAATGTTTATCCTTGTAGGTTAGGGAGTAATTGATTCAATGAAATGTTTGCAATTAAAGCGTGAAAATGTTGTTTAAGGATATTCCTGGGTATACTTACCTCATGGAGTGCACGAGTGTAGAGTATTGATGGGTAGGAATAATCATTAATTATATTCCTATAATGTTGATCGTGTGAGGTATAATGAACATATAAGGCCACGTTGTTGCAAGTGTCCAAGCTTATTGTGGCTATGTTTTGACAACAAGGCTAGAGAACTTAGGCGTAGGACCAGAATGGAAAGAATAGAACAAAGATCAATGGTGCTTGATGGTGGAACCTCTTATGTATTGTCTATAATTACATCAAGGTTTGAAATGTACTATTGAAGTAAGTTCAAACTCTTGTTTGATGCTAAAAAGTTGTTGTCTCGAATTGGGTTCAATGTTTGTTTGGACGAAAGGAAGAAAATTTGTAAAGAGATAGATTGGTTTGAAAGGAGATATAATTTACCTTCATCGTGATCTCGCTAAATGTCAATATTTACAAAAGTGGGGAGTGTAGACATGTAAAATGTTGAGATGATCATTTAGCAAATAATCACGTTCATTTTACATTAGTAATCCCTTTCCTATCACTAACCATATAATAATTAATTATTATATTCCAACTATATCTATGATCCATTTTAAAATCCCATCCTACCCTTAGTCATATTAATACATTATTAATATTCCCATTATCCCACTAACTAATCAATATTAACTATTTTCTAAGAATTTAAAATTATTATCCCACCTACTCTATGTGTACTCTACACATAGCTTCTCCATCTAATCACACAACTAAATACAATTAATCTCACCTAACCATAAGTAAATGATCCCCCAAATCTAGAGGCTTTTATTTCTATAACCATCTACTATTTTCCTCTTATATATTCAAATATTAAAATATTTTCCTCCCTCCATTGAACTTTTAATTTAGTGGAGAGTTCTTTTAATCTCTTCTAATTCTAGAGACTTCTCGATTCTCATGCATTTTCAACCATTGATCCATATCCTACATGGATCAATCCCAACTCTTGATTCATTCTTCCTCTAACTAAAAATAGAGGTCTCACCCTCCATTTCCACGACCTTATAATAATTTCAAGTATATGGAGTCAAAATCTCCAAGCAAGCTATCAATCATTAAGCATTCTAATAAGCAAGAATTCATCATCTCAAGAAGGGGAAGTGTTGCCAAATTAAATCCATGAATTTGAAGCAAAGGTAATCATCCACTTGAGCACATCCAAGCTATCAAAGAAGGATGATTTCCACTTGTAGGTAAGTACATGTATATGATCTTCTCCCTCTTTCTATCATTTCTCAATATGAGGTAGGTAGATAGTTGTGTTAGCTTAGGATTTGAATTAGTTTATTTCCTAGTTTACAAGTTGCACACTAACACCACTTTTTTTCTTACATTTTGGTGCCAACTATGGGGCTTATTCCCCAAAATTTTGATTGTTTTTAGTAGCATTTCATATTAAAAACAAGATGTTCAAATTTGGAAAATTTTTGTTCAGATTCACACCCTAAAATTTCAAATTTTCATGGCAGTCACCACGTTCTAGTGCATTTGACCTATCATTCAATGCTTATGTATGCAAAAAATGCTTTTGACCTAAAATAATGATTTTGGAAAAAATTCTAACCTTTGTGGTTGCGAGGACATACGTCAATGCTTTTGTAAAACTCGTGGCACTTTTGTAAAAGGTTCGTCATTTTTGAATGAATTAGAGCTTTTGTTATTTTTGGTGCCTATGTTCGAATTGGCGCTTTTGTTACCTAACTTCGAGAGCCATAAATTTTCATCCCAAACTAGAAAAACTCCGATTCTTTTTCCTAGAAAGGTATTGAAGTCATCTATGCAATGAAATTGTTAATTTAGAATTTTGTAGTATAATTCATTCATGGTTTTCATTTTCCTAAATCTTGTCATTTTAACTACACTTTGATATATATTTTATTGCTCCAAACTACTAACACTTTGAGTACAACTTCCTACGCTTACCAAAGATAAAAAAATCAATCTAAAACTACTAACCCTTTATTTTATAGCATGATTGGTCCAAGACATTTGGGTTTATAATCAAACTACTAATATTTTTTTTGTAGGGCCTCCTCTTGAAGACCCAATCATAAAAATACCAATCTTTATCGTTTCATTTTATCATCTAGCATTTATTTTCTTGCATTATATTTCTTGAGTGTTTTCCTTTGTTTCTTGTTCATCCCAAAGGTGAAACTTTGTGTGTGCTCTCCTCTCACGTCATAGGATGATATTGTGGATCAAAAGTGGCTAGCCTTCCATTTTTTTCTTTTGTAGGGGAAACGTGACATGGAAGTGACATCCATGCACTTTCCATAGTCATAGGGATCTTGTGACCATGGGCTTCATCTCCATGCATGTAGACACACCATGTGTTCCGGTGGGGTATACAAATTCTTGGAAAATTTTTGTTATTTCCTAAGAGATTTATTATTTTAAGAGAAGTGTGAATTGAGGGGATTCCACGTCCCAAAACCTAGGCCTTAGACAACATACTTGTAACATGTACTTGAACCCCATGTACTTGAAAGGTATATCAGGACTCTTGTAGTGAGCTCATGCATCCTAGACTAGGCAACCTCTTGGCCGAATATTGATATATAGTGCAAGGAGGCCGTACTCCCTAAGATCAATCACTAGCCAACCCCACATCGACACATAGGTGGAGAGCCAATTGCAGCACCATCCTTGGTGTGTGGTATTAAAAGTGGGCTATAGATCGATTTCAATCCAACTTGACTAATTAGGGTGTGTCGGATGTTTGTGTTGTGCTTGTGAACACGCTTAACCATCCTATCGACATTAATATTTTAATTAATCACACATTATCATAACCATCCATCCTTACTCACAAAATCCAAATCTTAATCCCATCACCATCCTAATCTAAATCTAATCATCCACACATCTTATCGACCACATATTTTGATCCTAAATCCCCATCCTCTCTAAACCAACTTCTAAACCCCTACCTCTTCTCTAAATCCATCAACCAACCTATCTCATAATCCCCACACATTAAAGTTAACCATCTCACTTTGACCACAAAGTCCCACACACCATCCAACATATTAACACAAAAATATCAAACCTTACATCCTACCTCAATCAAACCCATTCTTGTCATCCGAATCAACCATCACATACCAATCCTAACATCCTAGAAACCATTCAACAACTCAATCAACAAATATAATATCGTAAATCAAATTGATCAATTATCTTCTAAACCATCATCTCCCAACAAGCCCATCCACAAATTCCTCTTCCTAATATCCCTACCCCTAACCTCATTGAATCCCTCTTTGAAGAACCCAAATAATATCAATCCACACCTCGACCTAATCAACATAAAATACTATCCCCACAAGCTAATTACATCAACTTTTATAACCTCACTAACTTTGACCTAAACCAAAAGGACCTCCTTTATTTCCTTGTTAATCTATCACCAATCCCAAACCCACACGACCATTCCAAACTCCAACCTCCAAATCACATATCCATCATCATGATTATTGGGCCCCAAAATATTGGTGAGTATAAGAAGGCGCGTGGGTGCACAAGACCTATTTGAAGAAGGGTGCACGAGTTGAAGGCGCACAAGGAATGGTTCTAGAAAGGTTTAGCAGAACACACGACGTAAATGCGTAATATAAGATGAGTTTTGGATATTAGCCATATTCAGCATTCCGTAGTACATGAGAAAAGTGTGACCCGTCTAGAATGCGGAGTGGATAAGGTGCCAACCTGGAAGCTATAGGATCCAGAGTGGAATATTCCATGCATGCGATGGAAGGATCCATAAATACATCATTGTAAAGAGTGGAGAACTTGGATCAAAGGAAGCATACTCTATTAGTGGACCACATGGACACTTGACAACTGATCTGTTACCTCAGAAGGCATGGTCATGAAGGTAAAAAGCTATATATAGAGATAATCGGGTAGTAGAAGAGTGAATGGTAGTGAAAGAGAGGCGAAGCTCTACAAAAATATTATGGAGGATTCTATGGGTTGGGATTAGAGGAAATATAGGAGTGATGGCATATTTAGAGGGATGGGTCTATGTTTATCCTTGTAATATGAAGGACATAGTTTAGTTTCTGATGCATGACCTTTCTCTGCATTATTATATGGGTCTGTTATGGCCTTAAGTGAATGTAATGTGGTTATTGAACATGTTAACATGAATATAAGGTTCTGTTCTAAAGCATATATGTGTTCATGAGCATAAGCCTAGTGCATTTCCTTTGTGTTATGAATCAGTTCTATATGTTGTTTGATACTTCTCTTTGCTATTTGAATGGATGCATTGATATGATAACTCATCCTAGGTTCTCAAAATGAATGCATGGTTCTTTTCCATTCTTTTACACTTAAGTATCTGTCATAAATGATGTATTATTACACAACTCACATAAAGGAGGGTCTTGACACCCACACACACCTCATGAGTGCCCAAACTCCCATTGGGTGATAGGTCAAAACGCATGGGATTAGACTAGTGTTCTAAGGGCGTAAAAAATGACTACATCTTGGTTCCATTGCTGAGCCCACCTTTTTAAATTTGTTGTGAGAAATGGAATACATCTTGGTCCCTGTGATGCATGATGACAGAATGTCTGACCTTGGAAAGTGTTGAAGCATGGTTCAAGAGCATGGAGGATGAGTTTTCTCAAAGATTCAACACTAGACTTGAGTTCATGCACGTAGATGGTAGAAGAGAACCTATACCATGAGTTATATGAGACATTCTTCTTGTTTTTTCCAATAGAACTATATGAATGAATTTCAGCATATGCATCCAGATCGAGTTGGTATTACAGATCACATGTATGGACCCAAGATGATTACCAGAGGCTGCAAGATGCAGATCTGACTTAGATGTGTGTTGTTGATCATTGGTGGAAAGAGTGCTGACTAGTTATACTCTAGAATACACCATTTATACATATTATTTCCCAGAAGTTGTTGAGTTTGAGTTTTTGAGGGATCCCAGAGGATCATTTTTATGTGTTATCCCTTTGGCTATGAAGATATTTATCATTACCTTAAGTTTAGAGGCATTTCCCATGGTTGGCTAAGATTCTCTGAGTGTTGGGTGAGGAAGATAGGGTGGAGGAAGATGGCAGACATTGCGGCTGAAAAGGAAAGGGAGGAGAGATGACTCAAGTATAGTGAAGCTTATGAAAGGGAGATGACTAGACAACACAAGGTTGCAAGTGTGATGGATCTATGGAGGTAGATGTTATGGGAAGGAGTTGAGGTTCATGCAGAGGATGTGGAACTTGAGCAATCTATGCTACCCCATCTTGGTAAGCGATGGAGAGAAGAATCCCTTCATATTCTCGATGATGATATTTCATCACATGGAGAAAGGAGAGCCATCGGCATGCATCTGAACCCACCTAATAACCAACACATGGCACTTGGTTTTCTAGATCAAGGGAGAAGTATTGCTAACCCAGTTAGTATCGATGGGAGTAACCGATATGCACCCATGAGATATAATTTCTCATTCATAACATCCATGACTGGAAAAACCATTCCGGTATTTGGAGGAATTTTTGGACAAGGTGAAAATACACAAGGTTTGGGTATCGTGTTTGGGAGTGGCGAGTTACACACAACCGGCAAGTGGGAAAATATCAAAACCATCGGTGTGTAGTTTAGTGGGATGTTGGGAACACTAGGCGACCACTTCAGGCCATTTTCTCGGCTATAGGAGGTGGATCTAGTGGTATAAGAGCTAGAGGACCTAGTGGAACTAGCAGATCCGAGGATCTGGTGGGTCAGAAGAACAAGACCTAGTGGATCTAGTGGATCTAGTGGAGGAGGAAACATTAGAGGAAACCAAGGCTCTAGATCAGGAGGACAAGGGATGCAACCACCTCCACAAGTATTTTTGAGATGTCTTTACATTTACTAGACTACATGGGTATTGAAGATGCTACAGAGCATGTGCACAAGTGTGAATTACTATGGCGCATGAAAGGGATTACTACCCCAGGGTGGAAGGCACGTCAGTTTGTAATGACGTTGTAAGGGCACGCACATAGTTGGTATCAGAAGTATGACCCCCATCAAATGGTGGTAAACTACAATACATTGAAGAATGCCTTCCTAACAAATTCCATATCCCTGAATTTGAGGAGAAGAGCATCAACACCCGAAAAAGATCCAACAAGGAATGGAAGAGAGTGTACAAGAGTACGAAATGCGGTTCAAAACTCTCTTGTCAAAACTATCTTATGACATTCACCCTTCTCAACATGCTCAATGGTTTTTGGAGGATTTATAACACCATTTAGGAGGGCTTTGTCACATAAGACTTTCACAGACCTACGTGAGGCATTGAAAGTTTCCTTGTGCCGAGGATGTTGGGAGCATTGATACTAGTGTTAGCCCTTTTCTGGAGGCTCAAATTGCTGTAATGGCCAAGCAATTGGAGAAGTTGTCTGTAAACTCAATGCATGAGGTTTGTAGTGGGCTTTGGTGTACAAACTGTGAAGTGGAAGGGCATACAAAGGATAGTTTCCCTCGGAAGTTGGTACGCGCCATGGTGGTAGAATGTGAGATTTTCCATGGGGATCATGATGCAAATAGGTGTCCTCTACTACAACACGCAATCTACAAGAATGTTTCTTTCTATTGCAAGATTTGTACCTCTACGACCCATGATACCAAGGATTACAAACTGATTGACTAGATTCATGATGTTATTGATCTTGGTGTGTGCCAAACTAGTCTTGCAAGTAGTTCCAAGGATGATGATCATCGCTATGAAGGGCAACGTAGATGGAGGAGCATGCGTGGAAGAGGTTTTCATGGAGTATTTTGTGGTTGTAGTAACTGTGGTGGAGGACGAAGTGAATTCCCACGAGGAACCTATTATAATTGTGGATCTACAGAGCATTACAAGCATGAGTGTCCTGATTAGTTGTAATGATCATGGTGCGGGAAGAAACATAAGTACGAGAGTGTCTAGATATTTATGAGCATATGAACTAGCAACACCAGAAGAACAAAGGCACTAGAATGGTAAGCATCAAGAAGGCCAATTCACATGGATGCTAAGGGTGGCGCGTGAGTCAGGACTAGAACCTGTATTGGTGACGACACAAGCAAAGGCCATGTGTGCCAAGGATATGCCAAGACAAAGGAAACTAGTTTCAAGAGAGGAAGTGGTACATGGAAAGTATCTTTGACCCTACTCATTAGAAGGAGGTGTATCAAGAGACTATGGATGTGATTCAGAGTTTGTAAGGGGAGATCCAATGTCTAAAGGAGCAATCAAAGTAGTTAGATCAAAGGAAGAATGTTGAGGCTCTAAAGGAGGACCTAGATGAGGTCAAGGAAGTATGTAGGATGTTAAGGAAAGAGAATATTATTCCCTTGCTAGGAGAATGGCTGAGGGAGAAGGTACCATGTGCCAGAGCAGAGCACGAAAGGCATATTTTACATGCAAACCTTCCTCCTCACAACCTTGATTATGATAAAAATTACTTTGAATGCAGATGTTGATGGCTGGATTCTGAGTAATATCCTCATCGACACATGAGCGAGAGGTCAATGTTCTTACCTTGGATGTTTGGCATCAAATGGGAAGACCCACATTACAACCATCTTTGAATGTGTTGTATATGGAAAACAAGACAAAGGCAATGCCCATTGGATTCTTGAAGGATATGGTTATCACTATTCAAGGGGCCAAGTTCACTGGAGATTTGAAGTCTTGTCACTCACTGAGGTAGAAAACTTTCCAACGTTGCTTGGGAACCCATGGTGTTATAAGAACAATGTCGACCTGCGGTTTAACAAGGGGTATATCAGCTTTGAGAACAAGGAAGAAAGGGTGATTATCCCTTTAACATATGGAAAATCAGCACCCTATACTAAGCCCATAGGGAGAGAATTCCTTAACAAAATTTATGTAAGCTCCATCAAAGATCCTGAGATAATTCATCCCACGGAGGGAGTCATCTAGTTTGAAGATGCTCAGTTCTTGAGTGATACCACTAGCATGACATGTGACAATTGGGCGCATGGAACTTATGAGTTGATTGTGACAGTTGAGAGGATCTATAACAAGGGTAATGAAGGCACACTTAGTCAAGTGCATGGGAGGGAAGAATTTTCCAAGTTACTTTGAAGGAGCATACCCTGAAATTTTCTTGCGATGAATGGAGGATTAGTGGAAGAATGAGGATGAGAGAAGGGGAATGCTCAGTTATAACCTACTCGGAACTACAACACACTGGTGGGATACACATCGAGAGAGCCTCCTAGAATGATGCGTGGTAAGAGTCACATTTTTTGTAAGGTTCTCTAGGAGAAATGTACCCACTGTCATCCAAGACTACCATGGTAAAGAGACCACCTCATTTCATGTCCAAGTATGTGAAAAGGCCTAGATGGGAAGTGCAGAAGCATTACCACCTTCATTATGGGTGCATAAGTTATATTCCACCTTATAGGGTTGTGCACGTGCATGGTATATTCATTCGGAGATGCGAAATCAAACATGTATTTGGTAAGAGTTGGCGGCTGATCTCATTCAAGCTTTCGAGTATAGGAGTACAAAGCCATCGGTGGATAAGGAATTTTAAGTAATCAAGCACTTTACGATGGGAGATAGTGTTATGGAAGAAGATAGGCTACTAGAGTTGTTGTGTGAGTCTTGTTTAGAGACGCACCTCAATGAAGAAGAATTAGAGGAAGTACAACTTGAGCACACGTGCATGGAAAAGGAAAAGGAAAAATGGTCTATGTAGTAGATGGTGAAGAGATGGAAAGTTTGGATGTTAACCATTTTGAAGGTACGCACAAATTCATAGATAACATTGATGAGTGAGAGCACGTGCCTACCATGAGCCCTTGAAAAAAAAAGGTTAACATTGGGATAGAGATAAAACCTAAGGAAGCTATCATTAGGGACTATTGGTTGGAAAAATAAGTTTCAAAGGTCATTGATACTTTGTTGTGAGTTCCAAGATTCATTCCCTCGTGGGTACCATGAACTCAAAGGCATCCACCATTCCTTGGGGAGATGAAGATCAAGTTGATGGAAGGTGCACGCCCGATCTAGAAGAGGCCTTATCGGATGAATTTAAATTTACGCGTATGGGTCAAAGAAGAAATAGACAAGATGATAACATCTGGTATCATTGAGGTTGTGGAAGAATCGAATGGATAAGCCCAATGGTCATCAATATCAAGAAGGATGGAAGAATAAGGATCTGTGTGGACTATAGGGACCTAAATGTAGTATGTGTCATCGATCCTTTCCCAACCCCTTTACTGAAGAAATTTTAGAGGGAGTGTCCGGAAATGAGGTCTACTCTTTCACGGATGGGTTCTTAGGGTATCACCTAGTTAGGATTGCAAAGAAGACCAGAGAAAGAAAACTTTCGCCACTGAATGAGGATTTTTTTCCTACACGGTTATGAATTTTGGATTAAAGAATGCTACTGTTATGTTCTTGTGCATCGTGGTACAAACATTTCAGGACTTCATCCATAAATTTCTTCAAGTTTACCTAGATTATTAGACAGTGTATGGATTGGTAAAAGACCATTGTGACAATTTGAGGCTGATGTTTGAGAGATGTCAGCAATTAGGATATCCTCAACATTAAGAAATGTGTCTTTACTACTCCATTTTGAACCTGTTAGGACATGTTATATGTAAGGAAGGCTTACTTGTGGATCCTGCCAAAGTTGTAATTATTATGGGATTAGGGGAGCATACTAGTAAAAGCACATGCAGTGCACGGATTCCTTGGAAATATGGGGTACTACATGAAATTCATCAAGGGGTATGCCAAGATCACTGCACCCTTGGAGGAATTACTAAAACAAAAGAGTGCCTTTCATTGGGGAGAGATGCAACAAAAATCATTTGACACTTTGAAGGATAGGCTTGTCACTGCACCCATACTATGCTTTCCTTCTTGGGATAAGCCTTTCCATGTGCATGATGATTCCTCATGAGCAACCATGGGATTAGTAAGTACTAGACAACCTCGGTGAGGGGATTGTTGATCATCCCTTGTGTTTTGCCAGTAGAAGTTGACACAAGTGGAACATAATTAAACTATCGAGCACGAGGCACTGTCAATGATCTACGTGTTGCATAAGTTCAGACAATACCTATTGGCATCACCCTTTATATTCTATAAAACCACATGGTGTTGAAATACTTGGTGAACAAGCCCATTTTGCAAGGGCACATATGTTGTTGGGTCCTATTATTCCAAGATTTTGAATTCACGGTGGTTGTAAAACCAGGGAAGAGAAATTCAAGACCTAACCACTTATTAAGGATTAACATAGGGGGGACATATAAAGCATTGAGGATACCATACCAAATGCGTAACTATTTTAGGTTATGGCACACACCCTCGACGTGGAAGATATCGTAGTATTCTTAAAATTGGTGCAACGCCGAATGAGAGGAAGGCTCTAGAGAGGAATTAGTTAGCAATAAATGTTGCACCCTACATGTTGATTAGTGTAGATATGTATAAGTTAGGATGTGATGAAGTTCGTACCGATGCGTATTGGAACATGATCACATGACAATTATGGAGGAAGTGCATGGTGGGATTGCAGGAGGATGAACTATGCCGTGAAATGCTACCACATGAAATATTCTATTGGTAGGGATTTGGTGGGAAACCATCTACCAGGATTATATTGAGTTTTGCAAGGTCTATGACCATTTCAAAGACCTTGGCAAACCTAGAAAGCGGGATGAAATTCTCTTACCACCAATAGCCAGTGCTGAACCGTTTGAAAAATGGGCAATCAACTTTGTAGGGCCAATTTTTCCATCCACGTGAAGGACTGGTTCGTAGTATATCATTACTTACACTAGTTACCTAAAAATATGGGAAGAGACAAAGTTGCCTATGAAGGTTTCTAATGCAATGACAACTACTAGATTTTTATGGGAGAACATAATCAATGGTATGGTTGTCCTTTAAGCTTAATAAGTGATAGAGGTACACATTTTCTCAATGAAACGTCAGATTTTGTCAGTTGAATTTATGGTGGCCCATCACAAGGCTACCCCTTATCACCCTCAAGCAAATGAAATTGTTGATCCCTTTAACAAAATATTGAGTCACACGTTGACCAAAATATATGATGTTGGAAGATAAGATTGGGATGACAACGTATCAACCATTCTATGGGAATACATGACAACCTACAAGAGGTTGAACAAGGCCACACCGTTTCAATTGGTATTTGGTGTGGAGGCTATTTTTCCGGTTGAATTTATGTTACCATCACTGCGTATAGCACGCACAGGAGGTTTGGATGATGAACAAACACTGGAAGAGAGGATTGATAAGTTGATGCAGTTAAATGAAAGGAGATCACTTGCTAGATGGAGTTAGAGAATAGAAAAGGCATAACATGATCATCATATCAAGAACAAATAGTTTGAGGCCGGGCAGATGGTGTTGTTATATGATTCTAAGTTTCTGTGCCATCCGGGAAGTTGAAAGTCTATTGGCTAGGACCTTATATCATTTCATACATCCTTGATTCAAGCGCTTTCCAATTATAAATGCTATATGGAGCGAGATTACCCTTTCATTTCAATGGGAGTAGGCTAAAGCCCTACTATAAATAAGTATTCTTGGTGTTTATAAATAAGGTAGTATTTCCAGTTAGCTTAGAATTTACCTTTATTGCTTTGTATTTTCTTTTGTTTCCCTTTCTTTCTTGTTCTTGTTCCTTTCTTTTTGTTCTGTTTTATTCCTTACGCACTGGTAACCACATTATTTTTTAAAGTTGTGTATGCACATAGGACCACACATCTGTTTTAGTGTGGGGTGGAGTAATGCAAAGAAAAGTATAAACCAATAGTAAAAGTTGAGTGGCCCAGTAGAAGGAAGTGCGTAAGATTGAGAAATCGCATGGGGAAACGGTGGATAATGAATTATGGTGTCAAGAAGGCTATAACAAAGACCACGTACAAAGGATGAAGAGTATAGGAATAACATGAGGTAGGCAAGGGAAAAAATTAGGTAAAGGATAGAAGAAGTGCCTTCACATTGTAGATGTGCGTGTAAGAGTCTTCGGTCAGATTGGGTTTTGCGCACTAGAAGGTTGTAGAAGGTTTTTCGTACAAGATTGGGCTGTGGGAAAAGGGTGCTTAAGGTTAGCTCATTGGAAAAATACACATTTAATGTTAAGTACGTTGGTAGGTGGTATAACATTTATTGCTAGAGGGGAGAAAAAACTATAAATATGAGGTCGGTAAGTCATTATTTTACCTTGCTATTATGAAGTTGAAGCGCTCTTGCGAACTAGGGCATCCAGAGAGATTTGTGCGAAGGAAGAAGAATCCTATAAATCTAAGTGTGTGACTAGAGTAGATCTATAGACTAGAGTGGAAGGAGTACATGGGCGTGGGGAGAATTAGTTTGTAGTGTTTCATCTTGTGGAAGGTTTTCCTAGTTAGGGTTTTTAGCTAGGGAATGACAAGAGAAGGATTTATTTGCAGAGTTAAGCCTTAGAATTGAGTAGAGTAGTAGAACAGAGCAAGGAGTTTTAAATTTTAAACCGACAAGAAGAATGGAACTAAAGAAGGTGACCGTTTCACCAAAGAAACAGAAGGGAAAGGGTTAAGGAAAAAAAATACAATACCGTCTTTATCTCCAATGAGGAATGGTATGCAAAAATGAGGTACCAAGATGGAGTGTTGATAGGAAATGAGTGGGTATCACACTTGAGACAAATGGCCATGAGTGATTACAACCATTGCACAAGCACTCTGACAGAAAGAAATAAGCGCTGGAGTTGGTTCGTCCCAACTAACAAGAGGACACACTAGATGGAATGCCAATATATAGTGACGAGGTGAAGGTAAAGATTGAAAAGGCATGGCTATTACAACTGTATTTAGTTTCCTTATTTTGGAAATCCCGAGTGGATATATCGATGGTTGTTGTCGCACGTACATGAAGACCATTTCTACTTTACAGGTCATAAGATGCACATAACACCTTAGTTGATATCCAAATTCACCGGCCTGAATTGTGAAGGAGAATCCATGTATGATGATTTGAGTGATAAGAAGGCCATCAACGAAATAGTATGGTGTACTAAGATTTCATCCTGAAATTTGTGACTACCCTATCCGAAAAAATTTCATACTTTTCAAATAATGGGTCATTTTATGTTTTTGTATTGCATCAAAGTATTCCCAAAGAGCCATATTATCCTTTTTCACCAAATACCCAGATGCCCAAAATTGTTATATTCTGTCGTTGGGATTTGTCTGCGGGAAATTTGTATTTAATTATTTTGAGCCCCGCTTGGGCAATTTGCGCTCTGTTTAACCTGTTTTGATCGAACATATCATTATTCCTATATACTGAAGGGTTTTAACTAGGAATAAATTTTGGGCTTTATTTATGAATTTTGGTAATTTTTCGTGTTTTTGAGTTTTCCTGTTTTGTTTTCTGTGAAATTTCTCTAGATCAATTCCTTTGCCGGGTTAGCCCGATTCTTGGCTTGGAGTATTTAGAGATCACATACGCACATTATGCCAGAGGGAAGTCACCATCAGAGGTCTGGTCATTGGGAAAAGGTGAAGTCGTGCACTAAAAAGCCCCTGCGGGGTTGGGCACATTTTTGGAAAACAAAGGATTTAAGTGGATCATGGGAAAAATAGAAGCGTAGGCAGGTGGGATTTTATTGCCTGCCTTGCAGAGTACTTTTTCCCATGATGGAAAAGTCACTTAAGTTGTAGTGGGGAAATTAGAGGCAGCAGGCAAGTGGGAATTTATTGCCTACCTTGCAGGGTAAAAATTCCCATGGTGGAATAAAAGAAAAGTGACTTAAGTGAATCATGGGATTTTATTGCCTGCCTTGCAGGGTAAATAATCCCATTATGAAAGTCAAATCACTTAAGTGGATCATGGGATTTTCGGGGCTGCCTTGCAGGGTAAAAATTCCCATTGTCATGTGTTTTTAAAAATAGAATTCTCTTTAGCCAAAAAGTGCAACCCACCTTGGGTGAATAATAATGCATTAAATAAATATTTATTCACCCAAAATTGGCACCCAAGCATGGAAGAAAGTCAACAAGGTAAAAGGGAATAAAGAAGATGGAAATAGATTGGCTAAAATTAAATAAATATTATTTATTTAAAGGTTGCCTCCTTCATGACAAAAAGTGTGCCCCTTTTGGTATATATTTAATGTTTTTTGAAGCATTAATTGATTAAATTAAATTCTATTTTCAGTGGCTATGGTCAAAGCACACTGTGAAGCTTCAGTTGAGTGAAGAGTGGATGTTTAAATTGGATTAATTTAATTAATTGGATGGTTGTCCTTAAACATGCTATTTTAACACATCAATTAAAGAGAAGAGCATGATTTTTAATTAATTAATTGCCAGGAATAAGAAGGGCAATTATTAATTATAGAATTATGAGGGTTATATAAGCATGGGCTGCCATAAGGATGAATTATTTAATTCACAGGTAAAGAAGTGCAGCCCGAAGGATAAGTGCGCCCCATTTGAAGAGGATTTTTACTCAGACAAAGGTGAAATCAAGGCTAAAAGCTTCCAAATGTGGCACATGCATTGAAGGAGGTTGATTTGTGTTTTACATAATTGTTTACATAAGTGATACAGGTGCTCAAGTGAAGTTGGAAAAATTCATGCTCTCTTTGCATGCAAATTAAACATCAATTTTTGGGGCAGCAGGCTTGAAAAGTGCATATTTTTACAATTAAAATTCACTATTCATGCTCCGGTGGCCATCTTTGTCTGAATTAATTGCAGGAATTTGTTACAGGTGCTTTATAAAAGAAAAGGAGATCTAATCAATGTCCAATACATTGAATATATCCTATGAATCTGAAGAATTATCTAGATCTGCACCCATTTTAAAGAATTCCAGTCAAATAAGAAGAAAAAGAATTGTTCAGACAAAGCTATGGTGAAGAAAGATGAAAAAGAAAGCACAATGGAGTCATGCATCACTTCTAAATTTATAGATATTGGAGACACGAATCTAGGCTCGGAACCTCTTGCTGAATTGATAGATAGATCCAGAGCAGGAAAGACTTCACTCATGTGTGCAGGAAAAACTTCACTCATGCGTGCAGATTAAAAGTAGTGGAATTATTCGAGCTGAAACTTTTCCATCCATAGCCCAGTTGCCAGAGTTTGTTATGTAGGTGCAGATCCATACCCAGATGCAGATGCGAGATGCAAATCCAGATCTCATATTTGTAAAAGCTTCCGGCACAAAGGCTTCATCCTCTTGTTTCGAATGCAGCCCGTGAAGAAGTCAGTGCATGGAAAATTCCTTCCAAGATCTTGTGTAAATGCTCCCATCTTCCAGTTGAATCCTTCATTGAATTTTCATTCATCCGAGTGATTTCCATTTTTAATTTCTCATATGCAATTAAAAATAAGGATGATGAGTTATCTATGGCAAACATTACATTGATGCATGTACTGGAGAAGAACTGCAAAAGCTTCAAGGATAAAAGAGAAGACAAGGCGAAGGCAAAATCTAGTTGTTTCCAATTCCAGCTTGTTGTTTCTAGATCCAGCTACTCCCAGATCTAGTTTGGTGAGAATCAAAGGCAAAAGAGTCACTATATGCAGCAGACATACATGAAAAAGGACAAGACTGCAACTTTCCTCTTCCTTCTTCTTTCCTCCGACAAAGTAATTGAGCGATCAATTAAATTATACAACTTAAGTGATTGGTTTAAAAGCCATTACTTGAAGAAGTCAACTACTTGGAGATAGGTGGCGGATGTGTAAAATAGAAGGTTCTATTTTTCATTACAAATCATACATGTCATGCAAAGAGAAATTTCAGGATGGAGATTGCCAGTTGTTTCTTTCCTTCGACTTCCACATGTGCCAGTTCAACTAAAAGCTTCCAACTTGTAATTGCCCCTCTACATTCTATAAGTAGAGGAAGAACCTTCGGGTTAATGATCAGAATTTGTAAGTAGCAACCTTGTGTTCCAGAATTTGTCTGAAACGCTTGAGAGCCACTTGAAGCAAAGGAGTATACAGGAGCATATTTTCGAAGAACTTTGTGTCACAATGTATTGTGTTTCTTGTTTTTTTAATCTTAGATCTCTTAATAAACTTTGTGTTATTTCAAATCTAGATCTAGAGCTACCTTTGCTTAGAATTATGTGTTTATATCTATTGGTTTCTTCTATGTGCATGTGATCAACTCTGCTATCTATTGATTGGGTTGCACATCTTCCCCATTTCTTCTCTGTGTTTATATAATTCCCTTTCCCTTCTTCTACAAATATTTCCTTTCTTTAAACAAATTGCTTATTAGTCAGTGAACTGTTCGGTTATGGTTCATGAACTGAGTAGTTAAAGTAAAACCCCATTTAGATATTAGCATACTTTAAATTGACAAATATGACACGAGAGCCTCACTGGTAAATGAGGGAGATTTATCTCATGACTGCCTAGGTTTTGTGCTATGCAGAAAATCTAGCCAATAGTTTTTGGTGACTCTACTGGGAACAACTATCTTTGCAGATCAAAGCTTATCTCTTGAAGATTAGAGTGTTTTCCATACAAATCTCAACCTGGTTGAACGTCCATTCACCCGATCTGTGAAGGCACAAGGAAGGATTGATCATTTCTATAGATTGCAGGAGCAATTCAATTTCAATCATCCTCCTCAAGTTAGAAGCCGCAGATCTAGTCTCTCACCAGGAAGGAGAGTGCATGCTCATCCAGATATGGATCATCTTCAGTATAATCCAACGGCTAGAATTATTCACCAAGTCTACACAAGAAGAAGACGTGCCCCACTCATCATGCAGAACCAGATAGTACATGTTCCATGGGGTGCAACCTTTGGACCTTTGAATCTGAATCCTCCTTACATGATTTACCTAAAGGGATGAGAAAATTTTTTCTAAACTTCTTTGGAGATGGTAAGCAGAATCCAGATGACCACTTAGCTGTATTTTTCATATCCTGTGGAGTGCTTGCAGTCGAACATGAAGATGTATTTGTCCGGCTCTTCATAGAAACTCTACATGACTTGGCTGGAGAATGGTTCTACCGGCTAGCTCTTGGCACCATAACCAACTGGGACTACTATGCGGGATGCATTCCTGAAAAGATTCAAGGCAGTTGAAGATTCCAGCACCTTGATAACCCAACTGACTCAGCTAAAGAAGGAACCACATGAGCACATGCGATATTTTATTGCAAAATTCTAAAGATTACTGTACAAAATTCTGGCTTTTGCTTCTCTAAATGACGAGAATCAAAAGGTATTCTTCATCAATGCTTTACTTCCTGAAGTAAGCTACCAACTGTGAAGAGCATGTCTTGTTGATTTTTTAGCATCTCAAAACATGGCGGATGAAATTGAACATGATCTCATCATGGCTAGAAAGATAAAGAAATACACTTCTAGAGATGAAATTTCATCCTCTGCTACTACTTCCGATTCACTACTGCAAAAGTTAGCAAATGAGATGATGCAGATGAAGAAATAAATGGCTCAAATGGCTCAAGGCAACAATACTGCCCTTGCTCAGAATTTCAACAACAACCGGAACCGCATTACTGGTTCCTAAAGATTAGAAATTTAAGTTGCTCCCAGAAACAACGTGGAGATGAATGAAGAAGACCTAGAAGCTGACGTTGATTAGATCAAGGATGATGATTTTATAGGTCCTACTGGTTACTCCAATATTAATTACCGAAATTACAAATATGAACATGAGTATGAGGAGCTTCTTGAAGATGATCATGGTCATGCATATGCAGTACTTACAAGATCACAAACTCACCAAGCTGAAGCATTAGCTAATGAACAAAGAAGAGGCATCCCTTTTCCTTCTTCCTTAGCTCCCATAAGTAAGCATGTGAGTTCTTCATCTCAACCATAGAAAGTGGCTTAGGTATCTGACTCTATTTCTTCTTTTGACATTATTGATCATGTTAAGAAAACCAGAGTTCAAATGTCAGAAGCTAAATAATTGAGAGCTTTTCCTGAGAATTTAGATAGGCTAGTCAAATATGTACGATCACCGGGATAATCCAATACATCAAAAGGACTTTTTCCTAAGCCCAAGGATACTCCTCCCCAAAACAACACTACAGTTGTTAAACCCTCACCATCTTCTGAAAGGGTGGAACCTTTCTATGTCTCCTTATTGCTTAATGGTTTCAAGTTAAGAAATTGCATTCTAGATTCGGGTGCTTCTGACAATGTCATGCCAGCTAACGTTGCATATGCTCTTGGGATTACCCTAATAAAGACCATAAAAAGGTTTTACTCCATGGAGAGACAAGTCCCTTTAATCGAACAAATCAAAGATGCACAAGCTATTCTGGCAGCTTTTCCCGACAAAAGATTAAAGATGACAATTCTAGTTGCAGATATTCCTATCTCCTATGGGATGTTGCTGAGCAGAAACTTATACAAAGATCTGGGAGGAGAAGTAAAGATGGATTGGTCCTGTGTGCATATTCCTATCAAAGGGCTTGACCATAAGCTAGAGTCATAAAAGAAGTCTAGGTACACGGCTACAAAATTTGAGGATCCTAGATCTCAGATTCTTTTTCAGGAATCTGACCATGGGGTCTATTTCTTGGAAATGGATAAAGACATTCCAGAGCTAGAACTTCAACCAGAGCCAGAGCCAACAAAAGAAGAAGAAAAAGTTTGGACTCTGGAGTTTAAAGGCACATGTTGTTCTTTTGGATCAGGAGTCGGTGCTCTGTTAATATCTCTAGATCATGAGGTATTTCCATACTCCCACAAGCTGATGTTTGAGAACACCAATCATATGTCGAATATGAAGTATTGCTTCTACGAATGGAGCAAGATACAAAGAAAGGAGTAAAAATCCTCAAAGCCCAAGGAGATGTTGAACTTTTGGTAAAGCAGGTTCGAGGGCAAAATCAAGTCAAAAGAGATAAGCTGGAGCATTACAGAGATAGAGTACTATCTGCCACATTTGATTTTTCAGCCTTCTCTATTGACTTCATTCCAATAAATCAAAACTCCAAGGTAGATTCTTTGGTAGTCACGGTTGTACTATTGAATCTAGATAGACCACTGTCCATATTTAGACAAGGAAACTATAAAGTGGAGATGGTCTACTACCCCAGAGTCCCTGAACAAACATCTGCATGTCTGCATGTTGAAGGGAGTAAATCACCACCACGACAAATAGTCACAGGAAAAGCTGATCCATGTTATGATGACAATAGTGGAGCAATCCAACCAAAAGGTAACAAAATCCCCAAGGGTTTAGTTTCCTTAGTGGAGACTTTCAACAAGCATGATCAGTACCTAAAGAAGAACAAAGGATATGGTGATAGTTCTTCCTCAAAATGTAGCAAATAAATCTGGGAACGAAGCAAGTTGATGCAAACTTACCCGCCACAGAGAGAAGAAAGGATGAGCCACCACCAGATGAAGTTGATAAGGACTTGCCCAGAGTACTTGACAAGAAGGTCAAAGAAAGGAAGTTTGAGATCGGAGACTGGGTACTCTGGTGGGACAAGAGATATGAACCGAAGGGCATGCACGACAAATTTGATTCACTCTGGAAAGGGCCCTTCGTGATCAAAAGAGTTGTAGGAATGGATACTTTCTTCCTTGCCTACCAGGATGGAATTGAGTTACCATTGCCTTTCAACGGGAAGCATCTGAAGCTATTCAAGAAATGGAAAAGCAGGGTAAAACCTGTATGTATATAAATAAAACTTTGTTTGTTTTTCCTGTTTTGTTTTTGTTTTGTGTTGTGTTTGTTTTCCTGACCCCGTGCCCAAAAGACAAAATACAAAACCAGAGATGTTGGGATCTCATCTTTTCCCTTGTCATTCTGATAGAGAAAAAGATGTCCATAGATGGAGCTTTCAGTGTACCAAGATTTCATCCCAAAATGCTGTGACTACCCTATCCGAAAAAAAAAATTGTACTTTTAAAATAATGGTTCGTTTTCTATTTTTATTGCACTCGAAAGTTCTTGTATTGCATCAAGATATTCCCTAAGAGCCATATTAGCCTTTTTCGCCAAATACCTAGATGCCCAAAATTTTTATATTTTGTCGTTGGGATTTGTTTGCAAGAAATTTGTATTTAATTATTTTGAGCCCCGTTTGAGGAAATTTGTGCTCCGTTTTAACCCTGTTGTGATCGAACATATCATTATTCCTATATACTAGAAGGGTTTTAACTAGGAATAAGTTTTGGGCTTTATTTATGACTTTTGGCAATTTTTCGTGTTTTTGTGTTTTCCCATTTCATTTTTTGTGAAATTTCTCTAGATCAATTCCTTTTCCAGTTAGCCCAATTCTTGGCCTAGAGTATTCGAGAGATCACATATGCACATTGTGCCAGAAGGAAGTCACCATCGAGGTCCGGTTCACTAGGAAAAGGTGAAGTCGTGCACTAAAAAGCCCCTGCGGGGTTGGGCGCATTTTTGGAAAACAAAGGATTTAAGTGGATCATGGGAAAAATAGAAGTAGCAGGCAGGTGGGATTTTATTGCCTGCCTTGTAGGGTACTTTTTCCCATGATGGAAAAGTCACTTAAGTTGCAGTGGGAAAATTAGAGGCAACAGCAGATTTTTACAATTAAAATTCAATATTCATGCTCCGATGGCCATCATTGTCTGAATTAATTGCAGAATTCATTACGTGCTTTACAAAAGAAAAGGAGCTCTAATCAATTTCCAATACATTGAATATATCCTCCGAATCTGAAGAATTATCTAGATCTCACTTTTGAGCTTTTGAAGAATCCCGGTCAAACAAGAAGAAAAAGAATTGTTCGAGACAAAGATAGACAAAGCTATGGTGAAGAAAGATGAAAAGAAAGCACAACGAGTCATACATCACTTCTAAATTTATAGATATTAGAGACATGAATCTAGGCTCAAAACCTCTTGCTAAATTGATAGATAGATCCAAAGCAGGAAAGACTTCACTCATGCGTGCAGATTAAAAGTAGTGGAATTATTCGAGCTGCAGCTTTTCCATCCACAACCCGATTACGAGAGGTTGTTATGTAGGTGCGATTCATATCCGATGAAAATCCATAAGTAGATCCAGATCCAGATCTCATAGTTGCAAAATCTTCTGGAATAAAGGCTTCATCCTCTATTTTCGAATGCAGCCCGTGAAGAAGTCAGTGCGTGGAAAATTCCTTCCAAGATCTTGTGCAAATGCTCCCATCTTCTAGTTGAAGCCTTCATTGAATTTTCATTCATCTGAGTGCTTTCCAGAATTTTTAATTGCTCATATGTAATTAAAAATAAGGATGATGAGTTATCTACAACAAACATTGCATTGATGCATGTACTAGAGAAGAACTACAAAAGCTTCAAGGATAAAAGAGAAGACAAGGTGAAGGAAAAATCTAGCTGTTTCCAATTCCAGCTTATTGTTTCTAGATCCAACTACTCCCAGATCTAGTTTGGTGAGAATCAAAGGCAAAAGAATCAACTGCATGCAGACATGAAAAAGGACAAGACTGCAACTTTCCTCTTCCTTCTTTCCTCTGACAAAGTAATTGAGTGATCAATTAAATTATACAACTTAAGTGATTGGTTTAAAATCCATTACTTGAAGAAGTCAACTACTTGGAGATAGGTGGCGGACGTGCAAAATAGAAGGTTCTATTTTCAATTGCAAATCATACATGTCATGCAAAGAGGAATTCCAGGATGGAGATTGCCAGTTGTTTCTTTCCTCCGACTTCCACATGTGCCAGTTCAACTAAAAGCTTTCAACTTGTAATTGCCCCTCTACATTCTATAAGTAGAGGAATAACCTTCAGTTAATGGTGCAGAACTTGTAAGCCACTTGTGTTCTAGACTTTGTGCTGAAACCCTTGAGAGCCACTTGAAGCAAAGGAATATACAGGAGTAGATTTCCTAGAGAACTTTGTGTCACGGTGTATTGTGTTTCTTGTTTTTATCTTAGATCTTTTAATAGACTTTGTGTTATTTCAGATCTAGATCTAGAGCTACCTTTGCTTATAATTATGTGTTTATATCTATTGGTTTCTTCTATGTGCATGAGATCAACTATGCTATCTATTGATTTGGTTGCACATCTTCCCCATTTCTTCTTTGTGTTTATATAATTCCCTTTCCCTTCTTCTACAAATATTTCCTTTCTTTAAATAGTTGCTTACTTACTGCAGAATTGTTCAGTTATGGTTCATGAACTGAGTAGTTAAAGTAAAACCCCATTTAGATATTAGCATACTTTAAATTGACAAATCGACACGGGAGCCTCGCAGTAAATGAGGGAGATTTATCTCGTGATCGCCTAGGTTTTTTTCTATGCAGAAAATATAACTAACATAGTAGCAACTTATGACTACAAAAAGGTTTTATGGTACTTGACATCACAAAAATTCTATACCTTGTTATGAGGATGGTCATGTACTTGGTCACCAAACTTAATGATCAATAAATATGGACGCAAGTGAACAAGGCATGGTTGAATGTATGCTACAAAATCTCAGAAGGGACCATCTATAACTTGTTCACCTTTATTGTGGATGAAATCATAAGCAACGTGTAAGAAGGAGAAAATATCTTATTCAGCAATGTCCTCCTCACCATTATCTTCTCAGAGATTGTAGTACTAGATGGGCCAGAAAAGTTCATTTGGTAGTATCCATAAGAGAACCCCTCACCCACAGAAAGGTTCGAGAAGTATACTTATGAAACCATGATGGTCTCTCACAAGGAACACTTGTAGAAGTGGTACAAATGAATGCGTGATGCATTCAGGGAAGAGTGGAGGATCCTAGAGGAATTTCCCACACTCATGGATAGATAGGCAGATTTTGTGGTTTATCAACATTTCTGCATTAGTAGGTTTACATTGACAAATGGGACTAAGAGCCCATGGTGTAAGCTACCCTTCTCCTTCACCACACAATACTTCCAAGTAGGGGTCAACTAGTTCAAGGAGGCCAAAAGGATAAGGTTCAACCTTAGTGAAGTGGACCAAGACCACCGCGAGTTGCACCAAAAGCTTGTATACCCTAAGAAGCGCACATACACGGAGAATTATGTCTCCCACGAAGTACAAATGATGAAGCCGATAACGCTACCGATCTTTGGAAGGGCTACAACCAGGGTATATTTGTACATAAGGCCTAAGTTTGAGAAATGATCCTATCTTGAAAGTGATGCCTCCATTCCATAAGACCCCATAGGTTGGAAAAGGGCCACGTCGAAGAAGAGGGAAAGAGAATAGGTGTAGGAGAAGAAGGCACCGAGTGTGCAAACCGTACAATTGGTGGGCATGTTAGAAGTGATCACAAAGCCTAACACTTATGCACATAGGAAGAAGTCCCCGATCAAGGAGAAGACCTTAGAGGAAGAGGTGCCAGAGCATGAAGATCCCTCACACATGAAGAGTCACTCAAGAAGATGCCACCTATTAAGGAGAAGGAGAAAGAATAATCTCCTATAATTGAATCACTAGTTAGGAAGAAACAAAAGGTGGCAGAAGAGGTAGACTCAGAGGAAACATAGATCCTAGAGGCCTACATCGGTGACAGGGATGATGACAAGCCCAAAGGAGGTCCAGAACATCGGTATATGATATACACAACTCAGAGGAGGAGGAAGATGAAGAGAAGAATGACGAGGAGGAAGATGAAGAGAAGAATAATGAGGAGGAAGCAGAGGATCAAGGCAAGGGGGTGAGCGAAAAAGTAAGCACCAAAATCGGGAACCCCAAGCCCACCAAGGAACACATGGAAAAATTTGTGGATAGAGAAGTGGTGGGTATCATAAAGGATTTGGTGGAGAATTATTTGGAGTGGAGCGTGGATGATATTTTGAAGGAAATAGAAGAAGAAAGTGTTGGGAAATAATATGGTAGCATGGGTGGGAATCCCAATTTGGTGGTAAGCTTCCCAAAGGTTGCACAAACATGTGGGAAAGGCGTAGTGGTAGAAAAAGGGAAAGTAATGGGATACATAAATGATCCAATCAAGGTGCTATGCGTTTTCTTCTAAAGCACCGTACCAACGGAACAACTCCTGGTTATGTTTTTCTTTGATGAAGAAGGTGCATATCCCCGAAATAGAAAGATGTTATCTTGGGAAGTCAAGTCCTACGTGGATGAACCTAAGTTCGAAGTAAGTCAGGGAGTGTTGATGAAGGTTCTAGAAACAAAAGGAGTTAGTCCTCTAGTGAATTCTCAGCAATTATCGGATGAGAAAGTCTGCAACAAGCTCTACAAAGTTTCAGTTGCGATTGAGGCCAGACTGTTTAGAAGGAATGATAGAGTGAGATTCCTGGAAGAGGAATTGGAAAAGGAAAAGAAGGAGCTCGATGAGAAGAGAAAGGACTTGAAGCAAGAAGATCTTATTAGTGCACAGTTAAGGTGTGAACTAAAAGAGGAGAAATCAAGGTTACACTAGCTACACAAGAAAATTGAAATGATTATGGGTGTTATTGTTTTAAAGCATCCTGACCTAGCGCCGCTCGAGAAAAAATATGAATCAACCTTGCAGTGTTTGGAGGATTTGATCCACATCCTCACGATGGAAATGTGTCCACTTTCCTTAGAGACTACAGAAGAAGCATTGGTGCACCAAGAGAAAGAAGAGAATTTGAAGGTTGTTGAGATCATTGCTCAATATACCAAATTCCTCGCAGAGGTAAAGGTCTCTACGTAATTTTATGAAGCTGCATATGAGAACTGTGTTAATAGAGATAGAGTAGAAAGCATCTTGGTCGCTACACATGAAATGGAACTCAAGGAGTTTCAAAAAAAGAATAAGGGGAACAAGTCAGAAAGAGATAAAATCCTAGCCAAGGTAGAAAAGAAGTCGGCTATCGAGACCTTGCGAGGGTTGATCACAAGCTGGCTAAAAGAATTATACCCCTAGATCACCCATAGGATGGATGTGCTTAATGACTTGGGAAAACAATTAGAGAGTATTATTGAGACAATGAGTGCCAAAAAGGAGGAATTAAGTTTGGAGGAGGTGAGCACCTTAGTCGGAGACCTCTTTCAAAAGCGTAAAACAAGGTTGACACTTGGGAAAAGCTAGAGGTAGAATTAGGGAAGGATTTCCCTCTCCTTCTTCAAAAATAAGCATTATTATCTCTCATTTCCCCATTCTTTCATTCTTTCTTCCAATCCTTCATTCCTTCATTATTTTTCCCATTTACAAATCCCTCCATTGTTTATTCATTGAAGAGAAGTGTTTTTGAGGACAAAGAACAAGTGTAGTGTGGGGTGATGTTAGGCCCCAAAATATTGGCTAAGTACAAGAAGGTGCGTGGACGTGCGAGAAATATTTGAATAAGGGCAAGCAGGTTGAAGGTGAGCAGGGAAGGGTTCTAACAAGGTTTAACAGAACACACGACACATGCGCGTAAGACAAGACGAGTTTTGGGACTTAGCCATATTTGATGTTTCAGGAAGCACATGAGAAAAGTGTGACCCGTCTAGCATGCGGAGTGGATAAGGTGCTAGCCTCACAGATGTAGGATCAATACTAGAATATTCCATGCATATGATGGAATGATCCAAAAAGACATCATTGTAAAGAGTGGAGAGCTCAGATCAAAGGAAGCATTCTCTATTGGAGGACCACATGGACCCTTGGTAACCAATCTACCCTCAAAAGGCATGACGGTCAAGGAAAAAAGCTATATATATATATATATATATATATATGCTCGGGTAGTAGAAGAGTGAGTGATAGTGAAAGAGAGGCGAAGCTCTGTAGAAATATTATGGAGGATTCTATGGGTTGGGATTAGAGAAAATATAGAAGTGATGGCATATTTAGAGGGATGGGTCTATGTTTATCCTTGTAATATGAAGGACGTAGTTTAGTTTCGATGCACGACCTTGCTCTATATTATTATATGGGTCTGATTATGGCCTTAAGTGAATGTAATGTGGTTATTGAACTCATTAACATGAATATAAGGTTCTGTTCTAAAACATATATGTGTTCATGAGCATAAGCCTAGTACATTTCCTTTATGTTATGAATCAGTTCTATATGTTGTTTGATACTTCTCTTTTCTATCTGAATGGATGCATTAATATGATAACTCATCCTAGGTTCTTAGAATGAATACATGGTTCTTTTCCATTCTTTTTCACTTAAGTATCTGTCATAAATGATGTATTCTTACACAACTCACATAAAGGAGGGGCTCGATGCCTACACGTGCCTCGGTGAGAACCCATTAGGTGATAGGACGACGCACATGGGATTAGATTGTTGTTCTAAGGTTGTAAAAATGACTACAATGACCCACCTCTTCCTACCATCAAAACTCATACAAATAATCTACCATCATCCAAAACCTCAATTTCTAATGTAGACACTTATTTTCATCACCTCCCGTGCCTTCACCCCGTGTTTTCTTTCCACCTTCGCATAACACCCTTGTTTCCATCTTATTTTCAAATCACACCATTTCCTCCTAAATTATTCTATTTTCCCACTCATTCTATTTTATAATTATCCCCCTAAATATCAAACATAAATTTTCTATTCCCATTTTAAAATCCCCATTAATCCCATCAATCCTAAAATAATTTAATTAATCCTAAATAAATCCTAAACTACTTAATTATCCTAAGTCTACCCTAATTACCCTCATTTAATCATCCCCCATGGGATTCCCACCCCTCTTCATTACTACCCTTCATTAATTCTTCCCTAGGATTCCCCCACTCACCTTATCCCTTCCTAAGATTCTTTCCACTCCCTTACACCCATTTAACCCTCTTACACGTGCCTAGTCCCAAAAATAGCCCATCAACCATTTGAAATCCTATTTTCACCCTTCATTATCATCTAATGTTCAAATGAAAGTCTTTTCACCTCAATCATTGGCGATCGACCCAGGTCTCCGTTTGTTAACCCCGCCATGAGCTATTTAACCACCCCTACCCCTCTTCTCAAATGGTTGGAAAATATTGAATCTTCTGAGTGCTTTAAAAACATTGTTCCTTCTGAGTTATCTATGAATCTTTCTAATCAGTTAAGATATCTTGGTGTTTCCCTTTTGCATTAAGAGCTTGGATTTGAAGAATATCATGGAGTTTTGGTTTGTGCACGTGTTTATTTTGTTTTGAAGGTACTTACAGTGTTCTTCAGGTATGTATCATCCTTCAATCATCTTTAATCATCCCCATATCCAAAAACTTATCCCATTTACTTACTAGCACTTCATCTCTGGTCTAGTCACCGCCAATTAAACCCAGTCATCATCGACCCATAGCCTACATTTTTCTAGATCTCATCTTTAATATCTCTATCCATTTTACATGCAACCCTGTCTAATATATCCTACATCCAATCCATCCATGTGACATCCCTCCCATCTGTTATCATCCTTTGATCTATTGCAGCATCTCAAAACTCTCACTTTCTTTTGCTTTGTATATCTTACACAATTTTTTAGATCATCATCGACTCTCTATTCTACTCTCAGGTCTTTGTCAACTATTTGTGATACTCTCGGTCATCTCAACTCTCTGTGGTTTGTTCTAGTTTTATATCATTTCCATATTTGATCATCATATCGGTTAGATTATCTTATTAGATATTTTTTTAGATTCCATTATCAGTATTCCCTCTATTATCATATTATTACTCTTTGTTATCATCATGTGGGTTGACGTCCTCTCGAGGAAGCTCACGCTTCTCGAGCCCATTTTTCGGGAAGCCCACCATATCTTTTACT
Organism: Taxus wallichiana var. yunnanensis; assembly: GCA_018340775.1. Lineage (NCBI taxonomy): Eukaryota > Viridiplantae > Streptophyta > Pinopsida > Cupressales > Taxaceae > Taxus > Taxus wallichiana. The sequence continues at coordinate 82,936,947 of CM031234.1, forward strand.
AATTTTTTCATGTTTATTATTATTTTTTTGTGTAGGTTGAAGAATTGTTGCATGGAGGATCATTTATTATGTGCCCATACTGTACCATCCTATCCACATTAGGAGGTTCCTAAACCCTCCCATATTTTGAAGTTTCTTGATTTCTCATTGGTTTTTCACTAATCTGAAATAGTAGCAAAAAATCTTTTCAAACATTTTCGCACGCTGCGATGAGACCCCTCTTAGGTGAGTCTCTTACATTTTGTTTCATTTTTCATATTTCTTTTATTCTTCACTAACATTACAGGTAATGGCCTTGATTTTTCTTGTACGTGTTGGGCTTCTTATTTTCTTGGATATCTCTTTCTTTAAATGCTTTCTTTTGAAGATCAGATAAAAAGGAAAATGAAAGCCAAGGTATTCCTCCTTTTTCCTTATTTTCTCCTTTTTGCATCACATTTCCCTTTCTTTGTGTGGTTTTTCTCATCAATTTCCATATTTGGTTTTGGGCTTAAAATGAACCTCTTGCATTCTTTCTTGCCAATCTAGTGTAAGTAGGGGTTTAATTGGTTGCATTTCACATTTCTCCACACACATCCAAACATACTCATCAAATTCACACATCAAAACAATCCCTTACCAGTGGACCTAATTGGGATTTCATCACCCAATAGGAAAGTTTCCATGGTGTTATGGCTACATTATAAATCCTATATAGACTTGGGCTCACATACCTTTGGGTATATCAAGGAATCCACATCCAAAACTACCTAAAACTAGCCTTAGATTTCCATTTCTTAGGTACCCTTGTTATCCACTCCCCTTTTTCTTTCTTCACATTTTCTAATTAATCAAGATAAAGAAAACATTGCATGCTTGACTTTTTACTTTAATTAGTATAGTCATTTTTTTCTTGTTTTGTTTCATGCCCATTATCACATGCTTATTTAGCTTAGGAAAATGGAACAAAATCTTGCATCAAACAATCCCATTTCTCATTCCAACAGACCTCTTATTTGACCATTTTTCATCCATGCCTTTGGTTACCTCTTCCATGGTCACCCAACCTTTGATCATTAACCCGCCTCATCAAAATCCTCTTTTCCAAACCACCACCCATGAGGAAACTAATCCCTTTCAACATCATCAATCCATTCCATCTAGACCAGCCACCCCTCAATCCACCAAATTAAAAAATCTTTTGGGCCTCCCATCATCCCTCATGGAAGTGTGGAGTTCAAGAGATTCTCGATGCTAATCCCATATCCCTCCATGATTATCTTCTTAGAAAATCAACCCAACTTCCTATCGATGGGCCACCTATCCAACAAATCTATGATTATCATTCTAATCCGAAACAACCCAAGTTATTTCTTCACAACTTGCTCATGTTTTTCCTAATGCTATGAATGAGCTTGCCATGGCCCAATGTGAGCTTGATCCATCCTCTTCCACCAATTATCAACCTCATCAACCACCCAACTAGTCACACCCATCCCTCCTAATCTACCTCCCATCAATACAACTATCATTGCCTCTCTCCTTATCACTTCTACATCTACCATCATCACTAGTATCCCTATCCAATATTTCCAACAATCCCAACCATTTCCCCTCATATCCAAAAACATAGTCAATCCTTACCTCTCACATCCCACATTCATGCAAATGTCATCACCTCCCAATCTCACCTAATGGAATCTACCCACCCATGAAACCTCCTCCTATGAGCACCTACCATTACATAGTCTCTAATCCACTTCCTCAACAATCTCAACCCATCAACACACATATCCCCACTCATCATATACCTCAAAAAGTCCATATCCCCATCTCACAACAACTCACCCAACCTCAACAATCACATCACATTCCAATTTCTCAACATCAACCTTTACAACAACTTATCCAATCCCAACTAATGACTTACATTTCTCCACATCAAATAATCCCTCAAACACCCACTCATTCACAAGTTTACCAATAATCTTATCAAACCAATTCTCACGTCATGCAACCACCACCATCTACTTCCCCTCTAACCACTTCAAATGACCCCATACATGCCTTAATGAGTAGATTGGCTAGCCTCGAAGCCACTACCTTAAGGGACCCAAGGTCACATTCTCTTATGAAATATTTGTAATGAACCTATCCATCCATCGGTCCTCGGTCAAACCCTATCCTCCTCATTGGGAACTTTCAAAATTCACCAAATTTAACAATAAGGAAGATCCTCAACAACACTTCATGTGTTTAGGCATGCCTACTATCTCATTTCCCATGACCAAGACCTCATGCTTTGTAATTTTCCTATGTCCTTAGTTGGTCTACATTGGATTGGTACAATGGCATCCCCAAACTTGTTGTTCTCATTCAACCCAACTTCTACAAATATTCTTAGAACACTTCTCAATTAATATCACATGCAAGGTCACCATTAATGACCTATACGCCATTCAAAAATATGATGATGAGTCTATTGCAGACTTTTCACATGATGGCATGGAATCATAAATCAATTATCATTTTCCCTTCCATAGATAGAGCTCATCAAATTATTTTCACGCTCTTATGCGTGAAGCATATCTCATCTACCTTATAGATCCAATCATTTCAAAAATTTGAGGAAGCCTTTACTATGGCTCATAAACTTGAAACTCATGCCCTTGAATAAGGTCAACTTAAGCTTAGATCAAACAAGCCAAACCCGAGTTTACTAAATCTTCTACACATAATGAAAATCAAAAAGTGTAGCTAATGCCATAGTAGTTAAATCTTCTTCCACACCCTCTTCTAGCACATCACCTCAACAAAGATCCTAGATCACCACCCAATTACACTCCCTTGAGAGATTTACATCTTTGATATTCGATAAATTGATGGCATTCATCTCATCACACTTCCCCCATTCAACCATTAGATGAATCAATACCTAAACCAACTTGGTATCATGAAGAGAACTATTGTAAATACCATCAAGTTTCGCATGACATGATATAGAAAATGTTGAACCTTTAAAGATCTTGTCCAAAACTCATCGACCAAGGTGATCTTCAAGTGGATAATCCCAATGCACCTCCTAATCAACCACTTGATGTTTTCAAACAACCATTCCCTAATCATGTGCCCACAAATCAAACCACTACTCCTACATCCCAACCTCCTAATTCCCACACCATTAACACCATCAACACTACCAACACCATTGATCAAGAACCTACCTCACCAACAACCTCACCCACTATACCAACTACCACATCCACTTCTTCCTTGGACATTTTCCCTATATCTATAATTCCATTAACACTCATTCCCATCTCTACACCTATCTTATCCCCACCTATATCAACTTTTATTATTGATTCTACATCTACATCTACTCCATCACTTGTCACACTTACATCAGATTTGACCACACCCACTACCTTGCCTACATCTATCCCATCCTCATCTACCATGTCAAATCCCCCTTAGTTTCTATCCCAATTCCTCTTTCCACACTTTTTCCTCCACCAAACACATAAGCTATTGTGACCTCACCTACATCATCTTCTCCTTCCTACATCTATCTCATCATTTGAGGAGTTTTTGAAAGCACTTCAACTCACCATGACTTCAAGTGATACCCCTGTCTCATTAGAAACCCCCACATTAACCCAATCTACAACATTGGACCTCATCAAACATAAGTTACTTCCTCCACCAACACCTACCCCTACATCACAATCTTTCAATCCTCCAGTTGAGATCATCATCATCCCTCCCAAGGGTACCTCTTCACAATAAAAATCTAAGGCCCTTGGTGTACATCCTCAAAGGTCCCTTTCTCATCCCATAAAAGATAAGACGTCCCCACCTAAGATCAAGAAATTAAATCCCACATCATCTATCTTAGGACCACCCCCATCTCTTTTAGGGTCGGGACCTTCATCCAAAACACCACAACCAACCAATCAATCCAAATCAAAATAATCTAACACTCCTCTAAGATCTGAATCTTCTTCTAAACATCAAACATCACTAATTATGAATCCAAAATATCCAAACCCCAAAGCACTAAAGCACAACCCAAAACATCCAAATCATCCCCCATGCCTACATCTCAAACATCCACCTTTTCTTCCAAACCCAAGCTGGAACCTAAAATTCTATCAAGGCACCTCTCAACACTTCAGTCGAATCATATGAGGAGGTCCTTCAACACTTGCTTCAAATTTCAGCCATCACACTCCCTCCTATCAAGGCCTTTAATCCACATGGAAAGAATCCCTCATGGTTCAACTCCAATATTATATGCACCTATCATCACACCCGTAAACATGACATGAGATCATTCATAAGGCACTCCACTATTGTTCATAACATCATTGAGGAGGATGACCTTCTCCTTGAAATAGATCAATCTACCCCATCCACCTCCTCACCCGTAACCTTTTCAACATATACCCCATCCACCAAAGTACGTAATTCCCTCCATTCATCACAAACCTTTTCCACCATCCCATTAGAAAAGATGATTCTTCCAAGGATCATCCCCCTTGATCATCAATGTTGTTTGATAACCACCCGTTCCAACCCACATGACTCCAAACCAATATCCCAATCCAAACCAAAGACCTTTGTTCATCCCTCCTCCTAAGGAGTTCACATCATCTACACCTTCATCAAAACCTAAGGTCATCATCATTTTGCTCTCCTAGTAACCCCACCACTCATCCTCTACCATTTCCTCCTTCTTCCTTCTAAAGCTAAGTATCTTATCCTGACTACTCCTAATTCTTCTTCCATTGAACAAACCATAGTGAAATAATTACATCAAACACATGTTCAAAATGTCCATCTATGAGATCATCCAAATTTTTCTCCCCACCATAAACATGCTCTTATTAAAGCCCTATAACATATTCATATATCATCCGATGAGCCTCAACCCCTCGTGGCTCTAGTTGACGCTCTCGTAGCTTCCACTACCATATCCTTTAAGGATTCTAAAATCCCCATGACATTCTTCTTCTAAATACCATGATCTTCCTCTCTTCATCATAATTCACATCAATGAAATGTTCATCCATTCGATCCATGATTGAAAATGGTGCTAGTATCAACATAATTTCTTCCCATACCTTCAATCAACTTAAACTCCCTAACACCATTTTCATGATTCTCCATTTTCCTTAACACCTTCAATGATGATGTCTCCCCCATTTGTGGGCATGGTTATCCTTCCCATTCACGTCGGATATAAAATCTTCATGAGATATTCTACATTGTAAGGGGAGTTTCAATATAATGTTTTTCTTAGGATGCCCTTGGATTCATGCCATGCATTGTGTCCCATCTACCCTTCACCATTGTATTAAATATGAATATGAAGGGAAATTCACACTCTCCCCATTGATTCTCCTCCTTTCAAGGCATGTCGTATGAATTATCGACCAAACAATGTGCTTGTTCCTAAATCAAACCCTTTTTCAAGCATCCACCAGTTCTTCTATGCCTACATCTAAGTTACCCCACGATGGATCTGTCGATGATGTGATGCAATGCCTTTCCTTGGGAGAGTATCGACTCCTCACCCTTAATTCCCTTCCTTCCATCCACCACCTTGGCCTTCTAGATAAGGCCCCTATGTATCAATATAATGTTTGGGGACATTATCTCATTTGGCCCCTATTTTCTCAAAACCAATATGATCTATGATGATCTTGATCACCCTTCCTCTCATTCTAAAGATCACCCTCACACCAAACCATATACCGGTGGTTTTGAATTCCTCAAAAACCATCCTTCACCCACACATATCTTCATCATTGTGCATGGAAGGGGTTTGGTATGGGATGTTATGAATAAGGTGTCCATGACCTTCCCTTCAAACAATCCCATGAGCCCTTGTGAAAATTTGGCTTTCGGGATACAAAGATCCCTCTACTCCTCCTCTATGCACTTCTTCATCCTCCCCCACCAGTCCTGAGTCACCTCCCTTCTCTCCATTTGACTATCTCATAGATCCAGATGATACCATATCCATTCCCCCTAGATTTTTTTAGTCTCCACCATTTCCTTGGACCTGGTCACTTATCAGGTTGAAAATAAACCCAGTCCTTTCCTCTCAAGTATCCTAAATGATAGGGGAAGATTCCCCTACCATTGACATTATTCAATGTAGATGATGAAGAATCCATTATTTATTACATAGAGGTTGAGGATTATCATATCCAAAAGTCCCTTCCTCTTGACACTTCCACCCTTCTAAATGAGTCCACCATCGACATAATATCAAACTCCCCAAGAGCCTCACATCCTTAAGGTGGGAAAATATATGATCCTCAAGAGCTCAAATCCTTCACCTCCTTCTTATCCAAACATAGCCATGCCTTCACATTGTCATACTCTGATATGCTGAGTCTTGACCCCTCCATCATCATCCACAACATCATCACCATCCCGATGCTAAGCCTGTTAGATTAGAAATAATGTTTCGCATGTATGCATCCACATGTATCCCTTCTTATTAAAGAAGAGTTGCAACACCTTCTCTCTACTAATTTCATCCAACCTATCAACTATCCACAATGGGTCTCCAATATCATACCCATTTCTAAGTCCTCTGAAATCCTACATCTACATGAACTTTGAGATTTAAATCTCATTTGTCCCAAGGATTACTTTCCCCTTCCCAACATCAATCAACTCGTCAACCTCACACCAACCATGAGATGCTTTCTCTTATGGATGGTTTTTCTAGTTATAATCAGATCCTCATCACTCTAAAAGACCAACATAAGACCTCCTTCATCACCCCTTGGGGGACTTTCTATTATCACATCATGCCTTTTGGCTTGAAGAACATTGGGGCCACTTACCAACATGTGCAATGACCTATATCTTCCATGATATCATCCATAAAAATTGGAAGACTATATTGGTGACCTCTTGGGTAAATCCAAGCATTGATACAATCATCTATTAGTCCTTGAAATACTCTTTGAATGTATTATCCAATTTCTTCTCCGACTTAATCTAACCAAGTGTGTATTTTGTGTACTAACTAGAAATCTCCGTTGGCTTCATCATTTCTATCGGGGGTATTAAATTAGACCCTCCAAGATTAAGGCTATCCTCAAGAGATGCCTCTTCCCTCTAACCTTAAGAAACTTCAAATTCTTCAAGGTCACCTCCAATCGATCCACAAATTCATTCATTTCACAACTCTCGGATCGTTTAGTCATTTCCCATCACCTCATTCATAAAGACACCTAATTTAATTAGGATGCCAACTTCCAAAATCTTCATTATCTCAAACAATACCTTCTCTCTCCACATGTGCTCACACCTCCATGTGAGGGGGATCCTTTCTATATTTACATATTTTCCACCGGTCATGCTTTGGGTGCCATATTGGTACACCACGATAATCAAGAGGCAAGGAGTAGCAGGTTTTTATTATATTATTTGTACTCTACTTGACTAAGAGATCCACTACAAAAAAAGTTTAGAAGTTGTGTTGTACCCTCTTCTTTTCTACTTCCAATCTTTTTCATTATCTCCTCAAATCATAAAACCTTTATCTTGACTAATTTCTATGTTCTTAAAACCATGAATTCCAACCATACCACAGTGATCACATCACTCATTATCTCATGCTCATGATCGAGTTTGACCTTGAATTTATCTCCCAAAAATACATTAAGGGCAACCCATTGCTGATCAACTTGTAGAATCCCTCTTTATAAATCATCTCATCTAATAATTTCGGATGAATCTATCTTTACTCTTGATGATGATTTTCCCTCTTAAGATGACCCTCTTCTTCGATGGATCCAAATGTCAACAACAGGGAGGCACTGCATCATCATCATTCTTCCTTGGGTACCCCTATCCATATCTCCTATAAGATTAAATTTGATTATACTAATAATATGGCTAAGTATGAGGCCCTTATCCTAGGCCTTGAAATTGCTATCCTCCTTGGCGTCTAGATCTTGGACATCTACAGTGATTCTCAGCTCATATTTTATCAATTCTTAGGGACATATCAATGTAAAAATGGTGTCCTTCAGAAATTTAGGGATGTCATCATCTTCCTCTTCGAGGATTTCAAATCTTATTCCATTCAGGTCATCCCACAATCATCTATAATTTTTCTGACATGATGGCTTCCCTTGCTTCTCTTATCCCTTGGACAATGGAAGAATCCAAAATATATGTTGTTTTTCATCATCTCGATCAGCCATCCCATACCCATGAGCTTATTTGTGTCAACCATGTTGACACCAATTCATATGACCTTTGGTATTCTCAGATGTTTGAATACCTATCTCAATCTAAAATCCCCTTCGATATTTCTAAGAATGGTAGAAGGGAATTTTTTCAGCATTCTAACCACTCCATCATTCTTGGTGGCATCCTTTATAAGCGTGGATTTTACGGTATCCTTATTTGTTGCCTCAAATCCTTTGAATCTATTCATGATATCCGGGAGGTCCACTATGGTATATGTGGTGGAAAATTTAGTGGCTTAGGTGTCACTAAACATGTTCTTCACCTGGGATATTATTTTCCTTCACTTAATCAATATGGTTGTGAATGTGTTAAGAAGTGTGTTAAATGTCAACAACATTCCAATCCTATCCGCGTTCCTAGTTAGGATCTATAGTCGACCCATGATCTTTGACCTTTCTCATAATGGGGCTCAACCTCATTGGTACCATTAATCCTCGATCTTCAAAACAACATCATTCTATCATCATTACTACCACATATTTCACCAAGTGGGTGGAAGAAATCCCACTCACCTCAACTAAATCTAATAAAATCATCAACTTCATCTATCAACACATTATCTATCGTTTTGACGTCCTCATAATCTTGTTATGTAAAATGGAAAGTCCTTCAAAAAAATACCTTAAGAAGCTTAATGACACCTTTAACATCAAACTTGGCTTCTCTTCTCTTTACTACCCTCAAGCCAATGGCCTAGTTAAGGCTTATAATAAAACCTTGCATAATATTCTCACTAAAACTATCGATAAAGTAGATCGTAATTGGAACCTTCAGCTTCCCATCACTCTTTGGTCTTATAAAACTAGAATCTACACCCCTATAGGTGCTACTCCTTTCTCTCTTGTTTACATTTCTGAAGTTGTTCTTCCCCCGAATTTTAGATTCCTTCCTTGTGTTTCCCTCTATGAATTTATTTTTGACGAGGACTATCATCAAGAATGTTTATCACAACTTGAGTTTCTAGATGAACATCACCTTATTTCTCTCCAACATCATCAAGTATATCAAGATCGAATTATTCATTCTTACAAGAAACACCTTATGCCTCGTGAATTCAATATTGGTGACATTGTCCTTAAAGAAAATTAGAATGTCACTACTCTAGAGAGGAGCCAACATGGAAATTTTTCCCCAATTGGATTAGACCATACATAATTATGCATAAATATGGGTTGAGATCCTATCATTTGTCCTCCCTTGATGGTAAAACAGAAACGGAACCTCTTAACGGCTTGCATTTTTTACCATTATATTATTAGCACACCTACCAATATATGCTTAGTCATGTATATGATCATCCTTTCATCATTAGCCTCTTCCATCCATCACTGTAATGATTTGGAATTATGTGGTCTTCTGTCACTTTCCTAGTCATGACCTTAAATATGGGCACCATGACTCTGCCCATAACATATTCCTTATGGATAAGTTCTCCTTCTTGGTGAGAACCCCACGATCATTACATCCATTACCCTCTTATGCACCTTTAGGAAGCACACTAAGGGTCCATGGGTGTCTCTTGTACATATTTTCATCCCCTCATAAGTGGTCTACTTAGCTATACCCAACTCTTATGTAGGTCAAAATTCCTAATACTTATATCTCATGTTATGTTAACTCAAAAATAGACTGATCCTCGAAGGATAGTTGTTCATGTAATACAAGTATAGAAATAGACCAATCCCTCAAGGACAACTATCATGTATATCCTATCATTATTTATCAAAAAAAGAAAAAAAGAGAAAAAGTAGACCACTACCTCGAAGGATGGCTACTTTGTTATATCATGGCAGTGAAGGCTTCCCACATTGATCAACCTTCTATTTCATAAAAATTCATAAGCAAGCATCCTAAGAAAGCTTCCCACATTGATCAACTTTCTCATATATTACAAACTTCCCACATTGATCAATTTTCACATCTTCCCTTCTCCCTAGAGAAGGGGCATTCCAAGGGAAATTCACCTTTGGAGGATCCTCTTCCCACGTATAAGTCAAATCTACACCCCTTGGTCAAATTGACTATAGATGCATAATTCCATTCATCCATGTTTTCCCTTGATCTTTGATATAACTAGCTAATGTTGGTTATGTGTTAACACATGTTTTGGTCGCATGTGCATTGCATTACTTGGGTCCCTTTCTTGTTTACCTCCAACACAGTTGGAGGAATTGTTTCTTGCACACTCATTCCTATGATGTAACTTTGTTTGTGTCCATAGGTCGTCGATCATTGAGTCATGTTCTATTCTAATTTTGCCACATCTATCATCTATCTTTTCTTTGCTTTATCACCATAACATCTATCTCATTTATCTTTTCCAGCCTATCTATCAAAATAAATGTCACATCTAACCACATGTTCCTATCTATCATTATCCATCACATCTATTTCTAAACTTTTTCTTATCATCACATATCATTAATCACACATTCACTATCATCATCAGATTTAACAAAAACATATAATCATCATCACATCATCATCCAAATAAATAAATAAATCAAAGAAACACAAATGAAACATGTTAAAATACGAAGAAATCATATATATATATATATATATATATATATATATATATATATCATCAAATAAAGTGTCTCAGTACATCATTGACCTCTAAGGGTCCTCTCTCAAATTGAGATACCATCAAAATTAGTAAAATGAACATCAGAGAGCTTAAGTTATTGTGCTCCCTGGGATAATTACATCTATCTACCTCTAGGACTCATTTCCTCCACCATGTCCCTCATCTTGGTGTGGTTACACCATGTTCACCATACTCCAAGATGGTCCCGCTCCAGCTACGCCTTGCCATTGTAGGTACACCCAATATCACAATGTCCATGGTAATTTATTTATCACTATCTACTCATACTACTTCTCCTAATCCACCAAGTCCCTATATCGATCCATCGGTATCATATTAGAGGGTGTCATCTATCCTTCTCCCTATGGTACCAATGGTACACAACTCATTGAGTATGCTACTAATATAAAGGCAAGGTCTCCAAATCTAGCCCTTTATACCTCCCTCTCGCCTCCAAAGATCGATCCTATCTCCGGATGACACGGTCCCTCTCCCGAGTCACTAGGTCCCTCTCATTTCAAAGGATTTATGCCTCCTGCCGAAGTTGTATCTCACTCCTATTGAGTGGTGTCTCTCTCCGTACTCACTCAATTCAACTCGACACGTAGCTGTACCACCTCTATAGTATCATCTCAATCACCATCCACACCACCTCGGGAGATTCCTCATCCTCTACCTCTATCTCTACCACATCATCATAATCACTCTCTCCTCCCTCTCCTACCACCCAAACCGCCTACATAGTAGTCATCTAATCCTCAAACCCAATGCCAAATCCCACATCATTATCATCATCCCATGGTGTCTGAGCCTCCTCTAATGGATCCATCATAATGGTAATTGGTAGATCCTTGTCTACCTCCTCTTGCCTATATAAAATACGCTCTCTCGGCCTTGTCTTTATGACACCAAACTATCATTATACCCTGTCAAACTACACAGCCTCGATCATCTCATGTTTGTGTCCCTACACCCACCTGGTCCTCCTCATACCCACTATTTCAATATCTTCTCTAGGACATGTTGGGAAGTCCCAATATGGCCACCACCTAATCTAATCCACATCCAACTTTGAAATCCTATCAACATACGAATTTGCATCTTGGCCTCCTCTATCCCCATAATCTTGATATGCTCTCCATCTCGAAAACCCCACTTTGAAAAACTCAATATGATCCCTCATGCGACCCATAGAAGACCTAGTGGCATAATGACTACTATATGTTTATAAGCCCAAGAGGGAGTATAAATACGACATCAAGTCCTCTCCTCCTCCCAATTGCATACATTGATAGCTCATAATAAAACCAGCTAGCAATGTGTTTTCTAAATGAGAACATAGTCTCGATGATCCACTATATCTTCCAGATCCCTTGTTAGTTTCCATAGAAATTTTCTCCTATGAATTTGGAAGTGCATAACAAGATATCGCCATCATCAATAAACAAATCAATCTTCTTCGTGGAACTCCATGGTCATATATCATCTCATATGAAAATGCCCCAAAACAAAGGTAATATGTGGGAATTTTCTGCAAAAATTCATGTTAGAGTCTCGAATATATGATCCAATATTATGGGAACTATATGCTCCCCTGTATTGGTAGCCTGAGAATGTGATACACATCCTCCAAAGTGATGGTCATCTCACCTGTCCTCATCCAAAATGTGCATGTGTGCACATCCCACCTCTCCACCAGTGCAATCATCAAACCCACATCTTGTGGTATCCTCGAGATAGTATCTATACCCCCACGATCGATGATGCTAAGTGTTTGCACTCAACATTGGCTATATCTCCCCTAATTTCATCATAAAAGGCGGGGACTCTATCTCTCAAAAATAGCATCTCTCAAGTACAAAATCACTAACAAACCATTCAAATATTAATTTCTTCATCATTAATTTCATCACACCCTCATAAAAAATCAACATCTATCCTAAACATACTTCCCTCATACCTAGTCAAAGCCAACCCAAGTGGTTTGATGCCTCCAAAGGTGATTCGTCATATTTTTAGGCTTGGTTGATGAAGACCACCATCGAATACCCCGACACCAATTTAAAATTCAAAAATAATAAATAATAAATAAAACATTAAAATAATAAAAAAGCTAGGGTTTCCATTACTCACCATTCGACGTGTCCTTTGCCTCTTCCTCGCTACTCCTCCAGCCTCCAATTCTCTCAAACAATCAATCTCTTTTTATCAACCGAGCTCTCAATTTTCATTTTCGATGTGAAAATGACTGTTATGGGCTGATCCACATGCTTATATAGTCATTTTTATTTATGTAGGTTGCCGCCGACGTAATTCAGGCGTCATCAACCCGGTTTTCCCTTACCCACATTCCTCCATCTGTGTTATTTAGTAAACTCTCCCTCTTCCCTTGTTGAAAAAATATCCATACCACACTTTTGTGCCCTTCACTGGGGCATCATCATTATTTTCATTAGCATCCTCATCTTTTCTATAGACACATACTTTTCTCTTGATTCCTCATATATGAAGGATCTCACACTTTATTCGCATTTGGTTGCGCATAATTTTGATGCGTGTCTATGACTTGTTTGTCCCTAAGACCTGCATCTATTTGAGTTTTTTCTAGTTGGATTCCCTCCATTTCGTAGTGATTTATGTTGACTCACAAGCCCATAGGACATTATCATCATCTCCCAAAATACCTTTCATTTTTTTCCCTTACGTGACCATTCAAATCACCATCGCATGTTTTAATTGTTTTTCTTGAATCCTTCTTACTTGGGGCATCTTTCCTAGATTTTTCATTTCCCATAATTCTTCCCATCCCACTCTTCTCATTCATCTATGTCAAACTCATGGAAGATTCCATTTTTAAGTTGTCATCGAGCCCTAGTTTGAGGGGGATAACCTAACCAAATATTCTTCGACATCAATCACGTCTTGTTTTTGTCTCAGCTTTGATATTGCAAACCCCTCAACAAAAAGAGGAAGAATGTAGACACTTATTCTTAGCACATCCCCATGACTTCACCCCCATTTTCTCTTTCCACCTTCACTTAACATGATCATTTCCCTCTTATTTTCAAATCATACCCTTTCCCTCCTAAATTATTCTATTTTCCCCTCATTCTATTTTATCATTATCCACCTTCATCTAAAATAATTCCCATATTCCCACTTTTAAATCCCCATTAATTCCATCAATCCTAGAATAACTTAATTAATCCTAAATAAATCTTAAACTACTTAATTATCCTAAGTTTTCCCTAATTGCACTCATTTAATCATCCCCCATGGGATTCCCATACCTCTTCATTACTACCATTCATTAATTCTTCCCTAGGATTCCCCCCACTCACCTTATCCATTCCTAAGATTATTTCCATTCCCTTATACCCATTTAACCCTCTTACACTTTACCAATCTAAAAATAGCCCATCAACCGTTTAAAATCATATTTTCACCTTTTATTATCAATTTAATGTTCAAATGGTAGTCTTCTCACCCTAGTCTCCAACGACTGACCTAGGTTACAGTTGACCCTTCCATGATATATTTAACCACACCTACCCCTCTTCTCAAATGGATGGAAAATATTTAATATTTTAAGTGCTTTGTGAATGTTGTGACTTCTGTGTTACCCGTGAATCCTTATAATTAGTTAAGATATATTGGTGTTTCCCTTTTGCATTGATAACTTGAAGTTGAATAATATCATGGATTTTTGGTTCATGCATGCACCTGCTCGTTTTCTAGGTACTTGTAGTTGTCCTTTGAGTTATATATCAACCTCCAATCACCTTTAATCATCACCGATCCAACAAATCATCTCATTTAATTGCTATCACTTCATCGACTCTGGTCTGGTCGCCGCTGATTAGACCCAGTCGCCATCGACCCATAGCTCGCATTTTACTAGATCTCATTTTTAATTCATCCTATCCATTTTCAATGTAACCTTTTTGATATATCCTACATCCAATCCATCCTTGTGACATCCCTCCCATCTGTTAGCATCCTTTGATTTGTTACATCATCTCGTAACCCTTAGTTTTTGCTTCTTTGCATAGTTCTTTTTGGATCACCGCGACTCTTTGTTCTCCTCTCATGTCTCCATCGATCTGTCTCTGTGATTCTCTTAGATCTTTGTCGACCCTTTGTGGTTTTTTCTAGTTTTATATCATTTCCATATTTGATCATCATATCAGTTTTATTATCTTATCGGATAATTTTTCGATTCTTTTATCGTATTCCCTTTTTTATCATATTATCAATCTTTTTATCTTCATGTGGGTTGACATCCTCTCGAGGAATTTTTGCTTCTCGGAGCCGACTCTTGTCAGGCAGCCCACCACATCTTTTACTAATCCTTTTTTGTTTTTATTCATTTGATGTTGTGTAGGTTAAATAATTTCTTCATGGAGGATCATTTATTATATGCTCGTACCATACCATCCTATCCACATCATGAGGTTCCTTAAACCCTCCCATATTTCAAAGTTTCTTGATTTCTCATTGGTTTTTCACTAATTTGAAACAAGTAGTGTAGAAATATTTTCAAACATCTAAATCCAATCATCATAAAACTTATCATCGAGTCCCATTCATGTATCCACCACAACCCCAACAACTTCATCTACAATCATCATCTCCCACATCTCATCTTTATCTTCCATCCTTGTTATCTTCATCACCCTAATCCAATACTACGGAATTTATCCTATATAGTCCCACATCCCCTAATCCATCATCAAATTTAACCTCTAAACCTATTTCATCCTATTCATAACCTAAACCCAATCCTCTCAATACTATCTCATCCATTGTGACTCATAAGTAACCCCCATCCCCTTTTACCCCTAATCCTAAACCATCCAATGTGGCTCCTATACCACCCTCATCATCTTCATCCATATCTAATCCTATCTTCCCTCTTCATCACCTAAGCCTAAATCTACATTATCTTCTAATCCAATATCAAATCCACCATCCCCCAATCCTAAAACATCTAACATGACTCCTAAGTCAAAAATTTTAAACCTAAAAATCCAATCCCAACCCCTGTCCCCATCCCACATCCTTCTCAATCTGATAAGGTTCATATGCCACTTTCATCTACTTCATCCCCTAAAACCACCAAATCTAATGTGGTTCCTACACCACAATCTCCTCCATCCCCACATCACCCAAATCTAATGTGACCCCCATATTAAACCATCCCCTTCATCTAAATCTACCCCATCCCCTTCATCTACATCTATTCATCCCAAACAATATAATCCTAATCCAAAACCATCTACCTTAAAACCACATACTCCAACAAATCAAAATCAACCAAGTCTACTTCGCCTCTAAGACCAAACCATCCACTTTTCCCCATTTCTACTTCATCCCCTTAATCGTCTAAGCCACACCAATCTAATCTAACTCATAAAACCAAATCAACTAAAACATCTCATAATCAACCCAATATTGCACCTTTACTTCCTACTCCCCAAAACCATTTAACCCAAACCACTTCACTCCTTTAGGAGAATCCTTGACCACCATCTTCCATAGTCTAAAAACCTTTAACATGATCATCCATCCCCTCAATAAATCACACAATCAAAACCTTCCCAAACCATCTTGGTATTAGGAACACTATTATTGTGATTTCCATCACACCCATGGACATTTGACCAATCATTGCATGTAATTTAGGTCTTCTATCCAAAATCTCATTAACCAAGGAATTCTTTTCCTTATAAATCTTTATCCACAACCTTTCCATCCCAATACTATCCCTATCCATCATCCACCATCCAAATCCTACTCAAAATCCAAATATCATTAATGATCCAAATGTCATCATACATCATAACATCCCTCACAGTACCAAAATCCAAAACACATCTTACCTCCCATCCTTTGTTTAGTCTATCCTCTTAGAGGATGACAAAACTACAAGCCCCTAGTCTCATGATGACCACATGGAATGATATTTCCCATCCACTTCATATCCTATAGCTAAAAGTTTTTCCGCTAATATGAAATTGTTATCACCAAATCACCACACCCCCCGAATGGCCTGAGTGTGAATGGGACATTTAGTGTGATTGGGTAACATGGGATCACCTCTTAATCTATGGGACTTGCACTCTTGAGGTGAACCTCTAGTGAAGGAAAAATTCCTCTTCCTAAAATAAGCACTACACTACTCCTAATGCAAGAAAAATAGACAATAAGACCTATACTAACATTTCCAGGGGATTAGGGAGAGAGAATACATAAAATAAAATCTATACAAGAAATGGTGATAAATGAAGGGGTTTTACTAGACAAATTTCAAACTTTCCAATGGATAAGGATGGTTGCAGCAGAGAGGACAGAAAAAGTATCACAAACCACAAAACATACAATGCACAATTCACTCGATAAGCACAACAACTCCCGAAACCTGTAATGGAAATCAAAGTTACACAATATACCTGCAAACATGAGAGAGGAAAAATGAAAGAAACAAAAATGATGCAAGGATAGACAATTAGCCACAAAACATAATTTTATTATTCCAAGAACTTGCATAGTGCATCATTACAACAAGAAGAGGCAGAATTTGCCATTACAATCTTTGGAAGGAAGACTTGAAATCCTCTAAATTCACAACAGCTCAACTTGTGAAAAGAGGGGAAGATTGGAAAAAATTGTCTAACTCCCTTTGAAATTTTGCATTCCCTTACATTTTATAACATTGTTGAGCTAGTGAGAGATGGAAGGAAGAAATCCTAAAATCTAGGCATGAATATAGAAGATGAGTTAATCATGTTGTTGTCCATGCTTGCTTACAATGCTCTATATTTGATTGCATCATCAATTGTACTCGAAAAAATTCTCCCCTCCATCATGCTTCATAAATTTAAAAATTTAAAATATCCTCCATTTAATTCAAAAATAATATTTTAATAATTTTTTGGAATTCATCCTTTACCCCTTGTTGGGCCCCGGGTGCAAAGTTACATGGGGAGGTTTATTATAGAGTGACTCGTAAAAAAACTCGCTAGCTAGCTCATCGAGTTTGGGCGACGAGATCTTTCATTATTAGTGTATTATGCGTCCATTTTTCCCACCGTGTATTTGTATTGAATGACACCTTCATCGTGTTGATCTCTAACTTCGTCCAAGAAAACCACCCCACCACTTTGATTTCTAGTCGACTTCTGGCATCCTGTGTCAACTTCCACATGACGAGTTCTTACTCACCTTACACTTAAACGTCCTCTAAAACCGGCTCCAACAAATAATTTAGCTAGCTTGATTTTGCATTAAGTACCTACCACATCTATCTCCATCTTCCTTCTTCTGCATTGAATGGCTGAGCCAACATGGTCAGGTTCTTTGAATTTTTTCCAAGTCACCACATTGACCCAATACCACGAACTTACTTATTCCAACACTTTAGATTCCTTTCTTTCAAACTCAACACCTAACAACTCTATGCATGACTCCACCACATGACATCACTCCCAACTGCCCTCCAATCGACTCATCCTACACTATCCACCTTGGAATCTAACTTGAACAATACACTTCAATCGGGCTTTAAAGGAACACAATCACCTAACTCTATACATGATCCCCGAACACAAAGTTTGAATCCAAAGTCTGATTTTTGAACTTCGGATTTCAGGGAATTACCATTTCAGAACTATTTGCTTACCTTGACTCAACCAAGCCCCACATACTTTGAAATGTGAAAGGCCAAAAACCTGAACTCACCATGACTCTGAATATTCCTTGACTACATTTCTCGAACACCATCATCTAAAATTCGATTCGACTTGCCTTGAGCTCAAAATGGCTCCCTAGGGAGATGTTTACTTTCTTAGCACTTGCCAAGCCTTCACCAAACATCACATCTCACCATGATTTGGTTTGATCTTGAGCTATTTTTACTTCATCCGATGCCAACCCACCTTCTCAAGAGTTCCCCAACATCTCAATCTTGATGTGAGCTTCACCGCACCGAGCTCCCTATGAAAAGTTTGAACCCATACACCGCGTGATCCATCTTATGACCTAGATGCTCTTACAAGTTGATCTTTGTCTCACTTTGTTGAGTGAGCCTTCCTTTTAATGTCAAGTTGTTTTCCTTCTTCCCGCAGCGATCCCTCTACCGAGTTCAAACAAGACACCTCAATCCAAGCCGCGAGATTGACTCGCTCATCCTTTTCACCAAACATGTTAGTTATTTGTCTCATAAGCTCTTGAGATCCCCTAACCATTGAGTTCCTTGGCATGACCTTCCCACCATCGAGTTAGCTTTCAAGCTCAATTGAGCTCCTCTAGATGGTGCTTGCACTTCTCTATGGCGTGATCTCGATTCAAAGACCTGAGACACTCTCCTCCTCGCGAGCTCCCAAATTGTGACCGCCCTATTCAAAGTCTTCATGTAGCTCGATATGCTCCATTGAACTATGCATATCTTTCCACCTACCATGTAGGCCGAAACCATTTGAGCTCACCCAACCAAGGTCTCAATGTAGATATCCCCCGACTAGATCATCACATGAGCTTCAAAACTCCTTGTTTTGCTAAGTCGACCACTTGTATGCCAAGTCTCACCCATTTTTCCAGCCCATTCATGAGCTCCTATACAACTCACACCAAACTATCATCTCCGAGCTATTCCATTGCTCGGACATTGAGCTCTCGTAATCCTAATTCCATCATGTTATGTATACCTTGTGACTTAGTTTAACCATGTTTTCAAACTAAACCCTACCATTTTAATTCCCATGCCAAGTCTATTGATGTCGAGACAACATCCACATGCCCTCACCTAGAACTATCCAAATACCCTTCCGAGTTACTTACTGGTACTCGGCTCAACCCTTCTAAATGCTAATTGACAACTTGTATGGCAATGTCGATCTTGACCGCACTAAGATGATTCATTCCTACATCGAGCCCTCATGAGATGTTCCATTGTTCTTCCAAGGAACAAGCCTACAACCCATACAAGCTCTCACTTGAGATATCCTTGCAACATTAATCCTAACACCTATAGCTCACCCTTAGCTCGCCGAGCTACTCAACAAGTTGTTTTAAAGCTCATGCCCACATGACCCTCTAAACCTAATTTTGAGCTAGATTTTTATCATCTTAGGAATATCCCTTAAACCAAAGAGTGATGGAAGCACAACAAGACCCCCTCAAATGTAATTTATTAATTTTGATCATTGTTTTGCTCACGTTAACTTAAAGTGGGCCCACCGGGTTGAATTTCTTATTCTTAGAAAACCTTGATATTACAAGATTGGGAAAAGCAAAAATAATCCAAGATGAACACGGACCTTCCCAAGACACTCAGAAGGCTTCTTAAATGAAAAATTTACCTGAAATGACCCGAAATGATCATGAAGGATTTTTTTCGGCCTCGTGGTCATATAGACCCTCGTTGTCCATGATCCAATTTTTCCCTAAGGGGAAAAATTTGATAACGTTTTTGGTGATCTCACGGAGATGCTTGCCTGTTAAGAACTAGTCTAGTAGCCTTGTATATTCATTGGGCATGGATTCATCTTTGGTATCTTGAAACTTATCTGATTCTCCTTGATAGATACATAATTGCCTCAAGCACTGCTCATCCCGGACCTATCTCGTAATTCTAGATATGAAGTACACTAGACTTGATGATCGCTTTGGCATGCATAACACACTACAGATTTCAAAGTAAAACACTTTCCGGTTTGGGACATCATGGAAATCTATTAAAAATTGGATTTTGTCCTTCTTTTGAACACTTCCCCTTTGACACACTGTGCAAGAGTAATGATGAAACATAACACATACAACAATTGAAACCATACATGCTTCAAATGAAAAATGAAGAGTGTACAAGACACTTATTATGTTGAAAACAAACCTATCCTACCCTACACTAACTGGAGGCACATGTGAGCTAAATGAACCCTACAACTGGTTGTGCAAAATAGCTTCCTTTCCTCACAATGGGAAGCCATACAAATGATTTGATAATGGATATGACTAAGACTAAGAGTGAAAACTAAAACAATCCCAATTCTCCACTTGGTTCACCAAGGCATCAACTAGAAAGAGAATGTATGCCTCTTTTAGTTGCTCTGCATTTTCTTGTAGAGGCATTTGCAGCCAATCCTTAGGGTTGTGAAGCTCATCATCACATTCCAAAGTGAATGTGATTGGTTGTGTCTTCTCCTTTGGCTCTAATGAATCCAAGTATCTAATGGGACATGGTCTAACCCATTGAATGTACATGCTACTCTGAGATTAAAATTTAAAAAGAAACTCTACCTAAAAACATCCTTGAAAAATAAAGTTGTCCATGATCTGATTTCCTCTTGTTGCTCATTTACAAAAAAATTATCTTCTTCCTAGATGAATGATATTGAAGTGATGATCCCTTCATTTCCTTTCTCCTCCTTAACAACAAGGAGTTTCTCTACAAAAATGTAGCTCCTCTAGATTGTTTGCATCCTACAATGGGGTAGTTTTTGAGTCATTGCAAGTTATTGAAGTATGTTTCTCATGTAGGAATACCTCCTCTTCGATTGAAGACAAATTTGATCTGTATATTCAACATCCTCATCCAACATGAAACTTGCAAGGCCATATTATTTCCTTTTCTTCTTTTGAGGATTATTATGGGTAGAAAAATTTTCAAGAATACTTTCCTCCATCATATGTTCATTAACCGGATCAGGTTTCATAATTGAAAACAGGAAGCTTTCCATGATACTATATCTGTTCAAAGCTTCAATCTGTCCCTAGCTTCTCTTGTGTGTTCCTTTTTCTTTCTTTTCAATGACTCATATGGAATATTCAATTCCTCCAATCTTGGAAGAAGAAGATTCCTATGAGAAACAAATTTCTCTTATATATTTTCCTTCAAAGTAATAGGCCCTTTATCTTGGAAAAGAGGTGATGGAATAACAAAATTATTGAGTTCCATAGGCTCCTATCCATCAAAATACTCCTCCAAATCTGATAAATAATATTCCTCTCCATTTTCTCGTTGTGTCAAGGATTATTCTTTAATCATAGTGTCATCTCGAACTAGCAAATTGTAATGGATAAACAGTCTTCATAAATATAGTGCCAAAATGTACATTGCATTTTGAGCACATAGACTATTGGTCATCATCCTTCAACTCTGGCTTTGTCTCTACTACAAAACTAGTTTGTACCACATGTTCTTGAGCCTTAACTTTTGAAGAAGGTTTTTCAGAGTGGATTTTTATTGATGTTAATTTTTGTAACTCACTCCTTTAGATTCTTTTCAAGCTCCTCCTTGCTAGGTTCCTTAACCATATCCTCCTCTTCTTCACTAATATCATAAGTTTGGTCCTCCCAAAATGGATTCTGGAATGTAGGAGGAAGGGTGGGTTGGGACTCAACTATTTCCTTCATTATTTGAGGTGGTGGAAGAGGTGAAACTTCTTGTCTTGATGGACTTTATAGAAAAGAAGGAATTTTAGAAGAAAGAGGAGCAAAATATTCATGATGGGATGGAAGAATAGGAGATGAAGAAGTGGGATTCACAATATGGGAAGCAGGTGAGAAGCTTGGGAATTGAGGTTTAGGCTGAAATGATATTGGTTGGGTAATGAAAGGAGGGATCTGAAGTGGTAATGTAGAAGTTTCCCATTGACAAGACTGACTAGCATTGTATTCATGAGATTCTATCTCATCAACCCATCTTTCAAGGTGAGGTATAAATTCAACCATGAAACCAAGATTTTCTTGCAAGATGTAGTGACTTGGCATAGGGACTATCCACATATAAGGTACCCTAAAGCCAATCCTAAATTCCTTCATTTGAGCTATGGATCTATATTGTACCATTCCTACCTTTAGTTTCTACATCTTCATTTGTAACTCTACACCATCATTTGCATATTCATATTATTGAAAAGTTGCATATTTAGGTGAATAACCAAAATGACCATGACTTTTCTCATAGGGATATGCATGTTGTTGATTTTCACTATAAAAAAATTGGAGGTGGACTGTAATCATATGGAAATGTAATTTGCAAGCTTGGAGGTGGATTGAACTGGTATTGTTGTTGTTGTAAGTGAGAATTCCAATGTGGGAATGAAGTCATGATTGCAAAACTTCATGAATGGGAGAAAAATGGAAATATGTGGAAGAAAAATGGATGGAAATGGGTGAAAAATAAAGTTTGCAACTCAGAGAGTGGGTTACTTGGACCAATGGAGTCGTCAGTTGTGCTTGGGTATACCTCCTAAGGCTAAAATTTCACTAAGATCATAACAACTTAATGAAAAAAGTGAACATAAATACATACCATGAAAAATATAACTCTTGTGGTCCCACCGGGCATGCCAAAAATTGTTATCACCAAATCACGCACTTCCCTGAATGGCCCGAGTTTGAATGGGACATTCAAGGTGATTGGGTAACATGAGATCACCTCTTCACCATGGGACTTGCGGGCTTGATGTGAACCTTCGTGAGAAGGCCGGACTCCTCTTCCTAATCTAAACAATACACTACTCCTAATTCAAGAAAAATAGCTAACTAGACCTATACTAACATTTCCAGGGGATTAGGGAGAGAGATTACATAAAATAAAACCTATATTAGAAGTGGTGATGCACCAAGAAAGGGGTTTTGCTAGACAAATTTCCAACTTTCCAATGGAGAAGGATGGTTGCAGAGAGGACAGACAAGTATTATAAACCAAAAACATACAATAAACCATTAACTCGATAAACACAACTCCCGAAACTCCGCAATGGAAATCAAAGTTGCACAATATACCTGCAAAACATGAGAGAGGAAAAATGAAAGCAACCAAAATGATGCAAGGACAAAAAATTAGCCACAAAACATAATTTGATTATTCCAAGCACTTGCACATTGAATCATTACAGTAGGATGAGGCGTGAAGTTGTCATTACAATCTTTGGAAGGACAATTTGAAAGCCTCTAAATTCACAAATGCTCATCTTGTGAAAATAGGAGAAGATTGGAAAGAAATTTCTAACTCCCTTTGAAAATTTTCATTCCCTTACATTCTATAGCATTGTTGAGCTAGTGAGAGAAGGAAGAAATCCTAAAATCTAGGCATTAATGTAGTAGATGAGTTAATCATGTTGTTGACCATGCTTGCTTACAATGCTCTATGTTTAATTGCATCATCAATTGTACTTGGAAAAATTCTCCCCTTCATCATGCTTCATAAATTCAAAAATTTAAAATATCCTCCATTTAATTCAAAAATAATATTTTAATATTGTTTTGAATTCATCCTTTAACCCTTGGTGGGCCCCCAATTGAAAAATTGCATGGGGAGGTTGATTATAGAGTGGCTTGGCAAACAACTCACTGACCACCGCTAATTGCTCGGTCAGGTGAGCTCTTTCATTATGTATTGGTGACTTATGTGTTAACTTTTCCCGATGTGTATTTGTATTGAATGGAACCTTGGCCACATTTATCTCCAACTCCATCCAAGAAAACCTCTCCATCACTTTACTTTTTGGTTGACTCAAGACTTATGTGTCAACTTCCACATGGCGAGTTCCAAATCACATTAGACTTAAGCGTCCTCTCAAACTAGCTCTAGCCAATGATTTAGCTAGCTTAGCTTCACATTGAGTACTCACCACATCTATCTCCAAATTCCCGCCTCTTCATTGAATGGACAAGACAACATGGTCGTTCATTGAATTTTTTTCCAATTTGACCACATTGACCCGACACCACAAACTTTTTACTTATTCCAACACGTTCATTTCCTCCTTTGAACTTGATGCCTAATAATGCAAAGGCACAACTCCACCAAGCAACATCACTCCCAAATTCCCGCCAATCGAATTGGCCTATATTAGTTACCTTGGAATCTAACCCAACCACTATACTTTGGAATTGGGCTTTGGAGGAACCCGATCACCCAACTCGTACTCAATCCCGCATCAGTAAAGTTTGGATCCAAAGTCCATTTTTCGACTACGGACTTCATGAATTAGCACTTCAAAACTCCCCACCCATCTTGCATTGACCAAGCCCCATAGAATCCAAAAAATAAAACGTTGACAACCCAAACTCACCATGACTCGAATTCACCTCGCTAAATTTTGGAACACCATTTTCCAAAATTCGACTCGACTCACCTCGAGCTCAAAATGGATCCATGGAGATATGTTTACTTTCTTAACACTTGAAGATCCTTCACCAAACACCATAGATCACCATGATTGGGTTTGATCTTGAGATATTATTCCTTTGTTTAACGCTAGCCCACCTTCTCAAGGGTTCACCACTGCC
Organism: Taxus wallichiana var. yunnanensis; assembly: GCA_018340775.1. Taxonomy (NCBI): domain Eukaryota; kingdom Viridiplantae; phylum Streptophyta; class Pinopsida; order Cupressales; family Taxaceae; genus Taxus; species Taxus wallichiana. The sequence goes on from CM031234.1 coordinate 82,962,100, forward strand.
TTGATATTGACATGATCTTCGTTGCACCGAGCTCCTTATGATGAGTTTTAACTTGTACACCTTGTGATCCATCTCACAACATAGACGCCTTGTGATTTGATCTTTGCCTCACTGTGTATAGTGAGCCATCCTTCCAATGTCAATCAATTTTCCTTCTTCATGCCGAGGTCCCTCTACCAAGTTCAAACAAGACACCTCTCAATCCAAGATGCGAGATTGACTCGCTCATCCTTGTCTCCTAACATGATAGTACTTTTTCTCATGATCTCTTGAGCTCCCTAATCACCGAGTTCCTCGACATGACCTTCCCACATCCAAGTTAGCTTTCAATATTGGTTGAGCTCCTCTAGATTGTACTTGCACTTCTCCATGGTGTGATCTCGATTTGAAGACCTGAGGTAATCTCCCTCAAAGAGCTCACAAATTATGACCCCACCATTCAAAGTCTTCATATAGCTCAATATGCTCCATCTAAATGTGCATATCTTTCCACCTACCATGTAGGAAAAACCATTTGATCTTGCCTCGCCAAGATCTCAACGCAGATATCTCCTCGGAATAGGTCGTCACATGAGCTTAAAACTCCTTGTTTTATAGAGTTGGCCACGTGTATGTCAAGTCTCACCCATTTTTCTAGACCAATAACAATCTCTTGTCAAAATCACACCTAGCTATCATCTATGAGTTATTCTATTACTCAAACATTGTTCTCGAAATCCTCATTATGCCATGTTATGTATACCTTATGACCTAGTTTAACCATGTTGCCGAGCTAAATCCTGAGATTTTCATTCCCATGCCAAGCTTGTTGATGTTAAGCCAAAATCCACACATCCTAACCAAGAGCTATCCAAAGACCTTGCCAAGTGACTCAAGACTCATCTTGGTCCTTCTCAATGTTGATTGACTACTTATATGCCAATGCCAAGCTCGACCATGCCGAGTCGATTCATTCCTACATTGAGCCCTCACGAGATGTTCCATTGTGCTTCTAAGGAATGAGCCTACCAACCATACAAGATTGCACTAAGATATCATTGCAACATTAAGCCCAACACCTATAGCTCACCCTTAGCTTGTAAACTAGCTCATCGAGTTATTTTAAAGCTCATGCCCACTTGACCCTATAAACCTAATCTTGAGCCAAATTTTGATTATCTTAGGCATGTCCCTTAAAATAGAGAGTGATGAAAGCACAACAAGACCTCTCAAACATAATTTCTCAATTTTGATCATTTTTTTGCTCGTGTTAATCTGGAAGTGGGCCCACTGGGATGAATTTATCACTCTTAGAAAAACCTAAGCTTGCAAGACCAGGAAAAGGGAAAAATAATCCAAGACAAACTTGAACCTTCCCATGACACCGTAAAGGATCCTTATATGAAAAATTTACCTGAAATGCTCATGAAGGAATTTTTCATCCCAGTGGTCATATAGGCCCCGTTGTCTAATTTTTCCCCAAGGGGAAAATTGGATAACAAAAACATCTAGGAAAAGGCTTAGGCATCCATGAACAAGATGTTCATGAAACCATATCCCTTCATCAAAATCTAGGTCATTTAGACTTAGAACATAAACCTAATACTAATGATGTTCCTCCCACTACTCCATCACAACCCATCTCTACCACTTCTCTTGTTGATCCTACCATCCCAACCACTCATCCCAATAAAAAATCCTTTAACCCCCCTATAACTACCAAACATCTAAAAATGGATTGAGCACATAATTCATCACCTACACACAGCTTTTTCTTTCCTTTCCATCCATCCTCCTTCCATCAAACATCCAAATCCATTCACATCCAATCCCTTATAAGCATCACATTCATTCATATCTTCATCCAATCTATTCATTTGAACACTTGATCAGCTTGCTCACACATGTTGTAAACCAAAAATACCTACTACAATTGTGTGATCTTATTCTATCATTACCTTAAACACTCAAGTACCATTGTCCTCCTGAGATCTACACACTTTAACACACTTAATCAACTTGTAGTGAAGACCCTTGGGTTCATCTTTTGACACTCGCCAATGTCATCACTACACTCATTTTCATCCCCCACTAAGGAATTAGTGATTCTTAACCCCTTTAGAGCTCTCAAGAGAGTGGAACCTCTTTATGAAAAAAACTCCAAATATCAAAATCAAAAAAAAAAATTTCATATCAAAATTAGAAATATCAAATAAAATCCACCTCAAGCCTCTCTCTAGGGTTGTTTCCAGAACTCTGCTAGGGATATGGACGCTTGGCTAGTAGTAGAGAAATGTTGTGAAAATAATTAGATGTATCTCCATTAGGGATATGGACGCCTTTGGCTAACAATGGAGAAATGCACATATTAACCTTCCATTCACCTTCACAACCTACTTGACTTAATCACTCCCTATACGTTGGTTGGTTTGTCTCTACACACTACCCATTAATTCTTCACTTCAAGTGGTAATTAACCATCATAATCATACACACTTTGATCTCATAGAGACATAGGGATCACATTTTTCCAGGTATTGTTTAGAACTTGGTCACACTATTTTTTTATTCCAACCCTTTCCTTATAACATGTGTTGTTAGGCTCATCTTTTGATCATCATTGATGTTATTTTCCTTCCACCCATCACATCCACATCCTTTTCCCTTGGATCGAACATCCTTGAGAAAATTATGAGCCTTTCCTCTTTTATCCAATCCTCCTCATGTCACTTTTGAGCCATCATCATCATAACGGGGGTAGCCTTACTACCATCCGCTGTCATCCCTTTTAGATACCTTACATAAGCCACCCTACTTTACACTTGGGGGAACACCACATCTATAATGTATCCACCCTCCCTATACTTAGGGAATATCTTATTATCTTCTATATCCCCATCTTATCATATACTACATCCCTCATCTTATTTATCTCTCGTCCCACATCTCATCTAATCCTAGCCTATCAACCGATCCCTATCCTAACCAACCTATCAAATTTTCCTCGATCCTTACCTTTCATCCTACCCAAATAAACTTTGGGACTTATAGGAGAAATTATCATCCCACCTCATATCCCTTCCACCCCCCATGAGCTATCCCATCACAAATCCTGTCATCTTACTTATCCTTAACCATTCCCATCCCAATTCCAAAATCTCAACATCCAACATCAAATAATCTAAACATCCAAAATCCAAGATCCATAAATCCAAACATTCAGAAATCTAAACATATACAATCCAATATCCAAACATCCAAAAATATAAACATAAAAATCAAAACATTTCAACAATCCATAAAAAATAATAACAAACAATATATAAAAATACAATGTGTGTGTTTTTTGTTGTATATATTTGCTTGTTTGTTTACATTTACATTTTGGCCAATGATATGACACCCCTTTTATTTTTCACATCCGATGATACGAGGCCATGTTTTTGGTCCAATGATATTAGGACCATCATAATATTAGTCTATCTAATGATACGAGGACAAGGGCATTTGACAATTAAGTCATCACAATCCTTATACCATGGTGCATCTTTCTCTGCCACATTAATCACACTTCTAATGATGATAACAATGGGTAATTTATGGTAGCACACCACCCTCATCTCATCATAATTTAACTTTATTATCATCCACACATAATCTTCATCATCATCTAAACTCATTATTTAACCTCATCATCCTCCAATCCAATCAATCAAATATCCACATATAAATGTTATCCTATCACATCCAACATCCAAAATCCTCACCCCTTCATCGGAAACATCCTCTCATCAAGAAACCCCGATCATCAAACCCAATCCTTATTATTTCATCCAACATCCTCAAATATTCAAATCCTACCCCCTTGACTGGGGCATCTCAACATCTAACATCTTCAAATCCAACATCCTCAAATCTTCAAATCCTACCCCCTTGACTGGGCATCTCAAAATCTAACATCCCTAAATCCAATAACCTAAATCATCACCCTTGTCATACATCGTTGACTAGGGCATCCAAAATATCTTAGTCTTCTACACTCCTCTCTAATCCTCTCTTCTAATCTACTATTCCTCTAATCCTCTCTCATAATCTTCTAATCTCTTATTCCTCTAACCCTCTCTCCTAATCTTCTAATCTCCTAATCTTCTAATCCTCTAATCTTGTATTCTCATCTATTCTCTAATCCTAAAATCCAATATCTTTTATCTCAACCCCTTGATAAGGGCATCCTATAATCCAACCTCTCCACTCAATTTTCTAATCCTCAATCTCCACAAATCTTCTAATTTTTTCTTATCTACTAGCTTGGGCCTCTCTTCTTTTCGAGTGGTTACCCACCTCATTCCTCCCCACCTAACCACTCAAGGGAGCATCATATAACCATCCTAACATATTATCTTATTTTTATTTCAATGGTCATTCTACACATTAACCATTCAAATAGGGGGAAAATGTAGACACCTAAAATGTCGACATGGTTAATTACAATTAACATATCCCGCAAATATCCCAAAATCATCCATATAATAATTAATTGTGAGATTATTTATTATTAATCCCTTTATCACATTTACCCTTTATCATTTATATAATATTCCATTTTATCATATTTCCCCTTTTAATCATTTATCAAATATCACAACATTTCATCATTAATCATTTCAATTCATCCAATATCCCATTTCCATCATTAATATTTTTTCATACCATATTATCACCATAATATTTCATTAACATTTTCTAGGAATTTAATATTTATATATCTACCTACCCATACCCACATACCCTACACATCCTTACATCTATCCTTTCCATGTAACCTCACCCCTAATCATAATTTATTACCCAAATCTAACTCAAAACCTAATCATATCCTCACCTCTAAATCTAGAGAATTCTAAATCTAGAAGCCTCTCTAACCTTCTCCTTCCATTGAATTTTTAATTAAATATAAGCTCATTCCCTCCATGAATTTTGAATTTAAATTCTAGAATTCTCCATTCTAGAGAGTTCTAATCCACACATGAATTCTCCACCCTTGATCTAAATCCAACATGGCTTCATCTTAGCCATTGAATCCTCCACCCACAAACTATAAATTGATCTCTCCTCCTCTATGACAAATAGCTTGGAAGATATTAGAACATATTAGAAATGCATAATCAAAGTTTTCCATTTTATCACTCACTCAATCCATCCAGGTTTATCAACCCATCTTCAATCCACTCCAATCAATTCACCCTTCATCAAACATCTAGAAATTCAAGGAAATTAAGGGAGTTGTTACCCATGTGTCTCCACCAAATCTAAAACATCCAACTTCCATCAAATATAAAATCCAACAAATCAAAGGATGATCTTTGCAACTTGTAGGTAAGTGCAAGTATTTTCTTTCTCCCCCTTTCAATCCATTTCTCTATCTGAGGTTTTGTTTGAGAATATTAGAGTACGAGAACAATTTTTTTGTTTTTCTTGCATTCACAAGCTAATATTTTAAGCATCCAATAATCTAAACATCCCACATCCAATAATATCATAATCAAAATCTAAAAATAAAAGCATTCAAAACATTAAAAAATCCATAAAAACACAAAATATAAAAATGCAATGTGTGTTTTTTCTTGTGTATGTTTGTTTGCTTGTCTACGTTTTCATTTTAGCTGATGATACACGTATTCTTTTGTTTATTTTTCTTTAGAAAATTCCAACGATATGAGGAACATATTTTTTTGTATTAATCTATCCAATGATATGAGGACCAAATTTTTTGGGTGATGGTACGAGGCCACTTTTTCTCGGTCTAATGATATGAGGACACAGAACTTGGAAATTTCATCACCATAGGTTTTATGCCTTTGTAAACCTTTCCATATGCCAAAATGATCACACTACTAATGATGATTACTTTTGTACCATCATAAAATCACTCCCCTTTCTGTCATCATCTTTTAATTCCCTCATCATCCAAATCACCATCTAACTCCCTTTCCAACCTCATCATCTTTCTCCCCAATCAATCCTTTACCAATCAATCAATGTTCACATCCTACAATATTTTCATATCCACCATCATACCCCCCTTAATCGAGGCATCCTATAATCCCAAATATTCATGCTATCCCCTTGACTAGGGCATCATCCAATCCAAAACATGAAATATTTACCTTCGTCATATTTGGGCATCTGTAAATCCAAATCCTAAAACATCACCCTTTTTATGCATCATTGACTCGGGCATCCTCCACATCAAAATCCAGTATCTCCTCATCTCTTGATCTCCTATAATCCTCAGATATCCTACTCTTATCATCCTCTAATCTCCTCATCCTCTAATCTTCTAATCTCCTCTAATCCTCTCTTCTCCTCTTCCTCTAATCCTCTCTTATCCCCTCATCCTATCTAAACTATTTTTCTCATCATATAAATCCTCCATCTTATAATCCCATAAATCCTCTCATATTCTAATCCTCTAATCATTCCTCATCTACTAACTTGGGCCTCTCCTCTTTTTGAGTGGTCACGTGATTCCTCCCTTCTTCGCCTAACCCCTCGAGGGGCATCACCTCACCATATATCCTATCTTCTCTTATTTTCTTTGAACTATCATTTCTCTACAATAACACTTCAAAGAGGGGGAAAATGTAGACATGTAAAATGTTGACATGATAATTTAGAAAATAATCACATTCATTTTACATTAGTAATCCCTTTCCTATCACTAATCATATAATAATTAATTATTATATTCCAACTATTTCTATTATCCATTTCAAAATCCCATCCTACCCTTAGTTATATTAATACATTATTAATATTCCCATTATCCCACTAACTAATCCCTATTAACTATTTTCTAAGAATTTAAAATTACCACCCACCTACCACCTACTCTACACCTAGCTTCTCCATCTAATCACCCCACTAAATACAATTAATCTCACCTAACCACAAGCTAAATGATCCCCCAAATCTAGAGGATTCTATTTATAGAAGCCTCTACTATTTTCCCTCTTCTATATTCAAATATTCAAATATTTTCCTCCCTCCATTGAATTTTTAATTCAATGGAGAGTTCTTCCAATCTCTAGAATTTTCTAATTCTAGAGAATTCTCCATTCTCATGCATTTTCAACCATTGATCCATATCCTACATGGATCAATCCCAACCCTTGATTTATCCTTCCTCTAACTATAAATAGAGGTGTCACCCTCCATTTCCACCACCTTAGAACAATTGCAAGTATATGTTGTCAAAATCTCCAAGCAAAATATCAATCACTAAGCATTCTAATAAGCAAGAATTCATCATCTCAAGAAGGGGAAGTGCTACCAAATCAAATCCATGAATCTGAAGCAAAAAAAATCATCCACTTGAGCACATCCAAGCTATCAAAGGAGGATTTCCACTTATAGGTAAGTACATGTATATGGTCTTCTCCCTCTTTCTATCATTTCTCAATCGGAGGTAGGTAGATAGTTGTGTTAGTTTAGGATTTGAATTATTTTATTTCATAATTTGTAAGATGCACACTAACACCACATTTTTACTTACATGGACAACAATCAACTCTTCATTTGAAGTTGTAGAATTCAACATGTCATCGATCATGAGATATTTGTCATCGAGATCTATAGAAATGGCTCCATCGTCAATTAAGTATTAAACATAATGACGAAGAGGTTTATAATTATTAGTATAATGTCCATCCATGTGATGGTATTCATAATATTCAGATGCACCGTATGACGTAGGATTAAATTACCCATTAGAAAAGGGTTTTATAGGTGGATATTCGATCATGTTAGACTTTACTAGTTGTTGAAAGGCACTAGATACACTCTCTCTTAGATGTGTAAATTGACATTCAATGGTGTAGAAATTCATGTATATGATACAAGATATGATGGATTTACAATCAACATTGTTTGAGGATTCCCCATGTTCGCAAGATTTTTTCTTTATATCATGGTTAGGTGGTAGGTCTCTAGCCACTATGTTTCCATTGTCAATTAATTCTTGGATGTAGTTGTGAATTTGTTTTCATTTTCCCATTCAATGACCATAAATGCAATGAAAATCATAATAAGTGTTAGGTATATAGCAATTTTGCTTAGGTTCACCTTTAGAGAAGGGTTACATAATAGGATAAGTGACCATATTGGAAATTTCCATTAGTTTTAATATGCTTGAAAGATATTCCCCTAAATACGTATATTATCTTCAGTTGTAATCATGAGGAGGAGGAAAAATTTATATTTTTGGAATGGTGACATATGGTTTAGACTTAATCTATTTTAATTGGTTGTTCTATAAGTTGTGCAAGTTTGCGAGTATTTGTGAGACCATCATTAACAATGTTACTGATTCATTGCGATTGATGTACATAGGTTTATCGTGAGAAGTGCTAGGGTTTTTTTGTGAAGATTATTCCCATTGTCTTTATAATGAGGCTTAATCAAGCCTTTAGAAATGAGGGATTTTTCGATTTGATTTCCCTTTTCGATAACTTCCTCAAAACTGTTGAGGTAGTGCATTTACATGTGAAGAGACAAATCATCATTAATGTTAGGGATGAAGATTCTAACCATCTATTTTCTCAGGGATTGAACATGGGAATCGTCTTGTGATTCCTCTCCATCATTGTAAGAGTTGTGAAAAACTCTCATTTTTCACAGTTTGGCATTGGACAAATCCATCATCATGACTTCAGAGTCAAGATTGAAAGAAAAATGTTAGATGAAATTCTCTGAGAGGTACGTACAGGTAGAGATAGATCCCTTTGGAAGGTTTAAGAACCAATCCAAATATTTTCCTCCTAAACTCTTAGGAAAAAGGTGCAAGAGAAAGATATCATTATAATCCACCTCTTAGCATGCCATGAAAAATTACTTGACATGCTCTCTAGGATCAGTTTTTCCCTTGTATTTTTCAAATTTTGGTGTCTCGAAAGAGTGTGGGAAGGGTATGTATAAGATGTCCATGTAGAAAGGGTATGGACATAATTCATCAAAATTGAATTATTTGCATTGTTTTTTACATACCCAAAATGGTTTCCTTCATCATTTTCCACTCTTGAGAAAATGGTGAATTGGTTTGTGGGATAAATGGTGATTTATCATTCTTATGATTGTTGTTCTCATTATTAGTCTTAAAATGAGTTTTTAAGGTGTTGTCACTTTTCTTCATGTGTTCGATACCTTTGGTATCTTTTTAGTGATTGTAGAGGATATGAGATCCAATTTTTCTCCATTACATTGATTTTATCAAGCAAGTCTTGGTTGTGATTAGAGGACTAAACATTAGATTTGCCTTTATTATCGGCATTTGTTTTACTTGGTTTGACATTTTCATGTTTTATTGACTTAGGTGGTGGACCCTTAGGGGATTTAGGTCATCCTTTTAAGGATTTCAATTCATCCTCATCAAAATACAAGGGAAATATTTCTCCCATTACGAGGAAATGAAGAAGGAATTGGTATTTTTTTTTCACAAAGTGGCATCTATATAAATATTTTTAAGTTGATCTTTGTCCTCCTCATCAGAGCTTATATGAAAAGTATTTCTTTCATTCCATTGAAAAGGGCTATAATCATGATGTCATGTTCCCACCATTTCTTAAAGAGGGGAGGGATAAGAATAGATGTGATAGAAAACTAAACCTTTAGAAAACTGAATGCTAAGATGGAAGACGGAGAAGATTAGAAATATCAACCCTAGAAAATGAGTGCTAAGAGGGAGGAGGTGAAAAGGGTTAGTTGATTTCCTGACTCTTAATCAAAATGAGAGTTAAGAGAAAAGGGAATAAAATGGGGTTAGATGTTCTCTACTCTGTAACAAAAATGAATTTTAAGGGATAAGGGGATTTACAAGGTGAATGCATCTAAATCTTAACAAAATGAATTATAAGAGTGACAAAAAGAGGTTGTGAACTTTGTGACACTTAACAAAATGAGTGATGTTAAGGTGGAAGAGGGATTGAAGTGTTACTTTATAAATATCTTAGAAAAATGAGTGCTAAGAAAGATGAAGAGGTTTGAAAGGATTTGTGACCCTTTACAAAGTGAATGTAAAGAGGGAAGAGGTGAAAGAAGGTTAGTTTTCTCAACTTGTGAAAAAATGAGTGTGACAAGAGGAGACTTAAAACATGATGAAATATTATCAATTCTTAACAAAAATTTGTTAAGGGAAGAGACTTAGGAAAATTTGGTGAGTTTTCTTGACTTTTAACATATTGGATGCTTAAAAGAGGAGACTTAGGAAGACAATGAAGGATGCCAAATTTTGAAAAAGTGTGTTAAAAGAGGAGACAAAACAAAGAAATGAGAGTACTTAAAGAACAAAAAAGTGAATTTCATCATAATAAGTGAAGAAATGACGATGAGAAGGTTCAAATCTTGAAAAAGTGGATATAAGAAAGAAATAGAAATTGATTGATTAAATGATATTAAAGTAAATAAAAGTGAATGATTTAAAGAGAGAAGTGAAGAAATGATGAGGATGTCGACAATGCAAAAAAGTGATTACAAAATTTGACAACATAAGATGATGGAAGAGAGATATTGAAGATGTTGACAATTCCACAAAGTGAATGTGAAATGTGACAATGTAAGAGTATGGAAGAGAGATATAGAAGATGTTGTCAATTCAACAAAGTGAATGTGAAATGTGACAACATGAGAGTATGGAAGAGAGATATAGAAGAATCAATTCAACAAAGTGAATGTGAATCACAACAACGCAAGAGTTTGTAATGCTCAAACTTCAAATAGATATTGTTAAAATTAAGACTTATGAAAATGAAAGATCAAGGTGATTAAGAGGGTGCATGATCGTGATAAAGTGAGTATCACAATGTCAAGACTTAAATGAAAAAGGATGAGAGTGCTCAAGTTCAGATATGGATGTCTCGTGATCCAAGACTTAGAAACATTTACAAAGTAACAATGTGGATGAGAGAGAAAACATGAATGACAAGAGTGAAACAAAAATGTGTAACATGTAAGAAAAATGAAAAAAATGATATAGTGAAATTTGGCCTTTACCTTGGTTCACTAAACTAGGTGTCGATAGTATACCCGAGTGAGAGTGGTGCTATTGTTAGATTATGAATTTAATTTACCCCATTTGAAATATTGAGTACATATGTTTCTCAAATGAATTGTACTGGGGTCGCCACTAAGGATATTAGTGACTCTAGTCTCACAAGGTGCACTAGTTAGTTGGGATGGGGGTACCCGTTTCGTTAGCTAGTTCCCTCAATGTGCTTGACTACTTTGGGGTTCTTGTGGTACTCCTCAAGTGAGTTTTATGGATTAAAAAAATCACTTCCCACAATTATAGCAGTTGGGAAATAGCCTTGTCAACCACACCTACAAATATAACATGTAGTGTTAATTTTATCTTGATTAAAAAGATTCCCTGCACACAATTAATTAGTAGTTTGTGTAGTTGACGAGTGAGGAAACTTACAGCGAGTATTTTTGAAGTGGTCTTCATGATACAATATTACAAACAAGTGTTAGTAGTTTTATGAGGTAGAAAAATAAAATATGATGAAAAATAACACAATCAAATTTTTGACTCTCAAGATCTCTTGTAAGAAGCACGAGAGAAGAGAATAATTATGAATTGGGTTACAACTAACTTCACAAAAACAAAAAAGACAATAAAACAATGGTCAAAAACGTTACCAATATACAATAACGATTAGATAGTGGGAAATTGGCTAAAAATTGACAACAAGTGGACAAAAATGTCTAATAACCCTATATGGTCAAGTTTCACGATTAGTCCAATGATGTAAAGTGACGAGAACAAAAAAATTAAGTAGAAGACCCTAAGTGAGCAAACAATGTTAAAAATGACTTACAAAATGAAAAATAATTTAGATTGGAAATGTTCGATAGCCCTCCAAAATCAAGTTGCATGATTAGTCCAATTTAACAAAATTGACGGAAAAAACTAGTAAAGGTCCTAATTTAATTTAAAATACCTAATAAAAATAATTACACTAATTAATTAAAATGCTTAATTAAGTGATAAAAAGGGCCTATAAAATTAAAATAAATTGATTGATTAACTAAAATAATGAATTAGCTACCAACTAACTAGATTAAGCAATGAAAATAATCTAAGTGACTTAATAAAAAAATGAATTAGCTAGGTCCTAAAATAAACAATTGATTTAATTAATTTATTACATAGATCGACGAACAAAATGAATTTAAAAATGCTAAAAAATAAAGAGTTAGTAATAAATAAATTAAAAAAGAAAAAGAAAATAACTATAAAAATCCTAAGTCTTAACCTAGGATTTAAACGAAACCTAATGAAATCCTATAAAAAAACTAAAAACAAAACCCTAAAACTCGATTGTTATTATGTCAATTCAAAATCTCGGGTTATATTGCGTATTTTTTATGGCGTGCGGATGTGGTGTTTTGATTCACACATTGTGTTTTTTTAGGGGGCTTGAGTGAGGGAGGGATTTATTTAGTATGGAGTTGGGCTTGACGGAAGATATGCATGAGGTAATGCAGTGGTTCGTGGTTGTAGTCAAGCACCGTGGGAGGTGCCTATACAGGGGGGATCGGGGTGCATAGAGTATGTGTGGCCAAGGGTGTATTTGCATGGATATTGGCACGTAGGGGAGTCATTTGCAAAAGTGAGGGATGAGCTCAAGAATCTAGTATATGGGATACGACCAAGTTGAGGGTTCAAGTACGCAGGATTTAGATCATGGGTGTTAGGGAGGATGCGTAGGGTGTAGGTCTAGGTCTCATAGGGAGGGGCTACGTGGAGGGGTGGGTATTCTACGTGGAGGGTAAGGGATATATGGGGGAAGGGGATCTGAGGTAGGTTGTAGGGGTAAGTCTATGGGATAGGTATTGAGTTGGCTCGACGAGCTCACTTGGGGTGGGATAGGGTGAAGAGGGTGGGGACGGTGGGAAGACTAGCTCGGATTTAGAGATGGCAGGGGGTGGCTAGTTAGGTTTTGTCAATATTTTTTATATTCTAATTTTTTAACTATTTTTTAAAATAAAATATAATTTTTGTAATAAAATTTGACTTTTTCATTTGTGTTTTCTTCTAGGATTTTTCTCAAACAAAAAGAAAGAAAAAAACTCTACCAAAATTTAAAGCAAAGCACCCAAAGTTAGTAAAGTGAAATATTTAACAATGAAAAATCCTACCAAATTTCAAAACCCACTAGATTTAGCTACAACTTGCTAAATTTGGTGGGAAAACACCTAAATTTGAAAGAAATTTAATTTTTTGTTCTAATTTCAAGATAGTTTATGCTCCCAAAATCTTGTAAACACCGCACAACAATATCACGCTAAAAACAAGATTAATCAAATAAATCCACATACAAATTAATCAAATGTGAAACAAAAATGAATGGAAAATTAATGCAGGTCCCACCATACATGTGAAAATTGAGACAATGAAAAACAAAGTCATATAGAAGATAAAAACATAGTGCAAACCTCGTGTATCTTTCTAATGCAACCTTGATGTAAGATTGTGTGAAGCTTTGGAGCTTATGTAACCTTGTAAAATGATTGATTGTGGGTGATCTTGAATGACCTCTAAAGCGGGGATGAAATTTCTATGGAAATTTTTTTGGGAGATTTCAATATGCAGATATTGAAGAAATTTTGACAACAGATTGTGTTGTAAATCCTAGAGGATTTGTAAGAGAATGAGTCTATATTTTATAGAGGATAAGTTACTTGGAAGTTTGTTACAAATAGTTGAATGCACATACTATATTTAGCACTTGAGGAAGTTACAATAGTTACGGGAAGTTAAATGCCATTTAGGGGAAGTAAAGGGATTTGATTGTAGAAGTTGCATCCAAAAAGGTGGTTGTATGTGCAATTAAATTTTTCCCACCTTTCTAGGATTCTATAAGTGCAGTTGACTAGACTGGTGAAGTGGAGTCCAAGTGGAGTTGATTGGGATGAGGAAGTGGAGTCCAAATGGTTGTTATAATGTGCACACTAATTAATTAATAAATTAATTAATAAACAAAATTAAAATAGCTAAATGGGTAATAATGATTTATTCAATTAATCCAAAGGGGTACAATGTATATGATTAATTTACTTTAATTAATCAATCATCATGGGGTGAATAACATGATGAAATAGGATAATACTTGGGAAAGTGTATGAGTGATTTTAGGGTTTCTACATCTGGTGGGAGGTATATCGATAAACACCTAACACCCTTATCTCTTTTTAAGTGAGGGGTATGCCCCAATACCATGCCTCGTACTAATACCAACATACATTTGGGCATCACGTACCTTTGGGTATATTGAGGACTCCAACCTTAAAATTACTTGAAACCAACCTTAGCTAATATTTTCATAGTACCCTTTCAAATTTTTCTCCATTTCACACTTTTCTTAAATTAAAAAGATAATAAAATTCTTTACATGTCATGTCTTCAATTGTTTTAAACAACTATTTTTTATTTTTCTTCATGGATTGTTTGATTTGTTCATGGTTTTAACCGCAGACAACAATGGTCTTCAAAACATCAATGCTATGGGAAACCCTCTTCAATAGTCCTTAGATATTCTCAAGTCCCATATTCAATATATTACAAACATAATTGAAACATTCTCGACAACCTCCCGAGATCGACCAAGAACCCCTACATTCTCCTAGTAACTAGTTAGCCACATCAGAAGTCCCAGATCCATCTAGCCCATAATTTTTCAACACTGGTGATCCAATATTTACTAAAATTATAGATTCTAACCCAATGACTCTTAATGCTTATTTTACCTTTTGTGGTGTCCTTCTCTCGATAAACAAATCTAGAATAAAACACTCACATTACTACTCAAGTACCATCGATTATACTTGATTCATTGACCTTGATCGTGAACATGTCATCCAAAAATTCACCCCTACTCCACTCGCTAGTGAATTGAAAACTTCAGTCCCTACTTTATCAGCTTATGTTGTTAGTTTCAATCTCAACACTACCTCATCACAAGACACTTCCAACAAAAAACCATCTACGTCATTGACTACTTCATCAAGCTCATTGGCCACATAAAGAAACACTACAACATCTACCTCCATATCCAATCCCTCGGCCTTCAATGCTCCTCTCCACTTCCTTCAATCTTAGTTGGTGTTCCTCTTACTACAAACCATCTTATTGTATCTCAAATCATCCCATCACAACAACCTACATCTTTCATCCAAAACCTAGATTTATTCATCCTGCATCTATACCCCCTGTCAATATGAGTTTTATCACTAGTACTCACCCCTTTTCACAATAGGCATCCACTGCCCCTATCTCACAATATAGCACCATCCCTTCTCAATATATACCATAGCCATAACAACCTCTTATCCACACTTCCATTCATATCCCTTATCAATACATTCAACCCTCACAACTTCTAGTCTCTCAACATCCCCACAACATCCAAATAAGTGCTCCTCTTCATCATAATATCCCTTTACCATATCATTTATATCAGCAATCAAACCCACATATCTATAATCAACCTAGCTCATCATCTTCAAACATTCAACAACCACCTCAAAATGATCCTTTACAAGCATTTATGAATAGGATTACAATCCTTGAAGCCACCACTATGGGTCCTAAAAGCACCCTTTCATACGAATAGATTTATAATAAACCAATCCATCCATTAATACATTTTAAGGCCTATCCCCCACACTAAGAACTCGCTAAAATTCATTAAATTATATAGTAAGGAAGACCTGCAACAACATATTAGGGACTTTTTTCATGTGTGTTATCTCATTGTTCATGACCAAGGTCTCATGTTGAGGACATTTCCCATGTCCTTATCAGGACCTACCCTTGATTGGTATAACAACATCCCTCAATATTCTCTTTTATCTTTCTCATAACTCACATAGTTGTTCTTAGATGATTTCTACATCAATATCTCCTGTAAAATCTCCATCATTGATCTCTATGTCATCAAACAATTTGAAGAAAAATCTATTGTAGATTTCATTGCGATGAAAAGGAATTATCAATCTATTATCCTTCTATCTTCCACAAAATAAGTTATTCAATCTATTTTCTTGATCTTGTGCTAAGAATATATCACCAACCCCCATTTACAATCCTTCCAGACATTTGACGAGGCCTTTACCATGACCCACAAACTAGAGCTTCACACCCTTCAAGATGGTAAGGTTATGCTCATGTTTAAGAAACCCAAACCCAAGTCTTCATTTGAACCCTATTCCAACAATGATAAATATTAAGGATCAACCAACATGGTTATTGTAAAATCTATGTCCAAAGGTCTTTCAAACTCTAGAGGAACCCGACCTCAATGTAACTACACACCCATTAGGGAATCTTATAGCATGGTCTTTGAAAAAATCCTAGCTACGTGGATGATCAAACTTCCCCCATCCAACCTATTGACATAGCCACATTTAAACCCTCATGGTATTGAGACAAAAATTATTATAAATACCATCAAGTACGAGGTTACGATATCAAAAGGTTTTGTTCATTCGAAGAATCCTTTAAGATATCATTTATCGATGTGACTTGCACTTGGGAAACCAAATGCACTTCCTAATAAAAATTGGATGGTTTTAAACAAACTTTCCCAAATCATTCATTGTCCACTAGTCAACCCCAATACAACACCTTCAATTCTCATCATACTAGTAATTATATCAAAAATATCCCTCATACAATTATGAAGTGTTCTATGTATACCATCGAAACCAGGACATTCCACCGAGGACTATAAATTCCAACATGATACGATTTGAATCATTGTCATAAAAATACTCCTTCCCACAAATCCAAATCATTCATATCTAATAAAACCTAGATATCGAATCAAATCAACTCGTTATATCCTTAAAGACAACCCTTTTGAACCATCATCCAACAAAGACATCCACATCCAACAAGAGTGAGGATTCCTCCAAGAATACCCTCCATCGGATATATGTCATTCTGTAGATCAAGAATTTCACGCTTGTTACCTGTCCAAGTTAATGCACCAAATTAAACACAAAAACCCTGAAAAACTCCAATGAAATCGATACCTGATGGACAAGATCCGAAGATGTAGACGGATGAGGAAGTCGATGTAGATAAGATGGGCGCACACGAGCAATTCTGCACAATAGATCCAAGTAACCTACGAGACATCGATGCTTGACAGAAAAAGACCATGTTAAAATATATTTAGGTGGACTGCCAGAGAAGCGGGTCCGGGAAGCGATAAGATCCCTCGGCGGATGTCAGCCCACGTTTTCAATTAAGTAAAGAAGTATACATGATAAAAGATGTATGTACAAGACTAGATTTTCTGATCAAAGTAATAAACAGAATCTAAACAACAGTAGAAAGCAACAGAAAACAGGGAACTATGAAAACAAAGTTGGATTTGTGTTACCTGTGTCTTTTTACCTGTCTGCAGGAAGATCAACGTCGATTATGTAGAATCGGCATCGACTATTTAAAATCAGCATCGACTGATGTAAATCGGCGCGCCGATCGATATAGATCGGCATCGATCCAAGACAAAGTGCGAGAAGATTTGGAAATCGGAAAGCGAAGGCCAGATCGTCAACGTCTGCTGGATCTGTAGAAGCCGAGAGAGATACTGGCAAGGCTCTACCTGTGCTAGATGCAGGAACAGAGTCACCAGAAAATCAATGGAGACGTGTGATGTTGATGTGATAAGAGCAGAGTAACGGTGCTCCTCTCAGGGATTGATTTGGACAAGATCCACTCTCATTCGATAGATAATGTTCACGCTTGATGCTAAAAGATCTCTCATTCTCTCTCTTACAATCTGTGTCTCTGTGTCATGATCTGTCTCTTTCTGTGTTCCTGTGTCCTCCCAGAACTGAGTTCTGGGCCTCTATTTATAATCGGCGCCGCTCCGAAAAATCGGCGTCGACCGAGTACCGGTCGGCGCCGATCACGGAACAGACTCCCGAGACGGCCAAAATGAACGATTTCTGGAAAGATAAGAGTGATCCCTCCACCTCAAATATGGGAAATATCCCGCTTTGGGAGGAGGAGAAATAGGGGGGATATATGGATAGGATAGATATGGGGTAGATAAGTGGTTAGGATACATGTGAAAAGGTGTAATTAAATAGTTAATATTTAATTACTCATGGGTAAAACATAATGGGGTGAATTAAACTTAGGATAGGTGTTTAAATCACAAATTGAATAATACCCCAAGGGGATAATGGTGATATAAACGTGCCCCAGGTTACCTGAGAGAGCAAACGCGCACGAGGGACACCAAATTGGATAATCAATTTTAGGTGTCTACATTTTTCCCCTTTTTGTCAAGTAACTTGCGATAAGCAAGGTTGTGAGACAAAAACAAGGAGGTGGAAGAAAGGAAGAAAAAGTGATGATGCGATCCCCCTCAAACTAGGGATGGGATGGGTGATAGAACAAACGATCCCAAGTTTGAAAAAGGTAGATGAAAACACGGGATGCCCCAGCTGGGTGTCTGGAGTAGATCTGATCATTGATGATGCACAAACATGAATAAAGAGGTAGCCACCTAAGGAACTCATATTGGTAGGGCAGACTAGACGGTCTCCTCATGAGACGACGTTAGTACCTATAGACCCATGAGTGTAAGGAGGGCTGCAAAATAGTCAGCATCTAAAGAGAGACACATTGGTAGGGACAACTAGATGGTCTGCAAAGCAGACGACGTTAGTGCCTACAGACCCGTTTAACTCTAAGTTGCCAAAAAGTATGAGTGTCCCATGCAAAGGGAACAAACTCGAAATGGACGGTGATATCGAAAATATGTGCCAAAAGGCAACATTCAATGCACAATAATGACCAGATAAATAAGCCAAGCATCAACACTATGGCAAAGAGATGGAAAATCGGCGGTGATCACAATAATCGGCATCGACCTAAATAAACGGCGCCGACCAAAAAAATCGGCGCCGACCGTTCACAGCACATATAAATATGTGAACGGAAAACGTGAACGATTTATTTACACCGTGACGATTGATTCAGAGAGAGTCAAAAATTGGATTTGAGCATCATGGAAGCCTCTGGAAGTGGTCAGAAGTGGAGGAGGACACGACCTGGGGTAAGTGGTTCTTCTTGAACCCGTGGTACTTATTTTATTATTTTATATTATTATTTTTTTTTTAATTTTGGGTTTTGTTTGGTGGGAGGCCAGGGTGTGTTTTACATCCGGCCTAGCAATCGGCGCCGATTGGTAGAATCGACGCCGATGTGATGTAAGCGCGCCGATTGACATTAATCGGCGTCGACTAAAAATAAACGACGCCGATTGTATTTAATCGACGCCGATTATATAGACTTGTGAATAGATAAAAAAATAAATTGTTTTGGATGTTCGGATTTGGGTAAATATGAGGCTAATATTGCTCTTGATGTCGTGGATGTAGGCACGAGAGGTACTACACATGAGGGATGTGATTCCCGAGCTACTGGAGACCATTCTCCCTGACGTGACTGACGCAGATTGGCGGCATTTAGAGTTAGCTGGGCTCGGGGGCTTTAGGTACTACAGACGAGTGCCGCGAGATGTAGAGTTGATGTGAGCACTAGTGCGATGATGGGATAGCCAGACGTGCACTTTTTGGTTCAGGACGGGTGAGATGACCATCACCCATGAGGATATATATAGGATTTTGAGACTGCCGATCACTGGGGACCCGATAGAGATTACACCACGAGAGCAGCAGCAGAGGGCCCTAGTTCGATTGTATAGAGATAGGGTAGATGATTCAGAGATAGTGTCTGGGGCAGTGCGGATAGCCTCGTAGTATAGACAGGATAGTCCCCGGAGCAGATGGATAGTTTTGATTCAGATGGCGATATCCTATTTTGCTCTGCCAGATTCAGGAGGCGGGAGATTCCCACTGTTATTATTAGATTACGTTTGCGACATCCTGTAGTTCAGACAGGTGTTTGCTTTTGCTGATGCTTTGATAGCTCAGATATATCATGAGTTATGGATGTATACCACTGGCTGGAGGACAGGTATCGATGTTAGTTTTGTGCTCCATTGCTGGGCATATGAGCATATAGCAGTGATCAGGCCATCCGGGCTTCCTTGGATGCCAGCAGCAGTGGGAGCTATTGATTATGGATTCCGGCGATGGCGGGCCGATATGGCCTCTGGAGATACAGGGAGATCTAGCAGATTGGTATACTGAGCGTTTCAGGATGCTGACACTGGAGCAGGTCATCTGGAGACCATATCGGGTATTTCCGACATGGGCTGGTCAGGATGCTCACTTGGTGGCATTGAGACGGAGCAGGGTGGTTAGGGGTCGCAGGCCTGACATGTGGGAGCGCGTCCCGTTTATGCGGGTATTGAGACAGTTCGGCCTAGTACAGACAGTGCCGACTACTTACAGGCCTTATAGGCGAGACAACAGAGAGACTGATCTGCCGATTTTGATCCCGGCAGATCCATTGAGAGAGGCCCCACCCTCCACAGACAGTGATGATGATGCCGGAGTAGGTGATGGTTATGCTGCATGGTATGCGACAGAGCTACCACGACACCTTCCGGCATCTATAGATGCCGACGAGGAGGATATGGCTACAGTGCTAGAGAGATTGGAGGGAGAGCATGCCACCCTGACGCAGACACACCAGGCGGCTCTCGAGGAGATCAGAGCTCTGACAGAGGAGAGGGATGCCCTAATTTTGGAGAGAGACACCGCTCACCAGGAGTGAGATACAGCGATCCAGCAGAGGGATCGCTACCTTCGACATAGGGAGGCCCTCAGGGCCAAATATGGGGAGACAGGTACCATGTCAGAGTCTGGTACACAGGGCACGACCATAGGAGGGGCACCACCAGCAGCACCAACAACACCAGTAGCACCATTACGAGCACCTGGTACCGTGAGCTTGAGCACATATCAGTCTCTCCTCGCTGAGGTGAGATACTACGAGGATGCCCTAGCGCAGCATGCCCTAGATGTGCCTCGGTACGGGGTGAGGAGGAGATCAGCGACGGCCACAGCGAGCGGGGCATCGGGGGAGGGAGCACCGGGAGAGACCGAGGTGGGCAGAGGCCTCCAGCAGTAGGTGCATCTAGCTCGATAGGTAGCGGCCAGGAGAGACAGCCTGGTCCAGAGGAGGGTGGAGGAGATAGTGTCCTCCACGCATCAGATTTTATGATATAGGGATTGATATATTTTGTATCAGTGTAGTGATGTAGCCTCGATTGGAAGGCATTGTATAGATGGCTTGATTGAGAGCCACCCATTTTTTTGTTGTACAGACACTCATGTATATATATAGATTCATTATTTCCTTTGTCATATGATTGTTCTCCTGTTTTTAATTTTGATATACATGGATAGATGTAGCGTAATTGTGATGGATATCGACATATGCTGAGAGATGATAAATAGATGTGATTGGATGAACATAGACATAGAGGATAGATAGACGTGATGTAATTTGATGTGATTGATATGTGGATTTAATTTTGATGAAAAATAGATATAGATAGGTGTAGTGTAACTTGGACGTACATATTTTTAGATATTTTGATGGATAGATGGATAGATGTGATTGATGTATGGATTTAATTTTGATAAAAAATGGATATAGATAGATGTAGTGTAACTTGGGTGTACATATTTTTAGATGTTTTGATGGATAGATGGATAGATGTGATTGATGTATGGATTTAATTTTGATAAAAAATGGATATAGATAGATGTAGTGTAACTTGGATGTACAAGTTTTTAGATGGTTTGATGGATAGATGGATAGATGGGATTGATAGATTCGGTATGTTTGAGATGTTAATTTAATTTTGATGAAAATAGATAGACAGATCCACATGTGTTGACAATAAATGCTTAGATAGATGATAAATTTTGATTAAATTAACATGTGAAATGTCAATTTAACTGGATGAATAACAAATAATAATGGGGAATACTCTTTGCGAGAGCCAAGGATGTAATGAAAACAACCTTGACTAGAAATAAAGGAAATACACCCAGATAAGAAAAAAAATGATAAGCTGGACTCCCAACCGACCATAAATAGAATCTGGATAGGAAACCAAAAGATCATGCATGCAAGGCCCTATATGAGGTTAAAATAAGCCTGACACTAACTAGCCGCAAACCAGATTTAGGAGGGAAACGGGAGGAGCAGTAAGTAAGTATCTTGTCGAAATTTACAAGGGACAGAATACATGTTCATACTGGGAAAATAGGGTTCTCCATATGATCGACAAAAGGTCTTATATCTCAGCTTCATGATTTCTGGCAGAAAAGCAAACTGATCAATGCGGGAAGTTTGCTAGATATGGAAAGACTGATCAATACGGGAAGTCTTTCAGTGATGCTAAAAAGTGTATAAACTGACTGAAAGGCTGATCAATGCAAGAAGCCTTGAGTATTCCTTTGAGAAACAACCGTCCTTCAAGGGAGCGGTCTGTATTTTGAATTTTAATGATAGCCATCCTTCGAGGGCATGGTCTATATCTTTTGATTCATTTGATTGTATGGATAGCTATCCTTCAAGGGATCAGTCTATCTTTTTTGGATAGCATCTTTTTTTTTTTTTTTTTTAAAAGCTTTTTGGAAGAAGCTGAGTTTAGACCTAGATAGATCAGATAGAGGGGAAGAAAACATATAAAGAGCACGCACTCATGCCCCGAGTAGATCCGATTAAGATAAGCACTTGGGACAAATGAAGCGGTGATTAAGGTATTCCTACCATGAGGAGAAACATATCCAGAAGAAAAATGCTATGAGTAGAGCCGCGATACTCATATTTAAGGTAAAAAAGACAATAGGCGGAGAACCACATAATTTCGAATCACCATGAAAGTATATGACTGGTTGTTAGACGGATGAAAGATCTGTCTTGCGACTAGATTTGTGTAAGGTAGATTTTAACAATAGAAGGGCCGTAGATGCAAGGCATTAAGAGGTTCCACTTCAGGAATACCATCCATGGAAGATAGACGATAAGCCCCGGACCCATATTTATGAGTAATAATGTACGGACCCATCCAGTTGGGAGAAAACTTACCACGCTGACTCCTTTCGAGTGTAGTGACATTTTGATTTTCTTTAAGAACAAGATCACCAATTTTGAAGTCACGGTGCTGCAAGTGATTGTTATAAGCACATTTGACACGCTCAAGATAGACTTGATGATGTTCAAGAGTGTTGAAACGTCGCTCATCTAATAATTCAAGTTGTGCTAGACGATTTTGACGATAGTCCTCATCAGAGACAAATTCTCTAAGAGAAACATGGAGAGATGGGATTTGGAATTCCAAAGGAAGAACAAATTCGCACTCCATAGACAAGATAGAAGGGAGTAGCACCAGTAGGAGTACGAATGCTAGTCCGATAAGCCCAGAGAGCAAAAGGGATATGTAAATGCCAATCCCTACCAGCTCGACTAGTTACCTTTGTGAGGATATTACGCAAAGTTTTATTGGAAGCTTCAGCCTGACCATTAGCTTGAGGATAGTATGGAGAAGAAAAGCTGAGTTTGATATTGAAAGCGTCGCAGAGGTTCTGCAAATCAACATTTTTGAAAGACTTACCATTATCTGTGATGAGTTTGTGTGGACACCAAAGCGACAAATGATGTGTTGATAGACAAAATCAACTATGGGTTTAGCTTTTGTTGAAGAAAGAGGGATAGCTTCCACCCACTTAGTAAAGTATTCAGTGGCAGTAATGATAGAATGATGACGCTGTGAAGAACGGGGATTGATGAGACCAATGAGATCAAGACCCCATTGCGAAAAAGGCCACAAATCCACTGTAGGTTGTAAAGCTTGACTAGGGATATGTGTGAGATTGGAATGTTGTTGACACTTGACACATTTCTTAGTGTATTCACAACAATCTCGATTAAGAGAAGGCCAATAATATCCCAAACGTAAGATGCATTTAGCTATGGCCAAGCCACTAAAATGTCCACCACAGATACCGTCATGGACCTCCTGGATAGCTTTAGATGATTCAAGGGTTTTGAGGCACCGAAGCAAAATACCATCAAAGCCGCGTTTGTAGAGGATCCCGCCTAGAATAGTATAGCGATTAGCACGTAGGATAAAAGATCTTCTACCATTGGAAGTCAGATCAAGAGGAAGCACCGAATGAGATAGATAATCAACGATCTGTTGATACCACTCATCCTGAGTATGGGTTGTGACAGCATGGATTGAAGTTAGCTGCCTAAGATGAGATGGTTGATCTAAGCGTTGCATAGCCACATAAAGCCGCGAGTCCTCGGTAAAAGGCGAGATAAGTGAGGCTAGCGAAGCCGTTGTATCTGCGAATCGATTCGCAGTGCGAGGAATAGCTTGGATAGTGAATTTATCAAAAGATTGGAGTTGAACGAGAACGATATCACGATATTTTTGAAGGATATCATTCCTGCATTGATAGACACCCGTGACTTGATTAACGATGAGTTCAGAATCACCAAAGATGTCAATATGACGAGCACCGAGATTAATGGCATTTTGAAGACCCAAGACAAGAGCTTCATATTCAGCCATATTATTGGTGCACTCAAAGTTCAATTTGTGTGCGACTGGGATAGGCGTACCCCAAGGAGGAATCATCACGAAACCTACACCTCCCCCTTGCTGGCATTTGGATCCATCAAAGAAGAGCTTTACTTTAAATGGAGACAGACCAAAATCAATTTGTTGGATATATTCATCGGGGAATTGAGCAAGGGGGACTTGAGTGTCCGAAGAGGAGCATCAACTAATTGATCTGCAATGACCTGACCCTTGATAGACTTTTGCGGGATAAACTCGAGATCAAATTCTGTCATAAGCATGAGCCAACGAGTGATACGATCATTGTGATAAGGCTTCGCATGAATTGTCTTGAGTGGATTGACACTTGTGACAATGTAAGTTTTGTGATTAAGAAGGTAATGACGAAGTTTAGAAGTTGTGAAGAAGAGAGCACAACACAACTTTTCAGCTTCGGAATAACGTGTTTCATACTCATGGAGGGTGCGACTGATGTAATAGATAGCTTGTTCTTTACCGCAAGCGTCCCGATGCGAGATCATAGCTCCCAGAGCGTGGTCATTCACAGAGATATAAAGATAGAAAGGCTCCCCCTCGCATGGAGGTGTAAGCACAGGTGGAGAAAGAAGATAAGCTTTGAGATCATCGAAGGCCTTTTGGCAATGTTCATCCCATTCAAAATGAACATTCTTACGAGGAGATGATGAAAAGGTTTACAACGGTCCGACAATTTTGAGATAAAACGACGACCGATCAAGATGTCCTTAGAGACTCATGGAGTTGTTTTAAGTTAGAAGGGGGAGGCATCTCAAGGATAGCTTTTATTTTTGCGGGGTCTACTTCAATACCCCTAATGGAAATGATAAAACCTAAAAGTTTACCAGTGAGAACGCCAAACACGCACTTAGATGGATTTAGATGAAGACAAAAGTGAATAAGCCTCTCAAAGAGAGGTGCAAGAATGAAAAGATGATCCTGACGACGTTTGGATTTACCGAGGAGATCGTCGACGTAATCTTCCACAGTTTTGTGTAAGAGATCATGGAAGATGTAGGTCATTGCTCGCTGATAGGTTGCTCCTGCGTTCTTAAGACCGAAAGGCATGACACGATAACAAAAGGTCCCCCAAGGAGTTATGAAAGAAGTCTTATGTTGGTCTTCTGGTGCGATGAGAATTTGATTATACCCAGAGAAACCATCCATAAGAGAAAGCATCTCATGACCCACAGTTAAATCCATGAGTTGGTCGATATTAGGTAGAGGAAAATCATCTTTTGGACAAGCAAGATTAAGATCCTGGAAGTCGGTACAAATTTGAATTTTCCCAGTAGCTTTAGTTACTGGTACTACATTGGAAACCCATTGTGGATAATCGATGGGTTGGATGAAGTTAGCCGAGAGCAAGCGCTGCAATTCTTCTTTAACAAGAAGGGCTACTCTAGGGTGCATTTTACGTAATTTTTGTTTAACTGGTTTGATGTCGGGAAGAGTAACGATATTGTGGACCACAATATCGGGATCGAGTCCTGGCATATCCTCATATGCCCAAGCAAAAGCTTGACGATGGTTGGAAAGAAAAGTGGTAAAGTCTCCTAATTCCTGTGGATTAAGAGACTGGCCGACCTTAATGATGCGA
The DNA here is from genome assembly GCA_018340775.1 of Taxus wallichiana var. yunnanensis. Taxonomy (NCBI): domain Eukaryota; kingdom Viridiplantae; phylum Streptophyta; class Pinopsida; order Cupressales; family Taxaceae; genus Taxus; species Taxus wallichiana. The sequence continues at coordinate 82,988,290 of CM031234.1, forward strand.
GGGTCTTTAGAAGTCCCTATATTAAGGTCGACAGTGGCTTCGTTGAGAAGCGTAGACATGTCAGAAGGAATGGTTTTAGGAAGATAGGAATCCTCTGCCCCTAGATAGGTGAGGACAGAATCATCATCCGCACAGTGGATAGTGTTGATAGTAGGAGAGTCGTCTCCAACTATTTCAGGGAAGATTAACGGTATGGAAGTGGACCTGTCATTAGTCTTATAGTCTAGTGGCCCTAAGGAAATGGTATTGATTAAAAAAAAAAAGTTAGACGGGATGGAAATGGCATCGTCCACATCGAGTGATGCTTCTGACTTAGCGGGAGAAGATGGTTCCTCAATAGGAAGAGGCTCATCGAGAACAGTGACGGTGGCTTTTGAAAGAGGTTTAAATCCTAAACCAAATTTTTGATGTGGCTTGAGAGTTGGAATGGATGCAAGGTCATGCACACCTTGTTCATATTTACCCAAGCCAAAGCCCTTCCACGCGCATCGATATAAATAAGTTTTTGCAAAAGTGGGATTCTGTAGACAATCGAACCCTGTTAGATAAGGTTTGGTCCTAGGAGGAGAATCCGGGTGATAGTGAGGTGTATCAAGACCACCGTAAATGAAATTAGTCTGTTGATTGGGTAGACCAATGGTGACGATGCGACCAAGACCTGGCTGATATTCAGGTTGTTTGTCTGGTCTACCATACTCACTAGGTTTGAGATGGGTGTTAAAAGAAAGGAGAGGAAGCTCTCCTAGTGAGAAACGCTGCAATTTCTCTTCTAAATTTTGTACATCCAGTAGTTTGGTTGCAGGTATGGAAGAAGATGAGGCCCCGTCAGGAGAACAAGCATTTTCCTTTAGAGGGGCAGACTTGTGGTCATGTCGCATTGTGCGGAAGGAAAGGGATCTCCTGGATGAGTATAGATTTTTCCCTCATATTGATATTTTAAGCATCGATGGAGGGTGGATGGGACACAATGCATTGCATGGATCTAGGAGCGTCCGAGATCATATTATAGTGGAATTTCCCTTCAACAATGTAAAATAGTTCGTGAAGCCACTTCTTACCTACTCGAATGGGTAGGACCACAGTTCCTAAAGTAACTGCTAGCTGATCGTTAAATGATCGAAGAGTGAAAGGTGGGGGTGACACTACATTCTTTGGTAACTTAAGTTGCTCGAATGTGTGCGAGGAGATGACGTTGAGTGCAGCTTCAATGTCGATCATAATGCGTTTTTATGTAGTGTTGTCGATTTGGACTGTGATAAAGAGGGGAGCCTCCAAATCCTCGGAAGAAAGGGAAGGAATTTCTGAATCTTCAAAAGAAATGGCGGTTGATGGTTTATTCAATCCAACAACCATCTCGAAAGGCTGGGGCTCATCTGAATTCACTGCGATGCGATGCAGATTATCAATCAGAGCCTGGCGATGTTGCAGAGAGGATTGAATGAGGTCAAAAAGGGACATTTTGACCGGAGCCTGGGTGAGTTGTTTCATAACACTCTCCTCAACTAGTCACGGGAATTTGAGCCCGAGGTGCAAAGATGAATAGAGACCCGAGGTCTCGGGGCTAATGAGGAAGGAGGAACTCCTTCGAGGCCTGCAGAAATGACAACCCGTGGTCAAGATGCTGTAGATGAGGATGGATTATCATACTGTTGGGTTCTCGTGGCGATATGAATTGTGTCGATTTGAGAAGGTGGAAGATCATTTGGAGTGGAATCACTAGAAGTAGAGGTCTGAGTAGATCGCTGGGGCTCAGATGGAACTAAGATGACAGGAGATACTTGTTTCTCCTCCTCCAAAGAAAAGATCACTTTCTTCCAAAAGGTCATGTGACAACAGATCGAAGAGCTTTACATCCCTCAGTATCATGACCCGGGGTACGGTGGTAAGCACAAATCAAATCAGAGTTAAACCAAGTAGGTTTAACTCCTTTAGGGTTATAGGGTTTAATCGGAGGAAGAGATATGGATGAAGATTGGATAAGTTGGCGAAGGATTTTGGTATAGAACCCGGTAGACGAAGATGAGGACAGAGATGATGAAGGCACCTCTTTTACTTTAACAGACTGCCGAGGTAAAAGAACCTGCATGTTAGGTTTGACAGTCTTTTTAGGGATCATCTTATTTTTTTGGACATCTGGAGGAGTAGCCTTGGGCACTTGAGATGGAAGTAAGTGAGACATGATTGATTTCGGTGGAGGGGGAGCCCCTAAAATAGATTTTGAAGATGATGGAGATGTGACAAGTGTTGTGGTCTTCAGAGATAAGGGAGGCTGCTTGGTCGAAACTAATGATGATTTAGATGATGTCGATTTAGATGAGGGAGAAGCTTCCAAAGTAGGTATAATCGGAGGAACATAGGGTGCCCTGGCTTTTGGTAACGAAGATGATGATTCTGATAAAAGAGGTGACGTCTTTTTAGTAGGTAAGTCCACTTTTCGAGGTGCTAGTGAAGAATGTGTTGTAGAAGAAGATGATGGTTTTGATAAGTTTGTAGAAGAAGACACCTTCTCAGCAGACAAATCCAATCTTTTATGAGGCGCAGAGAGATATTTTTGTGGGAAAGCACCAAGAGTCTTGATGGTTTGAAATATGGGCTTTCCTTTTTCAGGGATGGTGACAACTTCAACCGCATAAGGTGATTGTAACCTTTTCGGGGGAAGCAAATGGGGAGGTACTGATGACGCAACGTTAGATTTCGGTTGTCTTGGTCTAAGTTCAGGAACCGAGCGTATAGGTGTTCGGTGCTACTTCTTTAGATTTCCCCTTAATAGGCAAAGTAGCATTTGTGATGGAAGAAGTGAGTGATGAAGAAGCAGTTCCTTGCGAGGGAACTACTTCTGGTACAGTAATTGTGGGTGAAACTACTGTAGGAAAGGAAACAGGAAGAGTCAAAATCGAAGACACTTCCGTCAAAGTCGGGACAACTATAGGTATGTTCACCAAGGGCATAGTCGCAGCAAAAATGGGAGAAACAGAAGTAGATGTATCCGCGGTGGAAACTCGAAGGGATGTAATTTCCTCGAGCATTGAAAGAATGTCTGACGATGAGACAGATGAGGATGACACTGTCTCGGGTATGGACGGAAGATCAGACAAAGAAGCAGAGGGAGGTGAATCCGTATCTAAAAATGTTGGAATATTCAAAGACGGACTATCCAAGATGGTGGAATCCCAGTGGTTAACGAAGCGGAAGGAGGCTCTGATTCGGTCGATGTGTTTACAGATGGCTTAGTTTTAGAAGAAGGTTCTTTAGTAGAGATGAAGCTGATAGTATGAGTGTTTGGTTTTTGAGACTCTGAAGCATCATGGTTCGGGGAATGATTGGGAAAAGGTTGTTTAAAGACATCCAGCACTTGATTTGGGGGAGCATTTGGGTTATCCAGAATGAGCTCTCCTTTATCAATGAATTTCTAGACAAGATTTTTGAAGGTCTGACATCGTTCGATGTCATGACCTTTGGTTCTATGATAATGACAAAAGTCATTTTCCCTATACCAGAATGGATGTTCTTGGCTTTCATCAATATTCCTAATGGGGGGAAGTTTGATCATGTGGACTTCTAACATTTTTTCCAGGATAGAAGCATATGGTTCCCCCAATGAAGTGAAAGATCGAGATGATGAGGTCCCTTTTCGAGAAGATGAGGAGTCTCTTCGTGGTGTTTGATTAGAAGTGGTTTCGGCTCGTGATTTTTTTAATACAATAGCGTTGGTGGATCCCTGATTCTTGTTTTTAGAAGTGGAAGGATTTGATTTGGTAAACCGAGAAAAATCTGGTTTAGATTTAGAGCGAAGTTTTAACTTCCCTTGTTCAATGGCGCGAGACAAGGCTTCTTCAAATGTATGAAAGGTCTGGATCCTTAAAGTGGAAGAAATATGATTAGCACAAGATCGAGTAAACAACTCGATCTGTTGGGATTGAGGAAGGGAGAAAGACAATTGGTTTATTATCCCTCTCCAACGAGTGACAAAGTCTGCAATAGACTCATCATCGAATTGACGAATGTTATAAAGATCTGTAATCGAGATCTTATGTGCGATATTTATTGAAAAGTTTTCAACAAACATCTGGGCCAATTGAGAGAAAGAAAACAAGGAATGTTGAGGAATGTTATTGTACCAGTCTAAAGCAGGACCTGCTAAAGACATAGGAAAAGTACGGAGCATAAGCTCCTGATCCTAGACTATGAGGTAGCAAGCATGTTTGAATGCTCGCAAATGCTGTTGAGGGTCCTCCCGACTATGAAATTTTGAAAATTTAGGAAGTTCCCATTGGGGAGGATAAGGTTTAAAAGCCACTGAGGGGTGAATGGGTTCATTACATACTTCTTTAAAACAAGTATGAAGGGCGAGCCCCTTTGGTGGAGGCTTCCAAGTCTGCGATTTTCTTGAAAATAATTTGAACCATGTCAGATTGAGGAGGAGGCACACTGGCATGTCCTACATAAGAAGAAAATGGTGGTTGTTGTTGAGGTGTCAATGGGGGATTCATTTGTTGATTGATAGGATGATAAGAGGAGTAACCAGGCATTCTGGGTGATGCCTGGTGGGGTATTTGTCTTTGTGAGGAGCCCGTGTATAGGCAGTCATGGGATAATAAGTGGTTGAGAAAATGAAGTTTGGATGATAGACGGAGCCTGTGATTGGTGGACTCCTATGCTTGTTGACTGAATCGGAACAGATTGAGGAACATGGGTGCCGATTTGATTGGACATGGTGGGGAACAAGACCTGAAAGAGGATTTTTACTGCCGGATTGGTTGTTAAGGGTGCCGATGCTAGAGGATGGGCGTAGGTCACTGTTGTTGGAACATTGGAAGAAAAACCCACTGGAGGACGAGAAGTAGGAACCAACTGACTAGTCGAAGGGGGTTGACTCATAAAGGGGTACTGACCCTGGGACACAATGGACGACATAGATGAATTAACAACAATATGCGGGTGCACAGACGCACTCATTATAGCTAGAGCAGAGGACCTCTCAGAAGTAGGTTGTGGAATATTCGAGGTAACTGCGGCGTTAGGAATAGGTAAGACTATTTGAGAACTAGTCGATATGGTCGGTGGAAGAGAAAAAGGAGGCACAGGTGCGCCACCCTTCTCCATGGCTCGAGGCGAGAAAGATGATGCTAACTGTTCTACAAAAGCCTGGGATGGTTCACGAGAATAATCATACACTTGCTGGATTGGTGGTCCCTGATCAGATATTTGAATAGACTTGTGTACTAGGTAGTCCATGAGGGCTACTGGATTGCGATCGAGGAGTGCCTGAAATTCAGGATCCCCGTGAGGAACATACTCTGAGTCAGAAGCAAATGATATTTCTGAAGGACTAGGGGAAGCTAGACGTGATGGGGTTGCTTTGGCCTGATAGAAAGGATTATATGACCAGGATGGGGAACCAACTAACAGCGGTCCCGAGGAAGACCTGGGGGTGCCGAAACATCCACACTAGTGGTGATCTTGGAGGAAGAAGGGGCTAATTGAGCCATTCTTCTAGATTGTAACCGAGTGATGACCATCATAAACAAGTAGAAAAGAAGATTGACCTAACTAATGCACAGACAATTCAAGCAGCGTAGGTGATTATCTCTTTTAAATTTTTATGCTTTTAAGAAAGAGAATATTAGGGAAGGCCTTTTAGAACAGGAACTACTCAGATAGCCAAACTAAGGATGGTTTGGGGGATGTTTTGGTGAGGAGTCCCGAAGGCACTTCAGTAAAAGACCGGTACGTGGCTTGATATAGGGGCCTACCCCCACACTTCACACACCGCTGCGATAAGGGAGTCGGGTGCTTTGCCAATATATACCAGAACTTCCGTGAATTTATAGCGCGGCCCGAGTACCGCGTAGGCTCTTCCTCTTGGATGTCACTTCCAAGTAGGCGAGGCCAGGGAAAGAATTTTTGTTTAAATGCTTTATACCTAGTGATTTTGGCTTTGTGTGCAAGGGTGAAAAATAAAAATCAAATAGTGTCACTACCGATTTTGATCAATTTTCCAGCCTAATTAAAACTAGATGAAAAACATACAGCAGAGATGACAAAGAAAGAGTTCTTTTTTTTTTTTTTAAGCACTTAAAAACGAAGTGTTTGATTTCGATGAAGACAAGTCAAACAGATTCTTTCCCAAATGCGATTAAATTCTTTTTAAGCACCAAAAATTGAAATGTTCGAATGTGATGGACAACAAACAAAGAACCTTTTTTTTTTTTTTTTTAGTTCCCAAAAAGGAGAAAACACCGTAAAAGAGAAATACCTGTAGATTTAGCTCTCCAAGGTGTGTGGACTTCAAAAAGTGCGTTGTTGAGCTCTCCCCCTCGAACAATCCCACGAACAAGCAAAGTGCTCCGCAAGAAAAGGTTAAAACAAAATCCAGAAAGATATATCCAGATAATGGTGAAACGAAAATTTCTATTTTAAGGAACTAGAAAAATTTCAAGGAAATAACAATTTCGCATAAAGAGATGGATCAAACATGCAAACTTGAAATCAAAATGAAATATTTACTAATTTTATAAATAGAAATTGGAATTGAAATTTGTAAGAAAAGAAAGGACCTAACTTTGCAAATTCAGAAATGAAAGAAACAAGACTGAAACGATGAAAGGAAACACTCAAGCAGAACTGATAAAAATCAGTGAAGAAAAAGAACAAAGCTCAAAACTAGAAAAGAGATGAACTTACCAATAAGGGACTTTGGTTGGGTCCCACCGAGCGTGCTAGAATGTAGATCAAGAATTTCATGCTTGTTACCTGTCCAAGTTAATGCACCAAACTAAACACGAAACCCCGAAAATTCCAATGAAATCGATACCTGATGGACAAGATCCGAAGATGTAGACGGATGAGGAAGTCGATGTAGATGAGACGGGCGCACATGAGCAATTCTGCACAGTAGATCCAAGTAACCTACAAGACACCGATGCTTGACAAAAAAGACCACGTTAAAAGATATTTAGGTGGACTACCCGAGAAGCGGGTCCACCGATATAGATCGGCGTCGATCCGAGACAAAGTGCGAGAAGATTTGGAAATCGGGAAACAAAGGCCGATCGTCAACGTCTGCTGGATCTCGTAGAAGTTTGGAGAGATACTTGCAAGGCTTTACCGTGCTAGATGCAGAATAGAGTCACCAGAAAATCAATGGAGACGTGCAATGTTGATGTGATAAGAGCAGTAGTAATGGTGCTCCTCTCAGGGATTAATTTGGACAAGATCCGCTCTCATTTGATAGATAATGTTCACGCTTGATGCTAAAAGATCTCTCGTTATCTCTCTTACAATCTGTGTCTCTGTGTCACGATCTGTCTCTTTCTGTGTTCCCGTGTCCTCCTAGAACTGAGTTCTGGGCCTCTATTTATAATCAGCACCACTCCGAAAAATCGGCGTCGACCGAGTACCGGTCGGCGCCGATCACGGAACAGACTCTCGAGACGGCCAAAATGAACGATTTCTGGAAAGATAAGAGTGATCCCTCCACCTCAAATACGGGAAATATCCCACTTTGGGAGGAGGAGAAATAGGGGGGATATATGGATAGGATAGATATGGGGTAGATAAGTGGTTATGATACATGTGAAAAGGTGTAATTAAATAGTTAATATTTAATTACTCACCTAAAAACATAATGGGGTGAATTAAACCTAGGATAGGTGTTTAAATCACAAATTGAATAATACCCCAAGGGGATAATGGTGGTATAAACATGCCCCAGTTACCCGAGAGAGAAAACGTACGAGGGACACCAAATTGATAATCAATTTTAGGTGTCTACACATTCGCATAACCACAAGGACACGTGTGAAAAAAATCAAAGGCCTTAGATCAAAATAGGCCCAAAGTATTTATCTCCCTTTCTCCTGAATCACATAATCCATCACCTTCCAAATCCAAGGTGTCTATCCTCTCTTCTTCACACACCCAATCTACCACTTCTATATAAAACACCATCCTCAAACACCTCCAACAAGATCTCATAAATATGTCCCTCTACGAGCTCATTAAACTTCTCCACAACCCCGATAAGCAATGATTGAGGCTCTCTAATCTATCTTGGTACCATTTAATGACCCTCACCCATTCACCAACCTTTTTGGCACTCTCAAAATGTGTGTCGCTATCACCTTTGATGATTCTGAAATCCCATCCTTACAACTTGAAGACCATGACCTTCCACTCTTTTTCACCACCCAATTCAATGATACTCTCATCAAGATATTTATGATTGACAATGGCACAATATCAACATCATATCATCTCATGCTTTCAAATAAAGTTAGCTACCCAACACCATCATAATCTGTTGTGTTATACACCTTTAACGACACCGTCATCCCCTACATTAGGCACGATCATTTTACCCATCAAGGTAGGCATTAAAATCCTTCATGAGCTCTTCTATCTTGTGGAAGGAGAGTTTTAGTATAACATATTGTTAGGGAAACCTTTGATATTTGTTATTTGATGCATCCCATCAACATTACACCATTGTCTAAAGTACGAACATGAAGGAAAAACCTTTATTATTCCTATCAACCCAAATCCTTTCAAATCATGTCACATGACCTACCAACCTAATGATGTGCTCATTCCTAAGAAAAACTTAGGATCTTCTAATGAGGCTTCTACCAGATCTTCCATCCCCTCATCTAAACTACTAGACAACAGCTCCTTTGAAGATGTTATGTAATGTCTCTTACTAGAGGAGTACCGTATTCTATCCCTTAATTCACTCCCTACATCTAAAATGTATGGGAGACCTAAAAATAACCTAAGTATGAAGAGATATCATATACTTTAGTCCTCCCCATATTAAAACTAACCTTATTTATGGAGGGATTTATCATCCTTCCTCACACCATAAAAATCAATATCATGTTAAACCTTTCACATCTAACTTCTCATTCTTATACAATCAGTCATTCACATAAGAGTATCTTCATCTTTTTTCCTAGAAAGGATTTTTCGTAGGACGTTATGAACAAGGAATACATGATTTTAACTTTGAATAGTCTTGGAAACCTCATGAGAAATTTGGGCTAGGTTTCAACAAGCCTTCCCAAGACACTTTAACAACCCCCACACCCAAACACATAACATAAATATATCCATCCTCTTTTTCTTCACCTGACAACTTTATGGATGCAGACAAAACTATATCCATTCCTCCTAACTTGTTTAATCAATATGATCACCTTAAGACTACTCACTTATCAAACTAATGATGGCACTAAGACCCTTCCGCTAGTATTACCTAAAATGGTAGAGAAAGACTCCCCTACCATCAACATTCTTCAATGCCACGATGACGAATCCATCATATCTTGTATGGTAGAAGAGAACCATTATCTTAAAAATATTCTAACACCTAACATTTCTACACCCATTAACTAATCCACTATCGACATCAAAATTGGAACTTTGCAAGACCCTCACATAGTCAAAGTTGGCCAAGTATTTACATTTAAAAGAACTAAAATACTTTACAACCTTTCTTTCCTAGCACATTTAGGAATTCACATGGTCATACAGTGACATGCTAGGTATTGACCCTAACATCATTGTCCACAACATTTCCACAATTCCTAATGCTAATATCATCAAACATAAACTACATAAAATGCATCCTTGCATAGCCATGCTCATAAAAACTAGTTACAACACCTTCTCTCTAGAAATTTTATCTTTCCCACTAACTATCCATAGTGGGTATCCAATATCATAACCATAGCCATAGCCATAGGAAAGTTATCTATTTTCAAATACTTTCAAGATCTCAATCTCTCCTCTCCTAAAGATGACTTCCCTCTTTCTAACATTGATAAGCTTGTTAACCTTATGGGAGGCCATGAGATGCTATCTATTATGGATGATTTTTCTAGGTATAATTGGATCCTCATCGCACTGCAGAGGACCAACATAAGACATTTAATTATCCCTTAGGGAACCTTTTGCTACCAAGTCATGCCCTTTGAACTAAAAATGTAGGGGTCACTTATCAATGCGTCATGACTTATATCTTCCATGATATCATCCATAAAACCAACTAGGTTGATGATCTCTTAGGAAAATCCAAACACCATAGAGACCATCTCATTTTCCTTGACATCATATTCACCCTCCTTATTCAATGCCTTTTCCACCTCAACCCAAAAAAATTGTGTTCATTATTCTTACCGAAAATCTTTTAGGGTTTATCGTTTCTATCAGGGGCATTGGAGTAGAATTTTCCAAAATCAAGACCGTCGTCAAGATGCCTCCTCCTTCCAATATCAAACAAATTTGTAACCTCCAAGGTAGATTCCAATAAGTTCACCATTTTGTTTCTCTTCTTTCAGATTCATTCCAACATTTTCATCATCTCCTCTGAAAGGATGTCCATTTCAAGTGGGATGAAAATTGTCAAAAAGACTTTGACGAACTAAAACAACATCTCCTATCATCACCTCGTGCTCACACCTCCATGCCAAGGGGAGTAATTTTATCTATATATATATACACCAACAACCACACCTTGGGTGTTATGCTAGCACATTGAGATGAATATGGTAGAGAGTATGTCATCTATTAATAAGCCACACTCTTCATGACTATGAAACTTGTTACACCAAAGAAGAGAAGTTATGTTGTGCCTTGTACTTCGTGACTTCTAAGATTCATCACTATCTCCTTAATCATAAGAATTATGTTGTCACCAATTTTAATCCTCTCAAATCCATGCATTATAAACCATATCATAGTGACCACATCACTCAATGGATCATGTTTATGACTGAATTTGACCTATAATTCATGTTGCAAAAATCTATCAAGGGGAAAGCCATCACCGACCAAATCATATATGCTCCCCTCCCTAATAATCAACCACCTCATGAACAATTTTATGATGAATCCATCAACACCATTGATCAATAAAACACTCATCTCAAAATAACACTCTTCTTCGACGGTTCTAAGGGTCGGCAAAGGAGATGTTAGTATCATCATCATACCTCCTTGGGGGAATCCTCTCCTTTATCTTTAAAATTAAATTTTGAATGCCAAAACAACATGCATGAGTATGAATCCCTCATTATGGGTCTCCAAACTACTATCATGGTCTTTGTTAAAATCTTTGTGTTAGATTTAACAGGGGAAATATAATCAATAGATTACATATCCACCATTAAAATGTCAAGACTATAGATTATGATATGCAATCGATTAGACACGAAATATCTTAAAATAGATAGCGAATAACATAGCTTAATGAGCAAGAGATGAAAGAAAATAAAAACAAGAACAAGAGATAGATAACACCATATTTAAGTGGAGAAACTTGAAGGAAAAAACTCCACTAGTAAAGCATTGTCTTTATTAAGAATTTACATGAGTTTAACCCAACACTTCCACTTCCATGTCGATATTTTTTCAGTGTTTGTAGATTTATATCTCTTGATCAGTTAATAAAATGATCATCAACTATATATTGTATTAAGATCTCAGTCTTTATGTCAATCTGTATAAATATATACATTATAGATATCCAATCCTCGGGAGGGATCACCCAAATCAATGTGGGTGGGTGAATCGGTCGAGTTGCTTCACTCTTAAATGTGAAAGACCTTCACAATAAAGTTTGATGAACAAAATTTAATACAATATTGGGGCATACTGCAGTGGTAGATCCCACTTGAAATTATCACCCCAACACTCCCCCTTAATGTTAAGTGGGAAGAAAAATCAAACATGCCAATTTTACCTTTTTATGCAAAAGGATTTTCAGAACCTTAAATCAACAATAATGATTCAAGCTAGCATGCAAACAAGGGAAATCTGTAGATCTTCCCATGAAAAAATTATTAAGACCATTGATTTACATATGAAGACTTACATCAAACTATGGATCCTTTTATAAACTAAGGCATACCCATAACTAAAGCTTTGTTGGGATTTACAAGTAACTTCACAAAATGTGACACATTTACTTATTACAAACTTGAGGAATTATTGGAAGTTTTCAACAGGCCATTAAGAGGTATCATTTTCATGTACACTCCCCCTCAAAGTAAACTCTGATAGGCCCAATAAGGCAAGAAATTTACAGAACACAATGGTTTTGTGAAGATATCTACGACTTGATCTTTAGTTGAACAGAACTTGAGATCAATATAACCATTCAGGACTTTATCTCTAATGAAGTGCACATGAACTTCAATATGATTAGTCCTTTGATGTTGAACTAGATTCTTTGTAAGATCAATGTAGCTCTGACTATCACATTGAAGAGTATTACTCCCTTTTATGCCCATGTGCAACTCATCCAATATTCTTTTCAGCAACATAGCTTCTTTGGCAGATTCCATAACACATATATACTATGCTTCAGTAGAAGAGATAGAAATTTTTGGTTTCTTATTTCTACTCCAAGTGATGGCACCTGCACCCAACTTGAAAATATATCCAAAAGTAGACTTCCTATCTACAACATCACTAGCATGATCAAAATCACAATAACCAAATAATTGTGCATCATTACAAGAAGAATAAAAATACCATAATTGACCATTCCTTTAATATATTTCAAAATACTTGTTGTCAATTTACAATGATCCTCATAATGTTCTTGCATGAATCTTGAAACTACCCCCACTTCATAATAAATATAAGGTCTAGTAATAGTCAAATAAATTAGACTACCAACTAGCCTATACAAAGTAAGATCAAATTTAGCACAAGCTGGTTTAGGGTCTTGTTATCTCTCAAATTTTACCTACCCTCTTTTTATTTAAAAATCAGAGAGAATAATTTCTCTGTGCATTTGCAGTGTCCTCCTTGATCCTTGATAATATTACAAATATGGTGGGGCCACTTTATTTAATTTGAAACTTTAGTTCAATATCATTCATGTTTAAAGTGGTTTCAAACATTTGCATGTCAACATTAATATTTTGGATGTTCACATTGATATAAGATGTTATCATGGGAACTTTTTAGATTTTTGATCACAGTATAGTAAAGATGACGATTGAGTTCCAACTTACGTTAACAATTTTCAAATTTCAAGCTCGCATTTTGGTGTATATCTTCTTTCCATGGTTGTAGTAAAAGTATTGGTAAGTGTCATTGTCTTTGATTGCACTAAATTTGTATAAAGTGACATTAAAATAGTTGGCTCAATAATATCTCAATGAGATGACAGTCTTGGTTTTTGTCGTAATGTCATGGTGACATTTTAGGGGCTCTGGGATATAACTTCCATTCGGATATATGCTACATTTTTGCTTGTTGATTATGGATTATTGAATTAATGGTGATCAAATCTTTCGACACATTGACAATGAAAGGGTAGTAAGAAGCTTTAAAAACCAAGTCATGGTTGATATGGTAGATTTTAATTTTTCTATGGTGAACAATGTAAATTGGCATTTTTGTTGAAGCGGTTAGCTTGGCACATTGCTTGATTTGAAAAAAATGCCAAGTGGCATTATCAACCAAAAACTAGGAATTTAGGACTGTGGGCATTAAAACATATTTATGGAACCTAGCTCGAGGTACCTTGAGAATTGAATGCAATCCTTAAACCTATCCTTTTCCATTACCACCAGTTTTGTTGGTCATTTGATTTTTCTTCACCACCATAGTGAAGCTCTGTCAAAATTTAGCTGGAACTATTTGGGTCCTCCATTTTGGTGTTTGTATGCTTCCAAGAAGCTCAACATCATATCATTATACCTTTCAAGGTATGTTTAGTTATTGACTTATTGTGGATGCTCTTGTTCTCAAGTTTTAAGACTCATTTTGGTCGTGTCGAGTCAATGACGGTTATAGATTTGCATGTCTTAATTTCAAGCTTCCTTCGTTATATTTGCAAGTTGGGTTTTAACTTTTTCAAGGTTATGTGGTCTCTACTTCATCCTGGTAAAGCTATAATGTTGTCATCATTATTTTTTGGATTATTTTGGCTCTTTTCTCTATTCATTTCAAAGAATGAAGTTTCTTTTTTGACATGTCAAAAATGAATGGAGGTAAAAGGATTGTTTTTGAGTTTTAACACTATGGAAATAAACTCAATATTGTGGTTTTTTTCAAAATTCCTATGGCTATAGCATTAGTTGTTTTTAATAATTTGTGGAATGGTAACTGTTAGTGCAAAATCACAGCACCCCCAAATGAGTTCTAAAAATATGCTTTTCTAAGGCAGACTCATCTGGTGTGATTTACATAACATTGGATCATTCCCCAAGCTGTGGGACTTGCAAATGGGAATGATCCTCTAGAGAAGGCGGGTTCCTCTTCCTAATCCTAGCACTAATCTAATTCTAAGGAAGGAAATGTGACTATCTACTCCTAATCTAACAATTCCAAGGGACCAAGGGGAGAGAGAGAGAGAGAGAGAGAGAGAGAGAGAGAGAGAGAGAGAGAGAGAGAGAGAGAGCATGAAAATATAGAAATCCTACACTGCATAGGTGATAGCACCAAGAAAAGGGAACTATTGATCAAAAACTGATCATTGAAATGGAGAGAGATGAGCAATGGAAAGGATGGACAGATGCATCATAGAACAAGGATAAATTTCACACAAAACACCATTTCAAACCCCTTAAACACATCTCCCAAAACTTGTAATAGACATTAGAGATATGCACAAGTATACCCCGCAATGATGAGAGGTAATAAGAGACATCAAAATGAGAAAAGCATGGACAAAACGCATCACAAAAACAGATTTTATTTCTCAAGGAGTTAACACAAGTACACTAGTAACGGGTAAGAGGAAAGAAAATGCCATTATAAAGCCAAGGGAGGAGGCTTAAACTCCACATTCAACCCTGGAGAAGAAAGAGAGAGGGGGCAGGGAAGAAGAATGAACAACCCTTTATAATGAATCCTACCCCTGTATTTATAGATTTGATTGGAGAGAAGAAAGAGAGAGGGAAGTGAGAGAAGAGGGTTGAAACTTAACCAATGCTATTAATGCTTCTAATAAAATATGCCCCAATTGTCTTTACTTGCATGATTCCTTGATTTGGTGCCTTGAAAGAAGAGGAAACGGTGGAAACATATCAAATCCGATCTGGTTGTTGAGATAGATGGATCCTGCATTGAAGGCTTAAAGACATTTCCTCCATTTTCCTTTACCTAACCCCCTCAAAAATTAAATTCTTAGACCTCCATGGCGTAGGTGAGGCCGAGATCTTTCCAATGGTGTTAGATTCACAATATTTTGAGCCTTGAGTCGAAATATATGCCCCTTCAAAGTTTGTATTAGGTCCATATAGGAGGGTGGGAAAAAGATTGAAAAATGGGTCCCCTTTGATATGGGACATGTGGTAGTAAGATTAGAGAAAAAATCAGGCTCGTGGGTCCATAATTTATCTTTTCCCCTTTTCGTGAAACACAAAACTCAAAAAACCCCCATGGCCCCAAAGCTCTACCTTTTGACTCTGCTTGACCATTTTCCCCGCCTCCATTTCATCCTGAGACATGTGGAGATGTGGTGCTTGTTTGAGCTTCTCTTTTTTCTTGCACACGGTCATTTAAACTTTCACAGGCCCCGCCATTCCATTGTAGAGTCTCCCTGCAACCTTGTTTATCATCCTAGAATGTGAGCTCACGGGTTTGAGTCATTTCCTTCATAATTTCCTTATGTGCAGGAGTTATCTTGACCAAATTTTCTCGAGGGGGAATTTGGGATAACAATTTGGTAACTCACAGGGACATCTGACTGCTAGATGAAGAGACCAGTGGCCTTGGAGCATCCATTGGGCATGGAGTCAAGAATGATGGCCTGACATTGATCCTTCTTATAAAATGGACTCCCGACTCCCTACACTTTTTGACCTCTGAATCACTTGGAAACCCACTGAAACTTGAATTTGAACTTCACCAAAAGCCAACTGAATGCATTATGCAAGAGCAATACAACAACACCAAAAACTATGTACAAACTGAAAATCATACATGCTCTAAATGGAACATGCAAAGTGTGTAAAAGCACTTCTTCTACTGAAAACAAACCTACCTAATCTACTCTAACCAAGAGCAAAGGGAAATAAAAAAACCTATAACTCAGCAGGAGAAATAGCTTCCTTCCTCAAAAATTGCTGCCATGAAACTGATTTGGCACTAAAAATGGCTAGTTGGATGAGTGAAAAAAACTACAAGATGTTCTTCCACCCAAATCACCAAAGTATCAACTGAATACAAAACCAATACCTCTCTTAGTTTCTTTGCATTTTTACTTTGAAGAGGTATGTCACCTGATCCTTAGTGCTTTATAGCTCATTCTCATGCCCCAAAGTAGGCATGACTAGTTTTGGTTTCTCCTTTGGCTCCAATGAAGCCAAGTACCTGATTGGGCATGGTCTAATCCTTTGGATGTGCCCATTTCTCTTAAATTCAACTCCAAAAATGGAGCCTTCTTGTGGACCTTCTTGAGTGGATGGTGTGAGGGAGATGATGACATCCTCTTGCCTTTTCTCTTCCTCCTCCTTTGAATAACATTGAAGATCAAGATTTTCCAACCTTGGTTCCAGAGGGCCATTGTGAGATACAATTTGTTGTCCTTAGATGTTCTCCTTCATGGCAGAAAGTTTGTGTGCTTGGAAGGTTCAATGTGGAGGAAAAAATGATGTTATCTCCTCATGCTCCTCTTCATTAAAGCAATCTTCCAAGTCTGACAGGCAATCTGCCTCCTTGTTGTCTTGTTGCATGTGCTCTACCTCCTCCATGGTGCCTTCCTGATCTGCAACTTGATAACCATGTCTCTCTTCACTTTCAAACATGAAGTTTGAAATATGAAACTCTTCTTCAACATCAGAGCTTGAAGGGGATGAAGTGGGAGGAAGAACTAAAGGTTATTCTGTAGCCTGCTCCACACTCGAGGCCTCTGAAACTATATGGTCCTCCTCTACTACAAATTCAAACTCATCCACCATTGGCTCTTCAACCGTGACCTCCTCTATTGGCTTGACCATCAAGGGGATCTTTGTAAACCCAAATTTAGCAGCCCAACTCATCAGATTGTATGTTATTTATTTTCTGTTGGGCTCCTCTTCTTTTGTTCTTGATTAGATTCTTGAGTATCTTGCCAACATGGGCTTGGGAAAGTAAGAGGAGTGGAAAGTCAGGGTTCAACCAGATTTGCAATTGTTTGTGGTGGGGAGGGAGGTGGAACTTCTTGTTTTTTCGGAGTGGGTGACTGTTTGGAAGGGAAAAGGGGCGAAGAATTGAAATGGGGTGGAATACTAGGGGATGGAGAAATAGATTTCACACTTGGGGAAGCATACAATGGGAAGCTTAGAAATTGAATCTCAAATTGAGATGGTGCTGCTTGAGGAGTGAAGAGAAAATTACCAGGTAATGGTGTAGGATTTACCCATTGACAAGGCTACCTGGCACCAAATTCATAGGCCTCAATCTCCACAGTCCATTGTGAAAGTTGGGGCAGCATTTCAACCATGAAGTCTAGCTTCTCCTAAGGGCTATAATGTCTTGGAAAAGGGCCTTCCCATGGACAAGGTGCCCCAGTAACTAATCTCGAATGCCTTCATTCGTGATATGACCCTTGATCCGAACCATTCCACCTCCATTTTTGGATCTTCTCCAGTAGACCAGCATCCTCTGCATAACTATCACCATCATATGTGTCTCCTTGTCCTTGATAAGCTTCATAGTCAAACTAGTTTTGACACTGCTCATATGGGTAAGCATAATGGAAATGGATCTGATTATAATGTTGATTTGGAGGAGTTGAGAAATACATTAGAGGTGGACTGTATTGTTGTAAGTGTGAGTTCTATGAAGGGAATGAAGTCATGATTGCACAACCTCATGGAATGGGAGAAAATGAAAGAGAGGGAAGAATAAAATGGATGAAATGAGTGGAAATGGATGGAAAAGGTCTACAACTCAGAGAATGGGTTTTTGACTAGATGGAGTTGCTAGATGTGCTTGAAAGTGCCTCCAAAGGCTGAAACCTTCACTAAGAACACAGTGAACTTGATGAAGTGAAGTGGTAAGGTGCTTCAGACCTATCCCATCCGGCATGCCAAAACTATTAGTGCAAAATCACAGCACCCCCAAATGAGTTAAAAATCAGCTTTTCTAAGGTAGACTCATCTGGTGTGATTTGCATAACATTGAATCATTCCCCAAGCTATGGGACTTAAAAATGGGAATGATCCTCCAAAGAAGGTTGGTTCCTCTTCCTAATCCTAGCACTAATCTAATTCTAAGGAATGAAATGTGACTATCCACTCCTAATCTAATAATTCCAAGGGACCAAGGAGAGAGAGAGCATGAAAATAAATAAATCCTACACTACATAGGTGATAGCACCAAGAAAAGGGAACTGCTGATCACAAACCCAACTGCCTGAAATGGAGATAGGTGAGAAATGGAGAGGATGGACAGATGCATCATAGACCAAGGATAAATTTCACACAAAAACCATTTCAAACCCCTTAAAAATAGCTCCCAAAAACCTGTAATAGACATCAGAGATATGTATAGTATACCCTGTAATGGTGAGAGGCAAGAAGAGACAACAAAATGAGCAAAGGATGGACAAAACACATCATGAAATAGATTTTATTGCTCCAGGAGTTCACATAGTACACCATTAACGGGAAAGAGGCAATAAAATGCCATTACAAAGCCAAGGGAGGAGGCTTAAACTCCACATTCAACCCTGGAGAAGAAAGAGAGAGGGGGGTAGGGAAGAAGAATGAACAACCATTTACAATGAATCATGCCCCTGCATTTATAGATTTGATTAGACAGAAGAAAGAGAGAGGGAAGAGGGAGAATTGGGTTGAAACTCAACCACTACATTAATGTTTCTAATAAAATATGCCCCAAATCCATCTTTATTGCATGATTCCTTGATTTGGCACCTTAAAATAAGAGGAAACAACATAAACATATCGAATCCGATCTAGTTGTTGAGACAGATGGATCCCGCATTGAAGGCCCAACAATGCTTCCTCCATTTTCCTTTACCTAACCCCATCAAAAATTAAATGCTCAAACCTCCATGGCATAGGTGAGGCCGAGATCTTTCTAATGGTGTTAAATTCACAATATTTTGAGCCTTGAGTCAAAATATATGCCCCTTTGAAGTTTGTATTGGGTCCATACAGAGGGCGGGAAAACAGCTTGAAAAATGGGTCCCCTTTGATATGGGACATGTGGCAAGTATGATTAGAGCAAAAATCGGCTCATGGGTCCGTAATTTATCTTTTCCCCTTTTCATGAAACGTAAAACTCAGAAAACCCCCACGGCCCAAGCTCCGCCTTTTGACTCTGCTTGACCATTTGCCCCTGCCTCTATTTCATCCTGAGACACGTGGAGATGTGGTGCTTGTTTGAGCTTCTCTTTTTTCTCACACAGGGTCGTTTAAACTTTTGCAGGCCCTGCCATTCCATTGTAGAGTCTCCTTGCAACCTTGTTTGTCGTCCTGGAATGTGAGCTCGCGGGTCTGAGTCATTTCCTTCATAATTTCCTTATGTGCAGGAGTTGTCTTGACCAAATTTTCCAGGGGGTGAATTTGGGATAACAAGATCCGTGTGAGAAGTTGAGATAAAGTATTTACGGACATGGAATATTTTGAAAATACATTTTTGTTACTCATTTTCTTGCAGTAGGTTGTTTCAAAAATGAATATGATTGGAAGATGATTTGGTTGATGTGAAACTCATTTTTTCTTTTGAGCTAGGTGAATGAAATTATTGCATCCTTTGAATTTTTATGTTGGGCAGCCGTATCACATGAAATATATCGTTTATTCTTGATAAATACCCATTTGATATATGTTTCTAAAGTCATTTTTATAAGATATTGTCTACAATGAATAGGGAAGTTTGATGTAAAACTATGTCATTCTCAGTATGTTTTTAAAGTCTTCATGAAGTTTGAACTTATGGGTATTGTTCATTTAAGATGAATGGTGTAAACATATTTCTGTTTCAGATGGAATACAATGAAACTGGTGATATGATCATAGGCATATACATTCAAGTCATTTATTGGTATAAATAATTTATAAGACTGTTGGAAGGGACTTGGTCTATATTTTGTAGATTTCTGAGCAAGTTTTCAATCTGTTATGAGAAATATCTTTACAGTTAAAATTGTGATTTCTCAGGTAAATGATTTGGTTTTAAATGCAAGATGACCTTTAAAATTGTTTGCAATAATGATTAGACGTTGATAATAGGCTCATCTTTAAACTCTATTTTGATTTCAAGTTACTAATGTGACACATGGTGGAAATAGTAAAATGGGCGATGATGGAACTATAGTACTTGATTTAGTTGGAAAAGATTAAACTCTATATTTTGATGTTGATTAATTTGGTCTAGAAAATTTAATGCAAATGATATGGTTATATGGATGATTTGGAATAAATGTTTTATTTTAATATTGTGGGTCCCCCACCCCTATATTTGTTTCCTATTATTATCTATCCATGATAATTTATGATATGATTTTTAATCATCTATCATAAATTCAATCGATGATCTCTATCATTTGCTATATTATCTATTAAGTGGATTTTTTTAAGAGATTATTTCTAAAGTACCATTTAATATGAAGAGATCGGTTGTAATTGTTTCATGGAGAAGTAAATAAAAGAAGAGGAAGGACTCTTTTACAAAGAGGAACATCAAGGTAATTTGCATTTGAGTTTAGTGCATTTTCATCCTATATTTTCAATGAAAGTATTCTGAATGAGGCTTTGATTACATGGATCTTGATAACCTAAGTTTGAGGATTTGAGTGTAAACATTAGATACAACAGGTATATCCAGTTATATTATTATTATTCTGATTATCTGAATATTGATTTTCTAGTGTCTAATCTATAATCTGATTACAGAATTAAATTTGTATATCCAAGGGACCAATGAAGGTTGTTTACACATATTTCTGAGCATTTGGGTTTATAATCTTCCATTTTGGCTATTGTATTGTCGATCTTGAATAAAGTTGATTTCAGTGACTTTGTGCTTCTCATTTGTAAATTAGTTTCTCATCTTAATATGAATTTCATGTTGGTATTTTATGACTTTGTATCATTGTGTATATATTGTATACTTGGTTAATTTTTATTCACATTTTGTTGTTTTAAAACCAGAAATTTGGAATATAAGAGTACATCTGAATTAAGTTTTAATTTTTGTATTGTATGGAATGGAGTAAAAGGGTTAATTTATCAGGATTCAAAAGGATTAATTCCATGCAAGCATTATTCATGCAACTGAGTATAATAAAATTATAAAGGATTTTGCAAGCTTTTTTCTTCCCTCCAAGAGGTTATCTAATTCATAGATATCACTCTGTTGGATAGGGTTGATAATATGTAGATTGTGGGTTTTGTTTCTTTGTTGTTCTTATCTTTCTTGTTTGTGTGTCTTTTCTTTTTTCTTTCTTGTTTGTATATTCTCTCTTTTTCTGAATGAATTAAATGATCTTCCCATAATCTTAGGTTTGTTTTTCTATAAACGATTTAAGATATAAAATACCCTACACTTAGAATATTTTATAATTCCCTCATACAATTAAAGATGGTTTGATTCCATCTTAACCTTTACGATAGGTAAAAGGGTTGATTTAGTTGTCGGTCAATTTTCTATCATCAACATGTCTAACTTAACACCAAATTCAGTAGAAATGGTGACAAGCTTATAATCAATCATGTTAAATATTCTAAGAAAATTCATAGCATACTAAGATGGAGATGCAACAATAGACTTATGATCTTGAAATATAATCATGCCAAGAAAATGATTTAATAAACCTGAATCAGTCATTTCAAAATGTTGTTTTAACGTTTATTTGATTATAAAAATTAAATTTCTATCATTTCTAGTAATCAAAATATCATCAAAATACAAGAAAATAATGATAATATGATTGTTTTCAACTTTAAAAAATAAATCATTATTAGAATAGTAGTTAGAAAAATGAAGATCCTGAAAGAAACTGTTAATTTTAGCATACTAAGCTCTAGGAGCTTGCTTAAGACCATACAAAGACTTTTTAAGCTTACATACATAAAGTTCCTTTCCAGGTACTTCAAATCCTTTAGGATAACTCATATATATTTCTTCTTTTAATTCACCATTTAAAAAAACATTTTTAACATCCATTTTGTGAATATCCCAACCATATTGGGTAGCCAATGCAAGAATAATTCTAACAGTGTTCATCTTAGCAATAGGGAAAAAGTCTCAACATAGTCAATTCCTAGTTTCTGAGTGAAACCATGAGCTACCATCCTTGCCTTGAACTTTTCAATCTCTCCTAGAGAGTTATATTTGATTTTGAATAACCACCTAGAACCTACAATGCTTCTCTTAGAAGGAGGAGGGACTAATTCCCAAGTGTCATTTTTTATTAAAGCATTGTATTCATCCTTCATAGCTTGAATCCATATATCATCTTGAGATGCTTCTTCAAAGGATTTTGGTTCTACCTCATAGATGGTCATCAAGGCATGATAATAATGTTGACTTCTAGTTATCTTTCTAAGATTATCAGGCTGAGAGTTTTGAACAAGATTTTTAGCCCATTTAGGAATCTTAGGTTGCAAGACATTTTGGGATGACTCCCCCTCAATCTCCATCATATCTAGATCAGGATAATCAACCTCTTGAACTTTTATTTCCATAATGTCAGTAGGAGGATTATCAAGATCTATTTCCAGAGCAGTAGAGGAGGGTTCATGAGAAACATTAGAGAAGGTTTTCTCTAAGACTTGAACATTTATATTTTCAACAATGTCATGCTTGAATGGATCATAAACTCTCAATCCTTTAGTTTTACATCCATAGCCAAAAAAATTCAAGAGAAAGAGGTTGGATCAAGCTTCTTCCTTTTTTATTTTGGAATGAAGATGAAGTTGAACTACCAAATATTCTTAAGTTTGAAATGACTGGTTCTTGCTTTTTCCATACCTCATGAGGATTAGTTTGAAAAAGATCTTTAGTAGGCACTCAGTTAATAATATAGATAGCATTGTTCATGGCTTCAACCCATAGTAACTTATGTGCATTAGATGCATGAATCATAGTCCTAGCCATTTCTAAGATAGTCCTATTCTTTCTTTCTACAATGCCATTTTGTTGAGGGAATAGGGAGTGTTCAATTCTCTTTGAATCCCACATGACACATAAAACTCATCAAACATTTTTTTGACATATTCACCTCCATTATCATTCCTAATTCTCTTAATTTTCATATTAGAAGCATTTTCAACTAGAGATTTAAATTCCTGAAATTTAGATAAGACATCAAAATTTTTCTTGATAAAATAAGACCGTCATTCTAGAGTAATCATCAATAAAATAAATAACATACAAAGAAACAATGAGAGAAATAACCTCAAGTGGACCTCTCACATCACTATGAATTAGTTCTAATAACTGAGAATAATTTGGATGATGAAATTTGTGAAATGGTTGAGCATGTTTCTTACCACTTAAGCAACTTTCACAAGTTTCATGTTCTGAATTTATCTTTGGTAAGCTAACAAAAAGATTCAGTCTAGACATATCATACATGATTTTGAAATTTACATGACCAAGTCTTTCATGCCAAATTTGAGTATCATTCCTAGAATAGGAATAAAAAGGACTCAGACACAAAACCATCAAATATATACAAGTCATTTTTTTGAATGCCAGAAGCAATAAAAATTTTAAACTTATCTTTTACAAACCAATTATCTTGCAAAAAAATAAATTATAGTTTTCTTTGGTTAGCTGAGAGAAAGAAAAAGATTCTTTTTCAATTGAGGAACATACAAGACATTCCTAATTACACCATTTGATAGCTTAACATTGCCACAACCTTCAGATCTAATGATTGAGTTATCTCCTAGATAGATATTCTCTTCACATTTAACTACATCTAAGAGGATACCAAGAGTACAAGTCATGTGCCTGGAGGCACCACTGTCAAGAATTCACTCATTTTCATTTGAATTTGAAAGGGAAGTATACAAAGCAATAAAATTCTCAACCACATTTGCTTGATTTTGCTTTTGATTTTTCTTATGATTATTAGGCTTGTTATTCTTAGCATTCTTAGCTAATTTGTTAATTTTTACTCTACAATCAGACTCTTTATGCCCAAATTTTCCACACTTATTACAAGTTCCATTAAATTTGACTTTAAATTTCTGATTGTTCTTAGCAAAATTAGTCTTAGGATTTGATTTAAATCTAGATCTAATATTAGACTTCTGATTATGATTGTTGTTATTTTTATTATGAGAAGACTTATGATTATGTGAGAACAGAGCTTGAGAAGCAGTCTCTTTTGAATCAAAGTTCTCCATGACTCTCTCTTCTTGAATCAATAAAGAAGACAAAGTGTCCAGATTAGGAAGATCATTCTCATTCTGATACTTAGAATTAAGAAGTGAGATGTAATGTTTGAATTTTTCATGAATATTAATCTGAATTATAAAGTACAAAAGCTTATCTTGAAATAATTCACAGTTGCAGCCATCTAATTGAGCTTTAATGTTCTTAATTTTAGCTAAATAATTGAAAATTTTCTCACCCCCTTCATGGGTGTTATAAATAACTCTAAAATCAATTTAATGATCTTAGACAACCTACTACCTTCATGCATGGTTTCTAATTGCTTCCATGCATCTGCAGCGAGTCCATATGGCCTATATGCATCAAGAATTCATCTCTAATGCTTTGTAATAGGATGGATAGAGCTTCCTGAGATCTCTCGAGAAAAGGAGCTAAGGTTTTTAGGGTAGCTTGTCTCCATGTGGGACATTTTTCTATATCAGCCAAAAGATCCCAGAGCTTCCTAGCCATAAAAGAGGCTTTTAAATGCACTTTCCAAATGCTATAATTTGTTCCATTCAAAAGATGAGACTTATCCAATGAAAAATTAGCAGAACTATCCATTTTAATGCTCAGACAAAAACAGATACAAATACAACTAAAAAAATCAAGGAAGCCAAACAAAGACAAAAACTAGCTATAGATCTTTTAATTTTCTATACAAATGCAAACAACTCTAAATTGATAAAAAAACTAGCTTGATTTGGTTGAATTTAAGATCAATTTGACAGAGCTTACTCGGGGTCACATTTACAGGAGAGCTAACTGAGCTCGGACTGAGTTGGGCTAGAGTATCTCGACAAGTTATTTAGCAATTCGAAGGGGCAAGCTCTAAAACAAGCCACTTAACAAATAAAAACAAGTTGAAAACTAGCCAAGGTGGGGGCGACATGTGGCATAGATTAAAAATAATAAGGAATGCACGTGTTGGCTTTAAAATAGATCCTCAGGTGGATGCAAAATCTTTAAAAAATAAATTCAAATCCTTTTTGGGTTCATAACAATATCCAAAATAAACACACGTCAATAAAACTATGACAAGACTGACAACAATGAAACACAATATACGTGTCACTTTTTAATTAGCTCACATTTCACAATGCAGCTAATAAGTCATAAGTTAATTATGCAGCTAATAAGTCATAAGATAATTAATTAAAAAATAACCGTATACACGTGTCTTAAATTAATTGGATCACTTTTTCACATTTTGACACAATGCGAAATCAAAGTCTTAGTCAAATAGAGACACTTGTCAAAATTTTAATGGTTAAAAAATAGACACTTGGTGGCTTTCCACCAAAATTTAAAAAAATAGCTTTGAGCAGGCTTAAAGTCCCCAAAATAAACCAAACTTAAAATAAAGTTCAGGTCTGAAAGAGGTACAATGTGTCACAATTTAAGTGGCTAAGCCAAAGCAAAAATTGACACCCTGACACTTGTGAAGGCTAACACAATTAAAAATAATAATATATGTGTAAAAAAAAATTGGTTCGTGTTCATGCAACTCTAACAAATACCAAGCCAAAAAGAAGATACATTGAGCCTTTTAAATGGCTCACACTTCGCAAGTCTGACAAAAAATGACAAATGCGAAAAAGAGATGTATGTGTCCAAATGCTATTAGTTTGCACTTCGCAATGCAACCAAAATGGCTAAAGCAAACTGAGGACATGTGGAGCCTTTTAAATAGCTCACTTTTCACAAGACTGACACACATTGACAAATTTGAAAAAGGTGGCAAATTATTATTGGATAACTACTGCCACAAATGAAAAACTAACAAATGCAAAATATGGAGCAACTTGGAGCAATCTTATTGGCTCAAATTTCACAAATGTCAGAAATATATAACAAGGGATAGATAATGTGAAATATGGAATAATTCTATTAGTTTGTATTTCACAAAGATAGAAAATAATGGCAGCGAGAAATATTAAGTGACTTGGAGCTTTCCTATTAGATCGTATTTTGAAAATAACAGAGGACAACTAATCCAAGTTTGACAACATGGAGACATGCGTAAATCCCTTATTGGCTCACGTTTCATGACTGACAATCAGATAAATAATAAAACTGACACCACAAAGCAAGATGGAGCCTTCTAATTGGCTCGGGCTTCACAAAGACAAAAATGTCTATTTAGAATACTAACAATGTGAAGCTAACTAGAGAAAAATGATTGGTTGAAGCTTCGCAGTCAAAATAACTTTGTAGAAAAAAAAATTCAACAAATAATAACAAAGCCAAGCTAGATGGCACTAGAATATTGGATCGTGCTTTTCAAAGACATAAATGTGTCGATTAAAGCCACTTGGCACTCTAAGAGTGGATATAGCTTCGCAAATGTGAAAAAGGACAACGAAGCTATTTGGAGAAATTTTATTGGTCCAAGCTTCACAAAACTGATAGGATCTAAATAAAGAAAGAAAATGTGAAGCCGTTGATGACACAAAAATATTGTCCCAAGATTCACAAAGACAAAACTAGTGAAAAATAAATATTTTAATTTCTAGAATAGACTTAGAAGCCCTAAAAACTAGATCTAAATAGATCTTTCAAATCCAAAGTCAAAAAAAACCTAAATGGCTATAAATGGTGCAAAAACTTAAAATAAGCTTGCAGATGACGTATTTAAACCGTAAACAACTGAAACATGATGCATAAGCAAATATATAAGCATACACAAGCTCAAACATGATCTAAAAAATCATTTAGCTAATATTTCACCTATATTTCAAAAAATATATGGGTGAGAATCAGAAATTTAAACTTGGTTAGATTGAAGACAATTGCGGAACTTTTAAGATTTCGTAGATCCATAAATAAAATTAAAGCTTCTTTACTATAGCAAATTAAAAACTCTAGATCGACCCTACACATGCATAATCACCAATCTCTGATACCATGTTAGATTTAGCAGGGAAATATAATCAACAGATTACAGATCCACCATTAAAATGCCAAAGACTATAGATTATGATATGTAGTTGATTAGACACAAAAATATCTTAAAATAGATAGTGAATAATAGAGCTTAATGAGCAAGAGCTGAAAGAAAATAAAACAAGAACAAGAGACAGATAACACCATATTTAAGTGGAGAAACCTAAAGGAAAAACTCCACTGGTAAAGCATTGTATTTATTAATAATTCACATGAGTTTAACCTAGCACTTCCACTTCCACGTTAGTATTTTTTTCAGTGTATACAGAGCTATATCTCTTGATCAGTTAATACAATGATCATCAACTGTATATTATATTAAGATCTTAGTCTTTATATCAGTCTGTACAAATGTATATGTTTTAGACAACCAATCCCGAGAGGGATCACCAAAACCAATGTGGGTGGGTGAATCGATCGAGTACTTCACTCTTAAATGGGAAATACCTTCATAATAGAGTTTGATGAAAAAAATTTAATACAATATTGGGGCGTCTTGTAGTAGTAGATACCACTTGAAATTATCACCCCAACACCTTGACATATATGGCGATGCCCAACTCATCATCAATCAAATCAAAGGAAATTATCAATGTAAGAATGAAATTTACCAAAAATAATAAAAAAATCAACTTCCTCTTAAAATCCTTTGACTAGTACACAATCCAAACAGTTCCCGTTCATCCAATAAATTCGTAGGAACCATGTCTTCCATTGAATAATTTATCCCCTTATCAACTGAATATTCCAAGTTATTCAATGTTGTACATAAAATTGATCAACCATATCATACCAATGAAATCCCTTCTATTACTCTTATCGAAAACAATCAACCAGATCTTTGGTACACTCAAATTTTTGAATATATTTCTTAGTCTAAGATTCCATCTGACCTATCTAAGAATGTTAAAATATATTTTTACAACACATTAACTAACTATGTCATCATAGGTGACATCCTTTACAAATGCGGGTTTGATGGCCTCAAATCTCATGAATCCACCAAACCTATCCAAGATTTCCATGACTATGGATGGGCTATTATGGGCCTACCCTTAATCAAGAATTTTACAAATACGTCGAGAAATGATTCAAATGTCAACAACACTCTAACATTACTCACATCCCAATTCAAGATCTACAACCTGCTTAGGATTTATGGCCTTTTTCACAATGGGGACTTGACCTCATTGGCCTCATCAACCCTTGTTCATCACAATGACACAATTATATTATTGAAGCCATTGAATACTTCACAAAATGGGTGGAGGATATCCCCTTATCTCTACTAAAGATGATAAATTGTTGACTTCATCAATCATCACATTATTTGTCACTTCAAAATTCCTCACAAAATTATCACATATAATGGAAAATATTTCAAAAACTAAGAGAAAACTATAACATCAAGCTTACCTTTTTATATCCTTACTATCCATAAGTAAACGGTCAAGAAAAATCCTATAATAAAACACTCAACAAAATTCTCATGAAAATAGTTGATCAAATTGGAAGGGATTGACATCTCCAAATTCCATTCGTCTTGTGGGCTTATCAAACCATCTTTCAGAATCCTATAGGTGCTACACACTTCTCATTAGTCTACATAACTGAATAAACTCTTCCCCTTGAAGTCCAAATCTAGTAACTATGCGTGTCCCTCATAGAGCTCATCTCTAACGAGGATTATTGTCAATCTGAGTATTTTCACAACTAGAACTGTTAGAAAAATGTTGTTTAATAGCCCTTTAACATCATCATGTCTATCAAGAATGCATCAAATGTGCCTATAATAAACACCTTAAACAATGTAACTTAAATTTTGGCGATATTGTTCTCAAAGAAAACCAACACACCACTAAAATGGAAAAGAGAAAACATGGAAATTTTTCTCCAAAATGGATTAGACCGTACATCATCACTCATAAATATGGATCCAGATATTTTCATTTATCTTCCCTTTATGGTAAACCTAAAATTTATCCTCTTAATGCACCGTACTTACTTGTCTATTCTACAATTATCCTATCAAATCATGAGACCTTAGTCAAAGTATGATCTCACCTTATTATCTACGACGCTATCACTCCTTAAATGATATGGAATCACATGTTTTTCATCAACATACTTGTTAAAGACTTAAATATGGGCATCAAGAATTTTCTCATAGAATATTGCTCATGGATAAGTTTCAAGGACACCTACTATCATTACTCCACCATCCCTATCTCTCATCCTAATCAACATTGAAAATATATATGTGTAGCTCGTGTACTTTTCTTTGTTTCACCATTTTCTTTAAGGATTTGACGAAATAAATAAGGGTATGGGAAAAGGAGGAATATCTATTGTGATGGTCAGTTTAAAGGTCATTGTGTGTATTTTGACTTCTTGATCCAATGCTGACCGTGAGAGATTTCTTTTGGCTAGGAAGAACTACCTAAAATAATAAAACAAGACCAAAAAAGAGAGTTAAATAGTATATGACAGTGCATTGCCTAACGTATGCTAGATCCGGAAGTGTGATACTTCCTAGAAGGCCATAAATCCACTATTTATAAATCAATATAAAATAACTCAAACATGTAAATAAAAGAATCTAGTGCTAGCGTTCTGATTTGGGTGCCTCAAATTACTATCAGTGTCAATCCGATTAAATACTAAGGTGTTGTGTAGGTAAAGGTTTTAGGTTGGGTTGTGGGTAATGTAGGTGGTCTGTGGGTCACAGACAGGGTCTTGGTAAAGTTGGGTAAGGTGTTTGGGTTATTTTAGGTGGGGTAGGTTGGTTTCTGGTCTGAAGTAGTTTTAT
The DNA here is from genome assembly GCA_018340775.1 of Taxus wallichiana var. yunnanensis. Lineage (NCBI taxonomy): Eukaryota > Viridiplantae > Streptophyta > Pinopsida > Cupressales > Taxaceae > Taxus > Taxus wallichiana. The sequence goes on from CM031234.1 coordinate 83,018,402, forward strand.
CAGACATAGAGACCGACATTGGTCAGGGTGATTGATGTCAATTTAGGTATGGCCAATACCGGTTTAGGGTGACCAATATCGATCACTGTGGAAAGTGGCAAGGAGTTAGGTGGAGGGTGTTTGGACTCTCTTCTATCTTGGAACAGAGAGTTGAAAAGATCTCTGTGGGGGAGGGTGAGGTGACAGGTCCAAGATAGGTGTGGTAAGGTTTTGAGTGAGGTTTGGGGTAGGCTAAGGGTTGAGTTGTTAGGTTGGGTTGATAGTCACAGTGACCAATATCAATTAAGGAGACCGATGTCGGTATAAGATGGACCAACCACGGTTAGGTTTAACCAAGTGTCGGTGACTGTGGGGAAGCTGGAAGATGTTGTAGAACAAGTTTTGGGTCCTCTCTATGATTGCACAAAGAGTTTGGAGGGTTTTTGTGAGGTCTATGTGAGGGAGGCGGTTTTGGGATAGGTTTTGTGAAGTTTAGGTTGGGTGTGAGTGGGTGGTTGATAGAGAGAGATGAAGGATAGATCTAGGTAGGAACAATGAATAGATGAAGGAAAAGAGATAATATAACTACAAATGATAGAGGAGAAACCAACTTACTTGGAGTTCAGAAGGGTTCTAAATGCTCGTAGTGGTGGAGAGGTGGTTGGAGATGTTGGTGAAGGTTGATTTGTGGAATGGTTCTCAGTCTTTATAGTAGTGCTTCCAAAAATGTTTTTGTGATTGTAAATACCTTTGGATCAGTCTTGATGCTAGCTATGGCTATCTGGATGTGTGAAAGGGCTTTGGTTCTTGCTTGTATGTAGATCTCCATTCTAAAACTTGAGAATGTGGCCAACCTCTCAAACAAGGTTACCAAAATTAATATAAGGTAATTGATGATGATTTAGGGTGAACGACGTCGGTTTAGGGTTGACCGCATCGGTTTAGGGTTGACCGATGTCGATTAAGGTAGGAAATCCTAGGTTTACTAAAAATGCCAGATCTTGGAAATCTTTTTGGCTAGCTAGTCTATTCTTGCATATCAAAACGGAATGTTACGTTTTAACGAGCGGGAATGTGGTTAGAGGGAGAATATGCATATGATTTTAGGGTTGCACTAAGTCTTAGTTAGTTATGGTGAGTGAATGTTGAGTCCTAGTAAAGGGAAATATGCTAAAAATAGGTTTTTGGTGAGGTGTCTAGGTGAGGTGGTGGGGTGAGATGTCTAGGTGAGGTGGAAATTAGTTTTAATTAAGGTATTAAATAATGAATGAAGTGAGGATGAGTATTAATTTAATTGTAAATAATTAAATTAATATTAATGTGGGGTAGAAGAGTCATGGTTAGGTGAATATGTTTAAGTTGGCTATTCAAAAGGGGACCAAGGGGAGTGTGACCCAATTTTGGTGTCTACATTTTTCCCCTTTTGTTGTGTAGCTTGTATTGGTAAGTGACACTAACAAAAACAGGAAGTGATTTCCCCATGTGTGGGTGAAGGTGATCCCCCTCAAACCAGACACTGATGAGGTGTAATACGGAATCAGTGAGTTGTTTTATAAATGGTTAATAGGTGAAGATAGGTGGGGACGGGTTTGAGTATTGAGGGAAATGGTGATGGTTAACACGGGTAATAGGTAGTAGGCCAGGGTCCAAATTGGGTCATGGGTAATGGCAATCAAATGCACGCACACGTATAGATTATAACATGGTACCAAGTTGAAGAGATTACAAACTCTACATCGTTTAAGGTCAATAGGTTTATCCAAACAAGGGTGAGGTGATTCAAGAATCCAATGTGTAAGATATGGTCCGGAAACACAACGTAGGTTAGGTGCAGGAATGTTTAGGTATGTTCCGGTACACCAAAGGTTTGGTCGGGATAAATGGCATGGCAAGGTATGGTTGGTAGGATAAAACAACATAGGTAAGAACATTGCAAGGTATAATGAGTGCACAAGGTCAATGGTCACACCAAGGAGATCGGGTTCAGGAAAATAGGTCATGGCATGGGTAAGGTCAAGATATAGGTAAAATAACAACTCCTAAGACATAGAAAAGGAGATGCGGAATAAGGTCATGGGGTGAGGTGTAAGGTCAGGGTCAACTTTGGGTTAGGTGAGAAGGTTTCGGGCAAGTAGATGTGGTGCAATATGGAGTGAGGGGGTCAAAAAGGATAACCGACATCGGTTATGGCAAACCGATGCCGGTCTAGATAAAATGACTGTGGTAGATTAGGGCACATGACCGATGTCGGTCAAGTTAAACCGACGTCGGTCAGGTTGGGGGTAGGGTAAAAAAGTAAAAATATGTATGTTACAGATTCATTTCAACCTGTCCACTTTATAGAAAACGACATAGCAATTTTTTTTTAGCATTTTCCGTGAAGAAAAGGACGAGGTGTTGTACAACGTTGAGTTAGAGGTATCTGAGTGGTTGGAGGAGGTAGGTGGATGGGGCCATGAGATCATTCAAAGTGATTGGATTGGTTGGAGGACTAAGAGTGTGATTGGAGGCATGGAAGTAGTGGTTGAAGGTGTAGGAGATCCAGAACGGGGATACCGGACATCTCGATGAGGAGTCACCTACGTGTAGAGGTAGGATTCAATCCATTTGTAGTTTTGGATTAAAAATTTTAGGGAAAAAGGAAAAGAATGGGGGGGTTCAAAATTTTGAAAATGTGGATAAAATAAATGGATTTGGGTATGGGGAGAGGCCATAGAGGGTAGGTAGGTAATAAAAATTATTTTGGGTGGGTTGGTTGGGTGTGTGGGTAGGTTTTAGGGCCTATTTTTAATTTTTGGAAAAATTGGGGGCATGGGGTTTCGGCTGTGGAGCCAAGACATGGCGACATCGGTCAAGGGTGAAGATCATCGGTCGACTAAGCCAGCATCGGTCACATTTAGGTGACCGATGTCATTCATGTGTGACTGATATCGGTTAGTAATGGTTGATATCATCAACATAAATGTAAGCAAGGCTAGATTGATTGGAAATGGGTAGAAATGGGGTATAAGAGGGACCAAAAGAGAGTAGGAGGAAAGGGGTTAGGTAAGTGATGTCCCAGGTAAGGTAATATGGGGTTGGTGTAAATGGGCGTAGGGTAGATGATAGGTCGGGAAGTAGGTATGGAATAGATAGGTGTGTAGCACTTTTGACATGGTTGAGTTGTATGGGTGTAGGAACAACATCAGCTGACGATGTAGGACAGATTCCCACCATTTCTAGGGGAGATATGACCTCATGTCACCATGGAGGAGTGGGGGCACATTCGAGCGGTTGGCCTAGTTGGCATCAGACAGTATATGTGGATCTGATGGGATCATAGCGTCATGGTCATGCTTATCGATAGATGGGATGTCGTGACCAACACTTTCCACTTACCTACTCGGCAAGATGATGATCACACTAGAGGATTTCTACTAGATATTGTGATTTCCGATTGTTAGTGAGCCGGTGTATATAGTTTTGGCTGATGTGGCCTTTGAGGAGATGATCATAGTGTTCGGGGATATAGTGACTAAGTTGGTAGCACAATGCTATCCTTGTATCGGGTACATAGCACACCTAGAGGAGATGTGTTTGGTGGTACTAATGATGGTTGCGGTGGGGTGCTATGCTCTACCTGATTCAGAGGGTGGCCAGTTTCCCCAAGGTTTGATGGGGTTTTACGGGAGATGGTGGAGGATCAGGTCTACTTTGCTTAGACACCTTCCTATTTGGTGTAGTTGTACAGAGAGCTCTAGGGTTATTAGAGGATGCACCACTACACCTATGTTGTACCTTCATGTTACATTGTTGGGCATATGAGCACATTGTGATAGTGTGGCTGTGAGGATTTCTAGTAGTAGATTGGCATAGAGGTGGAAAGAGAGCAAGCTATAGGAGGTGGGTGGTAGCTAGGTATTTCTGATGAGATGAGGAGGTGACCTATGATATCATGCACTATAGACAGAGGTTGCAGGGGATTTATGCAATGGATATTATGTACGGCATCTATATGTGGGCTATCTAGCATTTAGAGGTATGAGGCAGGAGCTGCAGGATTGTAGTTATTATGGTGGATATAGGGTAGACGTGCTAGGTGAGCATGAGAGGATTCCAGTGGATAGAGTCTGGTGACATTTTGGACTAGTCCAGGATGTTCCCCTTCTTGTTGTACGATATCGCCAGAGGATATGGAGAGGCCTTTGGCTCTACCACACCCCAAAATCCAACAAGTCATGCAAAGATGTTAGTAGATGGCAGGATTGATGATGTGGGGTGACCGTGATGGGTATAGATGGTGGTGGGTGGAAGAGTTATAGGTGAAATCTCCATGGTGGGGAAACCGGATTTGGCGGCGGTGATAGTGTAGAGATAAACTACAGGGATAGGTGATAGCATTGGGAGTGTAGCTAGCCACTGTATAGGCACATGTAGTTAACTTAACGGGGAAGGTGAATATTTTATAGGGGTAGTTAGCAAAGGTACAGAGCACGGCGATCGGGATAGGATGGGGCGTATATTTCCACTATGTAGGAAGAGCTCATGGGTTTACATATCCAGCTAGTGACATCATAGGAATAGGTAGCCACCTTACATGGCCAAGTGACTACATTACAGGGGAAGTTAGGTACTGTCAAGGGACATGTGGTGGTACATGTACCCGCATAGGGTTAGGGACAACATTTACAGCACGAGGGGCCAAGGCTAAGCATAGCAAGTCTTAGTACATAGGTGGCAACGAGGCCCATGGTGCCTCCACAGATAGTATCGATGGTGTGGTTCGGAATGCTCTAAATGAGGAATGTTATTATCAATATCATTTGATATATGTCGGGATAGATGCCCCTCCTATCAAAGCACATGGTATAACAAGCCTTGAGCGAGAGGATGAGATCCCACATGCATAGTGCATAGAGTACGGGGGCCAATGATCCCATAGACAGGGGTCGGGGTGAGGCCACTAGTTTATGAAGGCCTGACCTAGCTACAAGTCCAATGGACACAATACCTATACCTATGGCATGGGGATAGATGCTTTGGAAAATTTCCGATATAAAGGAGTAGAGGGGATAAGTGAGATAGACCTAGAGATTAGAGGGGACGATGATTGATGTCGCATTTTGATTATATTTTTGATAGATACTGGCCTACGTGCTTTGAAGATAGTGAGGTTGTATATGAGAGTTTTGATATTTTTTATCATATACCGGCCTACATGTCAAATATGGTGAGACATTTATGAGAGTTTTGAGAGATTGATATTATTTTATATCAGTGTATATTATATGGATACACATACTATTATTCTATATCATTGTATATTGGATGGATACACATACTTTTATGATGAGATCAATGATTGTGGATGATGTACTTGTGTTGGAAAAAATTGATTGTTAGTTGTATATGGATGGAAACTAGGTGTTTTAGGCATGGTGGAGTTGGGTATAGGCATGATGTAGTCGTCAGTCGGCTAAGCATGATGTAGCCGGTTGGTTAGGCATGATGTAGTCAGGTCATATGCATGGTTGAGTCATGGTTTATGATTTTGGTTTAATGTCCAAGCTATTGGTAACATGGGAAATAAATGATGAGTTATATGTATGTTATGGTTACAATTTCCAAATATATGTTGTGTTGGAAATATAAAAAATGATAAAGCAATTATTTGATGATGTGATAAAGATGTTTGTTAATTGTGCTTATTTGGTTTAATTTCCAATTATTGATATAAGACGGAAACTAACTAAGGTATAATGCAAATAGGAAAATGAAGGGTAAATTGGTTAGGGAAAAAAATGGTCAAGATAACCTCCAAGGGCCCCATGCCCTAGGAGTGCTACCTATATAGCCCCAGAGAAAAGAGGCCTCGGGCCGATTTAGTTCTCCCATAAGCTATAGAAGAATGTGATGAGGTAGAGGAATGGGTTGGTAGGCTTTAGGTATGATTGAGTCTTAGGTGAAAGGCATGGTTGGGAGGTGAACATGTAGGTGTCGATGGTCTAGTCCTATTTAGCATAGTCAATAAGTAATGAGGAAGGTGAATGGTAAGAGGTGGTAAAAGATCCACTTAATTGATAAAAACCCTAATGAGTCTACCATACCCCAGATGGGCTTATGAACATAAGACCCTAAAGGCATTGCATAATGGACTTTTCTAAGGGTGAAGAAAGTCATATGATCACGAAATGTTGTAGTTGCGGAAAGTAACTTGAGAAGAGAGAAAATTAGGGTGAAAAGGCAATGAGGTGAAAGTGGATGGTTTAGCATAACTTAGTGTATGACAACATGTTTACCTAGTAAGAAACCCAGGATTAAAAATAAGCAAGTTCATGACGAAAAATTTATCATTTTCTTCATTACTTTGATTTTAATAGGTAGTCGATGCAGAAGTCTATATAGGATGAGTATATTATCTCCTTGAGGTCTTAGTGAAGTTGATCGATGCGAGAAGCTTATGAACTTTTTATTGTATTTTTGCAATGACTTTATATAGCTTCCCTTCAAGGGATAATTATATTTACAACGGAGAGATACGAGAGAAGAGATGTCTCATTTGAGGGAGTCATCTTTTTATGTAATTTTGACTCAAGGAGTTGAATCCCATTTTGTTTTTGGGAATTTTAAGTCATGGACAAGACTATAGAGGAAGATTAGGTTCTTTTTTAGAAAAAAACCATAGCACACAGAGGTTAACTATGAAAGAGGTGGTTTCGAGTGATGAACAACCATGGGATTCCATCTTTAAAGAGACAAAAGTATCCATGAGAATCATGTTGTGAGTAGAGCCGTGGTACTCATATTGAAGATAAGGATGAAAGGTGACGAGTAATCACATGATTCTTGTTTAGTCGTTGATCCTAAAAAATGGGTAATATGGAAGGTGAACAACGTTCAAGGGATGAGTGGTCAATTGATAGAAAGTGATATACGACTTGATGTCAAAAATAAATTGGTCGAAGATGTAAGGCCTTAGGGGGCTCGGGTTTGGGTTTACCTTCAAGTGAAGACAAACAATAAGCACATGATCCATAGGCATGGGTAATGATATAGGGTCCAAGCCAATTAGAAGAAAATTTTCCTGTTTAATTTTCTCTTCTTTGGTTACTGCTAACGGTACCGTAGACTAGAGAAAAAGGTGTGGTGATAGTTGAAGTGCAAATACTAGTGCGGTAGGCACACAAGACGAAGGGGATGTGTGTATGCCAATCCTTCCCAGTATCGTCAACTACTTTCATAAGAATTTTGTTCAAGGATTTATTGGTTGATTCTGCTTGGCCATTGGTTTGTGGGTAATAAGGTGATGAGAAACTTAGTTGAATGAAAAAAGTGTCGTATAACTTACGTAAGGTTTTTTTTTGAATTACTTTCCATTATCAGTGATGAGACTGTGAGGGACGCGAAGATAGTTGATGAATTCACATATTTTCTCAGCTTTTATATAAATGAGCGGGATGGATTCTACCCATTTAGCATAATATTTAGTAGCGGTTATAATCCATTGATGGCGTTGTGAAGAATGGGGATTGATCTCTTCGAAAAGATCCAAGCACCATTGAGAGAAAGGCCAAAGGTATCGTGTGACCCGGAAGGCATACTAGGTGTGTGATGAAGATTAACATGTTATTGGAATTTCACACAACATTTGAAATAGTCACAATAGTCGCGGTTTAGGGTTGGCCAATTATAGCCAAGGCGAAGAATGCATTTAGCGATAGCTAAACCACTAAAGTGGCCTCCATAAATTCCATTGTGAACTTCCTTGATGGTGTAGTGAATTTGGAACTTTTAACGCATTGTAAGAGAATACCTTGGCCGTGCTTATAAAGGAGACCACCCATGATGACATAGCGAGAGAAACTTTTAAGAAAGGCACGTTGTCCATTACGAGTGAGATCAAAAGGTAGAATTGAAAGAGAAAGGTAGTCTATATTATACCAAAGGTCATGTGGGTCAGGTGCAATGGTTCTAATGGAGTAGACCTCATGAGTTAAATAAGAGGGTGATTATAACATTTGTATTGTGACAAAGATTTAAGAGTTGGTGGGAAAAGTGGGGATCGAGAAGCCAAGTAGGCCATGGTGTCCGTAAACTTATTGGTAGAGCGGGGGTGGTTTGAAGTTTGTAACAGCTTAAAGGTAGTCAAAATTATGTCTACATGATGTTTATACTTTTAAGTATTTCATTACGACATGATATATACCATTGACTTAGTTTACGAACAGGTTGGGAATCACCAAAGATATTGATTAACTTAACATCTAATGCATAAGCATCTTAGAGACCCAATATGAGTTCTTTGTATTCGGTGATATTGTTTGTACAATCAAAATCCAGTTTGAAAGATAAAGTCATAGGTTCTGTCCTCCTCTCATGTTGGAGGGTCATCTCACATGGGTTAGGTTTAGGGTTAGGTTTAGGGTTTCATATGTGTCATGCACTAGGGTTACTCAGCACCCTATATGTACCCCTTTTCTATTCATTTATGAGCATGCCAAGACACTCCGTTGTCTTTCCTCTATGCAAGCTTTGTTTCTGTTGAGCAAGTTCTTCCATTACTGATCAATTTTTTCCTTGCTATCATTGGAGCTTTCACGATTCCGTTGGAGTGCAACTACTTCGTGGTGCCTCGTTTCCGATTCGATTCTCGCAAACTCTTTTCATGGTACCAGAGCTGAGATCGGGTAAACGTGCACTCGATTTATTTTTTGTTGCTATTACTCTTACTTGGTTTCGTTATTTTACTCTGCATGCAAGTCTTTTGATCACCATTTTCTGGAAATTTATCTTGCTAATATCTCTAACAAGCTTTCTCGGAAAGTTTTTGTGTTTTTTTTCTTGTGCATGTTGTCTGTGGTTGCAGGATCCTTGAGTTCTTCAGTCGTGGTTGCTACTCAACGAACTGCTGTCCCTCTGGCATTTTTTTTTGCTTCCCAGGCGTTTTTAATCAAATTTGCCACGTTTTTTGGTGTGGGCAAGCTAAAACGTGGTTGCTTAGGCATTTTGGACTCTCCAAGGCGTTTTTTGATTGCAAAGTCATTTTTAATCATTAGCCACGTTTTTTTGATAGCACAGGCGTTTTTTACATCATTAGCCACATTTTTTTGATTGCACAGGCGTTTTTTAATCATCTACCACTTTTTTTTTGCTTCACAGGGCTCTAAAAATCATTTGCCTCATTTTTTTGCTTCACAGGGTTGTAAAAAAATCATTTGCCACGTTTTTTTGGGCTGCTAAAACAAAAACTAGCTGAAAAGCAAAAACGGCCTGTACACTCTCTTGACGCGGCAAGGCAACATTCTCTGCGTTTTTTTGCTTCTCCTATGTGGCTGTGCATCTTATCTCTCCTGTGCAGCCTGGTCAGACGTGGAAACAATTTTTCTCAAAGTTTTTTGGTAAATTAAAGCTAAAACATGGCCTTTTTGGTGCGGCTTTTTATTGCACTAACTGCAACTTTGAACTTCATTCGCTGTAGCGAATGCTCTCGAAAGGCATATTTTTTCAATTTTTTTGTACATCAATTGGTACAGTCGGTTGGTAAGTTCCTTCTTTTTTTATCTCAAAAATCCTTGCTTTTTTAACAAAAACGACCTTGTTTTTTCATGTTTTTTTAAAACAAATCAACTTTTTAGTAAGTTTTTTAAAGATTTCTAAACTTCACCTTGTTTCTTTAATATATGTTAAGTTTCTAAAATCAAATTTGAAATTTGTTTTTTAATTAGAAGTTTCTTCAAATATTTAAAAGATCTAAATTAAATTCTAAATCTTTTTCTTATCTTTTTTAGATCTAAATTATTTCCTGAAATTAATTAGATTTAAGTTAATTAAATCTATCTTTTATTAATTTCACATTATCTACACACTAAATTTCTTTGGCACTATAATTTGGTCTATTGGCTTTGTGTATTTTTAACCTTCCGTCGAGTGCCGAAGACGAAGGGTGAGGTCCGGGATTGGCAGGTGGCTAATTCCCCCTCGCAATACAAACAAACCCTATCTAAAATTCCATGCCATTTCCAACGAGCATACATACGACACCCTTTGCATGTGTTTCGGACACTTTTTTAATCCGTTTGCAGGCTTATTGGCTTTTTCTCATCAAATTGCGGGAATTGGTTTTTGCTATAACTTTTGACTCGTTGCTCGGTTTTGAGCACTTCTTTAGTCAAAGTTGCATGTTTTTTCACACTCTAGATGATGGGATCATTAGCTTTGTAAACACACTAATTTTATAAAGTGCCGCATTCTGGGGGTGTCTTTGTTTTGCTTAATTCAGCTCATTCTTTTGAGCTTTGTTCTATTCTTTTTTTTTGGACTTGTGAGCATCATCACAGTTTTACGACAAAGAGGTTCTTTCATGCGACGTGAGACACTTTTTCTCACCACCAGGGTTGGCTTTCGCCTCCTTTCTATTTTTTGCTTGTGCTTGTTTACGGTGTTCCTCTTTTGTTGCGCTCCACGAAACACTGTTGTGGTCTCCTCTCTTGCGCGTTATTACGCTAATTGCAAGACGAGTTACCAAGTGTTTCAAACCACACGGACCCGATTGTAATCAACGCACTCAACTATAAAGTGCCGAAAGGGGGGGTTGTTATTGTCTTGGGTGGTTGTGTTTCTTTTCTACATTTCTTTCTCTCTCTCTCTCTCTCACTATGGATGCACTTTCAATTCCTTTGCTTACGCCATTCAAATTTTTCGAATGGAGATCGAAAATAATAATGAAACTAAGGGGTAAAGGGTTATACCGCATCACCATGGGAACTGAGACTGAACCAGACGATGAACCTAAAAAATCTAAGTGGTTAAACCGTAGTGATGAAGCTTTAGGTCTTCTTTGCATGTCCGTTTCTCCTGACTTGCTCTTCCACATTGAGGCATCTGAAACACCTACATCTGCGTGGAAAATGTTGGATGCGATGTTTGGACAACTAGATGACATGAGAGCGCATGAGTTGGAAAATGAACTACTAGGGTTAAATCCTAGTGACTTTGAAAACCTACAAGCCTTCTTCTCAAAATTTGTCCACATTAGATTATTGTTAAAAGGATGTCAAGTAGAAAAGAAAGATTCTCAACTGATCTTGTCGATTCTCTCTAAGCTAGGTCCCGAATATTTTGTCTTCGTGTCAACTTTCTACGCTACAAAAGCTGCTTTGGGCGATACTTGGATGATGCCCTCCTTTGACTATTTTTCATCCCAACTCATTCGAGAACAAGACAAACTCATTCAAATGGGGTCTCTCAAGTCCAAGTCACATGCCCTTGTAGCAAGTACTAGCAAGGGAAAGAAGACTGAAAAGAAGAAAGAAACTAAGGATCAACCTAAGAAAGAAACCAAGATCAAACCTAAAAATGACACAAACACTTCGACTTCTGAGCCTAGGGCGCAGAAAAGCAAGTATTTGTGTTCCTATTACAAGAAGAATGGTCATGACAAGCAACACTATTTTAAAAACAGTTGATCACTTATCTCATTTACTTGAGAAAAATAAAATAAGTGTTCTGAATCAATAAAACAAAGTGCTTGAAGGCCGAGTCTTCTAACTGCAAAGGTCTTAAAATGATAAGAAGAAAGGAAAGGCCCTTGTAGCCAAAGTTGCTCCTTCATCGACATGGATTATAGATTTTGGTGCCTCGCACCACATGGGTTCTTCGCATGTTGAGTTTTCCAACATCGAACCTTGTGGAATGTCCCAAATCACGATGGGTAATGACACGGCGAAAGTGTCGGTTTCTGGTAGTGGATCGGTAGAGATGGATGGGGAACATTTAACCAAGTGTTGAGTGTTCCTGATCTCTCTACCAATCTCCTATCAGTTTACCAAATTACTCACCTTGGTGAAGGAATGCGAGTGGAATTTGGTCCTAACTCGGTGATTATTCGTGAGCTTAACAATGACACTACAGTGGCTGAGGGAAAGGTAGATCACCGTTCACGGTTGTACACCTTCTCCCACTTTACTTCTGATTCTACGCCCACTGCCTTGCTCACTCATGCAAATGAGGTTAGTAAGCTATGGCATGAGCATTTTGGACATCTAAACTATCACTACCTTGAACAATTGAGTCAAAATGAAATGGTCAACGGGTTGCCTCGCGTCAAGTTTTCTAAGGGTCTTTGTGAGGGTTGTACCCTTGGAAAGCATCTGAAAAGAACTTTGATAAAGGAAAATCTGGAGAGCCACTCGTCCCTTGGATCTTGTTCACAGTGATGATGTTTCTGGTCCATTTCCTTCTCCTTCGTTTACTAGAGCTCTTTATGTGCTAACCTTCATTGATGACTATTCGCGATATACTTGGGTATATTTTCTTAAGCTTAAGTCTGAAGTCTTTGAACATTTTCAGGACTTTAAGGCTCTTCTTTGAGAAAGCAGGCGAAACGGTCTATCGAGGTTCTCGAAGCCCGACAATGGAGGTGAATATGTAAACAATAGGTTCATGGATTTCTATACTTCTGAAGGGATCTCTCTGCAGCATACAGTTTCTTATAGCCCTTCACAGAATGGAGTCACAGAAAGAAAGAACCGTACTCTTAAGGAGATGGCCACTTGTATGATTCACTCGAAGTCTCTTCCTCCGCAGTATTGGGCCGAAGCAGTGAATTGTGCAAATTACATTCAGAACCATGTTCCACACAAGGCAATAAGAGGGATGACACCCTTTGAAGCCTGGTTTGGATGCAAGCTTGATGTTGAGCACTTTCGAGTCTTCGGATCCAAGGCTATGGCTCGGATTCCCAAGAAGAAACGCAAGGCCTTGGAACCACAATCCAAACCTTGTATCTTTGTAGGGTATCCTGATGGCGTGAAGGGATATCGATTGATGAATCCTACTTCTCATGAGCTATATATTGAGAGAAGTGTTAAGTTCGATGAGTCTTCTTCGACTTCTACTTCTCCACCTATAGAGGTTCTTCAGCTCGCTGATTTAGATTCTGACTCATCAGATGATGATATTGTTGAGCGTGCTCCTCTTCCGGATCCTCCCGACCATCAGACCTTTGAGTCTTCTGATTCTGATAGTAGTGATGATGAGGACTATGTCCCTTCTCACTCAAGTGAAGAATCTTCTGACTCTGAGCTTGATCCTCCTGGTCCCCTTTGGGCTAGGAAAACTTTGCAAAGTGCTGGAGATTTAGTTGGAGATACTTCGGATATGAGATGTACTCACTCAGATTTCATTGGACCCCACTCTTTCTTCACCTCTACTTCTGATCCATAGTCTTTCGGGAGGCTTCTGGTATTCCTGAGTGGGATTCTGCCATGGATGAGGAGTATTCCTCTCTCATGAAGAACGATACTTGGGACCTCACCACTCTTCCGAAAGGAAGAAAAATCGTTCGGTGTAAGTGGGTGTTCCGAACAAAGTATGGAGTAGATGGAGACGTCGAAAAGTTTAAAGCGCGATTAGTAGCTAAGGGTTTCTCCCAAATAGCTGGGGTTGATTATACAGAAACCTTTTCTCCGGTTGCGAAGATGACTTCTATTCGACTGACCCTAGCCATTGCCACAGCAAACAGATGGAAAGTCCATCAAATGGACGTTAAGAGTGCCTTCCTTCATGGTGACCTAGAGGAAGAGATCTATATGGAACAACCTCCGGGTTATGTCCAAGATTCCTCCCTCGTTTGTAAGTTAAAGAAGTCTCTTTATGGCCTTAAACAAGCCCCTCGGGCTTGGTATGCCAAGATGGACTCCTTCTTACTTACATCAGGGTTTACTAGGTGTCACTCTGATCCAAATGTTTATATTCTATGGCAAGATGACTCCATACTCATTCTTGTTCTATATGTTGATGACTTGTTGATCACAGGCAGCTCTTCCTCTATTATTGATTCTGTGAAGATCGCCTTAGCCAACAAGTTTTCCATGACTGACTTAGGTCTGCTTCATTACTTCCTTGGGATCCAGATTTCACAATCTGACTCGGGAATCTTGATTTCTGCAACCTAAGTATGCTCTTGATTTGATAGCTCGGTTTCAGATGTCTGATTGCAAGTCTTCTCCTACTCCTTTTCTTTTCGGGGTTAAGTTGGTTTCAGATTGCTCTACTCCCTTGGTTGATGGTACTCTTTACTGACAGTTAGTTGGGAGCTTGATCTACTTGACTCACACTCGACCGGATTTATCATATGCTATTGGGATCGTGTCCAGATTCATGCAGGAGCCACATGAGCTGCATTGGAAAGCAGCTAAATGGATCCTTCATTATGTTTGTGGCACTTATGCTGATGGCATACACTATCATGGAGGGGTTGATATTGACTTGATTGGATTCACAGATTACGATTGGGCGGTGACTTAGATCATCGAAATCTACTTACAGCTCTGATTTCTCTCTTGGTTCGGGTCCTATTAGTTGGTCTAGCAAGAAGCAGAATGCAATTGCGATATCATCTATAGAGGCAGAATATAGAGGAGCAGTTAACGCTGCCACAAAAGCTATTTGGCTACAGGGTATTTTGACAGAGTTTGGCATCCACTTTCGGTGGCCTACCATTATCTATTGTGATAACACGAGCACTATCTCTATTTGCAGAAATCCAGTTCAGCATCAGCGATGAAGCACATTGAGATCCATATGCACTTCATACGGGAGCTTATTCATGATGGTATCATCGACATTCAATACATTCAGACAACTGATCAGATTGCAGACTTATTCACCAAGCCTTTCACTGAGATGAAGTTTCTTCACTTACGGTCTCTTCTTGGGGTGAGGTCTTCTGCAGCTGCCCATCTTCTTAGGGCTATTTAGTCCTTCTTTTCTTCTTCTTCTTCTAGGAAGATTGTGTTTGTATATGGGCACCTTATCAGGCCTTTAGTTGCCGGGCCCCATTGACACATCTTTCTTAGTTGTTTAGGAGTGTCTTCCTCTTCCGTTTGACTCATCACAGCCGCTACCCTAGCTTCGATGAAGGGGGGGTGTTAGTGTGAGTTATCTTATGTGTCCTCCTCTCATGTTGGAGGGTCATCTCACATGGGTTAGGTTTAGGGTTTCATATGTGTCATGCACTAGGGTTACTCAGCACCCTATATGTACCCCTTTTCTATTCATTTATGAGCATGCCAAGACACTCTGTTGTCTTTCCTCTATATGCAAGCTTTGTTTCTATTGAGCAAGTTCTTCCATTACTGATCAATTTTTTCCTTGCTATCGCTGGAGCTTTCACGATTCCGTTGGAGTACAACTACTTCGTGGTGCCTCGTTTCGATTCGATTTATGAAACTAAGGAGTTTTCCAAAAGTGTCGCATGGACGCACTTCTTTGGTTGAAGATGAACACAATACTTGATGAGGCATCAAAGATGACCTTAAGGAATGTCGTGTTCGGCCTAATGTTTTGATTTAGCAAGAAGGTCATCTACATAATCTTTTAATATGTGATGCATGATGTCACGATAGATATAATTCATAGCTCACTGATATATAGCACCAACATTTTTAAGGCCAAAAGGCATGACTCGATAGCAAAAGGTCCCCCAAGGAGTGATGAAGGAAGTTTTATGTTGATCTTATGGAGCGGGCAATATTTGATTATAACCCGAGAAACCTTCCATGAGTGATAGCATCTCATGGCCGACAGTGAGATCAACCAGTTGGTCAATGCACCCGGTAGAGGGAAATCATCTTTGGGGCAAGCTAAGTTGAGGTCACAAAAATCCAGTGGATAATTTTAGTGGCAAATATTCATAATATGGTGAATATTCCATTTTTAAAAAATGAAAAGGTGAATTTTCTAGTGCGGGTCAGTGACCTGTTCACCTAAAAATTACAGTCTAATTTTTTTTAGGGGTCGGATTTTCCTACCCTTGAAACTATCCCCTATATAATCCTATATTATTCACCAAGTAGAACACTATTAGCTCACTCATACCACCTAGGGGCATATGTATTATCAAGTACAGTAAACACGTGACAAGTTGGCGAGAGGCTATAGATGTGTGAAAAAGAGTTTTTGACACGTGATAGGGAGAGTTTGTTGACGTGTGATAGGGAGAGTTTTTGACGCACGACAGAGTGTGGAGGAAGTAGACGCGTGATAGAGATTTTTTTGATGCGCGACACGGAGATTTTTTTGTTACACGAACAGATGGCGGAGGCTGCAGACGCATGTCGGCAAATCTCTATCGTGGGTCTGTAGCCTTCTATCCCACCACTTAAAAATTAGGCAAAAAAATTCTGTCAGACCCCCAAAAAATTCACCTTCCCATGAAACCGGTTCTAAGGTTATTCGCTAGGTATTTTCCACCTCCGATTTCTAAGAGGTCTCTTAAAATGAACCTGCAAAAATCCGTGTATATGTAGAGTCCCCTATCACTTTTGTGATAGGAATGATTTTATAAATCCATTGGGGATATTCAATGGGTAGGATGAAGGAAACTGAGAGAAGGCATTGAAGTTCTTCCTTGATAAGAAGAGCAATGCGAGGATGAATTTTCTGCGCTTTTGTGGTGTCCCAGATTTTATCCTGAAATCTAGGACTACCCTATTTAAAAAAATGTACTTTCAAAATAATGGGTTGTTTTGTGTTTTTATTGCAGAAATTTCCGAAATGCAACAAGATATTCCCAAGGATCCATATTAGCCATTTTCGCCAAATACCCAGATGCCCAAAATTGTTTTATTCTGTTGTTAGGGTTTTCCTGTGGGAAATTTGTATCTAATTATTTTAAGCCCCGTTTGAGGAAATTTGTGCTCCGGTTTAACCTCCGTGTGATCGTACATATCATTATTCCCATATACCAATAGGGTTTTAACCAGAATGAATGAATCCCGAGCTTTATTTGTGACTTCTAGCAACGTTTTGTGTTTTTTGTTTTCCCGTTTCATTTTCTGTGAAATTTCTCTAGATCAATTCCTTTGCCGGTTTAGCATGATTCTTAGCTTGGAGTATCTAGATATCACCTATGCATGTTGTGCCAGAAGGAATTCGCCATTAGAGGTCTAGTTCTCTTGGAAAAGATGAAGTCATGCACCAAAAAGCTTTTTAAGGTTAGTGCATTTTGGAAAAAGAGGGTTTGAAGTGGATCATGAGATTTTTGGAAGCATCAGGTAGGTAGGAATTTTGTACCTTCCTATCAAGGTACTTTTTTCCATGGAATCAACATCACTTAAGTCACAATGGGAAAATTAGAGGCAGCAGGCAGGCAGGAATTTCTTACTTGCCTTGCAGGGTAAAAATTCTCATTGTGCAATAAAAAGAAAATCACTTAAGGCATTGATAGGATTTTATTGCTTACAGGCAGGAGTAAATAATCCCATTATGAAAGACAAACAACTTAAGTGAATCATGGGATTTTCGGAGCCTTGTAGGGTAAATGTTGTCAATTGACTTTTAAAAATAGAAACTCCTTATGCCAAAAGTGCAACCCCTTTAGGGAAGGAAAGGCAACCTTAAATTAATTAATTTAATTAATTTCTTCTCCAATTTTGGCACCCAAGCTTGTGGAAAATTCAACAAAAGAAAATTAGACAAAAGGAAGTTAGAATTAGACGAGTTCTAAAATTAAATAAATTTTATTTATTTAATGCAGCCCCTTCATGTCAAAAAGTGCGCCCCATTTGGGAGAGAAATAATTCCTTTTAAGTATTGAATGATTTAATTAATTCCTATTTTCAGTGGCTAAGGTCAAAGCATACTTTGAGGCTTGAGTTAACTGGAAGCAGAAGTCTAAAATTAAATAAATTTAATTTATTTAATGGCACCCATGAGCATGCAAAAAATAGGCGCCCCATTTGAAGAGTAAAGTGGTTAAATAAATAATTAATTGCTAGGAATATGAAAGGCATTAATTAATTATAGAATTATGAGGATTATATAATCAGGGGTTGTCATAAGGATGAATTAATTAATTCAAAAGTAGAGAAGTGCAGCCCAAACAAAAGTGTGTCCTATTTGGAGAGGATTTTTCTCGAGAAGAAGGTGTAATTAATGTTGAACGTGAGGGGCTACCATACGATTGAGATAGAGTAATTAATGGTGTAATTAATCAAATGGGAGGAGATAGATTTGTACTTTAGGAGAACGTAGGGGGTGCCATATGATTGAGGAAAGGTCTGCCCACTTTTACGTGAATACTTCAAACTAGTTCTTGTGAAGGGATCTTGCCTTGATGAAGCATTGATGAATCAAGTCATGGGTAAATTTGACACTGGAGATTCCCGCAAGAGGAATCTCAGAGGAGAAAGCAGTAGAATTCTCGAGAAGATGAAATTGCATAGAAGGTCTCAATCAAAGGAGAAGATCACTTCCATGGCTATGACATTAGTTCTGGCTTCTCCAGCATCCAGTACTTCACCCATCACAGCACCTTTGTTGCACCTCAGCATGACACTACCATTCCTCACCTGAACCCAAAAACATTCATCTTTTATCCTCAGCCACTTCGTTTAGCACTTGTTCCTAAAGAAACGTTGAAGTTGTAGATGGAAAATTTTGAAAGAGATTTGTCTTTAGATGATTCGAGAGGATGGTAGTCACAACACCGTGTAGAGGTTTCGATGGAGAGGAATCGAGAGAAGGAGAAAGTGGTACACTCGACAACTTCTCATTCTCCAAGAAGTAATTTCTTAGAATGGTTGACTTTGCAGTTGGTTCTAGAAGCTAAAGTGGAAATGAACTTGGAGGAACATGACTTGTAGCTACTCATGAGTGTAGGCGGAAAAGACAGAAAACCTAAAGTTACTGAAAGGTAACTTCAAGATTGATCATCAGGAGTCGGGCGAGAAGTTTGCTTAGATGTCGGTTCAATAGAAGGGAAGAAAGAGGATGAGATCATGACATAAGACATAACAGTAACCAGAGTACCTATCAGTCAAATATTGATAGACACTTTATTCCTTAGGATTGAATGAGAAAAGGTGGAGAAAGTTGAACTTCAGAAGCAGGTATCTCAGTTGTGCGAGATCATTGCCAAGGTTGCTAAATCTTCCACTCAGCTCATTTCAGCTCAAAAGCAAGTGAGTGATCATCTGATGCAGGAAATGGAAGATGCAAGCAACCAGGTGAAAGCTATCGATGAATGGAAAAGTCTGATCATTCACCAAGCTTCGTGACAACTCGAGAGAGGTGACAGACCCTTTGAAGGTTATGAAATATGCAGCAAATTAGCTAAAGAAACTTGTGACAAGCATAGTAGATATGAACACAGTTGTTGAGAGTAACCTGAGTACTTTGGCTGAAATCAATAAGCTACCGAGAGAAGTGTTGGTTGCAGAACATATTTTCCTAACGGATCAGTTGAGAAGGGGAAGTAGTTGGAGTTTGCAATATCTTTCCGTTTGGATATTTGTAGAGGATGCATGCACTTGAGAGTATGGCATCGTCTTTGCTAGACAATATCATTGTTTTCACTCATGAGGAAGTGGTTTTTGGGGTGTGGAGCCTTTTTTTTGGTCTTCTTGAATCATTGTTGAAGTGTTGGAGCTCAAACAGTTAATTTTGGAGACTTCAAGAGCATTTTGTAGTCGTTTCTTTGTGACGTTGCTACGACATTCTTGTTAACTAGTCATCGATGTCGGGACTGTTTTTCCAGCCATGGGAAGTTGAAATATTGTGACTTTCAATCTTCTAGGGTCAGCTTTATGGCTTCTTAGAAGGATTGTAATCCTATAAATAGAGGTGTTAGGGTATCTTGAAGATATCTTGAGTGTTCAAGAGGTCTTGAGTCTTAGAGATCAAGAGGTGATCAAGAGTGATCAAGGTTATGCAATTGGGTGTCAATTGTGGTTTAGATGTGGTTTAGCATCTTTGGAATTCTATTGTGAATTCATAACTAAGAGAAGACTGTGAGAGTTGTTTTACTCTTGTTGATAATAAAATCTGAGAAAGTTCTTGGTGGACATAGCCCACATTGGGTGAACCACGTTAAATCTTGTCTTGTCTTCTTTTGTGCATTATTTATTTATGTTGTTATATTTCTGCAAGTATAATTCTGCTATATAGTTTCCTACTGTTGTGGTTTGAGGAATTTTTGCGATATTTGTTCTCTAATTCCTAACAATTGGTATCAGAGTTTTGGTGTTTTTTTGCTGAAGTTGTAAATCATAGGGAAAGTTTAGCTTGAGTGGGAGCTATGGCAGATAAGGGCAGATCGAGGGTTGAGAAGTTCAATGGGCAGAAATTTGGTTTGTGGAAGATGAAAATGGAGGATTACTTATATCAGAAGGACCTCCATGTTCCTTTGGCTAGAAAAGCAAAGAAACCTACAACCATGTCGGATGAGGATTGGGAGTTCTGGATAGAAAGGCACTTAGGACAATTCATTTATGCCTTGCATCTTCAGTTTCTTTCAACATATCGCAAGAGAAGACCATGGAAGGTCTCATGAGTGCGTTGGGGAAGTTATATGAAAAACCCTCTGCCTCTAATAAAATATTTTTGATGAAAAAGTTATTTAATATGAAGATGTCTGAGAATGGTTATGTTGCTTGATCATTTGAATGAATTTAATATAGTTGTGAGTATGTTAAACTCGGTAAAAATTGACTTTGATGATGAGGTCAGGGCTTTGTTGATTTTGTGCTCCTTACCAGATAAATTTGGGACAACTTGGTTATGGTTGTAAGTAATTCAGTCTCTAATAACTCAAAGCTGAAGTTTGAGGATGTAATAGGTGTGATCCTAAGCGAGGAAATGCGAAGGAAGAGCACAAGAGATTATTCTACTTCTGGAAATGCTTTGACGGTGGAGAGAAAAGGGAGATAAAAGAACAAAGGGAAAGGTAACCGTGGGAAGTCGAATGATCATGGAAGGTCAAATTCCAAGAGTAAGTTAGAATTTTGGCACTGTGGGAAGGTTTTCCATGCTAAGAAATATTGTTGGGCTCTTCAAGATAATAAGAACAAGAAGGAGGAAACTAAAGAGGTAAATGTGGTAGCAGGTGATGTTTTTCAAGATGCCTTAATTCTTTCTTTAGATAATATTGCTGAATCTTGGGTGTTAGATTCAGGGGCTTCTTTCCATGCCACCCCACATAGACATTACTTTACTGATTTTGTTCAAGGTGATTTTGGACATGTATATCTTGGTGATGATGAACCATGCAGCATAGTAGGGAAAGTTTGTGTTTGGGTGAAAATTTAGAATGGTAACACATGGCTACTTAAGGATGTCAGGCATGTGCCTAAGTTGAGGTGGAACTTGATATCAGTGGGACAGCTAGGTAGTGATGGTTTTGCAGTCAGTTTTACAGTGAATTCTTGGAAGGTTATCAAGGGAGCTCTTGTGGTTGCAAGAGGTAAGAAAACTGGTACTTTGTATTTAACCAAGGTGCTAATTATTGTAATTTAGTTTACGTAGATGGAAATGCAACTTTTGTCACTAGAGACTCGATCATATGAGTCATAAGGGCATGTAGATTATAAAGGACAGGCTTCTGGATTAAAGGAGTTATATTTGGACTTCTTTGAGGACCGTGTTTATGGGAAAAAGAAGCGGTGAGATTCCTCAAGGTTAGACCTACCGGGAAGGAGGGTAAGTTAGAGTTAGTGCATACATATGTATGGGGGGCCAGCTAAGTTAAACTCTACCGGTGGTTCATGTAATTATGTCACTTTCATTGATGATGCAACTAGAAAAGTTTGGGTATATTTCATTAGAAAGAAATATGATGTGTTTGAAACTTTCAAAAGATGGAAAGCCTTGGTTGAGAATGAAATAGGTCTCAAGCTGAAATGTTTCAGGTCAGATAATGGAGGGGAATATTATAGCAATGAATTTATTGATTACTGTTCGGTAAATGGGATCCGTAGGAAAATAATGGTTCCAAATACTCCACAGGAAAATGGAGTGTCAAAGAGAATGAACAGGACAATCATGGAGCGTGATAGGTGCATGAGGTTACATGTGGGGATCTACCACTCATGTTTTGGGCAGAAGCGGTAAGCACACATGTTTATCTGATTAACAGAGGACCCTCTATGGCCTTGTATGGAGGTATACCTAAGGAGGCTTGGTCTGGTAAGAAAATAGATTACTCATTTCTTAGAGTATTTAGATGTGAGGTATTTTTTCACATTGATAAAGATGATAGGGCCAAGTTAGAGGCTAAGTCTCGAGAAATGCACCTTTGTTGGATATGGTGAAGATGATTTTGGTTTCTGTGTTTGGAGTCTTAAAGCTAAGAAAATATTTTGGTTTAGAGATATTGTCTTTAATGAAAAAATCATGTATAAATATTAGTTGCAGGAATAGAAAGAGGAATCAAAGAAAGAATACACAGTGTTAGAGGACATTGCAGATAGCAAGGTGTCCAAGGGGCTATTTTAGCTTTAGTATGTTCCTAAGATGAACCAATTTAGGTACCTACTCATCAGGAACCCCAAACTCCTAAGGTGAGAAGGTCTTTTACGGTAAGAAAGGAACCTGAACGCGTTTTACTCCATCTTTGAATTATTTATTTCTCACTCGACAATGTGGAGAACCAGAGTGCTTTGAGGAAGCGGTGCGAGTGGATGTTAGGAAGAAGTGGGAGTAGGCCATGGATGAAGAGCATATATCTCTTATGGAAAACCAGACTTGGGATCTAGTGGAGCTACCTGAGGGTAAGAGAGCATTGCGAGAACAAGTGGGTGTATAGAATCAAAGAGGGAGATGGAGGCAGAAAATGATATAAGGCCTGATTGGTGGTCAAAGGATTTACATAGAAGAAAGGTATAGATTTTGATGAGTTTTTTTCTCCGATTGTTAAAATGACTTCTATTAGGACTATTCTTGGTTTAGTTGCGGTAGAAGACACGTGTACTTAGAACAAATGGATGTGAAGACTACATTCCTTCATGGTGAGTTGGAGGAGGAATTGTACATGCATCGCCCAGGGGTTATGAGGTCAAAGGGAAGGAGAGGTTAGTGTGCAAATTGAAGAAGAGCTTGTATGGCACAAACAAGCTCCATGACGATGGTACATGAAGTTTGAAAATTTTATATAGGAGCGGGGTTACTCTAGGTGTCACTCGAGACCATTGCGTGTACATCAAGAAGTTTCTTGATGGTAGTTATATTATTTTTTGCTGTATGTAGATGATATGCTTGTTGTAGGGAAGAACATGCAGGAAATAAAGGTACTCAAGAAGCAACTAGGTGACTCCTTTCTTATGAAGGATTTGGGGGCGAAAAACAAATCCTTGGTATGAGAATAACTTTCGAAACGGGGAAGGAGAGGAAGCTGGTATTATCTCAAAAAGAGTACATAAAGAAGGTCTTGGAGAGGTTTAGTATGCAAGATGTTAAAGCGATTGGTACTCCTTTGGCAGTCACTTTAAATTATCAAAGGAGTAGAGTCCAAATGGCGGCGAGAGGATAGAATCCAGATGTCCAGTGGTACCATACTCATCGCGAGTTGGTAGCTTGATGTATGCTATGGTATTCACTAGGCACGATATTTCCCATGCGGTGGGAGTAGTGAGCAA
The DNA here is from genome assembly GCA_018340775.1 of Taxus wallichiana var. yunnanensis. NCBI lineage: Eukaryota > Viridiplantae > Streptophyta > Pinopsida > Cupressales > Taxaceae > Taxus > Taxus wallichiana. Next base: position 83,041,774 of record CM031234.1, read on the forward strand.
GTTTATGAGTGATCCGGTAGAGAGCACGACAGAAATAAAGTGGATCCTTCGATGTTTGAGAGGGACCATGGGAGTAGCATTGTGTTTTGGTGGATCGAGACACTACATTACGTAGATATGTAGATTCGTACATGGCAAGAGATTTGGACAGCGGGAGGAGCATGCCAGGTTATGTATTTACTGGTTGGTGATACAACAAAGTGAGTTGGATTTCACTGCATTAAAAAAGATTGTGGCTTTGTCAACCACAAAGGCTGAGTATGTTGCTGCCACAGAGGCAAGAAAGGAGATGATTTGGCTACGGCAGTTGCTTGATGAGTTGGGTCATAAGCAGGAAGTTAGGAGACTACACAGTGATAGTCAAAGCACTATTCATTTGGCAAAGAACTCCACTTTCCACTCTAGGACAAAGCACATTCAGCTGAGATATCATTTCATTAGGACAACTTTGGAAGAAGATAAGTTGAAGCTAGAAAAGGTTCATACCAGTCAGAATCCTGTGGATATGATGACTAAGGCGGTCACAAGGGATAAGTTGAAGTTGTGTTCAACTTTGATTGGCCTTCATGGTTGATAATGAAGGGTTAATAACTTTACTCAGTGGAAACAGTCTCCAAGTGGGAGATTATTGGGGTGTGGAGCCTATTTTTGGTCTTCTTGAATCAGTGTTGAAGTCTTTGGAGCTCGAGCGGTTAAGTTTGGAGACATCAGGAGCATTCTATAGTCATTTGATGTGACGCGTTGCTATGACGTTGCTGTGATTTTGCTATTAACATGTTGTTAACTAGTTGTCAATGTCGAGACTATTTTTCCAACCGTGGGAAGTTGAAATATTACGACTTTCAATCTTCTATGGTCAGATTTATGGCTTCTTAGAAGGATTGTAATCCTATAAATAGAGGTGTTAGGGTATCTTGAAGATATCTTGAGTGTTCAAGAGGTCTTGAGTCTTATAGATCAAGAGGTGATCAAGAGTGATCAAGGTTATGAAATCAGGTGTCAATTGTTGTTTAGATGTGGTTTAGCATCTTTGGAATTCTGTTGTGAATTCGAACGAGAAAAGACTGTGAGAGTTGTTTTACTCTTGTTGATAATAAAATCTGAGCAAGTTCTTGGTGGACGTAGCCCACATTGGGTGAACCACGTTAAATCTTGTCTTGTCATCTTTTGTGCATTATTTATTTATGATGTTATATTTCTGCAAGTATAATTTTGCTATATAGTTTCCTACTGCTGTGGTTTGAGGAATTGTTTCCACGTATTTGTTCTCTAATTCCTAACATTGGTCAGAAATGTTACTTCATACACACAGATCATTCCTAGCAGAGTGCCTAATTCCTTGGAAGGGTCTCTTCTGATGGTGTAGGGGAGAATTTATGGAGCTACTAAGCCTTTCACAATGAATTCCATCAGTAAACTGGTGGCACTGCAGTTGGATATTGCAAAGTTCGGGCCAAGCTTAGAGGATGTGGAAGCATGTATCAGGGTATTGAACGAAGGCTTGCTACAGTTTAGGACAGAAAAATAAGTTGTGGCTAAGACAGATGGGAAGATGTTGAATTATATGTTCGACAAGTATATTCAGTATCAAAATAAAAATAAGATATATTTGTTACAAATTTGGCGGGACTTTATTCTTCTATTCTTTCTTCTTCTATTTTCCACGTTCCCGAGATGAAATTGTAAAACTTTAAAGTTATTGGTTTTGAAACCATTGCTTTAAGTTATGTGGAATGATTCTATTAGTTAAGTGATAGATGTGTCACTTGAGGAGAAGTTAGAGGAGGATGATTGCCAGATGTCATCTTTACTTCTTGTTTATGTTTCAGTTCAGTTGAGTTTCCCATTTGTACTTTCCCTTCTACATTCTATAAGTAGAAGAAGAACCTTCGGGTTAATGATCGAGAATTTGTAAGCAGCATTCTTGTGTTCCAGACTTTGTGCTGAAACCCCTGAGAGCCACTTGAAGCAAAGGAATATAAAGGAGCAGATTTTCGGAGAACTTTGTGTCACGGTGCATTTTGTTTCTAGCTTTTATCTTAGATCTTCTAATAAACTTTGTGTTATTTTAGATCTAGATCTGAAGTTGCCTTTGCTTATAATTTTGTGTGTTGATATCTATTGGTTTCTTCTATGTGCATGCAATCAACTCTGTTATCTATTGATTGGGTTGCACATCTTCCCTATTTCTTCCCTATGTTTTATTATTTCCTTCTTCTCTAAATATTTCCTTTCTTTAAACAATTGCTTACTTGTTGCAAAGCTATACAGCTATGGTTCATGAGTTGCATAGTTAAAGTAAAACCCCATATAGATACTAGCATATTTTAATTGACAAATCTGACACCGGAGCCTCACCGGTAAATGAGGGAGATTTATCTCATGACTGCCTAGGTTTTTAGCTATGCAGAAAATCTAGCCAACATTTTATTTTATGGGCTTGGCATCAGGAATGGTTACAATATTGTGGACCACAATGTTTGGGTCAATACTGGGCATATCAATAGGACCAAGTAAAACCATTGATATGGTCCCAGAGGAAAGAAGTAAAAGCTTCATGTTTAGCACCATCTAAAGATTGGCCTATCTTTAAAATGTGTGGGTTTAGTATTAATGTTGATTTCGATAGTCGATTCATTTAACATGGTTTGCATCTCAGAGGGTAACAACTAGTGAATATAAGAATCTTCCGCACCTAGGTAGGTGAGGATAGACTCATCGTCTTGACATTGAATGACATTAATAGAAGGTGTATCGTCATCGATCATGTCAAGATACAGGAAGGGAAGAGAAGAAGGAACCTCGCCATCACATTGATAGGTCAGAGGTCCTAGGGAAATCATGTTTACAAAAAAAAAAAAGTTAGGAGGGATAGATTTGGGATCTATGGACTTTGTGGGTGAAGGTGGTGACATTGGTGAATGGGGTGAAGAAGGTTTGTCTTCCTCAATGAGGTCGATGTGGGCCTTCTTGGAAGGTGGTGCAGCAAATCCAATGCCACTACAGTGATTTTTGCTTACGGGTGGTACAAGAAATGATAGTATAGTGGCCTTGTTCATAAAAATCGAAGCCAAAGCCTTTCCATGTGCAAGGATGTAGGAAAATGTGATCGAAGCGGCGGTTAGTAAGAGATTGGAGGTTAGATGAAAAATTTCATGTTTGGGAGGGAGGTTCGGTGAATAGTTAGCGATGTCAAATCCCCATATGTTAGGATAGTGCGAAGGTGGGGAGGAACATAAGTGAAGACCTTGCCTATGTAGTAGTCATAACGAGGGTATTGGCGTAGGTTTCCACACTCTTGTCGAGTGAGGAATGTGTCTATGTTGTATAGGCGGTACTCCCTCAGAGTGAGCCATTGAAAAATACCTTATAAGGGATCGGTAGTAGATATGTGGGTAGCGGAGATATACAATTCACTAGATGATTGGACATGATGGGTATCAGTTGGTTGGGAAGTAGAGTGGTTGTGGGAGGCTGCAGCGGTAATAGGAATAGAATAATTAGATGCGGGAGAGGCGGCAACAACATTGGTTGATGGGCTCATGGGTGAAGGAGAAGTGGGGGTCATGGCAGATGCCTTGACCGGTATAAGTACATCATTGGGTCGGTACAACATGTTACAAGTTTTGAATGGCGACGGGTTGGTGGGGATGGTATATTTATGTCCTTCATGTTCAAATTTTACACAACGGTGTAAATTTTAAGGAACACAACCCATGATGCAAATCCAAGGTATTCCAAGAAATAGGTTATACTAGAACTCTCCCTCTAAGATGTAGAATAGTTCTGAGACAGTGCGAGGGCTTACGTGAACGTGAAGGATAATGGTGCCAAGGGTGGAGGTGATGGCATCATTGAAGGAGTGTAGCATAACTAGGTTATTATGCATACAATTAGAAGGGATACACATTTGATTGTACACGTGGGAGGAGATGATGTTAATGCTAGCACCACCATCAATCATGACACATTATACGCATATGTTATCGATATAGACAGAAATGAAAAGGGCGGGATCAGGGTCATCTGAATGGAGAGGTATAATCTCCTCATCAGAGAAGTTGAGGTGGTGACTTGAGGAGTTGGCATGGGGGTAGAAGAAGGAGATGATTTGGTAAGTGAGGCCATATGGTGAGGAGTAATAATGGAGGCCACTAGTGTGGAATCATCGGGTAAAAATTCAATGGATTGCAAAACCTCAATAAGGCCTTGTCTTTGAGATTCAAAAGTTTGAATGAGATCATATAATGACATCTTTAGAGGGGACTGATGTAATTATTTTTATCATTGTATGATGGGTGACTCATTAGAGATAGGGTATGTAGGTCCACGGATGGTGATTTTGGGTGTGGGTGCAGATGGTATATTGGGCAAAGGGTTGGTTGATGAGTTGGTTGCTTTTTCTTTTCCCTTGTCTTTCTGAGCGCGGGTGGTAACGTGAACCATGTTAATCTAAGGGGAGGGGGAAATGGAGATGGTGTAGGATTATTTTTTTAACGACGTGATCGGAAAAAACCTACCGGGGGAGAAAATCCTTATGAAGTGAGCTAGGTGCAATGAAATTTGGGTGGTGATTTGGCTAATTCTCTAATACAAACCATGTTGATCTCAAATTTTGGAGGTGGATAAAATGGTTACGGGGGTGGAGAAACTAATCACTTTGAATAGGTAAAGGATGATGATGTGTGGTGACAGGTGAAGGTGGAACATAGTCCTCATCAAGAAGGTCGTCATTGTCTAAGTTTTTTTCAGCAGGAAAAATTTGGAGAAGCACGGTTTTCAGAGCCTTAAAAATTTTGACATCATGTCCTTGTACATGATGATAGGCACAAATATTGGTTTCATCAAACCCATTTGGTTTGGGCTTGAGATGATCATAAGGTCAAAGCAGTGGTAATGTGATGATGGATGTTTCCAAGAGATTGGTTAAAATGTTGGTGTAGGATCCCACTAATAGATTATAATGGGAAGTGAGTGTGGTTTTGGTAAAGGTGCGGATGATCATGAGGGAAGAGGCTTTATAGAAGGGGTAATGGGTTGGTCTAATGGTTTGGTAACTAGATTTCTTAGGTTTGGTTGGAATTTACTTGGGTAAAGGTGGGGTAGAAGAGCTAGTGATGAAAGGTTTTGTTGGTTTGACTACCTTATTGGAGGGTAGTTGGTTCTTATCTTTGGGTTGCGCCTTCTTGGGTAAAGGTGACATGAGATTACAGGACAAAGAAGGGAAAGCAGATGGTGGAAGAGGATGGGTTACCCACAAGGACAACCAAGTCACGGTGGAATTGGTTGGTCGAGGTTGGGTGGATGGTATGGGTTGAAGTCGTATAGGCAAGGTTGGGGTTATAGTAACTAGTGGAGGTATAGGTGGTAATAAGTTCACGGGTGAAGGTAAGGGTGCTTGGTTTTTGGGTGAATGAGGTGTAACGAAGGCTCATGATGAAGCAATAGGTTGCTTAGCTTTTGACTGGCCTTGGGTAGGAGAATGTTTGGTCAAGGTTGATGGATGGGGCCCTAAGATGGACAAAAGGGGGAAGGTGACAAAGGTGTGGTAGGTGAGACTGGTGTATACAGCCTAGAAGGTTCGGTTTTCATTTTATGCGGGAGGATAATTTTGGTGCGGGCTTAGGAAGACATGGATAACTCCAATCAAAGGTGGATGAGTAAGGTTTGATGTCAGCATGACACCCAAAGTAGTGATGAGTCTAGATATGGGTGAGGGGATAGGTGTGGGTATGTTTATAGGTTTGGGAATAGTTTTAGTTGTGGGTAGAGGTTTGGATGTAGGTAGGGATGATGATGAAGAAGAATAAGTCATTCCAATAAGCATGATTAGTGTTGATTTGGTTGCCAAAAATTCCTTTGGGTAGATCGTGGAAGTATCCTCAAGAAACATTTACATTTGGGTTGAAACACGGGGCCAAAGATGTCCCCAAAGCATGGAATGATCAACGTAATCCAAACGATTGACTAGCCATTAAAATGAAACTACTGAAGAAGAGGATGGAACGGGTTGGGTGGAAATCCCTAAGAAATATTTATGTGAGATAGGGAATCGGATAGCTTCGAACTCTATAGGTAATAAAGCTGAGATCACGTCAATAGGGTCCTAGGATGCTTGGGGAGAACTACCTCCAATAGGTAGTGGTATGTCCGACGAGTCTCCTAATGGGTTGGAGAGATAATAGGTTGGGTGATGTAGAATTCATCCTTCATGGAGGAGAAGGTGATGATGATTCTTCTGTGGATTTAAGAATTAAAAGTGTTGATTGTTCGGTAGGTTGTGAGGTAGATGGTGAAATGGAATTGGTAGAAAGTGTGGGTTCCTCCATGAGAGTAGGGGAGATGAGGGGTACTCCTCTGTGGGTGAAGGAGTAGAAGTGGTATTATCCTCTGTGGGTAGAGGATCTTGTGCCAAAATTTCCTCAATAGATGAAGTAGGTAGGTTTTGAGGAACGGTTGGTACAATATCAAAAACTGCATGGACTTCATGGACATTGTTTTCATTGGATGAAGGTTCACTATTTTGATTAGATGATGGTTTATGATTAGGGAACGAATTTTTAAAGATGTACAAATTTTTATTTGTTGGTGCATTCGGGTTGTCCACGACAAGGTCTCCATTATCTATCATCTCTTGGACAATGTTCTTAAAAGTTATGCAGTTACCATCACTATGGCCTTTAACATGATGGTAATTACAGTAGTTGTGTTCTTTATACCATGTAGGCATAGGATGAGTAGGATCAAAACTTGTATGAGGTTTTATGGGAGGAAGTGTAATGGCTCCAACTTTAAGAATATTTTCCAAGATTGAAGAATAGGGCTCTCCAATCGAAGTGTACTTCCATTGCTCCCACGAGTTGAAAGGCTTGGATGGGAGAAATATTGGAAGAAGGTTGGGCTTGATTAGAAGGATGAGGTGGTCCTGCCTTGAGGACTACCATGTTGGAAGATCCTTTGGGATTTGAATAGTTACTTTGGGGTTTTGAAGATGAAGAAGAGTCATTTGATTTGAATGGGGCATTCTTGTTTTGTAATTGGATTTTCTTTTCTTCAATGGTGTAAATTTCCATCTTTCATGCCATGGTGAATGCTTCATGAAAGGTTCGAAAGGTTTGTACCTACGAGTTGGTGAGATGTGTCTATAAAAATATCTAATGAACAACTCAATAAGTTAAGTCCGAGGTAGCTGGAACATCAATTGGTTAATAAGACTCCACCAAGTGAGCAATGAAATCTATGATAGATTTGTCTTCATACTTGTTGGTTGAATAGGGATTGGTCATGGTGACTTTCTTGGTAACATTGATTGAAAAATGGTCTTAGAAAGCTTGGGCTACTTGATTAAAGGAATAATTAAAATGTTGAGGTATTCCACTATACCAATCGAATGCTAGTCTGTCGAGGACATTGGGAAATTTCATAAGGAGAAAATCATCATCGTGGGTGATTAGGTAGCATCCATGTTTGAAAGACCGTAAGTGTTATCGGGTATTTTTACTATTGAAGCAATTGAATTTATGAATTTGATAATGCACAAGGTAGGGGTGAATGGGAATAGATGGATGGATAGACTTGTTACATATTTCATCATAAGTTAAAGAATTATGGGATCCAGAAACAAATGCTTCTAAGGTCTGCATCTTTTCCATCATCATTTTAATGAGGTTGTTAGTAGGTTGGGATGAATGGGTGCCCCTACAGAAAAAGGGGTTGATGCTGAATGTATGAGGTGGGTGGTATGCTAGTGTATGGTGGTGCTGAGTATGAGAACTATCCATGAGGAATAGATGTAGGCAGAACATAGCCAGAATAAATGATAGATGAGGTTGGGGTTATTTTGCATTATGTGTAAGCGGGTGGGGTAGTCGTAACAACTCTAGTGGTGATTCGGGGTAAGGACTGCGGGATAGAAAGGATGAGGTTTTGAAAAGGGGTGTAAGCTTCCAACATTGGAGGTGGTTGCAATGAAATGGGTATATGTGAAGTGACGAGGAAGATGGGGATATACTTAAAGCAGTTTTTAGAGGGACAATCGATGTTGTGGGTGTGATAGATGATGTAGAAGTTAAGTTATAGAAGGCTATGGGATGTAGTTGAGACACCACAGGTGGTAAAGTGGATGACGGTAGCGTAAAGTCTGGTGCTAGTTGACGTAGAGGTGGGGCGAGATCGGGAGAGATAGATACGGCATGTTGTATATTAAGCATCCCGAGGAATCCCTTGTGGAGGAATGAGCAAGGTAGTACTTGAGTGAAGTGGGATTCTGGTCGAGGAGTGTCATGAACTCCTTGTCATCGGTAGTGATGGGGATAAGCTGAGTCGGATCCATATGTGATAGGATGGATGGTGGTGATGGAATAGGTGGGAGTGGATGATGAATGGCATGAAATACAAGGGTGTTAGTTTGGTTGTGAGTCAACACCATGTGAATCGGTGTATATCGGGATAAAGCTCACTTTGTAAATGACACAGGGAACAACAAAGATGGGACAAAATAGATTATGAGAGGGAAAGTTGGTAATTTTTTTAATTAAAATCAAAACAAAGTGACTCGACGTTGGTTGCACTAACCAATGATAGTTAAGGGTGACCGAAGGTGGTCATGGTTGACCGATGATAGTTATAGGAATTGATACCATTTCTGAGAAAAAAAACAGCTTTCAAAAAATGAGGAAGAAACTGATGACTATCAGACAAGAAATTTTTATTTGATGATTGTTATAAAATTACAGAGAGTACAATGATACACAGAGACTCTAAACATAAGAGAAGATGAGATAAGTGTCCTTTGGGTAAACTAACCAAAAGAACAAGGAACCAACACCGTTAGGTAAACCGATGACGGTCAGATGTAAATTGATGATAGTCATTGGACCGATGCGGTTATTGTGAAATCTGAAGAATGAAGAAAAATGTTGCCTTTTGTGAATTGAAGTTGAATGAAACACCAACCCAAAAGTCTGAGTATGGTAAAAATGAGCCCTGACACATTTAGAAATAGATGGAATCTACCAATTATGATTATAGAGTTTGAAAGGAGAGAAAAATGGAGAATATGACCTCACACCTCAAAATGCAAGTCAAGCACAAAGATAAGAAAAATATGTAATCCTACAAGTCAATTTAGTGTGTTTAGCTTATGTTATTTAGAAAACTGACTCATGAATTTAGAGTAGAGTTTTTGGTTGGGAAGGCTTCCTATGAAGAAGGAAATTCTAAAGGTGAGGTTTTAGGTTATGTTATGGTGGGGCGGGCCATTCTATGATGGGGGACTGGACAGAGATAACCAGCTTGGTGCCAACTGTCAATCCTATGATCGTATGATCATTGACAACTTCTTCCGGGTGAGATGTTGTTTAAGAAGATGTATACATTCAAATTTATGTAGTTTGGAAAAGAGAGAGAATAAAGAATGTGCTTTATACGATTCAATTATGTCAACCATTAGTTGGGGATGACTTCCAACGTATAGGTTACCCTCGGTTTAATGTGAGATATAATGAAACATATCAGAATGCTATGCAAGCATTTTAAACCCAAATCGAAATGTGATATTCACTATAGCAAGTAATGAATAGGAAGATGGATGCTCTTTCACTAATGCAATACTAATGAAAGAAAATAAGTATTCTTTTTATAGCACCAAAAACATGATTGCTTTTAGATAATAAAAAGAGGGGAAAATTCCTAAGAATAAAATTAATGTGGAAGATTTTCAAAAGGGAAACACACACCCAAATTTTTCCTAAGAATGAATAAAAAAATGCAAAAGAACCACTGATGGGTCCCACTAAGTGTGCCAAAAAGTTTCACCATTTTATTTAAGGATTTGATGAAACAGATAAGGGTATGGTCAAGGAGGAATACCTATTGTGATGGTCGGTTTAAAGGTCATTGCGTGCATTCTAACTTCTTGATCCAATGCTGACTATGAGAGATTCCTTTTGGCTAGGAGGAACTACCTGAAATACAAAACAAGACCACAAAAGAGAGTTAAATAGTATATGACAGTGGACTTGCCTAATGTATGCTAGATCTAGGAAGTGTGATACTTCCTAGAAGGTCATCAATCCACTATTTATAAATCAATATAAAATAACTTAAACATGTAAATAAAAGAATCTAGTGCTAGCGTTCTGATTTGGGTGCCTCATATTACTATCAACATCAATCCGATTAAATACTAAGGTGTTGTGTAGGTAAAGGTTTCAGTCAGGTTGCGGGTAACGCAGCTTGTGGTCTATGGGTCACTGATGTGGGTCTTGGTAAAGTTGGGTAAGGTGTTTGGGTTGTTTTAGGTGGGGTAGGTTGGTTTCTAGTCTAAAGTAGTTTTATCAAACACAGAGACCGATTCCGTCAGGGTGACCGATGTCGGTTTAGGTATGGCCAATACCGATTTAGGGTGACCGATATCGGTCACTGTTGAAGTGACAGGGAGTCTGGTAGAGGGTGTTTGGACTCTCTTTTGTCTTAGAATAGAGAGTTGAAAAGGTCTCTATGGGGGAGGGTAAGGTGAAAATTCCAAGATAGGTGTGGTAAGGTTTTGAGTGAGGTTTGGGGTAGGCTAAGGGTTGAGTTGTTAGGTTGGGTTGATAGTCAAAATGACCGATATTGATTAAGGAGACCGATTTTGGTATAATATGGACAGCCCACGATTAGGGTTAATCGGTGTCGATGGGGGAACTGGAAGATGTTGTAGAATGAGTTTTGGGTCCTCTCTGTGATTACACAAAGAGTTTGGAGGGTGTTTGTGAGGTCTACATGAGGGAGGTGGTTTTGGGATAGGTTTTTGAAGTTTAGGTTGGGTGTGAGTGGGTGGTTGATAGAGAGAGAGAGAGAGAGTAAGGATAGATCTAGGTAGGAACAATGAATGGATGAAGGCAAAGAGAGAATACAACTACAAATGACAAAGGATAAACCAACTTATTTAGAGTTCATAAAAGTTTTGAATTCTGTAGTGGTGGAGAGGTGGTTAGAGATCTTTGGTGAAGGTTGATCTATGGAATGGTTCTCGCATCTTATGGCTGTGCTTCCCGGAATGTTGTTGTGAATGCAAATGCCTTTAGATCAGTCTTAGTGTTGGCTATGGCTATCTGGATGTGCGAAAGGGATCTGGTTCTTTCTTGCATGCAGATCTCCTTCATTCCAAAACTCGAGAATGTGGCCAGCCTCTCAAACAAGGTTACTAAAATGAATATAAGGTAACCGACGATGGTTTAGGGTGACCGCGTCGGTTTAGGGTTGGCCAACTTCGGTTAAGGCAGGAATCCTAGGTATACTAATAATGCCGAGATCTTAGCAATCTTTTTGGGCCATCTCAGTCTATTATCACATATCAAAAGGGAATGTTATGTTTTAATGAACAGGAATGTGGTTAGAGGGAGAATATACATATGATTTTAGGGTTGCACTAAGTCTTAGTTCATTAAGGTAGGTATGAATAAGTCTTAGTTAGTTATGGTGAGTGAATGTTGAGTCCTAGTAAAGGGGAAATATGCTAAAAATAGGTTTGTGGTGAGGTGTCTAGGTGAGGTGGAAATTAGTTTTAATTAAGGTATTTAAATAATGAATGAAGTGAGGATGAGTATTAATTTAATTGTAAATAATTAAATTAATATTAATGTGGGGTAGAAGAGTCATGGTTAGGTGAATATGTTTAAGTTGGCTATTTGAAAGGGGACCAAGAGGAGCGTGATCCAATCTTGGTGTCTACAATCTTATCCTCTTTAAAATTGTTACCTAGGATACCCTCAACTCAAAAGTCACAAATATCTATAGGATGCATTCAATTAAAATATAGATAGATCCCTCGAAGGATGGATATAAAAATAAATAATATCAAAAAAATTAGATGAATCCCTTCAAGGATGGCCACCATCAAAATGAATTCAATAAAAATTGTATAACACTCCCTTTAAGGATGAATACCTAATTAGATTACATATCCAGAAAAGGACTTCCTGCATCAATCAGTCCTCATGTTAAAATAGGACTTCTTGCACTCATGTCAAAATAAAGAGAAAAATAGCATCATCCCAAGAAATCTTTACACATGGATCAGATTTACCATCAAATGCAAGCTTCCCGCATCGATCAACTTGTTCAAATACAAAGATTTGGGGAAAAGCCTAGGGAACTATCATGAAGAACCCATTTTCCCGTGCTTGCTACATACACACTTTTTCTATGTCAAAAGGGATGGATACGATGACCCCATCTCTATCTATGATATTAATATTACTAACCATTATAATTCATACATTAACATCTAGTATAAGGCCACATGTGTAGTATCATACGTTTGAAATCATTTTACCATCACACAATATGTATATCCAAGATAGTGTAGAAACAAATTTTCCACAATAAATTTCTTACCCATTTATAGTGCATGCATCATACAACAGATGATCATTTTTCATGATAACATCAAAATCATGTTAATATATAAACCGAACCATACATTTCAAAATTATTTCCATCAAACATCATATCAAAACAAAATAATTAATTAAACCATCATGAATCAAATTTATATCCATCACATTCATGCAAAACACAAATCATGTATATATATATATATATATAGAGAGAGAGAGAGAGTGAATTAGATGTCCATCAACCGACACCTCCTTTGGTACTACACCCATGATCACCACCAAGACCCCCATCTAGTCCTCTATCTATTCCACTCGGTTCTTGACCAACACTCACAACACTACCCGATGGTGTTGTTTGTCTTTCTTAGATATACCACGTAGAGGATCATCTGGTATCCTCTGTCATACTATATCCTCATATTATCTCAGCTCCTCACACAATGACCGGTAGTTGGCCATATCCATACTACCAGTGTGACCCCCATCTAACCATTATTCTAATATCTCATCGCCTATAGCTTAGCTCCCGAGATAGAAGGATTGCTTTGGAAGCACAATGGACCGAGGGGGTGAATTGGTCCTACAAATTCCTTATTTCATTTATCATTAATTACAGCATTCATTAACATCCATTCATTCACATATATTTAGTGAGATCTTATTAGGTGTGCACCATACATTCAAATAAAAATAACACATGAAGAAGAACACATAGACACAAGATATAACTGGGAAACCCTCATGGGAAAGAAAACCCACTAAAACTCTTCTTATATTACACAAATCAAAGAGATTTAGTGAATCACCAACTTCACAAGGAGCACTAACCCCTAATTTAATGAAGAACCCACTCCACAAGGAGGATACAACCACCTAAGATGACTAAGCACCAACTCAGCCACCTGATGATGATGATCTCTAATTTTTTCTTCCAAAATTGATGGAGATCTCTAATTCAGCTCACAACTCTTTCTTCAAACCCTCATTCCTTCAAATCACTCTATCTTATTCTCTCTCAACTTGTATTGGCTATAAAAATTACACACATGAACTTAATTAGTTTTCAAATTGTAACACTCTTTTTCATCTCTCAAAACATCCATTTTATCAGCTTACAAACCCTCACCTAGGTCACATTTTCGATATTGGCTCAACTAGTGCCAAAATACACTACAAACTCACTTTTATACCCTTCTCATGATTCAAATTCAAACCAAGTCTGATCACCTCCTTTTTTCGACCAATTAAAATTTTAAAAATCCCAAATAAATCATTAAAACATTAAAATATGACCCATATAGGTCGGTCATGCCCAAAACCATCCAACTTGCACCAAAATGCTCAAAACCCCATCACTAGGATGAGATAAAACCAAAAATAACAAAAACATGCTTATTCAAGCTCCCAAATTCACCATACATGAGTAATATAACATATAAGCATCATACATGGTTTCACATTTACTTGAACAAATCAAATAAATCATTAAATGGGCCAACAAGCTCATATCCTTCACAAAACAATTGTTTCTAGCACCTTGACTTCACCTTTGGGCCTCAATATCACCCAAGATCAACTCAACTATGGCATGTGAAATTTATATGGAATCCTCAGGACCTATACATCACATCCATGTAAGTTAGACACCATGAAACATCCATGTGTTCAAACCACAAATACTTTCCTCTTCTTCAAATCATGCTGCTTAGAAGAATGTTTTGCAAACCCAAGTGTTTTCACCCTTTCTTCCACATACAAGAGCTCTAAAGGCCTTAACTAGGAATTTTTTTATCCCTCTTCACTCTCTAGGTGATATCAAGAATCAACTCAATCATCTCATGCTTCATTCACTTCATTCTTTCAAAGAAAAGAAGTCTTGTCCTAAAAAAATAAGAAACCTTCATCTCCACAAAATGACCTAGATGACCCATCAAATCTCATCATAATGAGACAAAAATTATACCAATGGAAATAAATCTGAATTATATTTCCATAACATATTAGTAACTCCTTCCAACTCTAAGTGGAAGGCCTTCAACCAAGCTCATCTCTGTAAACTACTTGAAACTACCCCAAAATTGCCCTTTGACTAGTCTTCACAAATAGGGCACACTTTTCCATTTTTATTCATCACCATGACCTAAAAATTCCATGTACATAAATAAAAAATCACATGATAATAACAATGTCCATTGATTTTGAAAATCCTTTGGAAAACCTTGTCTAAAACTGAACTTCTTCATAAGCATGCATGTTTGAGTGTAGTCCACTCATCACCATAACCATTACCATACATTTATAGAAACCTGGAGGATTCCTCTACATCATCCAATCATCATCCATGCAATATAAATAAATTATGGTAACTTAGGAAGAAAATATCTCAAACCAATTTTGAGCTAGGGTTTCAAGCACACAAAACTTTGTTTACCTTCTTAACATTTGGTCATAAAAATGTGACAATGAAATGACCTCATTATTTTTGAAACCTTATAAAATCAATTTATAATTTTTTTCTGCAAGCCACAAGGTCCCAAATTTAGGGTGAGCATTAGAAGGTGCAATTCGAGCTAGAAAACACCCTTTCTTAGACCCTGTTTCACTAAAAATGACTTATCTTGCAAAAAACTCTTTATAATGACTCAAATGTTTTGTCACACCTCCAAGAAACCTCTTTGCATCATATCCAATCATTTTAATAGCTCAAATATCTCTCCATCTCTCCATAACATCTCATTTGTGTGGCTAGCCCTTATGGTTTTGCATTGTCTAGGCTAGGTACACTAAAATAACATCATAAATCACCATAAAACATCTCAAAAAGTTCCTAAAACATGTGTAATATCTTGTATGACATTATTGCATGCTTATATGAGCTCACTTAGCTCTACATCTCAACATCATACCTCATAGCACCTAGACATGGTCTAGATGAACACCTGAAACTTGGTCTCCAACTTGTATCTGTATACTAAAACTCATGTGAGTTCCTATAAACTCCCAAACATTCTCTACATGCTACCAACATGATCCTAAAGCTACCAAGAAGCTCCAACCACTATGCACCATCACATAGGCTAGTTAGGTCACCTAATTGGGCTTGCTAGAACAAGCCATTCTCACTGAATCAACTCATGCAACCAAGAACATGCCTGAATCTCCATGTCATCACCTTAATGATAATCCTATGACTCCACTCCATCATCCTCTTTTTAATTAATGGGATTTTACATCAATGACAACACCTAAATCACAACATGCCAACAATCTCCCCCTTTGTCATTGATGGAAAACCTCCTAAAATTCTCCCCATTTTTACATTAATGAAAAAGCATACATTTAATTTCATTAAATTCTCCTTTTCAGCTTCATTTGGTCACCATTTGTTTTAAAACATCAACCAAATTCTTCATTCTAGCTCACAATCTAGTCATTTCTCACAAAAGTCTGATTTTTGCCATTTTCTAAGCTTAGAACACCGACTACCCCTTAAAAATCATATTCACACCCACATGCAACAAAAAGCATGAAAATAATCAACATTTTACCTCCTATTTTAGTAAGAGAATCATCAACCATCATATAAACATGAAAAAACTTGTTATTTCACACTAAAACTCTATTTTTGCCTTCATACTTCACCAAGAAACAATTGTAGTAAACCTAAGACCGATAGAAACCATTCAAAATCATGCCAAAAATGATCGAGAATATCAACTTACCACATTATTTATCTTTTTCTTGACTTGACAAGGCTCAAACTAGGCTTGTCTTGATTGAGATCCTTGTTTTAACTCTTGAATGTAATTACAACCAACTTCTCATATCTCTGAAGCAAACACTCAACATATCAACGAATTTTAAATCTCCCCCTAGACTTAGGTCATCCAAATTTAGTGGAAAAACACAAAAAAGGATTCTTACCTTCCTCACAAGCCATAGATATGGCTGAAACACTTGGGCCAATCCACAAACACTTCCACGCCTAATTCACTCTCCTTTATGCAATTTTGAAGTTTCAGACATCATGAGATATTCACTTTTGTAAGAAACCAAGCATCCATCTTTACCAATCACCATCTCTTTTCCACTCCAAATTTTCTAATCATCATGTACTCCTAAAGGTATAACATAAAAGTCTCCCCACGATTTGAAGTTACCGACACACCCTTAGAATGTCATCATAGAGATACTATAGACCAAGAGCCAACCATCCATTATGACTAGCTTCAAATTTACTAAGAACCATACCTTATTAACTCCCTTTATATTACCTTGAAGAGAAATATATAAGAATTCCCCGATTGATTAGGAAAACTAGGATCGAGACATCATATTTTGATCCAAAAATACCTCCTAAAGGACTTTGTACCTTGCTAATGTTTGTCAAACTCATCTCTTGTCTTTGCACAAGTCGGTTCCATTATTCATAACACCTTGTAAACATCTTGAGATACCTAAATCTCTCTCATGGTCAACTCATATTCTTTCTTATCATAATTAAGGATTTCAAAACCATCTATAAAATACCACCTTACCTTTCATATGTATAGCAGTTTATATATTTCTATCTTGATCACCAACTCTATAATCAATTACATCATATTATTTCTCATGGTATGATAAGCTGCGAATAATAATTTTGGAGGAAATGCATCATGTAAACCATACTAACTACTCGAAAATGTAGTTTAAAACAATGTTTCGACTTAGAGAAACCATACACAAGCTCGGGTATTCACTTTTGACCTTCTTGGATATTGATTTCACTTAGAATCTCTTAGTCCATCAAGCACTCTCTAATATTTATTTTCAAACATCTCATTCACCATCATGCCACATCTTTTTAATTTATAATACTTTGATATGAAACAGCAGAGTATCTTCCCATGACTGGTAAACTTACTTAATTATATAGCATGTTATTATGAGTTTCTCATAACCTTGTTACATTAAAAAATTACATGGGTGCTTGCCTTTTACTCTTGACATATTCATTGTCATCCTTAATTATATTTGAGATGTATACCCACAATAGATTACTTGTAACATGACTTAGTGACTTCTCGGACCATTAAAACCTTATACTCGTGAACAATAGTCAAACAAAAATTTCAACATAATCATGACAACAAGAAGCATAAAATATGATAGTAGTAGTCATAATAAATCTTCTTCACTCCAGGACCCTCAATGATGGAAAAGTACCTCAAAACGTGCTTCAATACTAGTTAGCTTAGTGAATTAGCCAAGATATATACTTGCATGCTTAAAACCCTAAGTCAACTATGCATACCTTTGATTTTGTTGCACATGAACATGTATCATTAGTCCTTATATCTTCATGTTGAGCCAAAGAAACTAATAGTACCACTTTATTTGTCATTTATTCCTTCTTGACACTATATCTCATACTCATATGATGATTCAAATGTAAATAGTGGACACTTGTCACTTTTTTTCTCTTTTAACATGCACACACAAAGCTACTTGCCCGATTTAGGAAGAAATCACTTCTATATTTTGATAAAATCACTTACCCAGAAGAAGATTTCCTAATTAGAGCACCAATTTTCCCATTCAACCTTCTCAAACAACCTTGAAGCATACCACTAATAGGAATCTTCCCGGTTAGTAAATTACCTATGTCAATTAGGTCTACCCAGAATGCACAGACCTGTAACATCAACTGTTATGAACTAATGGATTTATGGGGCATGTAAGGTTAGGAAACCACCAAAATATCTGAGAGGAGAGTACAAAGATCACTTGTTTCCATCATTTAATATTTCAAAACAAAAACCCTTATGATGAGTGTCGTTGAGCTCATACTTTAATCAATTTAATTTTTCAATCCAGGGTGGCATCCAACAACTTTTTACAAAAAAGGGAACAATAGGAACATAGTCTCAGCACGGGTTTCTATCTTAAAACTAATAATTTATTAAACTAATCATGATTAAAAATAAAATACATAAAATTAAAGTACTATAATTGAAAGTATAAATGGAAGTTAACTAAAACATTAACATTAAAGACTACATTGCATTTAGAAAGAAATAGTAAATTAGTAACAACAATTGTTAAAGAAAAAGTCAAGAAAGTAAGAATGAATCTCCCTCTTGTTGGGTAGGAGTGGCCCTTGCTCCTGCCCCTCGATCAGGTTTGTATTGAACTTATAGACAAATAAAATTACTCCTGAATTTTATCTTTATTGAATTCAAAATATGTTGCTACAATTGGAAAAATATGGAACTTCTAACTCTAATTACATTCTCTCTTTTATACTAAAAAAGAGTCCTAGTCTCTCCATGGGACATAGTTATTCTGAATGAATAATTCTAAATCTAACTAACTATTTAAACTAAATAATTCCCTTGATTCTTGGTAATACAATAATGGCTGGAATAATTCGTAGGTGTTTGATCTTGAAGAGTTTAAAATAACTAAAGAGTGGATCTGTGATTGACTCCTTAAAGGATTAAATCACCCCTATAAGATTATCCAAATCATAATTGATTGAAGAAACTGAAGTGATGGTGAGTCTTCAGTTATTATTGTTTTTCTCTTCTTGTGGCTTGAATGTTGATTAATAAATGGTGATGATTCTTGGTAGAAAATGATGTTGCTATTTGGAATTCCATAATCTAAGTTATCTTCTTGTGTGCTTGTGTCACTTTGGAGCTTTGTGGGGTCAGGTTTTGATGAGATGGATTCTTAATCGACGAGGATGAGAGTCTTGTGCTAGCACACGAACCGAGTCATGCGTTATCACAAAAATAGAGTCCGTGCTAGCGTATATACCAAGTCTTGCACTCCATATAACAATTCAACATATGCACTTTTTGCAATCATAATTAATATTTATCCATATCATATTCAATCCTTTTATGCACAATAATTAACAAGGTGAAACATCATAACTACACACAACAATTTCCCATAAACATATTAAAATAGTAAATATAAAGTATGTATTTGTCCATCATGCATAATAATATAAAAATTAGAATAGGTTCTGACATGACTTAAATATAATTACACAAGGTTTATCATGACGAAAATGGGGCTCATCACCTTAATAAACCCTAGTAGGGTTTTTCTCAAATCTCGTGAAACTCAATGGAGCTATAAATTTATTCAAACAAAATTCCAAGGCATTAAACTTTATCGACATACCATGTTACATTATATTTCAAATGCTCTCCTTAGCAGTGAGAATCCACCCATCTTGAACCTTTTTAATTTAGTCTCCTTTTCTCCTTCCCATCCTTGTTCTTTTTCTATCTTGAAGAGATGATGATCCTCATAGACTTTAAACTACAAAATAAACATTATACCACCAAAGTGACACCTTTAGGGTTTTGTTATCATGACATGACATACACCATATAAAATGGAGACTCATTAGTGTAATAACTTGGAGCATGACACCAATATTCATGGAATACTTTCACCATACAAAGACACATACAAAGTATGACACATGATATAGACAACATTTCACACTTTCAACAACAAGACTAAAAACTCAAGACCTTGACTAAGTACATATTTCATGAAACACTACACACCTTTTGAAAAATACACCATAACTCATCACTAAATTATGACCAACTAGACAACTTTGAAGCACCATGATTGTTTTCTCAGGCTATACACATCCATTAAGCTTAGACTACCACAATTTATCTTTCTTGGCCCTTGAACCAAAAATTAGACTCATCCTCGACATTGATATTTACATGATTAAATTCCTTTAGAATAATACCAAAACTAAGAGCACACTTACCTAGATTAACTCATGAATTTCATGGACAAGGCATAACTATATCATGGAAAGCACATAATCATATTAATGTTTTCAAGAATCATCAAGATACAAGATATTAACCATAGACCCCTTACCTCCTTGAGACTCATTGAAAATGCAATAATTCATACTCCTTTGATATGGGTATAAAACTTTCAAGTTTTTAATTATACCTTAAAGATGCTTAAATTATTTGATTCAAAGCTCAAAGACTACTTCTCTACTTTAGTAGACCTCTGAAAGATATGTAGAATACATATCTCATTTCACCTAGATCAATGGATCATTTAACACCTTAAATATTATCTTATTAACATACTCATACTTGTTGAGGATTACAGGATACTTTCATGCTCGGACTAACTTTATGACTGAGATACACATACACTTGATACTTCTTGAGAGCAACATGACCAAGACCTTTTCAAGACATAAACTTGGATCCTTAAAAACCACAGATCTTTAATAGTGACAACACAAATTTAAAGGCATGAATCAACACACTCAAACACTCTTGCAATGACCATACTACTTGAGAAAGAAAAGTGGACTAGAAAGGAAAACTTGAAGACTAAAACATACATGTACATGATGTCATACTTTGATAGATATCCTTCATCAACATGCTTCAAACATATAGGATGATGACTCCATGAATCCTAATGGAGGCACCAAAGACATTTGCAAACACCTAATAGGGTAGAACATCCATGTCCATATCAAACATGACACCAAGCTCATTCATTAACTCTCTTAACTTATGAACCTCTTCTTCTCTCTTACTCTTCTTAGGGACTTCATGATAAGATAACAATAATTATTGAGGTTCAACAAGAGAAAACAAACCTTCATGAGCAGTAAGATCATCATGACTAATACCAAAAAATTTAGGATCACCTTTTGTCCTTTTGAGTTCATCTTTCACGTTCTCAACTTGTGTAGAATTGACATCATCCTTCCTTTTGTAGGTATTAATTTTGGAACTAAAATATCTTGTAATGTGACCAAATTTTTACATTTGAAACAAATAGGAGCACAATTACCTCTAAAAGCATCATTCCTTTGTTTATAACCCTTTTGATGACAATATTTAGCTACATGCCTAATCTGATTGTAACTATAGCACACAACTCCATGATTCTTATCATTCTTCCAAATTTGATTAGGAGACTCATGATAACAAAACTTAGCAATATGACCCTTCTTATGGAAATTATAGAAAGTAATTTCTCTTGACTGGTATAAATGATCATGCTAACCATTTCTCCATGAAAATGCATTCTTAACAGACCTCCTATAGTCCTTATCATTATGACCAAAAGTATTGCAAGAGTAACACACACCATTGAACTTAATTATAGATTTCATTACATTTGATTGTCTAATAACCCTCTTGAGGTGTTGGAAATTCATCATGGCTTTAATAACATTACTAGATCTAACTTTGTCCACTATATGCTTATCTAAATGCTTTTCTTTGTAGTCTTAACCAAAATTTTCTTTTGAGGCCTTTTGACTACCCAACATATCATTTAGGGATTCTAAAATTTTATGTATCTTCTCATATGTCTTAAACCTACTAGATTCACTATATATATCATATTTTATATTTTTAGTTTCTCTTCATACCTGGAGAAAACTTCTTTTTCTCCTTTAGAGATTTTGACAAAATTTCAACATACAACTCCAAACCCCTAGTGACTTGACCATGATCTATCTCCATATCCTTGATATGATATTTTAATCCATTAATCACTAACTAAGTAACTTTATTCCTCTTTATGAGGATTTCTTCAACATCTGAGGGTTTACCCATGGATTTGTGCTTTAAGATAATCTCCTTCAAGTGATTAATATTGCTTCTCAAGGACCCACTCGATACCAATTTTTGGAAGAAAAATGGTTGAGAGGGGGTGAATCAGTCCTAAAATTCCTTATTTCATTTACCATTAATTGTAGCATCCATTAACATCTATTCATTCACATACATTCAATGAGAGATTATTAGGTGTGCACCATACATTCAAATAACCATAACACATGAGAAAGAACACATAGACACAAGATATAAGTGGAAAACCCTCATGAGGAAGAAAAACCACTGAAAAATATTCTTATATCACACAAATAAAATAGTTTTAGTGAAACACCAACTTCACAAGGGAACCAACCCATAGTTTAGTAGAGCACTAACCCTACAAGGGGCACTAACCCCTAATTTAGTGAAGCACCCACTCCACGAGGATAAAACCCCCTAATATGAATAAACACTAACTTAACTACCTGATAATGATGATATCTAATTTTTTTGCTGCCAAAACTGATGGATATCTCTAATTCAGCTCACAACTCTTTCTTTAAACCCTCATTCCTTCAACTCGCTCTATCTTCTTCCTTCTCAAATTTTCTTGGATATAAACACTTGCACACATTAATTTAATTATTTTTCAATCTATTATACTCTTATTAATATCTCAAATCATCCCTTTGATCAGCTTACAAATCCTCACCTAAGTCACATTTTCTCTATTGGCTTAACTAGTTCCAAAATGCACTAAAAACTCACTTGTATACCCTTCTCATGATTTAAATTAAAACCAAGTCATTTTACCTCCTTGTTTCAACCAATTAGACTTGAAAAATACCAAATAAATCATTAAAACATTCACATATGACCCATATAGGTCGGCCATGCCCAAAACCATCTAACTTGCACAAAATTTCTCAAAAACCTATCACTAGGATGAGTAAAAACCAAAAATCACAAAACCATGCTTACTCAAGATCCCAAATTCTCCATACATGAGTAATATCACATATAAGCATCATAAATAGTCAAAAATTACTTTAACTAATTTAATAAATCATTAAATGGCCCCACACACTCATATCCTTCATAAAACAATTATTTTCAACACACCGTCTGTTGGGCCCCAAAATATCAGCTAAGTACAAGAAGGTGCGTGGGTGCATAGGATCTAGTCGGAGAAGGGTGCGCGGGTTAAAGGCACACATGGAAGGGTTCTGGTAGGGTTTTTTAGAACACACAACATGCATGCGCAAGGAAAAATGGGTTTTTTACTTAGCCGTATTTGGCACCCCAAACAACACATGAGAAAAGCATGACCCTTATGGATAAGGTGCCAGCCTGGCGACTAGGGATAAAAAAGGGAATATTACGTGCATGCGATAGAAGGTTCTAGAAGAAATAATTACAAGAAGTGGAGAGCTCAGATCTATGAAGGCATGCTCCCATGGAGGACCACTTCGACACTTGGCGACCGATCTGTAACTTCTGGAAGGCATGGCGGTGGGTGCTAAGGTTATAAATACAAGCGCTCGATAGAAGAAAGATATAGAAGGAGAAGGAGAGAAAAGAGGTGAAGCCCTGCAGAAATAAAATGAGGATGTTATGGCTAGGGATTAGGAGATATCTGTGAGTGATTAACACATTGAAGGGGATGGGTTCTCATCTTCTTTGTAATATGATGAGCATAATATAGCTTTGATGCATGATTTGGCTCTGCATAATTATATGAGGATCTGTTATGACCTCAAGGGATGTAATGTGGGTTATTAACTTTGTTAGTATGAATATAATGCTTTGTTATAAATCATTTGTGTTCAATACTTATGCATTTCCTTTCTGTATGAACCATCTCCATGTGTTGTTTGTTATTTCTCTTATCTATATACAATGAGATGACAACTCTTCCTAAGTTCATAAGAATGTGGTTTAGTTCTTTTTTGTCCTACATTTGATTATCTATCCTAAGATTATGTGTTCTTATGAAACTCACATTAAGAAGAGATTCGGTGCTCGCATGTTCCTCGGTGAGTGCCCAATGCTTGAGGTGATAGGCCGATGCGCATGGGATTAGACTATTAGTCTAAGGGTATAAAATATGACTACATTTTGGTTCATTGTTGGGACCTATTTTTGAAGTTGTTGTGAGAAATGATATCCATCTTTGTCCCTGTGATGTGCGATGACAGAGCGCCTGACCTTGGAAAGTGTTGAAATATGGTTCAAGAGCACGGAGGATGAGTTTTCTCAAAGATTCAACATTGGACTGAGTTCAATGCATGTAGATGGGTAGAAGAGAACCTATACCATGAACTATATGAGACATTATTTTGTTGCTTCCCAGTAGAACTATGTGAATGGCTTTCAGCATAGGCATCCATATCAAGCTAGTACTATAGATCACGCATGTGGACCCAAGATGACTATCAGAGGCTGCAGGATGTATATATGACTTGGACGCGTGTTATTGATCACTTGTGGAAGAGGGTTCGACTAGTTATATTTTAGAATACACCATTTTGACGTATTATTGCCCAGAAGTTGTTGAGTTCAAGTTTCTAAGGGAGCCTAGAAGATCATTTTTGTGTGCTATTCCTTTGGCTATGAATATCTTGGTCATTAATTTGAGTTTAGAAGCATTCCCATGGCCGGATAAAGCTTCTCTCGAGCACCGGGAGAGGAAGCTAGGGTGGAGGAAGATGACAGGACATTGCAATGAGAAGGAAAGGGAGGAGAGACGACTTAAGTATAGCGAAGCTCGTGAAAGGAAGATGACTAAACAACGTGAGGTTGCAAGTGTGATAGATCTATGGAGGTAGACATTGCATGGTTACAAATATTGACACTAACCCATACTTGTACTTGGAGAATTAAATGAGTTCTAATTGGTAGCCACCGCCACCTTTGGCAGGGACCAAGTCTTACTTGGTCATGCACGCTAAGTTCATGGTTAAGAGGTTTAGTGAAGGCTTGGATAACTATTATTGTGATTGCTAATTTTAAATGGTGAGATGGTGGTTGGCGGGATTCAAGGAGGTAACTGATAGTCCTACCTTGGCATTAATGGAATTGGATGAACCAAAAACCACCTTGGGAAAACAATGATGGTTTTGGAGAAAATAAAGGAATCGAGTTTTTTTTCTCATTTGGTCATTCGAGCTATTTTGCTCTGCATGTTGATTTTCTATTTTTCAAACTATTAGTTTATTTTTGGATAATTTATGATCTATCAGTTGCATGGAGGAAATAGTGGAGGAAAAATTAAGGCATTGGCTATTAAAATGGAAAGAAGGAGAAGAATGGGTTTTTCTGTGGAAGCCGTTTTGAAATATCTGTGAAATATTTTGTGGAAGCTTGGAGAAGAACTTGGGGAGCTTGGAAATAAATTTCAGGATCTCTACCAGGCATGATAGGGTCTAACTCTTTTATATAATTTTATCTATTTAATGGATTCATGAAAAGAACTCTACTCTTTTATGAAATTGTGTTCTCTGGTTCTGTGTTTTGTATATTTATTTCATGATTTGATTATTTGATTATGTTATGAAATATTTCTTTTGAATGTGGTCATATTTCGATTATATGGCTTATGGGTTTATGTATGGTTGACTGAAAAATAATATTACGAAGTATATATACTTTGGATTTTGTTTGAAAGCGTATTTCTTACATAAACTGGATGTTTATGTTTTTTCGTAGAACTGTATTTTATTTTGTTTGTGAATACCCATCTTCTACAGGGTTTTTATAGACTTTGCATGAACTGTTCTATGGCTAGGAGTAGGTGTGAAGGATATACGAATCGTTTGGGTTATATATCTAAGTATTTGCCACTCCATCTTGTTAAGGTAATGGGGTTTTTATATCTCTCTGCAACCAATCCACCTGTTGTTCGACCTAAATATCGATTTGATTCGACTAATTATTGACTGTATATTTTGTTACTTGGGTTTATGTTTAAAGGGGACTTAAATATTGATTTTATATCCCTATTAGGTGTTTGAGTTTTCATTCCTTTGATTGACGCCTTCAAATTTTGAACTGGGATTGCTAAGTTCGGTAATACCATATCCGTTTGAGGATTTTGGGTAGTTTAAGTTTTTAACAAATTCCTTTTACCTTTCTTTCTATGAAAGGAAGTCTCTACAACTTTAAAAATAACCATAGGTAGATATCTTGTTGGGAATTGTTGGCTTCCTTGATACCTCGCTAGTAATTATTCTTGCGTCCTTTATTCACTTCACCTTCATGGAAGGGATTCAGTGTCTGTAGAAAGTGTGGTTGAATCTCCTTCAACAAATTCAACTGACGAACTAAGGCATGGTATTGTGATTCAAATTAAGTCCATATTTTATATTGAGCCTTAGGCTCAATCTGGTTGGATGGCTCTATCGTCTTCCTTTTATACTATGTTGTATTTGAATTATGTATGGATCGATACATGCTTTATGTAGTGATGAGTTCTGGTTTTAAGTTAAGGAGAGGTTTGAGATAACTCAACTTCACACATCTAGACCCTTAGACTATCATCTAGACCTTGTAGGTTTTGTATCAATCGAAAAGGTCTCTAACTTTAACGATATCTATTGATCATGTTACCTCTTATCAATTATTTTAGAGCTCGTATAGAGCTTGATCTTGGATTATTGATCGATGGTCATTATTTATGCCTTGCTTGGATGGATGATTGTGAATTCTTTAGGTAACAAAAAGGAATCTTGAATGAATTAAAACACAATTATTTACTTAGATTCAATTTAGTGACTCAGATATGCATGTTACTTAGTCACTTAGAATACCATTTTTCTTATAAGAATAGTGGCTTCATAACTTGGGTCAAGTGATGATTATTCAGTCTTATTAAGTTCTCCTGTAGATGATATAGTTGTTTGTATTAACCTAAACCATCTACAGTTACTTGGATAATATCTTATTACTATGAATATTAATGGATTATAATCTTATACCTCCTTTCGAATAAGTTTTGGTTTGAAATAACCTTACTTGAATGTTTATTTTGTACTATGAATAACTGTGGAATGAAACTCAGTATGATGTGATTGGATTTTATTTGTTTGTTTTAATGAGTTGAGAAGTATTTATTATATCAATTATATCATGGTAGTTTAATAAGATATTTCCCTGTATGATCAATGCTTAAATGAAGTATAGAATTTTTTTATTAAGTTAAGTGGTAGATACTTAATAAACAAGATATAGAACTACAGTCATATAAGTATGGGCTTATATGACTGTAATCTTATCATTCTTGTGCTTACATTAATATGATTGATTGTGATCAATTGCATTTGCTTTGGTTACCTTTGTGTGCCTTAAATTAATACTTGATTGAAATTACTTAAATGAATTGCTTGAGTTAACTTGTCTTCCTTAGTTGGTTTCATTTATGATGTTCTTGTGGCATGATCAAAAGAGTTGTGTATTTTATTTTGAACCTTAGGATAATTTCATTTAAAAGCAGTGTTCCTTTTATGAAATTATTAAGTTAGAGCATGTTGTTCTAAAGATTTAGTACCTATCATGCTCAGTTCATATGAACTAACAGATGCTAACAATCTTGCAGATGGACTTTGTGAAAGATGAAAGAAGGAAGACGTATAAAAAGTTACATTTGTTCTATTGATTGAAGATAGATGATTTGATTAAATGATTATTGTATTCATTTCTTGATGTACTTCTGATTTGGAAATAAGAAAGGCCTATGGACATATATTGTAATAGTTCTAAAAATAAGTTGTTTAATTCATTGTTTGAACATGACTTGATATTAACTTTGGAATGAAATAAAGATGGTTTACTTGATTTACTATGTTGAAATGGAAGTGACTGGATTTGAAGTGATTAAATACCTAAGTAACTTACGGGGTATGGAAATTATATGAAAGTTAGATAAAATCCATTAGCTGAATGAAATTATTTGTACTTATATGTTTTGGAAGGGTCTAAGAGATCAAACCTTAATATTATGTAACTATTTTAGTTACTTAAAAAGTTGTGATGAAGGGTGATTATTAATGAAATTATAATAAGTGAATACCTACTAGATATAATTGAATTATAAGAAAAAGGTAAATTATGGTATATGGATGATAAGTTTATATTGATGTGTTTTGGGTTGTATTTAATAGGTTATGTTACTTTGTAAAAGTATGGAAACATACTTGTTCATAATAGTCTCGAATAGTCAAACTACTCCTAAGGGATTTGTGTAAAATCGAGATTGTATGAAGGTTGTCCTACACTAAATGCAACTGAAATAGAACATGACACTTATATAAATTAATGGAAGACTTACGCTTAAATGGTTAATTATAATGCATTCTTAAATCTGCAAATTTGCTCTTAAGTGAATTAATCGTTATGATCCTTACTTAAAGGATTAATCGTTTCAAATTTAGATGATCCTTACGTATGAAACGTAATGATAAGATTGTTAAAGGGTGGATTAACAAACTAATAATTAAATGAATTAATGAACTTGTTAAGCTATGATGTTTCACTTAATAGAACTTGACGACTGTCGCAACATAGTCGTTTCTACACAATACCCATTCAATGACGCGAGTCACTATTTGGTTACTGTGGAGCGGATACACTATGGCGTGATTATCCACCTAGCTCCCTTAAGTGTTGCTATCATAAAATGTGGATCCAGGTCTCTATTATACACTAATTAGTGATAGCAATATGGCCTAGTGTTGATGTCATCTTATGATGAATATGGGTAAGGAAGTAGATCTGAAGCAACGTAAGTTGATTCAGATGTGCTTGGCTTTCCTTAGTCTTCATAAGAAAATTATCTGCACTAGTTTATGTAAGCTAGCTCTACTTAGTATATAACACGAACATGGAAGTGAATGACGTGAGTCAAGGTAGTCTAATCTAGATAACAGTTTCGAGTGTGGTGAAAGACATATTCCTTCTGATGAGTATGTTATCTAGGAATAAAATCATGGCATACATGTCTTAAAACTTTGGCCAAAGTATCGCAAGTTGTTGATTGCGTTGTCTTGATTTCACTTGGACTAAAGGTGTGTGATATCATATGGGTATCTATAACAGATACTCAGATATACACTTTAGATATTTACACTTGATTGACCCTTAACTGAATAAGGGAACCACAAGTATACTCATTGATACAAAGAAATAGGATAGACCGGTTTATACCGAGCCATGACATGAGAAAATGGTTGATTACCAAGTCATTATATGGTTTATTGTTATGTGATGGATTAGCTAAATGAATGTTTGTTCTAAATTATGTGAATTTAGAATAGTGAACATTATAAAAAAATTCCCTTGTTATTGAAGTCTTAAAATGAGGATGTTACATCATCCCTCTACTGCTTTTCACTTACTTCTTCATCCAAAATCACCTTGTGTTGCATGTTCCTCTTAGTTAGGATGCAAATCTCTTTCTACGCCGCCTTATTTTCCCACTTCCATTATATTCGGTCTTGTGGTATTCCTTGGGCTTGTTCATTTGTATCATGCTTAACACAATTTAAGGACGCTTTTTCCTTTTTCATTGGTGCGCAAAAATTCAAAAAAATTGTATAAACTAAAAAACAAAACAAAATAAAATAGGTCGAAATACAAAAACATTTAGAAAATGTTTCACAAAATATCAAAACAACTTTCAACACAGTTAAACAAAATTTCCATTTGACTATAATCCTAATGATCGTTCCATATTATCCTACGATTATTATTTTTCTTACCCCTTCGGAAAACATTTGTGTTCAAGGGTAAGACCATCAATTAACCCTTCGTGTGTATCCTCACTTAGGGAAACTTTGGTTTTCAATATTTTCCTCACATACATCCTTTCTTGGAAATCTAATCAAATACATTTGCAGACCAAACATCAATGGGATCCAATAAGAGTGTTACGAGGAGTAGTTACTCCACCCTTTGTCTCGATCCAATCCCCTTGCATATATTATTGCTTGGGAACATTCACATCTCCTCATTTTCATTATGGAACACATTAGGGTGATAAGTAGATTGTGTTATTAGTAATTGTGGTGCATTATTTTCTAGGTGTGCGTGTTTTTTCCATTCTCGCACATTTCTTTGACCGTTACGAGGAAGCAAGATAACTAGGATCATTGTTAGCTTTGTTTTATTTGTTTTGATTTTTGAATTGGTTTTGTTTTCCATGTTTGTTTTGGACCAATTTCAGGTATCATGTTGTTAACTAAGCTCATTGTTAGCTTTGTTGCATTCATTTTGCTTTGTATTTTGGGTTTGTATTTCATTCTTCATATTTGTGTTGATCAATTGTCTATATTTTGTTGATCAATTGTTTCTATTTAGTTATCTTAGCTAATTTTCCCTTGACTTTTGGGTTTTTTTCAACTTTTTCTTCATTTTGTGAACATATCGTAAGTATTTTGTACATGTCTTGACTTATTCATAATCAAGGTGTCTATCAATTACCATATGTATGGGGTTTGTTTGCACTCTTGTTATTGTTTTGTAATCTTTTTTGTGTGTGTTTTTCATCATGGTGTTAATTTTACAAAGTGCAATAATGCAATAGAATTAACACATTCCTCATCATGAATAAAATATAAGCTACAAACATACATGCTAAACTACATGTAATCATCATACATCCATGATACATCATCATATATCCATAATAAAATAAATGGAAATCATCATCTACTCTAGTATATCATCATATAATCATCTATCTAACTACATCACAGGAAATCAAACATCTCATCATCATATGTCATGTCAAATGTCCATAATATATACATCATGAAATGACAATCACAAAACATCATATACATAAAAAAGGCCATATACACTATATCCAAAAAGTGTCATATACATATCACATACACATGCCATCAAGGGCATCAATCTAAAATAATGTTCCTTTATCATGAGGAATATATAAAAAAACATATACAATATATCATACATATGAGTCAAGGTTGACTCTCACCCGCATTGGGACTATGTAGTGCCCACCAATTTTCTCCCTTCCTTATGTTTTGTTGACTCATTATGATCATTTATTATTTCATATGGAGACATTGGACACTTGATTATGCTAGTTATTGTTTAGATGCTTCTATGTTTTATCATCATGTTGGTTATGATACGCTTACACTTGACAAGACACTATTTGTGACACTCATTTCTTATCCATGTTATAGACATTTTATGTGGTTTAGTTATGATTATATTGATGATTATGTGATGAGATGGATATGATTTCTATATTGGATGTATCATGGATTTTGATTGTAATTGTTATATTGTTTGGATAGTTAGATGTGGCGTAATTTTATTTAGCTAACACAAATTTGTTAGATTACCATGATTATTCATATTGTTATTTCATTTGATTTTAGATCGAGCATGTATGAGGTTTTTTCTTGAGTGTGCAAGACTACAGTTTGTGCCATGAGGAGAACATGGGACTCAGTGGTAGTACCACCAAAATGCACAAGTGCACCTAGCCTCAACCCATCCTCACCTGGTTATTATACCTCATTATTATTCATGTAATTTGGGTTTGGTATGGTTGCCTTGATTTTATGTGTTGATCCTATATATTATTCTTTCACTTCATCTCAGCTTGAAAATTTAATATTAGTGTTAACCCTCTCACCTTGCTCTTCAGAGGTACCACCAAGCATCTTAAAACCTCCATTTTCTCCCAAATCTCGGATTTGAGTAAAAAGTTGAATTTTGGAGGCTTGTTTGGAAAGTATGGGGTCTCTCTTACCTTAAAAATGACCCTTTGGACCTAACCTATGGATAGAGGGAACTTTTTGTAAACCCCAAA
The DNA here is from genome assembly GCA_018340775.1 of Taxus wallichiana var. yunnanensis. Classification (NCBI taxonomy): domain Eukaryota; kingdom Viridiplantae; phylum Streptophyta; class Pinopsida; order Cupressales; family Taxaceae; genus Taxus; species Taxus wallichiana. The sequence continues at coordinate 83,073,612 of CM031234.1, forward strand.
AGTATTTTCCCTCTCATAATCCTCTCTCAAGTCACCATCCTTCCTCTCTTTTGTCTCTTTTGGGTGACTTTGGGATTTGGTAGCATGTTTTTGGGGGATTGTATTTTTTAAATTTGATTCCTTTACATTTATTATTGTGTGGGTACTTGGATGGGGACCTTGATGAGTAGGATGTGCCTAGTTGGAAGGGTGACACATGTCACCCTCCCATGGGCTTGGTGATTTGGAGAAATTACTCTATTTCTATCCCCATTTTGAGTTTGTAGGAGATTTTTAGGGAGAGCTTTTGGAGAGATTTTGGAGGGTTCTTTTACTTGCTTGGAATTAGAACTTGTGGTGGATTCCATGGGAGCTTTGGAAGCCTTTGATATTTGTCTTGGTTGTGAGGTAGGACTCACCCCCTTATTTTTTCTTATTGTTAATGTATTGCATAGAAATATTGTTGAATTGATATTATTGGAATATTTGTTTGGGTACGAGTTAAAATTTGGTTGTTTTCTCCTTCATCTTTTTCGTATTTTGGTTTTGTCCCTCCACCCCTAATGGGAGTGGATTTGGGAATGGTTTTGGGAAGGGGAAAGGGATATTTAATTCATTTCTCATGGCATCTTGGGCAAGCTATTAATGAGCTTATTATTCTACTCCCTTCCTTGGGGAAAGTAGGAGGAATTTCCATTTGGCTTGGAAATATCCTCCTATCCTTGCCAAGGAAGCATCCAAGGCTTGAAAAGCCTTGGAAAGGAGGAGAATGTGGAGCAATAAGGAGATTGGTGGGTTATTTGGAGTTTTGGAGTTATCATATGTTTGGAGGATGATCTTGGCACTATATGTTATACTATTAGTTTTGGTATCCCTCTTCCCATTTCCTTTGGTTTTAGTCTTTTGGTGCTTAAATATTCTTTGGTGTGGTGAAGATTTGATTTCTTCTTCCCTTTGGTTGTCTTGCTTGACTATGTTGGTGACTTGTTTACTTAGGCATCTTGGTGGCATGCTATCCATATTTCCCATGGGCTTGGGGGAGGCTAGCATACCTACTCTTGGGAGATAGACATGTAATGTTGCCTATGGTTGATAGGTTTTCAAGCCTTTTTTGTGGTTATAGAACTTGGGTAATTTGGATCTTGGATCTAAACTTAAATATCCCTCATGGTTTGGAACTTGAATTTTGGCTCGGAGCATGGAAAGATTCAATCAAAATTTTGACATGTTGTTACCTATTTAGGAGGCTTATCCTCTAGCATTTTAGAGTAGGAATAATTCTTGTAAAATGTAAGAAAAGAAGAAATGTATGGTGCTTTGTATTAGGCTACATATCTCAATGTTATTTTTACAATCAAAGTAGGTTTTAAAAGGAAGAATTTGTGAATACATGAAATAATAGAAAATTTTGGTGCATCTCTCATTGTATCCTTGTTATAAATACTAGAAATCGATATGGAATTGTACAAATAATATTATTTCATTATGAATATGTAGGAAAATCTTATACTCGCTTATAAAGAAAGGAATTCATGGTAAAATTTGTTATCATAAACTATTCTTGTTTAAATCTTGAAAGAATTAAAAAGTTTCATTTCATAGTACTATGGGAGAAATTATGTATTGATTTTTATAAAAATAGAAGATTTAGTTACTCTTTATAATAAGTTCTCTCACGCTTTGCTTTGGTAAATAAATTTGGATTGTAATTTAAGAGCATTTAGGTATGTTTAAAAAAGGCGGAAGTGTTTTATTTTTGTATTAACGTATAAATTTTAAGTGTAGAAATGTGGTTAGTAAACTGTGGAAATTAAATTCACTTCTTTCTTCTATGGATAAAAATGGTTTTGTATTCTCATGGAAAAGTGTATAAGGAAATATAAAAGTTATTAGCTTTCTTCCAAATCTTGGTTAACTTATATTTGTGTATACCATTTTATCCATATTCATTATGCAATCACAATTTTATTTATAATTGCATATTTAGAAGTAAGCAAGCTAGGGTAATATAAAACTATTAGTTTTCAAAAAAAATAAGGGGTGACTTAAATCCTTTTATATGTGTATAGCTTCATACACATGTATAAGTGTGTCTATCATAACCCTAAAGGGCTGCGAGTCTCTGCCACAGTTCAGGGATGATACATTAGTGGCATTGAAAACCCTTCATCCATGCCTAGGGCATGGCTTTCTGAGTTTAATCGTATTCATTTTCTCTTATGAATACAAGTGTATAACCCGCATTCAACATTCCTGGAGGCATACATTTAAATTTCAGTGCACCAGAAACAATATGGGCTCTGCAACCTGTACAAAACAATAAGTAAATAATTTTATTCAATATCACTCCACCTGTTACCTAGAAAAAGAACAGTGAGAAAAAAGGAAATGGGGGTAATGGGTTCCTCATTTACCCTACCTAGATCTACGGTGGATAGGAATTTCATCGTACGGCCACTAATTATTCTATAACCACTCATATATGTGCAAGTTGCCTAACTACCATTTATGCTCCCATTATAAAGCATGACATTTATAATTCTTCTTCTAATTAAAAAAACATACGGGTGATATGTTCCATTTAAATTATAAGTGGGAGAGTTTTTTTCGATATCATTACTATATCTCTTAAGTGTAAACTTACATTTGGAATATTAACTTGATTATTGATATCGTGGGCTAGCGATCCTTTAATTATTGAGTGGTCATTTTGATGAGACATGCCACATATAGAGAATTGTGTCCTAGGTTATACAGCTTACATTTCCTAGTCAATCCAATATTTGGTGGAGTTTGACATCACTCTATTTATATGAATTCCATTCTTCATTTTTAAAATATTAAAAAAAAAAATTACCCAAACTTTTACAGGATTGTTTTGATGAATTGATTTGATAATTATTGGTGGGAAATTTTTGGACATTACATTTGGTATCAAAACTTAATTTCAACACCAGGTGTACTAGGAATGATCAAGTGTTAAACATTAAGTTTGGTTTGGTTTGGTTTGTATGCCCATTTAACGACAACATTTATGGCAAACTTATCCTCTTTTCTCCTACGTTGGTCGAATTTCGTAATGAGGTGCAAGACACAACACATCTAGAACAACCACTTTGGAGCGTTGTTCCTACTCACAAGATGTGATTTATGATTGATTACAAGCTTAGATGAGAAAATTTGAGAAATGGAACCACCGGTGGTGATTGGAATGCAAGTTTTGTTCAAATTCTCTATTTTAAAACACTTTGTAAAAGTTAGGAAAATTTGTTCAAAAAGAGTATGTAAAACAACTCCTAGACTCCTATAGTGGAGGTTGTATAGGTTGATCGTATTCTATGGTGACATAGAATGTCACAATAAATTTTGAACCAACTTTAAACGATCGTTTGGTTGTTTAGTTGAGGGTGTTTTGAGCCTAGCTAATCGTGTTGTTGTATGGGACAACTAAAAACTAAGAAATTCATTTTGATTTGAACCTCTGGTTTAGGGACCCTTGGTAGGAAATTGAAATCTATCGCTTCTAGCCTCTAGTATTTACTGATATTCCGACCAAGCCACTACCAAAGGAATCTTTTGAACATCTTAGGTAGGAATTGGGTGTGATTCCTGTAGCCAATAGTCATTAATGGAGTCAAGGACTCGGGGAGCTAAGTAAGTTATCTTTTAGCTCCACGTGTAGTAAAATAGTATAAAAGGTGGTCTTAAGTTCATTTGAGAGGTATACATGAACATAGGGGAGTCAATTAGGTATGTCCTTAGCTCATGAAGACAAAGATGGAAGTTGAATATAGTACTATTAGTGTATAAGAGGGATTATGTTGATTCTATTTTGAAAGAACAAGGTATGCAATGATGTTTGAGTGATCATTTCCTTATATATATGGTCTCGAGTTTGTTAAGCACATTTGATATAGTAAAGAAGGGAAATGACTTATAGTCCAGGTTTGAGAAGGTATATGTGTTGTGTCTAGAGCAAGTGAGTAAGGTATAAGTCTATGTTGTCTTGAGGAAGATAAGAAGTCGGGGGACTATGAAAATTTATTTTGAGCTCCATGTGGATTAGTAACTTGTCAAGAAGCCTTGAAAGTCATGGAGATCTGCCGACTCGTGCGGACATGCTTATGATAAGTGATGTAAGCATTGAAAGGTAAGCAACTTGTTCATTCTTTCTAGAATTTGGTTTATGTGCATTGTATCAGCTATGTGTTGAGAGGTTCTTGATCATGGTTTGAGTCAAATTTGAAGGCATGCATTTGCTAAGGGGGATCTATGTTGCTCTAATGAGTCAAAACAAAGAAAAAAAAGTCATTTGGACCTTACTTGGTTGATGTTTCCAACCAAATGGTAAGCCTAATGTGATGATAGAAGAAAACTAAGATGTTGTAGGTATGTTTCTATATACACCTAAATTTTTATGCTTTCTATTTTCATACCTGTTACTAACAATTCTCTTTTCAGGTTTAGAGTTCGTTGATGCATCTATCTCTCGGAGCGGGTTCCTTAAGGGCACATTTCAGGATAGGGGTATGGTTATTCACGTAACCATTGGGTTAGGGATCATACATGGAGAGAGAGAAACTTTTAGTCCCATTTATGTATTTTATTTTCCTCTTATTTTTCCTCTTATCTTCTTGTTTTCCTCCTCATTCTTCCAACATCTTGCTAAATCATGACCCCATTTCTTTCATTTTGCATCATCCTTGCTTCTCATGTCTCCTTGCACATTCTTCCTTGATTTTTCTTCCTTTCGACACTATCGCCTATGAGCGATTGTGTTAGTGCAAGTTCAAATTCCCGACGCCTTCACCCATGGGCAATGGCGTCTGTAAAATACCCCAACTCTCATTTGCACATTAGGAAATCACATATTTTCATAAAGGAACTTGCCATTAGCTTTTCTCTTCTGCGCCAACTTGCACCTTCTCGCTTAGCTTCTAGATTTCTTACATCTTGACTCTTGGCTTGGAGCTTCTTCTTGCTTGGATTGGTTTTCTTGCACTTTTGGGTCAACTATAGTGAGTTAGGACTAGATTGTTTCCCCTTCTCCACCTGAAATTTGTTCTCTCTTGGTGTATGGTCCTTTGGGAGATAGATGCATCAGCGATCACCCCTAACAGGTAAGTGCTCTAACTCACTTTGTCATTTTGTATAGAGTAGTTTCTTACATTCAATACATGCTTTATGTTAGCTTAGTATTTTATGGACATGCTAGGTTAGTGTATTGCATTTTAGTTCTCTATTTCATGTTACATGTTTTCCTTAGGTTAACATAATCTTTGCATGTTTTTTTGTTTATCATTACCCTTCATACTGTTGATACCTCCATAGGGTCCCTTCCTCTTCTTCAACCTAAGGTCCTGGAAACCTTAGTTTTTCCTAGTACGATGGTTACTTCCCTTGGGGTATGCAATCATAGCGGTCCCTATACACCCCTTAATTCTATCCATTTGTGTGTTAGTCTTAGTGTGTCCCTCACTCATTTCCGCAAATACCCTTGTTGAACAAATGATAAGATTACACGAAGGCCTGACAAAATTTTTCCCATCATATATCCTTGGTGGACCCAACGTGAAATATATTTTGTCCCTTTTGATCAAGAACATCTCATTAAAAGCACCCAATTTTCATTTTTGTCTTGTTTTAGTTTTTAAAATTCCAAAAAAACCTTAAAACTAATTTTTCCAGTTATCGTATCGGCCCTATGTCATTTTTGTGGAGGGTCGATCATGTCTGTCTTGTCCAATATTCATCACAAACTCCATCAACCCCTATGTCATTTACATGGCCGATCTTGTATGTTCTATCCAACCTTTACCACAAACACCTTCATCCCCCATGAAACACTTTTTGTATCGTCGATTGTATATGTAACCCATTTTCAAGCTTCTTTTGGGTCGATCAACAATCCATCATGGAGTACCTTGGCTTAGGGATCTCCAATTCTGGTGATTCATTTTAAGAAATTAATCTCCTAGAATCTATTTTTCCTTTCTATTCATATTGTTTTGTGGTAGGAGCTAATTGAAAAAAATATAATACTTGTTGTTGTTCCTTAAATCTGCACCCCATGGATGGATTGACATCAATTCTCTTTAAGGGAAAAAGGGGGAATTTCCTAGAATGGTGTTAGACCGAGTGATGTGTCATTTTGTAGCTAGGGAGGGGTCTAACACTTTCCTTGGGATCAATCCTTGGGGTGATTAAGGGGCACGTACAAAGGAGATGGCCTCTTCCTGCTACTTTTGGTCCTGCCTTGAACAAGGGTGAGAGGACTCATGGTGTAACCTAAATACGGAGGGGGAGATAAGATATTTGTTCCCTTGATTTATTTTAAGTGATGGATCAATCTGGGATAAACATGGTCATGGAAACAACACTCACTCTCATGATTTGTCACAAAATATGTTGTGTATGCTTACCTTTCCAGACATATGTTACTATAGAAAGTAGAATTCAGTTTCTCTTGCATCCTCTAAATGGTAGAATTACAGCTAAGGGGTAGTCTCAATGATATTTAAAGACATAACAACAATAGGAATGAATGTAAGTCTAGTACACTGAGATCAATTATGAGATTTTTAATTTTCAAAAGGGGATTATAGGATGATAAATTCCTTGTAACAAAGCATTTAAAACTTACTAGTTCTGGAAACTACATAAAACTTGATTTAGTAGTCACATTTTCTGCAAGGAAGATTTGCATTCATTGATACTCAAAAAATGAAAATTTCCCACTCAATCTCTAAAATACTAAACACAAAGGCTCGTGCAAGTATTCTAATAAATTATTTAATACTTCTACTTTAAATGTACGCCCAAGATAGACTCAAAGGCTAACAAAAATCTCTACAACAAAATGGATACAAAAATGATTTAGAATTATGTCCAATATTGCAGAGTAAATTCTCACAACACAATATTGAATTAATTACCAAAAAATAACCATTAAGGAATGATCTAGTGTACGATAAAGAGAAGAAATAAACACAAAATTGTAGCAGAAAATATAACTCATCAATCAAATATTCAACATATAGAAATAATAATATAGAAATCAAAGCTCACAAGCAGGCATATTTCATTTAGATATTGAATTTCTTAACTAGGGAACATAAAGAAAATGATCTCAAAGTTTGTCAATGGTTATACATTACAACCACCTTGACACAAAAGTTTGGAAACCAAAATCTATATGCATTTCATAAAAGAAACATACAATATTACAAGTATATCCTTAAAAAAATTTCAGAATAGAAAAACTAACCTTGTTTCGTATCAAGACATGCCCCCATACTTATACAATTTTGGTGAATTCTTATGATTAAAATCCCCCAAATATTCGGAGAATATCCTCTTTACTCACACTCGGAGGAATTTTAATTAAAGCGGGAATATATTTTGCCTAATCAAGATATCTAATTTTATGTTAATACTTTGGGATTGGTTCCATTCCTCTATTTCCACATGGGTAAAACCATTAATTGATACTTTCAGGTGTGATTCTATTATTTTCATTTTGTCGGAATGACCCATGTATCCTGTCACCTTTTCTCACCTTCTGACATCACTCTTTGCATTAATTTGATTTCTCCCTTTTGTGAAAGTTATACCATATGAAATGAGTAAATTATTGACAACATTTTGAATTTAATGCTTCAACTTGTGCCTTTATCTTAACTGATTTGACATCTACCTTTTTTAGAGGATATGTTTTGGGAACCCGATAATCATTGATATTTTCTTGAACTTGATGCCTCCTTTGTGTGAACTGTTGAATCAAGCCAAAAACCATCTTTTGAAAGATATCAATCTATTTCCCCTTTTTCCAAACCCATGCAAGTATCCAGAAATAATTTTGCATTCAATCCTGATATGATACTTCACACAATCACTCTAAAAATCCATCCTTCTATAAATTCTTATTGATTTTCCATAAGATTACACCTTCCTTTGAGCATTCTAAGTGAAAAAAGTTCATGTTAATTATTCTCATGTAATGGCGGATGTGGAATTAGGAACCAGTCTGAAGGATCTTTCTTCGAAAACATTGAACAAAATTTTCGACCTTTCGTGCCTAGATGAAGTTGTTGTGAGGATGTTATTATTAATTGAAGATTAAGTGGAAGCCGAAGGACCATTAACACAATGTGCGATTCGGGTAGCATTGATACAAAGGCTTTTCAAAATGTCTCCCTTCTTCTTTGTTTTTCATATTATGTATCATAATTTGTTCCATGCAAAGGATCACAAAGCTCCTAAATTATTGAATAATTTTTGGCTCCAATGTAGGCCTCCCATTAGCAAAACAATCATTAACACAATACCATTATTTTTTAATGAGGAACTTTATGTACCCAAAATTGTAGGGTCTTTGCACCACCGAAAGATGTTACACATACCCCAATGATGATACAGTCTCCTTGCAAGGTGTTAGAGATCCGAGAAAAGCTCACCACATATACATTTGTATCCCGTATACCTCATCCGGCCTCTGCGTGCTTTGTTCGCGCCTCTCGCCCCCTTTTTCCTTTTCGTTTTGGTCTTAAGTGACGAGACCACCGCCTGCCCAGGCAGCGGTCCGTGTGCCGCTTTAGGACAGGCGGCGGTCTCAGAATCTTGCCACCTTGTGCACAGGGTGGCGGTCTTGTCTTGCGCGTTTTCCGTAGAAGTTCCGACGATCATGTCAAACATAAAATTTCAATTTCTATCCGCATTTTTCAGCTACGTTGCTTTGCATTTATGTTTTGGCCACCATGTGAATAGTGTTTTCAATTTTTTTAATGGTAAAGAGTTTCATTCCAAGTTACCTTCTAGTGAATGCATTTTCTATAAATAGCCAGCTTGTTTTCAAACAAATGGCCCCTTCTTCTCTCTGTTTAATCATTCGGTCTTTTGAGTTTCTTGCTTAGAATTCCAATAGTTTCATGTTTTGCATCCATTGTTAGTCTTCTTTTGTTTTTTAGAGGTCATTCAATCTTCTTGTTTCAATCTTGCTTCATTGATGTTCCATGCAAGTCAGCTTTAGAATAAGATAGATTCATTCTAAGATTGGAATCCATTTAGAGTTGCAGGTTTTGTTTAGTCACAAAAGATAGTTTCTAGAAATCTTGGTGCATTTGTGTTGTATTCCCACAATAAATCCCGCTAGGAATTGCATAGTGAAGCTCTGTTCACTTGCACTATCTCTCTCGTACTCGCATTGTATTCGGTCTATATCCAAAGTTACCATTGTTCGAGTACCTTATTCTGTTGATGCTATCATATACATGCTTTTTTAGATTCAAAATAACATGAAGGAACAAGGAGATCACACTAAGGGGATGAAGTCACACACAACTAGATTTACCACTGTTCTGTAAACTCCAGGTTTGAGCTATCAAAGTTCTAGTTACAACGTATCAAATAGAGTAGTAAATTATTTTACTTCAGTCAAAGCTCGCTCTCGATATCGCTAGGGAAGTTGTGGGGATTGATAGTTTCTAAGAAACTATGATTCATTCCTCACTTCTGAAGTAGGATCAAGAGCCTTTCAATTTAAAACAATTAGTTGCTTAGATATTTAGGATAAATTCACAACTGCACAAGCAAATAAGCTACACCGGGCTACTTTGTTTGTTTTAATTCTGTTACTAGATTAGTTGTCCATTTGCTAAATATATTAGAATAGCTGCTCTTTTAATTTAGTTAAAATACTTCATCGAAAATACAAAAATAAAAGAATACATACATGGTGTAGATACATCTTTCATAATTAGTTTATTAGTTTTAGTTAAAATTTGAATCGTTTTGCATGACAATCACGGGACCTAGAGAGCCCAAAGAATACATATTTGAACCAATAGTGCCTCAACCAAATCTCCCCACAACACTAGCTGATATAGATCAAGACCTTAGGATACAAGTCTTTTGAGCAATGGTAAACCTATGAGCAATTAGTGAACAACTGAGAGAGTTAAATATTGAAGACAACAAGGCATACACATTTTGGTCAAATCATCCTAACTATAGATTGCCTTGATAGGGCATCCGTATGACTGTACAAGGATTCAAAAGAGAACAAGTATTTGGTTGCGATCCTTTAGTTCCACAACCTAACGTAGGAGACCTCCTCGTTGACATAGATACTAGCTTACGCATTCAAGTTGCCAGAACACCTGTAAGGTATTCTGAGAAAATTACACAACTTCTAGTTCTAAACATAGAGGCTGAAAAGGCATATGATTATTGGATAATCAAAAGGAGAGATTAACTCTTCACATGACCATAGGAGGTCCGACACAACCACAAACTTACGGTTGTGATCCACAGGTCCCACAACCCAACAGGCCTATTGATTGATCAGATGTTGATGCTAGTTTATAGACACTAGTATTTAGGTCCTCACCGCTCCCACCAGACATCATTACACAATTCTCCTTATTAAACGTAGCAACCAATCAAGCTAAGGATTTCTGGACTAGACTAGAGAATCGACCATAAAACCCCGGAGAATCCACTACACCTCCCATCACCATTTTCATGACCTTGTCTAGAAATATACACGAAGCACCTATAGGTCACTTCCCACATATCCAACAACCAATAAACAGGATCTCGGTAGAGCTTGACATTGATTGGAGCCTCCGAACAACTATTATATCCGAGCAATCCATTACACCAATTTAGGTTAGGAGGGCCTTCTTCGCCTTAGATTCGTAGATTCCATTATTGCGTATTGAGGATATAAGATTACCCAACTAGTTTGTCTATATCCATATATATTCCACATTCACCGGCCGTCTCGGCACGACCTCGGGAGGTCGGGTACGAGGAAGAGTTACTTGTAGATTCTTATGCTCGCATGTCACTTTTCCATCATACAAAATTGGTGAACCTAATGTGAATCAAACAACTGTTTCATCTTATCTACCTCATTAACCTTCACATCAGCTTCACCAACAAAATTGGTGAACCCAACGTGAAACAAACAATTCTTCCTCTTTTATTTTCATTTCTTTCATCCACCTTCGCTCTTTCCCATTATTTTGTGGGTATTCATATACCCCCCGAATATGTCGGGATACGACGCATATGGCAGACCTCTCTTAGGTCTTGAAGAAAATTATGGTCAAACAAATAGACAACCATCACCCTCGCTTTCTGCATGGGCTGATAACTATTCAAGTAATTACTTGTCATCTCAAACTCCCCCTCAAATAACTAGTTCCAGTTCTTCATTTTGAATTGAGGAGTTGGATCAGCTTGCACAAACACAACAGAGCCCCCGTGCTCTAACAATATGATGTTTCTTGGAGAATCCAATTCATGTCCTCGGGTGTTTTTCAGACCACAGATCAATAGACAGTCAGATCCACTCCCATTTTTGGATGAGGAGTACTTAGCACGCTATGCTAGAAGTGAACAATGCTTCCAAAACATGTATCCACCTATAGGGAGTCTACAAATACAATCCGATACCCTACTCCAAGAAAACACCCCCATTCCTCCACCTATGGGAAATGCCCTCGGTGAAGCTTGGCAGGGTAATGATCAATTCATAGCAGGGTATCATACCCCTTTACAACCTCAAGGTATACAATAAATGCCATTAAGGAAAAACACCGTGTCTTCGCCAATAGAGGTCATTTCAACCTTAGTTGAGAAGGTCAGAGGGCTGGAACTTGCTCAAGCAAACCAAAATTCATATTTTGGGCAAGCAGGAATCCCCAACCCTCCGCATCACCCCAGTCAAGTTGACCTCCTTACAGGAACATGCATGTTAGGCATGCCTCCTCAACATCCGTATAATCACCCACAACAAACACCAACTAGGACCACATTTTCAAACGTCGCTCTAGTTGAAAATATGATACCTCTCGGCTTGGCACCAAACAACCCATACCAAAACAATGCTCCTCCCTACTTAAACATTTATTCAAAATCACCACAAGGAGACATGTTCTCTTCTCCCGGGATGTTTGTTCAACCACAAGGATTCCCTTATGTCCCTGCAAATGCATACGCTATGCCATATCAACAAACCATGCCACCCCCACCCCCTCAGCAAGCACCATCGATGGTCAAGGCCTATGCGGTAGGGACTTATTCAAAATATTTAAAAGATCCCCTAGAATTCACCATACGAAGTGTTATGCTTCCAAGACCTCTTCCTGATTTACTCAAATATAAAGGGAAGGAGATCCAAATGCTCACATTAAGGCCTATGTCACATCCATACGGGAATTACTCCCTTGGGATGGGGTTGTTGCTAATATATTCCCTAAAACCTTAGAGGGTATTGCCCTTGATTGGTATTATAGAATACCTGAAGCCTCGATACACTCATTTAAACAACTCGTGTCAGAGTTCATCAAAGCTTTTGATATGAACAAATTGTTAAGAACAGGAATCGTAATTCTTGCATATTAAACAAGAACATAATGAATCCACTGCTCATTTTATTCAAAGATGGTGTACGAGTTCTCTACTCATCACAAGTGCTCCAAACATGGATAAAATGGAACTATGTGATTTATTCCTTAATTATCTCAATAGAGAGATAAAGGAAGAAGTCCAGTTTCCACTAAGAGCTTATGATGAAGTACTCAAGAGTGCTCTCCGAATCGACCAAGTAGTGATAGATAGTGGTCGTAAGACATATGGGACAAATGGGAAATTAACCACTCCCAATCAAAACACCGCAGCCTATCCCAATTTTGGGAATGCTAATCAAGGAAAAATATCCTTAACAAGAACCGCGAGTTACAACAAATGGGGTAATCGACCAAACTAAAAGAGCAAATGTTGTGAACATTTTACCCCCATTAACAATCAGCGAAATAACAATTTTACTCCAACAATCAACACAATGGATTTTAATCATCCACCACGACCACAACAACAACAACAACAACAAAAAATCCAAACACAAGGTATAAATCAAAACCTAACTGGATATCAGAGTCAAAACCAAAGGCATCAACCTCAAAATTTTAACTCTAACAACTAGCAACCTTATCAGAATTTTGGGCCACAATAGGTTTCAAATCAACAACCTCAAAATTATAATCCCAATTTGTATTGTGGTTTCCACAAAATTCAAGGCCACAATACTAGAACTTGCTTTGTGACTACAATAAATTCATGCGGTGTTTGCTTAAAGACTAAAAACAACTCTTTATAGATATGTTTTTAAAAAATTCTATAGTACTAGTGCCAAACACTTACATAGGGGTAGTTTCCCCTCAAAATGCACCCCTCAAGATATTTAATGATCTGCTCCCAAACCATTCTAACAATAACAAGTTAGATCTAAGTGAAACAAGTAAGGGTGTTATAACAGAAACAATGATCATGAAGCTTCAAATTCATTAAATCCAAAGGTCGCACCTCAATTAGGAACTCGACCAAGCAAACCAAGATAGTTGGTCTAGTATAATTAGACACCGAGCTACCCGTAGAAACAATAACAAGAACATGGGATTATTCTTCTCAACCAACTCCAAGTTATCCATTGGAACTAGACAACATTCAACAAACGTTGGTAAAACCCATAGGCACCTATGATTTAATTAATGATTTAACGAAAACCTTCTCTCACATCTCCTTCTTAGACTTGTTAAAGAACTCTCTCCGCCCATAGGGATACTCTCTTAGAAGCATGAGGCCTTGGTCATTTAATTAATATTACCCTCCTTTGGAAACGCAAGTAAACCATGTAGAATTTGACGCCTACCCTCTAGGGCAGCTTTGGATAGAATACTTGAGTTTATATTTGATATAATTAAAATGCCAACAGACATAGAAATTACACGAAGAGGTGACCCAACTTTACATTTACAAGTATGGGTTTATAATAATTATGTTAAACGCACAATGATTGATGATGGGGAAGCAGTTAACATAGTCCCCTTCACTTTTCTTCAAAAGTTAGGATACGGAGAGACAAACTGCTCCACAACACGAAATACGCTAAGAGGTTATGATAGCCTCAAGGCCACCTCAATTGGAACCATAGTTTTACTAGTCACTTTAGGACCCAAGACGGTCCTCACCGAATTTTATATTATAGATCAGGAAACCAACTATAATATGATCCTCGGTCGGCCATGGATACACCGCATGAAGGCAATCCCTTCCACGTTATTCCAAGAAATAATATTTCTACACTTAGGGAAAATATTTTTGGCACAAGGTGACCCAAAACCCTTTGATATACACCTAGCTGATTTGAAGAAAATACCAAGCGTTCATTCCGAGTTTGAACTCCCAACAAATTAGCTTACCAAACCAATTAATTCAAAACCAAATGAGAAGTTGATACCCACCACAGAATTGGAAATTAAAAATCTGGTCGAGGGCATTCCAACACTCAAAAATGAGACCAATGTCATAGAAACAGTGTCATTAGGGACTACCACAAAAATTGTCGAGTTGCTAGAGAAATATTTACCTATTCTCCTACCATTTGATTCTATGGGTATTGGATGCACCCTGGGAATTACTTCTCTTCCATCAGACGAAGTTTTTATGGTAGAAGTAACAAAAGCAGAAGAAATAGATATGAAAAATATCCCAATATCCATTTTTCCAAGAAAATATTGGACTCTCCACTTCAATGGAGCTAGATGTCACTTTGGAGCTGGGGCAAGAGTGATCTTTACTTCACCTGAGGGAAAGATCCTACCTTTCACCTTTAAATTAAACTTTGAATGTACAAACAACGGAGCTGAGTATGAAGCTCTCCTCCTTGGCCTCATTCTAGCCAAAAGAATGGGTATCGATAACATTAGAGTGCTAGGAGACTCGCAACTAGTTGCAAACCAAGTCTCTAAGGTATATGAAACTAGGGCTGAACATTTACAACTCTACAAAACAACAGTATTAGATCTAAGAAAGGGATTTAACTTCATATCAATTGAAGCAATCCCACGAGAGAAGAACCTTCTTGCTGATTCAATAGCAACCTCAACTTCCCGTTTCACTCCAAACAATGAGTTGGAAGATAAAAATTTATAGTATCACTTCGTACTGAACCATTAGTATGTAAAATACCAAAAACCCACTTCTGACTCATGGAGAAGCTGAGAATTATTTTCCTATCATGGATCACTTTGATGATGATAGAGTCACTCTCGAATATCTAAATGCCTATGCGGAGCTACACCTTGCTTACCGCATAGTGGATCTTTCCCTAATACCACATTCCTCTTCCTATTTTGGAAATCCCATGGTAGAGTCTCCTCCACAAAAGGATCTCGATATCTATGAGGTAGAAGATGAAGAAAGTTTGGAACTACCTCCAACCCCACCTGAATTTGAAGAAGGTAACGCTTCTTTAATAGAAGAAACCATTGACATAAACATCGAGAATGGAGGAAGAACCAAAAATATTGAAGTTGGGATCCTCGTTAACTCCGAGGAGATAGAAATACACACCTAAATCCTCAAATAACATCAAAAGGCTTTCACATTTAACTATAAAGAAATGACGGGCATTGCACCACACATCACGGTACATAACCTTGTCACTAAACCAGATGCAAAACCAATTAAACAAAAGTCAAGACCAATGAAGCCAAAAGTGGCTCTCATGGTAAAAGAGGAAGTAATAAAACTTCTCCAAGTGGGATTCATCAAACCCATTGACTATTCACAATGGGTATCTAATATCGTCCCTGTTCTAAAAAGAATGGGAAGATATGCATTTGCATAGATTTTGGGATATTAACAAAGCTTGTCCCAAAGATGACTTCCCATTACCATCCATTGACATTATTGTTGATGCAACAACTGGATTTGAACTGTTGTCCCTCATGGATGGGTTCTCATGGTATAATCAGATTAAAATATCTAAACAGGATCAAGCCAAAACTACATTCATAACTCCATGGGGAACTTATTGTTACGCTATCATGCCATTTGGTCTTAAGAACGCTTCGGCGCTATGTATCAACGGGAAATGACATACATATTCCACGATCTTATCCATAAAATTGTGGAATCCTATGTGGATGACTTATTGGCCAAGGCCAAGAAGCGCTGTGATCATCCAGAAGTACTCCGTATCATCCTCTCATGATTAATTGAATATGGCATCACATTAAACCCAGAGAAGTGCGTGTTTGGTGTGACAGGAGGCAAACTTCTGGCTATATTATATATTCACAAGGGATTGATGTCAATGCATCCAAAATATAGGCTGTTCTCAAAATGATTCCACCATCGGATGAGTATGGAATCAGGTCATTTCTTGGGAAACTTGGTGCAATCCGAAGGTTCATCTCGGATTTAAGTTTTTCCATTCATCCAATCAACAATCTATTAAAGAAAGATTATAGCATTGATTGGACTGAAGAATGCAACGAGGCCTTCAAAGTAGTTAAACACTTCTTGTTGTCTCCACCCATGCTAATGCCTCCCAAACCAGACCACCCTTTGATCCTATACTCACGAGCCACTCATGTCTTGCTAGCCTGCATGATGGCTCAAAAAGACAATGATAAATGAGAACGTGCAATCCATTTCATTAGCCGAATGTTGCTCGATTATGAAACACGTTATACACAGGCAGAGAGAGAATGCCTTGCCATAGTCTTTGCAATAAAACGTTTAAGACATTACATGTTAAACCAAGAAACAAGGGTCATTATAAAGACAAATCATTTACGAACATTCCTCACGCAAGGGTCTTTATCTAAAAAGGTTAGGTGTTTCATAACCTTAATGGGTGAATTTGAGTTAACATTTGTAAACCAAAAATCTGTTAAGGGACAAATCATTACAGACTGGTTAGCTGAAAATCCACTAGATGGAGGCAATCTGGTAAATGACTTTCCTGATGAGTGTATATACTTTGTCGAAACCAGGCCCCCCATCTCTACATGTCCCTGGTACACTGATATCATCAATTTTATCATGGACCACACATACCCGGAAAGTGCCACATCACAAAAAGAAGGCGGTTACGCATTATCACTGCTAAATATGTTGTTTTATAACAAGTAATCTATCGTAAAGCATTTGATGACATGCTTCTAAGATGCATCAACACAAAAGAATCCAAGAAGATTCTTTATGAATCCCACAGTGGGATATGTGGAGGCCACTTCGGTGGTCATGCCACTTCTTGCAAAATACATCAGATGGGCTATTTTTGGCCCACTCTTGAACATGACGCAATAGATTTTGTACGTAAGTGCCACAAATGCCAAGAATTCTCTCATGAGATTCACATGCCAAAGACAATCCCCGCAACCAATAAAGAACCCCGTGGCCCTTCGCATGTGGGGTCTAGACTTGATAGGAAATTCTCTCCCTCATCAACCGATGGCCATAATTTTATAATTACAGCCACAAAATATTTTACCAAATGGGTGGAGGCCATGCCTCTCACCATAGTACCAGGTTCAGTAATTGCCAAATTCATTCTGAACCAAATCATTTGCAGGTATGGTGTCCCACAAATCATTATCTCAGATAATGGCACATCCTTTAAAAATGATGAGGTCCATGAGTTATGCAAAAATTCAAAATAAACCATCACATGGCCTCTCTTTACTACCCTCAAGCCAATGGGCAAGCTGAAGCAACAAACAAAACATTAAAGGCTATTCTCCTCAAAACAGTCAAGGAGAACAAGCGAGATTGGCATCTAAAACTATATCCAGCCTTGTGGGCCCATCGAACCTCAATAAGAACACCAACAGGAGCAACCCCTTTCTCATTGGTATTTGGGGTAGAAGCAGTTCTCCCACTTGAGGTTGAAATACCCAGTCTCCGCATCTCATTACAAGGGATTTTGGATGAAGAAGCTTACAGGGAGGCACGCCTCTCTCAACTGGAAAGCCTTGATGAGGCCAGGCTAAACACCAAACAACGACATAGAGCCTATGCTTTGACTGGATGTGCCGGAAATATAAAAAAATTCTATGAGCGAGAAATATATGAGGGAGATCTAGTTCTAAGACTAGACAGCCAGATTGATAAGAAAACTGGCAAAGGAAGGAAGTTCGCCTAAGTGGTTGGGCCCATACCGAGTCATGAAATACTATGGAAATGGTGTGTATCTCTTATGCACACTAGAAGGTGAGGAATTCAATGAAACTGTCAATTCCTTGCATCTTAAACGGTTTTACGCATAAAACATTAGAATCACCACTTATACATTATAGCTACCTACATTGCATTAGTCATTTAACTATTTCATTTTGTCCACTCGTTTCATAAAAATTGTAGTCAAGGAACTTACTCTTAAGCAATCTATTACAAATTTTTGAAATTATTGGCAAAATCATTCATATCACATCTCTTCAAACATCATCAAGTAATTTCAAATCTCATCATCAAGTTTAATAGACAAGTATTGATGAAAACCATACTAATGCCTGCATACTTGGTTTTACTCTTTCTTTCTACTTGTAAGTTTTCCTTACCTACGGTTTGTTCTAGAAGCTTCTTGGTGTCACACCTATCCCTCTTATGTCTCTTTGAAAGAAAGGATATCCCAAAGTCACGGATCAGAAATTTCAAAATCAAATAGAATAAAAAAGCCAAGTAAATAGAATATTTTATTTTACACTCTTCTTTGCCCCACCAACATTCGGTGATAAGCCCACATCTCTTACTAGTGATGTGAGGTTGGGAAAGGAAAGAACTGCCCTTACTCGCATATATCCCTGTCTTTGGTGATAAACCCATGCTTCTTACTAGTGACATGAGGCAGGTGTGGGGGTCCATTCACACAAATTAACAAATCTTGGTATTCTAGAAATACAAATAAAATTATATTAAGTGAAAACAAATGTCCAAATTCCAAAGAGATCAAATCCTCAAAACTAGATTTTGTCAACCAGGTTGCCATTTATAGATCTAAGTCTAGATAAACTAGAAAGTAAGTGGCCTTCTGAGCTTGGTGGTAGTTAAGTAGGGTAAGTGTGTAGGTCTAAGTTTGGTTTTTGTCACTGGTTTGTCTATCTCTCATCGTTCCATTCAAAAACTAATACAATTTGTGCCCTTCCTATCTCTTGGTGTAGAGCCCTCACATCTTACTCGGTTGCATGGAGTTGGGAATGGGGCAAGTTCATCTCTTCATCACTATACATTCATCACATTTTTCCAACATAAGAAGGAATCACAAACATTGCCCAAAGAGGCTAAAAGTTCAAAACTACAATATGTTCTTCATCACATGTCAACATTACAAAAGCATACAAAGTAAAACATTCTATTTACTATCATTTGTTATCCATTGCATACATTCTGAAAATCATGAAAAAATACTCTAAAAACATCTAGTATACATATGGAAACGAGTCACAAAATTCTAGGCACCAAGAGTCTAGATCCAAAAGATTATATATATATAAATGGTGTTTCATGTACAATGCCATCATGCACTAAGGCATGGTCAAAACGCTCAATGAGCCTACAAAATACAAAACAAACATACAAATATCTGACCAAAAGTCGCTACAAAAAGACACTATGATCTCTCAATCTCTACAAGATCCCTCAAAGGGTGTATGGCCGTGCCTAGGACTCCTACTGTGACGACGCTCTAAATGGACAGAGGGCTCATGATCATGGCCAACAGCTGTGGTCTCACTATGAGAGTGAATCCTCCTCATCAAGTGCTCAATAGTCCTATATCCAGCCAGCTCGGTGCAGAGGGAGGTAATGATCTTTTCGCCTTCCAGACAGGGGCAAAGACATCTATATGTCAACCAACTATTGAGGGCTCCCCAATGTCCTTAGTGAGCTTGGCCCGAGTACCATCAAAAGGGAGTAATAGAGTGTCAGTGCACACCTGGTGAATCAAGTCTCGCCATCCCTCAGCAGTCGTTGTAAATAAAAGGAGAAACACACAAGTTAGAAAGTTGTCCAAAATAAAACCAAAGATAAACAAAACAACAAAAGGAAATAACAACTAAACAATTCTAACTAAAGCAAAGTCGAGAAAAGAGTAGTAACTCACTCGGATCTCCAGGCCTCCAGGTAGGATCTCGGGATCCGTGCCTACCACCGACGCAACTGCTACTATCGATGTCATCCCTTACCCACATCTGGAGTAATGTGACGACTTGCCATGGACTCGCCATCTCCCCTAAATCCTAAGAAGGAAACTCCTCTAAAATCAAAGTCACCTTCTCTCGTGCTCTGCTCTGCCCTCTTGGCCCGTAGGATATCCTGAGTATCATACCACTCAGAATCACTGTCATCCTCCTCACCTGTCCCGCCGGCTCTAGTCTCCGTCTCCTCCATCTCCTCCTCTATCTCTCCCCCAGTGAACTCCTTAGACTCGATTCCATGTCAATAGGCTCATCTCTGCTATGGGTAGGACCGACGATAATCTGAAGTAAAGGTGCCTCGAGGAGCACTGCTACCCCTCGAGCACGAACCACCCTCCTAGCTGCGATGGGAACACCAGGAGTAACCACAATCCAACCCCAGCCTCTAGGACCTCCCCGAGCCTCACGAACAGATCTATACACTGCCCCGCTAGAGGAAACATGTCGATATATGGGAGGCCGAACTACTGTGGTACTTTGTCAAAGGGGTGGATCTCCAACTTCCTGTCCTGTCCCCGTGCCACCGACCGGTAGTGTGGCAAGCAATCAATGTAACAGTCTCTCTCCCCATAACCATGCCATGGCCTAATAAGGAGTAGCCTCCATGTCTGTAGTGGTTAAAGAGGCCACTGGCTGGTGAGGCACTTTAAGAACAATCATCCTTGTCCACCTCGCTACCCTGACGACCCCAGGATCCTCTGCCTGTACACCTCTCCCATACAGAGTGATGTGCTCATACACCCAACTCATGACAAGAGTAGGGTAGCTTAATGAATGTCCCCGTAGTATGACCACCCCGTATAAATCATGGTAGGTGGTCCCGAGGATGTCTGTTCCCTAAGAGTAAATACAGCCATGGCCCTTAATCTGTGTAATGATGGGAGCCCAACAATATAAGAGAGTTTCCCCTCCCTTTTCCTCAATCAATCTCAAAGCAAGGATGCCCATGATAGCTTTGTGGAGCACAGAATATCTCGACTCATCAATGGAGTGGACCTTCACCCCCTTCTTTGACCCTATGGAAATAATGACATCCCCATATAAGTGGCCCACCGAACCACCTCGAGATCTGGACATTGCTTGTCTTGAGAGACACCACCTCCCAAGAATCGGGACCCCAATATGCGATAAACATCCTCTAGGGTGATGGTCCAATCACCCCTAACTCCTGAAATTGGAAAGTGTTCTGATCCACATCCCAATATGAAAATAAGTCACATAATATGTGACTAGTAGGTGCAACGTGAGGGACTTGTGCAATCCTTCAAATGTCAGCCCTCTGAAGAGTATCTCACTCTGCCTGAGTGAGTGCCTCTAGCACTACTGTGAGCCAATCACACTCCCTCTCTCGGCTCCATCTGATGTATTCCTCCTTCTTTTGCATCCACCTAAAAACACAGAAAAAGAGTAAGTTAGTAACAAAATACGACTAGAAAAGCTAACAAGAACATGTAAAAATGCTAAAAATTTAAAAACAAGTAAATAAAACATCTTTTTTTGCATTTTGTTGTGAACCGCCGCCCTATGCAGAGCGGCGGTTCCATAACCACCACCTTCTAGGTGGTGGTCTCTTCGCCACCTTGTGTAGGGTGGCGATCCTATCCCGAACCCACGAATGGCTCACAAGCCCTAAAAACACATTAAAAATGCACAAAAACACCATTTTTACTAAAATAAAGACCTACCCTATGGGTGCCCCCTAGAGACTCATTTAAAACTAGCATTTTCAAAAATACCCCCCTAAGACAAAGATTTTATCATTTCTACATTTTAGGTTCAAAAACAATAAATTGAGAAGAACTAACCTGATACTTCGTGGGTCAATGTTCCGCTCTCAGAGGCATGATCACTATCTCACCACGAATGTTTTGACTATACTCTCATTAAAAATCGTCACCGTGGGTCCCAAAGCTCAAAAACTATCAAATCAATTCACAAAAATGAATAGTAAAATGAGTTCCTTATATATATATATAATATAACTTTCTAAAAGTGATTTTGAAGGTCTTTCACAGGGTTGGAGTGTCAATGGAGGTAAGTTCTAAACCCCGTGTAGATGGTAAGTCCTCATTTTATATCAATTTAGTTTTA
Organism: Taxus wallichiana var. yunnanensis; assembly: GCA_018340775.1. Classification (NCBI taxonomy): domain Eukaryota; kingdom Viridiplantae; phylum Streptophyta; class Pinopsida; order Cupressales; family Taxaceae; genus Taxus; species Taxus wallichiana. The sequence goes on from CM031234.1 coordinate 83,095,733, forward strand.
TTTCTCAATTTATTTTATCTATTTGCACTTGAGTCCCCTTTTTTATTTTGCAGATAGTGGGATTTTGGATGGCAACTTTCGACACACGGGCGTGTCAGGTATAACTCCTAACTCCCCATTTTAGGACCGCCATACTTGGATCCACCATTTTATGCCTCTTCATGGCTAAGATGCTTCTCTGAGGGGGTAATATGTACGTATCAAAAATTTTAGTGTACTTGCACCGCTTTGAAAAGATGTTACACATACCCCAATGATGATATAGGTCTCCTCACAAGGTGTTTGGGATCCAGAAAATCTTGCCACATATACGTTTGTATCCCGTATACCTCATCCACCTTCTCCGCATGCTTTGTTCTACCCCTCTGCCCCTCCTTTTCCTTGTGTTTTGGTCTTAAGTGATGAGACTACTACCCTACCTAGGTGGTGGTCCCATGACCGCCACCCAGACAGGCGGCGGTCTCAGAATCGCGCCCGTATAGTGCGGCGGTCTTGTGCGCGCTTTTCTAGTAAGTTCCGATGATTGCGTCAAGCGTAAAATTTCAATTTCTATCCACATTTTTCAGCTACTTTGCTTTACATTTATGTTTTGGCCACCATGTGAATAGTGTTTTCACTTTGTTTAATGGTAAAAGAGTTTAATTCCAAGTTACCTTCTAGTGAATGCATTTGCTATAAATAGCCAGCTTGTTTTCAAACAAATGGCCCCTCTCCTTCTCTATTTAATCATTCAGTCTTTTGAGTTTCTTGCTTAGAATTCCAATAGTTTCATGTTTTGTATCCATTGTTAGTCTTCCTTTGCTGTTTAGAGGTCATTCGATCTTCTTGTTTCAATCTTGCTTCATTATTGTTCCATGCAAGTCAGTTTAGAATAAGATAGTTTCATTCTTAGATTGGAATCCATTTAGAGTTACAGGTTTTGTTTAGTCACAAAAGATAGTTTCTAGAACTCTTGGCGCATTTGTGTTGTATTCCCACAATAAATCCCGCTAGGAATTGCATAGTCAAGCTCTGTTCACTTGCACTATCTCTCTCTTACTCGCATTGTATTCGGTCTATATCCAAAGCTTCCATTGTTTGAGTACCTTATTCTACTGATGCTATCATATACACACTTTTCTAGATTCAAGAGAACACGAAGGAACAAGGAGATCACATTGAGGGGATGAAGTCACACACAACTAGATTTACCACTTTGTTCTGTAAACTCCAGGTTTGAGCTATCAAAGTTCTAGTTACAATGTATCAAATAGAGTAGTAAATTATTTTACTTGATCAAAGCTCGCTCTCGATATTTCTAAGGAAGCTATGGGGATTGATAGTTTCTGAGAAACTATTATTCATTCCTCACTTATGAGGTAGGATCGAGAGCCTTTCAATTTAAAACAATTAGTTGCTTAGATATTTAGGATAAATTCACAACCGCATTGCAAAATAAGATACACCGAAGCTACTTTGTTTGTTTTAATTCAATTACTAGATTAGTTGTCCATTTTCTAAATATATTAGAATAGCTTCTCTTTTAATTTTGTTAAAATACTTCATTGAAAATACAAAAATAAAATAATACATACATAGTGTAGATACATCTTTCATAATTAGCTTATTAGTTTTAGTTAGAAGTTGAATCGTTTTGCATGAAAATCATGGGACCTAGAGAGCCCAGATAATACATATTTGAACCAATAGTGCCTCAACCAAATCTCCCACAACTCTAGCTGATATAGATCAAGACCTTAGGATACAAGTATTTCGAGCAACGGTAAACCTAAGGGAAATTAGTGAACAACTCGAGAGAGTTAAATATTGAAGTCGACAAGGCATACACATTTTGGTCAAATCATCCTAACAATAGATTTCCTTGATAGGGAATCCGTATGACTGTACAAGGATTCGAAAGAGAACAAGTATTTGGTTGTGATCCTTTAGTTCCACAACCTAATGCAGGAGACCTCCTCATTGACATAGATACTAGCTTACACATTCAAGTTTCCAGAACACTTGTAAGGTATTTTGAGAAAATTACACAACTTCTAGTTCTAAACATAGAGGCTGAAAAGGCGTATGATTATTGGATAATCGGAAGGAGAGATTAACTCTTCACATGACCATAGGAGGTCCGACACAACCACAAACTTACGGTTGTGATCCACAGGTCCCACAACCCAACGGGCCTATTGATCGATCAGACATTGATGCTGGTTTACGGACACTAGTATTTAGGTCCTCACCGCTCCCACTAGACATCATTACACAATTCTCCTTATTAAACGTAGCAACCAATCAAGCTAAGGATTTATGGACTAGACCAGAGAATCGACCATAAAACCTCGAAGAATCCACTACACCTCCCATCATAATTTTCATGACCTTGTCTGGAAATATACATGAAGCACCTACAGGTCACTTCCCACATATCCAACAACCAATAAACAGGGATCTTGGTGAGCTCGACATTGATTGAGCCTATGAATAACTATTATATCCAAGCAATCCATTAGACCAATTCAGGTTAGGAGGGCCTTCTTTGTCTTAGATTCACAGATTCCATTATTGCGTATTGAGGATATAAGGTTACCTAACTAGTTTGTCTGTATCCATATATATTACACACTCACCAGCCATCTCGGCATGACCTCGGGAGGTTGGGTATGAGGAAGAGTTACTTGTAGATTCTTATGCTTGCATGTCACTTTTCCATCGTACAAGAACCGACAGAGAAAGAAATTTTGGCTGATGCATATGTGGTTCCCGATGATAATATTATAGAATTCATGTCTTGAATCTCCTGCGCAGAGTAGTAGAAATAGAGTAACGTCTCACATGTCTCAAGATAGAATTAATGAAATATCCTTCTAAGAGGGCCCCTGAAGTGCTGATGTGTTTTTGAAGAGACGTAGACGAGGTGTACTCAATCCAACATGTTCACGCTAGCCAATTTATGTAGATGAACCCAACATACTTGAATTTTCCCCTACGACACTAGCTGATGTTCTTGGGACATCTTCAACCTCAAAAAATGCTACCCAATGGGGTACTAAGGCTTACCTCAAATGTGGTTCTACTCTTCTTGAATGGGTCTCCTCTTATAGGAGAAAATTGGATTTGATCAAGATCTTAGAAGGCCCCAAAGTAATAATTGAAGAACTCATGAAAATGGGTGTGTCCCGTGATCTTACGGGGATGTCCAATATGTTTATGGGACTCATGATAGCAAAAAGTTTCAATTTAGGAAGAAAAAGTCATTAAATCGATTCTGACTTTGCAGAGAAATTTGTAACCATAAATTGACAATGCATTTATTTTACAAGAACCTCATTTTTGTGTAAGAGGACTAGAATTTAAGTGAATTTCAAGGTTTTCCTCCCTATAGAATCCCCATTTTGTCTTTTTTTTTTGTAAACACAAGTAATATATAACATTTCAAATACAATTAATATACAACATTGTAAATACACTTCATATATGGCTTTGATTTTAACTAGTTTACCATCCAGTCTTTACGAATTAACATTTTTGCAAGTGGTAAATAAAAATGAAAAATTTGGAAAGTACAAAAACACAATGAAATCCAAGGAATAAAATAATTTTTAGGAAACAAACCTATATTTGATTAGGCCCACTAAAATCAACTTCAAGCTCAGTGACATCATCTTCTTTGGCTTTAGTTGTCTTTTTATGTAGGCATCATATCTTTGGAATATTTCACAATGTAATATTCATCGTGTCCAGATGAAACATGAATATCAATGCATTTTCCTTTAGAAATTCATCAAACTTATGCATTACACCTTTGTTCTTTTTCACCCTTTTTGACATTTTGGCCAATTTTTTCTCTAAGAAAAAAAATTTATAGATGGTGTCATAACTGAAACTTGAAGAGACAACATCTGGTTCTCCATTAATGTATTGGTGAAAGGATTGTATCAAGTTGTCTAAACCCAAATATCCATAAGTGATCCTCCCTTGTATTGATATTGTTTTCCCAAGTTTATTGTCAAGATCATCAATGCACTCTACTATTTTGTCCTTTTCTAGGATGAGTTTTTGAGTGACCTAATTTAGAGTTTTTACCCTTAGTTTGATGGATCCTTCATATGCATGTTGCGTTACTTCTTCTTTAGGGGGACAATTTGTAGTCTTATAATTTCACCAAATATCCCAAGATGCACCGACACATCACTCAAATTTGAAATGAGCGCTCACCTGAAGTGTGCAAGGGTACTAGGTCCCTCTTTTATGAAAACTTACTCAAGGATTTACCATGATCATAAAAATATTCTAGATCCATAACAAATAATCAAGTATATTGCATAACATAAAATAGATCTAGATCTTAACCATATGCAAGATTAACTCATACAAGAATCAAGATTAAGTTCACCATGCAAGAACCAGTAACATATATGTTTACAACCAATATCCAACCACAAAGATCCATTATATTAAGTATTGTAAAACACAAAAGTTGCATACATACATAGTAATGTCACCATAAGTCATGCACGCTTATAGACCAACATCATAATTCTATTATAGAACTAACCTCCTAAATTGTGTAAATCAACACACACACATACACACACACACATGGGTGGGGACTTTCCCTTCACTATCTATGCACCCTCACAATAGGCTACATGCTAAGAATGCAAGATTTCCTAATAATAGACCTTCTAAAAATAACTCTAGTTCACATCCTATTATTAGCTCAAAAATATGCACGGCGCTTGATCTCTCACTTATCTAAAATAGCCTTTGCGTGCTCTTGGAGTCTTCATATTATTCGTTCTCTACACTCCATGTCTATATTTAGCCTCATACTAAAAAAAACTAAGTACTAATTCCAAACTTTCTCACGTGTGCCTTGTTCCACTATCATCCTATGTGCACCTACACACACCGTGTTTCATGCACCAAATCCTTATGCACCTTCGTTTCTTACGCTATATTTCATCACCTAACATTACCCCACACTTGCTTCATTTCCATCCCCAAAAATGGGTAATCATAATGTATCTTGTCATGATAAATAATAAAGAATGAAAGAATAACTGTATAAAATAATGAAAGAATAATCGAGCACCCTATACTTCTACATGCATAATCAATTCTCGGATATTTTGTTTTGACCTCTACTTCTAACTCATTCCAGTCATTACCGCCTTACTAGTTTTTTTAGGGATGTCTACCAATACCCCATCTAACTCATCTAGAGTCATGTTCTCACCTTCATTTTGCAACACCCTGAGAACATTTTCTAGGCTTGAGATCATCCCTTCCATAACATCCATTCGCCACACTATGAGTTTTCCAATCTCCTTGATCCTTTCCTTGTGAGGTTCTTGGGTTGCTGCAAGTGCATCACACTTCTCTACTACCAAAGTGAGCCTCTCCTCATACCCAAGTGTCTCATTCTTTATTTCTTAAGGACCTCATCCTCCTCTTCCATAGTCCTTGTCTTTATTATTACATCAGGGGCTACACACATATTCAATGCCAAATCTACCTTTTTCAATTCATCCTTCAAGGTTTGTAGTATAGATTCATAACTAGTAATCTTATGTGCTATTGTTTCCTTGGCCTTCTCTACCTGTGCTATAGCATCCTTTAGTTTTGGCATGTGCACTAGGCCTTCATCCATCAACATATGAACAAGTGTGTGTAAATAGTGCATTACAAAGGGAAATTTTTTGGCACTTTATCTTCCAGATCTGACCTTGCCTTCAAAATTTCATCTCCAACTTGTTCTGCCATACTCACCAATGTGCTCACCTTTTCCTCAGCTTTCTCCTTTTCCTCTGTTAGGTACTTTATCTCGGTATCTTTATCTTTTCTATCTTCTAGAAGTTCCTGAATAGTTTCTCGCTTTATCTATGTTTTGATGCGTAACCTCTGTAGATACCTTTATCGGTGTATTAGTCACCTACTCATCTGATATCACGGGGGATTGATAGTCACATGGCACGAATGTGGTGCTTTATTCATTCTCCTCAAGATGCATGATTCTTCATACACATCAAAATCAGGCTCATCCATGTGAGTCTGCATGGTCCATGATAGTTGTTTCTATGTGTGCATAGTCACCATCTCTAAGTCCATCAACTCCTAGCCATATAATTCCTTAATTTCTAAGGTACTTTTGAATATTGTGCGTATAATATTTTTTAGGTCATTTACATACCCGACTGTAGGAGTCTCATATGTACCTTCATCCTTTTCCTTCCCAGAGCGCCTACCTTTTGGAACATGAATTTCTCGAATCCAACACTGACCCTCCATCAATTGGATCACTAGATGGTTTGCCATTATCTTCACCTATTTATGTTCCAATGGTTCCTTTGTCCATCTCCTATTCCTTCAAATCCTCTCGTATCATGTTACAATCCCTCTTCATGAGGCTCTTGTACATCCTCAATATGAACAAGATACTTCTACACACTGTGCTCTCGATTTCTCATCCTCTTCATACTTAACAAGGATGTACCTACACCTTTTCTTCACTGGTTATAACTTTATAGGAGAAGTCCTAAGAAACCTCCTTAGCATATGTGAAGGTCCCGCGCCTTGAGTTATGGTTCTTCTCAACACTCTTTTATACTTTGGGTCCTCAACGCCCTCTCCTATCTCAACTGTACATGTCTCCATTCCCACATATTCATCTACCTTCTACAATGGATGTCACCTCATGCTCTCTTTTCTCTCCTATGGTGGTATGCCTCCTTCTATGCTCCAAGCCACCACGAACTTCATTATCTTGTTCCTCCTCTTATTCTTATTCACCAAGGGGAAAAGTGTCCTCTTCATCTTTCAGCATGCCCACAGTATGCTTTCCCTTGGGTGCCTTAGGTAGCTTGAACTCATTCTCTACATATTTTCCATTCTCTAACTTGGGCTTAAGGTAGATATATACCTTAGCTACTCCAATCTTCTCGATTTCCAAGCTCATAGAATTTATGTTAATATTATCTGAAATCATTTGCTCAATATATGCAAACCTACCTGGATAGACATAGGTCTTCCTAAGTGTATGGTAGTCACAATCCACCTTGTCTGCATTGAACATCAACCTTCATGCATTTGAGAACCTATGTACCGATGCTTGAAATTAGTGCACAGTGAAGGCATAGGGGAGCTTACACCACAGGCTCCACTTTCCATCCTTCAAACCAAAATCTCTATGCAAAAGTGTTGGTAAACTACAAACTGTACCTGTTTTTCCAATACCAAAGGAAGATCCTTGGGTATTCTCCATTCATGCTCAAACACAGCGTGCAAGTTATCATACCAAAGTTTTGTTCTTTTCTTATAGGCTCCACTCATGGATCCATCACATGTGTACTTGGAAAATCTATCTGCAAGAGATTTCTTCTCCTCTGGGTATTGCCACATCTTATCCTTTGGCCCATCGACACTCCAATTTCTAAAAATACAAGAGATAGAAGGATAACACCAAAAATTATTTTCTCACCTTGGTGTGCCTCTTCAATAATAGTATTAGCAATAAATCTAGCCATATTATAAACTACTTTTGTCATCTTATTTACAACATGCAACCATGCCTTATTTACCTGTGACCAAATATCCCGATTGTTTAGATTAGTGAGGAGGTGCACTTCCACCTAAACAATAGGGTACTTTTGAAACTTGGGGATATCCATCTCATGCCCTCCCTTCATGTATCTTAACACTTTCTTAGTCACTTATATTTCCTCCTTGTCAGTGAGGTCATTGCCTAATTTAGTACCCAAACTCCTCAATCCTGTCAATTTTCCAATCAGGGGCATGATAAGCCTCATTCTTTGCCCAACGAAGTAAAAGAAGTCCTCATGGGCTCTGATCATCAACCATTGATATAAATTTTCTAGTTTTCCAAAGTAAGGGAGTTCATACAACTATAAAACTCTTACATTTGAAAACAAATTTTCTCCTACATCATCATAAATAGCCATATCGTTCTTTGTTCTCATTGTTTTCTTTACTACCAGCAAATTTTCCAATTCATCTTTGTTATCTTTAGTTCTATGGTTATAATCACTTACTTTGTAGTGTTGAACATGTGATTCCTAATCGTGGCCCATATAAACCCCTTCTGGATATTACATCTCTGAAAAATGGCTCTCGGGGGTGTCTTCAACTTTGATTTCCACTTCCTTCTACCTTCTACCCCTTGTAGCCACTCTAGGTGCTCACTTAGGTGTCATAACGACTATAAAAATGTGTTCTTTTAATCGATTTGATCTCTGCAACTCAAAACCTATGTGCCCTAGCTCAAACTCAAACCCTAACCATCATTTTTTCCTTCTCACATGCATTTAATTCACTCAAACACTATTTCCAATGGAGCACCAATAAATCCCATGTTCAAATCCATCTGGTTTAGTTTCATAACACAAATCTTCACACTTCTCACGTAACTTGCCCTTAGCTCGCTCTTCAACTCGCTCAAACTCTTCTTAATCGCAAAGGTAAAAATGACTCCACAACACTACCTTTTATAACCTTCACAAAAATTTCCACATTTATTTCTCTCCACCTACCACCATACTTCAAAATTAACTTAGCATTTCTTTCCTTTTTCCGCGCTGATTTTTCTGCACCCCAACATAACCTTCTAGCGCGCTCTACTACTCCTCGCCACATTCCTCCTTTCGTGTGCCTTCCTTTGCTGGAGTACTTATCCATTGAACATTTCACCAAGTAGTTTCCCATGCTACAACCTACCTCATGTTATACTATGCATCCATTCATTCACATGTGGCTTTCATTCATGAGCACTCTTTATGTATCTACACCATTACTTCAACCACCTATATAATATTTCACTATACATACCCATCTTCTAGAGAATGTTCAAAATAAATCCAATTATCTTGCATATACTCCACCCCACACTAAAATTATCCATTGTCATCTGTGCATGAATGTAATAGATAGTAATAAAATTCTAGTTCACAAGAACACTTATTACACAAAACACTAAAATAAATTGACAAAGCATAGCAATGATGAAAGGAAACACATATAAAGGGAATGCATGAAAGGAAATATAATCTAATGGAAATATTTCCTTATTAAAAACACCAAGAAGACTTATTTATAGTAGGGCTTTAGCCTACTCCTGTTGAAATAATCAAGAAACCATGTTTCATCCAAATATTCTAGATGGAAAGCTCCTAAATCAAGTATGTAAGTCACAATATACGGTCCCAACCAATGCACTTTGATATTTCCAGGGTGGCACAAGAACTTGGAGTCATAAAGAAGAACCATATGTCCAACTTCAAGCTTCTTATCCTTAATATGCCTATCATGCCAAGCCTTCTGCAAGGCCTTTTCTATCTTTTGACTCCATCATGTTATAGTGCGCCTTTAATCCAACCGCATCGCTTTATCAATTCTCTCTTCAATTTCTTGCTCATCGATACAATCCTCCTGTGCACGTAATATGCAGAGAAGGTAAAATGAATTCTACGGGAAAAATAGCCTCCACGTCCAAACACCAACTGAAAGGGTGTGGCTTTGTTCAATCTTGTATAAGTTGTCTTATATTCTCAAAGTACAACAACTACTTTATCATCCTAGTATTTCCTTCTAGCATCACAAATATTATTCAATGTGTGTCCCAATATCTTGTTGAAATCCTCGGTAGTGCCATTAGCTTTGTGGGTGATAAGGTTTTTTTATGGTGCGCCACCATAAATTATGCCAATAATATCCTGACAGTCTTATTTAGGAAATGAGTTCCCCTATCACTTGTCAAAATCAACGGGAATCAAATACTTGTTGATAATGTTTACCCACAAAAACCTTTCTACTTGTAGTTTCCATGCAATCCTTTATAGGCACTACTTTTTCCCAACTTTTAAGATAATATATAGAATTTATAATGTAACATGATCCAGTCATGTGCTCAAGTGAAATAGGGCCCAAAAAGTCAATTACCAAATTTTCAAAAGGTTCTACATTAGAAATAGGCCTCAAAGGTATTTCATCTCTATGTTTAGGCTTTCCAAGGTGTTGATAATGATCACATGCCTTAAAATATTCTTTACTGATCCTTGTCTAGTGTTTCCCACCATAGGAAAACTAATAAATATTACGCGCATTAGCATCTCTCATATAATGTCCACCTATAATCCCACCATAAGATTCCTCTATAATAGCTTTACGCTCATGTTCAAGCACACACTAGCGCAAAACTTCATCCTAAATTAGTTTCCATAAATCTCCACTAATAAACATATAAGGCATGATGCGTATGGCAAGTTTTTTCTTATCTAAAATATTCACCCCTTCGGCACCACACTAGTACACAAAATTACAACATATTCCTCTTAGTTAGAGTGCATGCGGTTCAATATGAATAGCTATGCATTGGGAATTATGTCCTCAATACTCTGTGCATCCTCGCTTGAATTAATCCTTGATAGATGATCTAGTATAGAATTGATCTTACCTGGTTTAACCATAACTATAAAGTCAAATTCCTAAAACAACAGAATCCAATGGCATATGTGCCCATGAAAAAATGGGCTTGTTCACCAAATACTTAAGTGCCATGTGATCTATATAGAATATAAAGGGTGTTTCCAGGTAAGTATTATCAAAACTTATATAGTGCACAAATCATGGAAACGGCTTCGAGTTTTGTAGTTATATAATTCCGTTTAGTTGGTGTCAACTTCTTGCTTGTAAAAAAATATAATGATAAAAATACCTTCTCCGTGTTGGGATAATACCGCACCAATGTCCATGCCATAGGTGTCGACATGCACATGAAATGATTTATTTAAATAATGAAAGTGAAAAATAGGCATTGTAGTAAGGCTTTCCTTCAATGTCTTAAATGTGCATTGTCATGCTACACCCCAATGAATCTTTCCCTTACTCTTCAATATTTTCTCCATGGGCATGAAAATTCATGCACAATACTTGATAAACTTCTTATAATACCTGTGTGCCCTAAGAATTTGTGCACTTTGCTCTAGTTAGTAGGTTCCTCTAAGCCCACAATAACAAAAAACTTAGCATGATCCACTAACAAGCCTTCTTTACAGATAATGTGTCCCAAAAAAGTTCCAAAAGGTGTAGAAAAAACATACTTCTTAATGTTTAAGGAGATGATCAACTACCGACACCTCTCAAATATAAGCCTTAAATTGTCACAGTGATATTTCACTAGCCCATAAAATATCCAATCATCCAAGTAGAATTGTAAAAACTTATGAATAAAGTCTTGGATTGCTTGCACAAAAATGAATGAAAAGACTGTAGGCACATTCTTCAATCTAAAAGACATAACTATGTAGGAAAAACTTCCCCACTCAGTAGTGAAATTGGTCTTCTCTTGATCCTCTTTAGATATCCTCACTTGATGATATATAGAAAATCCATCAGTGAAAGAGTAGATCTCGCACCCTACAACGCCTTCTAGAATCTCCTTTGTAAACGATGTGGGAAAGGGATCTATTATACATGAAACATAAAAATCCCTATAATCCACACAAGTTCTTATTCTTCCATATTTATTTATGCTTATCACCATAGGGCTAACCCATTCTAACTCCTCAATGAGCTCACTGATCCCAGATTCCAACATTTTATCAATTTATTCTTTAACCTTGATGCGTAGATTATGATTCATCCTGTAAGGCCTCTTCCTAACCAGATGTGCACCATCCTTTAATTTGATCTATATCTCGCACAAAGAGTGATGTGCTCGTTTTAACTCATGATATCCTCATAGAAATAAATCCTATAAGTCGCACAACAACTCAATTATCTTTGCAACCTCAGAGTCAAACCAATAATCTCCAATGATGGCCTTCTTAGGTTCAACATCTATCCCAATGTTGACCTTCTTCATTTTCATAGGATCATGATATGCACATTCCTTCTCATCTGCATTGTACAAGACCTTTCATGTAGCCTCGGTATGCACAACATCTAGATCGACTCACTTAGAAATTCATGAATAATTTCCTCGGCCATTGTACTATCTCCCATCGTCAAGAACTTCATAGCTGTAATGCCTCATTCAATGGAGGTTTAGTGGAAAAATAGTCAAAGGTTTGAATCATACCCGCACTTAGTTCTTTCCTATTCCCTGTTTCTCTATTCAACTCTGCATAAGCATACCATGTGCATGCACAACCTTGCAAGGTGAACTAGAACTTCTACACCCACAATGAAAGTGGTAAGGCCTCTCGCCCCTCTATCCAGTAGTATCTCACAATGCTAAACATGGTGGTAAGCATCCGTACCATGAAATTCTAATGTCTTGGTAAGTGCATTTCTTTGAAGAAATATAATAGAGAAGGTGATTCTCACTTCTCGCCACTCTAAAAGACCATCTCTATGTACCATCCACTAGCACGCGACTATCCCACATAGGGTATATACAAGCATATTCCTCATTTCCATTTGGTTTTCCACTAGGCTTCCATAGCACACAAAATTACTTTAGGATTTCCTTCACCGATGTACCTTGGTACTTGGTTATTGCCAAGTGCCTAACATAGCGTAGTTGAATTACGTGTGTAATCGCACTCACTCATCATCTCACGACCAACCATTTTAGAAGTCCCATGCACCCATTTATCACAAGCAACGTTGGTTGTATTTCTCATAGACTATACATCATCCCATTGAATAACCCCTTCCTTTGATGGTTCAAGTACTCCAGGATTTCTAATGGTGCGCATATAAATTCTATTCAAATCCTCTTAACTCAAAAGTTCTACATAAGGTGTAACTTTCCCGTTTGTTAAAGGAATGATGATGCACTCTTCCTTGTTCTCAAAACTTATATATCCTTTATTAAAACAAAAATAAACATTATTCACATAACACTAAGGGCACCCAAGAAATGCATGAAATCAAGTTTTAGCTTCTACAAGTGCCAAGACCTCAAAGTCTCTAGTAAACTTGGCCCCTTATATAGTAATAGTAGCATCTTTCAAGACTCCAATGGGTGTGGCTTTAGTCCTATTTTCTATAAACAACACATTTGAATATGGCTGCAATGGTGGTCTCCCCATATGATTCCATGCGTCCAAGGTGAGTACATTCACTTCTACACCTATATTAATTAGAATGTTACTTAAAATCCATCCATCAACAATTGCATTCGAGTGATCTCTTTATCAGAATCCAAATTGTGAGGAGGTAAGTTAGCATGTAAAATCTATCTCTCACGCTCAACTCTAGCGCATGACATCTTCCCCCTTAACCATTCCCCAATAAAGGAATGATTTTTTCTTGTCGCAACATCTTACAAACCTCCTTTAAATCATCAATATATTTTTGAGGAAGCTCGGCTACTTTTGTCTTCTCCGAACCTGCGATTGCTCCTTCAAGCATTATATCTCACCCTACAAGTTCCTAATAACTTCCATGGTTTCTTGATAAAATTCTTTCTGATGAGTAGGTCTGGATACTTTGCATTCAATACCTATTCTTTTGTAATAATGGGCTTCTTATTTGGAACTTTCTGATGTGTGTAGGCTTAGCGTGTGTAGTGAATAAGATAGGAAATATCTCAAGATCAGGCACTACTTTAGGAAGCCATTGATCTCCCATAATTCTCTGTACTCTAACCATTCCCATGCCCTTATATTTCTTGTGATTATTGCTTAAATGCTCATAAAAATCTGGCATTATTCATAATTATGGTTCTTTCGCAAAATAAGAAAATAATATTATGAGGGTACCCGTGACTATAATGATCAGGGGATCCACATGTATAACATGTTCCATAAGGGAACTCACTTCTTCCACCACTGTGACCATGGCCTCTGAATCCTCCACGGTAGCCTCTACCTCTACCTCTACCTCTACCACCTCCATCGAGCACCCTTCATTATGATGATCATGATGCTCACCTTGTTCCTTGGAATTGTCTATAAAAATAGTATGGCGTAGTATCAATGGCATCATGAATATGATCAATCAACCTATAATTTTCTATATCATGTGTGGTAGACATACAAATCTTATAGCAACAGGACATGTTCTTCCTTATCGCGCATTGCAATGATGGGAACCTACTTGAATCATGATCTAAGTGATAGATATCACAATCCAACAACATATTACACACTAATTTACAAGAAAAAATATCCTTAATATGTCCTTCTACTTCAGAATCTATGCACCAAATACCACTACGCATCTCATGAGCTGAATTAGCTGACAAATTTTCTAACTGTTTATCCATAGATGCAATCTGAGCCTCCAAAATGGGCTAACTCTAGTGTCTACACTCCCAACTTCCTCAACACATAGAGCTACCTCAAGTGCCTTGCATAGGTCTGTATAAGTCTTGTGTGAGAGAAAAATTCTGAAATGTGTGATAAAATATTTGAGGAACCATTGAGCATGTTGACTTGGGTGGATGTCATAAGACAAATTTGACAATAAAGTTTTAAAGCAAGCATCATACTCCCTTACACTCTCAGCCATGCCCTGCTTGATGTCCTTTACATGTTGATGCTCTTCTTCTCAAACTCAGGTATGTGGAAATTTGCCAAGAAATCATCACACAATGCGGTATAGTCTACACAAGTCTAGTTCAAATCATATTTCATATACCAACTATGCACGTGCCCTTGCAAAGTAGTTGCAAATTGGATTTCCTTATGCTCTGGAGCTGTAATCCCCTTAGCATGCCATAGTATTTCACACATATGCACGTGCTCATTACATCTTCAATTCCTCTATATTCTGGGAGATGAAGAGACATCTCAAAATATAATTGTTGGGGTTGGTGCAAACTATGCCCACCAGATCTAGAACATGTATTACCTCATGTGTTTCCTTTTCCTCTAGAACCACTAGATCTGCTAGATCCCGAGCCACCTAATCCTCCTTCTATAGCAGGAAATGGACTAGAGGATGCACTTGCCTTGTGTTCCAAACTTTATGCTAAACTAAACTCCCATGGTCTGTAAAGTTGTACTATTTCCAGAAGTAATACCAACATTGCTGTGTACCCACATTCTATGATGATGATGCACTAGAAAATATACCTCCAATCGACCTCCAAATAACACAAATGATGATTACGTCACCATAGATGAATAAGATACCGGTTAAATCCTAAACTTGATGGTATATTAACTTTATCTGTCACTTTACTCTCTTTGCCCACACTAGCTTACTTACTAATGTCATTGTAGAAACTAGAAAACTAAGTGCAAGGGCTAGGTCTCCAGGAGGGATCAAATGTGAACCCACGGTCCTCATAGTTTCTACCTTTGAATCACTCTCATCTGAGGTCAAAGAGGGTTCTTTTCCATGTTTACCAAAATGGAGGAGTTCCAGATGATTCAACTCCATGTCCTCTATGTGAGCTCTAAATCCTTTGTGAGCCAACTCTCTCCACAACACCATTCATTTTGCAGCTTCACATTGCTTCTCCAAATCCCTCTCGCGTGCCTCATCAAACTCAATCCACCTCTCTTTTCTTTACCTTTCTACCACTGAGTTTTCCCTATTTAACCACACCTACTCCTGCCCCCATGCGTGGTGGGGTTTAACTAGCCATAGGACGTTCTTCCAAATCCAGAGTTACAATCAAGATCTTAATCACTAAAGGGATAACGCGTAAATAAGATCATCTAGATTTACACAGAACTCGAAACACAACAACCTCTGGACAAGAATAAGTAGAAACTATGTACTCCAAAATGTATCTATTCAAAACACCACTCCACCAATGATCTATAGTGTGTGTCCAAGTCAAATCAACATCATGTAGAGCCTAGAATTATTCATGTGTCCAAACAATTGTCCAAAACCTCCAATTCCTCTTTGATGTGTAAGCTACTAGCCACTCATAAAACTCTATGGGAAAATAGGAAAAGAACGTCTCATAGAGCTCATGATATATATTTTGTTCAACCCATGCATGTGCATCAAAATCAGGTCCAATGTTAAATATGTGAGCATAATATTCCTCTAAATTGTCTAACCAATCCTCAATGCTGGCCAAAGTCAACCGGTACATCTTCATCATGCAACATCTTGGAAAATAACTGAAAAGAGGTCCCTACAACAGAACCAAAATGTAGCCTTATAATTTCAGCAAACAACCCAAAGCGTGCGACACATCACTCACTAAAACCGAGCGCTCACCCGAAGCATGCAAGGGTACCGAGTCCCTCTTTTATGGTATATTTCTTAAGGAGTTAGCATGATCATACAAATATTCCTGATCCATAATAGATAATCAAGTATATTACATAACATAAACTATAGCTAGATCTTTACCATATGCAAGATTAACTCATACAAGAATCAAGATTTTAATTTCACCATACAAGAACCAAGAATAGATATGTTAACAACCAATATCCAACCACAAAGATCTATTATATTAAGTACTATAAAACACAAAAGTTGCATACATACATAGTAATGTCACCATAAGTCATACACACTCATATACCATCAACATAAATCTATTACCGAACTAACCTCCTAAACCATGTAAATAAATAAATAAATATATATATGTATATATATAGGGGTGGGGAATTTCCTTCACCACATATGCACCCTCACAATAGGTTACATGCTAAGAATAGACATGCATCACTTACAAAATAACTACAAAGTATGAAAATTTTCCCAACAATCGACCTTCTAAAAATAACTCTAGTTCACATCTTATTATTAGCCCAAAACTATGCATGGCGCTTGATCTACCACTTTTTAAAATAGCCTTTGCATGCTCTTCAAGTCTTCATAATGTTGTGTTCTCTATACTCCATGTCTATATTTATCCTCATACTAAAAATGACTGAGTCCTAGTTAAAAACTTTCCTGCACTCACCTTGTTCTACTATCCTCTCGTGCACACCTACATGCCCTATGTCTATGCACACAATCCTTATGCACCTTTAGTACTTAGGCTATATTTCATCAGCCCAACACAATCTCTTCTTTTTCTACCAATTGATCATCTACTTAAGTTATTTATTTAAGTTTGGTTTGGATTCCTTCCCAATAATGTAATTCATCCTCACATTTTTCCTTTTGATCCTTTGCATCACTCAATTGTTTAGACAATTGGTTGTAACATTTCACAGTATCCTCTATAATCTTGCTCCCTTTCTTGGATAATTCTTCTTTCCATTTGGCTATAACATCAATTATTTCTTTTGACCTATCAGCTACACTTAAGGCTTCTGGTGTTATTACAGTAGAGATCTCTTGTCCTTCCACAGAGGGTTGTATCCACTTTAGTACATAAGTTGACAATACTTCAACTTTTTCCCTTAATTGCTTCTTAGTTTCCTTATCTTTGTCAATATTCTAGATAAGGCCTCCAAGAGCCATTGTAGCCTCTTGCTTAATATTTTTGTAGTTGGCTTTCCCAACTAAATATGTGTGACTTGATAGTCACTCATTGTAACTTCAATCTTCAATTTGTTTCCTTGTGGGGTAGCAACTTCCAATGTTCTATGTCCTTGTTTATCAACATGGGTTGTTGACAATATCTTATCCCTTTTAGGAGCCCTTGTGGGTTTTGAAAACACAATATTTTTAATATAAATGGTCTCTACTTGAGCCACTTCCTTCTCTTTACTTGGGAGGAGTGTTCCTAACCACCCTTTTGTGGGGAAATTTCCCCCTTATGGTACTTGTGATGTAAGTTATGATACATCTGATTACAACACCATTTCTATGGAAGAATCTTGAGGTGATTGTGAAACTGTTATTTGCATATGTGGGACTTCAGTTTTTATTGTCATTTCCTTTTACTCAACATGAAGAGCACTTGTTAATTCCTACTTTGCTTTCTATTTTTCAACCTATATCTCCTTGGTTACTAATATTGTGTTGGTTGATTCTTGGGCCTTATCACCAGCTAGTGTCTCTTTCTTTCCCTTAACCACTTTTGAAATTGTAACTGTCTCAATGACCTATTTCAATGCTTCACTTATAGGGATTGCAATATCATATGGTTTCTTCATTACTTGTGATACTTGTTTCCTTCTCAATTTTTTTCTTGTGATAACCATCATCTCTCTTGATGATTCACATGCAATCCCTTGATTAAATGTTTCTTTCTCAACTGATGGCACTGCAATTCCAACTTGTAAATATTGGATTGTTGTACTTGTATCACCATCCTGGGGTTTTCCCATTTCTAAAAATTAGGTTTCCATTGAAGAATATTTTTCTTCCTTTACTACTACCAATCTAAATAATATATCGGTGAATCTTGGTGCATGAGTATATTCTCTTTCATCCACATTTATTACCTCAATTGGTGTAGTCATTCCTTCTTAGGGTGTAGTGACAACAATAGTTTCTTTTCCTTCCCTTTTTGACACTAATTGGATTACTTTGAATCCTTCTTGTTCATGTTCTCTTGAAGTTCTCATGAGATGACTGTCCATAGGAATATCATCAGTCTCCTTTTCTATGGCTATATTTGGCACTAAATTTATAGGACCTGATGTTGTAACAAAGGATTCTTGTATTTGTGGATGATGTGATGGGATTACTCACTTCAAGTTGTGACATGACTATTTGTTTTTCCAATGTTGCAATAAGATTTTGTTGAGCCTCATTTAAAGGGACTGGGTCAATAACCTCAGGTTCCTTACTCATGTGCTTATGCTCTTTCATGGCTGGGACACTCTTGGTTCCTAAGGTTTTTGTATCTCTTTCTAAAGGAGGTATAACCCTTTCCTTTTTATCTCTCTCAAAATATTTGAGATCAGTTTTTCCTTTCTCCTCAACACTCTGCACCCTAATTTGTGGGTCAATATTTTGTATGGTTCCCCTCATTATTTTTCCTAGCGATTCAGAAAAGTTTCTCTTTGGAGCTCTAGGCTTTGATATACTTCCCCTTTTACTTATAATTGGAATTCTTGAGTAATGGGGGCATCCTTCATGGTTTTCATTAGAATTCCTTCAACTTCCCGGGTCAGGATGGACATGGGAGTTTCTGTTCTTCTTGTGGATGAAGTCTAATCCTCTATGATCCTAGTGGTTGGCCTCTTGCATGGAAGGTGAGAGGTTTTCCCTTCTAGTGGATATATTTTTTCATATCCTTCCCTCAAATGAGGGATATCATCTTGTAGGATTCTTATATCCTTGTATTTTTTAATATCTTAGTATTTTGTAGAGACATATCTAATCCTTTAATTTATAACCATGTCTATGTTCTTCTCATTACACATGTTGTCCTAGTCCCTAGAATAGTTGACTCAGTCTCACTCCAGTTTAGTGGTGTAATTGGTTATGATTCTAATTTCATCTCATGATAATTTGGACCCACTTTTTGTTTTTCATCATTTAAACCTTATGGTACAACTATAATTTTGTAGTCAATGATTTTCCAAAGGGTCATTATGGAATAATCTCTTAATCTGACCTCTTCCTCATCTCTACAATCCATCCAATAATCTTCATAGTGGGCCTCATGTTCATATGAGATCCCTAGGATTGAACTCACATTCCATCTAATATCATATTTTGGTCTAGGTTGAAACTTGTCCATTTTTAGTCTATCCATCTCATCCTCTAAGAGCTTAGATTTTGCAATAGTTAGGCAAGTGTATCTTCCTATTTTGATAGGAAACTTGATGTTTGTCTTGTGCTTGCTTGTTATTAACTTGTGCACTTTTTCTAGTTTCCTTGAGAGTTCCAAGAGTTCCCACTTGTCATCTAGGTATCTAGGAAGCATGAAAGGGCATCCCTCATAACCACTTACCCTTATGTAAGTGAAGAACCTAAATTGGATGAAGTAACATCCATATTCCTTTATTATTCTTTTGGCCTCTTCAAACATCTTGTATTGTTCCCATTCTGTCCTAAAGAGGCATATGATTGGTGAAAAAAGGAATCATTTATCTTTATGTAGTTCCCCTTCCAATTATCCAAATTTAACTAAGGGTAAACATCATACACCTTATGAGTCTTGAAGCTCTTCATTCTTGGGATACCAGGGAAGTTTTTGTGGCATGTAATATTATAAACTAGATATGACATCATATAGAATTCATAGTTGAAAGTGATACCTCCTCTGATTTTTACAACCATTTCAATGATTTTTTCATGAATTGATGTGGCTATGAAGGTTGCCCAAAAAATTTCTCTAGTGTTATCTAGAATAATCCGTATATAGCTACACATCCATTCTTGGAAGTCATAAGATGATTTCAAGCTTGCAATATCGCTTAGTAAAGTAATGAGATCCTCAAATTCTAGCACAAAATGTGATCTAATCATATTCTTTACGATTCTATAAGAGGATCCTCTGTATTTCAACAACCAACGGTGTCCATAATCTTGGTATATTTGTTTTTCTCAACTTTGTATAGGTTTAACTCCTTGTGTTTATCAATTTCTACTGGATTTTGAACTTGGAGTAGCCCCAATATCAATCGAAATGATTTAGGCATTAAAGAGATAACCCTATCACCACTTCTATCCAAGACCTCCCTTTTCTCTGGGTCATGAGTTTTAACACAAACCCATACTAATTCTAGGTAATGTACTGAGGGTGGGAAAGTGACATCTAAATCAATATTACTAGCATCCATTGCTACCATGTAATCACTTATGCTAGGGGAATACAATATTTTTAAGAGTTCAGCTTAGTTTGCGTTCATTAGGTTAGTGTCTGTTACTTCATCCAAGTTACTCGTGACATGTGAAGTAACATGAGTTCCAACCTCCATTATTCTCATTTTATTTTTTGAAAAACTATTTGTGGTTCTTTATTTATGGTAATATAGGTATTAAGGAGATAACCAGGCATAAGAACGAGAATAACAATTACAAGTACATATTGAAAAACCCTTTTATGTAAATGATAATTCAAATAACAAGATAGTTTTCAGGGGAACTTACCTGTTGCTATAAATTCCTTCAATACTAGTCACTCAAGCATGCTACTTACTTTGATCTCCTTAAAACTCTTATTTTTGCACTTAATTATTTCTTTTCCATAATCCAAATTCGCAGCTCCTAGGGTTCGAGAATGACTTTTATCATGCACAAAAAAATAGAATTATTTAACTAAATATGAACCTTTATTACGTCACTCGAGCAACATTAATGGTGAAATCCATAAATGCACCACATTTAAAATTAACCATTTAAGTCCACATGTTTTCTCTCATTTGAATACTGACCATCCACTTGTCCACTTTTAGCAGGAGTTAGCGCTCGGGAGGCCTTTTTATTTTTACTCACAAATCGTAAGAATGTGAAATCGTAACATTGACCCATGTGCTCGAAATCTTGAGTTGTTTTAGCATGAAGACACGTGTCCCATGTCGGGCCCCAAGAGTTTGACCGCAATTTTCCCTTTCCTTAAGGTGAAAAAATATAAAGTGTAATGATTGATGAGATACTTGATACCATGACATCATGTTCTGGTGACACGTGTCCTTTCTTTAAGGGGGGGTTTTGATTTCACTTTACATTTTTACATGCGTATTGTAAAAGTGCACTTTTGTATAACTCATCCCGAACTTACCGTGTTGGGGCCCAACACCATTTTTTACATTTTACATGTTTATAAAAAATTGCAAACAAGCATGTTTGTTTGTCCATCACAAAGTCCTCCCATATATTTCCATGTCATCGGTGGTAGGGAAAAAATGTATTTTACATATGGGCGAACATAGAGTGAAGATAGAAAATATTTGTTGATGGATTTACATACATTCATGATTAATTCATTTGAGTTCTAGACATGTTTACATTGAATCAATAGGATCATGATTTCCCCATATGTCAAGTAACCATTACAAGAGTTATTGCACAAATGATATTGTAATCATTACTTAACATGGGTTCATTTGGTCATATGGGAAACTGGTTTCATGGACACTCTTTTGGAATTGAAAACTTGGATAAAACAGAGTCATAATGAGTAGGATGAAAAATTCTAGGGGAGAATTTATAAGTCAAGGTGTGAGCTCAAAATGAGCATCAACATTGGCTTTGAATCGGTATGGGCACCCCCTACTGCGGTACCACAAGAACCAAAAACATTCTAACAAATAGATGAGGTGCCTAATACATTGGGAAAGGATTCATGAGGAAAAAACACATGGTCTCTTGAAAAGATACATAATATAATACTTGACATATCTCAAAACCTTGTCATTGTAGACCAGACACAAACAAGGTAAAACCAACAAGAAAATAACAAGAAAAACTTTATACTATACAATTATCATACCTAATTAGTTGGCTCAATCCAAGAAATGTTTGAAGTGCCTTCCATTGATAAGAAAAACCATCAAATTTCCTTCCGGATACTTCAAAAATAAATTATGTTCTCCAATCTCGATGTCAATGGAATATGGTCTCATCCATAGGGATTCTAACTTTCCATGATTACCTTTATCTTCATGTCTACTTGTCCCATAACAGACTTGGTCTCGATACATTGAAGGCTCTTGGAGTATTCTTCTTGTTAATTAAATTTTTGAGTTTTCTCTGAACTTGACATGTCTTTTTGTTAGACTCTCTTCTTTCTTCATTCAATTCCATGATTTGGTTGATCCTTGTTTCATATGACTCACCTCTTCTCCCTTTTCGGTTTACTTTATGAACGGATAAGTGGAAAGTTGTAAGTGCAAGGGAAAAAGAACTTGAATTCCACGAGAATAACTCAAACAAGATTTTTAATGTATACCTCTTGGTATTAACTCTATCTTCCCATAATGAAAATTATAGTTTCTCACCCCACTTATTTTTACTAGTCTCTCGTGTTCTTTTGAGGATCTTTAATAGGTTTTTATTACTTGATTCTACTTGACAATTCCCCTAAGGATTATAATTTGATGCATAAACCATATTTATACCATACTCACGGCACATTGTTTCTAATGGTTTAGTTCTGAAACTCATGACATTATCAGCAAATATCTTAGTAGAAACCCCAAATTTGTAGATTATGTTATTGAGAATAAATTCCATGACTACTTGATGAGTTTCCTTCTTGGTGGGAATGGCTTCAACCCATTTGGTAAAGTAATCAGTGGCTACCAATATCCACTTATGACCAACACTTGAAGAGTTTGATATTTCACCAATAAAGTCCAATCCCCATTGTTTGAATGGAGCTTCTATTGACACAATGTAATGAAATTACTAGTATAATTCAGATTATGAGTAGCAATAGAACACCAAATAACACAATATTTCAAAATAATTATCTCAATATGTAATTATAATAGCTTCGCCACTTCGAGGGGGCAACCTCCAAACCATATAATAAGACTCAAATGCTCAAATGATAATGAACTACTACCTACAATCCCCTATATATACTATTCATATGTTATGGCCATCACCAAGCCAACCTATTAAGCATGATAAAGTATAAATGATATAATAAAATGATATGGTAAGCCACAATTCGGCTACTCATATCCTAATACAAGCAATAGGTTAAGGGCGTAGCATGCCCTTCCCCTTCAAACCAACATTGTCCTCAATGTTGAATAATCCTAGATGTTGCTGCAGAAAACCTTCATCCTCCCAGGTTGCATCTTCTATGCTCAGATTCTTCCACTTGATCAGATATTCCTTAATGTCTTTGGTTCTTAGCCTCTTAGTATGTGTTTGCAGAATCTTCTCTGGCTCCAAAATGATTCTTCCTTCCTCATCAAGTTCTGGTAACTCTATCTGGGCTTCAAATTTATGTCCAATAACCTTCTTCAAGCATGAAACATGGAATACTAGGTGTATGTGTGAAGATGGAGGCAACTCTAGTTTATAAGCAACACTGCCAATTTTCTGTAGAACTTGATAAGGGCCATAGTATTTAGGAGCAAGTTTTTTGTCCTTTTTCTATTGCTTTAGAGACATATTTTTGTAAGGCTGAGATGTACAAAACCCAGTCACCAATTTCAAAATGTCTTTCACTACGATGTTGATCTTCTTGTTGTTTCATCCTGTTTTGTGCTAATGCTAAATTCTCCTTCAAACTAGCCAAAACATGTTGTTGATGTTGAATGTGTTCCTCAACATCTCTGACCTTAGTTTGCACCCTCAAGGAGGAAGTGATAGAAGGTGGATGGTAACCATATAATGTTAAAAATGGGGTCATTTGAGAAGAGGTATGAAAATATGTGTTATACCACCATTCTATAAGTGGTAGCCATTTAATCCATCTTTCCTTCTTATCTGATACAAAACAACGTAGATACCCCTCTAAGCATTTGTTGACCACTTCCATTTTCCCATCAGTTTGTGGATGATAATATGAACTGTGAGCTATTTGAGTTCCCAAACATGAAAATAATTCCATCCAAAAATTACTTGTGAAAATAGGATCACGATCACTTACAATTATCTTTGGGGTTCCATGTAGCCTTTGAATTGTCTCTAAAAAAATAGCTATGACTGTACTAGCTGCAAATGGATGTGATAGGGCAAAAAATGGGCATATTTTGTGAGCCTATCCAAAATCACAAAATAACATTCTTACCCTTTGAACAAGGAAATCCGGTGATGAAATCCATGGAGACCTCCTCCCATCTCTAGGCTAGGAATTGGTAAGGGTTGCAATAGACTAGTGTCTTAATTGTTTCCCCTTTGTTCTATTGGCACACTAAACACTCTGATACAAAATTTTGTACATCCCCTTGAGTCCTTCCCAAAAGAATTCTCTTTTTATTCTATGATATGTCTTCAAAAACCCAGAGTGTCCTCCAACATGCGAGGCATGTAGCTCTACAAGAATCTTATGCTTCAACTCAGAATATTTACTCAAGTATAACCTGTCCTTGTACCATAGGGCATTACCTTTCCACTCAAATTTTTTAGATGTCATAGATCCTTGCTTGATATTCTGTATTAGAGATTGTGTATCCTTGTCTTGATCCCATTCCAATCTTGCTTCATCCACCCAATCGGCCGTCAACATGGACATTCCACATAGTAAGGCATCTGCGGATGTATCCCTTTTGGACAACGCATCAGCTACTACATTTTCTTTACCCTTTTTGTATATGATTTCAAAATCATAACCCAACATTTTTGTTACCCACTTTTGTTGTTCCTCAGATGATAGCCTTTTCTCCAAAAAGTATTTGAGACTATCATGATTAGTTTTTACCCTGAAGTGTCTACCCATGAGATAGGGCCTCCATTGCTTAACCACATGAAGAATAGCCATCATTTATTTCTCATAGATAGGTTTGAGCAGATATTTTCCTTTGAATTGACGAATCTCAAATGCAATTGGTCTTCCTTCTTGCATTAGAACTACTCCCAATCTTGATCCTGAAGCGTCACATTCAACAATGAAGGTTTTTGAGAAGTTGGGAGTAGCCAAAACTAGGGTGCTGCATAAGGCTTCCTTCAGCTGCTCAAAGGATTTAGTGGCTAAGTCTATCCAATGGAAGAAATCCTTTTTTAGTAATGCAGTGAGTGGGGTTACTATTCTACCATATCCCTACACAAATATTCTGTAGTACCCTGTTAGTCCTAGGAACCCACGAATATTTTTGAGAGTTTTGGGCCTTGGCCATTCCACCATAGCTTTGATCTTCTGAGGATCAAATTTGACACCTTCATGGGATACAATGTGACCCAAGTACTCTACCTCTTGTACACCAAAAGAACATTTAGATGGATTTACATAGAGAGTATGTTTCTCCAAAACTTCCAACACTTTATTTACATGTTGTAAGTGTTCTTCCCATGTCTTACTATAAATCAATATGTCATCAAAGAAAACTAATACAAATTTCCTTTAAAAATGGCCTAAAAACAATGTTCATCAAGCTTTGAAAGGTTTAAGGTGCATTTGTAAGACCAAAAGGCATTACCAAAAACTCATAATGGCCCTCATGAGTCCTGAAAGCTGTTTTATGAACATCTTCCTCTTTTATTCTAATTTGATGGTACCCCAAATGAAGATCTAATTTTGTGAAATAAATAGCACCATGTAATTCATCAAGTAAATCATCAATTACTAGAATAGGAAACTTATCTTTGATGGTGTACTTGTTGAGTTCTCAATAATCTAGACACATCCTCCATGTTTCATCCTTCTTATGTACCATGACCACTGGTGAAGAATATGCACTCTGGCTATACCTGATGATACCTGCCTTCAACATTTCTTGAACCATTTTCTCAATCTCACTTTTCTGGGAATATGGGTATCTGTATGGTCTGATGTTAGGTGTTTTTCTCCATGGAATCAACTGAATGGCATGATCATGATCCCTAACTGGTGGTAGTCCCTTTGGAATTGCATCAAAAATAGATGAGTGAGCATAAACAATCTTCTGAAGATCGGGTGGCATTAAAGACTTTGTATTTTGTAATTCTATGGAAAATAAATTTGCTATAAATCCATCTACTCATTTTCTCGAGAAACTTCTACATCCGATGAGGCTATAATAATTTGTGGAGACTTAACTACCATCCCATTCAATTGTATTGTCCTTCCATCTAATGAAATCATATGAAAAATTATTGGAAATTCATCTCTATAGTACCTTAGGTTGTGAGCCATTGGACACCCAAAACAATATCTTCCCCTCCCATAGAAATAAAAAACATAGTTGAGTCTAAAATGTAGTCTCCCATGGAAAGCTTGATACTATGGAAATTTCCTATGCACTTGAATATCCCACCATCCATAATCATAACTTACATTTCTAGAGTTGGGTAAATAAAACAATTGAGGTGGGCAACTAACTTACTATTTATGAAGTTATGAGTACTCCCCGAGTCAATCAACACTGTCACCTTCTGTTTTTTGAGATAGCCAATAACCTTGAGTGTTTGAGGAGTACTAATACCTAACAATGCATGGCAAGAAATTGTAGGTTGGTGATCCTCTACTTCCTCTTCTACTGGTTCCTCAACCTCTCCTATAATTTCAGCGTCCTCATCATCCTCATTACCTCCATCAATATAGAACAACTTCTTCTCAGCACATTTGTGTCCCGGTCCATATTTGCTATCACATTTAAAACATAATCCTTTGCTCTCTTTTCTTCCATTTTATGACGAGTCGGTCTAATTGGCCTAGAAAATGAAGGGGAAGAGATACTACGGTCTTTGGTGTTAATGAAAGGTGGCCTCCTACTACAAAGAAATTTTTCCTCTGCTTGACGTGCCATGATAATAGAATCAAAAATCTTGAGTGGATTAAACATACGCACCTCATGCTCTATGTGATGTGGTCCTTAAGACCCCCAAGAAATAGGTCATTCAGATTCTCTTATGGTATATTCTCCACCCTTAAGGATAGGTTTTGGAATTGATGCACATAATCTTTGACTGATCCTATTTGTCGTAACTTTGCTAATTGACTAAAGTAGTTCTTTGAAACACTGGAACTATAGTGCAATTGTAACTCCTCGGTAAATGTCCAAGTGACACCGAGACCATTCTTCTACCTCTGAGCACATAACCATCGATACCAAACGAATTGGTTTGGTTCAAGATACAAGGATGCCAATGTCACCTTTTTCTTGATGGTGTTTTATGTAGCTCAAAGAAGTTCTCCATTTGATTTATCCAATTTAGGGGATCTTTACCATCAAATTTACACATATCCACTTTTGGCATCATGTTTCGTGGTTGTGAATAAGTTGGATTCTGATTGGGCTGGAAAAGTGATCCAACATGGTTATTTTTTCCATGATTTTGAACTAAAGATCCTCCTTGGTTGATATGGGATGGATTTGGGCCATACTGTTTACCCTTTACATGTTGCATGATATCATCCAACCGATGATTGATTTGGGCTATGTCTCCTTTAGAGGCCATCTCAGATTGTACATTTCGCAACTCATACTCAAGTTGGATCACCTTATGATCAACTGAAGTAAACCCTAGTGCTGAGGAATATGTATTTAACCCTTTTGAATCCATCTCTTCAATCACTATCCCATCTTTATATGGGGTTTTACCCAGAGTAACCGGATTCTTTTTTGCTCTTGTGGAAGGCCCCGCCATGATATCAAACCTTAGGGTTTAGGGTTTTGATACAAATTCAGCCAAATAGGAAAAAAAACAGAGAAGATACTAATACTATTTTTTTAGAGCTTTTTGAAAATGTAAAGAAATTGAAAAATTCTACAATTTTCACCCTAGGGAGTGATTTTATGAAAAACACTAAATTTGTAATAACTTGTGAAAAATAAATCAAAAAATTCTCAAATTTTTAGGGAACCGTACTTGAAATATTTTACAACTATGGTAAAAATATGTCCCATCAATTTGCTTTGGTTCGAAATATATTGTGGAAACAAAAAATTAGAGTGTTTGCCCTAATTTTAGCCCAGATCGCAACTCTAATACCACTTGTAATGAAATTACTAGTATAATTCAGATTATGAGCAGAAATAGAACACAAAATAACACAATATTTCAGAATAATTATCTCAATATGCAATTATAATAGCTTCGCCACTTTGAGGGGGCAACCTCCAAACCATATAATAAGACTCAAATGCTCAAATGATAATGAAATACTACCTACAATCCCCTATATATATTATTCATATGTTATGTCATCACCCATACCGACCTATTAAGCATGATAAATTATAAATTATATAATAAAATGATATGGTAAGCCACAAGTCAGCTACTCATATCCTAATACAAGCAATAGTCTCACCCCACTTATTTTTACTAGTCTCTCGTGTTCTTTTGAGGATGTTTAATAGGTTTTTATTACTTGATTCTACTTGACAATTCCCCAAGGATTATAATTTGATGCATAAGATAGATTTATACCATACTCATGGCACATTGTTTCTAATGGTTTAGTTCTGAAACTCATGACATTGTTAGCAAATCTCTTAGTAGAAACCCCAAATCTGTAGATTATATTATTGAGAATAAAGTCCATGACTACTTGATGAGTTGACTTCTTGGTGGGAATGAATTCAACACATTTGGTAAAGTAATAAGTGGCTACCAATATCCACTTATGGCCAACACTTGAAGAGTCTGATATTTCACCAATAATGTCGAGTCCCCATTGTTTGAATGAGGCTTCTATTGACACAAGCTACATGGGTAAGGTACCAGAAGCTTTCAGTTTTCTAGAAAAGTGTTGAAAACTCTCACATCTTATAACCAAAAAGGAGGCATCTTTGAACAATGAAGGCCACCAATATCTTGCCCTCAAAATTTTGTGAGCAACGAACTCTACCAGAAAAATGGCTTCCACATACTCCCCCATGAAATTCTGTAATTATTTTAGGTGCCTCCTCCTTAGTGATACATCTTAGCAAAAACCCTTCTGGGTTATTCCAAGCTAGTATGTGATCAATCAAAATATACTTATGAGAAACCATCTTGAGTGTCCTCCTTTGATTATTGTCTAAGTACATAGGAAAATTCAAGTTCATCGTAATATACTATATATTTATACCAAACTGAAGTGCTCACCTTTTCATGAGGGTGTGGACCATCTTCTTCAACATTGTGTATCTCTACCACCTATAAATAACTCTCTTCCATAAATCTTGCTAAGTATAATCCTAAAAAAAAAAATTAGTTTTCTAAATCTCCATATCATATTCCTAAAGTTTATTCACCCATCTACACCTTTTTCTTGACATCTCCATTTCGATAGATTGCCCTTTACCATCATGTGAGGCACATAGGATATGATTTTGGAACTTAGGATATAGGGTCTGAAATTTTAGTAGCCTTTACTAATGCAAAATCTTACTTCTCCATGATGGAGTATTTCAGCTCAACTCATTGCAAGGATTTTCTAAAGAAGGAAATGAGCTTTTCATGTTCCTCTTCATTTTCCTATAGTAACATGGAAGTAACTTTATTTTTAGAGGCAAAAGGTAACATTTGAAAATATTTTTTATAATCAGGGATAGTCAATACAAGGGTCGTTTTGAGTACCTCCTTTATTCCTTCAAATGTTTTTTCATTCGCTTCTCTCCATTTAATAACCCGATCCTTCTTCAACATACTCATGATGGGAATAATGATCTCAAAAAAATTAGAGATGAACCTTCTCACAAAGTTTATTTTTCCAAAGAAATACTGAGTGCCTTTCTTGGACATAGGGATAAAAACATTACTAATTGTTTCTACCCTTTCAAGGTCTATCATGACTCCTTGTGACACTATGTGTCCAATCATATTTTCCTTTTTCATCCCAAAGTGGCATTTATTAGGATTTAATGAAAGTATGGGCCCCTCTTTATATATAAACTCTATATTGGGAGGGAGGGGGTAGGGGTATAAAATCTATTTTGTTTATCTACCATTCTTCTCCTCTCTAATAGATACCACTCATACCCAGATACCACTCCACTCATCTATTCTCCCTATCCACTCTATATATAGTATGGGTGAGGCATGGGATCTAGATGGGAGAGTTTGGATCAGATCTTAAGGGGTATAGTAAGACTACGCCTTCCCCTCCCCTCTCCTCCCACCTCCCAGAAGAGGAGAGCCGATATATGCTTTGATCTAGGACTACGCCCTCCCCTCTCCACCCACCTCCCGGGTAGAGGGGAGCCGTGCATTTATACAGAGTACCCATACTCTCTACATCTGAGTAACATATTTTCAAGGTGCCTCAAGTGGTCACCCCTCTTCTTAGAGAAAAAAATTATATCATCTTGATATACTACGATAAAATCATTAATAAGACTAGAGAAAACCACATCCATGGCTCTTTGAAAATTTTCTCCAACGTTCATCAATCCAAAAGGCATCCTAGCATAAACATATGTTCCCCATGGGGTAGTAATTTGTTTTTTGAATTGTTATGATTATTTCACTACCACTTGGTTATATCCAGAGAAACCATTCAATGTAGATAACAACTCTGATCTTGTTACCTTTTGTAACATATTATCCATATTAGGCAATGGGTAATTATCCTTAAGAGATGTTTTATTTAGATTTCTAAAATCCACACAAAGCCTTATGTCCCCATTTTTCTTTCTGATTGGCACTAAGTTGGCCACCCATGAAGAATACCTAGTGGGTTGAATTATC
Source organism: Taxus wallichiana var. yunnanensis (assembly GCA_018340775.1). Taxonomy (NCBI): domain Eukaryota; kingdom Viridiplantae; phylum Streptophyta; class Pinopsida; order Cupressales; family Taxaceae; genus Taxus; species Taxus wallichiana. The sequence continues at coordinate 83,126,735 of CM031234.1, forward strand.
CCACCATCTCTTAGCTTTTTCAATTCTTCTTGCATTTTAGTTGCAAGGAGGGGATGTATAGGAATTTGCATTTTTCTCAAGGTCTTGGAGTTAGGGACCAATGGTATTTAATGTTGAAACAAGTCCTCTCTATAAGATTTCAGCTCTGAATAAGACCATGCTATGCAATCTTGGTATTTATTTAACAACTTGGTATAAGCATATTTTTCTTATTTATTCATACTCGTCGTCTAGCCAAACCTTTTTGGTATTTTGAGGAGTTTAGAAGTTACTTTCTTCAACATCTCTGGGTACATAGATAGGTTCTCTTACAAATCATCTGCAAGTATCAAAATTTAATTCCAAGTGACTCACCTCTAGGAATAATATTTTTCTTTATTTGAATTATATATTTTACAAAGAGGGTCTCTCTTCCTTCACATAGTTCTACCATGGGTTCAAGATCAATGAGTTGATTAGTGAACTCATCTTTGCAAGTTAAAAACCTTTGGATCTAAGCATCATCCTCAAAAAATTTCTATTTCTAAATATTGTTAGGAACTGATGGTCTGAATAACACTTCTACTTCATAATGGAAATAAGGAGATACTTCTTCATTTTCATACTGGGATGCTAGAATAGTCAACTTGTCACCTATTGCATTCTAAGTTCTATGGTAAAGGATATTAAATGAATCAAACAATTCTAGAAGATCCTAGATTGCATGATTGTATTGTTTCAACATTTTGTTCTTAATTACATATAATTTTTTGATTTCTTTTACAAATAATTTAGATCTCCTTTGAAAATGAGATCCTTAATACCATGTCTCCACACAACCCTTAAACCAAGGAGGAAAGCCTCATATTCAGCCACATTATTAGTAAATTCAAACTTCAATTTGAAAGAGAATTTAAAAGAAATCTGATTTGGAGAAGTTAGAACCACTCTAGCTCCATTTCCAACATTGGAGCATGCTCCCAAAAAATTCATGGTCTATGGGAAACCGATATCTTCAAGGTTTGTATCAACATCCACATAATGATATTCAAAATATACACTTCCTATCAAGTTACCCAAATTTGTAACAAATAATATACCTCATAAGGGGCGTTCTAGGGATCCTCAATCGATGGAGCATCTTATCTTCTCTCTACGCAATTTGACTAATTTCCCTTATAATGGTATAGAGGCATATGACATATCCATCTGAACACTTCCTCCCACACTAGCGGTCCATTATATTGATAACAACATACCCCATTTAGCAGAAAATCTACTATAACTACATTCATAGTTAAATTCTTGTTGGGATAGGGAGAAAGTTGTACTACCAAACCTTTGACATATCCCACAATAGGTACTTATCTTGAATCCATGGCATAACATATCCCAAAATTTGTTGTTATCTTGATGTATAATTAATTCATGACCTCTAAAGGTATGCTATTACATGAAGCTCCTGAATCAAAAATACAACTGTAAAGAAGCCACCCATTAAAAATCAAAGTAGTAAATAAAGGATCCACATCCAATTGGGATTCTACCAAGGATGTGCCTAAATATACCCTTGTGGATTATTCCACGTTCTCTGGTTCCTCCTTTATCACAATTTAAACTATATTAGGAGGAATTACCACATTACTTGTACTCCTTTCCTTGACAACACATCATCCTTCAGCCCCAACTATTTAAATGCTCTTTTTCTATGTTTAGGAATTCTTAATAACTCCACAATTGGGACTGTAATTTTTATTTGAGCCATATCACATGCAACATAATTTTGTGGGGCTCTATTAAAGGCTAGGGTGACTTCCTCTTCTGATGGGATATTATCCCCCATTGCTTGGGTGGATGCAGAAGTAATTGATCTTGAAGTATTGACATATCCTTTATTAGGACTACTTATTTTGGGGTATCTTTGGGGATGTTATTCAAGAGAGGACTTTTGGTTTAGTAGTAGGGGCAAGTTCTTTTGTATTGTATGTTCCTAAGGTTATACTCCTTTTCTTGAGCAACCAAAACATTCATTAATAGCTTCCTATCCTCTTCATAAGGGATTCCACCATCATACTTTTTTATCATTAAAGCTCTTAAATACTCAAAGTCATGATTTGGAAGCTCAAATGATTGAGCCATATCTATATCAACATTAAAAATCGAAGGGTGGGAAAATACCTGATTTGTGCAAGCCCAAAGTCCTCCATAATTTTAGCATATAATAGATTAGTTAAAGTGGTTCTTGGCATTGAATATTTTGGACACTCCAACATGCATATGTCATCAAAACCAACTTCATCAGTCACATCATAATCTTCAACAAGTTTTTCATAAGGAGAGTGTGGCAATAAAAACTATCACACCATTCAATGATGTGGTCATCTTCTACTAATGACACCCTTGTTGTTAATGGATATGGGACTGTTTTATTCTCTTTGAAAGCTTTCTAGCTTGTTTCCTAAACCCATAGGTCCTTTTCCTCTGTCATCATCCTGGTGATATCCTTTGGGATGATTCCCAAATCTATTTTTTCTCGTGGGCTTGGTACTGAACTTGAGGATTTGAAATAAATCCTTTCTCTACTTTAGAAAGATTATATGAAATTTCTTTGACTACTCCGGTCAAAATTTTAACTACTTCTTCCAGTCCACTACTTTACTTTTCTCTGCGGCTTCTCTACATTAATCATCTTTACACCCTCCCTATTTGGAGTCTTCCCAACTACTTTAATATTGTTCTTGATTTGGAAAACCATAGAGAAATCCTTCCTCATATTTCTAGGATTTTCCCTTAGATAATAAGTTGTTTTCTTATCAAATGAATCTAAGTATTTAATTAAGAAATAACCATCACTAGGCCTTATATTAATAGGTAATCTGATCAAGGTTTTATTTAACCTATCATTAAATCCTTGTACACACAAATTTGGATTTTTCTTGATATTTCAAATTCGGATAAGAGAAACTTAGGGTCAGTCTTATCACCATACTAGAGTCTGAAGGAATTCTTCATTTCTAACCAAGAATTTATTGAATTTATAGGAAAAAAATTGTACCATTCCCTAGCATCTTCTTATAATGTATGTATGCTCTACATGCTCATGCTTTACTTCATAGTCATCAATTATATTTTGAAAAATCTAAGATGTTGATATCCACTTATAACATTATTTCCTTGAAACTTGGGAAACCTCATCCTAATTTCATGTGGTACTTCATTTGGATAACCTTCCATGTCATTAAAATTAATAGGTCTATATGTGTTAACTCTGAAAGGTTCTCTAAGAGAGGATGATCCATGTTATTTGGTGGAGATTTTTCAAAAGGAGGGTTGAAATGGTGGGGAATTTGATATCTATGAGGTAAAGGAGCATGATCCATAAAATGGAAATCTCTTGTGGATTTAGTTTCACAAAACACTTTTTTATTATGAGTCAACAAATAAGGAAGATGAAGAATACCTTTTTTATTTGCAGATGTTGAACCCCTTGGAACAAAGTATTAGACATGGTCAATGCAAGAATTATTTAAATCTCATGAGTTGTCACACTAAATAATGCAGATGTCTTTCAAAATAGGACCTCAGGTTACTCTAGACAGTGTGGATCTTTTCTTGCTTCTGCATATTTATGGAAAGGGAGGATAGAAATGGAAAATTCCCTTGACATATGTTTATAAGCAGGGAAAACATGGGTAATTCAAATGGATTTAACAGTTGTAGGTCATAATTTTTGTGTATGAATGGGAGATTAAAGTAGGATAAAGTTGATTATACAAATCCCACAAGAAAACCTTACAAATGTTTGAAATTTCCCCAAGTAAGAAAACACATCACACAACTAACAACAACCCTTTAACCGAAAGTATGCACTCATGGAAGCCCAAGAGTACAAGATTTCACACAACCTTTGAGAAATTAAACACAAAATCTCATGTTAAACTCTCAACAAAACATTAACAGATCCTATGTTCAACTACACTCAAGATACACTCAAAATATTACTAAAATCTTCTCAATTAAACAAGAGGCAACATGAATTTAAAATTGTTTATCACACCACAGAAAAAATTCTATTTATAGTGTAATTGTAGTTGCCAAAATGCCACTAATTAAGACAATATCTAGTGTAATTCAAAGGAACCATCAACATAAGATTGCAACAGGGAGGCAAGTAGTTGATTCAAAGTATTCTACCTTAAGAACAAAGATAACATTTCTCAGAGATAACACACAATTAATTTCAAGAAATTCAAATTTCTCAACAAGGGACCATAAAACCTATGGCCTCAATGCTTTCCAATGACTGTACACTCACAATCATCTTGCATGAGAAGGTTTGGACAAAGTAAAATAACTCACTGGTCTCTCGGTTTGATTCAGGTTTCTCAAGAAAAGTATAGTCAATTTTTCTCTATTTTCTCTAAGAATTTAGAAAAATTTAACCCCCCTTTCATATGAGAACATTCCTCTCATATATATACAACTCTCTCTCTCTCTCTCCTTTTCTCTTTCCCCCTTTCTTTTTTCCCCCAAAATGTGAATCTTCAAGAGAATATTCTTCCTTTTGGCACACAATCTGATCTACTTATTATTCCCTTTGAAAATACTTTTCTTTCATGTGGTGCCATGTGGAGGGATTACAAATGATTTGCATTTTTTCCATTCTCCTAGAATGACTAGGATGCCATGTCATCTATTTTGGTATCATTTGTTTAATAATTTATTTTTATGTAAATCGAGAGACTTTTCAATGATTTTTGAGCACCTCCAGATATTTTTATTTGATGTTTAATCATTCCTCCTTTTGAGAATCTACCTCAAACACACACACTCATTAACATATCTTTCTGAGCTGAGTGTTTCCACATGGATCAAGTCACATCAGGCCAATCACTCCATTTTTGAATGATGTCAGTCTCTTTCAAGTTTATTTCCTTTGTGTGGGTATCATAACAATCTCAGGAGTCACCTCACCATGATTTCACTTAGTTTAACTTGTTAACCTCATATTTCCTATAAATTCACATCATTTCCATTAAAAATTCACATCTTTTTCTCTAGTGTAAGAGGCTTGGTGATATTTTTTCTATAATATGGTAGGGAACATCATTAGCATCTAGCTTGAAAGACATATCTTCTAAGACTTGCACTCAATTTTTGATTTATCAGGCCCAGATGAAGCATTTGTGAGAATGCTATTTGGGATTACGGATCCTAAAGACTACAATGGGCCATTAACAACTTAGGCTATTCAAGTTTCATTTATATGAAGATTGATCAGATCAGTCCTGTGTTCTCTTCCTTCCAAATGATGTATTTTCACCTCTTCAGGTTAGAGCACCAGAAAACTCCTAGGTGTTGAAACAGTTTTGGCTCAAGAGAAGGCCTATTATGGAAGGTGCATCTAACAACACATGCCCTTTCATCTGTGATGAGGGATTCACTATGAAGGATATTCCTCATAATATTATGTTCTTGATGAAGGGATTTCAATAGATATCATGCCTACTCTCTTTTCACAAGATGAATGAATTGGAGCAACGTGTTTCAATTCTGGAAAAGAAACCAACAGGGACTATGTCTTCACAGCCTCCTGGACATCACCAATCTTCATGAAGAAATGTAAGGGTGAGTCTAGTTCCAAACCTCCTACTCCATCTACTCCAAAATAGTTTGTAGTTGCACTTCCAGCTTTTGGACTTCCAATCCATCTTCCACCTTCAAAGCATCAGGAAGAAGGATTTTCCTAAAGGTGGTCTAGACCTTACTAAATGGGTTTCCTCTTATGAGAGGAGATCAAAATTGATAGGTTTTATAGATGGTCTTGTGGCAAGTATTGATGAGCTTATGTCTTTGGGCATGTCTCATAATTTAGCAGGGGACATTGTGTTTGTGAAAATGGCATGATTGGAATGGAGGAATTTGTTCCTAGAAAGAATAGGATTTTGAAGAAACTTCCTCTTTGCAGAGAGGATTTTGTATCAGTAGAAGATTAGGTACTTTTTCTTAGTTTCTATTGGATATAATATCAAGAATGTATGTGAAATTTTTCCTGGGTTGGGCCCCTAATAGAACCCCATTATGCTTTCCTTTTTCAAAATGCAAAAGATGTAAAATGTTACAATGAATTTCATGTTAAAATAGACATAAGATTCTATTAAAATGAAATGAAATCCTACTTGCATTGTTCAACAATACATACATGATAGGAAACCAAAATTTAAAATAATATGTAACTGTTATGAGTGAAAGTAATAATTGAAAAATATTTTTTTTTGGAAAAAACAAGCCTAAGCTTGCTCACAATCCAACATGATCATCATCTTTCTCTTCATCATCTTCTTCTCTACTTTGGCTTCTTTCCTATAAACATCAAATATTTGGAACAATTGGATCACCTCTTCTTCATCAAGTCCTACATGGTGTTTGAATATCAAATTATGCTTGTTCATCACCCTCACACATTGGTCCATCCATGGCGTTTATATTCTTTCAACTTCTTAGCTAACTCAACAATCTTGTTCTCCACAAGTGATGAGCCTTTTGATAACCTCATAAGAGTAGTGTTCATCCTTGATGTATTGGTTGAAATATTGGCTCAGGACATCAACCTCCCAGTCTCCATAAGTGGGCTTTGTGTTTATCAAATACCACTTCTTCTAGTCTGCTATCTATAATGTCAATAGCTCTTCCTATCCAGTCTCTCTCTATCTCCACTTTTTCTTTAACCTAGTTTATAACTTCCACCCTTATTTTAGCTAAATCCTCCATTACATATTACATCCCTTTTTCTTTAGGTAACACTATTCCTTCCTTTTCAAGTGTTTTTCATCAAGCTAATTTATGGTGTCAAACTTGGGGAGGATCCCCTCCCAATAGTATAATTCATTTTCACATTGTTCTTTTAAATCATTCACATCATTGAGCATATTGGTCAGCTTTACATACCTTTTTGTTGCTTTCTCAATGATTTTCTCCCTTTCTGAGATAGATCCTCCACCCATTTATCCACTACTTCAGATTTCTCACTTTCCTTTCTACTTTGTCCAAAATTTCAGGAGTAACAGTGTTGGCCAACTCATGACCTTCCTCTGAAGGCCCTACCAAATTTTGCAAGCATGAAGATAATGTTTTTATCTATTCTTTCAATTTTTTTTGATATTTTATCTTCATCAACCTTGTGCAAAAACCTTCGACTGCCACCACTATAACCTCTTGCTTTAGCATTTCCCTGGAAGGTTTCCCCAATGGGATGTGCCTGATATCATAATCACTTGTTGTAATGTCATCCCTTGACTTTCCTTGGTGGGGGTTGTAATATCCAAGGTTCTAAATCTATATTGGTCCACATGGGTCTTAGTGAGGATTATTTCCTTTTTGTGGCCTTTTTGGGCTTTGGGAAAGCTATAGCTGTGATGTCTATGACCTTTTTCGGGACAACTTCCTCTTCTACCTCTGAAATCAGTCCTCCCAACCAACCAGTTGTGAGAGTATTTCCCACTTTTTCTTCTTGTAATACATGTTAGGATACCTCGAAAAAAAACTACAATTGTTTAGATGTTTCTTGGGGATCTTGTACTAATGGTATTTCTTGTTGTACCTTGTCCACCCCCAATGTTGGATCTTTAGACTCATCCTACACTGTTATTATTTCCAGTTGCTTCCTCTTTTTTTCCCGAGTTTGGGATTGGCTAGTTGTTTCTTGGGTCATACTATCAATTGTTTCCTTTCCTTTCTTTATCCTCATCTGAGTAGCAATCACTTTTGTAGTCTCTTTTGGGTTTCCTTGGTTGGAATTTCCACCTTGGGAAATTCTTCCTTTTTTATTATCTTCCTCCTTTTCAAAGTTTTGATGTTTAGTAGAGACATTTTCCTTTTTGTATACATAGACATTGTTTCATCAATTCTTTTTTTTTTGTTCATGTTGACCTTGAGATCGAGTAACTGGTTTTTACCTTTATCATCATTTGCACATTTTTTTATTACTAATCTCCACTATTTTAGTGGCTTCTTCTATGGTCCCCACCATAACCTTATTAATATGTCTGTAGCTTGAGGTGGCTCATTTCCCTTAATAATTATTGCTTCCTTTTAAGGTGCTCCTCAGTTGAAACAATGTTGTCCATAGGTACTCCACTTGCAATTCCTTGAATCCTTGATTCATTTGTTCCTGAAATTGTTGAGATTTTAATAGGGACCTCTTGCACTGGAATTTTGTTTCAATAGTTAGTAATGGGAAACTTCCTTCATTTTTTCATCCAAGTGAGGAACACTTGTACCTTCTATTGTATATTTCTCAACTGACACATCAAAAGGTTTGGGTATAGGCACCTCCCCCAATATATTTATGTCCATCACTTCAACTAGATTTCTTATCTGTTCATGTGGCTGACTAGAATGAGACAAATCCATACCTTCAAATTGTGTTACACCTGATTCTTTTGGCCCCTTTTCTATCACCAAACTACTCAGGATGGTTAGACAAGGGTGTACCATGAGTCACCTTTTTGAATAAAATATTTCCACTATTCCCCCTAGAAACAAGACTGAAGCTGAAATTTGGGTTGTACCAATGGATCCACTTGAAGTGTTATTTGATCTTGTGATGGTGTTACTTGATGAGCTAAGGAAGTAACTATTCTCTTTTGTTCCTCAGTTAGAGCAGGAGGATCAATCACCTCAGGCTCTCTTCTTTTTTGCTTCCTTACATGGTGGCTACCTCCTCTATTGATCCACCCACATCTCTCTCAAAGGAAATGTTACTTTAGCTCTCTTTCAGTTCTCTCAAAACATTTGATTTCAGGGCCTCCCCTTCCTTTTGCACTTTGTACCAAAGGTACTAGGGTCCACATCTGACAAATACCCCTCATCTTCTTGGTTGAACTAGATTCCCCTGTCAATATTATTGTGGGGGTTCCTGGTTTATTCATACCCATTCCTTTAGCTTGTATTGGTACTTAAAAAGTGATAGGGGCATTCTACATGGACTTCAAAAGCATTTCCTTTGTCTTTTACTTCAAAGTAGACATAAAGTCCCACTTTCACTAGAAGCACTAGTCCACTCATCAATGATGCATGTAGTGGGTCTCTTCATGGGTAACTTGAGGAGCCTTTCCTCCCAAATGGATCTATCTTATCTCTCCTCTTCTCTAAAAGGGGAAGATCCTCCTTTAAAATCCCAAATCCCTGAACTCATTCAATACTTTTGTGTTTTGTATATGGACAAATCCATACCTTTTCCTTTAACCAAGTCAAGGTCCCATCTCATTACATTGGAAATTATTTCATAAGGATTTTCGACTCTTTCACATTCCATTCTATAGGAGTAATTGGTTGTCCTTCAATCTTGTGGTCAATATAGTATTGAATCACTATTTTTGATCATCTACAATTCCTGAGGCACCACAATAATTTTGAAGTCAATAATGTCTAAGAGTCATTCTTGAGAAGTATCTAAGTCTAACCTCTTCCTCATCTCTATAGTTCATCTAGTAATCTTCAAAGTGAGGTTCATGTTCAAATGAAGTTCCCAAGGCAGTGCTAACAACCCATTTGATGTCATAATTGGACCTTGATTCAAATTTTTCCATGCCAAATCTTTCCATCTCCTCCTCCATTAATCTAGCCTTTGCAATGGAGGGGCATGAGTATCTCCCAATCTTGATGGGAATTTAATATTTGTTTTATGCTTTCCTATAATTAGTTTGTGTATTGGTGTTAATTTCCTTGAAAGCTCACACAAGGCCATCTTATCATCTAGATATCTAGGTAGTTTACATGGCTTCCCATCAAATCCACTAGCTCTAATATAAGTGAAAAATATATGTTGGATAAAGAAACAACCATATTCCAATATTACATTCTTAGCCTCTTCAAATATTCTATACTTGCTCCCACTTAGGTTTGAATAAACATATCACAGTGCAAAAAATGCATCATTTACTAATCTCACATTTCTTTTCCAATTACTCAAGTGTAATTAGGGATAAACTCATGAAATTTACATTCTTTAAAACGTCCTTGTGTGGGAGGCTAGGGAAATGATTATGACCTACAATATTATATATTAGGTATGACATCATATAGAATTCAAGATCATCAGTGATACCCATGTTGATTCTTGTGGCCAATGTAAAAATTTGTGCATGAATTGATTCAGCTATGAGTGTTGCCAAAAATACTTCCCTTATTTTCCAAAATGACCCAGATGTATGGGCACATCCACTCTTTGAATTCATTAGTCCGTGTCTAGGCCAACCATTCTACTTAGTAACATAATTATGTCTTCTACTTCCTCCACAAACTATGACCTAACCAATCTTTTAGGGAGTCTAGTAGTAACCTTTTTGTCCATTAACAACCATTCAATATTTATGACCCTAGCATAATCCTTCTTTTTGGTCTCAAAATCCTAAGAGTTTATTCAATGCTTATGGTTACTAGTGTTGTGATTTTTGGTAATCTTAGCATTTCCCTAAAGGATTTGGGTGTTAGAGTTAGAACTCCACCCACTTCCATCCAAGACCTCCCTTTTTCTAGATCATAATTCATAGCACAAATTCTCACTAGCTTGGGATAATGTACTGAGGGAGGGATAACAACAACTAGGGAAATGTTGCTGGCCTCAATTTCCATCATGAATTCACTTTTATTTGGACTACTGAGCCTTTGCAAGAAATCATCCAAATCAACATTTACCAAATTTGTGTATGTGATTTTTTCCAAATCACTGGTGATACTTTGGAGGTGACGTGAAATCCCGACTGTAGTGGCTTCATTTTCTATACCCTAATTTCACCCTTTAATTTCTTGCAAATTGTAATAAAAACATGAATGTAATACAAGCCTTACCCATTTTTTGTGCAAGTGTTGTGCAATTCTCCCCTACTCCTTTGATTCAATTCTCTAGCTCAATATCAACACCTCTCAGTTGATTTTTCTTTACTCCTTTGTAAATTCTTGTAGCTAGGGCACCCAAATCTTCATATGCAATGGTAACGATTCAAAATGTTTGAAAACTTATAAAAATATGCTTTGATTTATGTAAAAAAATTTAATGGTGATAGCCATAAATGCATTACATCCCCGCCATCCAATTTTCTTCCTTCATTTGAATGTGGACCATCCATGTGGATTAATTTGATGCTTTATGGGCTTAGGGAGTCTTTTTGTATGTTTGTGCTACCTTTCAAATGAGTGTAAGTTTACAATTTTGACCCAAACCCCACCTTTGAATTTTAATGAGGGGATAACATGTATTTCAATAAAAGGGTGGTGGATCCATGGGGTTTATTTGCATTTTCAACCAATCTCTCAAATGGGTGTAATATTTTAATATTGACTTAACATCCGCTTGTTGACCTTACCCAAAAAATTGACACATGTCCTCGGTCGAGTTCTAGGGTTAGATTTAAATTTTTCACCGTGTCAAGCCTTATGTGCAAAGGTGCGGTGACAACTAATTTCCCCACTCCAATCATACTTATACACGTATTCCTTTTTAGGAAGTGGAAATTTCATTGCACTTTGCACTTATAACTCATATATTTCCTAGAATATTCCATCGGGTTTTAGAGCTAGGCTTGAACTTTACAGCTATCATGTAAACTATGTAATTTTGTAAACCAAGCCCGCCACAGTACCACCAATTATATCATGCCATGTATCTTTGGATGACAAGAAAATATGTAATTTTCAGTGACAATCTCAAAGACGACATATGGAGGAGATTTACATGGTTAAGCATGATCAATCATCAAGTTTTTCCTAGGGATCACTCGGTGGAAACATGACTATCACATCCTCGACCAAAAAAGAGAATTCATAAATTAAACACATGATTTAATTTGTATTCAACATGATTTCATTATTCAAACATATATGTTTTAACATTAACAAACCAATCAAGGAAAATTTTCGAAGGCACACACGGGAAAAAGGGGAAAGATCGAATGAGCACCAATAGTATGCAAATATGCTTGAGGACTACCGAATCGGAGCTTTCGGATGTGCCGAGTAGTCCTCCACCGAAGGTGGATCAAATTTAGAAGGTTGAACAACCTTTTCTTCTATATTTTGACCACCCACTGGTTTCTAGATATTTTTTTTTCTGAACTGTGTATTTTCTAGCTTTGGGAGTAATCTTCTGGTTAGATCAAATTTAAAGAAATATATTTGTCCTTTCATTTTTCCAAAGAGGAGAGTTAATCAACAAGGTATAAAGGATTTGCATTGGTATAACCCAGTTTCTCTTTAAAAGACGGAGCCTCCACTAAGGCATTAAACATTAGATGTATCGAGTAACTCAAAAGTGTTTTGAAAGGTGTTCATCATAAACTGATAGATAAAGATTTGTAGATTTTATGATTTTTTCAATTTTTTTGGTCACATATCCCTCAGTATACTCACATAGGTTTAATATTTATGGAAAAATTGTTTATATTTTGGAAAATTTGAACAGTATTTAGTAAAATGGTCTATATTTTCCTAATTTTGGCAAAGCTCTGCAAAGGTAAGTATTTAGAACCTTTCTTGGAGTATATTTTCCCCGAAAACAGTGCGCTGGGGGGACTGTTGGTCCTCAAATTTTCACCCTCTCGGTGGATTGATAGAAAATATCTTTAAGGAGAAAAAAGGGGGAAATTCTTGGAATGGTGTTAGAACGGGTGATGTGTCATTTTGTAACCGGGGAGGGGTCTAGCAATTTCCTTGGGATCAAGCCTTGAGGTAATTGAGGGGCATGTACAAAGGAGATGGCCTCTTCCTGCTACTTTTGGTTCTTCCTTGAACCAAGGTGAGAGGACCCGAGGTGTAACTTGAATGCAAGAGGGGGAGATATGATCTTTTCCCCCTTGATTTCTTTTAAGTGATGGATCAATCTAGGATAAACATGGCCATGGACACAACACTCACTCTCACGAGTTGTCACAAATATGTTGTGTATGCTTACCTTATCAGACACATGTTACTATAGATAGTAGAATTCAATTGCTCTTGCATCCTCTAAATGGTAGAATTATAGCTAAGGGACAGTCTCAACGAAATTTAAATATAGAACAACAATAACAATGAATGAAAGTTTAGTACGATGGGATCAATTATGGGAGTTTTAATTTTAAAAGGGGGGATTATAGGATGACAAATGATGTAGCCTTAAACCACTATATAAATATTAGGCATGCGACACACTCGCCTTGACTGAGCCGAGCACTCAATTGAAGCACGCAAAGGTACCGACCCTCTTTAGAATTGCTTGTGAAGGATGCTAGTGTGATGAAGATAAAACATATATTCATATGCATAAATAAACATAAAAATTCCAACAGAGCATATTCTAGATCTAGATCTTAGAGAATCATAAATTAAACAATAACCATAATAAGATCAACCATACAAGAACCAGTTATTGTCATGTTTAACACCATTTTCCATCCAATATACTCCATTACATTAAACACTGTAAAACATAGAAGATTATTACATTATACACCATTAGTCATGCACACATCATATCCAAAGAACATAAATCTATAATCATTCAATCTCTCTAAACTACATAGTTCACTACATATTTATAGGGGTGGGGACTTTCCCTTCACTACCTACACACTTCCCAAAATAGGTTGCATGTTGATAATAACCATGTACATTTACAATAACATGCACACATGAAAGTGTATTAATAATAGACATCCTACAATTAACTAGAAGAAGTGATCCTATCATTAAATCAAGCTCATGCATTATGCTTATCAGTTTCTCATTCCCAAAATAGCATTTGTGTGTCGCACAAGTCTCCATCCTAATGTGTGCTCCACATGCTATCTCCAAAAATAACTTGTATCTATGAAAATGACTAAATCCCAAATCAAAATTTTCCCGACACGTGTTTCCTTTCCTATCATTCCGTGCCTTAAAATGTGCCTTGTTCCCATGCACAAATCCTATATGTGTCTTCTCCTTAGGACAATATTATGTATGCTCAACATTACCCCACACTAAAGTACATTTCTGTCTTGATAATTGGGATTATTTCTGATGTTCCCAAATAATAAAGAATAAGAATTGAATGAATGTAAAGAATCACTGTACAAAAGAATGGGTCTTTACTCTGCAGCTTCCTCTTCTTCAACTGGGAGGATCAACTCTAGATATTCACTTTTAATCTTAGCCTCCAATGTTTTTTCACACCTAGCACGATCCTTATCTTCTCTAAAATGTATGTAACGATGGAATCCAAATCATCCTGAGTAATCTGTTCCTTCTCATTCTATAAAACATAGACAACATTGTCCATAATAGACATCATTCCCTCTAGAAGATCCATCTTCTATGCTATGAGCTTTCCAATCTCATCTATCCTCTCCTTATGTGGATCTTGGGCTACTGTGAGGGTTTCACGCTTCTGCTTCACAAGTGCCAATATTTCTGTGTGCCCTAAAGTATCATCCTTCATTGCTTCCAGAACTTCATTATCCTTAACCAAAGTTCTGGTCCTTATTACTACCTCTGGTGCTGCACACAAATTCAAAGATTGGTCTTCTTTCTTTAGCTCATCCTTTAAATTTTGGAGTAGTACCACATACATTGAAATTTTTCGATCATAGAGGATTTTTCTTTTCTTCTTCTTATTCAAATCTTCTAGTATAGGCATTATAAGTGGTCCATCTTCTAGCACCAAATCAACCCAAGTGTGCAAATAATGCATTGCAGAAGGAAAATTTTTAGGTACCTTTGGTTCTATATGAGGCCTTACTTTCAAAATGTAATCACCAATCTCATCTTCCATGCTAATGAAGGCCTCATTCTTTGTTCATTCTCATTCCTTCTCTGCCTTTAAGCAATCTATCTTTTCAGTTTTATCCTTGTTATCCTCCATCAATGCTCTAATGGTGGCAACTTTATCAATATTCCTACGTGCCACCTCAAAGAAATACCTTTACAAAGGCATTGCTGACTCACTGATCGGACATAAGTGTGGGACTTATGGTCATTTTTCTTCTCTCGAGATGCCTTCTTTATTCTCCTTGACACACAAGACTCCTCAACACATAAAAATATGGTTCATCCATGTGAGTCTCGCATGGAATAATATAGTTGTTTCCTTACATGCGTAGTGGCCATATAAGGGTCCATCAGCTCCCACCCATATAACTCCTTAAGGTACACTATAATATGAAACTGGGTATAGATGATTTTACTTGTGTCCTAATCATAGCCCATACTTGGAACAACATATTCTTCACTTATCCTCATCCTTGCCCCCTTAGGAACCTGAGCGCTAAGGCTTGGAGTTTTCCCTTCTCCTATCTCGATTTATAAAAGTGCGCTAGTTTTCTCACACTTAGTTTCTTATGCTTATTTAACCCCTTCTTCTTCATCTTTCATTTCTTCATCCTTGGGCTCCTCCCCCATCTTCCTCGGCTGTACTTAGGGTTTTAGGCACGCTCTCTTTTAAATCCTCTACCTCCCCATTAAGTGCCAAATTTCTCCTTCTCTTCTTCTCAAGTGCTTCTTTTTAGGGGAGAGTTGAGGTGATCTCCTTATAGGATGTGGTGTTCCTACGCCTTGGGTCATTGTTCTTCTGAATACATTCTTGAATTAGCACTCTTCAGAGAATGCATCTACGTTCAATTCCTCTTCTACTTCTTGTGCATATGGTGGAGTATCTACGCGCTCACTCTCCACTTTGTCTATGGGATGCCTCTAGCCCCTATGATCCAAGCCTCCACTATCTTTGTGTTCTTATTCTTCCTCATCTATCTATATGGTCACGACAAGATTTGGAGCTAGCACATTCTCCATTGTATGTTTTCCCTTAGGCGGCCTTGGGAGCATGAACTCATTCTCCACATACTTATTATTCTCTAGCCTAGGATTAAGCTAAAGATATATGAGCATGACTCCACTATCCCCAATAGCCAAGATTACTGGCTTTATGTTGATGAAATCTGAAATGAGCCTCTCAATGTAGGTAGATTGACCTAGATATACATATGTTATCCTGAGGGTATGCTAGTCATAATCTACCTTGTCATTGTTTAAGTTCAGCCGATGTGCATCCGTAAATCTGAACTAAATCCTGTAAGTAGTGCGATGTGAAGGCATAGGGTATTTTACACCATGGAATCCATGTACACTCCTTCATGGCAAACTGTGCGATGTAAAAATGTTGATACACTGGCAACTGTACTACCTTTCCTACTACCACGGGTAACTCCTTCGAAATGCGTCAGTCCTCTTTAAATGCCGCGCGAAGTCAGTTATACCCTATTTTTGTCCTTTACTTAAATGGGCCACTCATTGATCCTTCACATAAATATTTCTCGAACCTCTACGTTATGGACTTCTTCTTAGTGGGGTATTCCCAAAAAATTTTCTTTGGCCCATTGGGCACTCTAATTTCAACAAAAACAAGGGATAGTACGATAGTGCCAAAACTTATCTTCTCACTTGCACTTGCTTCCTCAATAATAGTTTCTACAATGTAGCTAGCCAAGTTTTAGGTTTCTACCTCTTTCATTTTCCTTGCAATGAGTAGCCACATGGTATTTACCTGTGACCATCTCTCTTGATCATTTAACTTGGTGAGAAGATGCACGACTTCCTGCACTACAAGAAACTTCTTTAATTTTTCTATGTCCATTCTACACGGACCTTTGGATTATCCTAACTCCTTACTAGTGGATATAAAAAATGCCTTATCTTTTAGATCACTCATGATATCTCGTCCCTTGCCCGTCATTCCCGACAATGTGGCAATTAGGGCAGTTATGATCCTTACCCTCTATCGAGAAAAATAGAAAAATTCCTCATGGAATTTGCTCATAATCCATTGGTATAAAGCCTCTAGTTTTCCAAAGTATGGGAGTTCATATAATTGATAAACCCCTACCTTCTTCAAAGCAACTTCTCTCCAACATCATCATATACTGGCATATCATCCACCATGCGCTTGTTGGTCTTCTTGTTCAACAACACATCCAATTCTCCCCTGTTATCGGTGGTGTGGTGATTGTAATCACTTAATTTGCATCGGAGAATGTGTGAATCCCAATCACAACTAAAAATCATTCCTTCTAGGTATTACATCTTGGAAAAGTTTCTCTCGGGTGCAACTTCGACCTCAACCTCCACCTTTTTCTTTCCCTTTGTGCCTGCTGCAGGTGCTTTCTTCAGTGCCATTGTAAAAATCCCACCTTTTGTCTTTTGTATTGAGTAATCTCAAACCCTAGCTCGCAATCACGTGCCATAAGTCGAAACCTCGTGCTTTGTAGCTATTCTCAATGCTTATGTTACGCTCAAACCCTCCACTAATGGGGACACAAGCCACTTCGCACACAAATATGCTCTCTATGTCTAGTTTTGTAGATCTCCACACCTCAATATGATTCACTTGGCTTGGTCACACTTAGCTCACTTGAATACTTGTGATTGCAAAGGTAAAAATGAACCCCCATCACATACTTATATAGATTTTCAAAAAGTTAGTGCATTTATTGCCTCTTCACCTACCACCAGTCATCTCATTAATTGACCATTTTCCCAATTTCTATGCGGTACGCCTTTGTGGCCTACCTATAACCTTCTAGCACACCTTCCCACCTTCTGGATACAAACTTCTCTTTGCGTACTTCCATGCACTAAGTACCTTACGACTACATCTTCCCTAATAGTTTCCATAACCATTGCTTACCTCGCATTATACTATTCATTCATCCATTCCCATCTATAGTCTTATTTAGAAGCAATTTCCTTTCTAACAAATCCTTTCCATACTTGAATATCACTTATAATAGTTTGTTGTCATGTGTACCCATTTGTGAATAACAACTAATAACCACCCCACACTAATGGTATGAGTAGTCCTCTGCGCATAAAATACTTCGAGATCGTAATTAACTTCCAAAGACACAAAACACACTTATTACACAAAACACCAAACAAAATTTACAAAGCATAGTGAAAAAGAAGGAAATATAGAAAGGGAAACTGTACGTCGGAAAAGTGACAGGTGAGCTTGAGAATCAACAAGTAACTCTTCTGCGTACCCGACCTCCCGAGGTCGTGCCGAGACAGCCGGTGTGGGTAGAATGCGCAGGCAAACTAGTTAGGTAGTCTAATGTCTTCAACACGCACTAATGGTATTTGCGAATCTAAAGCAAAGAAGGCCCTTCTAACTTGGACTGGTGTGATAGATCGATCGCGAGGATGACTCTCGAAGGCTCCAATCAATATCGAGCTCGCGTGATTCGATCTATGGGTTGTGGGATGTGTGGAAAATGACCGGGATGGTTTCGTGTATTTCTCCCGATAGGGTCATGTGGTGGATATAGTCAACTCTATGGACGGTTCTCTCCCGCCTAGTCCAAAATTCTCTAGTTTCGTTGGTTATTGTGTCTAGTAGGGATAACTATTGAATGATGAGAGGTGGAATCGGAGTAGATGAAATACTAATTTACGTAGGCCGTGTCTATGTCGAATTCTCTTATGGACTCGTTAGGTGTGGGATCTCGTGGATCACAACCATAGACTCGGTTGTTGCGGTCCCGTTATGGTCATACGGGAGATCAAGTTCGATTCCTAGTATCCAAAGTAGTCGTAAGCTTTTTTAGCTTCTATGTTTAGAACCAGCCAAGCATTGTGCGATCTTCTCGTAATACCTTACGGTGTGTTATCGCAACTTGGATTCTTAAGCTGGTATCTATATCTACTAGGGTGTCTCCGCGTTTGGTCATGTGGAACTAAAGGATCACACCCAAATGTTTGTTCTCTTCGAGCCCTTCTACGAGTCATGTGGGTATTTTCTAGGGTAATCTGTAGTTTGGCTGATTTGACCAAAACAGATGTGCTTGGTCGTCTTCGATGTTTAACCCTCTCAACTGTGCCCTGATCTGTTGGAAGTCTGTTGTTGTTTGGAAGACTTGTATCCTAAGGTTTTGGTCAATATCAGTTATTGCCACTATGGTATTGATTGGGTCAGCACAATTGGCTCGAAAATGTATTCCCTGGGCTCCCTAGGTCCCGTAATTGTCATGCAAAAGCAGTAATGAAACAAACTATAATAAAGTAAAATCTAAGTGCACTTCTAGCATATATAATTTCTTTTTTGTATTTTCTGGCAATTTATAGGAAAGCAACTATTTAAAATATTTAGAATTGACAACTAAACTAACAACGTAAAACAAACAAAATAGCCGATTGTAGCTATTTGTCTGTGCAATTTTGTATATCTATTCTAAACAACGAAATAACTAATCTATCTGCAAGATTCTCGATCCTACCTCAGAAGTGAGGAATGAATCATAGTTTCTCAGAAACTATCAATCCCCACAACCTCCCTGGCAATATCGAGAATAGAAATAACTGAAATAAAATGATTAACTACGTTATTTGATAAATTCTAACTAAAACTTTTGAAAGATGGAACCTGGATTTCGCAGAACAGTGGCGAATCCGACGGTGTGTGTGTTCTTGTCCCCTCAGTATGATCTCTTCGTTCTTTGTGCTCACGTGAATCCAGAAAAGCATGGAATGCTTGCATCAACAGGAATAGATATTTGGATCGATGGACAGCCTTAGAATGCGATGACAATAGAATGCGGATAGGAGAGGGATAGCGCAAGAGTACAGAGCTTGGCCTATGCAATTCCTAGCGGGGTCTACTGCGAATCATGCAACAAAAAGCATCCAGAACCTGAGACTAGTCTGTATGAAGAGCAAAACCTGCAACTTTAATGGCTGCCTAGACTATTTTACTCCAAAACAATAATACTGTTTGCACAAGTTGGATCTGTGGCTTACCAACAGCAACACAAAGCTAAAACAAACCTGCAACAAACTATACTACCAATCCTAAGCAAACTAGAAGACTGAACTACTGAAAGTGATGAGTTTCTAAACAAGAATGAGGGGCCATTTGCATGTGCACAAACCATGCATTTATAGGAATCCAAACATCCAAAAATCAAATCCAAACTGAACTCTTAAACATTAAACAAAAGAAAAACACTATTCCAGGGGACCAAAAACATTAATGCATGCTCAAGTCGGCAAGAAAAGCTGGTGAGTCGTGATATTTCACGCGGGTCGCGTCAAAAGAGCGTTCTGGAAAACGCGACAGACCGCCGCCGCCTCGCCAGGCGGGCGTTTCACATCAAGACCAAAAGCCAAGAAAAGAGGGAAAAATAGGGAAAACAAAGCACGCGGGGGCTAATCGGGGTATGCGGGATGTTAACGCATATCTGTAAAGCTTTTCTGGATCCCGAACACCTTGCGAAGAGGCCTGTATCATCATTGGGGCACTTATTACATCGTTCCGCAGTACAGTACCTTACAATTTTGGGTACGTACATATTGCCCCCTCGGAGAAGCATTTTAGCCATGAAGGGGCGTAAAACGGTGGGTCCGAGTATGGCCATCCCGAAATGGGAAGTTAGAAGTTATACCTTACACGCCCGTGTGTTGAAATGTCGCCGTCCAAAATTCCCGCTACCTGCGAAATGAAAAGAGAACTCAAATGCAGATAGATACAATAATTTGGAAAATAAACGTTAAAATAATAGAGAAAGAGGACGTACCATTTGTGCGAGGATAGAAACTTACCTCCGTCGGTGCTCCGAACCTGTGAAAAAGATATTTTAAAACGAATCGGGGCGTTATATATATGAAAGTGGGCCCATTTTCCTATTCATTTGCGCGAGTCGATTTGGTTGATTTCGAGCTCTGGGACCCACGGTGACGGTTTCTCACACGAGTAGAGTCAAAACGTCCGCAGTGAGATAGAGATCATGCCTCCACGTGCGGAACGCCACCCTGCGAGATCACAGGTTGGTTTTTTCAATCTTGTGTTTTTCCCCCTTCTGATTTGAAATGTTAAATTCTTTGCAATGGGGGGGTTATTTTCGAAAATGTTTGGTTTAAAGGGTCCATCTAGGGGGGGCGCCTACTGGGTAGGCCCCATTTTTGATAAAAATGGTCATTTTTTGCATTTTTTGGGCTTTTTAAGCCTAAAAACCCGCGCGGGTTTTCGGACCGCGACCGCCGCCCGGACAGGCGGCGGCGATTCTGACTGCGCCCCGCACAGGCGGCGGTCCTGATACCACCGCCTTTAAGGCGGCGGTTACAAAACCGCCCCCCTGCTCAGGGCGGCGGTTCTGAACAGAATGCAAAAGAACCTATTTTGAAAGCTTGTACTTGCATTTTTAGCATTTGTACGTGTTTTTATGCTTCTCTTGATATTGTTTAGATACTAACTTACTCTTCCTTGTGTGTTTTTGGGCGTATGCAGGCAAAAGAGGAGTACATTAGATGGAGCCGGGAGAGAGAGTGCGACTGGCTGCCCGGGGTATTGGATGCCCTCTCAGCAGATGAGGAGGACACATTGCAGAGGGCCGGCATATTGCGTATATCGCGTGTGCCCCACGTTGCTCCATCCAGTCACATTCTTTGTGACCTATTTTCATATTGGGATGCAGATCGGAACACCTTCCGATTGCCAGGGGTCCGTGGTGAGTGGACCATCACTTTGGAGGATGTTTATCGTATTTTGGGGGTCCCGATCATCGGGCGGAGACTCACACTGAGACAAGCAGGTCCAGGCACGATCGCATGCAGGCTGGTTATATGGGAGATGCAATATTTCCACGGGGCCGAAGAAGGGAGTGTGAGTCGAGATCCATTCCTTCTTTGCCCATCCCTATCTTTTGACAGGCTATTATGGGGATCCTTGCCTCGAGACTCATTGGGGACAAGGGAGGGGACACCTTATTAGACTGTTGGGGCCCCATCATTGCACAGATAGAGGGACATGGCCGGAAATACGCCTGGGGCGCGGATATTTTGGGGACCACCTACCATGACTTATACAGGGTGGTCCGATTGCAGGGATAGTCCTTGAGCCACCCCACTCTAGTCATGAGTTGGGTGTATGAGCACTTCATTCCGTATGGCAGAGGCGTGGAGGTGGCAGATCTCGGGGCGGTGAGGGTAGCCCAATGGTCAGATATGTCAGTGCTCAGAGCACCTCACCAGCCAGTAGCCACCCTTACCACGGCAGACATGGAGGCTACACCGTACCAGCTTATGGCCGGTATATGGGGAGAGGAGACCACGACATTGGTTTCCTGCTCCATCACAGGGCAGCTTATCGACCGTGTGGGACGGGTAGAGGTACATCCCTTCAGCAGGGTTCCTCAGCAGTTTGGCCTTCCATACGCGGCTATGCTTCCTCCAGTAGCACCTGTTTATAGATCAGTCCGAGAGGCTAGAGGGGGGCCTAGAGGCCGTGGTTGGACAGTGGTTACCCCTGGCATTCCTATTGCAGCCAGGGGGATAGTTCGGGCCAGAGGGAGAGCTGGTGCGCCTCAGGCACCATTACTTCAGATTGCTGTAGGTCCTGCTCATAGCAATGACGACCCCATAGATATTGACTCCGATTCTGAGGAGCACACAAAGGAGGGTCGAGGAGCGAGACGATGAGAGCGATCTCGAGTGGCATGATACTCAGGACATTCTGCGGGCAGAGAGGGAGGAGGAGAGTGCAGAGAGAGAGACCGTGGCTTCTGAGGAGCCACTCTCCCGAGGCCATGGTGGAGATGATGAGTCCGTTGCGGGGCGCCATGTTGCCCCAACTACAGGAGCAGCCCCTCGGTCCGCCGGCATCGGCGGCGCAGGTCTGGCCCCGCGACCCATCTTGGAGGCCTGGTGATCCGAGTAAGTTATCCTCTCCTCCTTTTCTTGTTTGTTTTAGGATTTGTCTTTGAATGTTAACTCTCCTTATATTTGTATTGTGTACACTTTAACCTCTTGCCTAGTTCCTAATTCGTTTTTCTTTCTTTGCTTTGCAGAGACTGTTGATGAGTGGCGGGATCTAATCCGTAGGGTTTGCATCGATTCTCTGATGATCCCTATGGATAAGACCCGTGCGGAGTTATCTGTGGATGCCGGAGAGCCCTCAGCAGCCGGCAGGCACACTGACATCTTTGCTCCCGTTTGGCATGTGGCCAAGATGGTGTCAACTCTCCGTACAGAGTTGGCAGGCTATAGGACAGCCGAGCGTCTTATGAGGAGCCGCTCTCATGGCGAGACTACGACTGCCCCTAGGGACCCCGAGCCTTCTGTCCATTCAGAGCGCCAGCGTAGCCGGAGTCCTAGGCGAGGGCGCGCACCTTCAGCGGGATCGCGCAGGGGTTGAGAGGCCACTTGGCTTTCTGTATTTGTATTTAGATTCTTTTGTGTATTACGGGCTCTTTGAGCGTTTTGACCATGCCTAGTGCATGATGGCATTGTATATAAACTTTGATTATTTATATATATGCGTCGGTTTTGGATCAAAACTTGTCATTTGTATTCTACTTTCTTTATTTCCAACTGCTTCGTGTATACTATGATGTATGTATTATATGCTTTCTAGAATGTATGCAATGGAAAACAGATGATGCAAATGTTTGCTTTCTTTTTGTGTTTCATGATGCTGATACATGATTTTGTAGATATATTGTGATCTTAAATCTTAGTTTCTGTGAGCAATTTGGATACCTCATGATTTGTTTTGGCAAAGTGATGAAAATAATCAGTATGATGAATAGATTAACTTGCCCCACTCCTAACTCCACGCAACTAGTAAGATGCGAGGGCTCATCACCAAGAGCCAAGAAGGGCGCAAGTTATGGAATATGGTGAAGTGATAGTGATGAAAGACAGACGAAGCTTTGGTGGAACCAAATAAAAACTACAAGCTTATTCTACCTGAATGACTTCATAGTTTTGGATGCAACTTGCTTTGCGGTTTATCCAGACTTAGACCCGTAGATGGCCACATAGTAGACAAAATCTGGGTTTTTAGGATTTTTAACTCTCTTGGAATTTTGAACATCTGATTCATTCGTTATTGACTCAAAGTTTGAATTGATTGTTTATGACCTTTTAACATTTACTTTGTTTAGAGGACCCCCTACACTTTGCCCCATGCTACCTGTAAGAAGCATGGGTTTATCACCGTGGGCAAGGCATAGGCGAGTAAGGGCATTTCCATCCTTTCCCAACCCTACGTCACTAGTAAGAGACGCAAGCTCATCACCGAAGGTTGGTGGGGCAAGGAAATGTGTAAAAATAAAATTTTCTGTTTAATCACTTCTTGACTTGTCTATTTGAGTAAGATGTCAGTATATTCTTATTTCCAAAGAGATGTGCATATGGGATAGATGTGACACCATGAAGCTTCTAGAACAGACCATAGGCAAGACACCTATCCTAAGAAGAAATCAAAGCAAGAACGAACTTGCAGATCTTGGTATGGTTACCGTTAGGACTTCGTCATGTCTGATTTTGTTTGATAAAAGATTCTGAGTTGATTGATGATATTGAAGACGGAGAAGTATGATTAAAGAACTTTATGCCAGAAACATCACGAGTTTGAAATAAGTTGCTTTGAGAATAGATTCCCTGATCACAATTTGTGTAAGAACAAGTGGACAAAATGATCCTAATTTATATGAAAATGCGATGTAGATAGTTATATAGGTAGCGTTAGCTGCTTACGCGTAGAAACGCTTGAGGTGGAGAGAATTGACTGTTTCGCCAAACTCCTCACCTTCTAGCGTGCATAAGAGGTATGCACCATTTCCGTAGTCCTTCATGACTCGGTATGGGCCCAACCATTTGGGCCGGAATTTCCTTCCTTCGCCGGTCTTCTTGTCGATCCGGCTGTCTAACCTTAGAACTAGGTCACCTTCGTATATGTCACGTTCATAGACCTTCTTGTTGTACTGCCGGCACATCCGGTCGGCATAGACTCTATGTCGTTGTTCAGCGTCTAACCTAGCTTCATCCAGGCTTTCTAATTGAGAAAGACGTGCTTCTCTGTAAGCGTCTTCATCCATGGATGGTAATGGGAAGTCGTCCTTAGGACATGCTTTGTTAATGTCCCGGAAATCTATGCAGATGCGTATCTTTCCATTTTTCTTGAGAACGGGAACGATGTTGGATACCCATTGGGAGTAGTCAACTGGCTTGATGAATCCTACCTGAAGGAGTTTTATTACCTCCTCTTTTACCATGAGGGCTACTTTGGGCTTCATGGGTCTTGATTTTTGTTTAATTGGCTTTGCATCTGATCTAGTGACGAGGTTGTGTACCGCAATGTGGGGTGCGACTCCTGTCATCTCTTTGTAATTAAATGCAAATGCCTTTTGATGTTCTTTGAGAACCTGAGTATGTATTTCCACTTCCTCTGGGGTTAACGAAGAACCTAACTTTAGAATTCTTGGTTCATCTTCCGTTCCGATATTGACATCGATTGTTTCTTCAATTAAAGAGGCATTACCCTCTTCGAACTCAGGTGGTGCCGGAGGTAGATCTATATCATCCCCGTTTTCCACCGCGTATATATTAGGTTCTTTTTGTGAGGGAAGATTCATTACGGGATTTCCGAAGTAGGAAGATGAATGCGAGATCAGAGATAAATCTAGCGTGTGATAGGAGAGATGTAGTGCTGCAAAGGCATTTAAGTAATCCAAAGTAGCCGCATCATTTCCAACATGGTCTAGGACGGTAGATTTACTTCCGTTTGAAAGAGGATCCATCATTGTTTTTATTAATGGTTCGTTACGAATGGATACCGTGAAATGAGTATCTTCTAGCTCATTGTTTGGAGTAAAACGTGATGCTGAGGTTGCTATTGAATCGGCGAGAAGATTTTTTTCTCGCGGGATTGCTTCAATGGATATGAAGTTGAACGCCTTGCTTAAATCTAATACAGCGTTTTTGTAAAGTTGCAAGTGTTCGGCTTTAGTTTCATATACCTCTGTAACTTGGTTTGCCACTAACTGCGAGTCTCCTAAAACTCTGATATTATCAATACCAATTCTTTTGGCTAAGGTAAGGCCAAGGAGGAGGGCTTCGTATTCAGCGCTGTTGTTTGTGCATTCAAAGTTTAATTTAAAAGAGAATGGGAGGACCTTCTCTTCGGGCGAGGTAAGAATTATACCTGCCCCCGCTCCATAACGGCATTTAGCTCCATCGAAATGGAGAGTCCAATACTTAGCCGGGAGTATGGATGTAGGTGTATCTGCTGTGTTTGCACACTCTACTTCTACCATACAGAGATCTTCTGCTGGCAAGGAACCAACACCTAGGGAAAATCCGATACCTACTGAATCGAATGGTAAGAACATTGGTGAATCTTGTTCTATCAACTCAACGATCTTCGCAGTAGTCCCTAATGATACTATCTCTTTAGTTTTACCTTTAGGGGTTGGAATTGTTTTGGCTATGTTGGTAGTTTCAAGATCTGTCGTAGGTATCAACTTTTCCTCTGGCTTTGGGTCAGAGGGTTTGTTAAGTTGGTTTGTTGGAAGTTCGAATTCTGAGTGTATACCTGGTCTTTTCTTTAAATCAGCTAGGTGTACGTCAAACGGCTTTGGATCACCTTTGGCTACAAATACCTTTCCCAGATGTAAGAACCTTACTTCTTGAAATAGCGTGGAAGGGATTGCCTTCATTCGATGTATCCATGGCCGGCCGAGGATCATATTATAGTTAGTTTCCCGATCTATAATATAAAACTCAGTCAGGATTGTTTTAGGTCCCAAAGTGACCGGTAGTATTATGGTTCCTATCGACGTGGCTTTAAGGCTATCATAGCCTCTTAAGGTATTTCGTGTAGTAGAACAGTTTGTTTCTCCATATCCCAATTTTTGGAGAAAAGAGAAAGGGACTATGTTAACTGCAGCCCCGTCATCAACCATTGCCCGTTTTACATAGTTATTATAAACTTGTACTTGCAAGTGTAGGGCTGGATCGCCTCGGCGTGCGATCTCAGCATCTGTAGGCATTTTACTTATTTCGAATATGAATTCAACATCCCTATCCGCCTGTCCCGGTGGATAAACATCAAAGTCTATATGATTTACTTGCGCTTCTGGTGGTGGAGTGATACTAACTAAATGACCCAAACCTAACGCCTCTAAAAGAGCAGCCCTGTGAGCAGGGGAATTCTTTAGTAAATCAAGGAATGAAATATGCGAGAAGGTTTTTGTTAGATCATTAATTAGATCGTAAGCACCCATAGGTTTTGCTACGGTTTGCTGGATGTTATCTGTTTCCGGCAGGTGGCTTGGACTTGGTTGAGAGAAATACTCTCGTGTTCTCGTAATTGCTTCAACGGGTAATTCGGAGTCTAACTCTACTAATCCAACTACCTTAGGTCGTGGTTGACTTCCTAGTTGTGGCGCGACTAACGGATTTAGCGAGGTTGAGGCCTCGTGATCGTTGTTTCCTGTTATTGCACCTTTGTTTGTTCCAGCTGGTTTCAACCTATCGTTATCATGATTTGGGAGTGGATCATTAAAGATCTTGAGAGGGGCATTCTGAGGGGAAACTGCCCCTGCGAAGGTATTTGCCGTTGGTGACGTAGGATCTGTTAAGAACATATCCATAAAGAATTGTTTTTGCTCATTTGGCAAGCGTTGCATGAATTTGTTGTAATCACGACACGTTCTAGTGTCATGCCCTTGAATTTTATGGAAACCACAATAAGAATTGGGGTTGTAATTCCCGTTTTGTTGGTTTGGTGTGTATTGTGGCCTAAAATTCCGATCAAACTGTTGCCTATTAGGACCAAAGTTTTGGAATTGTTGTTTCTGGTTTTGACTTTGGTTTTGATAACCAAAGGAGTTTTGGCTTGGTCCTTGTATGGGATTTCGCCGTTGTTGTTGTGGATTATTAAAATCCACCGTATTGATCGTCGGGGTAAAATTGTTGTTTCTTTGGTTGCTTGTTTGTGACGGAGTATTAACGACATTTACCCTCTTGGGCTGGTCAGTTACCCCATCTGTTGTTACCCCATGATTTTTGTTAAGGATTTTGGGTCCTTGATTGACGCTTGTAGTGGTTGTAGTGTTTTAAGTAGAGGTGATTAACCTCCCGTTTGCTCCATACGTCTTACGGCCACTATCTATCGCTGCCTGATCAATTCGCAGAGCGCTCTCAAGTACCTCGTCATAAGTCCTTAGTGGGAACTTCTGGACTTCTTCCTTCACTTCTCTGCTAAGAGAATGAAGGAATAAATCGCATAGCTCCATCTGATCCATGTTTGGAGCGCTTGCCGAGGAATAAAGGACTGTGCGCCACCTTTGGATGAAATGGGCGACAGACTCGTTATGTTCTTGCTTGATGTGCAAGAACTCCCTGATTCCTGTCCTTAGTAGTTTGTTCATGTCGAAGGCTTTGATGAACTCAGACACGAGTTGTTTGAATGAATGTATGGAAGCCTCGGGTATTCTGTAATACCAATCGAGAGCGATGCCTTCCAAGGTTTTGGGAAATATTTTAGCAACAACCCCGTCCCAAGGGAGTAATTCTCGAATGGCTGTAGCGTAAGCTTTGATATGCGCATTCGGATCTCCTTCTCCTTTGTATTTGGGCAAATCGGGAAGAGGCCTTGGAAGCATAACGCTTCGTATGGCGAAATCTAAGGGCTCCTTTAAATATTCTGAATAAGTCCCTATTGCATACGTCTCAACCATTGATGGTGCCTGTTGAGGAGGTGGTGGCAGAACGGGTTGTTGATATGGCATAACATACGCGTTGGCAGGGGCATAAGGAGGTCCCTGCGTTGGAGCAAACATGCCGGGGGATGAGTACATATCTCCTTGTGGCGATTTGGAGTACATGTTTAAGTACGAAGGTGTACTATCCAGGAATGGATTGCTTTGTACTGGACCAGGAGGAACAGTGCTAGCGATAGTGGGTCTAGTTGGCACTTGTTGCGAATATTGAGGAGTCATACCTAACGTGCCTACTCCTGTGAGGAGATCTACTTGGCTAGGATGGTGCGGAGGATTGGAACTCCCTGTTTGTATGATTCTCGAATTTTGACTTGCTTGGGCAAGTTCTAATCCTCTAACCTTTTCTATTAGAGTTGAAATGACTTCGTTCGGCGAAGCCACGATATTGTGCCTTGGTGGCGTTTGTTGTATATCCTGGTGTTGTATAGGCATGTGATAGCCTGTCATGAACTGATTGCTATCTTGCCAAGTTTCTCTGAGAGTATTTTCCATACGTGATGGCATAGGGGAATTTTCTTGAGGAGAGAACTCGGGCTGTATCTGCAAAGTTCCTACAGGTGGGTACATGCCTTGAGAGCGTTGTTCACTCCTAGGATAACGTATTGAGTACTCGTCATCTAGAACTGAGTATGGATCTGACTGTCTACTAATAGGCGGTCTGAGTAATACCTGAGGAGATGAAGCAGACTCTCCAGTTAATGTCATATTGTTCGAGCCTGAAGGCTCTGTTTGTGTTTGAGCAAGTTGCTCCAACCCCTCTGTTTGGAAGGATGAGTTATATCTAGTCCTTGGTGTTTGTGTTGACAACTGATTAGTTGAATAGTTGTCGCCCCACATTGAGAGTGAGGGTGATGACTGCCTATTCTGTTGGGCGTAGTATGCCTCAAGACCCAAGAGGGGTCTGCCGTATGCATCGAATCCCGACATATTCGGGGGGTATATGAATACCCGCAGAATAATGGGAAGGAGCGAAGATGATTTGGAGAAGATGAAACTTCTCAAAGAGAAGGTGAAAGAATTGTTTGGTTCACGTCGGGTTCACCAATTTTGTTGGTGAAACTGATGTGAATGCTAATGAGGTACAGAAGGTGAAACAGTTTGTTTGTTTCACGTCGGGTTCACCAATTTTGTACGTCGGAAAAGTGACAGGTGAGCTTGAGAATCAACAAGTAACTCTTCTACGTACCCGACCTCCCGAGGTCGTGCCGAGACAGCCGGTGTGGGTAGAATGCGCAGGCAAACTAGTTAGGCAGTCTAATGTCTTCGACACGCACTAATGGTATTTGCGAATCTAAAGCAAAGAAGGCCCTTCTAACTTGGACTGGTGTGATAGATCGATCAGCGAGGATGACTGCTCGAAGGCTCCAATCAATATCGAGCTCTGGCGTGATTCGATCTATGGGTTGTGGGATGCGTGGAAAATGACCCGGGATGGTTTCATGTATTTCTCCTGATAGGGTCATATGGTGGATATAGTCAACTCTATGGACGGTTCTCTGGCCTAGTCCAAAATTCTCTAGTTTCGTTGGTTATTGTGTCTAGTAGGGATAACTGTTGAATGATGAGAGGTGGAATCGGAGTAGACTGAAATACTAATTTACGTAGGCCAGTGTCTATGTCTAATTCTCTTATGGACTCGTTAGGCTGTGGGATCTGTGGATCACAACCATAGACTCTGGGTTGTTGCGGTCCCGTTATGGTCATACGGGAGATCAAGTTCTGATTCCTAGTATCCAGTAGTCGTAAGCTTTTTCAGCTTCTATGTTTAGAACCAACAGTTGTGCGATCTTCTCAGAATACCTTACAGGTGTTATCGCAACTTGGATTCTTAAGCTGGTATCTATATCTACTAGGGTGTCTCCAGCGTTTGGCTGTGGAACTAAAGGATCACACCCAAATGTTTGTTCTCTTTCGAGCCCTTCTACAGTCATGTGGGTATTTTCTAGGGTAATCTGTAGTTTGGCTGATTTGACCAAAACAGATGTGCTTGGTCGTCTTCGATGTTTAACCCTCTCAACTGTGCCCTGATCTGTTGGAAGTCTGTTGTTGTTTGGAAGACTTGTATCCTAAGGTTTTGGTCAATATCAGTTATTGCCACTACGGTATTGGGCTGGGGCACAATTGGCTCGAAAATGTATTCCCTGGGCTCCCTAGGTCCCGTAATTGTCATGCAAAAGCAGTAATGAAACAAACTATAATAAAGTAAAATCTAAGTGCACTTCTAGCATATATAATTTCTTTTTGTATTTTCTGGCAATTTATAAGAAAGCAGCTATTTAAAATATTTAGAATTGACAACTAAACTAACAACGTAAAACAAACAAAATAGCCGATTGTAGCTATTTGTCTGTGTAATTTTGTATATCTATTCTAAACAACGAAATAACTAATCTATCTGCAAGATTCTCGATCCTACCTCAGAAGTGAGGAATGAATCATAGTTTCTCAGAAACTATCAATCCCCACAACCTCCCTGGCAATATCGAGAATAGAAATAACTGAAATAAAATGATTAACTACGTTATTTGATAAATTCTAACTAAAATTTTGAAAGATGGAACCTGGATTTCGCAGAACAGTGGCGAATCCGACGGTGTGTGTGTTCTTGTCCCCTCAGTATGATCTCTTCGTTCTTTGTGCTCACGTGAATCCAGAAAAGCATGGAATGCTTGCATCAACAGGAATAGATATTTGGATCGATGGACAGCCTTCAGAATGCAGACAGAATAGAATGCGGATAGGAGAGGGATAGCGCAAGAGTACAGAGCTTGGCCTATGCAATTCCTAGCGGGGTCTACTGCGAATCATGCAACAAAAAGCGTCCAGAACCTGAGACTAGTCTGTATGAAGAGCAAAACCTGCAACTTTAATGGCTGCCTAGACTATTTTACTCCAAAACAATAATACTGTTTGCACAAGTTGGATCTGTGGCTTACCAACAGCAACACAAAGCTAAAACAAACCTGCAACAAACTATACTATCAATCCTAAGCAAACTAGAAGACTGAACTACTGAAAGTGATGAGTTTCTAAACAAGAATGAGGGGCCATTTGCATGTGCACAAACCATGCATTTATAGGAATCCAAACATCCAAAAATCAAATCCAAACTGAACTCTTAAACATTAAACAAAAGAAAAACACTATTCCAGGGGACCAAAAACATTAATGCATGCTCAAGTCGGCAAGAAAAGCTGGTGAGTCGTGATATTTCACGCGGGTCGCGTCAAAAGAGCGTTCTGGAAAATGCGCACAGGACCGCCGCCCTGCTCAGGGCGGCGGTTACAGGACCGCCGCCCTGTTCAGGGCGGCGGTCACGAGACCGCCGCCCTTCAGGGCGGCGGTTTCGTCACTGAAGACCAAAAAGCCAAGAAAAGAGGGAAAAATAGGGAAAACAAAGCACGCGGGGGCTAATCGGGGTATGCGGGATGTTAACGCATATCTGTAAAGCTTTTCTGGATCCCGAACACCTTGCGAAGAGGCCTGTATCATCATTGGGGCACTTATTACATCGCTCCACAAGATGCAAGACCTTACAATTTTGGGTACGCATACGAAACC
The DNA here is from genome assembly GCA_018340775.1 of Taxus wallichiana var. yunnanensis. Taxonomy (NCBI): domain Eukaryota; kingdom Viridiplantae; phylum Streptophyta; class Pinopsida; order Cupressales; family Taxaceae; genus Taxus; species Taxus wallichiana. The sequence goes on from CM031234.1 coordinate 83,158,843, forward strand.
TATAATAAATAACAACACTTTGCCTTATTACAAACACCAATAAGATTTATTTATAGTAAGGATTTAGCCTACTCCCATTGAAGTAACCGTGTAACCATATCCCATCAAGCACCTCTAATTGCCAAGCACCTTATTCAAGTATATGAGTGATAACATACGGTCCCAACCAATGCACCTTAAGTTTGACTGGATGGCGTAGAAACTTAGAATCATAAAGAAGTACCATCTATCCAAATTCAAGCTTATTGTCCCTGATGTGTCTGTCATGCCATACCTTCTGCCTGGCCTTTTCCTACTTCGACTCTAATGTGTTATGGTGTGCCTCTCATCCAACTATATTAAGTCATCAATTCTTACTTCAAATGATTTCTCATTAGCTATACCTCTAATACGTGCAACACATAATGATGGTAACATGAATTCCATAGAAGAACCGCTTCTATGCCAAACACTAGCTGAAATGGTGTGTCCTTATTTAACCTCTTGTAGGTTGTTCTATACACCCAAAGCACAACAAATTTTTTATCATCCCAATCTTTCCTTCTAGCATCAATTTTTTTGTCAAGTTCTAGCTCAATATCTTGTTGAAGGCCTCTGCAGTGCCATTTTCCCAAGGATGACAAGGTGTAGTCTTGTGGTTCAAAATAATAAATTCATCCAATAATATCTTGATTGTCTCATTCAAGAAGTTTGTGCCCCTATTACTTGTCAAGATCAATGGACATCCATACCTAGTAAGAATATTTTCCGATAAGAACCTAGCTATTGTAGCCACTATACAATCCTTTGTAAGTGCTACGTCTACCCACCTAGTAAGATAATATGTACAAGTGATGATATAGTGTGATCCATTTCTATGCGAGGCTTGGGAAATAGGACCCACAAAGTCTACATCCCATTTCTCAAATGTCTCTACACTAGCAATAGGCCTCAAAGGAATTTCATTTCTCTTTCCAAGTTTTTCAAAACATTGACAATGATCACACACATTACAATACTCTTTACAATCTTTGTACAAGGTATTTTACCATAATCTAACGAGTAGAATTTTGCACGCAGTGGCATCACTTGCATAGTGCCCACTTACAATACCACCATGATCCTCTTCCATGATATCTCATGCACTCATGTTCTAGTACACACCGGTGCAATACTTCATCTTGGCCTAGTTTGTATAAGTATCCACTAATCAACATGAAGGGTGCCACATGAAATGCAAGTTATTTCTTATTAATGATTTCATTCCTTCTAGCACCATACACTGTGTGTAAAAAGACAAAAATATCCTCCAATTTTGAAGGTGTGTGATGTAACCTATACAACTGTGCATCCGACATTATATCTTCAATTGTCTATGCATCCTCCCCTTATTGAATCCTTGATAAGTGGTCCGGGCCAGAATTACTTTTACCTAGTTTTACCACCACTATAAAGTCAAATTATTGGAATAAGAGAACCAACCGACATATGTGCCCCTTTAGAATAGGCTTATTTACCAAATATTTTAATGCCATGTGATTAGTTTAAAATAAAAAGGTTTTTTCTAGCAAGTCTTTCTAAATTTATACATTGCTTAAATCGTTGAAAAGGCCTTGTGCTCTATAGTTGTGTAATTTTGTTACTGCAGGAGTTAACTTTCTACTAGAAAAATATATAGGATGATCTATAATACCTTCTCCAGGATGAGCTAACACCACACTAATGGTCATGCTAGATGTGTCCACATGTACATGAAATGGTTAGTTGCATGAGGGAAAATGTAGAATAGGTGTTGTAGGAGGTCTTTCTTCAATGCCTCAAATGTGCACTTTTGCGGTTCTCCCAATAGAATGTCCCTTTTCCTTTTAATAATTCTTCTATGGGTGTGGAAATATTTACATAACCTTTGATAAATGTATATAATACCCTGTGTGGCCAAAGAATCCATGCACCTCACTCTGATTAGTAGGCTCCTCTAGGCCTACATTAACTGCAACATTAGTTAGATCTACTAACAAACCTTCCTTACAGATGATATGCCCTAACAAAATTCCAAAAGGTGTAGAAAACACACACTTATTGATGTTTAAAGAGAGTCTTAATGGTCTGCATGTTTCAAACACTAAGCACAAATTGTCACAAGGATCCTTAACAAGCCCATATACCATCCAATCATCCAAGTAAACCTACAAGAATTTGTGAATAAAATCCTGGAATGCTTGAACAACTATGTGTGAAAATATAGAAGGTGTTTTTTTCAAACCAAAGGGTGTCACAATATATGAAAAACTTCCCCATTCATTCATGAAATTCATTTTATTTTTATCCTCATTTGAAATTATAACTTGATAATACCAAGAGAATCCATCTCAGTAAAGAGTAAACTTCACGCACTATAACCCCTTATAATATTTCCTCCGTGAAAGGTGTAGGAAAAGGATCAATCACACATGTAGCATTCAGTTCCATGTAATCCACAAAAATCCTAATATGGACATATTATTTGTAATGATTGCCATTGGGCTAACCCACTCGATTCCTCTAGGGTTTCATGATGCAAGATTTCAACATTTTGTCAATTTCTTCCTTAACTTTTACGTTCAAGTTTTGGTTCATCATGTAAGGTTTCTTCCCGACTAGGCACTCCTTCCTTTAGCTTAGTATTCATCTCACCTAATGACTCATACATTCCTTTCAACTCATGGTAGCCCCTAGGAAATAAGTCCTAAAATCTCATAGTAACTCAATTATCTTTTCCACTCCATAATCGACCACTAATCCCCGATTATTGCCTTCTTAGGTTTACCATCCACGTCCAATGTTCACTTTCATTGTCTTCATAGGTTCATGATAGGCGTGCATGTTCTTATCCACACTTATAAAACTTCACACGTACTTACAAAATGATCTATATCTAGATTTTCTACTTCCTCATGATCACTATGTATACCATATTTCCTTTCTCCTTTTCAAAGCAAGCATGCATAAATAGTTTGGCATCTATATCATCTACTTCATCAAAATGTGCTCCTTATTCTTCCTCACCAAATAAATCCTGAATGATTTCTTTAGCCTTTGCACTATCTCCCATAGTTAAGTGATTTATGACCCTTAATTTTGCTTCCATCGGAGGTTTAGTAAAGAAGTAGCCAAAAGTCTGGATCATTCCTACTAATTTATAGTCTCCCTATGTAACTCTGCATAAACATACCAAGCATGTGTGCAACCTTGTAAAGTGGAATAAAGCTTGTGCACCCATAGTGAAGGTGGTAAAGCTTCCCCGCCCTCTCGTTCGAGTATCTCAAACTGCTAAATGTGGTGCAAAATAGGTTGTTACCATGATATATGCAGATTTGAGTAGGCACATTGCTCTTGAAGAACCAAATGGTTAGAGAAATTCTGACTTCATTTCATTCCATGAGATTATCCTTGTGAACCATCCACTAGCACGTTGTTGTCCCATATAGGGTACATACTAATATATTACTTCTTTCCACGTGATCTCTCTACTGGTTCTCCATGACATGTAGGAATACCATAGGGTCTCCTTCTCCAGTGTAATAAGGTAAAAAGTTTCCAATCCTCCTAACACAATGAGGTTTACTTCTCTGTGCAAATGCACTTCTTACTTTGTGCCCAACCATCTCATAGGTGTCATGCGCCAAATTATCACAAGAAATACTTGTAGTATCACTAATAGATCTGTACATCTTCCCATTGGAAGATTCATTCCTTAGATGGATCAAGTATTTTTCAGTCCCGAATAGCGTGTACATAAATTTTGTTCGTGTCTTCCTCACTCAAAGGTTCAACATAAGGTGCAAATTTCCCATCTCATCAAAGGGATAATCAATCTTTATTCTTTTTCTCAAAACTTATATACCCCTTGTTGAATCAGTAGATTAGTATTATTTTCCTAACACCAAGGGAACCTAAGTAGAGCTAGGAATTTTTGTGCTTCTGCAAGTTCTAAGACCTCAAAGTACCTAGTGAAATTGACCCCTTGTATAGTAATGGATGCATCCTTTAAAACTCTAATGGGAGTGTCCTTAGTTCAATTAGCCATATATAGTACATTAGAGGATGATTGTAATGGAGGTCTACCCATCTCTACCCATGCATATAAAGTAAGCACATTCACTTCCATGCCTATATCAATCAATATATTACTTAAGAGCCACCCATCCATAAAAAAATTTAGAGTGTTCTCCTTGTCAAAATCCAAACTATGGGGGGGAAGATTAACATCCAAAGATCTACCATTCATTCTCAATACTTGCACACAGAGTGTTTGCCTTTAGCCAATTACCTAATAATGGAATGATATTCTCCTAGCGTAACATCTTGCATACATATTTTAAGTCCTCAATATCCAATTGGACCGTCTCTACTTCCTTCTTTTGTTCTAGCTTCCATGAGTGTTCCTTTAAACATTATCTTTCACCATGAAGATTTATGAGTACCTCCATGGTCTCTTCATAAACCTCCTTCTGATGAGTAAGATCTGGGTACCTTGCATGTAAAAATTCCTCCTTAATGATGGTAGGCTTATGCTGTAATGCTTCCTTGGCATGCACAAATTCAACGTGTGTAGTAATCTTCACAAGTAATACCTCGCCTTCAGTGCAACTTTGACATCCACATTTTTCCACTGAAGACATTGTATTCCGACCGCTCCCATGCCCTTGTTCTCTTGTTTATGCTACTTGATAAGATGCTCATATAAGTCCAGGCATTCCTCATAGCTTTGATTCTTCCCACAAAATAACAAGTAATATTCTGAGGACATTCATGCCTGTAGTGGTCAGGAGATCCACATGTAAAACACGTTCCATGAGGGAACTCACCTCATCCATAACCATGACCTCTACCCCGAATCCACCACGGTATCCTCAACCTCTATCACAACCTCCTTCAAAGCATCCTTTGTTATGATCATATCACATTTAAGCATGGTCACAATCATGGTGTTCACTTTTTCCTTTAGAGTTATCTCGATACTACACAAATTCCGCACACCAATATCTATGGCATCATGGATCTGACCAATCAACTTGCACTCTTTTGTATTGTGATTAGTGGATTGGAAAATTTTACAATAGTAAGATACATTCTTTCTTATCACACATTGTAATAATGGGAAACGACTTGCATCAGGGGTCCAAATGAAATATCTCATAGTATAACAATAATGAACCCACCGATATGCGGGATAACTATCTTTGGTATATCATTCCACTTCAAAATCTTTACACCAAATCCCAATTGCACATCTCATGTACTTGAATTTTCTCGGTATTTTCTCCACTGCTTTGCCATAGCTGCAATCTATGCCTCTAGGAATGGGCTCAATCCAATGTCTATACTCTCAAATGATTTAGCATGCAAAGTTGCTTCAAGTGCTTCACACAGGTCCGTATATGTCTTATGTGAAAATGCCCTTCTGAAAGGTGTGATCAAGCCCCCAAAAAACCAATGTGCATGTTGAATTGCATGAATACCATAAGAAATTTTAGAGAATAGTGTCTTGAAACATGCATCATATTCCCAAATGCTCTTAGTAGTGCCCTGCTTAATATCCTTAAGCACGCTTATACTCTTCTACTCAAACTCAAGGATATGAAACTCCTTAAGGAAATCATCCTTTAATGCTGCATAATCTACACAAGTATGATCAGGGTCAAACTTCTTATACAAGTTGTGTGTGCGTCCTTATAATGTAGTTGCAAACTAACTTGCCTTGCGCACGAAGCTATAATTCCTTTTATGCACCACAGGATCTCACACATATGCACATGTTCACCATCATCTTCTATTCCCCTATACTTTAGAAGATAGAGAGACATCTCCATGTAAATATTATGGGGTTGATGAGGACCCTACCCACCTGATCCAGAACCTCCTTTGCTGCCTCTACCTATAGAACCACCAAATCCAAAATAATTAGAGCCACTTATGCCCCCGATCCTCCACCCAGCCGAAGTGGACCAAAGTGCATCTACCGCCATGCATCCCAACAAAGGGGTACTAAACTGAAATCGTAAAGTTTATGAAGTGGAGCTACTCCAAGAAGTGAGTCCAAAATTTTGTGTGCTTGAGTTCTATGCTAATGATGCACCTGAGAAGGTACCTCTAAACAACAAATAAGATGTTTTCTTGGCCATATATGTAATTTCTATCTGACTTACTCCTACTCTTCTACTACCCAAACTAGCTTGTTGACTATTGGTTGTACTAGATATTGGAAAACCAAGTGCAAGGGATAGGTTGCTAGGTAGATTCAGATGTGCACCTGTGGCCCATGTCATCTCTGTTGACATGCTCCCATGTGAGGCCAAGGAGGGTTCCCTATTATGCTTTCCCAAATGGGGGAGTTCTAGATGCTCTAGCTCCATACCTTCTACATGAGCTCCAAATCCTTCATGAGCCATCTCTCTCCTCAATTCCATCCACTCTGTAATATCACATTACTTCTCTATCTCCCTCTCACGTGCCTCATTTTACTTAAGTTTCCTTTCGTCTTGTTGCCTCTCTATTGCTAGGTTTTCCATCCTTCACTAAACCTGCTCTCCCGTCCCCGTACATGGTGGGTTTTAGCTAGCCATTGACTTCTCTTCCAATTTGAGGGTTACCATCAAGATTTTGATTTTGACTAAAATGCCTTGAAAATAAGTTCCCCTTAGATAACATAAAAATGGAACTCATATACCTCCGGAAAGAATAAGTGGATATTGAGTACTCCAAAATATAGCTATTTAGAACACCATAGAACCAAGTGTCCACAATTCTCATCCAAATCAGATCAACATCATGGAGGACCTAAAATTATTCTTAAATCTAGAAAAGTGTGTGATACCTCTAATTCCTTTTAGATGCATAAGAAACTAGCCACTCATACAACTCTACTACGGAAAGATAGCAAAGAATATCTCATACAAAAATCATACAAATTCTGCTCCACCCACACATGTGTGTCAAACTCAGATCTAGTACTGAACCTCTCGAGCGTACTCTTCTTCCAGATCCTTTATCCACTCCTCAACACTTGCTAAGGTCAACCGGTACGTCTTCATCGCAAAACATCCTGAAAAGAGGTCTTGACAACGAAACCAATGATACAGCCTAGAATCTACTATATAAAACCCGCACACACTAACACATCACCAAGATTGAGCCGAGCACTCACCCAAAGTGCATAAAGGTACCAGGCCCCTGTTTAGAGTTTCTTATGTAGGATGTTAGTGTGATGAAGATAAAACACATATTCAGATCCATAAATAAACATAAACATACCACATAGCATATTCTAGATCAAGATCTTAGAGAATCATGAGTTAAATAATAACCATAATAAGATCAACCAGACAAGAACCAATTACAGGTCATGTTTAATACCATTTTCCATCCAATATACTCCATTGCATTAAACACTATAAAACGTAGAAGCTTCTTACATTATAAAATATCACCATAAGTCATGCACGCATAAGATACAAAGAAGACAACTCTACAATCATTTAGTCTCTCTAAACTACACAGTTCACTACATATTTATAGGGGTGGGGACTTTCCCTTCACCACTTATGCACTTCCCAAAATAGGCCGCATGTTGATAATAGCTATGTGCCTTTACAATAACATGCACACATGCAAGTGTGCTAATAATATACATCCTATAGTTAACTAGAAGAAGTAATCCTATCATTAACTCAAGCTCATGCATGGCACTTATTAGTTTCTCATTCCCAAAATAACATTTACATGTCACACAATTCTCCATTCCGATGTGTTCTCCACATGCTATCTCCAAAAATAGCCTGTATCCATGAAAATGGCTAAGTCCCGAATCAAACTTGTTCTAGCACACATTTCCTTTCCTATCATTATGCCCCTTTAAATGTGTGTTGTTCCTATGCATGAATCCTATATGTCTTCTCCTTAGGAAAATACTATGTCTACTCAAAAATAAATTCCTTGTAATAAAGCATTTAACACTTACTAGAGTAACATGCTAGTCTAGAAAAACTTGATTTAGTAGTCATAGTTTTTCAAAGGAATATTTGCATTCATTGATACTCAAAAATGCAAATTTCTCACTCAATCTCAAAAATACTTGAACACAAAGTCTCGTGCAAGTATTCTAATAAAGTATTTAATACTTATACTCTCGTACACCCAAGATACACTCAAAGGATAACAAAAATCACTACAAAAATGGCTATAATAAGGATTTTAGAATTATGTCCAATATTGTAGAGTAAATTATCACAACACAATATTGAATTAATTACCAAAACATAACCATTAAGGATTGATCTAGTGTATGATAAAGAGAAGCAATAAACACAAAATTACGTAAGAAAATATAACTCATCAATCAAAGATTCAACATACAGAACCAAGAATATAGAAATCAAAGCTCACAAGCGGACATATTTCATTCAGATCCTGAATTTATTAACTAGGAAACATAAAGCAAATTCTCTCAATTTTTTTCAATGGTTGTACATTGCAACCACCTTGACACGAAGTTTTGGAAACCAAAATCTATATGCATTTCATAAAAGAAACATACAATATTACAAGTATATCCTTCGACATTTTTAGTAATATAAAAACCAACCCCATTTCGTATGAGGATAGGCCCTCATACTTATACAATTTTGGAAAATTATTATGATTCAAATTACCCCCTAAATATTCGGATAATATCCTCGTTACTCACACTAGATGAATTTTAATTAAAGTAGGAATATGTTTTACCCAACTAAAGATATTTTATTTTCTATTAATATTTTGGAATTGGTTCCATTCCTCTTATTTTAATTAAAACATTAATTGATCTTTTGCCAAGTGTGATTCCATTATTTTCCTTTTTTAGAATGACCTAGGTATCCCATCACCTTTGCTTGCCTTCCAACATCACTCTTTGTATTAATTTGATTTCTCCTTTTTGTGAAATTTATACCTTATGAAATGAGTAAATTGCTGAAATTTTTTTGAATTTAATGCTTCAACTCATGCCTTTATCTTAATTGATTTGGCATCTACCTTTTTGGAGGATATGTTTTGGGAAATGAATAATCATTGATATTTTATTGAGCTTGATGCCTCCCTTATGTGCAAAACTGAATCAAGCCTAAAAACATCTTATAAAAGATATCAATCTATTTCACCTTTTTCCAAACTCTGTGAGTATCCAAATATAATTTTGCATTCAATCTTGATATGATACTTCACACGATCACTCTAAAATTCCATCCTTCTATAAGTTATCATTGATTTTCCATAAGATTACACCTTCATTTTATAATTCCGAGTGAAAAAGAGTTCGTGTTAATTCTTCTCAAGTAATGGTGGATTTGAAATTATGAACAAGTCTAAAGGAGATTTCTTTGGAAACATTTCACGTAATTTTCAAACTTTTGGGCCTAGATGAAGATTGTTTTAGGATTTTATTCTTTATTGAAGATCAATCGAAAACAAAAGGACCATTAACACCCCATGCGATTCGGGTAGCATTGATATGAAGGCTTGTAAATATGAATCCCTTCTTTTCTATTTTTTAGATTATGTATCATCATGTGTTTCGTTGGTTATCAAACTTGCACCCGTGTCTCATATCTAAAATAACTAAGTCACTAAGTCAACAATGGGACTATCTCCAAGTTATGGGACCTTGCGCACTTGAGACAAACTTTCGAGATAAGGTCGGTTCCTCTACATATTTCTACTACTACTACTCCCTAATGCTGAAAGGGAAATCCTAAGCTAATAATGCCAAACAACTAGGGATAGAAGGATATGAAAATGAGAAACTAGACTAGCGAAGGTGATAGCACCAAGGAAAGTGGGATGAAAACTATTTATTTTGATAAAAATGAAATAAAGGGCATAAAGGGAGGCTTAACATGCACAACACAAAATAGAATGAATTAAAACGATCAATTTCATGAGACACAACAAGAAAATGGAGCTGTAATGGATTTAAAATGGCACAACAAACAAACTATACAAAGGAAAGGAAAGAAAGAAGAATACAAACATGTTAAGTTAGAGAATAGCCATAAAACAATGCTTTTGTTGCTTCCAAGTATGCAGTTTATTACAATGGTGTATGTGGCTGATATTTGCATGAAAAAACTAGATCTAGAGGTGTGCGACTCAAAATGAAAAGATACAAAATCCTTCACAAACACTAGAGGATACAAAATGTATAACACTTTGAAATTAGCCATACTCTTACATTTATAGAAGAAGAGGGAGGAAGAGGAAGAGAAAGAAGAGAGGGAAACTCATATTTGAATCAAAACCACCCACAGAAAGCATTAAATTCCTACAAATATGCCAAATGCACTTCCCCATATCTGTATGGTGTGTCGAAGAAGCAAGGAGGGAAAATTGGATCAAATCTAGGTGGTTCAAACAATCAAATATGTTCATTAATGACCAAAAATGTGTTTACATGTTTCTCACCTACTATATCCCACTAAAATTTGAATTTGAATGATTTAGAGTGTAGCTCATGTCAGTAGCTTTCAAATGAGACTGGGCACGCATGTTTCATTTCCTTGTGGTAAAATTCATGGGTATTATAAGTTTACAAGTCACTTTAATATGCAATGACATGTGGCACGCATTGATTGATATCAAAGATATGCCAACTGCGAATTTTCTTTGTCATTTTATGCCACATGTCACAAACTAGTTCATTGTCTAGATTTAGTGCCCAATCAAGTGCACTCGATTAGTTGCATGTAGCAAACTCAATGTTTGATAGATGCCATGTGGCACAGAAGAAGGTGAGATTATGCATGCAAAAGAGGAAGGCCTCGAAAGGGAAACAAAAAGAAAGGTGTGTAGAGGTAGCGCACATAGAAGGAATGGGAAGAACACATTCCAGAGGAACATATGGTAGAGGTGAAATCATTAAAAAATAATGTGCAACAACAAGGAAGCAGTGCACAATAATTTCAGGTACTTAACTAATTGGGTAGAAAGTCTAAGGCACACGAGAAGGGTGTAAAAACTTCTAGAAAGGAGGTGAATGTGCGTAGATTGGGCACAAGAGAAAATGGAACAGATAGATGAAAAGGAAGAAATGGGAAGTGTAGGAAGGAAGTGTGCAAGGGCATGTGAGAAATTACAACCATGGGAACATGCTAAATAGATAATCAAAGTGTTCACAACCTGCAATGTTAGAACCTTTAGAGCTAGAATGGGGATGTAAGTTTGTCCAAATAAATAGGGGAGTTATTTTGGATAATAGTTTAGTGACTTTTGGGGCCATTTGCCTACTAGATGAAGGGGATCAGTAGCCTAGAGCATCCATTGGGCATGGATTCTACTATGTAATCATGAAATTATGACCGTGAACCTTGGAGAACCGCCCTTACACGAATTCACACCGATAAAACATTTCGAACTCTATTTTGAATCCTAGAAAACTGCTGAAACTACTAGAAGATGTCTGACATCTTAGAAGCAACACAAGAGCACATGATAAGAAAGAACTATTTACAAAAAAAAAATGTGTGTGCACTGCACTTGGAGGAATTGAAACTACTATAATATATACAAAATAATGCATCAAGCCTAATGGAAGGGTTTGAGATATATCCCATTGATTGGGATTGATAGTGTGCCTTCATTAAGATGAGATAAATCAGAATATTTTTCCTCCTTATAAGAAATGATGATGTATGTGAAACTTCAAAGTGCATCAAACTTTGAATGACATCTCGGTTTATCTCTCACAAGATCCCATTTTAAGACTAAGTCCCCTACTTTGAAAGCTCAAGGCCTAGCCTTTTTGTAAAACCATTTCTTAGTTGATTATTGATGTTATTCTAGCTTGATCATGGTATATTTTCTGAGTTCTTCAAGTTCAACCAGCTCTACTATTCCGATTTATCTCTCGGTCGACACCCTCAAACTATAACTATTGGCAAAGTTCTAATGAAGGTAATTCAAGAGACAAGGGAAGTCTAGCTTCCTTACCATAAACCAACTTATAAGGTGAGGTGCTTATTACATTCTTTATCATAATTCTATCATCCTAGAGTGCACACGATACCTTTGTATGCCACTATATTTAGCTGATGTTCATTATGTGCTTCATGATTCTAATCGTGCTCTTGTTTGTAGACTCTTCCAAGCCATTACCTTGAGGGTAATAATTAGAGGAGGTCTTCAAGTATATACAAAAACTAAGAGCCCAATAAGTGACTTTAGTACCAAGGAAGGATTTTGTGTTATTAGAGATAATGGTATGAGGGACACCAAACCTTGTTACAATACCTTTGAGAAATTCGAGGATGACTGACTCAGTTTATTTCTTGAGCGTGACAACTTCTATCCATCTCGGTGAAGTAAAATTTAGCTGTTAACACCCATTTTTTTCTAGCACTTGAGGGTGGATTGATCATTCCTATGAAGTTAAGACCCCATTGTGCAAAAGGATGATCCATTTGGATTGGTCGGAGGGGGAACACTGCTAGTTTATTCTCTCCTACAAAGAAAGTGCATTATTTTCATTTCATGACCCCATTGTGTGCATCCACAAACAGGGTAGGCCAAAATATTCCTTCCATGATGATCTACATTACTATATTATTAATAGAGAAGTGTCTACCAGAGAATCCATCATGAAATTCTACTAGCACTTTTTCAACCTACGTGCCATCAATACACCGCAACAACATTCCATCAAGATTCCTTTTGAAGAGAAGGCCATCAATAAAAAAATATGGAATATATTTCATCCTTAGATGTCTTCTCTTTGTTTTATTTAGACTGGGAGGGTATGCGCCCTCAGAAAGGAACGTGGTCATGTCCTTCATCTAGTTTCACATGCTAGGGGATTCATTCTATTTGGACTTTGCACACGTGAGACCTTCATCCACAAATAATGAAGTATCATTTTCATCTTACACATCTTTAGAAAGTTGTCTCACGTATAACACGCTTCCTCTAACCGAGTTTCATGGCTTTGATAATCACATCGTACTCCATGATTTTGGTCACCCACCATGTTCTCTTCTCATTGATTTTTTCTCCCATGATGAAGTCTCTAACACTTGAGTGTGAAACTAACACCTTGATGTGGTTTGTGGTGAGCATACTCTTGAATTTATCAAGTGTGCATATGATGTCATAGACCTATTTATCCATGTGACTATATTTTAACTCATAATCCTTCAAAGTGTTTAACTAAATAAATCCATTGGCTGCTCTAGTCCTTTTTTATTTTCTTGTAATAGGAAATTAACAACACTCACATCATCACCATAAGCATAAAGGATGAAATCATTTGAGTAGTCCAGGTTGATGAGTTTTGGTGCAATAAAAATATCTTGCTTGATTTTGTTGAAGATTTATTTTCCTTTTTATTTCCATTTGAAGGTTGTTTCCTTCTTGTGTATAAGAGTGATGGGCCTTAATAGTCCTACAAAGTTAGGGATGAAGCACCTAAAAAATTAGTTTTTCCAAGGAAGGATTACAAGGCCTTATTGTGTGCTTGTAGGGAGATATCCAAGATAATTAAAACACATTTAAGATTAATTATGATGTCATCCTTTGATACCACATGGCCCAAAATATTTCCCTGTGCCACCACAAAATTGTACTTCTTAGGGTTAAGAGATACCTTAAATTTTCTGCATCTCTTAAAATACTTTCTCCAGTGTGTCATGTGATCTACGCTCCACTTTGAAAATACAATTATATCATCAAGGTAAACATAGATGAATTCATTGATGTATCCCTTAAAGGTAATGTACATGGTGCACTAACAGTTGCACTTGTGTTTGAAAAACCAAAGGGCATCTTCTGATATGCATATGCTCCCCACTTGGTTGTAAACACTGTTTTGAATTGATCCTCTTCCTTGACCATGATCTGATTGAATCTAGAATACCCATCTAGCATAGAAAATATTTGCACGCCGGCCACATTCTATATAATCTACTCCATAAAAGGAAAAGGATAATGATACTTGAGGGATTCCTTATTCAAATATCTAAAATTAACGTAGATTATAATTTCACTGTTATTCTTGCGCATTGGAACAAGATTCACAACCTAGGATGAGTATTTGATGGGAAAAATGATCTTCAAATCAATGATTTTATACAATTATTTCCTCACAAGGGGCTCTATATTTTGATTGAATGGCCATTGTTTTTGTCTCGATGGTCTTGATTCCCGGATCAATATCAATGGAGTGTTGAGAAACACTTAGATGGAATCATTTTAGGTCTTCAAACTCCCATGAGAATACATCACCATATTTATGAAAGAGAGATATGAAGGCCTAATTTTCATCATGCATGCAATCTTTACTCAGCAGCAACTCCTTACCGCATGCAATAATGACTCAGAACAATCTTCTTGTGTTTGTACACATGTATTTTTCTTCGCCCTTGAACTCATCATTAAGGATAAATATTTTCTCTAAGGTGTGTTGAGTTTGGATCTTAATTGATTTATAAAAATCTTGTTTTTACATTTTGCTGGATTTGACAAAGGACCGCCATCATTTAGTTATCAACCAACATGGGTCGTAAAGTGACTAACATCGGTCAGAAGTGACCAACATCGGTTAGGAAGTAACCGACATTGGTCAACCTATGTGATAGTGATTTGTTTTTTTGGCCGAGAATCATAATAAATATTTTTCTTTAAAGATGATTTCTTGAATGTAAAACCATAGTTAGTTTCCCAATACACACACACGCACACATATATGCATGTATGCATTGTATGAGGTTATGAGAAAATAAAATAGCAATTGTTTGCATGTTATTTTTCATGGTGAGAAAGAAAGAGTAGCTGAGTGAGGGAAAAAATATTGAACATCCTGTGAGGTGTTGGAAGATAATGATCTTCATTGCATTTCCTCCGTAAAGCACTTTGAATAATATTTTTGGCTTGTTTTTTGGTGGACGTAGCCTGAATGGGTGAAATAGGTTAAATCTAGTGTTATCTTTATCTTTTTTATTTTATCTTCTGGTTTATTTCCGCATTCATTGATTTTATAATTTATCTAATTTTAGATATGTGAAACACTTTTTTATGGTAAAATCCCAACAACTGGTATCGAGCTTTGTTTCGAGGTTTTGTGTGTTGACAATATTTACTCAAAGAGGTTTTTTTGATTGAGTGGGAGCATAGAAATGGAAGAAGATGGTAAATACCGAGTAGATAAATTTGACATGATCGTAATCATCAACTATGGAAGATGCAGTGGAGGATTATTTGTATCGAAGGATCTATACTTATCGTTGGATGATCATGCACAACTAGACACAATGACCGATGAAGAATGCAAGGTTATTGATAGAAAGGATCTCGAGAACTATAAGTTTGATCCTGGTAGCATCGGCGTGCTTCAAAATTTATAGATGCAAAACCACGGTAGATTTGATCAAATATTTAGTGAATTTGTACGAAAAATCCTAGTTCTTTGAATAAGGTTTATTTGATGAAAAAAATATTTAATTCTAAGATGCAATAAGGTGGATCTCGCATCTAATCATTTGAATGATTTGCGGTCTATTGTAAATCAATTAAAATCGTATAAATTCTATTTGATGATGAATCAAAAGCACTTTTATTCTTACTCTCTAGATAGTTGGGATAACTTGGTAATGGATGTTAATAATACAACTTTTTCTTCTAAAGGTTTGAAATTAGATGATGTGGTTAGTGTAATACTTAATGAGGAAATACGCAGAAAATATCGAGAAGCATCATATGGAAACACTTTAAATGTAGAAAGCAAGGGAAGATCTAAGGAAAGATCATCAAAGAGCAAGAATAATGGGAGATCAAAGTCAAGAAATGGCAGATCTAGATCCAATTAAAAGATTTACTTTGCTGGAATTGTGGAAAGAGAGGACATGTAAAGGAGTGTTGGTCCAAGGAAAACAAAGAGAATACATTAGACAAAGGTAAAGAGGAAAATGTTACAAGTGAGGTAAAGAAATATTCCCTTATTATCTCCTTAGATAATAAATTAGAATCTTGGGTTTTATATTCTAGAGCTTCTTTCCATGTTACCCCTAATAAGGGTTATTTCAGAAATTATATTTAGGGTGATTTGGACAAGTTTATTTAGGAGATGATTACCCATACAATGTTACTAGTAAAGGTGATGTTCATCTAAAGTTGCAGAATGGAAATCCATGGGTATTGAAAGATGTGAGGCATGTACCAAGCCTCAAGAGAAATCTAATATCTGTAGGGAAACTAGGTGAATTTGGATGCGTGGTTACATTCACAGCCAATTCTTGGAAGGTTACCAAGGGATCTCTTGTTGTGGCAAGAGGTAAGAAGGTAAGAAATTTATATTTGTCTACCTATGTTACTAATTCCTTTTCTGTACTATCTACTATAGATTTAGATGTAACCATGTGGCATAATCGGCTAGGCCATATGAGTGAAAAAGGAATGCAAATACTAAATGATAAGGGTAAGTTATCAGATTTGAAACAATTAGATCTTGAATTTTGTGAGCATTGAAAATTTGTAAAGAAAAAGAGAGTGAGTTTTCTCAAGGTTGGGTCAATCAATAAAAAGGAGCAGAAATTAGAGCTTGAACACTCAGATGTGTGGGGACCAAATGTAGCTTCTATTAGAGGATCCCAATATTATGTGAATTTCATTGATGATTCCACAAGGACGGTATGAATTTATTGTATTAAGTGTAAATCTGATGTTTTTGAGACTTTTAAAAGGTGGAAAGTCCTTGTGGAAAATGAAACAAAATTAAAATTAAAGTGCCTTAGATCTGACAATGGTGGCGAGTACTGTAACAAGGCTTCCAATGATTATTGTTTAGTGAATGTAATACAAAGAGAAAGAACGGTTCCTAGAACTCCACATGAGAATGGAGTTATAGAAAGAATGAAAAAAATAATCATGGAATGTGATAGAAGCATGAGGATACATGTTGGTTTGCCTTTGAAGTTTTGGGAAGAAGCAAGTGGATACAATAGTGTACTTGATCAACCATGGGCCTTCAACAACACTTTGGATGGTGGAATACCAGAAGAATCTTGGTATGGAAAAGAGGTATATTTTTCTTTTCTTAGAGTTTTTGGCTCAGAAGATTTTATGCATGTTGATAGGGAAAATAGGAAGAAGTTGGATGTTAAATCTAAGAGATGTACTTTCATTGGTTATGGCTCTGGTGATTTTGGATATCGTTTTTGGGATTTAGAAGATTCTAATATTGTTAGGATTTGTGATGTTGATTGGAATGAAAAGAGAATGTACAGGATCAGGTTTTGGTGCCTAAACATGAACATGTTGATGATATTTTGAAGGAAAATAAAATTTGGATCTAAAAATACATCCACATACACCGACGTCAGCTTTACATAATCCGGTGCTTTGGTCAAAGCTAACAGGTATCGACAAACAAGATCGGGTTAAGAATAAACAACTAGTGGAACCGATGTCGTACTCCTTGAACTGGTGGTGGTGAGGCAACTACAGTTGGTAGGAAGATAGAGGAACCACGATCGATTCTGAAACCACAGTCAATATCAGAGACCGGTGTCGGTCACTGACAGAGATTGACATGAACATGCAACATGCATAGAATGAGCCCCAGACACCCTAGATCTTAGTGAGAAGGTCACAAAGAGTAAGTAGACCTCCAGAGATATTTTCACCTTCCTTTTCTTATTTATTATTGACTAATAGTGGTGAACCAGAAAGATTTGAAGAAGCAATGTAGGTAGATACCCATGTGCAGTGGGAGCATGACATGGATGAGGAGATGGAATCCTTGGAACAAAATCAGACATGGGATTTGGTCAAGTTTCCAGTAGGTAAGAAAAAACTATAGAATAAATGGGTTTACAGGATCAAGGAAGAAGAGGGTGGACTGAAAAGGTACAAACGAGGCTTGTGGTAAAGGGATTTGCATAGAAAATAAGTATTGAATTTGATGAGAATTTTTCTCCTAGAGTTAAGATGGATTTTATTCCTACTGTTCTAAGTTTGGTTGCAATAGGATATTTGCATTTAGAACAAATTGATGTTAAGAAAAATTTTCTTCATGGTGATTTGGAGGAAAATATTTATATGTAACAACCACTTGGTTATGAAGTCAAGGGTAAGGAGAAACTTGTGTGTAGATTGAAAAATAGCCTATATGGGCTCAAACAAGATCCAAGGCAATGGTATTTGAAATTTTACAATTTTATGCATGAGTATGGTTATATGAGATGTGAATCTAAACATTGTGTTTATTTTAAGAAGCTCAAAAATGGGAGAGATGTTATTTTGTTATCAGTATGTGGATGATATGCTAATTACAAAATCTAGTATGTAGGACAACTGGAAAACTTAAAGAAATACTAGCTCACACATTTGTAATGAAGGATTTGGAAGCTACAAATAAAATCCTTGACATGCAAATTCACTGAGATAGAAAAAACAATAAGTTGTATTTGTCTCAAGAGGCTTATATCAATAAGGTGTTGGAAAGGTTTAACATGTAAGATTCAAAACCTATTAGTACACCTATGGCTAAAAACTTTAAATTGAGAAAAGATCAGTTTTCTTCATCACACAAAGAGGTTGCATACATGGCATGTGTTCCCTATGCTTCAACAATAAAAAGTCTTATTTATGCCATGGTTTGTACTAAACCAGACATTGCATAGGCAATGGGAGTTGTGAGCAATTTTATGGCTAATCCAAGTAAAGAACATTGGAAATAAGTCCAATGGATTCTCAAGTATTTGAGAGGGACATCCAACATGGAGTTATGCTATAGAGGGTCAGATACTTCTTTACGTGGATATGTTGATTCAGATATGGCTGTAGATTTGGATGGTAGGAGGAGCACCACTGGATATATTTTCACAAAGAGGGTGGAACAACAGTTAGCTACATGTTGAGATTGTAGAAGGTTGTGGCTTTATCTACTATAGAGGAAGAGTATGTTGTAGCTACAAAAGATAACAAGGAGATGATATAGATGAGTAGGTTCATGGAAAATTTGGGTAAGGAGAAAGAGGATTTCATATTATATAGAGATAGTCAGAGTGCGATTCATCTGACAAAGAACTCAACATTTGATTCAAGAATGAAACACATTCAGTTGAGGTATCACTTCATATGGTAGGTGTTGGAGGATTGGAAACTGAAGTTAGAGAAAATTAATATGGATGAGAACCCTGTGGATATGCTAACAAAGCCATTGGTAATGGATAATTTCGAGCTTCAATCCACTTTTATTGGTCTTTGAGTTTGATACTTAAAGAGGAAAAAATGGGCCAAGGAAAAGGATCCAAGGATGGTGATGTTCAGTACATTGTAGTAATTGATCTCCAAGTGGGATATTGTTGAGTGTGGAGCTTAATTGATTCACAAAAAGCTTGTTTTTACATGTTGATGGATTTGAAAGTGACCGACATCGGTCAGGAAGTGACCGGCATTGGTCAAACAAAGTGACAAACATCACCAAGAAGTGAGTGGCATCGGTTAGTTATCAACCAACATGGGTCAAGAAGTGACCATTATTGGTTAGGTAGTGACCAACATCACTCGAGAAAATAACCGACATCGGTCAACCTGTGCGATGGTGAATTTTTTTGGCCAAGAATTAGAATAAATATTTTTCTTTAAAGATGATTTCTTGATTGTAAAAGCATAGTTAGTTTCCCGAATAGATATATATGTATGTATGCATTGTATGAGGGTATGAGAAAAGAAAATAGAAATTGTTTGCATATTAGTTTTATTGGTGAGAAAGAAAGATTAGTTGAGTGAGGGAAAAATATTGAACATATTTTGAGGTGTTAGAAGAGAACATATCTTCATTGTCTTTCTTACTCAAAACATTTAATAATATTTTTGGTTGTTTCTTGGTGGACGTAGCCCACACAGGGTGAACCACATTAAATCTAGTGTTATCTTTCTCTTGTTTATTTTATCTTCTGGTTTATTTCTGCATTCATTTCTTACACGATTTATTTGATTTTAGATATGTGCAACATTGTTATGTGGTTAAATCCCAACAAGGTGACCATTCATTTAGGCAACTTGTTTATCTTCAGTGGATCACTTGGTCACCATAGTTTTCATCCAAGTTAGCTTGCATGCTTGAAGAGAACTCAACTTCATTCTGAATGAATTGGATGATCTGTGTGGTGTTGTAAAACACTTTCTAGCTAGTTTTATTATCTAGAATGGATGATTTGATAACCATCTTGATGTGCTACGTGTTTCACTTGATAAAATATTTTGTATGATAGAAATGTGATCCAAGTGCGACCATCTGATCAAATTATTTTTTCATCCTCATTGGCACCACCTTCAGATTTGTAGCATTAAATATCTCAAGGAGATCCCGAAATTTGTGTTTATAATATTTTAGAAGCTTATTATTTTTTGTGAATTCATTTGTGACCCGGTGGATGACCAATTCCGTGTCCCCAAAGATTTGCAATGCCTTTATATTTTTTTTCTCGACAATAAGAAGACCACACACAAGCACTTCATATTCCGCTACATTGTTGGAGTGTGTGAACTACAACTGGTGTGCAAAGAATAACTTCTCATCATTGGGAGAAATGAGAACAACACCTATGCCCACACCAATTCTACTTTTGGATCCGTCAAAGTACATATTCCACATACCATAATTTTCTTCATTTTTATCGAGCATGCGTGGAAACACAAATACTTCAAGGATAAAATAAGTGCCAAACCCAATTTCAAAAGCCTCAATATCTTTAGCATATGGATCAAATTTTTGGTGCCTTTTTGCCCACTCATCTAGCACTAAATTAGGTAGAGGAGGAGGAATAGGCTGCTCTTCAGAAACTGAAACTTGTTCTTCTTGGATCAGCGGTTGGATCGGAGAGGGGATGGGTCATATGGATCAACATGATATGAAAATATTATCTCATGTTTTATGGTAAACCAGGTACCATACCTTGTCTTAAGTAACATATGGGACTAATCGTAAGAGAAATAACCACCTACTTTAGTAGTAAAATACCTTGATAGACATACGGTAAACAAAGGAGGAATATTAATGATTGACACATCATGAGTTATAGTGAGGCTTGGAAGTACATATAGGGTTAACTCAAGATCCTTGATGACATCCAAAGTGGTAATAGTTGAGCCATCAAGATACAAGACTCATTTTTCAAGGGGTTATACTTAAGATCTAAGACATCAACAATTTTCTTAAGCATGACATAAGTATTAGCGCCTTGAGTCAATCATGCAATTATGCACTAGATGTTTTCCTATGATCAAGGACATATAAAAGGGTGGGGTTTTGAAAAATTTACTTACTTGATTCTCCTCTACTTGACACATATTGACACAAGCGTGCGGTTTTTGGATAGCTGGATTAGTGTCCAAGAGTTATGTCGAGAGATTCATGTAATAGGTCATCTTTGAGATTAAATGGTCAAGGCATCCCAAATTGTGACATTCACATTTTTATTCTTCATCTGATCCACAATGTTGAATGGAAGGCCCATTGATTTGTGCATTTGGGGCACAATAAAATATTTTCTTGTTTGTTTAGGCACAGAGGTAGGAATCATAGCTAGCACAGAGGCTTAATCTACTAAAGGAGGGGTGCGCACTACTTCGAAGGGGCATTACATGGAACCTCATGTGTAGGAACTTGTGCGCTTTTACTACTAGATTCCTTAGTTGAATATTTTTTCTTTTGAGGATCGACCTATATTGTGGTAATTGAACCTTCATTGTCGTAAACTTGGGTGCGCTGTCTTTCAAGACTATCCACAGATTGATTAATGGCACAAAAGTCTTCAGCGCCAAAGAACATAATATTAGCCTTTGAAGGGGATTATATATTTTTGATTCTTAGGATCGCTTGCGCTTGTGGAAGGTTCATATTTGGAAGCAACATGAATCATGTAGGCCTATGTGCATAACATTGGCATAGTGATATTGACTTTGAGTCATGTTACAAGGGAAGCAACATTCTGACTCTTGCGCCATGTTGTTCTGAAATGGAACAAGTTCTTGGTATGTGTTGGGCACTAGGAGAGGCTGTGCAAGAGGAATCACTTGCAAGGGAAAGTGTGTATTAGCATTCCATATATCATTTTGTTAGTTCTTCCCATATTTTTGGTTTCCATATTAATTTCTCTAGGGCTGATTATTTTGGCTATTCCCTTGATTAGAAATATTTATGAAGGCTCACACCTGTTGTTTCTTGAAGGATATAAATTTATCTCAAAATTTTCTAATTAGGGATTTAATTTCTTTATCTTATTTTTTCTGCACAGGAGAATATGATGTGGATGAAGCCGGTTGAGCATTATTCTTAGGAAGAGGAGAAATAAAAGGTTGAGGCACATGGGACATCTATGGGAATAAGGGCGTAGGAGGCCTAAGAGATAACTTTCCCGCCTGAATGAGACTATTTTTTTCCCTTATTGTAATATTGTAAGAAACAGGTAAGGTTCTACCACCCATGGAATGAATCATGACTAAGATGTCATTATTGAAGGCCCTTAGATAATACAAGAAATCATGTTCAACTGTAGGCCTTACCACTTGAGGTATTATGTCCCAAGTCTTCGGGAATATGAAATCAAAATCAGTCATTTATTCATTGGGCACCTTATTTGTTGTAGTCAATTGTTCCACTAGAGATAGGTGATTTTATTTGTCTTCAAAACAGCTTACATGGATCCATTCCAAGCTCATCCTAGGTAGAAAATATGTAGATATCAAACCTCTGTACCACTTTGGAGTGGTTTACCTTTGAATGAGGTGGCAAGTAGCCCGACTACTACATCATTGTGCGTGATCAAATAGAAAGAGAAAATGTTTGCTACATCCTGGATATGCTCAACAAAGGTGAATTTATTCTCACTATTAAAGTATGGGATACTCTTGAATACAATCTGCTTGCATATAATGTTGTGCATTAAGGTTAAGAGGGCTTCCACCAATGAAGCTGGAAAAATTTCTTGGAGGAGGAAGTAGTTATAGTGCCATGGTAGGGCATGCAGTCTGTCATGTGAGGAGGAATGGAATGTGCATGACACATTGGAGATGGATATGTGCACATGGGTGTTCTACTATGTACTCTCCTTGGAGATAGCTGGAGGTACTCAAAAGATGTTTTAGCTATTGCACTTTGTCTCGTATGCACTCTTCTCATGAAAGGTGCTCATGACTACTAAAAACCATAGATCTGGATGTTAGGAGTCGTCTGATGTGTTGAAACAAGCCTCGAAAGGCTGGAAATTGATAAATCACACACCAAACATAACAATTATAATATTTAAGATTTCAATGTTGGTCCCGTTTGGCATGCCAAAACCGTTGGTTCTGAAACTTACACCCATCTCTTAGATTTGAAAAAATCAAGTCATTGAGTCAACAATAGGACTCTCTCCAAGTTATGGGACCTTACATGCTTGAGAAATACTTGCAGAGAAGGCCATTTCCTCTACCTAATTCCATTGCTACTACTACTCCTAATTCTGAAAGGGAAATCCTAAGCTAATAATGCCAAGGGACCAGGGATAGAAGGATATGAAAATGAGAAACTAAACTAAGGAAGGTGATAACACCAGAAAAAGTGGGATGAACACTATTTGTTTTGAGTAAAAATGAAGGAAAAGGCATAAAGGGAGGCTAGGCACATGCAACATAGACCATAATGCATTCACACGATCGATTTCATGAGACACAATAAGAAAATGGAGCTACAAGGGATTTAAAATGGCACAACAAACACATAATACAAATGAAAGGAAAGAAAGAAGAATACAAACATGTTAAGGTAGAGAATAACCATAAAATAATGCTTCTATTGCTTCCAAGTATGCACAGTATATTACAATGGTGCATGATGCTGATATCTATATGTAAGAACCAGATCTAGAGGTCTAGGAATCATAATGCAAAGATACAAAAATCTTTAGCAAACACTAGAGGATCCAAAATGTCCAACACTTTACAATGAATCTTACATTTATAAAAGAAGAGGGAGGAAGAAGAAGATAAATAAGAGAGGGAAGCTTGGATTTGAATCACAACCACCAACAACAAGCATTAAATACTTGTAAATCTATCTACAAATCTGCTAAATTCCCTTCCCCATATCTCGTATGGCATGTCAAAGAAGAAAGGAGGGAAAATAAGATCAAATACAGGTGGTTGGAGCAATTAGATATGTTCATTAATAAATAAAAAGACATTTCCCTATTTCTCACCTACCAAATCCCACTGAAATTCAAATTTGAATGATCTAGAGTGTAGCTCACGTTAGCATTTTTCAAATGAGACCTAGTGCCCGTGTGTCAAAACTCTAAAGAAAATGTTATGGCTGTCGAAGTCTATAGGTTGCTCTAACATGAAATGACACGTGGAAGGCACTAATTGATTTAAAATATGTACCAACTATTGATAAGGCCAAAATATGCCTCATAAATTTGTAATAAATGATCTTATTTTACTATCCTTTTTATCAAGTTTGACTAAATTTTGTGGCTTTTATTTGATCTAGTATAAGTTAGGATGTAATTGTTTATCTTTTGTTTGATTTAGTTCTAATGTCTAAAAACTCTGTAATTCCTAACAAAGTGTGTGGAAATTCAGTTTTTGTAATAAAATAGGTCACATTCAGTCAGATAATCAAAGTATGAAGCAACCATCACCTTTTTGGGAACATTGGATTCAATACGGATTAGCACCGGAACCTTCAAGCTTAGTTCCTTAACTCCATCATTCAACAAAGGAACTCTATCGCTTAGTTCCAAAACCTTTAGACTTATTTCCAGAACTCTAGTACTTAGTTCTAGAACTCCTATGCTTAGCTCTAGAACTTTTGTAGTTAGTTCCGAAATCAATGGGAATCTACTTATTTTTACAACATCCAGTGATAGAGCAATTAACGGGCCTTCGAATTAGGATTAGATCAATATATTTTTGATTCTTCATACTCTAGAAATGTGTATGTAGGATTATACAACTATATGTCCAAGAGAAGGTTTCTAAATTCCACATCTACTCGAGAAATATTTTGTTTCACTAGAACTTATAGGTGGATGTAAAACTATTGAGCACTTATGATTGTAAATGCATCTTCAGATGATGAAATATATATAAATACATGTAGATAGATTAGGAGGATATATAAGATATACATGATATAGATATACAGTGAATTTTTATAAGATAGAACATTTTAGTAATAAGATAGCCATTTCGTTTTGAGAGAATCATACTTTGTCAACTCCTGATTCAAGGTGGAGCAAGGGCCCACTCCTCCAAGAAGCGGATTATTTGTTTTATTGGTATTTATATTTCTAAGCAATTCATGTAAATTTGTTAAGTGTTAATTGTAAATGCTCTCGATTCTTCAATTAAATTCTGTTATGTACTTGTCCGTGTAGGTGTTATAGATTAGAATTTTATTTCTTTACAAGAATTTTCAACAACATTTTCAAATGTGTGTTTATTTCCAAGAAAGTGTGTTTACTTTTGCAACATGTGTTTATTTCCAGCAATTTGTTCCATTCTGCAAAGAGTGTTTATTTCCAAAAAAATGTTTCATTATGCAAAAGTGTGTTTTATTTCTAACAACATGTTTAATTCTAAAGATTTATTTATTTCAGAAAGTTTCTTATAGTTTAGCTTTAATAAGGATTTAGCCAGGAAATCCTAAAGATACTGCAAAACCCCCAAAAATATAAAAATAATAAATACCTACAATCAATTACTAGACCACTAATATTCTTCTTGTTGCATATAGCTACAGACACACCCCTAGTTTGAATATGAAATAAACTAAGAGTTAATTAAATTAAGGGAATAACAACATCCATCATTTTTGGTGTCATTGCTGGGGACCCACTAGTTAGAATTTTCTAATTAGGTGTCAACAAGAGCAACGTCCATACATCTAGTAATTGAAAAATCTTCCCTATGTTATCATAAAATTTATGAGTAGACCAAGAGACTCAAAGGGTAGATTTCTCCCAAAAATATCTCAACAGAACTATCAACATCCTCTAGTTCAAATAAGGAGGTTGAGAAATATATTAGAAGCACCATTGTCTCTTGTTAGACAAGAAGAAGAACTTCCACCTTTGGAATTTTGGATCAATCACTAGAAGGAAGTGGAACTTTTAGGAGAAGGATTATATCCTAAGACCTACTTAGAGAAAGTTTTGATTCTCAATTGAGTAGTCAACCTCCTACTTCTAAATTTTCACCTTCACCAAAGTAGATCACATACCGCATTGATTGGGAAAAATATCTAGAAAATACTGTAGATATGACACGAGAAGCTGAAAGAGAACTTGATAGGACCTTGACCTATTTGATTCAATTGGAGGATGATGATACACCTATGAAGAATATTTCACTTACACACTTGCCTACATTTAGAGGGATATAATCTGAGGACCTTGACTAATTTTTGTTTGAATTTAAAGTATTGTGTCAGACCTATGACTACAAAAAAAATCAAAAAATTAATTTGTTTCCATCTACTCGATATATGTAACAATGAGGTGGTTTATGGGATTAAAATCTAATTCTATTACCACTTGGGAATAAATGGAAACTACTTTCCTAGATAAATAACAAGACTACTTTGAGGAGAAACATGAAGGAAGATTTTTTTAGGATCAAACAAGAAGAGGATGAAAATATGGAAGATTATTTAGACAGATTCCTCTTTGTAAGTAAAAGGCATGGATTTGTACTTCAAGAAGAGCTAAGAAAAACTATTTTTCTGTTTTGGATGATGAATCTAGGGAAAACCTTAACTTAATGGGAGGTGGAAACATCAATCAATTAAGAATGAATGATATTAAAGACCTTTTTAGAAGTTATTCAAGAATAAGGGGTGGACCTAGGAAAGGAAAAACTATGAAAAATGTAAATCAAGACATGAACAAACTTATGGATGAACTAGAAAACTTTAAAAGACATCCTAGTTCAATTAACTTCCACCATGGATGGATTGCAAGCCAAAGAAAATGCTAATACTGAACCATTAGCTATGTATTGTCCTAGATGCAAAAAGAAGCATGCAATAAGAGATTGTCCTTTGGATAAAATAGAAATGTGTCTTATTTGTGAATCTAGGGAACATGAAGCTAATGTTTGTTCTCTTCTTCCATTCATAAAAACTAGCTTAAATGACCAACACTTCATCCACTACGTAAAAAGTAAAATTTGTCCAGAGACAACCTAGCGAAGGCGATTCATACCAAGATCTACTCCTAATCCTGGATGATGCCATGGGCAGCTCACACAAAGTCAAAAATTGGGGACAACCACCTTGGACCCCTGAACCAACATGGAATCCACAAGATTGGGCGAGCAAGCTTGGTATGCTCAGGGACACCAACAACCATGTTCTGGTCAAAGTAACCCTTATACTTGGTCACAACCTAGGTGGAACCCTAATAAATTTTCTCAAGGAAGAACATATCCCAACTAGCATCAATAGGCCATAATGGCTTCTCCAACACAAGGTTCATAAACTGAAAATGTGGTTCAAACACCAATGGCTAATCCCAAAAATAAACAAATAACCCCGTCTACAAAACAGAGAAAGAAAAAAAACTAGTTGATATTAATGCCATATACCGTAAGGATATTCAAATAAGATATGAAAAATAATTAATAATCCACCGTTATAATTATCGAGATGACAGAAAAAAATTGAAACCCCTAGTTCATTTTTTTCCTAAGGAGGATGAAAAATAAAAAGAGAAGGAGCCAGATAACAACTCTACTGAAACTCCATTTCTAGAAATATTTAAAGAAGTTATTAAGACCAAAGAATATGAATTAGTGTAGGAATTAAGGAAACTAAATATTGAAATACCATTGTTGCAAGCAATCAAGGACATTCCTGAATTAAAAAAATTAATAAAAATGTTATGTTTGAAAAGACCTGGAAGGAAGAAGCAATACCCTAGGACTATTAAGGTAGATGGGAAACTTGTTGATTTATTGGTAGGAAAACTCTTACTTCCCAAATATGGGGATCCTAGAAGCCCTATTATTTCTATCTCTATAGGAAATAAAGATATACATAATGTTTTGGTTGATTTGGGAGTAGCTATAAATGTGATGATAGTGGACACTTTGAAAACATTACCATTAACAGGTATACAACCTACTAGCACCATATTACGATGGAAAATCAGTCAATAGCAAAATTAGAAGGAATCATTGAAGATGTGGCAGTTATGGTGGAGTCATGGGAGTATCTAATGGAATTCCTTATATTACAACCAAAAGGTAAAACACTTGGTTATCCCATTATTTTGGGCAGACCATGGTTAGCTACAGTTGTTTCCTTAATTGATTACATATCAGGTGATATGACTATCTTGAATGGTAAGATTTCTAAACAAATTTTCTTTATATCCTTCTGCATGACCATTTATTGATAATCAAGAACAATAATGGGTTGATGATCATGATCTACTAATAAACAAAATTTGTCTTCTTTGGCTATGATAACATTGTAGGATCATTTAAGGGAGGTGGATAATATGATTAATCATCCATTGAATGATCACTAGTTTTCTTTGGAACAATCGGGGATAGTTCTGGAACCTTCGGACTTAGTTCAAACATGAATACGTATCTCCGAAACCACAACAATTCTAGGAAGATGCAAATAATTTCACTCTAGAGGAACGATATTTCTCTTGGGGAGGGGAAGAAATAGCTATGGAATCAATAGCTTCAGTCTCAAAGATATCGGGAATGGTGAGGAATTTTTGGAAAGTAGCAATGACAAGGAGTTTGACCAACAACAAGATAAGTATCATAACTTTGCCTACTATCCTTTGTCCAATATTATTTCTCAAGGGAACTTTAGAGACATTGTTGCATATCATATGTTGTTACCACATTCATGTCCACTAAACACCCTAATGGAACCTTTTCAAAAAATTAGTTCATCACACACTGGAACCAAACAAATTGAAATTCAACCAGGTAAAATTTTGAATATTAACATTTGGTTGGAAAATGATCAAGAAGATAAATTGTTTGATGTTTTGAAAAATCATACTAGAGTTATTACTTGGGACTATAAATACGTGAAAGGAATCTATCCAAGTATTTGTACTCATCACATTTATACGTAAAAATGTTAAACTAGTTAGGCAACCTCAGAGAAGGATCAACCCATCCTTGAGGGACATAGTCAAGAAGGAAATTAAAGAGCTATTACAAATAGGATTTATCTACCCTATTTCAGATAGTTAGTGGGTGTATCCTCTTGTGATTGTGCCTATAAAGAATGGAAAATGTAGAATTTGTGTTGATTATAGGGAATTTAATGAACAAAGCTATACTTAGAGATGATTTCCCCTTACCATTCATAGATCAAGTTTTAGACAACCCTTGCAGGTAAAAAATACTATTCCTTCCTAGATGGTTTTAGTGGAAATAATCAAATCGGGGTGGCTTCTTTGAGGATCAAAAAAAAAATACCTTTACTTGTCCATGGGGTACCTTTTCCTACAGTTTATTGCCATTTGGACTATGTAATGCTCCAGAAACCTTCCAAAGGGTTGTACAAGCAATATTTGTAGATCTAAGAAATGATTTTGTGGAAGTATACATAGATGATTTTACTATGCATGGAGAAACATTTGATGATGCCTTGAAAAATCTAGATAGAATATTAACAAGATGTGAGTAACACCATTTGTCTCTTAGTCATGAGAAATGTTTGATGAGTGGATTATACTAAGACACCACATTTCAAACAGAGGAATTCAAGTTGACCAAAATAAAATCAAGATTATTTCAGACTTACCTGTTCTTCAAACCCCCACGGATATCAAGTCATTCTTAGGGAATGTTGGATACTATAGGCATTTTATCAAATATTTTAGTAAAAATTTTGCCCCCATGTTTGGTTTTCTTACCAAGGATTGTGAATTTTGTTGGGATGAAAAGTGTCAACATGATTTTGAAGAAATTAAAGAAAAATTAATCACTACCCCAATATTGAGAGGACCTAATTGGGAGAAACCTTTTCACATCTAAACAGATGCCTCAAATAACTCAATTGGTGTAATTTTGGGACAAAAAGATGAAGAAGGGAAAATGTATGCTATTTACTACCTTAGTAAAAATCTTACTCCCACTAAAATAAATTACACCACCATTGAAAAATAATTTCTTGCTATGATTTATGCAATTAATAAGTTCATACATTATATTACAAAGTTATAAAATATTTATACATACATATCACTCAACAATTAAATACTTAATGAACAAACCAATGGTTGGAGGTAGGATAATTAGATGGTTATTAATTTTATAAGAATTTGATATTAACATTGTGGATAATCCAAGAAAATATAATGTGGTAGTTTATTTCTTGTCAAGATTAACCACTACAGGGGAGAAAGATCCAGTTAAGGAAAAATTTCCAGATGAACAATTATTTGCTATTTTAGCTGATACACCATGGTTTGCTGATATGGAAAATTATCTTGTAACATGGAATTTTCCCCCTTCTTTTACTAAGAAACAAATGAAAAGATTAATCACAACCAATGCATAATTTAAATGGTTGAATGTAATGTTATTTAAATGTGAAACTGATTTGGTTTTACGGAGGTGTGTGAGAGAAGATGAAATATTTAACATGCTCGGGGCATGTCATGATGAACCAAGTGGAGGACACTTTTCAAAGTGAAAAGAAAAACACAAAAAATACTTGGTACTGACTATTATTGGCCATATCTATATAAATATGTGAATAAATACATCAAGTAGTGTGATCTTTGTCAAAGGATGGGACAACCAACTTTAACCAGTGAAATGCCTCTGCAACCTCAAGTAGTGATTAAACCATTTGAAAGGTGGGGGCTGGATTTTGTTGGCCCTTTTAGTCCTCCTTCACAAGGAAAATGGAACATTCTTGTATGTAATGATTATGTGAAAAAGTGTGCATAGGTTCAGGGTTTAACAAATGCTAATGAAGATGTAGTTGTTGATTTTTGTGGCACAAAATTATGATGAAGTATGGTGCACCAAGAAGCATAGTTTCAGACCAAGGTCCATAGTTCATGTCCAATATGATCCAGGCCTTCACAATGTACTATCAGATCAATCATAGGAATTCATCTCCCTATCACCCACAATCAAATGGTAAAACAGAAGTGACAAACAGAGAATTGGAAAACATTCTCACCAAAACAGTTGAATTGGGTAGAAGGGATTAGGTAAATAGGTTACCTGAGGCTATATGGGATTATATCACAACTTGGAAGACTACAACAAGGTTCCCACCATATGAGTTAGTCTACAGAAAAAATCTCTTGTTACCCATTGAATTTGAACTACAAACATTGAGAACAATAGCTAAATTGGGTATTGAATTAGATGCAACATAAAAGGAAAGAATTCTACAAATCAATGAATTGGATGAGCTAAGATTGGAAGCACTTCAACAGATAGAGATAATCCAAGACCAAAGGAATAAATGACATGATACACATATCAAGGAAAGGAAATTCAAGATAGGATATTGGGCATTACTATTTGATTCCAAGTACTAGCAATTCAAAGGCAAGTTGAGAACCAGGTGGTTAGGACCTTATCAGATTGAGAAGATATTTGAAAATGGCTCTATTCAACTACTTCCCATTGATGATAGTAGAATGAAACTTATGGTCAATGGACACATGCTACAACTTTATAAGAAGCCTCCTACCAAGGATGAGTTCTTGAAGAAGATTGAAGCAGACAAGGAATTTGATCATATGGAAGAACCTAGTTCTTCCAAAATGATCAAGTAATCAGATGCATGGATCCAAAATAAAGGGAAGAGAATGAAAACAATAAAATGCAATTCTCTTCCCCCAAAAAAATGAAAAAAGGGAGGGAATGAAAACTAGTAAATGGCGTGCTCTTCCCCAAAAAAATATCTCAAAGACCAATTGAAAACCGCAAATGGTGGTTGGTCTCCTCAATAAATGGATAATTAAAATAAAAGGAAATTCTTTGGAATTCTAACTGTCTTTTCTAACCATTTTTCTTTTTCACTTTTTTAGGAATGATGAGTCATCAAAGCGGATGAATTACATCAATAAGGACTGTAATTATGTATTGATCTTATTAAAGGTTAAATTAAAAGTTCACATGTGTGATTAGACTTGATTTTAATAGTCGGTATGATGATTCATTTATTGTACATTATGATTGAAAACAATTAATCATGAGGGTGATGTCTATTGAACAAGTAAAAGTGGTGGTGTATTAATAAGGAGCTATCATTTGGGTGGAATAACCAAATTTGAGAAGCAGTTGCATAAACATTCAAGGAAGGAATAGTAGAATTATATTTGAATTCCATAGCTAAACCCAATAGTTCCGTAGCCAAATCCAATAGTTTCATAACCAAATCTAGTAGTTCTGCAACTATCTCCTAACAGAGTAAGGATTTGAAAGAAGGAAGAATTTGAATCATCCTCTTTTCCATGGGTATCAAAAAGAATTGAGCCGAGCTTAAGATGATATGCGACTTCTTGTAGATGGAGAAGTGGCAGCCATTTTTGAACAAGCAGGGTGGCTAGAGTTTCTAAAGAAATTCTCAAAGTACAATGATGAACTGGTAAGGGAATTTTTATAAATTTATAACAATTCATAACTAAGGTTAAAATCATTATAATTCCCTTTACTGTAAATAAAATGAGCAATGTATCTAGGGTACCAATTGTACATGTCCCAAATCCTGTCAAGGGGACCCTAAAAGAACTGGTGGAAACCTTGATACAAGAGGGGGAATCTGAACCCCAATATATTTATAATACTAAGAAAATCATCAAGGGAGTTAGAAGAGTCAACCTACCCAAACCTTTTGATAGGGTAGCATTTTGGGTAGTTAAGTACCTAACTTGCGATGGCCAATTTGGGACTGTGGGAAGAGAGGTCCTTAAGATGTTAATATATCTTAGGTATGGGGCTGCAAAACAAGAGTATATAGTAAACCTTATGGGGTTCCTCTTTGAATCCATCTAGACAATGGCTTAGAGGTATTCCTAGGGATTTGGGACAATTAGACACCATGGATTAGTCCATCTGGTATGTCAGTACCATTTTTTCTCAAAGAAAAATGGAGAAGAAGCACGGGAGAAGTTCCTTAAAAAATTCAAATAAAGCCCTGATATTATTAGGAGGGGAATACCAACCCATTTCTCCCCTAAGAGTAACTTGGAAATTGATCCCCCTATTGAGA
This sequence comes from Taxus wallichiana var. yunnanensis, assembly GCA_018340775.1. Lineage (NCBI taxonomy): Eukaryota > Viridiplantae > Streptophyta > Pinopsida > Cupressales > Taxaceae > Taxus > Taxus wallichiana. The sequence continues at coordinate 83,192,093 of CM031234.1, forward strand.
AATAGAAGGAAATAAGTGGGGTTAATGTGCCAAAAAGGAGGAGACATGAAAGAATAATCAAAGCTGCAAATCCTATTGTGCCTTCAAAATAAACTCCTTCCTCTGCAGCAATACCGGAAAATAATATCTATCTCTTATAATGAAAGTTCACCTAAACTGGATCATGAAGTTAAAATTAGAAGATGCTCTAGGAGGAAGCCCACTTCGGACATTTTGAAGCTCCTCAAAGAAGAAGAGTTCATAAAGGGTCTAGGGAAACTCAAGTGGATATTGAAGAACAAGATGGTTTGGAGACAGAAGCTACTGATATTCTAGGAAACATGGCAATGTATCCTCCTCAACCAAGTCAAACCGAGGAATTGGGAAAATAAGATGAAATATTTGAAGAGCAGGCTTTTCAAGAGATGGGTGAATTAGCAGCACTGTCACATGAGGAAGAGGAATTTGCATCTTGGAAATGGAAATGGAGATACCCTTTGGTGGAAGAGCAATTCTCATTCCCCAAGGAAATTTTAGAAAAAGAGGAGAAAAAACAAGTTAGACATGCTCTATTTTTTTCTAGAGCAGAACTTGTCATTAGGGAGAAGGATGAGGAATTAAAATTCCTCAAGAATAAATTAGAGCATAGGGAAATTCTCATTGAGCAACTATAAAATAAACTCACATATAGGACTGAAGAATTGATATTGGTCAAACAAAAATTCTAGAAAAATAAAAAGAATGTCAATTGGTTGGTAAATAAAGTGCTATGTCAAAGATATCTTCAATGAATCAGGTTGTACAAACTGAATTGACTTATTGGCCACTTAAGCAGTTGTGGGATGATACCTACAAAAATATTAATGAATTTAAAACATCAAATGAGGAACTAAGAAGCAATATGGAAGAGGAGAAGAAGGAAAAGAAAGAGTGGGAAGAATATTTTAACAAAATGGAAGAATACAAATTTAAATTTTTGATAAAGATACAAGTGGTCTGTATAATGAGTGAAATATTACTCACATGTGGGAGACCTTCTCCAACATATAGTGTCTTTCTGGAAGAACAATTTATTCACTGGAAACTATCAAGGATTGCATGTGGCCTTCCACATGAAATAAAAGATGAATCAAAGTTCATGACAACATATTCCTCAGCTAGTGTAGAGTAGAAAAATATTCTCTCGAATTCTATCTCTACAACTTTATGCTGGAAAAGAATACATGCTTCATGATCAATTTGTATGTAGGGAAAACCAGTTAAATGCATTTGTTTCTATACTTCAAAATTAGATAACATGGAAAGAGAGGGATTATGAACATTTATTAAAGGCTAGTTCATCTGGCCTCTGTATGAGAGCTCACTATGGAAAACCATCTACCTTTGTTATACATTTTAGATCCCATGCCTTTGATAGTCGATTCAAGGCACATTATATTGTCACTCTGTAGAAAATTATTGATGCCTTCACCTCTTATGAGGAGAAAAAAATAGATATATTTATGATGGATGCATGAAGAGATGGGATTTTCTCACAGTTGCATTAAGTAGAACACAAGTGATATCTCCCATAAACTTAATATGGAGTCTGGAAAGAGCTAGAGCTTTGTGTACACTAATCCCTCGGGTCAATGAAAATGTTGGGGCATGTGGATTGGAATGAGAACAAGGCCTCCTCTCCTTCTCACTCCCATGTCTCCATGGAAAAAAAGAGATCCTCAATATCCCACTCAATTTAAGGAGGGGTAGAGAAAAAAGAAGAAGGATAAAGGTACCCACCAAATCCCACTCAAATTTGAATTTGAATGATCTAGAGTGTAGCTCACGTCAACATATTTCAAATGAGACCTAGCACCTATGTGTCAAAACTATGTATAAAACTTTATGGCTGTCAGAAGTGTACATGTCACTCTAACATGCAATGACATGTGGAACACACTAATTGATTGAAAATATCAACCAACTATTGATAAGGTCAAAATACGACTCATCAATGTGTAATAAATGATCTTATTTTACTCTCCTTTTTATCAAGTTTGACTACATTTTGTGGATTTTTTTGATCTAGTATAAGTTGGGATGTAATTGTCCATATATTTTTGATTTATTTCTAACGTCTAAAAACTCTGTAATTCCTAACAAAGTTTGTGGAAATTCAGTTTTTGTAATAAAATAGGTCACATTCAGTTAGATAATCAAATTATGAAGCAACCAACACCTTTTTGTGAACATTGGCTTCATGCAGCTTAGCTCTGGAACCTTTAGGCTTAGTTCTAGAACTCCATCTCTCAACAAAGGAACTCTATTTCTTAGTTCCAAAACCTTTAGACTTAGTTATTGAACTCCAACACTTAGTTTCGGAACTCCTACGCTTAGCTCCAAAATTTTCATAGTTAGTTCCAGAATAGTTCCCTTTGGTTCTGGAACTTCTCCAAAGTTCCAAAATCAATGAGAATCTGTTTATTTTGACAACATCTGGTGATAGAGAAATTAATGGGCCTTCCAATCAGGAGTAGATCAACAAATTGTAGATTCTTCATACTCCAAAATACGTATGTAGGATCAAACAGCTGTATGTCCAACAAGGTTTCTAAATTCCACATCTACTTTGAGCACTATTTTGTTTCACTAGAACCTATAGATGGATGGAAAAATATTGAGCACTTATGATTGTAAATGCATCTTCGGATGATGAAATATATATAAAGACCTATAGATAGATTAGGTGGATATACAATGAAGATTTGTAAGACAAAACATTTTAGTAATAAGATAGCCATTTCATTTTGAGAGAATCATCCTTTGTCGACTCCTGATTCAAGGTGGAGCAAGGGCCCACTCCTCCAAGAAGTAGGATTATTTTTTTATTGGTGTTTATATTTCTAAGAAATTTTTATAAATATGTTAAGTGTTAATTCTATAAATGCTTTTGATTCTTCAGTTAAATTCTGTTATGTACTTGTTCCTGTAGGTGTTATAGATTAGACTGTTATTTATTTACAAGCATTTTCAACAACATTTTCAAACGTGTGTTTATTTCCAAAAAAGTGTGTTTACTTCTAAAACGTGTGTTTATTTGCAGTAATTTGTTCCATTATGCAAAGAGTGTTTATTTACAACTATTTGTTTCATTCTATAAAAGTGTGTTTTATTTCCAGCAGGACGTTTAATTCTGAAGATTTATTTATTTCAGTAATGAGTGTTTATTTCAGAAAATTTATTATAGTTTAGATTTAATAAGGATTTTTTTAGGGAATCTGAAGAAACTATAAAATCCCCGGAAAATATAAAAATAAAAATATCTATAATCAATTACTATATCACTAAGATTCTTCTAGTTGCATATAGCTTTAGACACCCCATTGCTGGTATGAATATGACATCAACTAAGAGTTGATTAAATGAAGGAATAATGACACCCATCAACTATGAATATGTTTTTTCATTTTCTACCACGTGTGGCAGATTGGTTTGTTGTCCGGGTTTGGTGCCCGATCAATGCGCTCTGATTGGTTTCATGTAGCACACTCAATGTTTGGCGATTTCATGTGGCATAGAAGGGCGTGGAGGAAGGTGTGATTATACATGCAAAAGAGGAAGGCACGAAAGGAAACATAAATAAATGTCACAAAGGTAACACATGTAGAAGGAATGAGAGGAAAACCTACCGGAGGAATGTATGGTAGAGGTACAATCATTAAAAAATAACATGTGGTAGCAAAGAAAGGGGCACACAAGAGAGCCAGGGGATTAACTAATTGGGAACAATTCTAAGGTGCATGCGCAGTGCGGGAGTTCTTTGTGAAGGAGTAAAATTCATAGATATTAGGCATGATGGAAAATGGAACAAATGGAGGAAAATAAATAAATGGGAAGTGTGGGAAGGAAGCATGCAAGGGCACACAAGGAACTATAGCCAAGGGAATATAGAAAAGAGATAAAATAAAGTGCATGTAATCTGCAATGATAGAACCTTTAAAGCCATAATGGGGATGTGAATTTTTCCAAATAACTAGGGGAGCTATTTTGGATAACAATTGCATGGGGAGGATCATAAAGCTCCGAATTATTGAAGAAGTTTTGGATCCGTTATAGGCTACCATTAGCTAGAACATCATCAACATATATCTATTATTTTTAATGATGAACTAGTGGAGAAATAAATTTTGGTTGATGCATATGTGGTGCGTGATGATAATATTATAGAAGACATGTATTTAATCTCACACAGAGTACTAGAAATAGATAAAAGACTCACACATATCAAGAGAGCACTAGTGGAATTTCCTTTGAGAGGGCCCCTGAAGTGTCGCTCCCTTTGTTGAAGAGACATAGACAAGGTGTACTCAATATAGCATGTTCGAGCCGACCAAATTACGTAGATGAACCCAACGTACCTGAATTTTCCTTTGAGGCACTAGGTGATGTTCTTGTGCCATCTTCAACCTCAAATACTGCTACCTAGTGGGGTCCTAAGGCTAACCTCAAAGTTAGGTCTACTATTTTTTAATGGGTCTCCTCTTATAGGAGAAAATTAAATTTTATCAAGATCTTGGAAGGCCCCAAAGTAAATATTGAAGAACTCATGAAAATGGGTATGCCCCATGATCTTTTAAGGGATATATAGTATGTTTATGGGGCGCAGAAGATAATGAGTTTGATTTTATGAAGAATCGGTTAAATTGGATTCCCGCCTTTGTGGAGGAATTTGTAACCATAAATTGACAACGTATTTCTTTTACAAGAAACTATATTTTGTGTAAGAGGACTAGAAATTAAGAGAATTTCAAGGGTTAGGGCCCCTATAGAATCCCCATTTTGTCTGTTTTACAAACACAAGTAATATACAACATTGTAAATACACTTCATATATGGATTTGATTTTAACTAGTTTACCATCTAGTCTTTTTGAATTAACATTTTCTGCTTTGGAAAATAGAAATACAAAATTTGGAAAATAAAAAATTTTGAAAGTAAAAAAATACAAAGAAATCCAAAGAAGAAAATAAAGTTTTAGGGAATAAGCCTATATTTGATTAGGCCCAGTGACATCAAATTCAATATCAGTGACATCATCTTATTATGATTTAGTTGTCTTTTATCTGTATGTATCATATCTTTGGAACATTTGAACAATGTACTCTTCATCGGTCTAGCATGAAACATGAATATCAATACCTATTCCTTTAGTAATTCATCAAACTTATGCATTGCACCTTTTTTATTTTTCACCCTTTTTGATAGTTTGGCCAATTTTTGCTCCAAGTGAACAAATTTTTAGATGGTGTCATAACTAAAACTTGAAGAGACAACATTTGGTTCTCCATTAATGTATTGGTGAAAGGATTGTATCAATTTTTCGGTACCCAAATATCCATAAGTGATCCTTCCTTGTATTGATACTATTTTCCCAAGTTTATTTTCAAGATCATCAATGCACTCTATTATTTTTTCCTATTCTAGGATGAGTTTTTCAATGACCTGATTCAAAGTTTTTATCCTTAGTTTAATGGATCCTTCATATGTATGTTATATTCCTTCTTATTAAGGGGTAAATCCCTTCTTTTCCTACAATTAATCATCTAGTTGAGTTATTGCTTCAATTTTGGGAAGGATTCCTTCCCAATAATGCAATTCATCCTCACATTTTTCATTTTGATCCTTTGCATCACTCAATTGTTTAGACAATTGGTTGTAACATTTCACAATATCCTTTATAATATTTCTCCCTTTCTTGGATAATTATTCTTTCCATTTGGCTACATCATCAATTGCTTATTTTTACCAGCTTAGCTGCACTTAAGGCTTCTAGTGTTATTGCAGAAGAGATCTCCTTTCCTCCATAAAGGGTTGTATCCACTTTAGTACATAAGTTGACAATACTTCAACATTTTCCCTTAATTGCTTCTTAGTTTTAAATCTTATGGATAAGGCCTCTAAGAGCCATTATAGCCTCTTTCTTAATATGTTCTTTAGTTGGCTTTCCCAATTGAATATGTGTGACTTGATAGTCACTCATTATAACTTTAATATTCAATTTGTTTCCTTACAGGGTAGAAACTTCCAATGTTCTGTGTCATTGTTTATCAACATGCTTTGTTGACAAAATCTTATCTCTTTTGGGAGCACTTGTGGGTTTTGAGAACACAATATTTTTAATGTTAATGGTCTCTACTTGAGCCACTTCCTTCTCTTTTCTTGGGAGGAGTTTTCCCAACCACCATTTTGTGGGGAAATTTCCACCTTTTGGTACTTGTGATGTAATTTGTGGTACACCTAAGTACACCACCATTTATGTGGAAGAATCTTGAGGTATTTGTGAAACTATCATTTGCATATGTGGGACTTCAATTGTTACTATCAGTTCCTTTTGTTCAACATGAAGAGCACTTGTTCCTTCTTGCTCTGCTTTCTGTTTTTCAACCTCTAGCTCCTTAGTTACCACTATTGTGTTGGTTGATTCTTGGGCCTTATCACTAGCTAGTGTCTCTTTCTTTCCCTCAACAACTTTTGAAACTGAAACTATTTCAGTGACTTATTTCAATGCTTCCCTTACATGGCTTGCAATATCATATGGTTTCTTCATTACTGTGATACATGTTTCCTCTTGAAGTTACTTTCTTGTGATAACCATCATCTCTCCTGATGATTCACCTACAATCCCTTGATTAATTGGTTCTTCCTCAACTATTGGCACTACAATTCTATCTTGCACATCTTGGATTGCTATACTTGTCTCACCATCTTGGGGTTTTGGAATTTCTAGCAATTGGGTTTCCATTAAAGAAATTTTTCTTCCTTTACTATTACCAATCCAAGCAATAGATCAGTGAACCCTGGTACATGGGTCTCTTCTCTTTCATCCACATTTATTACCTCAATTAGTGTAGTCATGCTTTCTTGGGGTGTAGTGAAAACAACAGCTTTCTTTTCCTTTGCTTTGTGACAATGATTATATTACTTTGAATCCTTCTTGTTCATGTTTCCCTGAAGTTATCATGACCTAAATCTCCATAGGAATATCATTAGTATCCTTTTCTATGTTTATATCTGGCACTAAATTTGTAGGACTTGGTACTATAAAAAGGTTTCTTGTAATGTGGATGATGTGATGGGATTACTCACTTCAAGATGTGATATGACTATCTATTTTTTGAATGTTGCAATAATATTTTGGTGAACCTCATTTAAAGGTATTGGGTTCATAACCTTATGTTCCTTACTCTGTGCTTATGCTTTTTCATGGCTAGGAAACTCTTTATTCCTGAGGTTTTTGTATCTCTTTTTAAAGGAGGTATAACCTTGGAATTTTTATCTCTCTCAAAATATTTGAGATCATTTTTCCTTTCTCCTCAGCACTCTACACCCTGAGTTGTGGGTCAATATTTGGTATGGTTCCCCTCATTCTTTTTCCTATACTTGATGACATGGGAAAAGTTGTTACTGGAGCTATAGGATTTGATGTACTTCCCCCTTTGACTTATAATGGGATTTCTTTAGTAACGAGGGTATCCTTCATGGTTTTTATTATCATTTCTTTAGCTTTCTTTGTCAGGATAAGCATGGAATTTTTGGTCCTACTTGTGGTTGTAGTCCACTCCTCTATGATCCTAGTGGTTGGCCTCTTGGATGGAAGCTGAGGGTATTTCCCTTCCAGTGGGTCTATTTGTTCAGCTCCTTCCCTCAAAGGAGGGAGATCTTCTTGTAGGATTCCTATATCCCTATATTCTTTTAACACCTTAGTATTTTTTAGAGATAGATCCAATCCTTTCATTGTTAACCATGTCAATATTCTTCTCAAGTACATTTGTTGTCATAATCTATAAATTAGTTGACTCTGTCTCACTCTAGTTTAGTGGTGCAATTGGTTGTGATGCTAATTTCATCTCATGATAATATGGACTCACTGTTTGTTTTTCATCATCTAAACCTTGTGGTACAACTGCAATTTTGTAGTCAATGATTTTCTAAAGGGTCATTTTGGAATAATCTATTAATCGACATCTTCCTTATATTTTTAATCAATGGAATATTCTTCATAGTGGGCCTCATGATCATATGAGCTCTCTAGGATTGAAATCACATTCCATCTAATATCGTATTTTTTAGGGTTCAAAATTTTCCACTTTTATCTTGTTCATCTCATCCTCCAAGAGCTTAGATTTTGCAATAGTTAGGAAAGTGTATCTTCCTATTTTGATAGGAAACTTGATGTTTGTCTTGTGCTTTCTTGCTATTAACTTGTTTACTTATGCTAGTTTCCTTGAGAGCTCCAATAATACCCACTTGTCATCCGTATATGGGTAACATGAAATAGCATCCCTCATAACCACTTACCCTTATGTAATTTAAGAACCTAAATTGGATGAAGTAACATCCATATTAAATTATTACTCTTTTGGCCTCTTCCAAAATCCTATATTTTCCCCATTCTATCCTAAAGATGCCTATGATTGGTGCAAAAATACATCATTTATCTTTCTTTAGTTTGCCTTCCAATTATCAAAATTTAACTAAGGGTAGACACACCTTATGATTCTTAAAGCTCTTCATCCTTGGGATACCAGGGAGGTTTTTTGGCATGTAATATTGTAAACCAGATATGCCATCATATAGAATTCACAATTGAAAGTGATACCTCATCTAATTTTTATAGCCATTTAAATAATTTGTTGATAAATTGATGTGGCTATGAAGGTACCCAAAAATTTTTCTCAATGTTATCTAGAATAATTTGTATATAGCAACACATCTATTCTTGGATGTCATAAGCTGATTTCAATCCTCTGACAATCCTAGTCAAGAAAGTAATAAGATCCTCAACTTATACCACAAAGTGTGATTTAACTAGCTTCTTTGGGATTCTAGAAGAGGATCCTTTGTCTTTCAACAACCAATGGGTGTTCATAATCTTGGCATATTCATTTTTCTCATCTTTGTATAGGTTTAGTTCCTTGTGTTTATCAATTTCTACTATATTTTTAACCTGGGGTAACCCTAATATCAACTGAAATGATTTAGGTGTTAAGGAGAGAACCCTATCACCACTTCCATCCAAGACCTCCCTTTTCTCTGGGTCATAATTTTTGGCACAAACCCATACTAATTTTGGGTAATGTACGAGGATGGGAAAGTGACAGCTAAAGAAATATTACTGGTGTCAATTTCTATGTAATCACTTTTGTTAGGGGCATGTAGTCTTTGTAAGAATTCAGCTAGGTCTATGTTCATTAGGTTAGTGTTCATTACTTCATCCAAGTTACTCATGATATGTGAAGTAACATGGGTTATAGCCTCCATTATTCTCATTTTTTTGTTGACAAACTATTAGTGGTTCTTTATTTTTGGTAATATAGGGATTACGGAAATAACTAGCAACATAAACGAGAAAAAAATTACAAGAACCTCTTAAAAACCCTTCTATGCCAATGAGAATTCAAATAACAAGACATTTTTCAGGGAACTTACATGTTGCTACAAATTCCTTCAATACCACTTGCTTAAGCATGCTACTTACTTTGATATCCTTCCAAATCTTATTTTTACACTTAATTATTTCTCTTCTGTAATCTAAATTCGTAGATCCTAAGGTTTGATAATTCCTTTTTCATACACAAGTAAAAATGTAGAATTCTTTAACAAAATTTTAACCTTTATTGCTTCACTCGAGAAACATTAATGGTAGAATCCATAAATGCACCACATTCAAAATTAACCATTGATGTCCATGTGTTTTATCTCCTTTGAATATTGACCTTCCACTTGTCCCCTTTTGGCAGGATTTAGGGCTCAAGAGGCATTTTGTATTTTTTCTCACAACTGTAATAATGTAAAACTACAATGTTAACCCATGTGCCTAATATTGAGTTACTTTGGCATGACGACACATGTCCCGTGTTAGCCCTCGGGAGTTTGAACACATTTTTCCCTTTTCCTTGAGGTGAAAAAATATAAAGTGTAATGATCGATAATATTAATGATACCATGACATCATGCCCTAGTGACATGTGTCCTTTTCAAGGGGTGGTGTTTTGATTGCACTTTACATTTTTACATGTGTATTGTAAAAGTGCAATTTTGTATAATCGTCCCAAATTACCATGTCATGGACTCGGGACCATTTTTACATTTTACATGTTTACAAAAATTACGAGCAAGCATGTTGGTTCCACCATTATGAAGTCCTCTAAAAGAGTGCCACGTCATCAAGTGGTGAGGAAAATTTTGTATTTTGCATACAGAAAAACACAAAGTGAAGATAGAAAATCTTCGTTGATGGATTTACATACATTCATGATTGATTCATTTGAGTTCCAGACATGTTTACATTGAATCAATAGGATCATGATTGCCCCATATGTTGAGTAATAATTACAAGAGTTATTACACAAATTATATTGTAATCATTACTTAGCACGGGTTCATTTGTTCATATTGGAAATTGGCTTCATGGACACTCTTCCAAAATTGAAAACTTGGATAAAAGAGATTCATAAAGAGAAGGATGAAAACAATCAAGGGGAGCATTTGTAAGTCAATGTGAGAGCTCAAAATGAGCACCTGCACCCACAATAATAATGTCTCAGGTGAGGAATAAGAAGAGATTCAAATTGAGGACATCTCTGACTTCCCACCTGAAATCTAGAAATTCCTTGATAAGTTTCCTCAATATAAAGGGGAACTCTGAGTCAGTAATTCACAAACACCTCCTTGACTTTGTCTCTTAGCAACTTGACAATAGGGTAGATATCTTGGGAAAAATAATATGCCATACTCATCTAGGACTGTCTCTAACTTTGAGCCCACTAATCTTATCTTACAGCTCATAGACAAGACAAGTCAACAACAAACTACCAATATGGTCCAAACGGTCAACTTTCCTAATTCGGGCTCTAGGGTGCAATTCCTTTTCCCTTACCCAATGGACCTAATGGGGAACCTATTGCCTAACCTCCCATTCACAAAAAATTCTTAAGGGTAATCTAACAAGAGCTACTAGTACCTTACATTGCTAGTATGGATATTGGAGGCATTTCCCCTTCTATCTCATATGATGATTCAACCGATCCTACGTTACACATTAAGGAATTTAACAATATTTACAAGGAATGGATAAAATTCAATTCTTAAGCCTCAAATAAAATCTTATCTAAGACTCTTACTGGAGATGCTTTGGACTGGTATCACACTCTACCCCCTAACTCTATAGTGGAGTTAGAATCTCTAGTAACAACTTTAGTTAATGAGTTTCAATATCATGACTTACCTGAAAATAACATTAATGTTTTTATCAACTATAGACAACATGAAAATGAATCATCTCAGATGTTCATCAAGCATTCAAAAAATTTATCTACTAAGGAAATACACAATATGTTGATGATAGCATTTTCCAACTCTTTCTTCGAGCCTTAGAACCTCACCTTCAGTATACGATTAGGTTATTTTCTCCTACTTCCTTGGATGAGATTTTTGAAAAATAAAAAAGAAAATAATATCTCATGAGGGAGTTTGAGAAGAATCCTCCTAAGAATCAAGAAATTAAACATATACAAATCATACAAAAATAAAATAACAAGAATGCCACAAATGACAAGGTATCATATTCCCTTCCTCTCATAGCTTCTGCAAATAGAAATGTCTTTGCTATTGACCAAAAAATAATAAAAATAAGAGACAAATTGATCATTATTATCCATTAACTAAGGATGAGTTGAGAAAGAGGTTACCTAAACCATTTAGTTAGATCCTTGATCCTTCTCGACCTATTCAACAAAGACATGATGAGAAAAAAATATGTTGGTGGCATGCCAATTGGGGCCATTCTCATGATAATTGTCATGCCCTTCACATGGATTCTTAAAAATTGCCATTTCCTAGGTATCTCTAATCACTCCTCCTTATGAGCATATTTCTAGGGATTTCAAACAATCTCAACCTATTTCTCAATTTAGCCATAAGGAGTGGGATCCTTAGATACACTCTCTCGGAACTCTCTCATATTCCTTGTCTAATTACCTTTCTAGATCTCATGCACACATCACCTCACCATCGTGAGCATCTCATGACTATATTGTTTGACATGAACATAAATTTCCATCATACTTTAGGGAAGTATCCTATGTTGCATGGTTTGGAAGATAATATTCGGAATAAGTGAAAAGAACTCTCCATTAATAGGGATTAAACCACCGATGTCCAAACCTACATCCATTTTCCCATAATATTCATGATTCTAGATGAACTCTTACTGTGGGTGGATGATCCTCCACTCTTTGTCTCTAAATAAATTACTCAAAACAAAGTCAAGTTCACTCTCATTAACGAGGTTTTTAGCACTTGTGTGGATTCCTTAGACCTCAATAAATCCCTAAGATATTCAATACATAATCTCAAAACCACGTATACTACTTTTCAAGGATATGATAAATGGAAATGTCACATATGGGTTGTATTTGGTTTCCTATCACTATCCCTCCCATGACAGTGTGTGTGAAGGTCATGGTATTCAACTTTATATCATCTTACAACATCCTCCTTAGTCAACCTTGGACCCACCACATGCATGTGTTTTCCTCTTCAACATACCAATGTGTTAAGTTTACGTACTAATGGGTAAAAATAAAATCCAAGGTGACCCAAATCCCTAGAATTTTGATGCTCTCCAACAAAAGGGGACGTATAAATTCCCAACTCTTCAAGAACTATCACATATCCCATTCTCAGAATATCAGCACTTTAACTACCCAATTGAGTCTCTTGGCGAAATCCAAATCATCTAGATTTGGTTAGGCATACGCAAGCTAACCTATTGGATTTTGATGATGATGAACTTGATGAAATTACTATTAGGATCAACACTTCTGACCTATCAGATCTTGTCATCTCACAAATTCCTCCTAACTTGCAACCTCACAAGAAGGAGCCATCTATTCCCGCTACTATTTCACAAACACCTCAACCTCCACCCAAATAAAAGGTTCAAATTGAAACCATAGTCGATTATTTCATGATAGACACCTCTACCCCTGAATATGATGATGGTTAAACTTTGGATGATACCCATTTCGCTAGTTATGCAAAAATTTGGGATAGAGAGGTCTACCATTACCAAATATCCCTCCAACATACACTCATTTGTGATGTGAATGTTATTTTTGTATAAGAAGACTCCTCACATTTGGCCAAGCCTCCTCTAATAAATTTTGTGCACGAGCCTTAGGAATATTCTCTAGCCTCATCCTATTCTCATGATACTACTAGATCACATAACATACCTCCTCTAAAGGAAGGGGAACATATATCTAGTTTCAACTACAAAACCAATGACCTTATGGATGATAAAGCACTAGATGTGCTAACATCATCCATATCAACCCATATCACTCATTCAAATCCTTCCCTACCCATTTCCATTGTGTTTCTTCTTCCTACTACGGAAGATCCATACTACATATGGCATGAGGTGTCTAACTACAAAGCCTATAGAAAGCATATGAAAAATATCGAAGCTAAGGTTAGATGATATCAATCCCAAAAGGCTACACAGCCTTTGGCGTCAACTTCATTATATTTCTCATATCATGGTTATTGATCACATACCAACATTGAATTCTAGTTAATGTCGATAGACACTCAGTGTAGACACAAAATCACACACTTGGGTACATTTCTAGGTCCTAAAATCATACTTACATCTATATGATTTCTAAGAGAGAAAACTAGTAATTGACTACTATCTTGAGCCTCTTTTCTATCTTTCCTTATTTCTCTTTGGTATTACACACCCTACAACCTAATCTAAACTTTATTTCTTTATCTTTCATGACTCTAGACACCAATGCCCAAACAAGATGCCAATACCTAGGCGCCCTCATCCTTTAGGGTGCCTTGAACCTCTTTCTACTTTACTCATTATTTTTGGGCATATTTAATCTTTTGGGAATCTTATTTTCTTATGGTTCATCCTTCCAACTATCAATTACGAAATTAAAGCAAGGTAATCATATAAATACAGAGATTTGTGACCATAATAAAGGACCAAGCATTAAGAATTTATCGTCATCACCCAAGGTTGCATCCAAAGGAATTCTAGGAGCATCAAAGGCATCCATCTCTCACTCACTTAATAGAAAAGGGACTACATTTTTTCTACATGCACGCATAGGAAGGGAAGTTCATTTTTCCATCCATTCATATATTTACATTGTTATATCTAGTTATCGTTGGCTACCACGTTCACTTGCATTGCAAGGGCTTTCTAGGGAAAAATCCTATCACACACATAGACAAGAACTACATGGAGTTTGAAATGTAATGCAAATCTTGGTTGTAATCTCACTTAGTTGGGTGATTGCTGGGGTCGATCCCACTCCTCATTTTACATATTTTATTTTTAGGATTTGATGTAGTTTGAGGGTTTTGTAGGTCTTTATCTCTTTGCAAGTTTTAGGTGCATTCGGTGATCATCTAGTGACATACAGTGACCAAAAATGACAATCAACGACACTTGTGTGACACCAAAAATACTAGGTTCTAAGCTCCTGCATAGTCACAAATGTCTAAAAATGGTCTCCATCACCCGGGTTCCTTGTCAAGTATCATCTAGAAGATCTAGAATTTATTGTGCATGGTTGCGATAGTTTTCCCTCCTGTTCATCATTTTCTCCAATCTGCATAGTCCCGACACTCGACATAAATTATATATGTCATTTATTCTCCTTCTTGCACTTAGGGTTTCACATTTATCTAGCTTATTTCTTGTGTCATCTTGTATCTAACAATTGTTTATCATAGTTTACATATGTTACTCTATAATATAAGGTTTAAAATAATTCTATTTTCATTAAATCATTTGGTGAACCCACATTCGAATACTCTTGGATCCTCATTTTACTTCTCTTATCCAATCCTCTTTCATTTCTTCTAAATATCCTTAAGTCCCCTTATATCAATTAATTCAAATACACCCACCTTGCAAATATTCTCTCCAAAAATCCGTACACTATATTTTCCTCCCTTTTGATATGCCACCTTCACAAATAATTTTTCTCTTCAATCATATCTCTAATGACCATAGTGATCTAGATATCACACCCCATTATTATATTTACAAATCAATACACAATTTACATTCTTTATTCTAAGACAAATTTCAATCTATGGAAATAATGATCATATCTCTTAAAGATGAAATTCAAAATCTTAAGGCATCTACTTAGGCCCATACTACTTCTTCTACATCTCATTCTAATCCCCTTTATTCTACATGCACGCATATCAGTAAACCCCAAGTCTTACTTCTTCTGCACATCTTAAGTTTGATCATAATGCTAAGAAACACGACATTATTCCTACAATCCTTAACCACTAATTGATCAAATTTCCACTTACCCATTTCTACCTCCTTATCATCTTTCCAACTATTAAGGTCTCCCATTTTTACGGTATCATTGAATCAATGGACAATGACAATGATCTCTTTGATTTAAAATGAATAATAAAGCTCCTTGAGCATTAAGGTTTTATCTTATTTGCTACACAACATTATAATCCATGCCCATCTCAAAATTCTACATCCAAATGGGCTCCCAAATATTCTACTTCTATGACCAATGAGCATCAGGATATCATTTCTAATTTTCCTTCTTCACTCATTCAAGTGCTTCCTATGAAACCCATTCCAACTAAGTAATCACTTCTCAAGTATCATCCTCCATCACCTCTGACTACTAAGTCTTCTACCACGTCACCAACACCTAAGAATCCTCCTCTCAAAATTGGTACAACACCTCTTCCTCTCAAGTCTTCTATAACATAATCAATCCCACATAAGCTATAACTAATGATACACTTTGTGTTATGCCCTTAGTTTTATAATTTATATTGGATATGTAGTGTCAACTTGTAGCTTACATAATATCTCTTCTTATCATATGTTTAGTAAGTCAGCCTTGGTGTTGGCCATAACATAGGATTGGTATATATAGGTGGTAGTGAGGAGTATTTAATCATCATATTGAGCATTTGAGTCTTATTCTATGGTTTTGAGGTTGCCCCCTCGAAGTGGTTAAGCTATTCTAATTGCATATTGAGATCATTTATCTGTAATCTTATATTCTTTAGTGTTCTATTGTTATGGATAATCATATTTATATAATTAATTTCATTACAAGTGGTATCGAGCCGATCTCAACTAGCGTTGTGATAAAACCTAATTGTGAAGGTTTGGATATATCTCAAAATTAGTAGTGAATTTTTCTACAATTGTTTTTGTGGTGTGGTGAAATCAGTCAAGTAAGATCCTCTCCAAATTTCAAACATTTTTGACTTTTTGTAAAATTTATAGTGGTTTTATGTTTTTCATAATTCGGCTACCAGTTACAATTTTTGAAATTTTTCTAAGATATTTCCAAAACTTAGCTAGGGTTTCTTTTTATGATTTCCTCTATTCTTATAGTAAATTTATGAAAACCTAAAACATAATTTTTTTCCCTATTTCATCTACCCCGATTTCCAAAGTGTACATCATGACCGGTAGATCAACTCGAGGCTAGAGGAAAGGTCAAACAAATCCTGAAATGACCCCAAATAAGGAAGATATGGATTTAGAATCATCTAGTTTGGGAGTATCTGAGGTACTAATCCAACTTCAGGAAGGATTAAATAATATGGTAAGGATGACCTCAATAATGAGCTTCTTCATCTAAAGGGTAGCCTTAGGGGTAAATTTTAGGCGAATTTTCAATTAATGAAGCAAGACCTATTGCATGCTATCTCAAACACAAATCCCAATTCCAGTCATATGGGTTCCTCCATAAATAATCACACAGGTCAAAATCACTCCAATATAGGAGGATCCTTTACACATTTAGGTGGATATCCTCACCGGCATTATTCCAAAAGTTGAAATACATAAATTTGATGGAAATGATCCACTCAATTGGATTACCCAAATGGAGAATTTATTTGATCTCTATCAGATCTCATTTGGGAAAAAGGTGACCATGGCTTACTTATATCTAGAACTTGACCAATTTTTCTAGTATCATTGGCTATGTGCTCAAAGGAAGATGAATGGTTTTAGTATCACATGTAAAGTTTTCACTGAAGAGCTTCACTTACACTATAGTTCTAGTGTGTCAAAGAATTACTTCAGCTAATTATAAAGTTTATGACAAATAGGTTCGATAAAGGAGTTTGTTAATCAATTCCAAAATATTTCCTTGTGTGTGTAGGATATTACAAAAGAGTATTTTAATCATATATTTATTATGGGTTTGAAGGACCACATTTAGCATGAGGTGCTCATGTTTAATCCACTCAAGGTTTCTAATTCTATTATCATGGCATAGATGGAAGAGGAAAAAAATTATTTCCGGTAAAAATAAATCCTTCACTAAGATAAAATATCATAGCACCTTGCCTCCATTATACCCTTGGCTAGTTTAGTTGAGGCCTCAACAAATTGAAGAAAAAAGTCACAAAAGGGTTATGTTTTAATTGTGATAGAAAATATGGACCAAATCATAAATGTCTTTGAGAAAAATATGTTCTACATTGAAGGGACCAGTGATGATGAATAATATGAGGAAAATTAAAGTGAGGAAGTGGAAAAATTAGAGGAAAAATATGAAGATCCCTGGCCCACTATATCATGACATGCTTTATCAGGTATTAGTACTCTATAAACCCTTTAGGTTGTGTGTTATATTAAGAAGTATAAGGTGAAATTATTGATTGATTTGGGGAGCACACATAACTTCGTCAATCATAAGCTGACAATAAGGATAATTTGTTTTATCTACCCAACACCTGAATTTCAAGTAATGATCATAGATGATGGCACAATACAATGTTTAGGTAAATGTCATAAAATCAGGCTAATGATGGGTGATTATAGATTGAAATCTATGATTTTGTTATTCCCATGGATGGAGATGATATTTTATTAGGTGTTTAGTGGCTCACAACTTTGGGCACCATAGAGCTAAATTTCCAGGAATTATTTACGGGCTTTCATTCTGAGGGTAAATAGTTTAAACTTTAAGGACTACGGAAAAAAATCCCCGGTGGTTATTTCTCAAAAATGCATAAGATTCTTAAGAAGGGGGTTGAAGGTTTTGTGTCACAATTGTTTTCAATGGAATTTCAACCACCAATGATGGTAGTGCATCTGATCTGCAAAAAAGGTAATGATCATCATGTAGTTGTCTTCAAGGATCCTAGTGGATTTCCTCCTGAAAGAAATCATGATCATGTCATTTAGTTAATTATAGGAAGCCAACCCCCAACATCAAGACTTATAGATACCCATATGTGAAAAATATTGAGATCAAGAAGATGGTGGAGGAGATGTTGGAAATAGGTATTATTCACCATAGTTAAAGTGCTTATTCTTCTCCGGTGGTGATGGTGTGCCTCAAGGATGAAATATGGCATATGTTTCTAGACTACAAAGAACTCAACAAGTAAACTTTGTCAAAGATAAGTTTCTATTCCTGTCATTGATGATTTATTATATGAGTTGCATGGTGCAATTTATTTTTCAAAACTAGATCTTTTTCTAGGGTATCATCAAATTAGATTAAATAAAGAAGATACTTATAATATAGCCTTTAGAAATCATCAAGGGAATTATGAATTCCTATTGATGAATTTTGGTATTACTAATGCACCATCCACATTTTGAGATTTGATGAATTAAAAATTTAGACCCTTCTAAGGAAGTTTGTCTTGGGGATTTTTGATGATATCCTCATCTATAGAAAATCATGGGAGAAAAAATTACATCATGTCAATACAGTATTGGAGGTCCTCCGAAACATCAACTATATTTGAATCCTTTGAAGTGTTCTTTTGGGGTACAAGAAGTGGAATACTTGGGCCATATTGTTTCTTATGAAGGTGTTAAGGTGGACCCTCACATGATCTAAACCATGGTGGAATGGGAAGTCCCAAGAAACCTCAAGCATTTATGAGGTTTCTTAGGTCTCACAGGGTACTATCACAAATTTGTAAAAAAATATGGTAGTATAGTAGGACCACTTAAAAATTATTGAATAAAGACTCCTTTCATTATAATGAGGAAGATTCTAAAGAATTTGAAAAATTGAAGGTGGCAATGTGCACCACTCCAGTATTGGCAACTCCAAATTTCTCTAAGACCTTTATAGTTGAATGTGATGCTTCAAGAAATGGTATCAGAGTAGTACTCATGCAAGAAGGACATCCCATAGCATTTGAGAGTTAGAAACTAAAAGGAAATAATTTGTTGAATCCCACCTATGAGAAGGAAATGATGGCAATATTACATGCAATCAAATAATGGATACCATACTTTATGGGTAGACACTTCAAAGTAAAAAATGATCATGATAGTTTGAAATACTTCTTAGAGTAATAAATATATTCATAAGAGAAACAAAAATGGGTCACTAAGATGTTGGGGTATGAATTTGAAATTATTTACAAGAAAGGAACAAAAATGTGGTCATTAATACTCTATCTAGGAGGGACAAGTCCACAAAAGCATTGTTATATTCCATCTCTATACTAAATTAATTAAGAAAGGGAAGAATGATAAAAAGATAAAACAACCCATAATCTCATTTAGAATCTCCAAACATATCCAACCATATCTGAAAATTTTCTATGGAAGGGGATACATTTTGGTACAAAGATAGGTTATATTTGTGTAAGAACTCTACACTGAAACATAATGTTCATTCGAGCTCCATTAGGTGTCCATTCGGGTTCTTGAAAACTTATCGAGAGAGTTAAAAAGATATATTTTGGGATGGTTTGAAAGGAGATTTTTCAAAAATTTGTGGCCTAATGTTTGGTTTTTCAACATAATAAGGGTGAGACCATTAAGACACTACGTCTTCTCTATCCTTTGTCTATTCCCAACAATATATGGGAAGAGGTATCAATGGATCTCATCATATAATTGCCTAAATCAGAAGGGAAAAGTGTCATCATGGTTGTGGTGGATAGACTTACCAAGTATGCTCATTTTTGTTCCACGGCTCATCCTTTCATAGCTAGTATAGTTGCCATCTCATTTATGGACATAGTTAAAAAGCTCCATGAAACACCCAAAACTATAGTAAGTGATCATGATCCAATATTTACAAGAAATTTTTGGACTGATTTTTTTTTCTTGTTTTGGTACCCAAATGGCCCGAGTTCATCTTATAATCCTCAATTAGATGGGAAAACTGAGGTGGTAAATAAAATTTTAGAGGTATATCATTGATGTTTTACTTTAGATAAACATGAACATTAGGTACAATGGTTTCCACTTGCGAATGGTGGTATAATACTTCATTTCATACGTCCTCCAAAATGTCTCCATTTCTAGCACTTTATGGGTACCATCCTCCATCACTCATCTCTATCTTTAAGGTAAAACCGAAGGTGACAACAATCGAATATCACATTCAGCACCAAAGACGAGGTACTAGATAGTCTTAGACATAATTTAGAAAGGGCACAAAATCACACAAAGAAACATGCTTATCAACATCGCAGTGAGGGACACTTTGAAAAGGGTGACTTTATTTTTGTATGGTTGCATACATATAAGTAGTTATCATTAAAGCAATAGAAGAAGGATAATAATCTTTCTCCTAAATACTATGGTCCTTACTAATTTTTGTAGAAAATTGGCAGTATGGCATATAAGTTGGAGCTCCCTCCGAGAAAGTAAAATACATCCAGTATTCCATGTTTCTTTCTTGAAGAAAGTTATTGGGAAACACATTTCCACCTAGTCAGTGCTTCTTGAACTAGATGAGGAAGGAAGGATCATATTGGAACATGAAGGTATTCTTTAGATGCACATTAAAAGATTAAGGACCAGAGTCATTACCAAGTACTTGATCAAGTGGAAGAATATGAATATTGAGGATGCATCATGGGAGGATGAAGCATTTGTGTAGCAACATCCAGGGCTTCCCAACATTGGGGACAATGTTTCTTTGAAGGGGAGGGGCATGTTACACCCTTAGTCTTATAGATTATATTGGATATGTAGTTCCAACTTGCATCTTATATAATATCTCTTCTTTTAATATGTTATTCATTTATGCTTTCATATGTTTAGTAAGTCAGCCTTAGTGTTGGCCATAGCATAGGATTGGTATATATAGGTGGTAGTAAGGAGTAGTTAATCATCATATTGAGCATTTGAGTCTTATTGTATGGTTTGTAGGTTTCCCCATTGAAGTGGCTAAGTTATTCTACTTGCATATTGAGATCATTTATCTACAATCTTGTGTTCTTTGGTTTTTTATTGCTGCTAATAATAAGATTTAAACAAGTAATTTTATTACACTTTATATCTTCATTACACTATGAAGCACTCTTGTGCTAAGGTTCACACTTGACTATTGAGGGCATACTACATCCATGAACCTCACACACTATACATTTCATGCTACACATTTCATAATACATCTTTATAGCATTATATTTTCACATATCAAACTATTCTCTTCTACACTCTACGTTGTATGATTTATTGGTCTATCTTTTTAGCTTTCACAATTCACACCATTTCCCGATGACACACTCTTGTTCTATGGTTCGTTCTTGACTCTTTGAGGGTATTTTATAAATGAACCCCATCTCATACTCATCTAAATTTGTTCGGGGTCACGCTTCTCCTTATACATCCATATTGTATACCATCCCATCTCACTCATACCCACTATACTACATATATTGGTTACACATACTATTTATTTCTTATACTAGCTACATGTACACTTTTCATACAATGTTAGCTGGATATCTATTATGTCATTATCTTTTCTAGATAGAAATGTGTGTTCACTTATTCCTTAGTGGTGTATGTATTATTTCTAAATATATTTACATGTAGTAATGATGCATGGAAATGTACCTCTTACCATCCCACCGAAGTTCCTAGGGAATCTACATTCCTACTCTTACAAACTATATGTGTTATTGTTTCATTTTCGACTACTTCCTATTCTTAATAACACACTATTGATATATACACGCTTTGATATAATCTTTATCTTTCTAACATGCTAGCAGGTGATTTATTTGCAACATTTTTCTTGCATGAACTATTTTCCACCATGGTTGTTTGATATTCTGTTTACTACTATTTTCTATTGTTTTCTATTATATGCTATTGTTTTCAGGCTATGCCCTTTGTCTTGTATGCACATTATATGGTTTTGGCCGTTTCATCCTTACTTTTCTTGTGACATTGTGAGTGATGTCCCATGTATGAAACCTTATTTTTCGTAATATATCTTTGGTATGCACATTTTCTTGTTACACTTTTTCTATGACATGTTTCTTATTTTTTCTACTAGCACCATGCATCTAACCACTTTTTTACACATGACCTTGTTTCCACCATGAAAATTCCCCTACAGGATACACACTTGATTCGCCCGCCATCAATTCCTCTCTTTGGGCCACATTCTCCTAGCAATGTTGCATACACCCTAAATGAGGGGGAATACATTGGGTGAATCAGTCACCCCATACCACATCTTAGAACTTTTTTTTAAGACTACACAAGTATAAGGACAAAACAAAGTTACACTCACATAATGAACTAGATTCGACTTGGATCCTCACTCAAGTACATACACTAGCATCCATTCAAACACTAGTGATTTGATCCTCCTAACCTTTCTTATCTTCCTTCCTCCCGATTCCTATCTCGAGTGTTCTTTGCCGATGTGAGTCACAATTCCTTTCAATTGTCTTCTGACCAACTCATAGGTCCCGTGTGCCCAATTGTCACATGCAATGCTGGTTGTATCACTCATAGATTAAGTATCTTCCCATTGAATGACTATTTATCTTGATGTATGGACAACCTTGGGGTCTCTAATGGTGCACACATAGATTCTATCCAAGTCCTCTTCTCCCAAAGGTTCTACATAGGGTGTAGACTTCCCATCCGTTAGTGGAATAACGACACGCTCCTCTTTGTTCTCAAAAATTATGTACCCTTTGTTAAAGCACAAGTCAACATTATTCTTATAACACTAGGGGCATCTAAGTAAGGTTGGAAAGTTATCTACCTTGGCAAGTGCTAAGACTTCAAAATATCCAGTAAACTTTTCCCCTTGGATGGTTATGGATGCATCCTTCAACACTCTGATGGGAATAGCCTTTTTCCTATTCACCATATACAACACATTTGAAGATGGTTGTAATGGGGACCTCCCCTCCCGATTCCATGCACCTAAAGTAAGGAAATTGACATCAGCACCCATGTCAATCAGAATTTTTCTCAAGAGCCATCCATCCACAACTCGCATTCAATGTGATTTCCTTGTCATAATTAATAGCGTGAGGGGGAAGATTAGCATGCAAGACCTGCCTCTCACACTCACCTCCAAAGGTGCATGATACTTTTTATCTTATCCACTCTTCTCATAGAGGGATAATATTCTCTGCCAAAACATATTACACACTTCTCTCGACCTCTTCCATGTCCTTCTGAGGGACCTCAACACTCTTTTTCTACTCCAACTTCCGTGATTATTCCTTTCTACATTGAATCGCCCTTTCGTGATTCTAATCACCTCCATGGTTTCTTGGTAAACCTCTTTCTAATGAGTTAGATTAGGATATTTCCCATGTAATACCTCTTCTCTTGTAATGAGGGGCATTTTCTTTGGTTCTTCCCTAGCGCGCGTGGCTTCCATCCATGTAGTTACTAGGACAAGTTCTAATTCAAGGTTATGTGCTACCCTAGGCATCCACTACAGATTAGCTCGCCTCACACTCACCATCCCCGCCCTTGTCCTTCCTATAGTTTTAGATCATGTGCTCATACAACTCAGGGCACTCCTCATACTTATGCTTCTTTCTGCACCATAAACACTATAACAAATTTGGACACTGTTGTTGCAAATCGGTAGCACCCCCGGATGCAAATCAGGGTTTCTAAGTTGATGTTTCAAGCATCTAGTGTGATTGCACAACATTGAAACCTCTCTCCAAGTGTGGGACTTGTAAAATGAGAGAGGAATCTCCAAATTATAGGCTGATTCCTCAAACTCCTCCGATCGGATCAGTTATTTGCACAATTGCAGAGGTTTGAATCCTAATCCTACTCTAAATTCCAAGGAGATAGAGATAGAAAGTGCAAAAATTGAAACTAAACTAATAGGTGATACACCAAAGGAGTGGTGAACACTTCTTGTTCATGCAAATTGACACAATTTCATAAAATGCAACATGAAACATCATACACAGGCTGATAAGATGTAATTAGAGGTCTGAAATGAAGCAAGACAATACAAACAAAGGACTGAAAATTGATCACAGAGTCTGCACTGTCATTTTTCACTGTCAAAATCCTTGCATTTGCAACATCAAAGAGGCAGAAACCTGTTACAATCATGAAGAAGGTCTGATACTTGCAAAAATCACTTGTTGAAGGTGAAAGAAGAAGCTTGCTATCCAAAAAAATGTTCCACCTCAAAAAATGAGCCAAATCTAGCTTTTACAATGCATGGGTCAAGCCCAGGAGAGAGAAAACATGTAAAAACATGGAAGCCATTCCCCATTGAATGAAGATGCATTAAAATAGCATGGGTGTCCTTACAGACCCATGCCCTGACATTTTTGGCCATGCTGAAGAAGAATGCGACCCATTTTGCATTAAAACTAGTTGTTGAAACGTCATTTCTGGCCATTACCACGTGCCAGAGGTGTTTCTTGATTTTATCTCTCCAAACTCAACCAAAATGAAAAATTGACCCTGGAATCATGTAGAGAATTTCACCATCTTTCCATTGATATAAAGAACGTGAAAATCTGAGCTCTGGATCGAAAGATATGGCGATTTGAAAATTTAGGGCAAAAACAGGCCAAAATCGGATCGGCGGGCAAAAGTTTGAATTTTTACCCGTTTGGTCTTTGGAAAAATTTCAAATTTTCCTGCGCTCTACCACTCTAGGTGCCACATGGCAGCTTCCTATTGGCTACGGGCCTCCTAAGGGAAAATTTCCCACAAAAACTCCGTCGAGCCATAACTTGAAAAATATGAGGAGTTAGGAGGAAAACTTTACCTTTCTGGAAAGCTGAGAGAGAGCTCTATCCAATGGTGCCATTTTTAGAAAGATTTGAGTGCCTAAAAATAAAAATGGAGACTGAGGCACAAGAGAGGTAAGAACACAAGGAGTTAGCCACAAAAATGAGCAGGGGCACATTTTGGATAACAATTTTGGCGACTCAGAGGGGTCATCTACCTGCTAGATGAAGATACCAGTTTCCTGAAGCAGCCCATTAGGCATGGAGTCATAAAATTTTCTATTTGGAACCCCAACTGACTTAGAATTTTGCAAGGAGGAAGATGGAATATCACCTGATGGAAGCAAGGACTACAAAACATCTCTAGGGATAGCAAGCTGTGCCAAAGCACTTAGGGAAAGCAAAACAACCTACAGCAAAACAATGTGCACAAGCACTTGGAGGAATGAAAACCTAAGCTAATATTTACAAGGTGGAGAATTTACCTTTAGTAGCAATGCTTTAGATAGATTCCATTGAATGAAATCTTCAGTTCCTCGCCATCCAATGAAGACAATTGGAAGGCATTGTTGTCCTTACACTTTGTGACTATGTATGGGCCACTCCAAATGGCATCAAATTTTGAATGCCTTCTCGGTTTTTTCTATCTCGCATCCCATTTTAACACTAGATCTCCAATTTGGAAAGATCTACTCTTGGCCTTCCTATCAAAGGTATTCTTGATCAAAGTTTGATCCTTCTCCATTGCTTGGGATGCCTGATCTCTGATCTCTTGGAGCTCCATCAACTCTGCATATCTCACCTCCATGGGCCCAAACTCTAGCAACTCTAACTGCTTCATGAGTTCCAATGTTGGTAACTGAAGTTACATGGGAAAGTTTGCCTCTCTTCCATAAACAAGCCTGAATGGAGAGTTACCTATGGATCTCTTGGGAGTTATCCTATCAGCCCATAAGGCTGATTTCAGTTTGGTATGCCAAGACCTCTGATTCTCATCAAGAGTCCTCCTAATGATCCTCAACAAGTTCTTGTTTGTAGATTCAGCCTGGCCATTACCCTGAGGGTAGTAGTTTGATGAAGTAATAGGTAGATCTCATTCTTGACAGCCCACTCAGTCACCTTGGATCCAATGAATGATAATGCATTATCTGAGATTATTGTAGCAGGTATTCCAGATCTGGTTACTATCCCTCATAGAAGTCTAAGATGTTAGACTCATTTGTTTCCTTGAGTGCTACCGCTTGATCCACTTGGTGAAGTAGTCTGTGGTGTCAAAATCCACTTATGCCCTTGGCTTGAATTGGGATTAATGACTCCAATGAAGTCCAAACCCCATTGCATGAATGACTAGTCAACTAAAATTGGATGCAATGGAAGGGTAGCAAGCCTCTCTTTACTGCGAAGAATGCACAATTCTTGCACCTTTTGATCCACACAAAGCAATCACTAAAAATCTTGGGCCAATAATAACCAACCTTCATGATTTTTAGAGCTGTCACTCTTGGTGCAAAATGACCACCAGCTGGTCCACCATGGAACTCTTCCAACACCCTATGAATCTGATTTGTGCTAATGCATCTCAACAGCACTCCATTCACATCTTTCTTGAACAAAACACCGTCTACTATGGCATATGGGACAACCTTGCAATCTGAAGTGTCTTCTTTGGGTTTTTTTCATCTCTGGAGGGCATAGGCCTGTGGTTAGGAATTGCATTATACCTTGGGTCCAGCAAGGAGTGGGGACAACATTATCCTCTTCTTGAGTGCTACCTTGCACATGGCTGTCTTGAACTGTCAAAACAGCCTCTTCTTTATTGCATACTCCTTTTTGCTTTCCCAGAATCAGCTGCTCACACAATCCTTTTCCTCTTACCAGCTTGGTGACCTTGATCTCAATGTCATACTCCATGACACGAGTGATCCAACCTGCCCTTTTCTCATTCAAATCCTTGTTGAGGAGGAAGTCCTTTACTCCCGCATGAGAGACCAACAACTGAACCTTGTTGTTTGAGACTAGATGCTTGAATTTCTTCAAGCTTCTGATTACTACAAGTACATGCTTCTCAATAAAATAATATCTCACCTCATAGTCATCTAGGATTTGGCTGAAGAAAGCAATTGGTTGTTCATCATTGTCCTTGTTCTGCTGTACCAAAATGGCAGAAATGGTATCATTACCCCCAAATGCATAGAGGATGAAATCCTTGGAGAATTCCAGGTTGATGAGAGCTGGTGCTTGAGAGATGGCTTCTTTGATTGCTTTAAAACTCTCCTTGCCTTCTGCTGTCCATTTGAAATCCATGCTTTTCTTCAACATCTTGGTGATAAGTTTGACAAGGGCTGCAAAATCTAGGACAAACCTCGAAAAAAATTATTCTCCCCAAGAAACTCAAAGTGCCTTCTTGTGGCTTGGTAATGGTAGTGCTCTTATGGCTTGAACTCTCTCTGGATCAATTGCTAATCCTTCTTTGGAGACAATATAGCCAAGGAGCTTTCCTTCATGTGCTAGGAAGATACACTTCTTAGGATTCAAAGACACTCCAAATCTCCCCGCACCTTTGGAAGACTTGTCTCAAATGAGAGAGGTGGTCTGCTGCATTCTTTGAAAAAATAGTGATATCATCAAGATATATCAGCACCATGTTGTTAATCAAACCTTTGAACACCATGTCCATTGCTCTTTGGAAGGTAGCTCCAGCGTTGGACAGCCCAAATGGCATTTTCCTGTATGCATAAGTTCCCCATTTGGTTGTGAAGGCTGTCTTGAACTGATCTTCTTCCTTCACCATAATCTGATTGTACCAGTAGCCATCAAGTAATGAAAACCTTTCGGAGCCAACAACAACTTGTAAAATCTACTCCATAGAAGGAAGTGGGTAATGGTCCTTGAGAGATGCTCTATTCAAATATCTGAAATCAACGCACAATCTGATCTCTCCACTCTTCTTTCTGACTGGAACTAAGTTGGCAACCCAACTAGAATGCTTGATTGGGAATATGATTCTTGACTCAATCAACTTGTTCAATTCCTTCCTCATGAGAGGTTCCATGTGTGGATTGACTGGCCTTTGTTTCTGCCTGATGGGCTTAGTATTTGGATCCAACTCAATGGTGTGCTAAGATAACTTTGGATTGAAACCTTTAAAATCTTCATAGCTCCAAGAAAACACATCAGGGAACTCTTGACACAGCTGTATGAACTCATACCTTTCTTGTTTAGTTGTCATCTTTCCAATTTGCAATGGTTTGTTCTCTTCCACCAAGATGGATACTGAATCTTCTCTCTTGACCTGAATGTTTGCTTTCTCTTTCCTAAACTGATCATTGGGATTGAAAATGGACTCCAAAGTGATAAGTCCCTTGGGTAGCTTGTTAGTTCTCAGCTATACCACTTGGTCACCATACTACTGTTCCAATTTTTCCTAATTTTTAGCTGAGAACTCAGCTTCTTCTTGTAAGAAATGGATGATTTTCTAGTCATTCTCAAACACTTGCCAACTTACATTGTTATCCGGCACTGAAGGCCTCACAATCACATGGATGTTTGGCTGTACCTTGTCCTTTTGAATGCTTTCCACAATATCAAAGGCTGCCCCAACTACTGTAATCCTGTCAGTAGCTTGGTTTTCTTTTCTAGGAATGGATTTTATGCTAAAGCCCTCAAAATATTCAATGAGGTCCCACACCCTGTTCTTGTAGCACTTGAGTAAATTATTCTTGACAGCATGCTGCCCCTTAACTTGGTTTACAATCAATTCACTGTCACCAAAGACTTGCAAGTTCTTTATTCCTCTCTTTATTTCCCAATGCATCCCTTGCACCAAGGCTTCATATTCAACAGTGTTATTGGAGCATGCAAACTGAAATCTAAAAGCTGAATAGTACTTTACTCCTTGAGGTGAAATAAGCATAGCTCCACCTCCTGCACCTTGTCTACTCCTTGATCCATCAAAAATAGCTGCCATACCTCATTGTCATCCTTATGGTTTGGCTTGGTGATGCTAGGAATGGGCTGATCTTCTTGATGTATGTAATAGACCCCTAGCTCAGATTCTTCTACTTCTTGATAAGGATCAAAAGCATGCACCTTGTTTTCCCATTCATCAAGAGTTAGATCCAGGATGCTTCCAACCTTGGTGTCAGCTTCATCAGTGCTTGGGTGATCTTCTTGATCAAATGCCGAATAGTTGGCATTGATCTAACTTGGAGTGTAGGGCTCAATGTGGAAGTTTGCAATAGGTTCAGACCTGATTGTAGCTTTGGTTCCATACCTCATTCTGAACAACATGTGTGACCAATCAGCAGAAAAATATCCTCCAATCTTGGCTGTGAAATCTCTTGACAAACATAGGGCAAAGAGTGGTGGAAGGTCTATAACTGATACATCTTGTAAAACAACAACATTTAGACATGCATGCAAGGTAAGACTCAAGTTTCTAATCACCCCAACTGTTGTTACTGCTGTCCCATCCAACTACACTACCCCTTTGGATATGGTTTCATATTGAATTCCCAACTGATCAGCTATTTGCTTGGGCATTACTGAACTACTTGCCCCAGAATCAATCATGCAATTGTGTACTAATTGGTTCCCAATGATCAATGAAACATAGAATGGAGGGGGCTTCAACATTTTACCTTGTTGTCCTCCATGATTCCCCTTAGGCTGGGCAGCATTTGTGAGCACCTTCTCTTGCATTTGGACTTGCTGATTTGAAGTTGACTAGTCCTTCATGGCAGCTTGTAGCAAATCTCTTTGGCCTGGGATAGATAGTGATTCCCACATTGATATGTTTACATTTGTCTTCTTCATCTGATCAATGATATTGAATGGGGATGAAGTATCCTTTTGTTGTCCCTTGGCCTGCACATTCATCCCTTGTATATGGGCAGCAACAACCGTACTTGAGTTGGTCTAGGAGCTGTTCTTGGCTGCCCTTGTGCATTTACAACTGGATTTTGTTTGCCAACCATTTGTGGAGCCATAAAAGGTTGTGGATTGGTTGGAGCTAATGGTTGTTCTTCACCCAAATTCCTTCTTTTTGACCTTGTGTTGGCTGCAACACCTTGAGAGACTATTTGATTTATGCCACAAAAATCCTCTGCCTGCCAGTTCACAAGTGTGGTGTCATTTGGAGCTGATTGCTACTGGAATGTTTCTTGTTGTTGGTTGTTTCCTTGACTGCCCTCACCCTCCACACTAGTAGTTGTCACCATTAATGCTTGATTCAAGGCACCGTTGAAGCACATAGATTGGTTGTGAGGTTCATTGCATGGAAAACACCAATCATACTCCTGAGCAACGTTGTTTTGTGTTGGCACCAATGCCTTAGAGGCAGATATAGCATTTGGATTATAGGGCTGAAATGGTCTGTTGGCAGGAGGCCTTGCTTGATTTAGATTTGCAGCTAGATTGGGTGGTCTATGAGGTTGATATGGCTGCCTGTTAGGCTGAGCTTGAGGCTGGAAGGAAGGTCTAAAACTTTGGGCTTGTTGCCTCTTGAGAGTAACCAGCTCATTACCTAAATTTTGCAATTGCTTCATGACTTCTTAAAGCTCATTTGGGGCACTTGGAGATGAAGTAGAAGCTTCATTTGAACTCTGATTTCTAGGAGTGGGAGAAGGAGCCAAATTAGGTGCTTGATTAGTGTTTGGGCTCTCTAAACTTGGAAACAATGGCATGGGAGGTCTAGGGGCTAGTTTTCCAGCTTGGATCAAACAATTTTCAGCCCTAATGGCAATGCTATAAGCCATAGGGATAGTTATGCCTCCCATGGACTGAATCAACATAGAAATATCAGAATTTAGAGCTTTGAGATAGTAAAGAAAAGAACCTTCTACTGTTGGCCTGACTGCCACTGGAATTCTCTCCCAAGTCCTTTGAAATCTGAAATTAAAATCAGTCAGCTGCTCATTGGGAGCTCTTTTGATAGTTGTCAGCTACTCCAAAAGGGACAAGTTGTCTCCCTTTTCCCCAAACTGCTCATGGAGGGCTATACATAGTTGATTCCAATTTTGAATAGAACCTGAGGCAAGACTCCTGAACCATTACAAAGCTTTCCCTTTGAATGAAGATGCCAGCAGTTTGACAACAACTTGCATCTCATTGATCTCATGGATTGCACAAATGTTAGCAATATCCTTAACATGATCACCAGGTGAGGTCTGATTTTCTCCAGTGAAGTATGGAATGTTCTTCAATGCTGCAACTGGGATAAGATTTTATGCATTGAGAGCAAGTGGGCTGCTGCCAAGGTGAAATTGAAATAGGGGTTGTTTTGTGCCATTCTAATTGGTCTTAGAACCCTTGTTGACTGAATGAAAGGCCTACCAGGTGGAGGAGTTGAGAGAGTTTTGTTTGGTGGAGATGGAGACCTTTGGATTCTCCTCCCACTTTGCCTTATTCTTGGAGATAACTGCAGATATTCAAACAACACCTCTTCCTCTCCAGCTCTTGACCTTGTGTTGATTCTTCTCATGATTTTTCAGGTCTGCACTACCAAAACCAGCTGATTCTTCCCCTTGGAGTCGCCAGATGTGTAATTTATAGCTCTTTTAAGCAAGAAAATTGCAGCAGATGCACATCAACTTTGCTGCAATGAAAATGAGACCTCTAAGGTCCCACCGGGTGTGCCAAAACTATTGTTGCAAATCAGCAGCACCCCTGGATGCAAATCAGGTTTCTAAGTTGATGTTTCAGGCATCCAGTGTGATTGCACAACATTGAAACCTCTCTCCAAGTGTGGGACTTGTAAAATGAGAGAGGAATCTCTAGATTAGAGGCTGGTTCCTCAAACTCCTCTGATCAGATCTGTTATTTGCACAATTGCAGAGGTTTGAATCCTAATCCTACTCTAAATTCCAAGGAGACAGAGATAGAAAGTGCAAAAATTAAAACTAAACTAATAGGTGATACACCAAAGGAGTGGTGAACACTTCTTGTTCATGGAAATTAACACAATTTCATAAAATGCAACGTGAAACATCATACACAAGCTGATAAGATGCAATTAGAGGTCTGAAATGAAGCAAGACAATACAAACAAAGGACTGAAAATTGATCACAGAGTCTGCACTTTGTCATTTTTCACTGTCAAAATCCTTGCATTTGCAACATCAAAGAGGTAGAAACCTGTTACAATCATGAAGAAGGTATGATACTTGCAAAAATCACTTGTTGAAGGTGAAAGAAGAAGCTTGCTATCCAAAAAAATGTTCCACCTCAAAAAATGAGCCAAATCTAGCTTTTACAATGCATGGGTCGAGCCCAGGAGAGAGAAAACGTGTAAAAACGTGGAAGCCATTCCCCATTGAATGAAGATGCATTAAAATAGCATGGGTGTCCTTATAGACCCATGCCCTGACATTTTTGGCCATGCTGAAGAAGAATGCGACCCATTTTGCATTAAAACTAGTTGTTGAAACATCATTTCTGGCCATTACCACGTGCTAGAGGTGTTTCTTGATTTTATCTCTCCAAAATCAACAAAAATGCAAAATTTACCCCGGAATCATGTAGATAATTTCACCAGCTTTCCATTGACATAAATAACATGAAAATCCAAGCTCTGGATTGAAAGATATGGCGATTTGAAAATTTAGGGCAAAAACAGGCCAAAATCGGATCGGCGAGCAAAAGTTTGAATTATTACCCGTTTGGTCTTTAGAAAATTTTTCAAATTTTCCCCGCGCTCCACCACTCCAGGTGCTACGTGGCAGCTTCCTATTGGCCGTGGGCCTCCTAAGGGAAAATTTCCCACAAAAACTCTGCCGAGCCATAACTTGAAAAATATGAGGAGTTAGGAGGAAAACTTTACCTTTCTGGAAAGCTAAGAGAGAGCTCTATCCAATGGTGCCATTTTTAGAAATATTTGAGTGCCTAAAAATAAAAATGGAGACTAAGGAACAAGAGAGGTAAGAACACAAGGAGTTAGCCACACAAATGAGCGAGGGGCACATTTTGGATAATAGACACTCGCGTTTGTAATGTTCAGTAGATCCACAATTGTAGCAAGTTCCATGGGGAAATTCACTCCTACCTCCTTGACCAACATGACCTTTGAATCCTATATAAAAACCTCTTCCTCAACCACCTCCATCTCCACACCCTTCATACTTGATGACCTTCATTCTTAGAACTTCTTCCAATGCTAGTCTAACGAACACCAATATCAATGGCATCATGGATTTGATTTATCAATTGTGAGTTATTTGTATTGTGATTCGTAGATGAATAAATCTTACAATAAGAAGACACATTCTTACGGAGCGCATGCTGCAAAAATGGACATCTACTTGAATCATGATCTTCATGACAGATTTAAAAATCCAATGACATGGCGCATACTAACCTTCATGGAAAAATTTGCATTGTGTGTCATTCTACCTCAATATCTATGTAGAATAGTCCACTGCGAGTCTCATGAGATGAGTCCGTAGATAGTTTTTCTAGATGATTTTCCATGACATTCATCTATTCTTCTAAAATGGGACTTACCCTAGTATCAATGCTTCTAATGGCCTCAGTGTGTAGAGAAACCTCCAAGGACTCACGTGAATCCGTGAAATTCTTGTGGGAAAGCTATCATCTAAAATGCATTATCAATCCTCCAACAAACCATTGAATATGCTATGAAGGATGGATATCATAAGACAACTTTGAAAAAGAGTTTTAAAGTGTGCATCATACTCCCACACACTTTTTGCCATACCTATTGAATTTATTTGAGTGCACTAATGCTCTTTTGCTCAAACTCGGAATCTGAAATTCCACCAAAAAGGCATCACAGAGTGCATTATAATCCACTACAATTTGATGTGGGTCATACTTTTGGTACCAGCTATGCATGTTCCTCTGTAACGTAGCTGCAAACTAGCTTGCTTTTCACTCTGGTTAAGTGATACCCTTAGTGTGCCATAGAAATTCACATTTTTTACATGATCTCGCCCACATCCTAAACACCCTTATAATCAAGTAAATGTAGATACATCTCATGAAACACCTATTGAAGTTTTGCGGTCCTTTTACGATAGATTTTGAACCTTGATTCCCTCTTGTGTTGCCTCCAGCACCAAGTTCATGAGATATACTAGCTCCTATTCCTCTGATCCACTAGATCCTCCTCTCATCATAGGTAAGGGACATGACGTAGTTACGCTCTACATACCCACTATCACACTAAATTGTGCGCCAATAATCTATGACATTGAACCACTTATAGATGTGATACCCAAACTCTATGTACCTACACCTTTCCCAAATGATGTTCCAGATGGGATGAATCCAAACAAAGGAAATTTTTGCGCTGCCATAGATGAATTAAATGAAAAATTATATCTACGAGGTTTTACTCAACTACCAATACCAACACCAACACTAACCATGTTAACAAAACTTATCTCAGGAATTGGAAAACTAAACACCATGGTTTGGTCACCAGGTGGGCTAAGTTGTGTGCCTACGGCTCTCCTCCTTTTCTACATATGATGAGCTCTCACTAGAAGCCAAGGGGTTTCTCTCTTGCACTTGCCAAGATGGGGTAGCATAGACTACTCAGGTTCCACATTCTCCATGTGAACCTCAAATCCTTCTATGCAACGTCTTCCTCCATAATTTTATCACTCCTGCAAATTCACGTTATGCTCGGGTTCCACATTTCATTATACTTGAGCCGCCTCTCCTCTCTCTCCATTTCCTCCGCATGAGGTCCGCCATCTCTTACCACACCAGCTTTCATGCCCCACGCCTAGTGGGAATTTTTTAATCATAGGAAATGCCTCCATACTCAAAGTGATGATCAAGATCTTAATGGTTAATGATATAACACATAAGAACGATCCTCTTGGATCCCTCAAGAACTCAAAATCAACAATCTTTGGGAAATAACATGTAAAAACTGCATATTCTAATGTATAGCTAGTTAACACAAGTCCAGAGTCGAGATCAACATCATGCAACCTTTGATACTCTTCTTGGGTCCAAACTCGAGATCTATAATACCAAATCTTCCTTGATGCATATGCTGACATCCATTCATAAAACTCTATTGGGAAATAGGAAAATAATGTTTCATAGATTTCATGAAACAGTGCTCCTCTACCCATTTACGTGCATTGAACTCAAATCCGAACTCAATATATGAGAAAATTAATCCTCCATGATTTTAAGCCAAGTCTCGATGTTGTCCAAGGTCAAGCATTCTTTCATTATAGCATAGAAGTAAAAACACTAGATCTAAGCATAGATGCACCATGAAAAGAACATAAGCATTATTGACAATATGAAGGAATCAGATCTGAACCATGAGCAAAATGAAGAGCACTAGGGTTTGAACCCATAAACATAGATATTTAGAACAACCCTTTATATATTGATTAACAAATGTTTACAATAGCCAAATTACATCAAAAAGGTTCAGCAACAGATCAGTTACATCATTCTACCATTATCATCCTACCCTCTCCATGGCTCTTATCCAAAAACCCTATATTACCCCCTAGAACCATTACATATTCTTCACCATGCATACACCATTACATATGCACTTTCTACATAAATGTACCAAACATATGCACACCCCATATGCACCCACAATCTCTCTCTTTCCTAGATCCAAATGCCTCCTTAAATAGGACAGGATCTCACCTAATCATCATTCTAGAAGTAAGCTCGCATGCCAAATGTCATCATATTTTGGTATACTCAAGTTTCCAAGCCATACAGATGTCAGCTAGTCATAACAACCTCCATTTTATATCCCATAACCATAATGATTCCCTAGAATATTCTTTTCTTGAGCTTCAAGTCTCCATGTAATAACCTTTTCATCATTATGCCTACCGAAAAAAATCACATATTTTTTATGTGATACCCTTCCTTAACCGAAATGTGGCTAAACCCTTAAACCCTTAAACCCTTTCCTACTCATGTTTGTAAACCTATCTATCCTTGCGCCACTCATGCACTTTTCTCCATAGTGCCTTCCACGCACACTCATCCTCTACTTTAGGACTTACTAATTTTACTGAGCTCAACAATGGAGGTATCTTGAATGTCCAATACTAGGTCTAGGATCGGTGGTTTACACTATCTATAAAATAGTGCCACTCCTCTATCATCCACTCTATAAAAACAAAAATTTACTAATCAATATCACTCTTCTCATAAAATCTAATCATCTATACATTCTAAAATAAGATCATCTCATTATTTGTTGGTTTTTTTGTGTGTTCAACGATTGTCTCATCGTCTTCATAGTAACTCAATAATGTTTCCACCTCATCAAATCATCTAGACCTTTGTCTAATATATTGTGCGCATATATATCTAGGAACCAAAATCATATCTCCCCTACGGTCAATCCTGGTCCTATCCCGTAGCTGCGGGGTCATCTCCATACCTAATGGTGTTAGGTAACCACATCTTGGTCACCACATCTAGTGTTCTTACAATCATGGCTCTAGCTACCTCTCCTATCTAGTACTAGGACCAATTGCAACTAAATTTCCCACCTTTGGGTCCATGCCGATAGGTCCTCAAATGGATTCCTCATCTGAACTCTCTTCTAAAATGATCTCTGGTAGGTCCTATGCTACCCCACCTCTTCATATCTTCCTCTATTCCTATCTTCCTATAACCCATACTCTCTAGGTAGCAACACTAGTACTCTATCCACTTCCTTCATAACCTCTCTTATATGTCATTTTCTATAGGCTAGTAGTGGTGTTGTCATTGTAGGATTGGGCCTTCCAAACTATCTGGGTACCTTGTGTATTGGATGGTACTCTACCCAATGCAATTAATGACATGTCACCTTCGTATTTGCCTCTAAATCCTCTACCAGTGGCCAACAAGTGCATTGATCTACATTCCCTATATAGGGATCCTATACGACCTTGTCTAGATGTACACAATCGTCTTCGATGATAATCTAGAAGCGCTATCATTGTAATCCCTTGAGCCCACCGTAGTACTCTCATGGCATCTAATTTAATGAGTAGGGGTATCCTTTTGGGCATATACATGGGAAATATCTCATATATCTAGGTCACCAATAATATCATGAGACCTATCATCCTTTGTTCCCTTCGTCGGACCACCTTGTATAAGTCGTTCACTAGTTACTCCCATATACTAGTCGAAAAGGTAAATAAAACATCATGCTCGAGTCATCATCTCTATATACAACCACCAAATATAATGAAATCATCACATTTACCTTGTGGCTATCTATGGATTTTTTTAGGTGAAACCTCCTCTTCTTCTTCGAGATCAACTCCCCAACTAACCAAACAGTTGTGAGGGAAGTCCCCACTTTTGTCTCTTGTAATGCATGCTGGTTTTTCTTAGAGACAACAACTGATTTATTAGATATTTCTTAGACATCTTACATCAAAGGATATTTCATGTTGTGCCTCATCTATTCCCAATGTTGACACTTCCGATTCATCTTGTTTTGGCACTTCCTCCAACTACTCCTTTCATTGATCTTGAACTTGGGGTTGATTGATTTCCTTTTGAATCACACTACCAGTTGGAGTATGTTGTTTATTTGCTTCCTCAACTGAAGTAGCCATAAATTATATGGTTTCCTTAAGAACCTCTTAGACTGGTGTGTTCATTTTGGGAAATTCTTCTCTTTTTGCAATATATGCCTCTTTTAGAGGTGGATGTCAAGTGGAAACATCTTCATGAGTGGGTATGTCGGTTATCTTTTATTCTTTTGATTCTTCATTTTTTGGCTCAGTATGCTAACCTCCAGTAATTAATCCTTCACCTTTATCAATGGTCTGTACATTTTGACTCTCATCAAATTTCAACTTTACAGTGGCTTCCTTTGAAATTTCTACCACTCTTTCTTCAGTAGACTCTACCTTTTGAGGTGATTCACTACTTTTGATGACTTATGTTTCCTATTGAGGATATTATTTATTTGATGCTGTAATATTTGTAATTGCTTCATTAGAAATCCTCTGATTTTTTATTGACCTACTTCTGAAATAGTTTGGCCTTCAACAAAAACTTCTAGCATTGGGAATTTTGCTCAACAACTAGCAAATTGATAAGTTCCTTTACTTCTTCATCTAACAGGAGGACACACACACACAACTTATACCATATGTTCTTTAATTGATACATGAAAAAATTATAGTATAGGAATATCTTCACTTTATGTATACATCCATTATCTCAATCATAATCTTTGTCTGCTCATGTGGTTGGTAAAAGAGGTGCATTCACACTTCCAAACGGTGCATCGGGTTTTTCTAACCCTATTCAATCATAGAACTACCTAGTATATCAGGTGGGAGATTACTTTGGGTTACTTGTTCTGAATAACTTCATCTACTACTCCTTATGGAAATAAAACATGATGTGGGGGTACTAGTTTCACAATTTGATCAACTTGGGGTGTCTCTTGATCAAGTGGTGGTTTTACTCGTGAGCCAAGGACACAACTACTCTTTTTGTTTTTCTGTAAGAGTAGGAGGATCAATCACCTCGTATATATGTATGTTTTTGCTTCCTTGATGCATGGCCACCAACATATCTTTCCAAGGGTTGTTTGAATACAAAATTAACCTTCTTCTTTCAAACCGCCTAACATCTAGTGGATCTCTTTCTTTTGCACCTTGTACCAAATATGCATGGTACACACCTAATATAGATCCTCTTATTATATTAGTGGAGTTGGATACCCCTGTTAATATTATAGTAGGGGTTATTTATTTTGTTACACCAATTCCCTTAGCTTGTATGGACATTGCACAACTAATAGGAGCATTTTTCATGGAATTTAAAATCATTTCCTTTGTCTTCGACTTCAAAGTAGACATGAAGGTCCCAGATCACTACTAGTAGTAGTCCATTCATCAAAAATACATGTGGTAGGTATATTTGAAGGAAATTTAGGGGCCTTTCCTCCCAAAGGATCTATCTTATCAGCCCCTTCCTTCAAAAGGGGAAGATATTCCTTCAAATTTTCCAAGTCCCTAAATTTATTGAGTACCTTTGTGTTTTGAATGGATAGATCTATACTCTTTCCTTTTAGCCAAGTCAAGGTCCTCCTAATCACATCAAAAATCCTACTATACTGATCATCTGACTCATCCTCATCCCATTTTATGGGAAACATTGGTTGTCCTTCTATCTTTTGGTCAATATAATATTGAATCATTGTTTGTTGGTCATCCATAATTCCTTGAGGCACCACAAAATTTTTAAAACAAATGATTTACCTGAGATTCATCCTTGAGAAATATTTGATTTCAACTTCCTCCTCATCTCTACAACTCATCCAATAATCCTCAACGTGGGGTTCATACTCAAAATAATTTCCCAAAGTAGTGTTGACCACCCATATTATATCATAGTTAGATCTTGCCTCAAATTTCTCCATGTCAAATATGTTTATCTCTTCCTCCATCAATCTAGCCTTTATAATGGAGGGGAAATAGTATCTTCTAATTTTAATAAGAAATTTGATGTTTGTTTTGTGTCTCCCAGAAATCAACTTGTAAACTGGTGTTATTTGTCTTGAAATTTCACACAAAACCTTCTTATCATCTAAATATATTGGAAATTTGCATGGTTGTCCCTCAAACCCACTAGCTCTAATGTAGGTGAAAAATTTTTACTAGATGAAAAAGAAACCATATTCCATTATTGCATTCCTAGCTTCTTCTGATATTATGCATTGTTCCCACTTGGGTTTGAGTAAGCATATGAAAGGTGTGAAAAATGTATCATTCACCAATCTCACATTTCCTTTCCAATTACTCAACTATAATTGGGGATAAATATCATGAATTTTGTTTTGTTTTAAAGGGGCATGTAGTATAAGGAAAAGAAAATGCACATGGCCTAGAATATTGTAAATCAAATATGTCATCATATAAAACTCAAGCTCCCCAATACAACCCATTTTAATTTTTGCAGTTAGTGCTAAAATATGTTCATGAATTGTATTAGCTATAAGGGTTTCCTGGAAAATGATCCCTCTTCTTTCTAAAACAACCCACATATATGGGCACATACATTCCTTGAATTGATTTGTTATTTCAAGGCCACCATCCTACTTAGCAACATAATTAAATCTTCCACTTCCTCCACAAACTATGCCCTAACATATATTCTGGGAGTCTAGTGGTTACCTTCTTATTTGATAGTAGCCACTTAGTTTTTATAACCTTGGAATAATATTTCTTTTTGGATTCAAATTCCTTAAGGGTTGATTCATTTCTTAAGGTTACTAGTTTTTTGATTACTTGGTAATCTCATCATTTTCTGAAAGCTCGGATGTTAAAGACATTACTTCCTCACCACTCCCATCCAAAAATTACCTCTTCTATGGATTATATTTAATAGCACAAAGCCTTTCGTGATCAAGGACGTACAACACCAAATAGGGAAATATTACTAGCTTCAATTGCTTCTATGAATTCATTTTTATATGGGCTATTGAGTATTTGTAAAAATAATTCAAATCAACATTCATCAAGTCCGTATCTATAATTTTATCTAATTCATTAGTAATAACAGATCTGAATTGAAAACCCAATGGTAACGACTTAATTTTTCTATGCCCTAAATTTTCCCTTCAACCTATTTACAAATTGCGGAACAAATAATGAGAAATACGAATGTAGTGTAATCCTTACCAATTTTTCATGTAAATGTCTATGTAATTTTCCCTTGCTTCCTAGACTCTCAATCCTCTAGCTCTAATCAAATGTTTCTCTGTTGATTTCAATTCATTCCTCTATGAATTCCAATAGCTAAGGAATCCAAATCCTCACATGTAATAGTAAAAATCTCAAAGTGTTTGAATACTTCAAACTATTTTGCTTTGATTTGTACAAAAATGCATTAATGGTGGTAGCCATAAATGTGTCACATCCTAGCCATCCATCCTACCTTTCTTATTTGAATGTGGGTCATCCACATGGATAAATTTGATGATTCACAGGATCAGGGAGTATTTTTACACTTTTGCACTATCTTTTAGATGCATACAGGTTTACACATTTGACCCGAGCACCTCGCCCTTGAATTTTGTTAAGATCATGACACATGTTCAAATCTTAGAGATAATGAAGTCATGAGACCTTTTGTACATTTTTCTATTTTTCCAATTAAGCACAAAATTACCAAGTTGACCCAAAGCCCCACTTCTTTGACCCTTGTTGAGAATACGCCACGTGTCCTTAACGAGCTTGATATTTTATTACATTTTAAACTTCATCAACTCATCATCAAAAATACATCATTGGCCTAAATCTCTGCCTCCCATCATATTTTGACACGTATACCTCTTTGGGAGTAGGGTCAATTATTATTTCTTGCATTTTTTGACTCGAATATTTGTAGGAATATTCATCGGGCCTCGGTGATAATTTTGCTTATTGTAGTTATTACTTAGTAAAATTTTGCAAATTGAGCCTGGTATAGCACAACCAATGGAAGTTTTCCACGTATCTTTGGGTGGTGGAGAAAAATATGAAATTTGTAATGAAGGTCCGAGAGAATAATGTTCAATGAATTTTTCAAGAAAACATGATCCATGATCAATTTTTCACAAGGATTTTTCAGAGCAACACAACTATTACATTCCTCAACTGAAAAGAGGATTCACACTCTAAACAGAATATTTTTGTTTGCATCTAACACAACTACATCTTCAAGCATACATTTTGAAACATGGAAAAATCATTCAAAGAGAAATTTTTGAAGGCATATGTTAGATAGAGGGTGAGATCAAAGCAAGCACTAACACCATATTTGATTTGGGGATGGGCACCTCCTATGGGTGCCACAAGAACCATACAAACCAAACATTAGAAAAACTAAGTGCATAAATCCATTGGGCTACGGAGTCATTTAAAGCATACACAATATCAAACCAAACTAATCGAATCTCACAAAAACATACCAAGATATTAGGGCAACCGGTCGGTGTAGAGCAGAAAATAAAAAGGGAAACAAAAATAAAAACAAAAGAACTATACACTGTACAAAAATTCATACCGTTATGATCAATCCAGAAGTGTTTTAGATGCCTTCCATTAATAGGTAGCTCTAGAAAATCTCCATCCAAGTCTTTCAGAAAAATGTGTGCTCACCAATTCTTATGTCAATAGAGTAAGGACCCATCCACAAGGCATAAAATTTACCATGTTTTCCTTTATCCTCATTCCTTCTATCCCATCACAAAACAAGATCTCCAACATTGAAATTTCTAGGATTCACCTTTTTATCAAATAATTTATTGAGTTTCTCTCTAACCTTAGGTTTATTTGTTGAGATTCCCTTCTTTCTTCATCTAATTCCACTTTCTAATTAATCATGGATTCATATGGGTTCACTTCTTCATTCTCAAGTTGCTACATGAATTGATAAGAAGACAATTGCATATGTAGCTGTAAAAGATCCTTTTCTATAAACTAATTCAAAGGGAATCTTTATGGTATCTCTTTTTGTAGTAATTCTATCTGCCCACAAAGAAAATTTCAACTACTCACCCCACTTTCTTTTATTAATCTCCAATGTCCTCCTAATTATCTTGAGAAAATTCTTGTTACTTGACTCAGCTTGACCATTCCCCTGTGGATTGTAATTGGATGCATATGTTAGACTAATTCCATATTCTTGGCACATATCTACTAAAGGCTTATCTCAAAAACTCATAGCATTATCAACAACTATTTTTACAAGTACTCCAAACCTACAAATTATATGATTCAAGATGAAATCCATGACTATTTGGTGAGTTTCCTTTTTAGTGGGGATGGATTCAACCCACTTGGTGAAATAATTTGTGGCTACTAGTATCCATTTATGCCTTGCACTTGAGGGATATGATATTTCTCCAATAAAATCCATCCCCCATTGTTTGAAAGGAGCTTCTATTGACACTGGTTGCAAAGGTAAATCACTGAAGCTTTCATCCTTCCTGAAAACCTTTGACAACTTTCACACTTCTTGACCAATAAGGCTACATATTTGAAAAGTGTGGGCCACCAGTAACC
Source organism: Taxus wallichiana var. yunnanensis (assembly GCA_018340775.1). NCBI lineage: Eukaryota > Viridiplantae > Streptophyta > Pinopsida > Cupressales > Taxaceae > Taxus > Taxus wallichiana. The sequence goes on from CM031234.1 coordinate 83,235,142, forward strand.
TGCCCTCAAGATCTTGTGAGTAGTCACTCTTCCAGCAAAGTGGCCCCCACACACTCCCCCATGGAATTCTACAATAATTTTGGGAGCTTCTTCCTCTATGATACATCTCAAAAGGACCCCCTTAGGATTCTTCCAAGCCAACCCATAATCAGTTATGATGTATTTTTGGGAGGCTAATTTGAGTGTTCTTCTTTGATTTTTTCCAAATGACCTGAAACTCCAAATTCCTGAGGTAAAATATTATGTCCTTGTACCATGTGGAGTTAATTATCTTTTCTTGGACATCCATGGTTCCTTCCTCAACTTCATTAACTTCCATTACCTGCAAGTTACTTTCTACCATCATCTTTGCAAGGCCCAGACCTCTAACCAACTTGGTGGTCTGTATATCCATGTCATATTCTTGTAGCTTATTCACCCAATGACATATTTTGCTAGAAAATTCCATCTCTGATAAGATATCTTTGACCATAGTATGAGGAACATATGCTACAATCTTGGAACTCAAGATATAGGGCCTGAAAATTTTAGTGGCTCTCACCAAAGAAAAATTATGCTTCTCCATGATGGTATATTTTAATTTAGCACCTTATAAGGCCTTACTGAAAAAGGAAATAGGTCTTTCATTTCCTTCTTCATCCTTTTGTAATAACATAGATGCAATAGTGTTTTTATATGCAAAATAAAATATCTGAAAAGCCTTTTTATAATTAGGGGCTTCTATTACGAGGGCATTCTTCAATGCTTCTTTTATTCCAGTGAAGGCCTAGAGAGCTCCTTCTTCCCATTGGATAATCTGGTCCTTCTTTAACATGTTTGTAATGGGAATAGTCATTTCAGAAAAATTAGAAATGAATCTCCTGATAAAATTTATTTGACCAAAGAAGGATTGAATTCCTTTCTTATTTTTAGGGATATGAACTTTACCAATTGCTTCCACCCTCTCAGGATCAATCATAACCCCTTATTTTGACACAATGTTCCCCAACAACTTTGCCTTTTGAACTCCAAAATGGCACTTTTTAGGATTCAATGAGATGCCATATTCTCTACATCTTATCAACATTTTCTCCACATGTTTCAAATGGTCACTTCTCTTTCTAGAAAATATTGTCACATCATCTTGATAAACTGCAATAAAATCATTGATGTAGCCTGAGAATGCAACATCCATGGCTCTTTGGAAAGTAGCCCCAACATTCATCAGACCAAATGGCATTCTTACATAGACATAAGTACCCCAAGGAGTGGTAAAAGTAGTTTTAATTATTTCGATTGCTTCACAACTACCTGGTTGTACCCTGAGAATCCATCTAATGTAGAAAGCAACTCAGATCCAATGACCAATTGTAGCATGTTATCCATATTAGGAAATGGATAGTTGTCTTTAATTGAGGCCTTATTAATATTCTTGAAATCTACACACAACCTTATATCTCCATTTTTCTTTCTTACTGGAACTAAGTTTTCCACCCATGAAGAATATCTTGTGGGTTGTATTATCCCTCCATCCCTTAACTTTTTTAATTCTTCTTGAATTTTGAGGGAAAGAAGTGGATTAATTGGCCTCTTTTTTTCTAAATGGTTTAGCATTGGGTTCCAAAGGTATTTCATGTTGAAATAGATCTTCCCTATATGCTTTTAACTCTAAATAAGACCATGTTAAATAGTCTTGATATTTTTTCAACAATTCAACATAGGAATGATTTTCCTCCTTACTCAAATTAATTCATATCCAAAATTTCCTGGGCTTTTATTTAGTTCCCAAATTGAATTATTCAACATCCCTTAAAGAAAATATGTGTCTATGAACCACCCTATCAACATTATCAAAATCTGATTCTAAAGCAACCAACCCTCTTGGAATGGTATTGGTTTTTAACTAAATGATATCCTTTCCAAATAGGGTTTCTTTACCATCACAAATAGAGATAATTGGTTCCCAGTCCATGCATTGATTGGTAAATTCTCCTTCATTTTGTAAAAACCTCTGAACCTGGGCATCATCTTCAAATACTTGTCAATGTTTCACATTATCAGGAACATATGGTCTTGACAATACTTCAATATCATAATCATAATAAGGAGAAACAGTGTAATCTTAAAACCTAGATCCAAGCACTTCCAACCTATCTACTGCAACATTTTGAGTTCTATCATGATACAAAATGTTAAAGGAGTCAAACATCTCAATAAAATCCCATATTGCATGCTTATATTATTTCATCCTTTGGTTTTTTGTAGCACACAATTTTTTAACTTATCCGATTACTAGTTCATATTATCCTTTAACAACTATGTCTTTTATACCATATCTCCAAGCAATCCTCAAACCCAAAAGTAATGCCTCATACTCTGCAATATTATTTGTGCATTCAAATTTTAGTTTAAAGGAAAAATTAAAAATCTCTTGGCCTGGATATATAAGCACAACCCCATCCCCATTCCAAATATTGAGAGCAAGCTCCATTAAACATCAAATGCTAAGGGGCACAAAATTGTTCAAGGCATAATTTCATTAATACTATGCTCCTCAAAGTCTACATACCACACAAAAATTTTAACTTCTACATCTGCATATATAATACTTCATAGGAGGCATTATTAGGATCTTCAATCAAATGCAACATCTTCTTCTCCCCATATAACTTGACAAGATTCCCTTCTAATGGTATGGTGGCATATGACATATCCATTTGCACACTTCCACCAACACTAGCATCCCACTTTCTTGACAACAACATACCCCATTTAGCGGGGCAGTCCACAATGACTACATTCATGGTTAAATACTTACCAGATAAGTCAAATTACACTAATAAACCCTTCACATACCCTATCACCGGTACCTCTCTTGAATCCATAACAATGAATTTTACAAAGGCTATTGTCACTTTGATATCTATCTCATTTATAACTTCAAGGGGCATCACATTACATGAAGCTCCTGGATAAAACATGCAGTTGTGAAAAATTCTATATTTAATTATCAAAGTGGCGTAAATGGGATCAACATCAAACTGGGAATCAATAAGGCAAGTTCCTAGATATACTTTAAGGTATTCCCACAAATTTTCCAATTCTTTTGGCACTTCCAACTCTACAATTATAGGGGAATATCAACACTATTAACATCCTTACCCGGGGCCATTTCTTCCTCCTTAAATCCCAAGTACTCAAATGCTCTACTTCTATGCTCAGGGATCCTGAGCAACTCAACAATGGGTATAGTAACTTTGATCTGACTCAATATTTGAGCCATATCACATGGGGTGTACTTGGGTAATGTTTTGTTGAGAGGAAGGGTAATTGATTTCTCTTATTTAATAAGGTTTTTCATATCTTGAGCTTGGACAAGGGTATTAAATTTATTGGAATTAGTTGGGCCTTTATTTGGCACATCTTTATTGGGGGGATTATTTTGTATATTAATGAGGAGGGGAGTATTTGGTTTGTCCTATTTCCCTCCCATTTTAACATTTCTATTTCTTAAATTATATTCCTTCTCTTGGGCCATAACTGGATTCATTAATAATTGTTTATCCTCCTTAGAAGGGATTCCACCATCATATTTCTTAATCATCAATGCCCTTAAGTACTCAAAATTATGATTAGGAAATTCAAAAGCATGAACCATATCAAATTCAAGATCATTAGTATAAGTAAGAGAAGATATCCAATCTATGCAGCCCCAAAAAATTCCACATTCCCGGAACCTAGTAATTTGATAGAAGTGGCTCCTTGTTGTGGACTGTCAGGGCATTCCATCATGCACACATCACCAAAAGTAGCATCATCATCAACCTCTTCACTTTATTCATTAAGATCACATGGGGAATGTGGTAAGAAAAATTTATCACACCACTCAATAACATGGTCCTCTTCTACCATGGAAACTCTAGCAGTTAAAGGATCAGGGACCAATTTGTTCTCTCTTGGTTGTTGTTTCTTATTTCCTGATCCCATGGGCCCCTCCCTCTATCATCTGATATATGATAATTTATAGGATGATTACCAATTTTTTTTTGACCTTGAGGTTGATTCTGGGATGAGAAATTTGTCCTATCCCCTTTTCTACCCTAGCAAGTTTGTAAGAGATTTCTTTCACTGCTCTTGCTAGAGTCTTAACCACTTCTTCCATATCTACTCCCTTGCTTGCCTGAGGCTTTTCAGGATTTACCAACTTGACACCTTCCCTTTTAGGAGGATTTCTTGCTGCCTTAATATTGTTCTCAATTTGTACTACCATGGAGAAATATTATCTCAAAGTCCCAGGGTTTTTCTCCCTCAAATAATATGCGACTTTCTTATCAAAGGCATCAGAATAGTTTATCAGATAGGATTCATCACTTGTCCTTAAAATTATAGGCAATCTAGTCAAGGTTTTATTGAATCTGGTGTTAAAATATTGGACAGGCTCATTGGGATTCTTCTTTATGTTTTCAAACTCAAATAGGAGAAACCTAGGATCAGTCTTATCCCCATATTGTAATCTAAATGAATTTTCATTTCAGTCCATGAATCAATTGAATTATCTAGTAAGGATTTATACCAATCACAAGCATCCTCTTATAAGGTGTGAATGAACAATTTCACATACACATCCTCATGCTCAATCTCAAAATCTTCCATAATATTAGTATAAATCCTAAGGTTTTGGTTACCACTGATGGCATTATTTCCTTGAACTTAGGTAACCTATTTATCACCTCTTGTGGAACTGGGTTAGGATAACCCACCATACCCTTGAAATATATAGGTCCAAAAACATTTACAACAAAGGGAGGTCTAGGTGGAGGATGAGCCATATTATTTTGAGGAGGTGTTCCAACAGGTGGGTTAAAATAGTGGGGAACTGGAGGTCTTCAAGGTAATGATGTATGATCTTCAAATTATTGTTCCTTTTATTATTCAGTCTCACAAAACACCCTATTAATTCTAAGCAATAGAGGAGGGAGATGAGGAATACCCTTATTAGTAAAAATGAAGGACCCTCTCTAGTTGGAGTGTACAAATTTTTGCAAGGACTTCTTGATCTAGAAATGTCTAACGAACTAGAGTAAACTTCTACCAAAGGTTGTTCACTTCCAACAACAGAACCACTTTCTTCTCGACCTTTGATCACCCAAATCTCTCCATACTTTTTCTTAGTTGGATTTGTCCTTCCTAGCTCTGGAAACAATTTTCTAGCAGTACCTTTCTTGAAGAAGGACCTTCTTCCTTCCATATTTACATATCTTAATGATAGATTTTAATATTTTGAAACTTGAGGCATTGGTATTTACTGGATTTTATGGACAATGTGGAGTCGCCAGATAGTTCTTGTACCTTAGATGTGTAAATCACAACAAATAACTTGTTGATTGAAACTTAATGATCAATTTCAACAAATCTTAGCAACTCTTAGTATCCTTTATCATTATTTATCTCTAGCCAAGTCAAATTTAATGGAAAAATTTCTTAAAATAGGAAAATATCGAGAAAATAACTTTTGATTAAGCCCATTTTTTGTAAAGATCAACAAAGGATGATGTCTAGATCATGTATTTGCATCTAAACATACTCAATACGTTACTAGAGATTGATGTATCTTTGAATTTTCAAAAATAATCCCTAGCAATGGCACCACGAGGGTGTTGGTACCCAAATTGATCCCTCCTTGTAAGCCAAGAAACATCAACAAGCTAAGTAGGATGCTTAGAGAGATACAAACTAGGATTTGAGTCGTTTTGTAGTCAAGGATGGATCGGCAATATCTTTTTCACTTTGACTTGGGGAATATTAGATAGCACCTCACTAAGGGTATGACCTACCCTACTACTTTAGGTTCTTCCTACAACCAGGGTGAGAGGACCCATTTTGTAACCTGTATTTATGAAAGAAAAGGATAGAAAAATAATATTTGGACTCTCTTTAGCCTCAAGAAGACATAGTCATTGTAGACATCATCTAACTCTCATGAGTTATCACACTAGAAGATGCATATGTCCTCTAAACAAGGATCGAATTACTAAATAAATTTGTATTTCTAGCTTTCTTTTGCATATTTTGGATGAAGGAGGGAAAAAACTAACGAATCTCCTTGGAATTTCTGCATAAATAGTGCAAGCATGGGTATTTTAGGTGGATGAAAAGGTTATTGGTTGTGGTTTTGATGTATGGATGGGAAGTTAAGCAAGATAAAGTTGATTATACAAAATACTTAAATGAACCTTGAAAATGTTGTATATAATTGTTCTTGATGCAAGATACAAATCACACAATCCTAAGCATTCCTTCAACCAGAAGGTTTGTATTCATGGAAGCCCAAGAATACAATATTTCACACAAACTTCAAGAATTTAAACACAAAATCTCATGATAAACTCTCAATAAAATACTGATAATTTCTGATCACATACACTCCAGATACCCTCAAGAACTGACAAATATCTTTAAATCAAATAGATACAACTTGAATTTAAAATTGTTTACTACAATATGAAAGAAATATCTATCATTAATGCAGTTGTAGTTTCCAAATTGTCACTATCTAAGCTAAGGATTTGTGTAATTCAAAGAAATTAACAGTATAAGATTGTAATAGAAATGCAGATGATTGATTCAAAGTAACACATCTTGAAAAAAATAACATTGCTCATGAGAATACACACAAATTTATTCAAGAAACTCCAACACTTCGACAAGGGGACACAATACCTATGACCTCAATGTCTACCAATGACTATACAATGAAATCATCTTGGCATGAAGGTTTGGGAATGGATGAACAAAAACTCAAGTATCTCAGATTAATTTGGCTTAAGACAGTACAGATCGGTTTTCTCCTTTATCTTTCTAAAACTTAGAAAAATTTAACCCCCTATGTGAGAGTATTCTCATCGCATTTATACAATTTTGATCACTCACTCATCTTCCTTTTCCCCCCAAAAGCATGAATCTTTGAATAATATTCTTCCTTTACAACACATAGTCTAATCCATCTTTATTCTCTTGAAAATATTTTGTTTTATGTTGCCAGGTGGAAGAATCACGAGTCATTCACATTTTTCACTCTCCCAAAATGACTAGGATGCCATGTCATTTATTTGATGTTTGTTTAATCATTTATCCCTTCAAGCAGTTAGAGAAACCCCTTTTTGATGATTTTTGGGCATCTCCAGGTGATTTGATTTGATGTGTAATCCCTTTTACCTTTTGAGAATCTATCTTGGGAAACACACATTCATTTTTATGTCTTTCTAGGCTGATTTTTCCCACATGGATCATGTCATATCAAGCCAACTGTTATCTTCTTCATAATTCCAATTTAATTCGAGCCCGTTTCTCCTATGTGGATATCACATACAGATTTTTGGAGGTCATCTCACCATGATTATACTTTACTCAGCTTTCCCACCTCAAATTTCTTATAAATGCACACTATTTCCTTTACAAACTCACATTTTATTTTTTGAGTGTAAGAAATTTGGGGAAATTTATCTAGCAATATGGCGGAAACACCAGTAGCATCCATCTTGAAATACATATCCACTAAGGATTTACACTCAATTTTTGATCTATCAGGCCCTGATGAGGCATTCATAAGAATGTTATTTGAGATTTTTGATCCTGAAGATTATATCGGACCTCTCGACATCTCAATCTATTTGGTTTTAGTTGGTTAGAAGGCTTATCAAGATAATTCCCATTTTTTCTTCCTTCTAGATGATGTATTTTCATCTCTTCAGACTAGAACATCAAAAGACTCCCGATGATGCATTGAATAAATTTTGGCTCGTGAGCAGGCCTAGTGTGTAAGGTTTGACCAATTATAAATGCCCCTTCATTTGTAATGAAGCATTTACTATGAAGGAAATCCCCTTAGGGTCTTATGTACTTGATGGAGAGATTTCACTAGGTATTGTGCCTACTCTCTTTCATAAGATGAATGAACTGGAGAAACGTGTCTCAATCTTGGAGAAGAAACCATCAGGGACCATACCTTCTCATCCTCCTGAAGCATCACTCGTCTTTGTGAAGAAATATAAGGGTGATTCTCCTACTCCATCTACTCTAGGATTATTTTTGATTGCACTTCCATCTCATATTGAAAATCCATCCTTCACTTTCAAAGCAACAAGGAAAAGGTTTTTCCTAAAGGAGGTCTAGACATGACTGAATGGGTTTCCTCCTATGAGAGGAGATCACAATTTCTTAGTTTGTTGGATGGTCCTATGACAACTATTGATGAACTCATGTCTTTGGGTATGTCTCACACATTGGCAAGAGACATTGTGTTTGTTCAAATGGCAGTGGGAATAGAGGAATTTGTTCCTAGGAAGAATAGGTTGGTGAAGAAACTTCCTCTTTGCAGAGAGGATTTTGTAGTGGAAGATGATTAGGTTTATCTTTTCTTGTTTCTTTTTTATATAGTTTCCAAAAATTTATGAAACTTTTTCATGGGATGGGGCCCCTATAAAACCTAAACTTTTCTTTTTTCCAAACTACAAAAATGTCAAATAGTTACATTAGTTTACATGCTTCATAATATATTTGAAATTATATCAAAGCAATATAAAGATATAATGTATTGCATCAAATTAAATTCATGTTTGAAAACAACAATTCAAAAAATATTCATTTTTCATGAAACAAGAGTAATAATTAAAATAAGATGGAAAAGTTGTTCAAAGAAGAGAAGCCTAAGCTTTCTCATCAGTATTCACATCTTTATCTTCATCTCCATCATCTTTCTCCTCCTTTGGTTACCTTTCCACATATGCATCATATATTTGAAATAAATTCCTTACATCCTCTTCATTGGACCTGATGTGGTGTTGAAAAATCTTGGCTTTCTTGTTCAATGCATCTCCATATTGATCCATCATTTTCTTGTATTCCCATGGCTTTTCTTTCAACTCTGTAATTTTCCTTCTTACCATTAGTGTCTCGATGACCTCATAAGAAAAGTTTTCAACTCAGATGTTTTTCTCAAAAGAATTGATTAGGAAGTCCATTTCTAGGTCACCATAACTCTTTTTAAATTTATCAAACACCATACCTTCTAATTTCATATCTATGGTGTCAATGCCTTTGTCAACCCACTTCCTTTCTATCTCCATCTTTTCTCTGAATTCATTCAAAACTTCAACCCCGATTTTAGCCAAATATTCTATTGCATACTAGGTTCCCATTAGTTATATTTGCACAATTCCTTCTTTTTCAACTTATCTTCATCAAGTTCAGTGATACGATTCAACTTGGGAAGAATTCCTTCATAGTAAAAGAGCTCATTGTCACATTGTTCAATTAGCTCATCAATTTCACTGAGCTTGGTCTTAAGCTCTCCATATTTCATTATGGATTTCTCAAATATCTTCTTCCATTTTTCAAATAACTTTTCTACCCAATCATCAACATCTTTAACCTTCTTGGTATCCTTTTCAATATGTCCAATAACTTCAGGAGTAACAATAGAGATATCTTCTTGGATTTCACTAGATTGGCCCACTAGCTGTTGTAAACATGAATTCAAATACCTTACCTATTCTTTCAAATTCCTTTTTGATATCTTTTCCTCATCCACTTTATGAAATAAGCCTTGGAATTCTTCTAAAACTTCTTGTTTTAATGTTTCTCTTAAGGGTTTTCCCAAAGGGATGAGCTTACATCAGTAATCACTTGTTATTTCATTTCTTAATTTTCCTTCAAGTGGGATGGAAAACTCTAGAGTTCTAGATCCATATGGGTCTACATGAGTTTTAGTAATAACCCTAGCCCTTTTTGGAGTCTTTTTGGGCATTTGGGAAGGACAAGGTTGTAATATCTATGGATTTTTTAGGTACAACCTCCTCTTCTTCTTCTGAGATCAACTCCCCAAACCAACTAGTTGTGAGGGTAGTCCCCACTTTTGTCTCTTGTAATGCATGTTGGGGTTTCTCAGGGACAACAACCAATTTCTTAGATATTTCCTAGACATCTTGCATCAATGGAGCTTTCTGTTGTGCCTTGTCTATTCCCAATGTTGACACTTTGGATTCATCATGTTTTGGCATTTCCTCCAACTGCTCCTTTCCTTGATCTTGAACTTTGGATTTATTGATTTAATTTTGAATCACACTACCAACTGGAGTATGTTCTTTATTTTATTCCTCAGCTGAAGTATCCATAATTTATATGGTTTCCTTAGGAACCTCTTGGACTAGTGTTGTCATTTTGGGAAATTCTTCTCTTTTTGCAATATCTATCTCTTTTAGAGGTAGTTGTCTAGTGTAAACACCTTCATGAGTGGGTATGCCAATTATATTTTGTTCTTTTTATTCTTCCTTTTGTGGCTCAAAGATGTTGACCTCCAAATATTAATCCTTCACCTTTATCAATGGTCTGTACATTTTGACTGTCATCAATTTTCACCTCTGTAGTGGCTTCCTTTGCAATTTCTACTACTCTTTCTTCAGTAAACTCTTCCTTTTGAGGTGATTCACTACTTTTGATGACTTTTGTTTCCTCTTAAGGATGTTCTTTATTTGGTGTCACAACATCTGTAATTGGTTCAATAGAAATCCTCTGAGTTTCTAATTGACCTACTTAAAATAGTTTTGCCTTCAGCAAAAATTATGGCATTTGTGTTTTTGGCTCAACAACTGGAAAATGGGTAAGTTCCTTTACTCCTTCATCTGACTGGAGGACACCGACACCTTCTACCATATGTGTTTTAACTGATACATTAAATGGTTCGAGTATAGGAATCTCTTCACTTATGTCTATATCCATTATTTCAATCAGGATCTTTGTTTATTCATGTGGTTGGTCAAAAAGAGGTACATTCACACTTCCAAATGGTGTTGCATCAGGTTTCTTCAAACCTTGTTCAATCACGTAACTATCTATTATATCGGTGGGAGATTACTTTGGGTTACTTGTTCCTTAATAACTTCATCTACTACTCCTTATGGAAATAAAACTTGATGTGGGGTACTAGTTGCACAATTGGATCAACTTGGGGTGTCTCTTGATCAAGTGGTGGTGTTACCTAGTGAGCCAAGGAAGCAACTACTCTTTTTGTTCTTCTGTAAGAGCAGGAGGATCAATCATATCAGGCTCTCTATGTTTGTGCTTCCTTGATGCAAGGCCACCAAAATCTCTTTCCAAGGGTTGTTTGAATACAAATTTAACCTTCTTTCTGGATCTTTCAAATTGCCTAACATATGTTGGCTCTCTTTCTTTTACACCTTGTACCAAAGATGCAATGTCAACACCCTATATAGATCCCCTCATTATCTTAATTGAGTTGGATGCCCCTGTTAATATTGTTTTTGGGGTTCTTGCTTTGGTTACAATAATTCCCTTAGCTTATATTGGCATTGCAAAATTAATAGGATCATTTTACATGGAATTTAAAAGTATTTCCTTTATCTTCCGCCTCAAAGAAGACATGCAGTCTCATTATCACTAAGCAAAAGATTCTATTCATCAACAATACATATGGTAGGTATCTTTGAAGGAAATTGAGGGGCATTTCCTCCCAAATGATCTATCTTATCAGCCCCTTCCTTCAAAAGGGGAAGATCTTCCTTCAAACTTTCCATGTCCCCAATTTATTGAGTACGTTTATGTTTTAAATGGATAGATCTATACTATTTCCTTTTAGCCAAGTCAAGTTTCTCCTCATCACATCGAAGTTCTGCTATACTTATCATCTGACTCTTCCTCATCCCATTTTATGGGAGCCATTGGTTTTCCTTCTAAATTTTGGTCAATATAATATTGACTCACTGTTTTCTGGTTAGCCACAATTCTTTGAGGCACCACAAGTAATTTTAAAATCAATAGTTTTCCTAAGAGTCATCGTTGAGAAATCTCTAAGTATAACTTCCTCCTCATCTCTACAATTCATCTGATAATTCTCAAAGTGAGGTGCATGCTCAAAATAATTTCCAAAATTAGTTTTGATCACCCATCTAATATCATAGTTAGTTATTTCCTCAAATTTCTCCATGTCAAATCTTTCCATCTCCTCCTCCATCAATGTAACCTTTTTAATTGAGGGTCAAGAGTATCTTCCTATTTTAGTAGGAAATTTGATGTTTTTTTTGTCTCCCAAGAATAAACTTGTGAACTAGTGTTACTTGTCTTGAAAGTTAACACAAATCCATCTTATCATCTAAATATATTTGAAATTTGCATGTCTTCCCCTCAAACCCACTATCTCTAATGTAGGTGAAAAATTTGTCTTGGATGAAAAAGTAATTATATTCCCTTATTGCATTCCCGTCTTCTTATGATATTTTGTATTGTTCCCACTCAGTTGTAGTAAGCATATGATAGGTGTAAAGAGTGCATCATTCACCAATATCACATTTCCTTTCCAATTAATCAACTGTAATTAGGATAAATCTCATGCATTTTATTTTGTTTGAAAGGGTCATATGGTATAAGGCCAATAAAACACATATAGCCTTCAATATTCTAAATCGAATATGTCATCATATAAAATGCAAGGTCTCTAGTACCAATCATTTTGATTATTGTAGTTAGTGCTAAAATATGTTCATGAATTGAATCAACTATAAGGGTTGCCCAACAAATGCTCCCTCTTCTTTCTAAAATAACCCACATATATGGGTACATCCATTCTTTGAATTCATTTGTTGTTTCAAGGCCAGCCATCCTTCTTAGCATCACAATTAAATCTTCTTCTTCCTCCAAAAATTGTGCCCTAACTAATCTTTTGGGGACTCTAGTGGTTACCTTCTTATCGATAGTAGTCTCTTAGTGTTTATAACCTTGGCATAATATTTCTTTTTGGCTTCAAGTCCTTAAGGGATGATTTAGTGCTTAAGGATATTGGTGTTTTGATTACGCTTAATCTCATCATTATCCTAAAATCCATTAGTGTTAAAGACAACACTTCCTCACCACTCCCATCTAAAACTTCCTCTTCTCTAGATTATAGTTCATAAAAAAATCCTTACCAATTCAGGACAATGTATCAAGGAGGTATAGGAACAACTAGGTAAATATTACTAGATTCGAATGCTTCCATGAATTCATTTTTATATGGGCTATTGAGTCTTTGTAAAAAAAAATCAAATCAGCATTCATCAAGTTTGTGTCTGTAATTTTATCTAAGTCACTGGTAATACTAGATGTGACTTGAAAACCTGACGGAAATGAATACATTTTTCTATGCCAAAATTTTTCCTTTCAACCTCTTTGTAAATTACAGAACAAACAATGAGAAATATGAATGCAATGTAATCCTCACCAGTCTTCCGTGAAAATGTTTGTGTAATTTTCCCTTGCTTCCTAGACTCTCAATCCTCTACCTCTAAATTGACGCTTCTCAATTGATTTTAATTTACTCCTCTGTGAATTCCAATAGCTGGGGCATCAAAATCCTCACATCTAATAGTAAAAATATTTGAGTGTTTAAATACTTCAAACATTTTTTCTTTTATTTTTGAAAAATGCATTAATGGTAGCATCCATAAATGTCTCACATCCTAGCCTTTCATCCTACCTTTCCTATTTGAATGTGGATCATCCACGTGGATGAATTTGATGCATTTTAGGCTCAAGGAGTATTTTTGTACTTTTCTACTATCTTTTAGATGTATACAAGATTACACATTTGACTCGAGCACCCACCCTTAACTTTTTTTAAGATCATGACATGTGTTCAAATCTTAGAGATAATGGAGTCACTATACCTTTTTGTACATTTGTCTATTTTCCAAATTAAGAAAAAAATTACCAAGTTGACCCGAAGCCCCAATTATTTGACCCTTGTTGAGAATATGCCACATGTCCTTAACAGGCTTTGGATATTTTATTACATTTTACACTTCATTAACTCATTGTCAAAACTACATTGTTGGCTCAAATCTCCGCTCCAATCATATTTAGACATGTATACCTCTTTGGGAGTAGGGTCAATTCTTCTTTATTGCTTTTTTTTGACTCAAATATTCACAGGAGTATTCCTTTGGCCTCGTGGCTAATTTTTCATTTTGTAGTTATTACTTATATAGTAAAATTTTGAAAATTGAGCTCTGCTACATCAAAACCAATGGAAGTGTGCCACGTATCTTCATTGATGCAAAAATATGAAATTTTAAATAAAGTTCCATAGTGTTGTTGTGTAAATGTGCAACAAGGAAATTGAAAATTTCCGAGCACGACAACTATACACCTGTGCCAAAATTTTCATGTTTTATCATTCCCAGGCACACCAAGTCAAATCAGTCAGTGTGGTCACCCCTATTTGATGTAAAATTTTTCCCCTAGGTGATTTAGGAAAGTCTATTCATTCCCCCTAGGTGATTTTAGGAGTTCTGAAAAGATGTTATCTTTTGGTAGTATTGGGAAGGGCTATTGTTAGCCTTCCCAAGACTGGATCAACCCTTTGAGTCAAACGAAGGGTAAAATTCAACATGGAGGTGAATTTAAGACCTTAAAACATCATGGAAATGATTTTGGAAGGTTTTGGGAAGTTTTGAGAAACTTGGAGCAGTTTGAGAAAAATTAGGGTTCACAAGCCTAGGTAGTACACAGGCCTAAAACAACTGTTGGGATTCAAAAGATGATTTCGGGAGCTCCAAATGGAGTTAGAAGAAAAAAAATACCACCAAAAAGAGGATTCAAATACCTACATGATGGTGAAATAATATTTTTCACAACACCTTGGCGCATAGGATTGACAGGCAGTTTTTATTAGGTACAAGTGGAGTCTCAAATCACAAATCTGACTTTTTAGGGATCATATGGATGAATAAATATATGATACCCACACCATTGGATTAAAAATTACATTTCCATTTAGGATCATATAAAATTTCACCAAGAAATTCCACCAGAGCTCAAGTTATCTTCTTTCTAAGTTGCCCTCTTAAGGCAGTTCAGGAGTTAGTCATTTTTCGGGAGGACACGTGTTAGCACCAGGAGCTTGGTGGGATTTCATGTCCCCAAATTCCTTGATTTAAGGTAAACCAAACCTTTAAAAATTATCTCAGCCCGCATGTGACCTCTTGGACCATCATATGACCTCCAGACTTGACATTTCAACCCCCAGGTGTATTTTTGGAGCATCCATTCCCTACTGTCAGATCAAGCACCACGTGTCAGATCCAAGACCATAGTGGAAACTGATTTACCTTATGTACCTAATTTTGGGGACATAATACATGGAAAAATTCACCTAGCCCCCGTGGGGAGTCATTTGGACACCCATATGACCGACTTTTAGCTCCCAAAGTGTTGTCAGAAAGCACCTTTTCTCACCTTCATTCCTTGTCGTTGGATCACCGCCACATGTCACCATCTTGATCATTGTGGAAATTTATGTAACTCATGTCCTTGAGGTCAGGGACATAAAACATGAAAAAATCTCCCAACTCCAACTCAAAAATTTAAAAAATTCTAATCTGTTAGTTGCTTCTAGCAGCTTCTCCATTACTAGAAGAAAACTACAGAGAACACCAATTCACCACTCCACCATTGCCAAATCTCAAACCAGATTCACCACAGAAATAAAATCCTATAATCCATGGTGATACAAAATTCTTAGAATAATAATTCATCAATATAAGAAGAAGAACAATGGAAATCCCCATTGTCATAAAACAAAGATTTGAACATATCTTGTAAACCAGTGCTCGGATTGACGAACCATTTTATGCTAAGTTTTTATCTCTTAAAGGCCATTAAAAAATCATATTCAAACCTCAAATTTCCATCAAGTAACATTCTCAGCAAAGAAATATCATTTTTGGCTCAATGACAGAAAAATTGAATTTCCCATCAAACCGGTTGCCGGATTGAAGTAAAATTACACGTGAAGCACCAGAAGAAAAAAACCACATCAAAAATATAATTTTATTCAAAAATAGAGGAGAAAAAAAAACCTGCAATTTTGAGGTCCATTAATGGCTACCATACCTAGAAGCACTGCGAGGTCTGAAAATTAAAACTTTAAAATCTACGGGACTATTAAGCGAGCGGGCCCAAAATTTTAGAGGGGTGATATTTGGAAAAAAACCAAATAAAAAAACTTCATTCCACATCAATCCAACTCATAGAAGCCAAATTTCTAAAAATAACAGGTCTACTACATAAGAACTGCTATTTCAGGAAAGTCATCAAGAGGAGAACCTGCGAAAGGAGGCGAAGTTAGTGGAGGTGCACTACAACTGAGAATTCACCAGAATGGACAATTTTGGAACTTACTAAAAATAGTAAGTGGGCCCTTGAACACCTACTAAAAATAGAAATTTGATCCAGAAGGAATGAGGAACACAGGGAGAAAGAGGAAAACTGAGCCGCAACATCTAGTTGAAGATCGTGGACTTGATTTTTCACACTTACTAAAAATAGTAAGTTGCTTTTTCTAAGGGAGACATGAAGCCAAAATGGATGGGTCAGAAGCCTTCTCAGGATCATGAAGTAGAGAACAGTCAGAGAATGGAGCCAATTCCACTACAATAGCTCATCCTTCAACATAATTCTTCTTCCCCTTCTTTCTCTCTCTCTTCACTTCTCATATGACACTCTCTCTTCAATGTTATATTTTTGCATTGAGGGTTGCACTTTTTAATAGGACTTAAGTAACTTTAGAAACATAATGTAAATTAAGTCACCTTGCTATTATAAAAGGGACTTAAATATTTAAAGTGGAATATGAACAGTCTTAAGTCATATTAAGGTATTTGAAAGGTCATGAGGAAGACGAGGAGTCAATTCTATTCTATAAATTGTAAAGCCATTCCCATTTCAAAGGGTTGGTGATTGATCTTGTAAACTCAAGAGTGCATTGTACCTAGAGAAAGCAAAGGAGATAGCCATTTTTCTTCTACTTTCCCCCTTCTCAATTTCCTCCATTTCTCCACTATGTACAACTTTTGTTTGAGAAATTAATACAAGGAGTTTCTAGCTTTCTTTGACTAAGATATTTCTTGATACTTTGTGTTCATCAAATTTCATTTGGTCTTAATGATGCTTACAAAGTTGTTTCTTCTCATAAATGCATGTGATGATACTTCTGACTAGTGTGTGTAGGAATCTGATTTTCTACCTATAACATTAGTTCTCCTACCTCAATTCTCACTCCCTTTCCCACTTTCAAACAAATTCTTCCCTAGCAAGAGATTTCTAGCTTTTTCGTAGGGTTAGTGGAGTGACCTCGTTGATCGCGGTCAAAATACCACCACCGAAATCCACATTTTCACGTGCATGCATATACGGTGGTTAAGTAGACGGACTTTGATTCCCGATTTTTGGCAATAAATCCACAAGTTTGTCCACATCACAATTTTTTTCACCAACACAGAGAGGATAATTTTTGATAAATATTTTGAGGAAAACCTGATCCATGATCAATTTTTCACAAGGATTTTAAGGAGAAACATGACTATTAAATTCTTTGACCAAAAAAGAGGATTCACACCCTAAACACAAGATTTTTATTTGCATCCAACATGACTACATCTTCAAGCATACATTTTGAAACATGGGAAAATCAGTCAGAGAGAAATTTTTGAAGGCATACATTGGATAAAGGTTGAGATCAAATCGAGCACTAACAACCTACAAAACCCCAAACAAAGCATCAAAACCCTAAAAATAAATATGCATATAAAGTAGTTGGATTATCCTCACCTGTAAAATTGATGGAATTATCACTAATTGTTGCACTACATCTCGCAGACCAATGTAGTTCTAGGTGTGTGTGTGTGTTTTATTATGCCCTAGGTTGCTCTTGTGTCAGTCACACTTTGTGAAGTAGCGTGAAAATAACTAGATGTAGAATATAATAAATGTGTGCATGGAAACAATAGACTCCCCTCCTATGAAGTGTGATGTAGATGAACTAACCTTATTTTATTTGTGATGGAGCTAGATGGATGCAAATGTAGCTATAGATGCCTTTTATGGATGCAATGTTAGGTGGTGATAGTAAGTGCTTAGCACTCGGTCCCTCATTATGGTCACATAACTTTATATTTTTTGGATCTCTTGCTTTAATTTCATAATTAACCTTGAAAAGGATGACCACTAAGAATATAAGAATCTCAAATGGCTAGAAATTTCCCAAAAGTGAGAGGAAAGTGTAAAAAGGATCAGGGAGCCAAGAGGGGACCATGGCGCCTAGGGTACCCCATTCTTGGTTGGGTGCCTTGGTCGAAATAGGAAAACATAGTTTGAGATTACGGACTAGGAATTTATGGGTGTAAGATCGAAAGTAAAAACATAATACAATGCAAAAATGGTCAAAAACATGGGTTAATTATTACTCTTTTCACTTGAGAACCATATGAATAGTAGTATGAGACCGGGACTAGATAATGACTCAAAGTGTGTCATTTTGTGTCTACTTTTTCCCCCACTTTATAGTAGTGATCATAATGCTCGCTAACATAAATTTGATAGAGATTCATACTTGATATCAATGTAGAGAGATGTAGAATACGTGCCAAAGGACTAGAAAAATCATGGAGTGATAAAAAACATAGAGCATGGAGACTAAAGATGCAAAAGTGTAAAAAGTGATGAGAGTGGATTTATGGTGAAAACACATGTATAGATGCCAATGTGTGTGGTGTACCTATATGGTTACTATTATGTGTGTGGTGTTGATGTTTTTCTTTCCATATGGATGAACCTATAAAAGAGAAGACGATCAAGTAGTCAAATATGCATGTATATGTGTAATGTGTAAAAACACATGTATATATATAAAAAGCATGTAAAGAATGTATGAAAAAGGAACATGTGCACCTGGTCCGTGATGAGAAAAAGGGTGTAGAAATGATCATGTTAATGTCGTGTGATTTTTTGGGTGATCTCACACCATTGGCCAAAGAAGTGTAGGGAGGAAAGTCTGATTTATCCTCCAACCTATAACTACTTCCCGAGAGTGAAGAGATCTTTATACTGTTGCGTGTTTTGGGAAATCCAACACCATGACATTATAGAGAGGAAGGTTGGGTTTATCCTCTATCCTTTAACTATTTGTGAATTTTCTAAGGACACCTTGTCCTGGAAAATCCGTTGTGTATGGAATTATGTATACTATGTTAAACCCACTCACTGTTGAACCCACTGTGTCATGGAAAAAAACTAAAAAATTAATTGTATTAGTACTCTATGTAAAACCCAAATTATGCCCCCCTCTTTGGTGGTGCATGTGACTTCATGGATAGGAGAATGCATCCCAAAAGAGGACCAACCATGGATAATGAAATTGTTCCCTGTAAGGTGGAGGGGGAGTGTTTGGTAGAAACCAAGGCATAAGAAAAAAAGGTAGCTAGAAAACAAGTGTTAGTACGAACATGCATGTAGAAAACAAGTGTAAGCCAAACAAATAATGTGTAAGCTAGAACATAAGAAGATAATGTAAACACCCAAGAAGACAATGTAGGCCACATAAAGTGGGTTGTAAACATGGGACACCACTCACGATGTCATAAGACACTCAAGGTTGTAGTGGCCACAAACAAACAAGTGTGCACACAAGACAAAGGGAAAAGCTTACAAACAATAACAAGTAATAGTAGATAGTATAACAAACAAGTATGGAAAGAAGTATCCTTAAAAATAAATGTTGCACATGAAGCACCAACATGTTAGAAAGATAAAATGTATGTCAAAACATGTATAAACCAAATTATTGTGCTATGAACAAAAATGAAACAATAAAGCACATGTAGCGTACGAATGTGGATGCCCCGTAGACGTTTTGGGACCATAGTCAAGCATCCCTGTCTTCGTGTAGTATCCTTATATAGTATACGATCACAACTAGAAATAAAGTTAACATGCATGTGTATATGATAATGATAACGACATACAAGATATCTATCTAGCATGTGTAATAAAGAGAACATGTAAAAGTAATTACAAGCAAGAGTAAATGAAATCATAAAATGTAGTATGTTATGGATAGATAGAATGGAATGAAGAATAAATGATAGGAGTCACGTGACCCCAAATGAATGGAATTGTATCCGGTGAGGTTCATTTAGTATTCCCCCTCAGTAGTTAAGAATGAATCATAAAAGAGAGTGCGTCATTAGGAAATGGTCGAACTATGTGTTGTGTACAAAGTGCTATGATGAGTTTGTAGTGATGATATGCAACATAAATAAGTTGTATGTGATTTTGCAGCCTAAGCATATATCATGGCTAGATGAATAGAAAGGAGTGGTGATTTAGCCTAAATTGTAATCCACTAAATGATGAAAGCGGAAGTGATGATGTAGCCTATCATGAGATGATGGTAGAAGAAGTGACCATATATCCTAAAGTCAATATCACTTAATCTAGGTTATGTCGTATGAGAAAATATTGAATGATGAAAGTGTAAGGTTGATGAGGTCCATTTTTTATGTATACCCTCAAAATTTCAGTATGGATCATGAGACTAGAGTGTGTCATCAGTGTGGTAAGTGCAATGCATACAAGAGAATGTGCAAAATGCATAATGTACATAAAAGGGTGTATGGTATATAGTGCAAGATGTGTAGATGACCTAAGATGTGTAGATGCATAGTAGATGTAAGATGAAAGATATAATATGTAAGGTGTAGGATGTAAAATGTAAGATGATGTGTATGATGTGTGAAAATGCATAATATGCAAGTGACTATGGTGTAGTATGTGAGGCATGAGTAGAATATGTATGATTTTTATAGGAAAAGATGTAGGATGCAAAGTATAGAATGTCCAAGACACGTAATGTCTATAGTGCAATGTGTGGGGTTTGTGTGTATAGAATTCCCTCAATAGTCAAGTGTGAACCGAAGCACAAGATTGTGTCATCAAGTAATGAGTGCAGCACATATGAGTAGATGTGTAGGATGTATAGTAAATAGTGTATATTGTGTAGTGTCTACCGTGCATTGTGTGAGGTTCATATGTATAGGATGCCCTCAATAGTCAAGTGTGAACCAAAGAAAAGAGTTTTTCATTAGGCAATGAAGATGTAGATGTGTATGCTCATATGTATGTGTAAAAAGAGATGAGAGAATAAGATGTCACATGATGTTAGGGGAAGTATAGATTCCATGCCCCCTTAGTGTGTGTTGATGAATAGACTATCTCGATGAAAGTGAAGGATTACGGTCCTCCACTCAATGTAAGTGGCAATAAAGGTATGTGACCATGCTCTAAGAGTGGTGGTATATGAGATAGGCACTACACAGGTGAGTGAAGTATATGTACATGTGATGGATGAGCATACTACTGATGGCATGGTGTAATAAAATTTGTAGGTAATGGAGATTTGTGCAAAGCAAAGTGCGGTGTGATGAACTCCATCTTGGAATGAAACAAGGTGGAGACTTGTGTCTAGATGCAGTAACCATCCTAGGAATGGGCCTATATTGGTGTGTGGGACTAGAAAAGTGATGAGATCGTGTAGGTTATATATGAATAGGTGATCTAGGAGTAGATGGAGCTTTAAGCTCTAGAATTCGTGACATACTAGAGGGAGTAGGGATGCACTGACAATTGTGCAAGGAGATTGAGACCATGGGGTAGATGGAGGCACACCATTGATAGCAATAACTTGATTATTATGAATGAAATTTAGACGCAAATGATTCATGGAAATGATAGATTATGACCTATGAATCCAGTTAAGACCTAAGAGCATGTCACACTCATCGACTATTTGTCCCACGAGAAAGGGTACAAACATAGTGAGAGGATTGAGTGTAACATGAATTTTGAAAACACCATATGAATTGTTCATCGATAGGATATTTACAAACGTGGATAACCGATAGCATCAAGAATTGGAATAGAACATGTGCTGATGGGCCATGATGGATCAACCTTAGTATTATTGATAGGGATATATTTAATAGAGGCGCTAATTTTTAAGTTATTAGAAGAGATTGTGGTATGTTAATCATGATCGAGAAAAATAGATGATTTGTGAAGTGATGTAAGTGTTATCCACCAAGAAATCAATGGCCACCAATGTAGGAGGAGGCACTACGTGATATGTATGAGTAGTCGATGCATCAAGCATTTTTCTTGTCATGTTGTGGAAGGAAGAGAATTATTAAATATTTTGATCTTACGAATTTTGTTGATTGGTGTAAAGTTTGTAGGTTCTAGAAAGTCAATCTTGTTGTTATCGATAAGATCTTAAATAATGGTGTGGAGTTTGAGACACCTATTAGTAGACTATCCTACACATCCCCGATAGTTACATCAAAGTTCACATTGTATTTTCTTCCTTTTGGTTTTGATGGTCTATTTCAATTGGTGGAGTAAGTGTGATAAGATTTATCTCAAGAAGTTGTTGTAATATGATATATGGGGCAATAATAACTTTGGTGAATGTAAGTTCGTGTGATTATGACTGAATCGCTTTAGTATTAGCTACCACGTTGATAGTGATTTTTGCATCAATAGGTATTATGGTGGATGGTTTAAATGTTGAATTGCTTTGAAAGCGTGTAGATGATGATGTTTGTTCCTGATACTTAATCTTGTTGATGGATAAAATCTTGGTTTCACGAAGCTTAAGGGTATGATAGAGTTGATCGAATGAAGGAGAGGTCTCAAAGAGTACACTTTCTTGGAGAGGTGGTAGTAGACTCTGGATGAATAAGTCCTGAAGCTTAGAGTCTACAAGAACATTTGACATCTTGGCTAAGTTGTTTTTGTATCTCAAAATGTAATTTGCTAAGTGTTCATTAGATCCTGTTTAAGTTGTGTGAGTTGGGCATATGAGATCTTAGATCCGATATTGATAGAGAAGTGAGTGATAAAATCATCAGCTAGATGCATGAAAGAGGTTACTGAATGGACAAGTAGGTCATAAAACCAACACATCACATAATCATGAAGACTACGAGGAAAGATATTAGCTAGGAGAATGTGATCATCTGCAAAATCTAGACAAGCCACATGGAATTCTCGAGGTTCTCTTGTGGGTTTCCCTAGCCATTGAAATAGGTAGTTTAGGGGTGAAAAATTTGGTGGAAGTGGATAAGTGGATATAGTGGGCACGAATGGAGTATGCAATAATATAGTGGAATCCAAAGATGGAGATGCACGAGAAATAGCCTTGTGGTAATTGATGAATTTGCGCTTGAAGGTCTTGATAAAGGGAGGCTATATCTTGAGTGCTAATGGAATGACCGTGTTGTGTATGAGAAACAAGAGGTAGATTATAGTGATTAATAAGAGTAGGGATAGAAATGGGAATGGTAGAGATGGGAAGAGTATAAGAAAGCGGTTTGGTAACAAGTATGGTGGGAATAGAAGTAGAAGCATTAAGTTTTGTAAGTTTTCATCTTCCTCACGAGAAACATATAGAAGAAAGTCTAGATCTTGGGGATTCTCATTGATATGATCATTTATGGATTAATGATGGGATTTAGTAAACGCATCAAGAGTGAGCCATTTTAATGAGAAGATTCCTAAAGAAAATTTGGTTTCAAGGATCAAGTTCACCAAAATGATTAAACTAAAATAGAATATTCTAGTGTAATATAATGCTATAGGAGTAGTAAAATAACTGAATAAATGAAGTAATAAAATATTGAAATAATACCCAAGAAATCTAAGCAATGAAATGTGAAACCCTAATGTGCAAAGAGGGTTAAGAATTTCTTAGTTGATTTAATGATGTTGTGAGATTGTGTCACAGTGGAGAATATATGAACATGAGGAGGAAACCTTTTCATAGGAGCCTAAAAAGTGTAGATCTCAATTGTTTGGTTATATTGGGGCACCTGGAGAGGGATATGAGCCCTCATTAGCACTCGGTTTGAGATCTAGGCATCTTGGTCTATAAAAATGACCAGAAACCATCCTTTGAGGTGTTGTTAAGTGTTCTCTTATGTTTGATTCCTTTCGTGTGAATGTCACTATGTAATCACCAATGTCATCAGAGACCTGTAATGAAGAATCACTTGTAAAACCCCAGACAAAGCATCAAAACCCTAAAAAAATAAAGATGCATATGAAGGGGTTGAATTTTCCTTAGCTTCCAAATTGATGGAATTATCACTAAGTACTACACTACATCTTAGACCCAATTTAGTTTTAGGTGTGTGTGTGTGTGTGTGTGTGTGTGTAATTATGCCCTAGGTTGCTCTTATGCCAGTCACACTTTGTGAAGTAGCGAGCAAATAACTATATGTAGAATGTAATAAATGTGTGCATGGAAATAATAAACTCCCCTCCTATGAAGTGTGATGCATATGAACTAGCCTTGTGTGCTTTGTGATGGAGCTATATGTATGGAAATGTAGCTATAGATTCCTTTGATGGATTTAACCTTAGGTGGTGATAGTAAGTGATTAGTGCTTGGTCCCTCATTATGGTCACATAAATTTATATTTATATTATTCTCTTTCAATAATTTTGTAACTAACTCCAAAAATGCCAACCACCAAAAATATAAGCTCAAATGGCTAAAAAGTGCCCAAGAAGTGAGAGGAAGGTGTAAAGAGGATCAGGGCACCCAAAGGGGACTAGGACACCGGGGGCCTAGTCGAAAATAGGAAAATGTAGTATGAGAGTATAGAATAGGTAAGTATGTGTACAAAATGAAGGTAGCAACATAATACAATGCAAAAATGGCCAAAGACCTGGGTTGATTATTATTCTTTTCACTTGAGAACCATATGAATAGTAGTATGAGACCAAGACTAGATAATGACTCAAAGTGCATGATTTTGTGTCTACAATTACTATCACTTTACCTTTCACCGATCTCATACTAGTGAATGAAATTTTTTAGTATAAAGGAGATAAAAATAGCATAAATGTGGGGATCTGAAGAATATGTAGTCGTAAGCCTGTTAAAAGAGAAACTATGACATGGTACAATGTGGATCTTCTTTTTTATACATGCAGAGTCGAAGGAAAACTAGATATGTTTTTGTAGATATGTAATCGTAGGAGATATATTTCATCAATACTTGGGATATTTAGTGCCTTGTAGTTTATAATTGAATCATGAGTTATCATCTCTCAAGCTAGTATGTTCATTAAGGGATTCGGGAATCTTCCCGCCAAAGGAAGATTATTGAGAGAGTGGTCTATTTCTCCCCACTATAATG
Organism: Taxus wallichiana var. yunnanensis; assembly: GCA_018340775.1. Classification (NCBI taxonomy): domain Eukaryota; kingdom Viridiplantae; phylum Streptophyta; class Pinopsida; order Cupressales; family Taxaceae; genus Taxus; species Taxus wallichiana. The sequence goes on from CM031234.1 coordinate 83,260,209, forward strand.
CTTCCTAAATTAAGGCCCCGCCACTATAGATGGAGCTAGGCCAAATGCTTATTGAAAATCACATGATTTAAAAAGGAAATAATGTCTTATTACCTCTAATGTGACTTATATGGACATAGATTATAGGTTAAAATTTTGGATAGAAATATATTATGTGTACCAATTTTCACCCACTTTAGGTCATCTAAGGGTGAATTTCGCAACATTTGACTAGAATTTAGAATTTATGTTGTGATTGAATTGTGTTGAGTATTAATATTTGGTTGAATTAGTGGTATTGAATAGAAAATTTTATCACCGTATTGATTGAATTGGTGAGGTGCACATGTGTGACTACTTGAATATTTTCCCCCTTTTCATTGAGAGGGTGATATGTGAATCGTCAAAAATTAATTTGAAAGGATAAAGAGAGTAAGTGTGTAGTGTGATATTCGTAGTAAGATATTTGGTATGATATATATTATCAATTATGGGTTGTTCTAGATGAAAATGATTGAAAGAATGGAGATAGGTGTAGAATCGATTACTTAGACAAAGTAGATGTTGGGAATATGATTATATTGAGCAAGAAAATGGCTAAGTAAGAGCCACACATGGAGGTTTTAAGCCATGCACTAGGGGTGTGTACAATATGGAGTAGTGGATGAGGGTTCACGCATAGGTAGATAGAGTTAAAGACTTAGCCAACTTTCTCGAAGGTGTGGCTAAAAATAGAAGAACAGAGGAGGAGTGGCATCCAAGAAAGGTTTATATTTAGACAAAAGTAGGATATCTTTGGACACACACAAAGGATGCTAAATTTTGGAAATACACATGTAGAGACAAAATAAGATCATGCACAGTGTCAAGTTAATTATAGGATTAAACCAAGTAATATAATTAGGTCAATATCTTATTAACGGCCTCTCGTAAAAGTATGCAAGTTTTGTACGTGTGGATATTTTGAGAAATAAATCATTCATGTTGTTTTGTGAGAACACTTATTAATAGGAGCATACATGGGCAATGAAGGGAAATTCCCCCGCTATAAATACTTGATGTATGTATTTATTCTAGATATCGTGGTATAAGGATTGAGTTCTAGAGAGTATAGATTGTATGCGATAATTGTACATGTGATCCTATGCACTATTTTTGTAAGTGATTATGTATTCACCTTCGTGATGTAATGAATCCTGGATTTATAATGGATAATTTTGGTTGGATAATGATTGTTGACATATCCGAGTATGGTTTTATAATGATGTAGTTTATTCTAGTTATTTTTTAGATTGTTCATCTTCCTTATTATATGAGTTTCCAAAAACCATGGTTGGACTAATTACATTTGTATGAATGGTTATTTGTTAAAAATATGAAGAATATGCAAGCTAACTTCTTTTCAAGCATAACAGAGGAGGAACCTCGGTAGTTGTACATGCTTTGGGTGATCATTCAAATTTTTCTCGAATGAAGTTCCCGAGTGCATTATGACAACAAAAGACTATATTTTGGCTTTATTTCCGTGGCATCTTTTCAATTTTTCTACCATGAAGTTTCATGCAAATAGCATATCGGATGTCTTCGTAGAGTATTAAAAGTTGAGTAGAAGATGATCAATACTGATTTGAACAAAGATATAGCACTAGATCTAGCTTCAATGCATGAAAGTGGGTAGAAGTTAATCGTTATGACTGCCTATATGAGAGGTTCTTCAGCTTTTTCCTAGTAGAATTGTACTAGTGGTTGGAAGCTTACACATCAAAAAGAATTTTCTCCCCAAAAACAAGAGCTTAGATGAAGGAAGATTATCAAAAACTTTCTGATGTAGATGAGGAGTGGAATAAGTTGTAGATCATTGGTGGGCAGGTGTATTGTGCCATTATACTTTGGAATACACAATTTCGACGCATTATTTCCCCGATGAAGCCGAGTTCTTATTTTTCCATGGACCAGGGGATTTTATTAACGTGCGCTACCATTAACTATCAAGATCTTAATGACAGAAATAGGACTGGAGAGGCTACCTATGGCTAGCTAAATCCCCATGGTGAATAAGGGCATGAGCAAGTATGGAAAAGGATGGTAGTTCTCAGGAGAAGAGGCAAAGAGAAGAGAGATGAATCAAATATAATGAAGAAAAAGAGAGGGAGATTGAATTAGCATTGTTGTTGATAAGAATTATGGCTCACAAATTTTTTTAGACACTCATGGAAGATGAGGAGATACATCATCATGTTCTCCCAAAATTTAGAAAACACAAGTAGAGACCCCATCAGCTTCGTATGAGAGAAATCGAGAAGAGAATGAGAACTATGGGTTCACATCTGACTCATCCTAGCTACCTAACCCTTATGCAAGGTGTTCCAGATCGAAAGGTAATTTTTGAAGGGTAGAGTAGTGAAGGCATGCAAACAACATCATTAGTAGGAGATATAGGTAGGACAAATTTATTTTCAAGATAGTATACCAAGAACACACACATGGCAACACATTATTCACTAGTTTTTGGAAGTACTCTTGGAGGATTTTTTACAAGCACATCATTAGGATATATTATTTACGCATATACCATTGGAATTACTTCTATAGGTGTTGCGGAAGTGTAGACAATGGATGTCCAATTCAATACTACAACCGGGATACAAGGAAGATAGTTAACAAGACCACAAGATACAGTAGGTGGCATGGGAGGCTTAAGAGGATCATCCACCACATTGAGGGAATCCATGTGGAGGTTATGGATCTAGGTCTGGCCCTAACCCAAGACAAGGTTCGCAACCACCACCAAATTAGTTAGCATAGACACCACCTCAACAACCGCAATAGGCACCTCAAGTTTACTTTGATATGTACCTTCACTTGTCAGAGTATAGAGGTGTGGAGGATGCGACTGAGCACATGCACAAGTGTGAACTACTATGGAGAGAAAAGGGAATTACAACCCTCTATAGATAGGCAAGTCAATTTACCACCACACTTCAAGGTCACACACACAATTGGTATAGAAAGTATGACCCCCACTAGATTGTGGTGGATTTTATGTGTTGTGTAAAAAAATTTTGGTTGAGTTCCACATTCCATAATTTCAACAATAAAGTATCAGTGCACTAAAGGACATCAATCAAGGTTTTTTAGAGAACGTGAGGGAGTATGATGTGCACTTTAAAACCCTCTTTTCCAAATTATCGTATGATATTCATCCAAGTCAGCATGCATAGTGGTTCTTTGGAGGATTCTTGACTCATTTTCAAAGGGCATTATCTCATAAGACATATATGGATCCGTATGAGGCCTTGAAGCATATCTACACACCGAATTGATTGGAAGTTATAATATTGGAGAGAGCCCATTTTTAGATGTAAAAATAACATAATAGGCCAAGAAGTTAGAGAAAATTCTACCAACTCAAAGTGCATGAGATGTGTAATGGGTTGTGGTGTAATGATTGTGAGGTAGAGGGACATATGAAGGATAGTTTTCCATGTAGGACTATGTGTGTGTTGTTATAATCTTATGAAATCTGTCACAAGAATCATGATGTCCAAAATTTACCTTTTTTGTAGCATGTTATAATGAAGAATGTGTTTGTATATTGCAAGATCTATGATGCGCATAGTCATGACACAAAATATTATAATATGATAGACCATATTCACGAGGCATGCAAGATAAGATTTTAAAAAACCATGGTGGCAAACAACTCTTAGGTACAACATACCCACCTTTACTAAAGAACGTAACAATGGAGGAGATGGATTCTTTGGAGGATATAGGAGTAGAGGTCATGGTGGTATAGGGAAATTTACACATGGAACTTGTTACACTTGTGGGCCCCCTGATTATTACCAATGAGAGTGTCCCCAAAATCTGGTATGCACATACTATGGGAAGCAACATAAGGTTGAGGACCACCCTAATTCGTATGAGCATATGTGTAAGAGCAAGAAGAAGGAAAAAGGAAAAGGAATGATCAAAGTACAACATATGAAGAATTATCAGAGATGTTAAATAATCCTGATCCATATTTACATCCCATGTAAGTAACCATGCGCATAGAAGCATCACATGCATGAGAATATCTTAAAGTAAACCACTCATATGGAAAGATTATATTATGCATGCCAAGTACCTAGATGTTACCTACTAGAAAGAGGTATATCAGAGACAATGCAGTCATCAAATATCCGCAAGGGAATATCCAAAGGCTTAAAGGAGAAGGTACATGAGAGGGAATGTGTGAAGAATGTTGAGCTACCACAAAAACACATAGATTATAAGAAGGAGGTATGTAGGATGCTACAAACAAATAATATCATCCCTTTGCTAGGGGAATGACTATCCGAAAAGGCACCACGTGTAAGATTTGATTGTGAGTAACATATACTCCATACAAATTTTTCACCACACAACCATGAATATGACAAGGAGATCACTTTGGATGCATTGATTTATGGCCGGTTAGTAACTAGCATTTTGATTGATACAGACCGAGGTGAATGTTTTGACTTTAGATGCATGGAACCAGATGGAAGAATAACATTTCAGCCATCTTCTAATGTGTTATATATGGCGAACAAGATGTGAGTGTGATACCAAAATATTGTGTAACATTATTAAATAAAATGTAATATTATTAATAATGTGTTTATAGAACTCATATTAATAATATAGTTGTAATAGTTTTATTATTAGTGAGTTGTGAGAACAACTCACATAGTTATTTTGGTGTGTGAGATAATAAAGGGATTAGAGAGATATCCTTGGGATATATTTGAGAGATTCTAGGAATGGTTTGAGAGATATGAGGGTTTGAAGATGAGTGTTGAATCCACCTTTATAGGATATAAAATAGTATAAAATGTATGCTCCATCTATGTAATGACATCCTGAATGAATTCAGTTTCTATATTATAATATTCAATGTTTGTTTTTATATTATACTTGCGCACTTGTTCAAAATTGGTATTAGAGTTGGTTGTGTTAATGAGAGTATCAAAAATTCCTTTTTGATTGTGTTAGAAAATGTAACCAGCTTTGATGGATCCTTATGCATTGTGTTTTCATATTATTATTTTTTTGTCGTTGATTGATAGTCAATCTTCCAATATTCCCATGCATTAATCTTGTGTTGGGTTCCTACATTTTTTTTTATAATGATCAGTGAATTATTTGTAATGGGATTGGAATTATAGTCAACTATATACGCTTCACACTATGCATGGTTTATTTTGGTTCAAGATATCAATGCATCTCTGATTTGGTAAATTCTTAGTGCGCAGTCCATTCGGATCTCTAAAAAATGGGAGAATACATGAATCTCATGTTAAGGGATACATCTGTGAGAAAGAAGTGATTAGATCCTCATTTGACAAAATCTGGAATGCCTTGAAGCTGGACATAATCACCTTGAACAAAATACTTGGGTGTGTCTCATTTCAACATCCCTGGGATCTGCAAGACATCTACAGAAGAAATAATAACTCAGTGGATTTCTTACTACCTGAACGTAACATCATTACAATCTAGGTGGCACATATCACAATCTTTTCACATGCAAGGATTCGAGACGTCATTGCAAAAGCTGAAGGAAACATTTTAATGAGAAAAGGATACGGTTTTCCAATACAAAGATAATTATCTATCTCAAGCTCGACTTCAGCGGATCAACTTGTTTAGGCATCATTCAAAGATCTTATCCTTAGTTTTTCAAAGTACATACAGGCTGCAGCAAAGGTAAAGAAGCACATAATATTTTTTTATGTGTTTGAGTTGATTGATGGTCCAATCATGATATAGCTTTGACTAAGGTGTTAAGATTGCAGTGGTCGATGTGTCCAATCAACACCTTCAAATATATAAAGGTTAAGGGTTCAAATCATTTTATTCAAAAAATAATGATTTCACCATATATTAAGGAATGCGTGGAATGGTGGGGAGACAAATTGGTAGAGGGGTGGTAACAATTTTATCATATTCAACTTTGAAGTGTCATTTTTGTCATTGTTAATATATTGGTATTTTTATTTATGTAAAATTAATTTCTTTATTTGTCATTTTATTGTAGAGTCAAGGTCTTACAATTGTCAAAAATGTCTATAGTTTTCATTAAGTATTGTCATCGATTCTTTCTCCTCAAAAGATTTTTATTAAAAGTATTTGTGTTTTAATTCATGCCTCAATTTAAATATTGTCGTGTCATTATAGTTAAAGTTATCTTCTATGTCTTCGTTGTGTCATAGTCGTTCAACATCCAAAGTGACATCATTTTAGTATCATTTATTGTAAAGTGTTTATTTTGATATATAGTCAAATATCACCATTGTGAGTCAAAGTAAACAAGTTTTTATCTTGTGTTGTTCCAAAATTTGATTGTATTGTAATTTTTTAATAGTAATAGTGTCATTTATAATAAGTGTCTTATTAGAGTCAAAATTCTGAAAATAAATATAAAAAAAATCCTTACAAACACATTTTCAGTGGAATCCGACGCTTGGGTAAGATATGTAATTATTGAGCTGATGATCATATTCGGCTGAGTTAGTAGAATGTTCATATGGAGGATGGAGATAAAAAAGGAAGGAGTTCAATTAGTGGCCTCTCATCAGTCACCAACGATGGGGCCGCATGAAGCTGTGGTGGCAGTGTGTGTGTATGCGTGTTTTATTTTATTTCAGATTTGCAGTATGATTTTAGAGTTCCTCTTTTAATAAGTGAAGAGGGGGGGAACTAGAACATGGTCTCAATGTTCCCTCTATTTATTTTGTATTCAATAAGTAGTGGTTCCTACATGATTCCCTAAAGGAAAGACATGGTGGAGAGACAAAAGCACAAAGGAAAAGCAGCAACGTGATATTTGGGTTGTTGTTTGTCCCGTAAACCATCCTTTGTTTTAGGTAGTTGGGTTTCTTGTAAAACCATCCTTTGTTTTAGGTTTTTGGTTTTCCTATAAAAACAATTATGTTGAGGTTGTTTTCTATCCTAAAATCCATCTAGATCATGAGCACACATGGGCGGAAAGTCATGCAAGGAAGTGTGATTGTTGTTTCTATAATATCAACATTAGGGCAAAGGTATATTAGGAACTAATAATGTTAACAATAGGGAGTGAATTTTACCAAAATATTGTGTAAAATTATTAAATAAAATGTAATATTATTAATAATGAGTTTATAGAACTCATATTAATAATATAGTTATAATATTTTTATTATTGGTGAGTGTGAGAACAACTCACGTAGCTATTTTGGTGTGTGAGATAATAAAGGGATTAGAGAGATATCCTTGGGATAGATTTTATAGGTTCTAGTAAGGGGTTGATAGATATGAGGGTTTAAAGATGAGTGTTGACTCCACCTTATTAAGAGATCAAACACTATAAATTGTATGCTTCATCTATGTAATGAGATCTTGAATGAATTCGGTTTCTATATTATAATATTCAGTGTTTGTTTTTATATTATAGTGTTGTTTTTAACACTATGCCTATTGGGGTGTTAAAAGATGCTTCAGCTACCATTAAAGGAGCTAATTTTAATAGGAATTTTGAATTATCGAGCTTGTTGAAGTAGATAACTTCTAAGCATTACTTTGACATCTTTTGTGTTACGTGAACAATGTTGACTTGCACTTTAACAAGAGGTAAATAAAATTTTGAGAACAACGATGAGGGTGTGATCATACCTTTGAATGATGCGAAGGAAGAACCTTACATTGAGCCTTTGAGTGAAAAAGAGCTTAACCATATACACAAATGGATGGTGCATGAACTTGAGAATATGGAACCAACTAAGGAAGGGGTGCTTCATTGGGAACATGCATAGTCTTTTAGTGACACTACTAGTGTTGCATGTGACAACCGGGCTCATAGCACATATGTGATGGTTGGACATGAGGTTAATGGAAGGTTCACCAGATGATCAGTGTCGTATATGGTTAGGCATTTGATTGCAAGTCAATAATCGAGATATACATGTGAAGGGAATCCTGATACATTTTTGTGTGTTATGGAGAACCATTGTCCGAATGAAGGGTATCAAAAACATGGTTGTCTACACCTTGCACGAGATAGCGAGGGCATTGTCAGAAACACATAGAGATAACTTGTTGGGATGGAGAGAAGTGAGAATCACCTTTTCAACAAGGTTCAATCATAGTAATGAACCTACGTTGATATATGAGTATAATAGGAACACTCTTCCTTTTTAGACATCCATCACTATGAGAGACAATGGACGCAAGGTCAAGAGGCACTACCATCATTCTAATGGTTGCATAATTTCTATTCTAATATGCATGGATATGCGCAAGCATGGTACGTCCATGATGAGTTAAAATGAGAAACTTTAAGATGGATTGAGATGAATGCATGTATTGATCAAACCTTTGATTATTTCTCTAATAATCCACTTGTAAATGAGACTCTATAGATAATTAATCCCATCACATTAGGAGATAGTGTAAAAGTAGAAGATATCATGCTTGAGTTGCTTGGAGAACCTGATTTCAAGGTGCACAAAGACATATTTGAGATAGAGGAAATACATTTGGGTCACGCCTAGAAATAGAAAGAAAATGGAATTTTAGTATACTTGATTGATGATGAAGAGGTGGAAAACTTAGATGTTATCCATGCAGAGGGTGTATGTGATGTAATGGACTTTATAGACTAGAATTCATGCACCTACCATGCTCCCATGAAAACAACATAATTTAACATTGTCATTGAGGATGTGCCTAAGGAGTCCATCATTGGGGATTATTGGTCAGAAGAAGAAGTGGAAAAGATAAATGTGCTTGTGTGTGACTTTCAGGATCTATTTCCAAGAGGGTACCATAAGTTGCAAGGAGTACACCCTTCATTTAGAGAGATAAAGATTGAGCTGAAAGAAGGTGTTCCTCATGTTCAAGAGGCCTTGTACAATAAATTTGAATGTGTGCGTAAAGAAGAATGAGTAAATCAATAAGATGCTTAATTTTGGTGATGCAGCCTAGAATTTACCAAATAACTCTTTAGACGCATTAACACATCACTCAGCCTAGACTGAACACTCACCCGAAGTGTGCAAAGGTACCGGGTCCATCTTTAGGGTTGTTGTAGTAGGATTTTAGCGTGATGAAGGAAGAAACATAAAGATTCATAACTAATCTATCATTCTACAATGTATGCTAATTTCAGATCTATGAAAGAACAAGATTTAAAAAGTAATCATGACTGAATCAATAACATGCACTACTTAATTACACACAGGAATGACACTTAGATTCAGCCAATATCTTCCATCTATTAATAAACATGGAAGCTCCTTACAATAATGTCAATCAATACCAATGCACGTATGGATCTAATACAGTAATTCAGTCATATGCGTATATCTCTATACCTTCATACATCCATCTCACTCCTTCTCTTGTCTATTATGTACCTCACATTATATATATAGGGTGGGGACTTTCCCTTCACCACTTATCTATTCCAGAAATAGGTTGCATGCTATTAATAGCCATGTGCCTTTCACAGCATAACCACACATGCAAGTTTGCTATCTATAGGCCTCTTACAGCTTAACTCAAGTGTCAATCCTATTCTTCACTCATCTCCATACAAAATGCTTCGATTTGATCCTCCAAAGATAGAAAAATCATGGCGCACACATCTCTACATCATTGGTGTGTTATGCACCCCATTTTCTAAAAATAGGTCATCATGCTCAAAATAGGCTAAGTCGTTAATGTTGAACTTGTTGTTTGTACATGGATCCTTCATGTCCTTCTATGTCATTAATCTCAGCCTTCTCTCTCCCACATGGAATCCTTGTGTGTTCTCTAACAAGTATTCTCTCGATCAACATTACCCCACACTAATCTCATTGTCATCCCGAAAATGGGTATTCCTCCAAAAACTTGAAGTAAATAATAGAATAATGGAAAGAATAAGAATGAAATAATGTAGAAAAATAAAGAATTTTTATGAGACAGCCTCCTCCTCTCAGTATCAGTTTGTAGTATCAATTATGGATACTCCTTTATTTCGGCCTCCAAAACCTATCATTCAGTGAGTGCTTGTTCTAATTTTTCTGGGATGACCACAGCAATGGATTCTAACCCATCCTTGCAATCTCTCCCTTTTCATTTTGTAGAACTAACACAACGTTGGACATTGATGTCATTATTCCTTCTAAAAGATCCATCTTCTACACAATTAGCTTCCCAAGCTCTTCCAGCTGAGTCTTGTGCGACTCTTATGCTACGCCAAAGTGCCTCATGATTTTGTTTAACTATTGACAATCTTTCTACACGGTCCAATGTCTCATTCTTCATTGCTTTATAGACTTCATTATTTTCTTCTAGGGTCTTTATATTGATAAGTGCCTATGGAGTCATGCAGATATATAAATCTTGGTCTGATTTCTTCAATACTTCTTATAACACATGCAAAGAAATTTCGTTATAAGATGCAATCTTTCACATCACTAACACTTTCTCTCATTTTGCATCTTACTCGACTTCCTTGCACCGCTTTGCATGCAGGTTCATCTTCAAGTACCAAGTTCACCAACTTTCCCACATAGTGTATCACTAAAGGAAACATCTGTGGTACCTTGGCCTCCAAGTGTGGCCTTTCTCTGATGACATTGTCCCCAATCTCCTCTGCGATGTTGATAAATACTTTGTTCTTCTTCTACATGAAGTCCCTCTCTTGTGTTATGCGCACTATCTCCACATCCTTTGTCTTTAGCTCCTCATGCAGTGCTCTGATTGTTGTAGCTTTTTCCATGTTTCTTCTAGCCACTTCAGCAGAAACCTTCACCAATGTGTTGTTTACCTGCTCATCTGACATGATAGTAGGCTTTACTATCATGTGTCTAGCTTGGGGTTCCTTCTTTATTGTCTCAAAATGTATGATTATTCACATACATCAAAGTCAGGATCATCCATGTGGGTGTGCATTGACCATGATAGTTACTTTTGAGTGTGCACAGTTACCATATCCTCATCCATTAGCTCCCAAAGAGAATAAATCCTTTTGTGCTATCGTGCTTTGGAAGTGGGCGCAGACATATTTACCCGCATCCTATGCATACCCCATGGCTGGTGGAATGTGCTCCCCACTTGTTCTTCTAGACCATTGTTGCTTAGGGACTTTAGCTTCCAAATTTAGCACTTATGTCTCCATATCTTGAACATTCTTGGAAGTTGTCTCCTCTAGTCTCTTCTCGTCCTCTTCTCTTCCCTTTGTTTCCTCACCATATTCTTTTATTTTCTCTGGAAGTGTAGGAGAATTAGGTGTGCTTTCTTCCCGACTCTTCTACCTCCTCATCTAAGTTCGGCCTTCCTCCTTCTTTGCATGGTTTCCTCCTTCGTGGAGAGATTCTGGGTGATCTCATGCACCATGGTTGAAGTAGCACCTTAGGTCCTTATTCTCCTAAACACCTTCTTAAATATGTGCTCCCCTTAGACTTCATTCAACTCCTCATCATCCCCTCTTGTGGCTAAGGCCGTGTAATGGCACAATCAACTTCACCCTTATTTGTAGGATGTCTCTTACCTCTATGCTCCAAACCACCACTATCTTCGCGCTCCTCCCGCTGCTCATCCTTCACTTCAATGGATCTATGGGATTAGATGCTAGGATGTTATCCATTATATGCTTTCCCTTTGGTGGTCTTTGGAAGAGCGAACTCTGCTTCCACATACTTATTATTCTCCATCTTTGGCTTCAACTGAAGATACACCAATGTTGCCCCTACATATGCTACAAACCAAACTTATTGGCTTAATATTCAACACCTCCAAAATGATCCTATCGGTGAAGGAACTTCTTTCAGATACACATACTTCTTTCTCAACATGTGGTAGTCACAGTCTACCTTATCTATATTGAATACCAACAACACATGTGTACATACCTTGCGGTGAATGTGTAAGGAAATTTACACCAAGGGCTCCAGACTCCATCTTTCATTGGGAAGCATGTGATATAGAAATCCCGATATACAACAAATTTGACTTGTGTCCCTAATACTAATGGTAGGTCCTTTGGGATGCGCCACTCTTCTCTAAATGCCACACATGGCCTGTCATACCATTTCTCTCGCCCTTTGCTTTACGTCGTCTATCATGACCCCTTTACATAGATACTAACCTTTCACCGGTGACTTATTCTCCATAAGGTATTCCCATACTTTTCCTTTGGCCCATTTGTTACTCCAATTTCCATGAATACTAGTGATAGTAGAACAGCCCCAAATTTGATCTTTCCTCCTATGCGCACTTCCTTGACTATTTTTTTTGCAATATAGCCTGTAATATTGTAGATTGCTCCTTTTGACATCTTACATGCAAAATGTAACCACATAGTATTTACCCGTGACCACCGCTCCCGATCATTCAACTTTGTAATAAGGTGTGTTGTTGCTTTTCGCACAACCGGACAGCTTCTTCAATTTGTCTATATCCATACCGCTCGCACCCTTCGAGTATCCCAACTCTTTTCTCTCTTCTTCAAGATCACAGATTAACTGTGAGATAATTCTTTATGTCCTCTCATATGGCCTTCAAACTCAGTAACTAATGAGATAAGCGCAGATGAGATTCTAACTATATGTCCTGTAAAGTAGAAGAAGTCCTCATGCACTCTACTCATGAGCCATTGATACAAGGGCTCATACTTCCCAAAATATGGAAGCTCATATAATTTGTAGACCCCAATTTTCTTCTGTGGCTTCTCGCCCGCATCATCAAAACTATCATGTCATCTCGCCATACGCTTGTGCATCCTAGCAGATGAGAAAGGAATTGAACTCCTTCTTGTTCTTCGTAGTCCTATGATTCTATTCACTCACTTTACTTTTTCTAATGGGTGAATCCCACTCCTAGCCAACGATGACTCCTGGATATTACATTTATGAAAATGGATTTCGGTGCCATCTCTTCTTCCTCAACGACCACCTTCTTCTTTCCTTTTTCTACTACTGCAACTACCTTCTTGGGTGCCATTTTTACCTTGCAATCATCTCCTCTATAACTCTACAACTTGCGAATCAAACCCTAGCTCAATTCAATTGTTCCCTAGGTGGAAACTTTGTGCCCTAACTCCTCTCTACCTCCTTGCTTTGCTCAAACCCTTCACCACCGGGATGCAAGATTCTTTTCACATTTATTTATCACACTTGGTTTCACACCCTTCACACCTTAACCCGATCACTCGGCTCTTCACACTTGGATTTTTCCTCAAATTCTCTTAGTTACAATAGTAAAAGTGAACATGCATCCCATTCTTCTATAATTTTTTCAAATTTTTATGTATTTACTACTCTTTCACCTACCAAATATCCTCTCATTTACTCGACCAAATTCATTCGTTCAAGGGGTACATCTTTTCACCCCAGCTATAAACTTCTAGCACGCCTTCCTACCCTATGGTCATAGACTTCTCTTTAGCACACTCCTTGCACCTAATTCCCTCTTCATCATACCTTCTCCCGGTAGTTATCATGGTCTCTGCTACCTAGTGTTATATTATCCTTTCATTCATCTCTATCCTTGGTCACTTTTGAGAAGTAATCTTCTTTTGACTTAAAGCACACATGTAGTAGCTTATTCCTTTCACCTTTCAATTCCCATGGTCTTTTACTTGGATAACTACAACCACCCCACACTAAAGGTATGTGCATTCCTCTGCGCATAAACATTCTTCACATAGTAATTAGCTTCATGCACGCAAGCATGCTTTACACAAGAACAACAACTAAATTGACAAAGCATAGCGACAATGAAGGAAATACATTAAGGAAATACAGAAGGGAAACCTAATCTAAATGACAATACTACCTTATTAAAAACACCAAGAATTCTTATTTATAGTAGGGCTTTAGCCTACTCCCGTTAAAGTAATCTGGTATTCAGTGTTCCATCAAGTGCTTATAACTGAAAGCACCTATTTCAAGTATGTGAGTGATGACATACGACCCCCCAATGTACTTTGAGCTTTCCTGGATGGCGCAAGAACTTAGATTCATAAAGAAGTACCATTTTTCCAATCTCAAACTTCTTATCCCTTATGTTTCTATCATGCCATGCCTTCTACCTGGCCTTTTCCTGCTTTTGAATCCATCGTGCTATGGCTTGTCACTCATCCAGTTGAATCATCTTTTCAATATGCTCTTCTAAATCATGTTCATTAGCTAGACCTCCAGTGCATGCAATGCATAAATAAGGTAACATAAATTCTATAGGGAGAACAACTTCTACGCCAAACACCAACTGAAATGGTGTGGCTTTTTTCAATCTCTTGTAAGTTGTTCTATATGCCCAAAGAATAGCTGACACTTTTTCATCCCAATCCTTTCTTCCAACATCACAATTTTTGTCAAAGTCTGCTCAAAATCTTGTTGAAATCCTTAGCAGTTTTATTTTCCTGAGGATGGTAGGGTGTAGTTTTATGGTGTGCAACCATAAACTCATCTAATAGGATCCTAATTGTCTCATTCAAAAAGTGTGTACCCCTATCACTTGTCAAGCTTAAAGGACATCCATATCTTGTAAGAATATTCTCCCATAGAAACCTAGCTACTATAGCTACTATACAAATCCTTTGTAGGTGCTTCTTCTACCCACCATGTGAGATAATCTATGCAAGTAATGATATAGCATGATCCACCCTACACGCGGCCGGTGAAATAGGTCCTACAAAGTTAATAGCCCATTTCTCAAATAGTTATGCACTATTAATTGGTCTCAAAGGCATATTATATCTTTTCCCTGGTTTTCCTAGGCACTTCCAATGATCACACACATTATAATATTCTTTATAGTATTTATACAATGTCTCCCATCATAATCCAACAAGTAGGATCTTTTGGGCAGTCACATCACCTACATAATGGCCTCTTGTAATACCACCATGAGCTTCTTCCATAATATCCTTGCACTCATGCTCTAATACACAATGGCATAATACTTCATCTCTGCCTAACTTATAGAGGTCACCACTGATTAACATAAATGGTGCCGCATGTATAGCGAGTTGTTTCTTTTCTAATGCCTTAATTCCTTCTGGTGTTATACCAGTCCATAGAAAGATAGTAATGTCTTCTAATTCTGATGTCGTGTATTGTAACCTATATAACTGTGCATCTGACATGGTTTCTTCAATATTTTGTGCTTCCTCTCCTGAGTTGATTCTAGATAAATGGTTTGGTCTAGAATTGTTTTCCCCGGGTTCACCACAATAGTGAAATCAAACTCTTGAAATAAGAGTACCCATCTGCATATGCTCCCATGGAATACGAGCTTGTTTACCAAGTACTTCAATGTCATATGATTTATATAAAACACAAATGGTGTTGCTAACAAGTATTGTTGAAACTTGTGCAATGCATAGATCATGGAAAAATCTTCGTGCTTTGTAGTTGTATAATTTTTTTAGTAGGAGTCATCTTCCTACTAGAAAAAAATTGGATGATTGAAAATACCTTCTTTAGGCTGAGCTAACATGGCACCAATGGCCATGCCAGAGGCATCCACATGCACATGAAATGGTTTATCTCATGAGGGAAGTGTAGAATGGGCGTTGTAGTAAGTATCTCTTTTAATATTTCAAACACACATTGTTGTGGTTATCCCCAATAAAATGTACCTTTCCCCTTTAGTAAATCTTCCAAGGGTGCAGCAATTTTGGCATACCCTTTGATGAATTTTCTATAATATCTTGTATGACCTAAAAATCTGCAAACCTTGCTTTGACTGGTAGGCACCTCCAGGCCTAAAATGACTGCAACCTTAGCTATAACAATGAGCAAACCTTCCTTACAGATTATATGTCCTAACAATATTCCAAATGGTGTGGAAAATATGCACTTCTTTATGTTCAAAGAGATACTCAATTGTCTGCACTGTTCAAACATTAAGCGTAGATTGTCACAATGATCTTTCACAAGCCCATATACTATCCAATCATCTAGGTAGACCTCTAAGAAGTTATGAATATAATATTTGAATGCGTGAAAAACTATGCATGAGAATACAACAGAATGTTTTTCAATCCAAAAGGCATCACAGTATAGGAAAAACTACCCCATTCAATATTAAATGTTGTCTTTTCTTGATCCTCCTGAGTAATCCTAACCTGATGATACCCGAAAACCCATCTGTGAAGGAATATATTTCACACCCTACCATGCCTTCCAAAGATTTCCTTAGTGAATGGCATAGGGAATGGATCTATTACACATGCAACATTCAACTCCCCGTAGTCCACACATATTATAATTTGTCCATCCTTCTTGATATCGATCATGATTGGGCTAACCCATTCTAAATCATCAAGGGTTTTATAATTCTAACTCGCGCGTGAAGTTCAAGGAAGAAATAGATAATATGATAGCGTCAAGCATCATTGAAGTTGTTAAAGAGACAGATTGGATAAGTCCAATGGTCATTAATATAAAAAAGATGGAAGGATAAGGATCTATGTAGACTATATGGAGTTGAATGTAGTTTGTGTCATCGATCCTTTTCCAACCCCCTTCACTAAAGAAATTTTGGAAGGAGTGGTCGGAAGTGAATTCTATTCCTTTATGGATGGATTTTCAGCGTACCACCATGTTTGAATCGTAAAGGAGGAACATGAGAAGACAACTTTCGCCACTTAGTGGGAAAGTTTTTCCTATACTTGGTCATGTCCTTTAGGTTGAATAATGTGCCTATTGTGTTCTCATGCATTGTGGTACAAGCATTTCGGACTTTATCCACAAATTTATTCAAGTCTATCTCGGAGGATTGGACAGTGTATGGACTAGTGAAAGACCAATGTGATAACTTAAGATTAATGTTTGAGAGATGTCAAGATTGAGGATATCCTCAACATTAATAAATGTGTCTTTGCCACACCATTTGGAACATTATTAGGGCACATCATATGTAGGGAGGGCTTACTAGTAGATCCCGCCAAAGTTGTTGTCATTGTGGAGTTGGGGGATCCTACTAGCCAACGCGCAATGCGTGGATTCCTTGGGTATACAGGGTATTAAAGGAAGTTCATCAAGGGATATGAAAGGATATCCACACCCTTAGAATAATTTATTAAAAAAAAGAGTGCCTTCCTTTAGGGAGGCATAGTAGAAGGCATTTAATAATTTAAAGGATAAGCTTATCACTGTGCCCATACTATGATTCCCTTCGGGATAAGCCGATGCCTCGAGCACAACCTGGTGAAGGGATTGTTGATCATCCCTTGTGTTTTTCTAGCAGAAAGTTAACACCAGCAGAGAAAAATTACACAACTACTGAGCATGAAGCATTATCCATGATCTACGCACTGCATAAGTTTAGGAAGTATCTATTGGCAACACCCTTTATATTCTACATAGACCACATGGCATTAAAATACTTAGTCAATAAGCTTGTTCTTTAAGGGTACATATGTCGTTGGGTACTGTTATTTCAAGAATTTGAGTTCACCATGGTGTTGAAGCTAGGAAAGAGTAATTTTGGACTTGATCATCTGTCTAGGATTGACTCAGGGGAGGATGCATAGAGTATTGAGGAGACTATGCCAGATGTACAACTATTTAGGTTGTGGCGCACACCCTTAGATTTGGAGGACATTGTAATATTTCTTCTTACAAGTGTGGCGCCATAAGGAATGAAGGCCTTGGAGGGGAAATAATTGGCCATACGCACTATGCCTTATATGTTGATTAGTGGATACCTATACAAATTGGGTCGTGATGAGGTTCTATCTTTGATGCATGCTAGAACATGAGTGCATTGAAATTATGGAAGAAGTGCATGGTGGGATCATAGGAGGAAACTATGTGGGAAATGCAACCACGTGGAAGATTTTCTCACAAGGCTTTGGTGGGAAACCATTTACCAAGATTGTATTGAGTTTTTACAAGGCTTGTGACCATTTCCAGTGCCTTGGAAAACCTAGAAAGAGGGATGAAATTCCCTTACGACCAATAGCCAATGCGTGGAACCATTTGAGAAATGGGCTATCAACTTTGTAGGACCAATCTCACTAGTGGCGTGAAGGATTGGTTCATGGTATATCATCACTTGCACTAATTATTTGACACGGTGGGAAGAGGTAGTACCTACAAAGGATTGTACAGCAGCTACAACTACTAGATTTTTATGGGAAAATATAATCAAAGTATGGATTCCCATTGATTTTGACAAGTGATAGAGGTACACAATTTCTCGATGAGATAGTCGTGGATTATTTTATCGAATTTATGGTGGCCCATCACAAGACTACCTCCTATCACCCTCAAGCAAATAGAACTATTGAGGCATTTAACAAAATACTTAGTCACACATTGACTAATATCTATGATGTTGGTATACAAGATAGGGATGACGAAGTATCGCTTGTTCTTTGAGCATATAGGATAACCTACAAGAGGATAAATAAGGCCACACCATTTCAATTGGTTTTTGGTGTGGAGGCTATCCTACAAGTTGAATTCATGTTACCTTCACGGTGTATAGCACGCATAGGAAGATTAATTGATGAGCAAGCATTGGAATAAAGGATTGACAAATTAATGTAGTTGGATGAAAGACAATCACTCACTAGGTTGAGCCATAAGACTGAAAAAGAAAACAAAAGGCATGGCATGATCATCACATTAAGAACAAGAAGTTTGAGGTTGGGAAGATGGTTTTACTATATGATTCCAAGTTTATGTGCCATCTCGGGAAGCTAAAAGTCCATTAGTTGGGCCCTTACATCATCTCGTACATCCTTGATTTAGGTGCGTGTCAGTTGCAAGTGTTGGATGGGACAAGATTACTAAGACACTTCAATGGGAGTAGGTTGAAGCCCTACTATAAATAAGTCTTCTTGGTTTTTGTAAATAAGGTAGTGTTTCCAGTTAGAATAGACTTTCCTTTAATGCATTTTCTTTTCTTGTGTTTCCCTTTCTCGTTGTTCATTTATTTTTGTTGTTTTTTGTACACCGTGTGTGCTGTAGTAACTACATTATGTTTGGGAGGTTGTGTATGCATAGAGGACCGCACATTGGTTTAGTGTGGGATGGAGTGAAAGGAAGTATAGGCCTGTAATACAAGTGTGTGTTACCAAAGAGTGGTTACGGTGAATGGCCCGGTTAAAGGACTAAAGGCGCGTAAGGTTAATAAGTGTATAAATAAGAGATGAAAGTGAATAATTGGTTTCAAAAAGCCTTGAAGAAACCACATACGAGAAAAAAGGAATAGCATAGGAACAACATGAGGGAGACAAGGGAAAAATAGGGAAAAGGACGGAAGAAGTGCCTTCGACACTATGAGCATGCGCATAAGAGTCTTGATCGGGTTGGATTTTTACATGCCGAAGGTTGTAAACTGGTTTTTGCGCAAGATGTCACACATGGGAAAAGGCGCTTAAGATCGGCTTAGTGGAAAAATCCACATTTAAGGTTAAAGTATGGTGGTAGGTGAGAGAGCATTTAATGCTAGGAAAAGGGAAAAACTATAAATAAGAGGTCGAGCACTTCATTATTTACATTGCATATTACGAAGGGAAGAAATATCTTGCGAACTAGGGCATCCAAAGCAAGATCTTTATGAGGAAGGAAGAATTTGAGAGATTTGAAGTGCATAGCTAGGGTAAATTTGCAAACCATTAGGAAAGGAGCACGCGAGCATGGAGAAGTTAAGTAAGCAAGCGTCATCTTGTGGAAGGGTTTTTCCAGTTAGGGTTTGGCAACTAGGGCACAAAGTTAGAAGGATTTTTCTACAAAGATCAAGCTTGGGGATGGATATAGTGGTAAAGAAGAGAAAGAGGGAGAAGTTATAAGTACTAAAACCAAGAAAAATATGACACCCAAAAAACCAACCATCTCACCAAAGAAGCGAAACAAAAGGGCAAGGGAAAAAAACAACCGTCAAGAGCAAAAATGAAGAATGGTACATAGAGATGTAGTACCTAGATGGGGTGTTACTTGGGAAAAAATGGGAATCACACCTAAGGAAGATGATGGTGAGAGATTATAACCATCGCACAACTACAACAGAGAAGGAGATGGCCTTGGAGTTGGTGCGCCCAACCAACAAGAGAATGCCAGAAGGCATGCCCATTTATAGCGACGAGGTAAAGGTTAAGATGGAGAAGGTAGGGTTGCTACAACTTTATGAACTGCCATACTTCAAAATCCCGAGCACCTCTACCAGTGGCTGATGTCACATGTGCACAAGGATCATTTATATTTCACAAGAGGAAAGAGTGCATAACTCCCTAGTTAATTTCAAAGTTCATAGGCCTTACCTATGAGGGAGAGAGTCTAGATGATGACTTGAGCAACATAGAGGAAATTAAGGAGACAATAGTCGCGCATACACCTACAATAAAGGGTCATGATACTTTGACATCATTGAGATCCCGACCCGTGATGAGGATGAGCATGCATATGGTTACGAAGCTTAATGATCAGGAGAGATGGATGTAGGTGAATAAGGCATGGCTTAATGTATGCCGGAAAAATAGATGAGAATACCATCTACAATTTTTCCACTTTCATCGTGGATGAAATCATAAGTAGCATGTAGGAGGGTGAAAAAATATTATTTGGCAACATCCTCCTCACTATTGTCTTCTCAGAAATCGAGTGCCCGATGGACCGAGATAAGTCTATTTGGGAATATCTAGGGGAAGACCCGTCACCCGCTAAAAGGTTTACAAAATATACTTGTGACAACATGACAACCACTCACAAGGTGCATCTAGAGAAGTGGTACAAGCACATGCGATATGCATTCGAGGTGGATTGGATATTTCCAAAGCTACCACCAGCTTCTCTTGGATAAAGAAGTAGATTTTTAGTATACCAACATGTCTGCATTGGCATATTCAAATTGGTAGATGAAACTATGAGCCCCTAGTGCAAACTCCCCTTCTCCTTCACCATGCAATATTTTCAAGAAGGGGTGAACAAGTTTAAAGAGGCCAAGAGACTAAGGTTCAACCTTAGTGAAGTAGATCAAGACTATAGAGAGCTATGCAGATAGTTCATATACCCAAATAAGTGTGCATATGTGGAGAAGTATGTCTCCCATGAGGTCCAAATGACAAAGTACTTGACTTTACCAATTATAGGAAGGACCATAGAAAGGGTGTATCTATGCATAAGGCCAAAGTTTGAAAAGGGTACATACCTAGAATGTGATGTCTCCATTCCTGAAGACCCTATGGGAAGAAGGAATCCCGCACTGACAAAGAGAGAAAGAGAAGAGGTGCAAGGGAAAAAGGCACCAAGTGTCCAAAGTATACCAACAGTGGGTGCTCTAGAGACAAGTGGTAAGCCTAGCACTTATGCATGTAGGAAGAAGTCCCTAGTCAGAGAAAAGATGCTAGAACAGGAAAAACCTATCACAAAGGAGAAGTCACCAGACAAGGAAGAAGAGAGAGAATCATCTCCCATACTGGAGTCCCTAGTTAGGAAGAAATAGAAGGTGATGGAGAAAGCTGATTCAGAGGATATAGAGAGCTTGGAGGCCTACAGAGGAAAAAGGGATGATGATGAAGATGATGAACTGAGGGAGCTCAAGGCCCAATAGTTTTTGAGGTGCATGATTTAGAGGAAGAGGGAGAGGAAGAGAAGAATGACTACCTCTTTGTTCAAAGGAAGGGTAGCCGGAGGAGGAAGGTGCTCAAGACAAAGGAGGGAGTAAGGAAGTAAGTACAAGGAATTAGAGGACCCCAAGCCTCACAAAGGAGTAGATAAATGAGGCCATAGAAAAGGAAGCGACAAAGATAATTGAAACCTTGGTAGAACAAGA
Source organism: Taxus wallichiana var. yunnanensis (assembly GCA_018340775.1). NCBI lineage: Eukaryota > Viridiplantae > Streptophyta > Pinopsida > Cupressales > Taxaceae > Taxus > Taxus wallichiana. The sequence goes on from CM031234.1 coordinate 83,281,974, forward strand.
GTTGGAACAAAGCACGGAGATAGTGCTGAAGGAGGATGAAGAAGAAAGTGTTGGAAAAGATCACGACAATGTAGTACGAGGCCCTAGTTTGATGGTGAGCTTACCAAAGGGCATGTGCATAGGGAAAAACATAGAGGCATCATAGGTTCAGAGGATGGGCTATATTGATGACCTGAACAAGGTTTTTCACACATGCTTTCAAAGCACCAAACCAATGAAGCAAATATTGGCTATGAAATCATTTCATGAGGAAGGTGCATACCCTCGGAAGAGGAAAATGATTTCTTAGACATTTGAGTCCCACATCGACAAACCAGAATTCAAAGTAATCTGAGGGGAAATAATGAAGGTACTCGAGTCAAAAGGTGACAACCCCTTGGTAAAATATCAACGGCTATCAGACAAACAAATATGCAATGTTCTGAATAATTTTTTGGTGGAAGTAGAGGCTAGATGCTTTGGGATGAATGATAGAGTGAAGTTCTTAGAGGCGTAACTCGAGAAAAGGGAAGAGGAGCTAGAGAAATGAACTAAGGAGTTAAAGCAAGAGGAGATAATAAGCGTGCAACTAAGGCATGAGTTGAAAGAAGAGAAGCCAAGGGTGCACGAGGTCTACAAGAAAGAAGAGATGGTCACATATGCCATTTTCTTGAAGCATCCAGATCTAACACCACCAAATAGTAAAATTATGGATCCACCTTGAATGTCTAGAGAGGACTTGACCCACATCCTCATAATGGAAATACAACCACTAGCCTTAGATTCTGCAGAAGAGGCATCGGCGTGCAAAGAAAAGGAGGACAAGATGAAGGTTGTGCAAATTTTGGCCCAAGACAAGAAATTCCTTATAGATGTGAAAGTCACATCGCAAGTCGTTGAGGCCGCTTACGATAACTACACCGATAGAGATAGAGTGGAGAGTATTCTAGTAACCACCCATGAAGCAGAGCTCAAGGAGTTCCAGGAGAAGAAGAATAGGAATAGGGTGGAACGTGATAAAATTCTAGCTAAGGTTGAGAAGAAATCATAGGCTATTGAGACCTTGTGGGCATCAATAAAAAACTGGCTGAAATATTTGTATCCCCTAATCACTCAAAGGATGGACGTGCTTAAGGATTTGGGCAAATAGTTGGAGGGGATCATGGAAACGATGAATACCCAAGGAGAATGGCTAAGCTTTGAAGAGGTGAGCACCTTAGTTGGTGACCTCTGTTAATAGGCATAGAGTGAGGTCAATACCTGGAATAAGTTGGAGGCATACTTGATGAAATATTTCCCTCTCCTCTTGCAGAAATAGTCATAGTTTCCCCATTCTTTCATTCTTCCCCAAAATTCTTCATTCCTTTATTCTTTCTCCAAACTATTCAAGGAAAATTATTCTTTATTCTTTGAGAAGGTGTTCTAGGGTGGAGAATAGGCATAGTGTGGGGTGATGTTGGGCCTATAATTTATTGGCTAAGTACAGAGAAGCACGTGGGCATGCATGACCTACTTAAAGAAGGGAGCGCAAGGAGAAAGTGCAAAGGATAGGGTTCTAGAAGGGTTTAGTAGAAAAGGTGGCACACACGAAAGGAAGAGCAAAGGTTTTGGGACTTAGCCATATTTGGCATATCAAACAAAACATGAGAAAAGTGTGACCCGACTATGCATGTGGAGTGGATAAGGTGCTAGCTTGGTAATAGGGTGGCCTAGGAAGGAATATAACTTGCGATGGAAAATCCTAGAAGGCCATCATTACAAAGAGTAGAGAGATCAAGCCTAAAGAAACATGCTCCCATGGAGGACCACCTTGGACACTTAGCAATGGATCTGTAACTCTTGTAAAGGCTTGATAGTGTTGAGAAAGGATATAAATACAAGCACCTAGAAAAGGAAAAGAGAGAGATTAGAGGGAACAGATGAGAGGTGAAGCTCTAAATAAATACATGGTGAGATTTATGGGTTAGGCTAGGAGATCCGTAGGAAGAATGATGTATCAAGGGATGGGTACATGCTTTTCTTTTGCATTATAAGGGACGTAAGTCCATTCTTGCTACATGGTTCTAATATGCACTATCATTTTGGTTTGTTCGACCTCGATAGATGTAATGTGATTATTGGACATGTTCAAATATGAATATGTGTGGTTCACAGCTCATACATATCTCTTTTTGTTATGTCCAGTGTGTTTCATATGAATGAGTATAATAATTATGCATCCTCTTTCCCTCATGGTTCAGATCTATCGTTTGTCAATGTGTTTTTTTTAATGAATACATTAGTGTAGCATTTACTCAAAATTCTTAGTTAAATAAGGAGTTTCTTCTATCTTTCTATTATGAATCTATGCTACATTCTTGCACAACTCACATAAAAAAGGGGCTTAGTTCCCGTGCATGCCTAGGGTGAGCACCTAGCACCCACTGGATGATAGATGATGTGCATGGGATTGTCCTTATTTGTAAGGTGTATAAAAATTGAGTACATCTCGCTTTGTTTTCGGGGCTATTTTTGAATTTTTTTTAAGAAATGGCATTCATATTTATATCTCAGTACTATTTGATGACAAAGCATTTAACCTTGGAAAGTATTGAAACACCGATCAAGAGTGCAGAGAGGATGAGTTTAATCAAAGATTCAACACTAGACCTAAGTTCAATTCGCATAGATGAGTAGAAGAGAACGTATACTATGAGATGTATGAGGCATTATTTTACTTATTCCCAATAGATCTATATGAATTTCTCTCGACATACGCATCTAGATCAAGTTGGTTCTATAGATCACGCATATGGACCCAAGATGACTATCAAAGGCTGCAAGATGCAGATTTTACTTAGACACGTGCTATTGATTACCAGTGGAAGGGAGTGCTAGCTAGTTACATTTTAGAATATGCCATTTTTATGTATTCTTTCCCATACGTTGCGAGGGCATGCACATAGCTGGTATAAGAAGTATGACCCCCATTAGACAAAGTGGTATATTACACCATGTTGAAAAATGCCTTCCTAAGCAGAATTCCACATCCCCGAGTTTGAGCAAAAGAGCATCGGTGCTTTGAAGGAGATCTAACAGGAATGGCAGAGAGTGTGCGAGAGTATGAGGCATGGTTTAAGACTCTCTTTTCAAAATATTTATATGACATTCACCATTCACAACATGCTCAATGGTTTTTTTAAGGGTTGATCACTCCATTTAAGAGGGATTGTCCCATAAAACATTTATGACCCGCATGAGGCTCTAGAGACCGCCTTACATGCTAAAGTAGTTAGGAGCATTGATACTTATTTGAGCCCTTTTCTAAGGGCTCAAATCATTTTCGTGGCCAAATAGTTAGAGAAGTTGTTTGTAAAATCTACACATGAGATTTGTAGTGGTCTTTGGTGCATGGATTGTGAAGTAGAGGGGCGTTTCTAAGGATAGTTTCCCCGAAATCGGTATGCGCCATAGTGGGAGATTGTGATATTTGTCATGGGGACCATGATGAGAGTTGATGCCCCTATTTTAGCACATAATTAAGAAAAATGTGTCTTTCTACTATAAGATTTGCACCTCTACAACCCATGATACTAAGGATTGTAGGCTTATTGACCAGATCCATGAGGCCATTGATCATGGTGTGCACCAAACTAGCCTTGCCAATGGTTCCAAGGAAGATGATCACCGTTATGAAGGACACATGGATGGAAGGGTGCATGGAAGAGGTTCTCGTGGAGGATTCCATGGTTGCAGTAACCACGGAGGAGGAAGAAGTGAGTTCCCATGAGGAACTAGCTATAACTGTGGATCTACAGAACATTACAAGCACGAGTATCTAGATTTATTGCAGTGCTCATGGTGTGGGAAAAAGCATAAGTATGAGGAGTTCCCTAAGTTGTTTGAGAACATGAGCCAATAGCACTAGAAGGACAAGATCACTAGGATTGTGAGTATAAAAAGGCTGACACACAGTGGATGCCTAGAGTGGCGCGTGATTCAGGGTTAGAACATTTCGTGATAACACAGGTAGAGACTACGTGTGCCAAATAAGTACCAAGGAAAAAGACTCTAGTCTCAAGGGAAGAAGTGGTGCATGGGAAGTATAAAGACCCTTCCCACTAGAAAGAAGTGTATCAAGAGACAATGGATTTCATTTGGAGTCTGCAAGGATAATTCTAGTGTCTAAAGGATCAGTCCAGGAAGTAGGATCAAAGAAGGAATGTTGAGGCTCCACAGAAGGACCTAGATGAGGTCAAGGAAGTTTTCAAAATGTTAAGGCAAGAGAATATTATTCCCTTGCTAGGAGAATGGTTGTGGGAGAATATTCCACACACCGAAGTGGAGCGTGAAAGGCAGGTGTTGAATGTAAAATTCCCTCCCCATAGCCTTGAATATGATAAGGAAATCACACTAAACACAAATGTGGATGGCTGGTTCTAAGCAACATATTGATCAACATGGGAACATAAGTCAATTTTCTTATATTGGATGCCTAACATCCAATGGGAAGGCCCACATTGCATCCATCTTTGAATGTGTTGTATATGGCAAAAAAACTAAGGCAATGCCCATTGAGTATTAAAGGATGTAGTGATTACCATTCGGGGGCCAAGTTTACTGGAGACTTCAAAGTCTTGGTGCTCGTTCATGAGCCGAGAAAATTTTCCAACATTTTTAGGTTCCCATGGTGCTATAAGAGCAATGATGACCTGAGCTTCAACAAATGATATATTAGTTTCAATAACAAGGAAGAACGATTCATCATTCCTTTGTGAATGGGAAGTTTTCACCTTACACTCGAACCTTTGGGAGAAGAGGTCCTTGATAGAATTTCGTACGCTCCATCAAAGACTTGGAGATAATTCACCCTACATTAGGAGTTATCTAATTTGAGGATTCTTGGTCTATGAGTGATACCAAAAGCATGACGTGTGACAATTGGGTGTACAGGACCTATGAGTTAGTTGGGTAACAACCGAGGGGTCTCAGAATAAAAGTGACCAAGGCATGCTCACTCAAGCACCTAGGAGGAAAGAAGTTACCAAGTTACTTCTCAGAGGGGCATACCCTAAAATTTTATTACAGGACATGGAAGCTTAGTGGAAAATGAGGAAAAAGAAGAGGGATGCTTAGTTATAGCCTACTAGAGATTGCAACGCCCGGTGGGCTACACATCGAGAGAACCTCCTGGACTTGTGTGAGGTAAGAATTGCGTTCTTTGTAAGGTTTTCTAGGAGTAACATGCCTACGGTCATTCAAGACCACCATGGTAAAGAGACCACTTCATTTCATATCCAAACATGTGAGAAGTCCTGGATAGGAGGCGTAGAAGCCTTACCAACATCATTATGGGTACATAATTTGTATCCCACACTACAAGGTTGTGCATGTGTGTGTATATCCATTGAGAAACATGCCACCAGACAGAAATTGGCGTAAGATGACAACTAATCTCATCGAAGATTTTGAATATTGCAGCACAAATCCATCGATTGTAAAGGCATTGCAAGTGTTCAATCACCTTACGATGGGGGATAGTGCCATGGTCGAAGACAAGCTACTAGATTTGCTAGGTGAGCCCATTTTAGAGGCACGTTTGATGAGGATGATTCAAGTAAATTTAGTTTTAGAAAGCATGCATAGAAAAGGAAAAAGGAAATATGGTTTATGTCATAGATGGAGAGGAAATGGAAAGTTTAGATGTTAACCTCTCTGTAAGAACACATAATTTTATACATAGCATTGATGAAAGGACACGCACTTACCATGATCCTTTAAAAATAAAGAATTTTAACATTGGGTCGAAATAGAACACAAGTAATGATTAGAGACTATTGGTTGAAAAGGAGGTCTCTAATATCATTGATCTCATTACATGAGTTTAAGGATTTATTACTTCGTGGGTATCATGAACTCAAAGGCGTTCACCACTCCTTGGCGGAAATGAGGATCGATTTCAAGGAGGGTGTGCACTCGATTCAGAAGAGACCATACCGAATGAATCCTAACCTACACGTGAAGGTCAAGGAAGAAATAGATAAGATGACAGCATCGCGCATCATTGAAGTTGTATAAGAGTCGAGTGGGTAGGTCCAATGGTCATTAGTATAAAAAATGATGAAAGGATAAGGATTGGTGTAGAATATAGGGAGTTAAATGTAGTTTTTGTCATCGATCCTTTTCCAACCCCCTTCACTGAATAAATTTTGGAAGGAGTGGCTGGACATGAATTTTATTCCATTATAGATGTATTTTTAGGGTACCACCATGTTCAAATCGCAAAGGAGGACCAGGAGAAGACAAATTTCACCACTGATTGGGGAATTTTTTCTATATAGTCATGCCCTTTGGGTTGAAGAATGCACCTGCTATGTTCTCGCGCATTGTGGTACAAGCATTTCAGGACTTTATCTAAAAATTCTTCAAGTCTATCTGGATGATTGGACAGTGTATGGACTAGTGAAGGACCACTGTGATAACTTAAGATTAATGTTTGAGAAATGTTAGCAGTTTAGTATATCCCTCAACATTAAGAAATGTGTCTTTTTCACCCCATTTGGAACATTATTGGGGCACGTCTTATTTAGGGAGGGCTTACTAGTAGATCATGACAAAGTTGTCATTATGGGGTTAGGGAAGCCTACTAGACAAAGTGCAGTGCATGGATTCCTTGGGCATACAAGGTATTATAGGAAGTTCATCAAGGGATATGCCAAGATAGCCACACCCTTAGAAGAGTTTCTTAAACACAAGAGTTCCTTCTTTTGGGGAGATGCACAATAGAAGGAATTTAATACTTTAAAGGCTAAGCATGTCACCATGCCCATACTATGATTCCCTTCTTAGGATAAGCCTTTCCATGTTCATGTTTATTCCTCGGCACAACCATTGGAGCAATACTAACACAACCTAGTGAAGGGATTGTTGATCATCCCTTGTGTTTTGCCAAAAGAAAGTTAACACCAGCAGAGCAAAATCACACAACTACTAAGTGCAAATCATTATCCATGATCTATGCGTTGTATAATTTTAGGCAGCATTTGTTGGCATCACCCTTTATGTTCTACATGAATCATATGGCATTAAAATACTTAGTCAATAAGCCAATTCTTCAAGGGTGCATATATCAGTGGGTCCTTCTATTTCAATAATTTGAGTTCACCGTGGTTGTGAAGCTAGGAAAGAGTAATTTTGGACTCGATCATCTTTCTAGGATTGACTTAAGGGAGGATGTGCAAAGCATTGAGGAGACTATGCAAGATGCACATGTTTTTTGGTTGTGGCATGTGCCCTTGGATTTGAGGACATTACAATATTTCTTAAGATAGGTGCGGCTCCAGAAGGAATGAAGGCCTTGGAGAGGAAACAATTGGACATACACACCATGCCTTACATGTTGATTAGCAGATATCTATATAAATTAGAATGTGCTGAGGTTCTACGCCGATGGGTTCTAGAACATGAGCGTATTACAATTATGGAAGAAGCGCATAGTGGGATCACAGGAGGACACTATGCGGGAAATGTAACCACATGGAAGATTCTACTCACAAGGATTTGGTGGGAAACCATTTACCAAGATTGTATTGAGTTTTGTAAGGCTTGTGACCATTTCTAGCACCTTGGAAAACCTGGAAAGAGGGATGAAATTCCCTTACGACCAATAGCCAATGTCGAACAATTTTAGAAATGGGCTATCAACTTTGTAGGACTAATCTCACCAATGATGCGAAGGTTTGATTCATGTTATATCATCACTTGCACTAATTATTTGACACGGTGGGTAGAGGCAAAACCTATAAAGGATTGTACAGTGATGCTATAGCTACTAGATTTTTATGGGAAAATATAATCAGCATGTATGGATGCCCATTGAGTTTGACAAGTGATAGAGGTACACATTTTCTCAATGAGATGGTCAGGATTATTTTATCAAAATTTATGGTTGCTCATCACAAGACTACACCCTATCACCCTTAATCAAATGGAACTACTTGAGGCATTTAAAGAAATACTTAGTCACACGTTGCCTATGATTTATGATGTTGGTAGCCAAGATTGGGATGACAAATTATCAACCATTATTTGGGCATATAGGACAACCAACAAGGGGACAACTAAGGCCACATTATTTCAATTGGTGTTTGGTGCAGAGGCTATCCTACGAGTTGAATTCATGTTACCTTCATTTGCATATAGCATGCGCGGGAGGATTAGCCAATGAGAAAACATTGGAATAAAGGATTGAAAAATTAATGTAGTTGGACAAATTAATGCAGGTGGAGCCGAAGACTGAAAAATAAAAATAAATGGCATGGCATGATCATCACATCAAGAATAAGAAGTTTGAGGTTAGGCATATGGTTTTTTATATGATTCCAAGTTTCGTAGCATCCAGGCAAGCTAAAATTCCATTGGTTGGGCCCTTACATCATCTCGTACATCCTTGATTCAGGCATGTGTCGATTCAAGCGTTGGATGGGATGAAATTACAGGACAATTCAATGGGAGTAGGTTGAAGCCCTACTATATATAAGTATTCTTGGTGTTTGTAAATAAGGTTGTGTTGCCGCTTAGAATAGACTTTCCTTTAATGCATTTTCTTTAATTACGTCTCCCTTTTTTTGTTGTTCGCTCATTTTTGTTTTTTGTTTTTACTCCATATGCATTGGTAACCACATTATATTTCGGAGTTTTTGTATGCATAAAGGACCACGCATCGGTTTAGTGTGGGATGGAGTGAAAGGAAGTATAGGCCTGTAATACAAGTGTGTGTTGGTAGTAGAAGTTGCGGTGAATGGCCCGGTTAAAGGACTAAAGGTGCGTAAGGTTAATAGGAATGTAAAGAAGAGATGGACGTGAATGGTTAGTGTCAAGAAATCCTTGAAGAAACCACATACATGAAAAAGGAAGAGAAAAGAAGCACACGAGGGAGGCGAGGGAAAAAATAAGGAAAAGGAAGGAAGAAGTACCTCGACGCTATGAACGCATGTGTAATATTCTTCAATTGGGTTGGATTTTGGCATGCCAAAAGGTTGTAAAGGGTTTTCACATAATATGTCGCACATGGGAAATTTTTCTTGAGACTTTCTTAGTGGAAAAGTCACATTTAAGGTCAAAGTATAGTGGTAGGTGAGAGAGCATTTAATGCTAGGAAAAGGGAAAAATATAAATAAGAGGTCAAGCACTTCATTATTTACATTGTGATTATGAAGGGAAGAAAGCTCTTGTGAACTAGGGCATCCAAAGCAAGATATTTGCAACGAAGGAAGAATTTGAGAGATCTAAAGTGCATAGCTAGGGTAAATTCACAAACCAGTAGGAAAGGAGTACATGGGCGTGGAGAAGTTAAGTAAGTGTTTTTTTTTTTTTTTTTTTTTTGGAAGGGTTTTTCCAATTAGGATTTGGCGACTAGGGCATGGAGTTAGAAGGATTTTTCATGAAGATCGAGCTTGGGGTTGGATAGAGTGGTAAAGTGGAGTAAGAGGGAGAATTTCTAAGTACTAGAAATTTTCGAAAGATGGTACCCAGAAAACCAACCATCTCACCAAAGAAGTAGAAACAAAAGGGCAAGAGAAAACAAACAACAAATTACCGTCGAGAGCACAAATGAAGAATGGTACGCATTGCAAAGATGCAATACCCATATGGGATGTTCTTTGGGAAAAGAATGGGAATCGCACATAGGGAAGATGATGGTGAATGATTGTAACCATCACACAACTATAACAGAGAATGAGATGGCCTTGGAGTTGTTGCACCCAACCAACAAGAGAACTCCGAGAAGGCATGCCCATTTACAATGAAGAGGTAAAGGTTAAGATGGAGAAGGAAGGGGTACTATAACTTTATGACTGTTATACTTTAGAAATCCTGAGCACCTCTACTTGTGGCTGATGTCGCGCATGCATGAGGATCATTTCTATTTTACGGACACAAGATGCACGTAACTCCCAATTAATTTCAAATTTCACGAGGCCTTATTTGTGAGGGAGAGAGTCTAGATGATGACTTGAGTGAAAAAGAGGCCATTAAGGAGACAGTAGCTACGTACACCTACAAGAAAGGGTCACGATACTTTGACATCACTGAGATCCCAGACCCCATGATGAGGATGAGTGCGTGCATGGGTACGAAGCTTAATGATCAAGAGAGATGGATGCAGGTGAACAAGGCATGGGTTAATGTATGCCGGAAAATATCTGAGGGGACCATATACAATTTTTCCTCTTTCATCGCAGATGAAATCATAAGCAGCACGAAGGAGGGAAACAAAATATTATTTGGCAAAATCCTCCTCACTGTTGTCTTCTCAAAAATCAAAGTGGTTAATGGGCCGCATAAGTCTATTTTGGAATATCTAGGGAAGACCCATCACCAAATAAAAGATTCACAAAATATACTTGTGACAGTATGATGGCCACTCACAAGGCACATCTAGAGAAGTGGTACAAGCACATGTGGGATGTGTTCGGGGTGGAGTGGAGAATTCCATAGCAACTACCAGTGCTCTTGGATGAAGAAGCAAAGTTACTGATACCAAAACTTTTCATTGGTAGATGAAACTATGAGCCCCTGGTGCAAACTCCCCTTCTCCTTCACCATGTAATATTTTCAAGTAGGGGTGAATAGGTTTAAAGAGGCCAAGAGACTAAGGTTCAACCTTAGTGAAGTAGATCAAGACCACAGAGAGCTACGCAGACAGCTCATCTACCCCAAGAAGTGTGCATACGTGGAGAAGTATGTCTCCTTGAGGTCTCCAAATGATAAATTCCCGACTTTACCAATTACGGGAAGGACCACAGAGAGAGGGTGTATTACGGTTAGTGCATTACTTTGGGATAATCTAATAGAGAACGTTATTCTTACCTTGTGCCAGTCTAGAAGGCTATCGCGGTGAGTTTCCCACCAACACATTGTAGTCCCAAGTAAGTTATAGCTGAGCATCCCTCTTCTTTCAATCTCATTTTTCCACTGAGCCTCCATTTCTTGTAAGAAATCATTAGGGTTGGCTCCTCCAAAATAACTTGGTAACTTCTTCCTCATATGTGCTTGACTAAGCACACCTTCATTATCCTTGTCATGAAGACTCTTAGTTATCGCTCAATTAACTCATAAGTCTCGTGCACCCAATTGTCACATGCCACACTAGTTGTATCACTCATGGACTGAGCATCTTCAAATTGAATAACTCCCTCTGTAGGGTGAATCACCTTAGGGTCCCTAATAGAGCGCACATAGATCCTATCGATAAATTCTTCTCCCAAGGGCTCAGTATATGGTGTTGATTTTCCATTGGTTAAGGGGATGATGACCCGCTCCTCATTGTTTTAAAAATTATGTATCCCTTATTGAACCTTAGGTCAGCATAATTCTTGTAACACTAGGAGTGCCCAAGTAATTTTGGAAAGTTATTTGCCTTTGATAGTGCCAAGACTTCAAAATCCCCATTGAACTTTTTTCCTTGGATAGTGATAATAGCATCCTTCAAGACATCAATGGGCATTACCTTTCTCTTGTTATCCATATACAACACATTCAAAGATGGTGGTAAAGGGGGGCTTCCCATTTGATGTCATGCATCTAGGGTGAGAACATTGACCTCTTCTCTTGTTTCAATCAATATTGTGCTCGAAGCCACCCATCTACAACAACATTCAAGGTAATCACCTTGTCATAATCAAGGTTGTGGGAGGAATATTGGCATGCAAAACCTACCTCTTGCACCCTTCTCCAGTGTGATGTACCTTCTCCAAGAACCACTCTCCTAGAAAGGGGATGATATTCTCTTACCTCATCCATATCCTTCTATAGAGCCTCAACATTATTTCTTCACTCTAATTGTCTTGACTACTCTTTCAATAATTAGATCTCTCCTTATAGGCTTCGAATCACATCCATGGTTTCATGATACACTTATTTATGATGAGTAGGATATTAATACTTTCCATGCACCACCTCTGCTCTAATAACTAGTGATCTTTGCCTTGGGATATCCTTGCAAACGCATCCTCGATTCACATTGTAACTAGTACAAGCTCTACTTTTGATTCATACACCACCCATGGCATCCATTGTGAATTGGAATTCATCATGCTTACCATCCCAACGCCATTGTATTTCCAAAGTGTTGCTAGCTCATGTGCTCAAATAACTCTGGGAACTCCTTATACTTGTGCTTCTTTCCACACCATGAGAATTATAGAGTATTAGGGCACTTGCGAATAGTGCTTCGTGGATCCACATTTGTAACACATCCCATATGGGAACTCACTTCTTCCTCCTCCATGGTTGCCATGAGCATGAAATACTCAAAATCCTCTTCCATGCACCCCTCTATTTGCATACCCTTTAAAGTGATGACTAGTGTCCTTAGAATTGTTCGTGAGTTTGGTCTAGCGCACACCAATATCAATGGGGTCATGTATATGGTCAATCAATCTACAATCCTTGGTGTCATGGGTAGTAGAGGTATAGATCTTGAAATAGAAAGACACATTCTTATAGATCACATGCTACAACAGTGGGCACCCACTTACATCATGATCTCTATGGAAAATTTCATAGTCCACTTTCATGTCACATATCGATTTCCTAGGGAAATTGTCCTTTGTATGCCCCTCTACCTCAAAATTTACACACCATCGACCACTGTGAGTCTCATGTGTTGAGTTCGCAGATAGATTCTCTAGTTGCTTCGCCATTGTAGCGATCAGAGCCTCAAGGAAGGAGCTAACACTGATATACACTCTTCCGACAGCCTTATCGTACATGACATCCTCCAAGGCCTCGTGTGGGTCTATGAAATTATTATGAGAAATTGCTTTCCTAAATGGCTCCATTCCTTATTGGATCTTCTTCAGCACGCTGATGCTCTTCTCTTCAAACTCAGGGATATGAAATTCAACCAAGAAATCATTCCGCAGTGTAGTGTAATCTACCATTATCTGATGGGGATCATAATTCCGATACTAACTATGTGTACACCCTTGAAAATTATTACAAACTAACTTTCCTTCTATTGTGGGGTAATGATCCCCTTAATGTTCCATAGCACTTCACACTCATGTACATGCTGTGCAACATGCTCACCACCTTTGTAGTCTGGTAGGTGTAAATATATCACAAAAAACACTTATTGAGGTGGTTTAGGTCCTTGTCCGTTTGATCCAGAACCTTGGTTTCCTCTAGTGTTACCTCCACTACCAGATCCACTAGATCTACTAGGTACTATCTCTCCTAACCCACCATATCCTCCAGATCTTCTAGGTCCACTAGGTCCTCCATCTCTAGATCCACCTCATGTATTCGGTAAAGGGCACAAGTGGCCACACCTAGCGTTCCCAACATCCCACTGAACTACATGCCAATAGTTTGTGATATTGCACCACTACCAGATGTGTGTCCCATGCCACTCCCAATCTCAATACCCAAGCTTTGCATACTCACACTTTTCCCAAATTTCCTTCTAGAAAATATCCCTCTAAACACAAGAAATGATTATGCATCCATAGATGTACCAAATGAGAAATTATATCTCCTAGGTGCAGATCGTTCACTCCCACCGATACCAACTATGTTAGAAATACTTATCTCTTGATTTGGAAGACTAAGTTCTAGGGGTTGGTCACCGGCATATTTAGATACGCATTGATGGCTCTCCTTTCTCCAAGCGATGAACTCTCATCAGAAGCTGAATGGATCTCTCTTCCACGCTTGTCAAGACGGGGTAGCACAGCATGCTCGGGCTCTACGTCCTCTTTGTGAACCTCAATTCCTTCCCACAATGTCTACCTCCATAAATTCATCACTCCCGTGACCTCACATTTTCTAACCAACTCCCTTTCATGTGCTTTTCTATACTTGAGTCGTCTCTCCTCTCTTTCTTTTTTATCCGCAATGTCTACCATCTTCCTCCACCCTATCTTCCTCACCCAGTGCTCAGAGAAGCTTAGCCGGCCATAGGGAATGCTTCCAAACTTAGTGTAATGAGAAGAATCTTCATGGCTAAAGGGATAGCATGCAAAAATAATCCTATATGTTCCTTTAAGAACTCAAACTCAAAGAACCTCGGAAAAGTATACGTAGAAATAACATATTCAAGGGTATAACTAGTCAACACTATTTTCCACCAAAGATCAACAAAACACATACAAGTCAGATTAGCATCCTACAGCATTTGATATTCATCTTGGGTATAAACACGATATCTATAGTACCATCTTTATCTTGATGCATACTCAGAAATCCATTCATACAAATCTACTAGAAAGTAGAAAAAGAAGGTCTTATATAGCTCATGATATAGGTGTTCTTCTACCCATTTACGTGCATCAAACTCAGGTCCAATACTAAATATTTGAGCAAACTCATCCTCCTTGATCCTAAATCATGCTTCAACACTATCTCGATTTCAAGCACTCTTTCATCACGCATCATTATCACAACTTTGAAAAGATATCTCGGTAAAATAATCAAAATTTAGTCATTTTTCTATCCACCTACTAACTTCTAACCCCATGCACATTGGCCTATCACCTAGTGGGCACTTTGGCCACTCATCTAAGGCACGCAAAGGTGCTTTGAGCCCCTCCTTTATGTGAGTATTGTGAGAAAAAATTGCCATTGTTAGAGGATTAGTTGCAGAGAAAGTGAACATTCATGTAAAAGAACAACATTAGCTATCATATCCTTATACCCAATCATTTAATAACAAGATAAACATCATGACATGAAATACAAAGAACATATCTACCATGAAATATAAGGAAATAACACTAGGGTTTGCACCCCTGAACCATATATTCATAAGCAGAGCCATATATTTATATTGATCATAATCACAACAACCACATTACATTCAAAAGGGTCGTATCAAACCAAAAACACCAAGACAGAGATATAACCCATACATCAGAGGTCCTAGCTATGTTTTTCTTATTACAAAATTTTTACAGACCCATCCCCTAGACATGATAACATTCCTATAGTCTTCTAACGAGAAAACCAACTCCTAGGGCCTCCTAGTATTTTTTGTAAAGCTTCGCTCCCTTCATACTATATTTCCTCTATCTATGTCTTCCTCGGTGTGTATCTCTTGGTCTCTCCTCACACTTTCTTCTTCTACCTAAGCATCTCTTTATATAGGTTTAACACCCACCTCCATGCCTTCCTCCAGGAGTAGATTTCTTTCCAATTGTCCATGTGGTCCTCTAATGGAGCATGCTTATTCTTTTCTAAGATCTCCACTTTCTGTAATGATGTTTTTGGGAACCTTCCATGTGTGGAATATTCTTTCCTTGACCACTAGCCTCCAGGTTGTCACCTTATCCATTCAACATGCCTAGTCGGGTCATGTTTTTCCTAAAGTTCCTTCATAAAGTTAAATATGGCTAAGTCTTTAGACCCTGTGTATGTCCTTACAATTGCTCTGGTTTCTCCTAAACCCTTTTCCTACGCACTTATCCCCACATGCCCTTCTTCCTATTGAACCCACATACTCACGTGCCCTTTGGTACTTAGAAAATATTTTGGAACCCAACACAACACATGGTTGTTTACACCTTAAAAATTGAGGACCAAGGCCAAAGTAGTGATAAAATGAAGACTCCCCCAATCCCCACACTTGGAATTTTTTTATGATCCTATAAAATTGTTGAGGGTGAGGTTCCAAAGCATGGTTAGTATAGAAAATTTGTTCGAGATGAGACTTATTGGGAAAATAAGGAGGCCTCTTACACACAAATAAGATTCTATCATGTAATATGCATACGCATACGGAGGAGCCATATTTCAAGATCAGTGAACAATTCCTTCACCACACCGGAGTTGAAGAAAGATCTAGGGAATAAGTATAAGCATGTAGATCCCATATATTTAATGGATGAGTAGGCATGCAACGCCTTGAAAAAATAGTTTTGTAGGTCACACACATAAATTTGGATAAGGGGGATACCATGAGGCTCATGGTAGAAGATAAAAAATAAGGAGAGCGAAGTGGAAAGCTTGAATAATGACATCAAGGGGATCAAAAGCGTATCAAATAATCCTATGACAGGGTGGGAGATTTAGTGAAGTATATCATAGAGGAATGCCCCACTTTGGTGAGCCAGATCCAATTGATTACAATGATAAAATGTAGTATCTCAAGGACCTAGTTGTAATGTTACTTCTAAATATCAAGAGTGGCATGGGGTCGTCAATTTGAGTTGGCCAAGGAGAAGGAAGGGAAGAAAGTGGTTATGGAGGCCAAGATAGTTGAGCTGGAAGCTATATTCACATGAATCATGGAGGCGATTAGTAATATTGATTTGGCCTTTAATAGGTGCCGGAAGAATGACCTTATTATTAGTGCATGTATCGATAAATAAAAGGTAGATCCAAACATAATCTAGTAGAAGACACTGACTAACAAGTTTGAGCACACAAAATTCATGGCGAAGTAGCAGTAAAAATAATTAATAAAGGCCATGAGGGAAACATTATAGCTTGATTCAACAACTCCAATTCTTAGTTTTGGAACATATGGACATCATTAGAAGGAGTGAGAATTGAGTTAAGTGTGGTCATAAAGGAGCTGAAGGGGTGAGTGGATGAAGTGGTGTCTGTCTAAATACCATACATTGTAGAGGCAACACTTGGAAAGGCCATTAAAGAGCTCATGGTGTGGACAAAGTTTTAAGATGAATTAAACGTCAAGTTCCCATAGCTCTTCCAGCGAACTCAAGTATGAGGCATATTGCACACAGTGGGAAGTCGTTCTTTTGATTCATGGTATTCTTGGTCTTATTATTTATTCTTTGGTTCAATTATTCATTGGAGGAATAATTTGGACAAAACATTTCGATGACGTGTAATGACATTAGTGTGGGTTAATGTTAAGAAGAAAAAAATGGCCAAGTATGAACCATGTGCAGAGGTTTGGAGCCACATGCTAGGGGTGTGCATACAGGATGGAGCAATGCATGAGGTTTTGTGCATAGGTAAAAAGAGTTAAAGACATAGGTTATTTTCTGAAGGAATGGCTAAAAATAGAAGAATAGAGTGGTATCCTAGTAAGGTTTATATTTAGATAAAAGCATGATAGCTTGGGATGCACAAAACAGGAGCCAATTTTGGAAAACTGCATGCAAAGACAAAATAATATCATGCACAGTCAAGATAATTATAGGATTAAAGCACGTAATATAATTAGGTTAATCTATTATTAACAACCTTTGCAAAAGCATGCAAGTTTTATATGCATGGCTATTTTGATAAATAAAGCATGCGAGTTATTTTTTTAGCACACCTATTATTAGGAGAGTGCATGGGTGGTGAATTACAAGTCCCCACCCCTATAAATACTTCATTTATGTCTTTATTATAGGTTTCGTGGTATAGGGATTGAGTTCGGAGAGGTTAGATTGTATGTGATAATTATGCATGTGATCTTCCACACTATTGTAATAAGTGATTATGTATTTAGATTTATGATGTAATGAATTCTGATTTATAATGGATAATTGTGGTTGGATAATTATTGTTAACATACCTAAGTATGGTGTTATAATGATGCAATTGATTTGGGTTATTATTTAGATTGTTCCTCTTCCTTATTATATGTGTTTCCAAACTACCATGGTTGGACGAATTAAATTTGTATGAATGGTTATTGGTTAACAATATGATGATTATGCATTTAAATTCATGTAAAGCATAAAAAGGAGGTATCTCGTAGTTTTTCACACTTCGAGTGAGAATTCAGATTTGTCTAGATGAAGTGTCGGTGCACATAGCTTGTGTATGACAATAAAAGACTACATATTTGTTGGCGAGAAAAAGTGTTTGGTGGAAAAATCGGTGGGTTTCTTACCAATGCTCTAGGAGTCAAAGCCCTTCTACTTAGACAGTGTAGATTCCATATTTACATGCAAGTGAAAAGGAGGATTTTCCTGGTGGCCTTGGGGTCAGGGATCCAACAGGGGCACTCCACTGACCCTGTAGAAAAGCTAGCAATTCCTTGCTAGAGTAGAATTTGTTTGAAGAGCGGGAAAGGGGAGTGATAAAGAGGTAGGAGAACTAATGTTGCATGTAGAAAATTCATATTCCTGCACACACTAGTTAGAGATTTCAACACATGTGTTAGGCCCCTAAAATATTGACTAAGTACAAAAAGGAACATGAGCACACAAGGCCTAAGTTAAGGGGTGGGTGTGCAAGGAAAAGGCACACAAGGTAGGGTTCTAGGGGAGTTTTAGAAATACCCATGTTACATGCTGGAAGAACAAGGTCTTGAGACTTATCTGTATTTTGCATATCAAGTAGGACACGAGAAAAGCGTGACCCACCTACGCATGATGAATGGATAAGGTGTCATCCTGGTAACAGGTTGGCCTAGGAAGGAATATGCCCTATAATGGAAGCTTCTAGAAGACCATCATGGTAAGGAGTGGAGAGCTCAGGCCCGGGAAGAGCATGCTCCCATGGAGGACCACATCTAGACACTTGGTGATAGATCTAAAGCCTTAGAAAGGTGGGTTGGTAGTTCAAGGGGCCTATAAATGTAAGTGCCCATAGAGGAATTAAGGGAGAAGAGAGATCAATAGAGAGTAGAGCTCTACAGAAAACCGAGAGGATTTATAATGGGTTGGGTAGATAAAATATAGGAGAAGGATACATCAAGGGGCTTGGGATTGTAAATCTTCTTTTTAAGAACTAAGGGATGTAAATCCAGTTATAATGTATGACTTCGGTCTGTCATACTGTGATGGTCTCAGTAATGGGTCTAATGGATGTAATGAGGTTACCAACTTATTTGAATATGATCATTAATGATTCTGGTTCATACACATATCTTCATTGTTTTGTTTTATGTATGCTTATGAAATAAGTATAAATCCTCATGCATTTTCCTTTTTGCTTTGGTTCAGCCCTATAATCTATTAAATATCTATCTATCCGGAATGAATGCATTGGTCTAGAAGCCATTCTAAGCTCTAAGATGATTGTATGTCTCATTTCTTCTCACTCTCCTCAAGTTCCTATCATAGATGATGTTTTCCACTAAACTCACCTAAAAGAGAGACTTGGCGCCCATTCCTGCCTCGAGTGAGCACCCAAAACCCATTGGTTGATAGGTCGACAGGCATGGGATTCCCTTGTTCATTGGTGGGTGTAAAAATGACTACATATTAGTTCCGTTTTTGGGACCTCTTTTCAAATTTTTAGTGGAAAATAGCATACATAATGATCTATGCAATGAGTGATGATAGAGAATTTAAATTTGGAAGGTGTTGAAGCATGGTTTAAGAGCACGGAGGATGAATTTTCTCAGAGATTCAACACTAGACCTGAGTTCGATGCACGTAGATGAGTAGAAGAGAACCTCTACCAAGAATTGTATGAATTTTTTTTCTGTTGCTTCCAAGTAGAGTTGTATGAATGGCTCTTGGCATATACATCTAGATCAAGTTGGTAATATAGATCACGTGCATGGACCCAAGAAGAGTACAAAAGGCTACAAGATGTAGATATGACATGGAATCATGTTGTAGATCATTGGTGGAAAGGAGTATTGGCTATGTACACTCTGGAGTACGTTATTTCTACATATTCTTGTCCAGAAGTCACTGAGTTCGAGTTTCTACAAGATCACAGTGGATCATTTCTATGTGTTATTCCCTTGGAAATGAAGATCTTGATCGTTACCATGAGTTTAGAGGCATTTCTGATGACTGGATAAACTATTCTGATTATTGGGCAAGGAAGCTAGGGTGGAGGAGGATCATAGACATTACGAATGAGAGATAAAGGGAGGAGAGATGACTCAAGTATAGTGAAGTGCATGAAAGGGAGATTGCTAGACAATGTGAGGTTGCAATTGTGATGGATTTATGGAGGCAGATGTTACAGGAATGAGTTAGGGTTCACGCATAGGATGTGGAACCTAAGCAGTCTGTGCTACCCCATCTTGGTAAGTGCGTAAGAGAGACCCCTTTGACTTCTGATGATATTTTTTTGTGCGGGAGAGAAGAGTCATTGGTATGCATTTAAACTCACCTAGTGACCAAACCACGGCACTTGGTTTTCCTAATCAAGGAGAAGTATCATTGACCCAGTTGGTATCGATGGAAGTGACAGATCTATGCCTAGGAGATACAATATTTGATTTCCTACTTCTATGGTTGTGCATACTATTCCAATATTTAGAGGAATTTTTTGACAAGGAGCAAATACATAAGGTTTGGGTAACACATTGGGGAGTGGTGTAGGACACCCATCTAAAAGTGGCACAATCTCACACATGGTTGGCACATAGTTTAGTGATATGTTGGGGACCCTAGGCATGACCACTTCAGGCCCATTAGTGGCTACATGAGGATATGGAGGTGGAATTGGTGGGACTAGGGCCACGTAACTTGGTGGATCTAGTGGATCCGGTGGAGGAGGAAACACTGGAGGAAGTCAAGGAACTGGATCGGAGGAAAAGGGCCCCAACCACCTCCTCAAGTATTCTTTGAGATGTCTTTACATTTTTAGATTATAGGGGTATTGAAGATGTTACAGAGCATGTTCACAAGTGTGGGATACGAGTGGCACTCAAAGGGGGTCACAACCCTAGAATAGAAGGCCATTCAGTTTGTAATGATGTTGCAAGGGCACACACATAGTTGGTATAGAAAGTATGACCCCCATCATATGGAAGTAGATTACACCGCATCGAAAAACACCTTCCTAGTAGAATTCCACATCCCTGAGTTTGAACAGAAGAGCATAAGCACCCTTAAGGAGATACAATAGGGAATGGTGGAGAGTGTGTGGGAATATGACATGTGGTTTAAGAATATCTTGTCAAATTCATCATATGAAATTCACCCTTCATAGCATGCTCAATGGTTTATTGGAGTGTTGATAACCCCATTTAGAAGAGATTTATCTCATAAAACTTTCACGACTACTCGCGCGAGCGTTGGAATCTTCTCTGCACGTTGAAGGTGTTGGAAGTTTTGACACTATTGTTAGCCTGCTTCCTAGAAGCTCAAATCACTGTTATGGCTAAGAAGCTAGAAAATTTATCTACAAACTCAGCTCATGAGACTCACAGTGGAATGTGGTGTATAGATTGTGAAGTAGAGGGGCATGCCAAGGATAGTTTCTCTCGAAAGATAGTACATGCCATAGCGATGAGATCGTGAGATTTTTCATGGGGACCATGATGTGTAGATTTCCTTGCTACAACATGTAATTCAGAATAATGTATCTTGTTACTATAATATCTGCACCTCTATGACTCGTGATACCAAGGATTTTTGGCTTATTGACAAGATCAGTGAGGACATTGATCATGGTTTTCACCAGATCAACATTGCCAATAGTTCTAAGGGTGATGACCACCGTTATGAGGAGCGCATAGATGGGGGTGCACATGGAAGAATTTCTCATGGAGGATTCCATGGTCATGGTAACCACGGAGGAGGAAGAAGTGAGTTCCCACATGGAACCTATTTTAATTGTGGGTCTACAAACCACTACAAGTGCGAGTGTCCAAACTTATTGCAGTGCTCATGGTGTGGGAAGAAGCACAAGTATGAGGAGTTCCCTGAGTTGTTTGAGCACATGAGTTAGTAGCACCGGAAAGACAAGGGCATTGTAATGGTAAGCATTAAGAAGGATGACACACAATGGATGCCATAGGTGACATGTGATGTAGGCTTGGAACCTGTTATGGTAACAACAAGAGCAGAGGCCACACACAAAGGAAATGCCAAGGCAGAAGAACCTAGTTTCAAGGGAAGAAGTGGTACATGGGAAGTACCTAGACCTTGTACATCAAAAGGAGGTATATCAAGAAACCATGGACATCATTCGGAGTTTACAAGGAGAAATCCAGTGTCTAAAGGAGCATTCCAGGAGGGAGGAGCAAAGAAGGAAGGTCGAGGCACCAAAGGATGACTTGGATGAGGTCAAGGAAGTATGTAAAATGCTAAGGAAAGAGAATATTATTCCCTTGATAGGAGCATGGTTGAGAGAGAAGGTACCACGTATCGGAGAAGAGCGTCAGAGGTAGGTATTGCATACAAACCTTCCCCCTCACAACCTTGACTATGATAAAGAGATCACGTTAAATGCATTCATGGATGGATGGCTCCTTAGTAATATCCTTATTAACACAGATGCGGAGATCAATGTTCTCACCTTGGATGCATGGCAAAAAATGGGAAGACCTACATTATAGCCATCTTTGAATGTGTTGTATATGGTGAAAAAAATGAAGGCAATGCCCATTAGTGTCTTAAAAGATGCATCTATCACCATTCAGGTGTCTAAGTTTACTAGGGACTTTGAAGTCTTAGCGCTCACCGAGTCTAAAAATTTCCCAGCATTACTTAGGTTCCCATGGTGCTATAAGAACAATGTGGATCTTCAATTCAAAAAGGGATACGAAAGCTATGAAAATGAGGAGGAACGGGTAATCATACCCCTGGCTGATGTAAAATCAACACCCTATATTGAACCCCTCAGAAAAGAGGCCCTGGATAGAATATATGTGTGCTCAATCAGGGATCCAAATATAATTCATCCCACAGAGGGAATTATCTGGTTTGAGGATGCTCAGTCCTTAAGTGACACCACCAGTATAGCGTGAAATAATTAGGTGCATGGGACCTATGAGTTAATCAGACAACAATTGAGAGGATCAGTGAAAAAGGTGAAAAAGGCGTGTATAGCTCAGCGCCTAGGAGGAAATAAGCTACCTAAGTATTTAGGAGTAGCCTTCCCTAAGATCTTTTTACAAAAAATGGAAGCTCAGTGGAAGAAGGAGAATGAACGAAGAGGGATGTTAAGTTATGTCCTACTCAGCACAGTGGCAAAGTGGTGGGCTACACATCAAAAGAACCTCTTGGAATGGCGTGAGGTGAGAATTGCCTTCTCCATAAGTTTTTACAGAAATAACGTGCCCATGGATATAAAAGACTAATGTGGGAGAGAGATTGCTTCCTTCCATATCCAATCATGTGAGATAACCTGTATGGGAAGCGCAGAAGCATTACCACCTTCATTATGGGTTCAAAATTTTTACTCCACCCTACAAGGTTATGCATCCGCATGGTATATCCACTCAGAGATGTGTCACCAAACTAGTAATTGGAAAGAATTGGTAGTTGATCTCATTCAAACATTAGAGTATCGGAGTACAAAACCCTTGGTGGATAATCAAGCACCTTACCATTGGGGATAGTGCTATGGTGGAAGATAGAATACAAGATTTTCTAGGTGAACCTATCCTGGAGGCACACTTTGAGGAAGAAGAAACAAAATATATACAGTTTGATTGTGCGTGGATAAAGAAGGAAAAGGGGAAGATGGTGTGTGTTATTTATGGAGAAGAGGCAAACAACTTGGATGATAACCACTCTATAGGGATTCACGAAGTCGTAGATAGTGTTGATGAATGGGTACGTGCCTACCATGAGACTTTAAAGACAAAGAAGGCTAACATCAGTTCAGAAGAAGAGCCTAAAGAGGCTATCATTGGAGACTATTGGTCGGAGAGGTAAGTCTCCAAGATCATTGATCTTTTACATGAGTTTGAGGAATTATTCCCACACAGGTATCATGAACTCAAAGGTGTTCACCATTCCTTGGGGGAAATTAGAATTAAGTTTAAGGAGGGTGCGCACCCATTCTAGAAGAGACCATACTGAATGAATCCTAACCTACATGTGAAGGTCAAGGAAGAAATAGATAAGATGATAGCGTCAAACATCATTGAAGTTGTTGAAGAGTCATAGTGGATAATTCCAATGGTAATTAACATAAATAAGGATGAAAGGATAATGATCTGGGTTGATTACAGGGACCTGAATGCAATGTGTGTCATTGATCCTTTCCCGACCCCATTTACGGAAGAAATCCTAGAGGGAGTGGCAATATGTGAGGTCTACTCTTTCACGGATGGATTCTCGTGCTATCACCGTAAGGATCATACAAGAGGACCAGAGAAAGATGAGTTTTTCCACTGAGTGGGGAAGTTTTTCCTATACATTTATGCCTTTTGGGTTGAAGAATGTGCCTATTGTGTTCCCACGCATTTTGGTACAAGCTTTCCAGTACTTCATCCATTAATTTCTTCAAGTCTACCTAGATGATTGGACAATATATGGGTTAGTGAAGGACCACTATGAAAACTTAAGGTTAATGTTTGAAAGGTGTCGGCAGTTGAGGATATCCCTCAATATTAAGAAATGTGTCTTTGCTACCCTATTTGGAACATTATTAGGACACATCATATATAAGGAGGGCCTACTAGTAGATCCCGCAAAATTTGTAGTAATTGTGGGATTGAGGGAGCCTACTAGTCAAAGTGCAATGCATAGATTTCTTGGGCATACAAGGTACTATAGGAAGTTCATCAAGGGATATGCCAAGATCGCCACGCCTTTAGAAGAGTTTCTTAGACATAAAAGTGCCTTTCATTAGGGAGAGGCACAACAGAAGGCATTCAACACTTTGAAGGATAGGCTTGTCACCGTGCCCATACTACGATTCCCCTCTTGGGATAAGCCCTTCCATGTTCATGTTGATGCCTCAAGAACCGCCATTGGAGCAGTACTTGCACAACCTAGTGAAGGGATTGTTGATCATCCTTTGTGCTTTGCAAGTAGGAAGTTGACACCAGTGGAGTAGAATTATACTACAACTGAGCGCGAGGCATTATCAATGATCTACATGCTTCACAAGTTTAGACAGTATTTGTTGGCAACCCATTTTATATTTTACACTGACCATAGGGCATTGAAATATTTAGTAAACAAGCTCATTCTACAAGGGCACATATTTTAGTGGGTACTATTGTTCCAAGAATTAAAGTTCATGGTGGTTATCAAACCAGGAAAAATTAATTTCGGACCTGATCATTTGTCTAGAATCGATTCAAGGGAGGATGTGTAAAGCATTGAGGATATCATGCCAGATGAACAACTATTTAGGTTACCGCGCACACCCTCAGACTTAGAAGATATTGCAGTATTTCTCAAGATAGGTGTAGCACTGGAAGGGATGAAGGCATTGGCTAAAAAGTGGTTAACTATACGCTCTATGCCTTACATGTTGATTAGTGGGGATTTATACAAATTAGGACGTGATGATATTCTACGCTAGTTTTTGCTAGAACATGAGTTCCTAGCCATAATAGAAGAGACACACATAGGTAGTGCGGTGGACACTATACGGAGACACCACTACACGTAAGATATTAATGGCTGGATTATGGTGGGAGACACTATATATGGAGTGCATGGAATATTGCAAAAGCTTTGTGACCATTTTCAGCGCATTGGAAAACTAGGGTGAAGTGATGAAATGAATTTGTGCCCTATTCCCAACGCCGAGCCATTCAAAAAGTGGGATATATACTTCATAGGCCCTATTACACCAGCCATGCGTAGGACTAGATCATGGTATATAATCACTTGTAATGATTACTTGAACAGTGGGTAGAAGAATCACTTACTAAGGATTGTACAAAGTAGCTACTGCAACAAGGTTCCTATGGGAAAACATTATTAGAAGGTATGGATGCCCTTTGAGTTTGACTAGTGACAGGGGTACACATTTCTTGAATGAGATAGTAAGGATTCTATTAGAATAATTCATGGTGGCTCATCACAAGACTACCCCTTACCATCCACAAGAAAATGGAACCGTAGAGGCATTTAACAAAATACTAAGTCATACCCTAACAAAAATTTGTGACATTTGTAGACAATATTGGGATGAAAAAGTATCAACCATTCTTTGGGCATATAGAACAAACTACAAGAGATTGAATAAGGCCAAACCATTACAATTGGTGTTTGGTGCGAAGTTGTCCTACTAGTTGAATTCATGTTACCTTCTCTGCGTATAGCACATGTAGGAGGATTAGATGATGAAAAAGCATTGGAGGAAAGAATAGACAAATTAATGCAATTGGATGAGAGATAATCATTAGCTAGGTGGAGCCAGACAATTGAAAAATCAAAACAAAAGGCATGGCATGATCGTCACATTAAGAACAAGAAATTTGAGGTTGGGCAGATAGTCTTACTATATGATTCAAAGTTTCTGCACCATCTAGGGAAGTTGAAGGTGCATTGGTTGAGTCCCTACATCATCTCGTGCATTCTTGACTTAGGCACGTGCCAGTTACAAACACTGGATGGAAATATATTACCATGACACTTCAATTGGAGTAGGCTAAAGCCCTACTATAAATAAGACTTCTTGGTGTTTATAAATAAGGTAGTGTTGCCAGATAGTTTAGGATTTCCTTTAATGCATTTTTATTTTTGTGTGTTTCCCTTTCTTTTTGCTGCTTTGTGTTGCACCTTGGGTGCCGATAACCTCATTAATTTTTGAATATTGTGAATGCGCAGAGGAATGCACATCATTTTAGTGTGTGGTGGAGTAAGGTGGAATAAATTGTAAAGTGTGAAGCACTAGGAAGGATTGCATTGGAAAGCCTAGTTGGATGGCCCTGGGAAAGGAAGTTCATGGAAGGAAAGGTGAAAAAGGATGGTTGGTGTCAAGGTAAGGCTACATTGTGGATCCATGTACAAGAGACGAAGAAGCAAAAAAGAAACACAAGGTAGGTGAGAGCAAAAATCATGATGGAAGTACCTTCGGCATTGGTGATGCGCCTGCAAGAGTATCTTTTCAAGATCGATTGGTTGCACACTAGAAGGTTGGGGAATTGTCCATATAAGGTTGGGCACGTAAGTTAAGGTGCTAAAGTTGGCTTTTGTTGAAAAAACTACATTAATTATTGAAGTATGATGATAGGTGAGGTAGCATTTAATGTTAAAAAGTGGAAAAAACTATAAATAGAAGGTTGGAAATTTCATTATTTACATTGCAAACATGAAGAAGGAAGAGCTTTTGTGAACTAAGGTTTGTAGAGTTTATCCATGTGAAGAAAAATTGGAAAAATTTAAACATGAGTGACTAGTTTGGATCTGCAAACTAGGAGGGAAGTAGTTCGCGGGCGTAGAGAAAGTTATGGAGAAGCGCCATCTTGTGAAAGGGATATTCCTTTGAGGGTTTGGTAGCTAGGGCACGGGTTGTAAAGTATTTTTTTCACAATTTTGAGATTTAATCTTGGAAAGGGTAGAGAAGCAGAGCAAGAGAAGTGAAGTGTAAAGATAACCTACACAATGGTACCCAAGAAACCAGCTATAACACCTAAGAAGGGAAAAGGCAAGGGCAAGGTCAAACAACAAGAAACTACCACAAGTACCAATGAATAATGGTATGCAGAAATGTAGTACCCAGATGGGGTTTTTCTTAGAAAGGAGTGGGAGTCCCATTTAAGAAACATGACAGTAAGTGATTATAACCATCACACAAACACAACTGAAAAGAAATGGCATTGGAGTTAGTGCGTCGACAAACAAGAGGACACTAGAAGGGTTACCCATTTATAGCGATGAAGTAAAAGTGAAGTTGGAGAAGGCGGGATTATTGTAACTCTATGAGTTGCCCTACTTTGGGAAGCCTAAGCACCTCTATCAATGGCTGATGTTGTGCATACACAAAGATCACTTTCACTTCATGGGGCGCAAGATGCGCATAACTCCTCAGCTGATTTAAAAATTCACAGGTCTTATTTGTGAAGGAAAAATTGTAGAGGATGACTTATGCGACAAAGAATCCATCAAAGAAATCATCGTCGCATATGCATACAAGAAGGGTTCAAGGTACTTTGATATTGCGGATATCCAAGACCCGGTGATGAGAATGGCCGCGTTCCTGGTAAACAAACTTAATGACCAAGAGAGGTGGACGCAAGTGAACAAATCATGGATGAAGGTTTGTAGGAGGATCTCGAGATGGTGCCATCTACAACTTGTCTCCAGTAGATCGTGGATGAGAAGTAGTAGTGCTCATGGAAAAGGAGGATAAATTGAAGGTTGTAGAAATCATTTCCGAGTACAACAAGGTTCTTGCTGATGTGAAAATTGTTACCCATACTACTAATGTTGTGTATGAAAATTGTGCAGATAAAGATAGAGTGGTGAGTATTTTGGTCACCACTCATGAGGTAGAGCTCAAGGAATTCCAAGAGAATAAAAAAGGAAATAGAGCAGAGTGGGAGAGGATCCTAGCCGAGGTCAAGAAGAAGTCATAAGCCATTGAAACCTTATGAGGTTCAATCAAAAACTAGCTGAAGGAGTTGTACCCATAGATTACAAGAAGGATGGATGCGCTTGAGGATGTGGGAAAGGAATTGGAAGGAATGGTTGAAATAATGAACACTCGAGGAGATGGATTGGAATTTTAGGAGGTAAGTTCCTAGTCGGTGACCTCTTTCAGAGAGCACAAAATGAATTTGATGCCTGGAAAAAGTTGGAGGCCGACTTATAAAGAGGTTTTCCTATCTTGTTGCAATAATATCAACACTTCCCATTCTTTCATTTTTCCCAATTCTTCATTCCCTTATTCTTTTTCCAAGATGTTAAGTCTATTGTAATTTATTTCTTTGAAGAAGTGTTCCCAAGGCGAGAACAAGTAGAGTGTGGGGTTATTGGGCCCCTAAATTATTAAATAAGTATAAAAAGGTGCATGAGCACAAAAGGCCTAAGTTAAGGGGTGGGCACGCAAGGAGAAGGCACACAAGGCAGGGTTCTAGGAGGGTTTTAGAAGGACCCGTGTTACGCACTCAAAGAGAAAAAGGTCTCGGGACTTAGCCATATTTGGCATATCAAGAAACACATGAGAAAAGTGTGACCCGCTTGTGCATGATGAATGGATAAGGTGTCATCCTAGTGACAGGTTGGCCTAGGAAGGAATATGCCCTATGATGGAAGCTTCTAGAAGACCATCATGGCAAGGAGTGGAGAGCTCAAGCCTGGAAGAGCATGCTCCCATGGAGGACCACATCTGGACACTTGGCAATGGATCTGAAGCCTTAGAAAGGTGGGTTGGTAGTTCAAGGGGCCTATAAATACAAGCTCCCATAGAGGAATTAAGGGAGGAGAGAGATCAATAGAGATCAGAGATTTGTAGGAATGTTGCAAGGAGTTATATTAGGTTGGGTAGATAAAATATAGGAGAAGGATGCATAAACGGGCTTGGGATTGTAAATTTTCTTTTTGAGAGCTAAGGGATGTAAATCTAGTTATGATGTATGATTTCGAGTCTTCCATATTATGATTTTCTATAATGGGTCTAATGGATGTAATGAGGTTACCAAATTATTTGAATATGATTATTAATGATTTTGGTTCATACACATATCTTCACAGCTTTGTTTTATGTATGTCTAAGAAATAAGTATGAATCCTCATGCATTTTCCTTTCTGCTTTGGTTCAATCCTATAATCTATTAAATATCTTTCTATCTAGAATGATTGCATTGGTCTAGAATCCATTCTGATCTCTATGATGATTATATGTCCCATTTTTTCTCACTATCCTCAAGTTCCTATCATAGATAATGTTTTCCACTAAACTCACCTAAAATAGAAATTCTGCACCCGCTCATGCCTTGGGTGAGTGCCCAGTACTGCTAGGTGATAGGCCGACACATGGGATTACCTTGTTCATTGGTGGGTGCAAAAATGACTACAACATGCATTTATGAGAAGAAACAACCAAAAATTCCATGATACTAGCTAGAGGAAACCATGCATACAAAGATGCACACATTCATACACCTTGGAAAATAGAAACTTCTTCCTTATCATTTCAATTAAACTTGTACATAGTGTGAGAATGGAGGAAAAATAATGAGGGGAAAACAAAATAAAAATGTCTATCTCATTTGTTCTCTCAAAGAACAATGCGCTCTTGAGTTTACCAAATTTATCGCCAACTAAGAAGAAGCTTAAATGAGGAGCTCATTGTAATTTATAGAAGAGAGATTCCTCTTCATCTTCCTAATGACACTTCATATGCCTTTTTATAACTTTAGACTATTTATATTCCTAAGAAAATATTAAGTCCATTTTATATAATCAAGGTGACTTAATTGAAATTATGTTTCTAAATTAACTTTTAAATGACTTAAAGGAATATTAAAAAGTGCAAACCCCAATGAAGAATTAGAAAATTTAAAGAGAGAGAAAGTTTGGGGGAAGGAAGAGAAGAGAGAGAAGAAGAGGATATGTTTCTCTTGATGAATTCTGTTGATTCTGATCATTAGATTGCTCCAATGTGATGAAACTCTAAATCTCTGAATACTTTTCACTTTGATAAACTCCTTTAGATGGTTCAAGTTCACCTTGGGTTAAGTGTTCAAAAACATTTGTTAAATGACTTCATTGATTACCATGAACACTGAATCATAAAGATCATTTCCAAAGAGATGGGAGATCAAAACTGATCCTACCAAGTTTAATGAATTTTTTTGCCAATGATTGTAACCTCCACCTTACACAATTCCTTCCTACAACTTGAGCCACGAAGTGAGTGTCGAAAGACACTATCGAGTTTCCTGAGATGGATCTCGAATTCCCTATGATAAATTCCTATGATGATCCTGAATGATGATGTTGACTTGAATGATCATCCCTCTATGTCCCATTGTGCTAAAAATTCCCTTTAAGTGTCACTTACCATTAATAGTAAGTTCCTAGATGGGAGACTTACTATTTTTTGTAAGGGTGATTTTTTCCTCTTCTTAACCATCCTGATGTGATGAACTTCTCAATTCAATATTGTGCACACTACCTTTGCCTCGACCACTTCTTGGGGTGACTTAATATTTTTAGTAAGCACTCATATATGGAACTTACTATTTTTAGTAAGTGTTCATTTTCATTATTTTCTGCTCCAAACAATCATTTTGACTTCCTGATGATATTAAGTGCACACTGCCTTCGTCATAGAAACTTTTGATGATGACTTTCCAAACATAGCAAGCATGTATAAGAAAGCTTATTATTTTTGGAAAGTGGATTTTTGGTGCTCAGTTTATGATAGAGCACATATTTTAGGACTCATATTGTCATCACGATCTTATCCTCCGAATTTCACTTAATTTCGTCTACCAGAATGTTTGGAAATAAAATTTGAAATTTTCACATGGTAGT
Source organism: Taxus wallichiana var. yunnanensis (assembly GCA_018340775.1). Lineage (NCBI taxonomy): Eukaryota > Viridiplantae > Streptophyta > Pinopsida > Cupressales > Taxaceae > Taxus > Taxus wallichiana. Next base: position 83,312,990 of record CM031234.1, read on the forward strand.
GGCTTCAGGCACAAAGTTTTCATGGTGGCTATTAATGGACCTCTAATTTTTCAAGTCTGGTTTTCACATCTGATCACAATGAATTTTATTCCATTGGGATAGGTTTTTCATTTAGAGTCTATGTGTAAATTTTTAGCTTGAATCCATTGTTGGATTGATGGGAAATCCAACGAATGTGAGCTAGGGCACAAAATGGGATTTTTATGGAAAAAATTATCCAAAGCATCATTTGACCTCCCATTTTTTTCATCTTGAGTGTATCTAAAGATGAGGAAGTTTACAAAAACAACATCTCAATCATTAAGTATTTTTTGAGATATGATTGAATTTGTATCTACGGACTTTGAGGTTTTTGGGCAAGAAATATTCATTTCTTCTTCATTCGAATACATTATTTTTGAAAAAAATTGTTTTTAATGTTTTATCCTCATCCGATCATGGAAAAATGGTAGCAATGGGTCTAATCTTCTTATTCTTCTTAAAACTCTTCCAAAAATGACATTCTTCCTTGGGATCACTGTGTTTTCCGCTCAAAATGAACTCACCTAGGAAGCAAAAAGTATTTTTTGAAAAAAAATAATGTTCTCTCATGTATATTATCTTCTCAACTTTCCGAAAAATATTTTTTTACTTCCTAACTCCTTACGGAGCTCCTGCAATCGTCTGAAACAAAAAATCAGATACTTGTTTTGATTTCCTTCTCCTCACATGGGTTGAGACTAGTTCATATGAAAAACCACGTGGAAATAAGGAGGGAGGGTGAATTTTTGTGTCCCTTATGTCCCTTTTATATAGGGATGAAAGTTACATCAATTTTCACTTCATACCTCATTACAACACTTGGCGATCATCCGTGCAGGGAGAGAGAAGGCTCAAACTTATCTCTCGGGGCTTAACATGAGTCATCGGGGTCATATGGGGGTCCAGAGAGCTAAAAAAGGATTGGGTGCTATTTTTTGTAACTTATGCTGATTTTATAAAGGGACGAAAGGGACATGAAATATTTCCATGCTCCTAGTGTTGACACATGTCCACTTGAAAAAAATAGCTAACTCCGAGAACTCTTGAGAGTGAACTTGTGAAGGCCATATTTAGAGTTCCCGATGGAGTTTTTTAATGAAATTTTATATTATTTTTACTGGTAATGGAATTCTAAATCCAATTATTTGTTTCTCATCTCTTTATTCATATATTTGGGCCCTTAAAATATGATTTTTATTCTAGATTTGTGACAGGGAATGAGAAAATTTGGATATAAACATATTGTGCCTAGGTGATGTGAAAAATCTGACTCCACGACCTTGTATTTCTCTTAATTACCTTTCCATTTATATCTTTATTATATCTTAACTCCTTACAGAACTCCCCGGAATTTGTTCTCGAAGCTAAGGTGTTTTTTAGCACTTTGGCGTTGCCTAGGCCTACGAACCCGCTTCCGTGGACTTGCCCCAAAACTTCCAAATCTTCCTGAATCTCCGAAACATCTTCTATGATGTTTCTAGAACTTGAATACTCCATCTCGATGATTTTTTTACTTTGATCTGATACAAGGGTGGTGCATGGGTCCTAGGAAGTCTAATGGTAGCCCTTACCAAAACTACCCGATTGTTTGAATTTTCTAAAAGATCCTAAATCATCTAGGGGACACTTGACATTCACATAGGGATCATTTGATTGATAGGATAGGACTGATGTTCAAGCTGGACTGACCTAGGGGTGTCTTTAGAAGGTATAACTTTGAAAATTGTTGACATTGTGGTCCATTGTCATGCTTGAAATTTGGAAATTGTCCTGTTGCACATTTTCTTGACAAAATTTTGCTCTAGCTTGGGGACATGTTATGGACTGAGTGGATAAAATACATGATATGAGAAGTCCCAGAATCTCATTTGAAAATAGGTTGACTAGTTCCTTATCCATTGGGCTTCACAAGATTTATATACAACTTGCATGAAATATTAAGAAAGGAGGAACACACACACACACATAGAATTTGATGAAAGGAAACACACAACACATGGAAATGGAAAACACACACAATATGAAAGGAAAGTACACATGTAAAAAGCACCAATGGTACAATGCGGGGGACAAACCATTTTCACTGAAGTGATTCTCTCTCCTCAGAGGTTACCTCTGAAGAGGTCAATGTGAACGATGAAGCTCTGTAAAGCAATTGACTTGTTCTAGAAAGTATTCTCCTCTCCTCAATTGCTTATCAAAGCCATGTGCTTTCACTTAGAAATTCCATTGTTTTCACACCCTTTGAAATCAGTCTCAGGGTGCCAGCTACCTTCTGTGTTCATCAACACTGCTAATCATTTTTCATTCCTACATTTACATTCCACCATCAATGTACTGGTAAGTATCCAATTTTTTTTACTGACATAGTTATTAACATAGGATTTTTATCAAATTTTATGAAATTTTTAGTTGAATTTTTGTACTTTTTAGGCTAATACAGGGTTTTAGTGTTTGTTTTGGCCTTAGGGATAGATCTATATAGTTTTATATAGTATGGGTCAGAACTATACGTTATGGTCTTAGGATCCATACGGTTTGGTTTGTGAGACTAAATTTTTGTTGTTTTGATATTTTCATGATTTTTTCTTATATGACGTACTAATACGTGGATTTGGCTTGTTGTATTTTTATGTAGCGATATGTACATGCTCGAGAGTTTCATGGGGAATGACATATGGCTACTCTAGCATCATTTGGAATGGATGACGTGGGGTGGCATCTCTTGGATAGAATGGGCCTACGACACGTGGTAATGTTAAGAAATTTACTTGCCCAATATGCATATGATTACAACTTTGTATAAGATATGGTGTGTCTATACTTGTACATACGAACTCTCTACAAGGAGAAAACAATGAATCGGAGGATGTGTATCGCATTCTATGATTGTTAATTGTGGGGAAAGGGTTCAAGTGCTATGAAAAAATGGGCACATTAGATGAGTGATGCAAGGATATATTGGGTGGCTAAGTGAGTTAGGGAAGAATCTAACATGCACCTAGATGAGACTGTGACAACAATGGTTCTACATGTGTGGAATTTTATAGCAATAGTATTGGATTTATTTGTAGCAATAGATGGTGGATGTGTTGTGATATCTCATTATATGTTACATATTTATCGTAGGATAAAGGAGCAAGGTAATGGATATGCATGGGGTCGACATATGCTGGTCCAATTATACAAGGACTTATATAGATTATCATAAGAGGGTCATGGATGAGGGATATGAGGGGGGAAATTGTTACATGTGTGGGTTTATAAGAAAATAATTGTTTTGATACCCCTTGGTGAGCCTCATTTCAATTGGTTCATACTAGAGACCTTTGTAGCAAGGTGGACTTGGTGTGGAGGCCACAACTATGATACTATGACTTACAGGTCATTGATAGAGATGATGGGTATGGGGGCGAGTTATATAGAGACCTTACAATGATTTTGGGGGATGCACCGAGGATGAGATAGGGAAACATTGTATGTAGTGATCTGTGTGGTTGGAGGAAAAATTTCTAGGGCGAGTAAATTCATTTCATTATGAGAGGGTGGCCCACTAGTTTGGTTTCACGCGGGAGGTGCCCCTAAGCCATATATTTAGTGATGGTCACTACATGTAACTAAAATGGTATGGGCTAGGTCAAGTCCCATAGTGGTATATTTTCTACCACCACCAGGTAGATGAGGTAGATCCAAATACAATCCCTATTTAGGGGGATGATGCGAGTTGTAATCCCACATACACATATTAGTGGGTAGAGCATCAATGGGTATTTCTATTTCAAGTTGTATTTTATGGTGCAAGTGGACCACTATATGGGCCGTTAGTAGTCATAGGAGTGGGAGGAGAGGACCCTACCCTCAACAACCTTCTTGTGGTGGCCATGGTAGCACAATATGAGTATTGAATGATACTTTGTTATTTATATATTGATTAAATGTGAATATATATATATATATATATATATATATATATATATATATTTATAATGATAATAATGTGCTAAAATTATGTTCATATGATGTCTTGTAGGTGATTCTTATTGTAATATGATTGCAGATGTTGTAGTTTGCATGTTATCCCACAACTTGTCATCGGATTTCATTATGGGCGGCAAAATATTAGAGCATGTGGATGAAATTGCGGGTTATTTTTCTCATTTATTTGATCCAAATGTGATGGCAATAGCCACCTATGTTGTGCTACGAGCTGAGAGAGATGAGGTGAAGTCAAAACTAGTAAGTGTGAGAGAGGTCGTAGGAGGAGGTGACCTAGCATAAGATATCTTTAGATGGTATGTGGAGCTTTAGACTCAACACACCATGCTTATGGATGAGGTAGCAGTGTTATGGTCTTAGGTAGAGGAGTATCGAGATCAATCACAGAGGAAAAGATCTAGTGGTGAATCTTTTAGTTTGAGAGCTCTCATGGTTATACGTACTAGTAGTAGTAAGGAGGACTGAGGTCATTTGCCCAAAAAATTTTAAAACATTTCATTGTATATAAATGATCATTTGGATTTGTAATTTGTAATCATTTGTATGGATGAGTTTTCTTATTTATTCTTAATGATTGGCTTGAGGTATATGATTATATGTTATGAAGTAGTGTTGAATTGTAATAGTGGTGATGTTTATGTTTTGCATTTAATGTTTGATGTTAGAATAGATGATGGAGTAGTGTAGTAGGTGTGATGGGTTTTAAATTAGTTAGTTGTTGTATCTTAAAAATGTGAGTGCTTATGAGATGAGAAAATATTTAATCATATAATAGAGAAAGTGAGGTGTTCTAATCATTTTTATAGGGTATAATCTATGAGTAATCGGAAAGAAACAATGCCAAAAACCTATGTGTATAATGCAAGGAGGGTGATCCACTCATGTCGACAATAAATCATGAAAAGGAACCAACATACGAGGGTTCCGAACCAAGAATTAATAAAACCTATCCAAACACAAGGTGGAAACTGATTATGTGGCTCAAGTGATGTAAAATGAGGTACAAAGGAATAATAAATAATGATGGTGGAATAGTAGTCATAACATTATTGTTAGTATTGGGATTTTATAATATAAAGTGTTGTTATTTTTTTATCCATTTGAGCTTAGATTTAGTAATAGTTTATGCATTCAAATCTTGTTGTGGAGTCGAATTTGGTGGAGGGATCTATAAAAATATATTAACAATATGATGATGATCATGTATAGTTACATATTTTGACGAGTGACATCATGACATAAGAGAGTTTGATCGAATCAAATTACTTGCATGAAAGGCGATAATACCCTTATCTTCGAGTAACTTGAGTTTATTATGAAGTTCATAAAAATAATTTTCCCAATTTCCATTGATCATATGTAAGTTCTAGAAAGGTTTATTACAGCTATGTTATAGTCGATGAGGAGGTTAGTGAGCATTAGAAGTTAACCAAGTCAAACACTCATCAATTATTTTGTGCATGATATCATGTGTCCTAGAAGAATGGGAAAAGTATATGGGTTACCTCTTACAAGGAAGAGTGAATCATGGTGGATGTCTATATGGACATGGATTGAGGTGAGTTGTATCACCACAATGAAGGACCTTGGCCTCATGTGTATGGGGGAATAAATAACATGAAGCTACTACAACAATGTTAGTAGATGTGGCACGATTTTGTAAAGGGAAAAAGGAGTGATAGATGTGTCATGTGGGGGTGTAATGTAGTGTGGATTAAGTTTTCTTTTTGAATTCAATCACTTAAAGACAAAGTGTGTTAAAAGATTCACATGTTTCATATAATAACTTTTCTTAAGAGGAAAGATCAAGCCACAATAAAATATATATTGCATTTCTAAATCAATAGGCTGATATATTAAATTATACATGAAATATTTGAAGTGTAAGATATAATCATTAATAGATTCAATATTTCCTTGATGTAATGATGAAAAACACTCATATGTAACCTTTGGCCCATTATTAAAGATAAACCACCTAAGAAATTATTCTTCCACATCAATAAAAGTATTCAAAGACACATAAGATGAATGATACAACCAATCTAATGCAAACCATGTGAGACTAATAGGGAATGATTTGAGAATTAATCAATCATTGGGGTGTGAATCCATTGCTATCGATAAGCCTTGAGATGCATGTAAGTGTTACCCGTCCCATCAAATATTGTAAAATTAAGTATAGTAAAACCTTTAGGAAAGGTATAATTGAATATATTCTTAGGTATCGACATGAAATCACAAACTTAATACTTACATCACACCTCTAATTATTTCATTATACGCATGATTCATAAGCAAGAAGACTAGAAATTAACAACACTTGTTTTACTCTTTCATTATTTTTATCTCTCCTACACTCTTACTATTTTATTTTCTGAAATGATCACTTTACTTTTGGACACTAGAAAACATATGACCTAGCTCTGTATTGACCGTTATATCTTCTAATCATCCTAGACACTACCTCCCCTTAGGGATAGGATCTCCCCTAGTGCTATTGTCCCCTTTGGGTGCTTTAGTCCCTTTCCCTTCTTTCCTTGGTTTTAAATTTCTGCATAATTTGGTGTCTTTTCTAGAGTCTCTTTTATCACTTTTGTTGGATTTTTCATTTTTTAATGATGAAATTCAAAAAAGGGAATCATATATGTACATTACTTAATTTTATTAGGGTTAGGAAATTGTAGATAATTATTACTATCAACTAATTAGGAAATGAGCAACATTCAAGGACTATATTTATGTGGCATTGTTAACTACATAGGAGGGTTATTTCTAAATTCCTTCTCACACATTCTATCTTGGGGAAAATTTAGTTGTGTCTTTTCATATCGGTGTGAATGGTATAAAGGAAACCTAGCTTCGAAGGACATACTTCAAATCACACATTCACAAGAACAACATAGATTTTGAAATGTAGTGCAACACTCTGTGACAATCACATTGGGGCGATCACCAAGGTCAGTCTGAATCAAGAATATACATTATTTGTTTCATTTAATGTTTGTTTGAGATTTGTGTAGGTGGCTAGGGTTTGTTTTGCAGAAAAATGTGTGATATAGGAACCATACGATAGATTTGAAGTGACAAATAACTAAATGAAGGAACCAATACCAAAAACAGAGTTGTTTTTAGAACACTAACACCTAGATCAAACACTAGTGCCCAGATCAAACACTAGCACCCAGATCAAACACCAGGTGGTCATGTCCTCCCATGGGTGCTCCTATTTGAAGAAGTCTAAGATATCAATTTTCAAAATATAGGTTACATAGTGTAGACACTAAAAACTTGCACATTAATTCCCTCTTTTATTTAAATTCACTCCTAATACAAATTTGAATACATTTCCCTCCAAAATCTTATCTTAACCTCTTTTTACATCCTATAAAACATTATAATTACTATTCTAACTCCCCATTTACCTCCATCCTATCCTAAAACCCAAAAATAACCAAGTGTTTATCACCCTATACCCGAATGCGATACTTTCATATCCTTAATCTTGCACCATCATCTAAATACACCTCATTTGGAGGTGGTCAAAACCACTTCCAAGTGGGTATACTTATCCATCTTGAATCGGTAATGATTTGGGTAATCGCTAGTAAGCCTATAAGTATGGCCCTTCCCCTTGGTTTGGGATCATTAATCATTTGCATCGATGTTTTGATCCTCCGAGATTTGAAGAATAGCCTAATGACACACTCAACCACTCTCAAACACCAAGATAAACCACATTGTAGGTACAAAAATGTTTTACATCCATCAAGCATCTCACTTCTCTCTTCACACATATACCAATTCACCAAAGTAATCATTTTCCTATTTTTATATTCTATATTCTTATTTTTTTACTGATTTTTTAAACCAAACCAATTATCCATTATTATTAGCAATCATATCAACCAAATATTTATTCATCAATATACATTTCTTTTTTATAGCAATCGCTAGTGATTTTTGCAAATGCCATTTATTCTTGTTTTATTAATCTATTTTCAAGTTCTTGTCATTTTCGTCATATTTTATCATATCTTTTTATTTTATTCCAAGTATGGATTTGTTTAGATGACTTTTTTAGGTGCCCTACATCCCATTACTTCCATTCATAATCTCCCGATCATTTGACAAAAAAATTTATGGGAGCAATATGACATTACTCATGAGTTGAGCACCTACACTATTTTATTCACCCCTTATCCCAACGACATTGAGGATCAAATGGATATCATCTCTAAAGAAAGTGATGGGGCCAACCAACATTGGGAGGATTACTTTGATAACCTTTGGTGGTTCATTAATCTCTCGTGGATCATCTACTACAATCAACATCCGAAACAACCCTTTGAATTTTAGATCAGTTATTTGATTTCATCTCTAGCATTAAAAACATTGGAAAATATAATATTTAAAAATATTGTGATTTTTACACACATTTATTATCATGTTCTTATGTTTTATTTCATATCGATATCTTAAGTGAAAACATGAGCTAACACCCATGCAAGGAATCCCTTTGGTTCCTCGGACTGACATTTTGTCAAGCAACTCACTTTATATCTATCTAACATATTTTTATTCAACATGTCTTTGATTTACATATCTGTATTCTATTTGGATTTTGGAGAACATACATAGATCAAAAGGCCATTGTAGTTGTCATCCACTATAGTTTCTTAAGCCCTGTCATATTCGAGGTATGGTGATTTGAATATTATTTCATTGATCTGATTTAAGAACTAAGATTACACCATTACACACAGTCCGGATCCAAACTGTTCTAGTTGATTTCCAACCCAAATATTTCGATACAAGCTAATTCATTCTCATATCCTATCTTGCAAAAAAAAAATATTTTGCATGCTAGATCTTTTTATTCTTGATATATCTATTTAATCTCATTCCTCTCATATACTTTATTTAAATTTTTTTAAATCATTTTGTGAACCCAATCCCTTGCATGTTCTTTAATAGATCCATTCTTCTCCAAAACCAAACCCTATTTGCATTAGGGTTCATATATTCATCTTATCTTCATATCCAAACCTAATTTTCATTTATCACTGCCGTAAATTAGATATGTAAAAATTTCCTCGAGTTTCATGGTTGGTTCTATCCATTTGGGTCACTTCTTAGGGCTCTTAATTTTCAAATCATTATGTATTTCATATCTCAATCATAATGACTCTATTTATTCAAATTCCTCTGATTTTAATTTTAATTTTTACACATGTAATGAAAAACTCTTTTTGTTTGCCCTAGATTTTTGCACAATTTTAAAAAAATCAAAATTACACTTTTTGGTAATTAAGGAATAATTCAAAAATTATATACTTTTTGAGAAAATTCCTTGGATGTTTTTATTTTACGTCATTTGTTAAAAAAATCCTATCTTTGTTTCTTTAAATTCAAATTCTATTTCGATATATGGTCGTTTTATTCATTTGACGACATTCGTTTTTTATCAACATCACTTTCAATACAAATCTATTTGTGCATGTAGTTTTCTTATGTCAAATTATTTTATGGCTTACCATACAATCGATGAAAATTATTCTCCATTGTATATTTATTTCAAACAAGTAAATTTTTTCTTAACTTTGCTTTAGTTAATCATGGATTCGGTCTTAATGTATGTAACCTTTCCTTTCTCCATCAAATAGGATTTTATGTTACTAATCTAAATATTACTTTGTGTATTCATGGATTTGATAGTACACCTAAGCAAGTGTTAGGATAAATGACTCTATCCATTATTGTAGGCCCTTGCACACTTAATGTCTAATTTTGTGTTATTCCTCAAAATCTCAATTATAATGTCCTTCTAGTTTGTCCTTTGTTCTGACGAATATGCATGTAAATCTGTATACCCATGCCCTTACCATTGATTTAACAAATATGGAATTTGTAAAACCATAATTGGAGAGTCACATATGATAAATAAACAATAAATAACTAATCGACATAATAAATAATCTAGATAAAAAGGAAACCCTATGCGCAGAGAGAGGATAAAAATTTCATTGATATCGTAATAAATCTTGAAATGTTTTGGACTAGAAGATTAATGAATAGTAGGAGAAAAATATGACAATCACACAAAAATCCTATAATCTTTGGATGATCGTAGAATAGGGTGCCTAGATACTAGGGACCTATGCTAAACACCTTTGACCACGTAGAATCTTAGAAACTATGTTTTGTTGTGCTTTGCACAAATATTGCTAACCTTCACTTTTAGTTTCCTATATGTCGTTGGATGATTAGAAAATTCATTTATAACCTGTAAAACAAATGATATACTACAAAACCCCAAACTACATCAAATCCTAAAAATAAATATGCAAATGGGGAGTCATATTGACCCTAGTGGTCACCTAACAGAGTGAACATATGATTGATCACCGCATCTTAGACTCCATGTAGTTCTTGTGCGTGTGTGAAATTAGTCCCTAGGAAGCTCTTGTGCAAGATGCACTTGATAGTGAGTGATGTATAAATGTAGCAATGTAAATAGATGTGTGGATAGCAAAATGAACTTCCACTCCTAAGTTTGTATGCAGAAAATGCAATCCCTTGTCCCTTGTATAAGTGTTACATGGATGCCTTCGATGCTCTTAGGAACCTAAGGTTACATGACTTTGGATGTAACCTTAGGTGATGTTAATATATGGTTTGAGCTTGGTCCTTTATTATGGTCACATACCTTTATATTTATATGACTCCCTTGGTTGAATTTCATAATTGAAAACTAAAATTCCAACCCATAAGAAAACAAGAGGCCCGGAGGGGTCAAGGGTGCCTAGGCACTAGTGTCCTATCTAGACACTAGTGTCTAGAGTCAATAACGATAAAAAAATGAAGATCATACTAGGCAAGGGGTCTAGAAGACCAAAGAGGAAACAAGAAATACATAACAGAGGTAAGAGATAGATGTAAATTATTAGTTTTCTTTCTTAGGACTCGTATGAATAATAGTATGTGCTTATGACCTATAAATGTAACCAAGTGTGTGATTTTGTGCCTACATTTGCCCCAACTTTATTTTTTTGAGTGAATACTAGATAACATAAAGTAAATAAGATATGTGTACCGGATAACCATGTATATTGATGGTGAAAGCATTCCAAAGAGATAAGAAAAAATGTGGAGTGATAAAAATGAAGCGTGGAAGCTAAGGAAGAGGAAGTGACCCTAAGAGTAAAGTGTATGTGTTGTGTCATTGTAGACACAAAATCACACACTTTGGGTAATTATCTAGTCCTGATTACATAGTACTATTCATATGATTCCTAAGGAAAGTATTAAATAATCCATGTCCTTAGCCACCTTTCTTTGTCTTATGTTCTGTTATCCAATTTTGCACACATGGAAAAATTGGACAACGGAGTCCTATTGAACTCTAGGTATTCATCAAAGGACTTATGGTCCTATAGGTAAATTTTGTATTTTGAGAACATTTATGATGTTCCAGGAGGACTCAGGAACATATTGAGCTATTTCTCCTTTACCAGGTTGTCAAATCTCAAGGTTTACTCAGAGTGAGGAAATCAACATTTGAAAGGCTCACTTCCAAATGACTCACGAAGAAATGATCACAATCCATAAATCAAGTTTAAAAGGGTCTTATTGTTCTTACATTACCCCTAGTTTCAAGAAAGATCCTAATAAAGTTGCTTATCAGAGAAAAATAACATTTTGAAATAACTCAGTGGTTCGTGAGAATATGCTGAGGGACTTAGTGGTTGGAGGATTTTGAATCATGGAAAAATCGGTGGCTCATCTTGATTGGGGAAGAATAGCTCATATCATTGAGATATAGTTTGAAAATAGTTTGAGTGATTGATGGCCCGAGTTAGCGGTGGATGATCAACGTATATTATGGGGGCTTAGAGCATCCTAGTGAGTAAAGATATTTTTCCGCATAAGCAAAAAACTCGGTGGTATAAGTGAGCCAGGGGCTTTATGGAAGAAAATCGAAGAACTCACCAAGGATAACCGAGTTGTGGTTTTATATTGAGCTCAGATTAAGCTTGGTTGTAGCTTAGCAAGCTAGGTATGAAAGCATGGGATCAAAAAATTTGTTAGTATGTTGAAATAGCTCGATTAGGAGAATTTAGCATGGCTCACAAAAGAATGGAGGATGAGTCACTCACTATAAGAGCTCAATGGAAAATCATAGGTGAGCTTGATGATGAATAAGTTTAGTCATTGCAAAAATGGCCAAGCTTGGCAATTTAAGTGAGCTTTTGAGTGAGGCAGTATTTGATCAATGAGAAAGCTTAGAGCTCACTTAAGTAATACCTATCTTGACATGATGGAAAGATGGTGATTTTCAAGGGTAGTTAGGATGTATTAGTGAATGTAACTCGAATATACAATACCCAAGCTAGAGCCAAGTCTTGGCTCAAGAAGCTAGTTATATCGATTCTTTTCCAACTAGAATCTAAAATCTCAACTTGTGCCAAGAATGGTGGTCAAGAGAGAGATCAACCTCGAGCTCAATGTGAGTCTCTTAGGCACAAAGGAATGATTTTATGAGGTAGAAACATGATGGATCGGTATTGGATAAAACATGTGGGCTTACAAAATACACAGGTGATATACATGCACAATGATAGCTCGGCCACAAGAGAAGCATTATAGTGAACAAGTGAAGCATGAAAATAGTCTATTTACATGTAGGTATGCCCAAATCACATCTCAACAGAGTCATAAAATTGGTGTCTCACTATAGAACTTGGGAATTAGGCCAAACAAGGAATGTGAGGTATGACCAGACTATGAAATGTGATGAAGACAACGATTTTAATGACCAAGTTCAATATTGAGAAAATAGGTCTCGAGAGAAAACTTGGTGAGTTGCGGTGAAAGGAGCAAGTCAACATAACCATGGGGAGTTGTGAAGACTTTTGGCTAATGGGGAAGTCGAGGCCATTTGGCCAAAGCAGTGTAATTTTTTATTAGGAGGGCCTTCGGGTCCTAAGATTCAAATTGCCACTTTGTGGGGATTGATTCAATGATGAGCCAAACATTGTAGCTCACCTGGCCAAAATCAAGGAAGTTAAATACCAAACTAAGGATAAGGCTCATAGTTATCTTGCAGCATTTTCAGAAATGAGGAGATTAGAAACCAATTTTCCAAGTCAGGACATGGGTAGAATGTTTCAAACTTCCCACACATAGACATTACATGGTAAATTTGAGAATGCATATTCATGGCCTATGAAGAATTCAAGTGATGGATTGGGGATTTCTAGGGTTACATGGCAAAGTGGAGATAGTGCCTTTATAAGACAAGCCAACAAATATGCATGGGGGATTTCAAGGGGCCTATAGCCATGGTGGAGATAATGTCATGACAAACCATCGTAATAATCTCCATAATCAGGGAGTTTGAGGTCTGCAACAATGGGAAGATTATATTGGTTGATCTAAGTTGAATGTCGGGCCCCGTAGAATAATATGCCAAGATGTTACACTGTATATAATGGTGAGAAGCATAAAACATGGAAAACTCAGTGTTCATGCTCATGGGAGTTATGCTTTTCACTAAAATATGGACGAGTCATTCATCTAACTGAAACTCAAGCACTCATTATAGGAAATATGTGAGATCGAGTGGCCCAATTTATTCATTGAGGTTCACAGAATCACCATGAAGTAATAATGAAATCTAGAATTCACTTGGTTAAAATAAGTTATGTAGTGGTTGAGTTGTAAGATCCGGTGTATGTGGAGCTCATAAAATCGAGCCATACAGAGGTTTGAAACAGAAGGGCCAAGTCATAAGAAAATCAATGTATTGAACTAAAATTGACCTCAGGATGGATAAGCCGAGATGGTGTTGTGTATGTCTAGGTGTTTCTATTACATCTTGACAGAGGAAAACATGGTGAGGCCAAGCTAGTGTATCATCTAGGGATGGATTGCCAGGATTGGGCTAAGAGCTCATAGAGAGTAAATGTGAATGATCCGAGAGGATCTCGATTCACTTAGATGGAGCACAACAATCGTGGGAGTTTAGTGTTGGTATTAACTCATGATGACATGTTTAAGCTCTTTATGTCATTACAGGGGTCTGATTACACAATGAGTGTGAGGGAGATCAAATCATTGATGGAATACACATGAGTCATTATAAGCCATGCTTACATGCCAACGGTTTCACATGAGTCATTGAGCCAAGGTAAGGATTGGGCTATGAGCTCACGAAGAGTAAACGTAAATGAATAAGGTGTACATATTAGGATTGAGCTCTGAGTGCGGTTGTGCATTGAACATAGTTTGGATCTCGGCAAGTTGGAGCTCAAGATCAAATTCATATGGTAAAATTGTTAAATCAAGATCATTTGAGCTCATGATCGATTTAGAAAGGTTAATGGCTTGTTTACAAAGGTGAATTGGGAAAACCCATAGAAGTATCGTAGACAACTTGTTAAATATCCATCAATGAGTTGGGTAGGAGAAATGATGTATGTCAACTAAGGAATAAAGATCCTCACTCAGGTTCATGTATAGTTCGGGAGTTGGGAGGATAGTTGGGTGAGTCCCAAAGTTTTCAAAAGCAAAGGTGTTAGCAATAGATCAAGCTTTGCATGATGGTATTCTAAAAAATCCTCAACTTGGTAATAGAGTGCACAAAGAGCTCACAAGGCCATGAAGTTTCAAGTGACTCATGAATGAGTTTTGACACATTCATAAGAAATGGCTTGGGCTTCTAAGTTAGAACAGTGTAGAAATCGTGATCAACACATATGAAGGAAATCAAGTTTTACCATGGGAATAGAAATTGTGATCAACACGTAGGAAGGAAATCAAGTTGCACCATTAAACGTAATTCAAAGGTGAGTTTGTTAGGGAATGGAGCTAATTTGAACAACAAGAAAATAATGAGATGAATCCAAGGAGCTCAACCATCGGTGATATGGAAGGTAGATAGCTCGAAGTGAGTAGATAACCACTCATCGGGGCATCTTTGTATGGGCTCATGAGGAGCCAAGTTGATCGCAGTGGTTACTAACTAATAAAAATGAGATTTACTGAGAGAGAAAGATCTCAGTGAATTTTTGGAGGGCGATACCAACTCAATTATCTAGGAGGATGAAGCGAGATTGTTCTATCAATTATGTTCGAGATGTCTTCATATATAGAAAAATAGGCTAAGACCAACTTGGGAGAATCAAATCAAATCCGATTCACTTGGAAAATATTTTATGGGTGGTGAGCTCAGTCAACACGCTCAAATGAGGGATAGCTTGATGCATATCAAATAGATCTCGATGGTGAAATTATGCGGGAATTTTGGGTTAGACGTGGAAGAAGAAAAGGAGCTCGGTTACGGTGGAGATCTCATTTTGGGGACTCAGTGGAAGGATCTCAGCTCAGTTGTGATGAAGATTTTGGAGCTCACCAACATATGTGACTAGATCGATGTAGAGTGAAGGAGTTCAATGCAGCGGTGAAGGAGCTCATTTCCCACTAGTTATATTGATTCTTTTCCAGCTAGAATCTGCAAGTTCAACTTGTGCCAAGAATGGTGATCATGAGTGAGATCAACCTCAAGCTCAATGTGATTCTCTTAGGATTAATGTGACTAGCTCACCGACATATGTGACTAGCTCAATGCGGTGGTGAAGGAGCTCATCACCCGGCTTGGTGAGTTGGATCAACGAGCCAACCCCGAGTTTTGTTGTTTTTGGTCTTTTCCTCATGATTCCCTCCTCGAGTCAAATTTTTCTCAAGGAGGGAACTCGAATTTTTCTTTTTTTTTTCTTTTCATGGGTGGTGAGCTCAGTCAATGTGCTCAAATGAGGGATAGCTTGATGCATATCAAATAGAGCTCGGCAGTGAACTCATGCATGGGGATTCTGGGTTAGACATGGAAGAAGCAAAGGAGCTCGGTTACAGTGGAGATATAATTTTGGGGACTCACCAATAGGATCTTATCTCAATTGTGAAGAATATTTTAGATCTCACATGCATATGTGACTAGCTCAATGTAGCGGTCAAGGAGCTTAATGCAGTAGTGAAGGATCTCATCACCCAGCTAGTTATATCAAGTCTTTTCCAGCTAGAATCTACAAGCTCGACTTGTGCCAAGAATGGTGGTCGCGAGCGAGATCAAAATTGAGCTCAATGTGACACTCTTAGGCAAAAAGGAATGATTTTTCAAGATAGAAACATGATGGCTTAGTATTAGATAAAATGCATGGGCTTACAAAATACACAAGCGATATGCATGGACAATGATAGCTCGGCCATAAGAGAAGCATTATAGTGAACAAGTGAAGTGTGAAAATAGTTTATTTTCATGTAGGTAGGCCCAACTCAAATCTCAATAGAGTCATAAAATTGGTGTCTCACTATAGAAATTGGGAATTGGGCCGAACAAGGAATGTGAGGTATGACCAGAATATGAAATGCAATGAAGACAACGATGTGAATGACCAAGTTCAATCTTGAGAAAATAGTTCACAAAGAGTAAACATGGTGAGTTGCAGTAAAAGGAGCAAGTTAACATAACCATGGGGAGTTGCGAAGACTTGTGGGTAATGGGGAAGTTGAGGCCGTTTGGCCAAATCAGTGTAATTTTAGATTAGGAGAGCCTTCGGGTCCCAAGATTCAAATTGCCACTCTACGAGGATTGATTTAATGATGAGCCAAACATTATAGCTTGCTTGGACAAAATCAAGGAGGTTGAATGGAAAACTAAGGATAAGGCTCACAGTTATCACACACCATTTGTGGATGGGGAGATTATAAACTAATTTTCCAAGTCAGGACATGGGCAGAACATTTCAAACTTCCCACACATAGACATGGCATGGGAAATTCGGGAATGCATAGCCGTGACCCATGAAGAATTCAAGTAATGGCTTGGGGATTTGCAGGGTTACATGGCCAAGTGGAGATAGTGCCTTGGTAATACAAGACAACAAATATGCATGGGGGATTTCAAGGGGCCTACGGCCATGGTGGAGATAATGCCATGACAAACCATCATAATAATCTCCATGATCGGGAGTTTGAGGTCTGCAACCATGGGAAGATTAGAGTGCTTTTTCTAAGTTGAATGTTGGGCCCTATAGAATAATATGCCAAGATGTTATGCTATAATTAATGGTGAGAAGCGTGAAACATGGAAAACTCAGTGTTCATGCTCATGGGAGTTATGTTTTTCACTAAACTATGGCTGAGTCATTCGTCTAACCGAAACTTGAGAACTCATTGTAGGAAATATGTGAGCTCGAGTGGTCCGAGTTATTCGCTAAGGTTCACATACTTGCCATGAATTAATAATGAAATCTGCAGATCACTTAGTTAAACTAAGTTGTGTAGTGGCTGAGTTGCAAGATCCAACATATGTGGAGCTCATAAAATCGAGCCATATAGAGGTTTGAAATAGAAGGGCTAGGTCATAAGTGAATCAATGCATTGAACTGAAATTGACCTCAGGATGGATAATCTGAGATGGTGTTGTGTATGTCTAGGTGTTTTTATTATGTCTTGACAGAGGCAAATGTGATGAGGCTAAGCTAGCATATCATCTAGGGATGGATTTTTGGGATTGGGCTACGAGCTCATAGAGAGTAAACGTGAATGATCTGAGAGGATCCCAATTCACATAGGTGAAGCGCAACAGTCGTGGGAGCTCAGTGTTGGTATTAACTCATGATGACATATTTAAGCTCTTTATATCATTACATGGGTTTGATTATACAATGAGTGTGAGGGAGATCAAGTCTTTGACAAAAAATACATGAGTTGTTAGAAGCTATGCTTACATGCCAACGGGTTTCACATAATTCATTGAGCCAAGGTAAGGATTGGGCTACGAGCTCACGAAGAGTAAACGTAAATTAATAAGGTGTGCATCTCAGGATTGAGCTCCGAGTGCAGCTATTTTTTGAACATAGTTTGGAGCTCGAAAAGTTAGAGCTCAAGATCAAATGCATATGGTAAAAGTGTTAAAACAAGATCATTTGAGCTCATGATCGATTTAGGAAGGTTAATGGCTTGTTTGCAAAGGTGACTTAGGAAAACCCATAGAAGTATCGCAGACAGCTTGTTAAATATCCATTGATGAGTTGGGTAGGAGAACTGATGTATGTTAACGAGGAATGAAGATCCTCACTCGGGCTCATGTATAGTTCAGGATTTGGGAGGACGGGTGGGTGAGTCTAAAAGTTTTCAAAAGCAAGGGTGTTAGTAATAGATCAAGCTTTGCATGATGGTATTCTAAAAAATCCTCAACTCGGTAATAGAGTGCACAAAGAGATCACAAGGCCATGAAGTTTCAAGTGACTCATGAATGAGTTATAACACATTCATAAGAAATGAATCATGCTTCCAAGTAAGAATTAGTGTAGAAATCGTGATCAACACGTAGGAAGGAAATCAAGTTTACCATGGGGATAGAAAATTGGATCTACACCAGTTGAAGGTAATTTGAAGGTGAGCTTGTTAGGGAATGGAGCCAAGTTGAACAATGAGAAAATAACGAGATGAATCCAAGGAGCTCAACCGTTGGTGATATGGAAGGTAAATAACTCGAAGCCGAGTAGACAACTAGCTTATCAGAGCATCTTTGTCAGGGCTCACGAGGAGCTAAGTTGATCACACTAGTTCCTATCTGATACAAAATGAGCTTGATAGAGAGAAAGAGCTTGAAGAAGTTTTGGAGGATGATGCTAACTCATTGAGCTAGGAGGATGAAGCGAGATCATTCTATCATTTTTTTTGGAGCTCTTCATATATAGAGAAAAAGAGGCTAAGACCAACTTGGGGAATTAAATCAAATCTGAGTCACTTGGCCAATATTTCATGGGTGGTGAGCTGAGTCAACGCACTCAAACAAGGGATAACTTGATGCATATCAAACAGATCTCGGTGGTGAACTCATGAAGGGGAATTTTGGGTTAGATGTGGAAGAAGCAAAGGAGCTCGATTATGGTGGAGATCTCATTTTGGGGATTCAAAGGTAGGATCTCATCTCACTTGCGACGAATATTTTGGAGCTCACTGACATATGTGACTAGCTCAATGAAGTAGTGAAGGAGCTCATCTCCCAGCTTGGTGAGTTGGTTTGGTGAGCCAACCACTGAGTTTGGGCTCTTTTTGGTCTTTTCCTCATGATTCCCTCCTTGAGTCAAATTTTACAATGAGGGGCCCCACCATTAAAATAGTAATTTAATTAATATTTTAATTTTAATATTTTATTAATAATATTCATTATTATTAATAAAATGTTTTATTTAAATATTCCTTTAATTAATTGAGAGGATTAAGTCAAACCGGGTATTAATGGCACATGATAAAATATTCTAAAGTGGTTCAACCAATTGTAATAAATGAACCATCATGTACCTTCAGTTTAGGAATGTAATTATGACCTTTCCTTTTCTCTCTCACATATCCTTCTATAAATGTAAGTTGGAAGCTCATTCCAAAGGGTTCCAATAGGTCAGATAGGTTGGAAAGTTAGACTTCTTAGTAAAGTGTAATTTTTCAAAAGTCCTCTCTCTTTTGCAAGTCATCCATGTGTTTTGATAGAACTTTAAATCCTCCTCTTCAAGACTGTAATAGAAACCATTTCCTCTCCTGAATGTATGATGTAATGTGCACATTATTAAAGCAATAAAAGTTTGTGTTTTATGACTAATCTTGGTCCTTTCATCCTTTTATACTTCTTTGTGCCTTTTCTCATGCTTGTAGGTACACTATGCAAGTTCACATTTCTATTGCAGGTTCTTGGCGTTATTTTTTTATCGAGTGGTGGAGCATTACATGTTTTTGAGTTGTGGTGCTTTTTCACCCTTCTCAAGTTCATCCTTCTTCACTTGAAGAGTGATAACTTGTTTATCTAATCAATTTTAACAAAGGGAACATGTGCTTCCTAATCTGTGGTATTTTTTACCCTCTCTAAGTTATAGTAGGTGAAGCTGACCTTTGGTGGACACACCCTCTTTAAATTAACCCTTCCTCATTCTAGAAACATCCTTTATTTAGTGCATCATTGTCCCTTGTATAGTTTCATTTCTGCAAATCTCTTTCCCTAAAACCCATGAAATGTTAGCATAGGAATAGGTAGCCATTTTATTACACTAGAAGTAGTACAACACTTACATTAGGAAGAGGAATATTTCCTTATCCATAGGTTTACCTCAAGCCCAAGTCCTATATCTTGAGAGGTGATCCCATGTGTCCCAATCACACCGAACATCCTGTTCACATTTTGGCCATTCGGAGGGTACATTGATTTGGTGACAATAGTTTTTGGCATGCCCGGTGGGACAGATTTGGTACTTCTCTTCTCATTTACACAAGTCAAAGTACCTGACAACTATATATCTATGGATTCCAAATCTCAGTGCGTTAACTTATGTAAATAATTTAGACAAGAGCTTCTTCAAAGCAAGGAAATTATTAGAATATCAAACTTTCCTTGTCTCCTCCAAAGAGAAGAAGAAGAGGTGTTTCAACATCACCAGTTTCAGCTCTACCTCATAGGGGTTATTCAACTCCTCTCTACAGAAGGTTTCCTCCACCAAGGAACAATCAACTTCTTGCTATTATGGCACGAAACCAAGTTTTTCCCTCTTCTGTTGGCTCAATGTGACCCTATACCTATTACGGAACTCAAAATTTTACCCTTTTACATGGGGGAAACTCACGTTACTCTAGTGGAATTTATTCTTGATGTAGCCAACATTTGTGTCGTATATAATATCATAGAGGACACCATTGCGATTAGACTTCTTGTTACCTATTTCAAGGGAAAATCACTTCAATGGTTTCAAGGGTTAAGTGTTGGCAGTATAATGACTTGGGACAAGTTACTAGAAAAGCTTTGTAAACAATTTGAAGACAATATTGATAACCTCTCACTTTTGGAACAACTCACTACCATGAAGAGAGCTTCCCAAGAATACATGAGTGATTTCAACTTTTGATTCCATAGGACCTGTAATAGGATTCTGGCACTTATAAATCCTTCTGCACATAATGCATTCTTGTACTATTTGTGAGCCTTAAATAGTGATGTAGCAGTTATGATCCAATCCATTGGAGGGGCTATGTTACCTAATTCCTATGACATTGCCATAAGAGGGGAAAATTCCTTGATTCTTGCTGGAAAGATAGCTCCACAACCACTAATGTCATTGTCTCTGGATCTTACAAAAATCATCCTATCATTGTTCCTATTCTAGCAAACCTCTAATCAACCAGCTCAATCTACCCCTACCTCTTCAAATGATCTATTTGAAGTCAATTCAATGCTTCAAAATTTTAGAAACAAGCTCGTTACACTCAAGAGGCAACAATTTCAATACAATCATCCATATCAACCACAAAATCAATAGTATTAGGCTAACCATCCTCCTTTTCAAGGGAACAATCAGCTGCAAAATCAAGCTACAAATCAAGTTACAAATATCAAGCCTTGGAACTTTAAAAACCCTCTTACTGCTAGCTCATCTAGATCCATTGTACCTATCCAGAATAATCTTGTTTAAGACTTCGAATGGTGTTACCCTTGTTCTCAACCCCACAATCAAAATATTTTTCCCAATGGAGTTATTGGCCAAGCCCTTATGATTAAAAGTGTATCTACCCCTTCATAGCTAACAGATAATACATCTACATAGGAAACAATAGATCAACCGCATAGAACTCCGAGGAAACCACTTTGTTGAACCGGAAAGTAGAAGATTTTTTTGGTTTAAATATAGATTCCTCATCAGTGGCATAAAACACTCATTCCAAGAAGAGAGAAATGGAACTTCAAACTTACAAAGCTGATTAAGCATCCACTTCACAGCCTCAGACAAAAGTGGTGGTTGATAAAGATGCGGGAAAGAAACCGCCAGAAATATGTGTTATCCAAGATGGAAGGAAAAAAGGTTCTTTAGGCATCACGATACCCAAAAAGCACTTTCTAAACGATAACAATGCCCAAAGAATTTTCAAAAAAATTGGATCTACTCCCTTCAACATAGTACAATAAAAATGAATAAAACCAATGTGAGTGTTACTATGTGGGATGCACTCTCAATTCCTTCTCAAAGAAATTTGTTGTGAGAGGCTCTAAATAGTTTTGGTATAACTGACGAGATCATCAGGTCATGGAGTAGTAGCTGCTATGAGTTTGTGTCAACCAAAAGGGAAAATTATTCCTAAATCCAACAAACCACTGCTATTCTATATTTCCTTGATCATTGGCAACCACCTAGTGCATAATTGCATGATCAATTCTGGTGCTAATAGCTCAGTCATGCCCAAACAAATTATAGATGTACTAGGCATACAATATGTTCCAGTTGAAAAATAAGTTGTTCAACTGGATGAAATAGTTGTTAATATTGTTGGAGTTATCAAAGGACTCCAACTTACCATCCATGCATGCCCAAGTTTGTCATTCACCCAAGACATATCAATCATTTATCTTCCTCCTCTCTTCGCCATCTGCCTATCACCAGATTTCACTGCCAAGATGGGTAGTTATCTATTAGCCAATTGGTCACATATGATTCTCAAGAATCGATACGGAAAAAAATTGACTATAAGGGAGGAACCAATCTACCATAATCATGTAGAACCATACACTGCTAGTCCTATAAATAAGAATTACACCATCAAAGATCCGGAAGAAGAAGATGTTGATCATGAACCAACCACTCCCATTGAAGAAGTCCCTGATACTGTGTTAGATGACGTAAGTGTAGATCATTAGTACGATCCCTATGCTAATGTGTTGGTAGAAGAAGAATTTGGTTTGTTACTTTTGGAATAAATAGGATTGGGTACCTATTGTATTCATGAAGAAGATACAATCATACCGCAACTTGTCAAAACATGAAATGATTCAGAAGGATTGTGGAAATTATTCTTTGATGGCTCAAGAAGTAAGAATGGATTTAGTGCTAGTGTTATGTTAATTTCTCCAAAGGGAGATAAGTACTTATCATATTTTTGGTTGCAGTTCAGTTGCACCAATAATGTTGTTGAATACAAGGCCCTTACACAAGGAATTTAGCTAGCCCAAAAGAAGGGAATCAAGGACCTGACTTATTTTGGAGATAGTGATTTAGTTTTTCATCAAGTGATGGCATGAAATGCATCCAAGAATGATCTTTTAATATCATACAAGAATCGATTATGGGAATTGATTGAAGATTTAGAAGCTTTTGGGATCCATGCAATTCCTAGAAATCAGAATCAAGATCCTGATAGGCTTGCTACAATTGGCTCACAGTACAACATACCTATTAATATCATGAAAGAAGGGCATCAATTTTTCAAAATTGTAGTTTGACCCAAAGTCCCTAATAATGTGAGTAGCTGGAAAGTGTTTGATAGTGACAAAAAAATTATCCTTTTCCTATAAGAAGAGGCAGAGTTTGCTACAAGAAATCAGGATAAGTTGCAAGATTCATATGGTGATCAAATTATAAAATTGAAAAGGCAAAAATAACCTAAAGGATTAGTCACTCTGGAATCCATTTTCAATTCAGATGATCAAGCCAAAATACAAATCTCTAACATGGTGGTCAAAGAAGAATATTTTAAGGAAGTCAAGGTAGTGCATGAGAAGTTTTTGAAGATTGGAAAAGTGTGTACTTATGAAGAGAAATAATCCTTCATCAAAAAAATTCAAGAGTATCATGACATCTTTGCATGGAGCTATAAATACCTGTGTGGTTTTGATCTAGGTCTAGCACAACATACCATCAAATTGGATCCTAATGCCAAGCCATTTCGCTAGAAATAGAGGCCAATTAATCCCAAAATTGAGCCACTAATGAGAAAGGAGCTAACCAAACTCATCGAGGCCTGTATTATTTTTCCCATCAAGCACTCCTCTTGGGTAGCCAATCTGGTGCCCATAAGGAAGAAGAATGGAGAGATTTGGTTGTGTGTAGATTTCAAGGATTTGAATCGTGCATCATTGAAATACCATTATCCTCTTCCATCAATGGAGAAGATCCTTCAAATGGTGGCAGGAGCTCAAATATTTTCTTTGCTTGATGGATATTCGGTTATAATTAAATCTTATTCCAAGAATCCAACCAGTTCAAAATGGATTTCACTACCAAGTGGGGCATGTATGCCTATAATAAAATTTCATTCAGATTGTCCAAATGTTGGGTCTACTTTCCAAATATCCATGGACATGGAGTTTAAAGGACTCATCAATGATATCATCTTTGTTTACCTAGATGACATAAATGTATATACTAAGCATGTGATTGATCACATCGCGCATCTAAGGAAGGTTTAGGGAATATGGGGTTTCACTTAATCCCAAGAAGTGTATTTTTGCAGTGCACAAGGGAAATTTGTTGGGGCATGTTGTTTTAGTGGAAGGACTATCAATTGATCTAGCCAGGATTCATCTGATTATGTCCTTATCTCTCCCAATTCATAGGAAGGGCCTCCAGAGTTTCATGGGAACCATAACTTCATGTGGAGATTCATCCCTCAATTTGTAACATTGGATAAACCACTAACATCCATGCTAAATAAAAACATGCCATTCTCATGGACAAAGGAAGGACGAGAAAGCTTCAAATCCATCAAAACGATAATTTCTCAAGCTCCCATACTAGTGAACCCCAGGTTTTATAAAGACTTTATCCTTTATACTTTTGTAGGTCAAGAGAGCATTTCAAAGATCCTCACCCAAAAAAATAATGATCTGATGGAGCAACCAATTTCTTTCTTCAGTCAATCCCTGAAATACTACGGGCTCAAATACTCATTCATTGAAAAACAAGTCTTTTTAGTTATTCAAGCTTTGAGGAAATTCAAGCACATGTTGTCCAATAACAAACTTCATATGATGGTGTCCCATCCAGGTGTCAAGGATTTTTTGCTGAACAAATAGATGAATGAAAAGTGTACTGGATGGATCACAAAGGTGATGAAGTATGATGTGCATATCAAAGTTACCAAACTTGTCAGAGGTAAAGTTTTGTGTCAACAACTTGCTGCAGACATGGAATCAAAAGGTCATGAGGATGCGATGCTTTGCTAAACACTGATGAGAGTGATGATCAATTCAACTGGTTATCCAAAATGAATAATTTCCTCTTCGCAGGAGTATATCTATGAACATGGATAAAAACCAAAGACATACTTTCCATCTTTAATCTATTGCATATGTTTTGGTAGATAGCATTCTCTTTCGAAAGGATTTGAATTGTGTCCTCCTTCGGTGCATAGGACTAGAATAGGTGAGTAAGATACTAGAAGAGTTTCATAATGGTCTATCTGGAGGACATTACTCTTCACGAAAAACTGCTACCAATATCATGCAGGCCAGTTACTATTGGCCGGATTTGTTCAAATATGCCCATCTCTAGGTAAGGAAATGTAAGGAATGTACCTTTTTCACAAGGAAGTAGAAGTTGGCAGCTCTTCTGCTACATCCAATCCAAGTGGATTAAGCCTTTGTTCAATGGGGTTGGACTTCATCATAATGATTAATCCTCTATCCAATAATGGACATAAATGGGTCCTTACTACAACAAACTATTTTACTCGATGGACATAAGTAGTAGCATTGAAAGAGAGCAATGAAAAGGCAGTTTTGGATTTCTTGGAAGGTATAATGACAAGGTTTGGTGTTCCTTTTACAGTCATTTTAGAAAATGTGATGGATTTTCTTGGTATAAAGTTGAGTGAATGGGTTGTTAAAAATGGGGTCTACCTTAAGACTTTTTCCAATTACTATCCATAAGGAAACAAATTGGATGAGTCTAGTAATAAACACCTCATAAGGATTATCAAATGCATGATGGAAACTAACAGGAGGACTTGGTATACACAACTTAATACTACCTTATGGCCAGATTGGATCACACCTAAAAGGGCCATAGGGAATTCTCCTTTCATGCTTGTATATGGAAGGGAAGTGAAACTTCCTCTCCTTGGAGTTACCTTCTTTGGAGTTAGCTCATCAAATTAAAGTTATGGAGAGTGATCCTATGACAGTAAGGTTTGTGAACTCATGGAGTTAGAGGGAGTATGAAACAAGGATATGAAGACTTTGGAGCAACATTAGGCTCAGTTAAGAGATTTTTTGACAAGAAAGTGTCTCACATGTGTTTTCAAGAGGGAGATTTAGTTCTCAAATGGGATGAAGACAGGGAAAAACCAAGAAAACACGCCAAGTTTGATGCTCTTTGGAGCATTCTGTACATCATCACGAGTTGCAAAGAGGGGAATTCAATTCTTCTATGAAGGCTCAATGGAGAATAACTTCCCATTCATGTGAATGGGATACATCTCAAAGCTTGTTTTTGAGAAGTGTTCCACCCCCTGTACAATTTAGTTAGGTGTTTTCCTCCAAGTGCTTATGCACATTGTTGTTGTGTGTTGTTATTTTGTTTTCCTTTTTGTTGTGTTTTGTTGTTGTTCTACACATTATTTCATCATAGGAAGGTGTCAAGGAGAAGGAAGGTTCAAGGTTTCCATAAGATTTTCATGATCTACCTCATTCAAAATTCTGTAGTGTTCCATAGATGTCAAGCATTCAATAGTTTCAGTATACTTCATGCTTAGCATTCCAGAAGGTCCAAGATCGGAAATGCTCAAGGAGATTTCAGGATATATCATAGAAGATCAAATCAATTTCAAGATTCCAATATTAAATCCATGCCCAATGGATGACTTAAGGCTACTTTGGATCGGTGCTTAGCAGATAATCATCCCCAAGAGGTTTCCAAAAATGTTATCCAATTTTGTACACATGGAAAAATTAGACAATGGGGTCCTGTTGAACTCTAGGTCTTCACCAAAGGACTTAGGGGCCTATAGGTAAATTTTGTGTTTTGAGAACATTTATGATGTTCCAGGAGGATTCAAGAACATATTGAACTATTTCTCCTTTATCAGGTTGTCAAATCTCAAGGTTTACTCAGAGCAAGGAAATCGACATTTGAGAGGCTCACTCTCAAATGAATCATGCAAAAATGATCAAAATCCATAAACCAAGTTTAAAAGGGTCTTATTGTGCTTACATTACCCCCTAATTTTAATAAATATCTGAATAAAGTTGCTTATCAGAGAGAAATAAAATTCTAAAATAACTCAGTGGTTCATGAGAATATGCCGAGGGACTCGGTGGTTGGAGGATTTCAAATCATGGAAAAATTGGTGGCTCATCTCGATCAGGGGAATAATAGCTCATTTCATCAATCTATATTTTTAAAATAGTTCGAGTGATTGATGGCCTAAGTTAACAGTGGATGATCAATGTATATTATGGGATCTTAGAGTAACCTAGTGAGTCAATATTTTTTTCTCCCACAGAATCAAAAAACTCGGTGGTATAAGTGAGCCAAGGGATTGATGGAAGAAAATCAAAGAAATCACTAGGGAGAATAGAGTTTTGGTGTTATAGCAAGCTTGTTATCGGCTTGGTTGTATCTCGATGAGCTAGGTATGAAAGCATGGGATCAAAATTTTTGTTACTATGTTGAAATAGCTCGATCAAGAGAATTTAGCATGGATCACACAAAAATGGAGGACGAGTCACTCACTGTAGGAGCTCAATGGAAAATCATAGGTGATCTTGATGATGAATAAGTTTATTCATTGCAAAAATGGCCAAGCTTGGTAGTTTAGGTGAGCTTTTGAGTGAGGCGCTTTTGATCAATGAAAAATCTCAAAGCTCACTTAAGTAATACATGTCTTAACATGATGGCACGATGGTGATTTGCAAGGGTATTCAGGATGTATTAGTGAATGTAACTCAAATATCCAATACTTGAGCTAGAGCCAAGTCTTCACTCGAGAAGCTAGTAATATTAAGTCTTTTCCAGCTAGAATCCACAAGCTTGACTTGTGCCAAGAACGGTGGTCATGAGTGAGCTCAACCTCGAGCTCAATGTGAGTTGCTTAGGCACAAAGGAATGGTTTTCTAAGGTAGAAACATGACAGCTCGATTGGAGAAAAAATGTTGGCTTACAAATTACATAGGTGATATGCGTCCACAATGATAGCTCAGCTGCAAGAGAAGAATTATAGTGAAAAAGTGAAGTGCAAAAATAGTCAATTTGCATGTAAGTAGGCCCAAATAACAACTCAATAGAGTCATTAAATTTGTGTCTCACTATCAAGAATTTGGGTGAACAAGGAATGTGAGGTGCAACTAGAATATTAAATGCGATGAAGACAATGATATGAATGACCGAGTTCGATCTTAATAAAATAGGTCACAGAGAGAAAATGTGGTTAGTTCATGGAGAGTTGCAATGAAAGGAGGGAGTTGACATAACCATGGGGAGTTGTGAAGACTTGTGACCAATGGGGAAGTCGAGACATTTGGCCAAAGTAGTG
This sequence comes from Taxus wallichiana var. yunnanensis, assembly GCA_018340775.1. Classification (NCBI taxonomy): domain Eukaryota; kingdom Viridiplantae; phylum Streptophyta; class Pinopsida; order Cupressales; family Taxaceae; genus Taxus; species Taxus wallichiana. Next base: position 83,341,358 of record CM031234.1, read on the forward strand.
TAATGTTGGATTAGGAGAGCCTTCAAGTACAAAGATTCAAATTTCCATTCTACAGGGATTGATTCAATGATGAGCCAAACATTATAGCTCACCTAGCCAGAATAGAGGAGGTTGAATGCGAAACTAAGGATAAGGCTCATAGTTATCACACACCATTTGTGTAAATGGGGATATTAGAAACCAATTTTCCAATTCGTGACATGGGTAGAACATTTCAGAAATCCCACACTTAGACATGGCATGGGAAATTTGGGAATGCGTAGCCATGGCCCGTGGAGAATTCAAGTGATGGCTTGGGGATTTGTGGGGTTACATGGCCAAGTGGAGATATTTCCTTAGTAAGACAAGCCAAAAAATATGCATGGGGTATTTCGAGGGGCCTACAGCCATGGTGGAGATTATGCCATGACAAACCATCGTAATAATATCCACAATTAGGGAGATTGAGGTCTGCAACCATGGGAGGATTAGAGTAGTTTGTCCAACCTGAATGTTGGGCCCCAAAGAATAGTATTCCAAGATGTTACTCTATAATTAATGGTGAGAAGCATGAAACATGGAAAACTCAATGTTCATGCTCATGGGAGTTATGTTTTCGCTAAAATATGGCCGTGTCATCCTTCTAACCAAAACTTAGCACTCATTACAAAAAATATGTGAGCTTGAGTGGCTCGAGTTGTTTGCCAAGGATCACAGACTCTCCATGAAGTAATAATGAAATATGGAGTTCACTTGGTTAAATGAAGTCGCGTAGTGGCTGAGTTGTAAGATCCAATGTATGTGAATCTCATAAAATCGAGCTATACCTAGGTTTGAAATAGAAGGGCTGAGTCATAAGTGAATTAATGCATTGAATTGAAATTTACCTTGGGCTGGATAAGACGAGATGGTGTTGTGTATATCTAGGTGTTTTTGTTACGTCTTGATAGAGGAAAATGTTGTGAGGCCAAGCTAGCATATCATCTAGGGATGGTTTCCAGGATTGGGCTACGAGCTCATAGAGAGTAAATGTGAATGATCTGAGAGGAGCCTGATTCACTCAGGTGGAGCACAATAGTCGTGGGAGCTCAATGTTGGTATTAACTCATGATGACATGTTTAAGCTCTTTATGTCATTACAGGGGTCTAATTACATAATGAGTATGAGGGAGATCAGATCATTGATGGAAAATACATGAGTCGTTATAAGTCATGCTTACATACCAATAGGTTTCATATGAGTCATTGAGCCAAGGTACGGATTGGGCTACGAGCTCACGGAGAGTAAACGTAAATGAATAAGGTGTGCATCTTAGGATTGAGTTCCGATTCCAGTTGTGCGTTGAACATAGTTTAGAGGTTGTAAATTTGGAGATCAAGATCAAATGCATATGGTAAAAGTGTTAAAACAAGGTTGTTTGAGATCATGATCAATTTAGCAAGGTTAATGGATTGTTTGCAAAGATGACTTGGGAAAACCTATAGAAGTAACGTAGATGGATTGTTAAATAGCCATTGATGAACTGGGTAGGAGACCTAATGGACATTGATTGAGGTATGAAGATCTTCACTCTCACTCATGGATAGTTCGGTGTCATGAGGACATGTGGGTGGCTCCCAAAGTTTTCAAAAGTAGGGCGTTAGTAATAGATCAAGCTTTGCATGATGGTATTCTAAAAATTCCTCAACTCGACAATAGAATGCACAAAGAGCTTGCAAGGCCATGAAGTTTCAAGTGACTCATGAATGAGTTTTGTCACATTCATAAGAAAGGGCTCGGGCTTCCAAGTTAGAGAACTGGTAGAGAACTCGTGATCAACATGTAGGAAGGAAATCAAGTTTTACCGTGGGGATAGAAAATTGGATCTACACCAGTTGAAGGTAATTTGAAGGTGATCTTGTCAAGAAATGGAGCCAAGTTGAACAACGATAAAATAAAGAGACGAAGCCAAGGATCTCAACCGTCGGTGATATGAAAGGTAAATAGCTCAAAGGCGAGAAATTATCTCGATCACGAGGATCCAAGTTGATCACAAAGTGGTTACTAAGTGATACGAATGAATTGATAGAGAGAAAGAGCTTGGTGAATTTGTTGAGGATGATGCCAACTCATTGAGCTAAGAGGATGAAGCGAGCTTGTTCTATCATTTGTGTTTAGAGCTCTTCATATATAGAGAAACAAAGGCTAAGCCCAACTCGGATCAATCAAATCAAAGCCGAGTCACTCGGCCAATATTCCATGGGTGGTGATCTCAGTCAATGTGCTCAAATGATGGATATCTTGATGCATATCAAATATTTCTCGATGGTGAACTCGTGCATGGGAATTTTTGGTTCGACATGGAAGAAACAAAGGAACTCGATTCACGATGGAGATCTCATTTTAGGGACTCGGTGGCGGGATCTCACTCAATTACAATGAATATTTTGGAGCTCACCGGCATATGCGACTAGCATGATGTAGCAGATGAAGGAGCTCATCGCCTAGCTCGGTGAGTTTTCTCGGTGAGCCAACCACCGAGTTGGGATATTTTATTCCTTTTCCTCATGAATCCCTCCTCGAGTCAAATTTGTCAATGGGGGACCCCACCATTAAAATAGTAATTTAATTAATATTTTAATTTTAATATTTTATTAATAATATTCATTATTATTGTTAAATTATTTTATTTAAATAGTCCTTTAATTAATTGAGATGATCAGGTCAGGTATTAATGACACATGATGGAACCTTCTAAAGTGGTTCAACCAACTGTAATAAATGAACCATCATGTACCTTCAGTTTAGGAATGTAATTATGACCTTTCCTCTTCTCTCTCACATATTCTTCTATAAATGTAAGTTGGAAGCTCATTCCAAAGGGTTCTAACAGGTCAGATAGGTTGGAAAGTTAGACATCTTAGGCAAGTGCAATTTTTCAAGAGTCCTCTCTCTTCTGCAAGTTGTCCTTGTGTGTTGAGAGAAATTTCAAGCCTCCTCTTCAAGACTATAATGGAAACCATTTCCTCTTCTGAATGTATGATGCATTGTGCACATTATTGAAGTAATAAAAGTGTGTGTTTTATGACTAATCTCGAGTCTTTTCATCCTTCTATACTTCTTTGTGCCTTTTCTCATGCTTGCAGGTACACTATGCAAGTTCACGTTTCTATTACAGGTTCTTGGAGCTATGGGCTTATTGAGTGGTGGAGCATTGCATGTTGTTGATTTGTGGTTCTTTTTCACCCTTCTCAAGTTCATCCTTCTTCACTTGAAGACTGATAACTTGTTTATGTGGTCGAGTTTAACAAAGGGAACATGTGCTTCCTAATCTATGGTATTTTGTACCCTCTCTAAGTCATAGTAGGTGAATCTAGCCTTTGGTGCACACACCCTCTTCAAATTAACCCTTCCTCATTCTGGAAACACCCTTTATTTATTGCATCACCATCCCTAGTATAGTTTCATTTTTGCAAATCTCTTTCCCTAAAACCCATGAAATGTTAGCATAGGAATAGGTAGCCATTTTATTACACTCGAAGTAGTACAACACTTACATTAGGAAGAGGAATATGTCCTTCACCAGAGGTTCACCTCAAGCCCAAGTCCTATAGCTTAAGAGGTGATCCCATGTGTCCCAATCACACTGAATGTACTATTCACATTTTGGCCATTTAGAGGGTGCAGTGATTTGGCAACAACATGTTCGTCCTTTCAAGATTACATCTTTACTTGCTCATTCTACCTTATTATACACCATATTTTTTCATCCTTGACACCATTTCCCTCATCTCCTCTGGGCACCCCTAACCCCTTTGTACTTTAATCACACTTTTTGGGTCTTTTATATCTATTTGAGCATCTTATCTTTTTGGTGGTCATCCTTTTCGAGGTTAATTACGAAATTAAAGAAAATGAATCATATAAATATAAAGTTATGTGGTCATAATAAAGGACCAAGTAATAAGCATTAGCTATCACTACCTAAGGTTGCATCCATCAAGCATCTAAGAGCTTCATTACATCCATCTAACACCATCATAAGGGACACAAGGGCTGGTTATTCTGGATACATTTCATAGGATGGAATTTCATTTTATTCCATGCATGCATCTATTACATTTATCTACTTGATCACTATCAAGTGTGACTCGCACAAGAGCCACCTAGGGCACAATTTCACACACACACATAGAACTACATTCGATCTAAGATGTATTGCAACTCTCATTCATAAGTTTACCATTGGGACAGATGAGGACATTCTAACCCCTCATTTTTCATATTTCTTTTTAGGATTTGATGTCTATTTGAGGGTTTTGCAGGTTCATATTTCATTTCAAGTTTACACCAACCTCAATGATCTTATTGTGACCTCTGAGCGAGAAAGGGTGAATAAATGTGAACACCTTGTGACACCTCAAAGGATGGTTCTTGAGATTTTCCATAGACCCATGCACCCATAAACAGGCCTAGGTGTGTCTGTGGGTGCCCTTATCCCTCTCCAGGTGCCCCAGTACATCCAATCTCTCTTAATCTATATTTTTCTAGGTCTATGTGTGACACTCCTGCCATTTTGTTCTCCTGGTTACCACTGCAAAACAAATTCAGATCTAGATTTCACTACTAATAAGCTAAATACATTATTCTCCTCTCTTTTCACTTAGGGTTTGGTACTTTATTGCTTACTTTATTTGAGTATCATCTATGTACTTAATTGCATATTTATTTACTACTACAATGGCATAAGATTCAGCTCTTATTTCACATTTTATCTTAATTTTTTTAGTGAACCCAAATTTGATCTGAACACTCTTAGGATCCTCATACCTCCATTTTTTTTATCTTTCTAGGATCTCTTCATCATGTATCTCTATTAATGATCTATTGATTATCAATCCTTAATTAAGTGATAGAATCAAAGCTCTCTTTATTACCACTCGCATTCCTGCTAATATGCATCTAGATTCAATATACCAAACATTTGTTGAGGAACTTTCCCAATATATTGATTTCACATACAATCCTCATGTTGATCTTTCTATTTTTGACAATGATCCACCCTTGCATATCATGCTTTGTATTTTTAATATGGGTGTTCATGCGTACTTTTATCAATAATAGATCTAAACTTAATCTATTTCCTATGTCATTCCTTGAAAATATTAGTCTTTCCTCCACAAATGTTAGTCCATAATGTCTCTCCCTTTGGGCATATGATGCTTCTATTTTCCCATGTGTAGGTTACATTATTATGTCTATCACTATAGGGCCCAAAACCCTCAACACAATTTTCTTTTTCATTGACTTTATAGTTTTGTATAATTGTTTACTCGGATGGCCATCGCTTCATACCATGCAAGCATTTCCTTCTACAATATATCAATGTTTCAAATTCCTACATGAGGTCATAGAATATACAGTTCCTAGTGATCACGACCCATTAAAATATTTTGATCATGATCCTAATACTACAATTCATATCCCATGATATGATACTACTAATGAACCATAACCCATGAATACTTCAGATCATTTACCACCACTTAAAGGTGTTATTTACATGCTAGATATAGTCCCATCTACAGCACCACCTCATCCTACTACTAATACTACTATGGTACTTTATCGGGGCCTACCTACACATACAATGTCATTCCACCTACTTCACTATCACATGTGCATCCACCATTAGCACGTCCTCCCTTTACATGTACACTTTTCATGAATGATTCTTATTGGGAGCATATTCCATTTGATCCTACTTGTGATGACACTATATGCACACATGATGGCTTGGCTTGACTAGGTTTTATAGTTAACGACATCATTCCTTCACCCTATTCTCCTCATCTTTATCATGGTTTCATTCACATTATTGTTTCTTATGGGATTTGTGTCTTTCATCTCACAGTATTTCTTACATGAGCTCCTCATGGTGTTCCCCTTACACTTGGATAGTCTTGGCTTGACTATATTAGGGGCACCTTAGATCCTAATCATATTGACATTTCATTTCCTATGTCTTTCAGTCATGTTTTCATTTACAATTATTCCTTTCTTAGATATTCACAAAATATTACACATTGGTATGCACATGGTTTTCCACTACCCCCTTTCACTGATGAATAATATGCTATGGGAATGTACAACCTTCACCATAATGGGTCACTACGTGATTAACCTGATACTATTTCTTATCATGTATTAGACACTTTACCTTTCTTCTTTGATCATGACAATGATGACATCCTAGACGATGTTACTTGATATATTTTCTCATCACGCACTTGGGGCATAACACCTATTCCCCCCTCACATTTAACAAGTTTCTTATTGTCTCATCACTTCACATCTATACTTTCACATACAACATATATGTCTTGCCACATGCTAGTATTGCCACTTCCTGATGACACACTCATGTTCTTTTGGTTCTTACATGAATGTTGAGGGATCTATTACAATAAGAACCCCATTTCATCTTCACATTACATGCTTCATCAAAATATTTATCTATTACATAATCACTCATACATACATCTATTATTATCTATTGTTAATCTTGTATACGACCAAATATTTCATCACGTATCACTTCAATTATACACTATCATCATCTTCACACCTCACCTATCTATTTATTCCAAAAATCATTCCTCAAATAGCACACTCATCATCACACATTTTTGGGGTCTCACACTTACTCCCCATCCATTTTATCATTATCAACTATCATACATCGCATCTAGTCTTTTACATTCATCATCCACATTTTGATACATCTATATCAACATTTCCCAATGATGCAATCTTGTGCTATGGTTCACACTTCATTTTTGAGGATATACTATATACACAAACCTCACATATTGTACATTAAACACACCATGCATTATCACACACTTGACCATATCACACATTTTACACTAGACACATACACCACACATATCTTTAGCATTTATTAGTCACACTACACATTACACATTTCACACAACCCACATTCTACACCCACAACATCTCCTTCCCATATATTATATCACACTCTAGGTACATTACTCACTATACACATTCACACTACATTTATCTTACATCTACTTCCACACGCTACATTCATTTATCCTATTACGCACTCTAGTTTCACACTCCATACTCAACTGCTAAGGGTATAATCTCAAATGGACATCATCATACTCACATTTTTAATCACTCAATCAATAAATCACTTGCACACAATTAACTCTACACTTTACTCTTTGATGATCACATATTTTTCATACACACATTTCAGACCATTTCTTGATGACTCGTTCTCATTTATGGTTCATTATTGACTATTGAGGGGGCATAAATAAATGAACCCCATTGCATACATACACATCCAATCAGGGGGTGCACTACTCCTGTCATTCACAATGAATTCCATTCCACCTCATCCACAACATAATGCATATATTAGTTGCATTTACTCTTTCTTACTTCTACTTTTACATGTTCATTTTATTACACATGCTAGATAGATATATTTGATGTCATTATTATTTGGTGTACCCAAGATTTCATCAAGAAATTTGGGACTACCCCTTTTTAAATATTTAATTTTTTTAAGTAACATGTCATGTTTTTGTGTTTTATTTTTTCTTTGGTTGCTTGTGTTCCTCTAAGGTATCCCCAGAGAGTCATAAAGCCACATTTGTCAAATACCCACATAAAAATATCACTTAATTCCTCTGTCAGACTTTGTCTTAAAGCATTTTATTTATTTTTATATTAAATAAATAAAGTTCTTTTAAAAATAGGTTGAGATAAAACTAAGAAATCCGGGTTATATAAAGCACTTCACCCCATCATTATTACCACAAAACATTCACCCAAGAGGAATATTTTTTGCAAACTAGCTAATTGGAGAAATTTTTCAAGAAATTGCTTGCAGCTTCTTTTGGGTGTTGTTTTTTATTTTATTTATTTTTGTTTGTGTTTTGGTCTTTCTCTGTTTTCCATTTGAAAATACCCATAGCCTATTCTCTCTTCCTACCAAACCTTTTCCCAGGCCTAGGGTTTTGAAAATATATCCAATATTTTTAAATTTCCAATTAATTTGTTTGCCAAAGCTTGTTTTTGAAGGTGACCAGAGCTCAGGATTTTTGCCTTGTCTGAGGTTAAATTCAAGATAAATGATCAATAAAATCATGGATCTGGAAAATATTGTCTTCCATTTGCAGAGCAGTCATAACCAAGGAAGAAAAAGCAACATTATGGAGGATCATTCAACAGGAAAAATCACTAAGGCATTTACATCAAGGATTAAAGTAGATTATTCTAGTGCAAATAATGGTTTTTCAATGCTAAGTCATGGTGTCTGATAGAAAAATTATTCTAATTTCAACGCAATTCTTTGTATTATAAATACAAGGCAAAGATACCCAATGCAAATTGTGGATTTGGAGCATTCATTCTTCCATTTTTTAAAGAAATCTTAATGGAGGGGAAATCACTTAAGGTTATCTTAAAAATTAGAAGGTGTTGCTTCTTGTTTTAGCATAATTTTCCAAGGTGCAATTACTTAATGAAATTCATAGTTTTTACAAGATTCTTGTTGCCTATAATTTTTACATTTCCTTCCACTTTTGATTTCTATGCAAACTCAAAGAAAAATCACTTAGCAAGTCATGATTTGTAGAACTACCCTCCACTTATGTTTTTCACATTGCCTTCTCCTTTATGTTTTCACGCAAATATTAGAGGAAGTTTGCAATACAAGTCGTGAATTTTAGCTACCTTCCAACTCCAACTTCTACGTAAAACCCAAGTGCAAGTCATGATTATTGAAGTTTCCTTCCATGTCTTACTTTCACACTGTCTTTACTAATGAATTTCCACACAAGTGTTAGGAGAAACATCCCATGCAATTTTTTGATGTTAGCTTCCCTTCCACATTGATTTCCATGCAAGATTTTGGTAATAATTTTAAGTTAAAATCATGGAAATGATAGTTTCCCTCCATCTTCAATTTTCACAATGCCTTCATCTTCTAATTTCGATGAAAATTTTAGAAGAATAAGTTTCCAAGTGTAAGTCATGATTTCTAGCTGCCTTCTCCTCCAATTTCAACGCAATTTTTAAAGGGAGAAGTCTAGAGCCAAATCATGGATTCTTCATGTCTTATCTTCTATTTTGCAAAGCCTGCTGCCCCTTTCTAAAATCCACGATGCTTTCCCTCATGAGTTTCAACGCCAGTCATTAAAGCCAAATTGTGTGGATTTGGAGGACTTTGTCTTTTATTTATAAGTTGCCTTCCCTTGTGAAAATATAAAAAATATTTAGAATTTTTTTCCTTCATACAAATCCATGAAGTCACCCTTTCTAAAATCCACACAATTATTGTGAAGAGCTAAAGTAGAATCATTTAAGGCAAAATCCTCTTCCTTGAGTTTCAACGCAACTCATGTAAATTTCATTAAAAAACCCTTCAAAAGAACATGTATGTGCTCCCAATCTTCCAGTTGAAACCCACATTGAATCTATTTATATTTTCCTTCACCCGGAGTGATTTCCAGAATTTAAAATTACCTCTATGAATTTTTTTTAAAAAAGGGATGAGTCGGATGTTTTGTCTAAATTGTTTACGAAAAACATTTCACTGGTGCACATACTTGAGAAGAACTACAAAATATTCAAGGATAAGGGCAAGTCAGAGGAAACACCCATAAGGAAATCATGTTCATCTACTCCTAGATCAAATTTGGTGAGAATCAAAGGAAAATATTCAACTACATGTGGGATAAAGAGATTATCATATTCATGGAAGATGTATCATGTATGAGGTGAAAGTGTAATATAGGTTGGATCAACATGCAGAGTATGGAAGAAGAACAAGACTGGGAATGTTGTAGCAAGAATAAATTCTTTTCTTCTTTTCCTTTTTCTTCTTATTTCTCTTATTTTCTCTGACAAAGTAATTGATTAATCAATTAAATTGTAACAATTAAGTGATTGGTTAAAAATCCATTACTTCAAGCTACTAGAAGAAGTCAATTACTAGTAAATAGGTGGCAGACATGCAAAATATAAGGTTTTATTTTCGGTTGTAAGTCATGCATGTCATACAAAGAGGAATTCTATGGGAAATATTGCCAATTTTTTCCTTTATGGATTCCAGATGTAGCAATTCATTTAGAGTTTCCTATTTTTAATTTCCCTCTATGCACTATAAATAGAGGAAGATTCTATAGATTAAATTATCAAAAAGATCAATCATCAACACTTGTTCATTAGTGTGTGACCTACATTTATTCAAATTAAGTGTGTGACCTATGGCAACCACGAGCGATGGAGAAAACTATGGCAACGCGGTTTCTGCAGTTCTGGCTTCAGCTACAAAAATGTCTGCGCACTAAGCTTAAAATTGCTGAGGAGAGGCTGATCTGTGGCCAGAATCAGACGATTGTAAGCACGAGTACGAGTGAAGGAGAAAGCACTGGAGGTACTGTCAGTGCAGTTTCTATAGTTCTGGCCGCAGAAAGTCTGCGCACTAAACCTAAGAATGCTGAGGAGAGGCAGATCTCTGGCCAAAATCGACGGTTATAAATGAAAATGTGGAAATGCTGGGATCCACACCTATGGCCTGGAATAAGTTGCTTCAAAGCCCTAACATCAAGGTGGGTCCGAAAATTACTGGTCAGTTCACGTGGGAAAAGGACAACGAGGGTGCCACCTGCCTGAGGGTCCCAGATGGATGTGTTGATAGAGCCTTAAGCAAAGTGAATCTCTCCCTCGTTGGTAAGTTTCTTGGCTCTAGACCTAATATTGATTTCATTAGAAAATGGGCTTTGAGAAAGTGGAAACCTAAGGGAGCCCTGAGCATTACCATCATGCCAAAAGGCTTTTTTCTGGAAAAATTTAATCAGCAAGAGGATTTGGAATCGGTGCTTCTGGGAGGACCTTGGTGGCTGGGTAATATGGGCCTTTTTTTGAAAAAATGGTATCCTGGATTTGACCCTAATACTGAAAATATAAACACCATCCCAATCTGGTGTAGGTTACCTGACTACCATTGCATTTTTGGGATGATGAAATTCTACTAAATATTGCAAAATCCTTAGGTGCCCCTATCGGGCTGGATGGGCCCACGAGAAACAGATCCAGACTTGCTTTTGCTCATTTCTGCATTTTCTCTGCAATGGAACAGGAGTTTCCAGAGCACATAATCTTGAAATCTAGATATGGGATATGGACCCAAAAAATTGAGGTTGAAACTTTGAGATGTAAACATTGTCATAGCATTGGACACTCTAAAAAATTTGTTCCAAGAAGAAGACCCCTACATTGGAAGCTGAACAGCCTATGGAGGGCTCAGTTCTGAACAAGGATAGTAGGGTTCCTAGCACGATAGCTAGAATGAAGACAAATCCCCTAGTCAGAAGGAGTTGGAGTTAAATAGAAAGGGAAAAAAAGGGGTTTTAGAACTCAAATAAGGAAACATCTGGTCTGGCATCCCAAAGTCTCAGTAGCAACTTTTCCTGAAGCACCTAGCAAAGAAGACTTGGAAAATCCTGTGAAGGTATCCATGGTGGTGAACGAGCAAGAAGGATCTGTGAAGATTAATATAGTCCCTATTGAGCAATTTCAGAGTAGTAAGGAAGTCGAGATAGATAATCAGTTGTGCATCACTGAGGAAACTTTGAACAAGGACTGTATGGCTCTTAAAGAACCTTTGCAGAAAAACTCTCCTAGGGGAGATGGTAATTCTTTTGTAGATTTACCTCCTTGTTCCAGCAACATATCAGCGTTTCACCTGCTTGCTTCAGCACCAGAACAACTGATACACACACACCTGACAGGATTTAGAAAGAATGTGAAGAGGGAGAAGTTACGCCTATCATGGATGAGGAGGATCCAGATTCTAGATTCACAAAGGTCATTTCAAAAAAGAAAAAAAGAATGAAAGGTTTTGAAATGATCCCAGAATCACTTTACAGTGATAAGAAAAAGAAAAAAGACAACTGGGACACCTCAACATCTAGAACAACTAGATCTTCTGCTAGATAAATAGTTGACTTTGGAGGAAGTACAAAAAGAGGAAGACCCTCTAAAAAGGCTCTTAGATCTAAGAGAACGGAGAGGGACATTGCAGATGGAGTTCAGCGTCAGTTGAACCATCAGGAAATTCCAACCACCAATCATTCCAAATGAAGATTATTTCTTGGAACATCCGAGGCCTAAATGGAAACTCCAAGCAGAGAATCATCAAGGAGTTATGGGATTCCAGTAATCCTAGTATTTTGATTCTGCAAGAAACTAAGATGAAAGCTAAGACCCTAGAAACTATTAAAAAGAGTTTTTGGGATAACTCTGAAATGGTGGCTGTTGACTCTCAGGGAGCTTCTGGAGGACTGGCTACTCTTTGGGATAAAAGGCACTGTACTGGTATGGTTCTCAATGCTAGTATTAATCATCTTGCAATCAAATTTATTGCTATTGAGAATAATGGTGAATGGATCCTTTCTAACATTTATGCCCCTAATACGGTTAGTGGTAGAAGGAAGCTTTGGGCTGACCTTAAAACATTTAGAAACCAACATTGTTCTGCTAACTGGCTTATTATGGGGGATTTCAACTCCCCACTAAACCTAGGTGAAAAGTATGGAGGTACCTCCAGCTTTTCTACTGGTATGGAGGATTTTGCTGATTTTATTGCTGAACATAACCTCTTAGATGTGGATCTTCATGGGAATAAATACACTTGGAATAATAGAAGGTTGGGAAAGGAGTTTATCTAGGTGAGATTGGATAGGGCACTAATTTCAGCAAGCTGGATTCTCAGTCAAGACTTCCACCTCTCTTCCTTGCCCAGAGTTGGATCGGATCACAATCCGATTGCTTTAAATTTTCTCAATTGGACTAAACCCACCAGAAGCTCATTCAAATTTGAAAAGATGTGGATGGAGCATGAAAATATCTATGACAAGATAAAATAATGGTGGGGATGGAATGGTGAAGGCACTGCTCAATTTAGATTGGTTCAAAAGCTCAAAAATGTCAAAAAGCAAGTCAAAATCTGGAATAAAAGCATTTTTGGTAATGTATTTGACAATAAAAAAGTTAAAACAAAAACTTCAGGATCTGGAATTAAAAATGGATACTATGGGGAGATCGGCTGAAGACAAAGTTAATGAAAAGAATATTCTTTCAGAGTTGCATACGATCTGCAAGCAGAGAGGAATCTTTATGGAGACTTAAATCTAGAGCTATTTGGCTTAAAGAGGGAGACAAGAATACAAAGTTCTTTCATATGACCACTTTGAAGCACAGAGCTTGTAATAGGATCTTAGAAGTTTCTAAAAACAACGGAAATATCATAAAAGATCCCAATAGCATCAAGAAAGAAGCGCTTGATTTTTATAAAAAACTTCTTGAGGAGAGGAATATCATCAACTCTGAAGCTATTTCTTTTATGTTGGAGGCCATTCCCAAAATAAAATTGAGGATCATAAATTTAGAAGTATCACCAAAGCGGTCACGCTTGAAGAGCTGCAAAAAGCTGTTTTTGCTTTAGAGGGTGACAAGGCTCCTGGTCCGGATGGGTTCTCTATAAATTTTTTCCAGAAATTTTGGGAAATCTGTTCGGAGGATCTTCTCAGAGTGGTGAATGAATTCTATAGAACGGGAAATATTTTAAAAGAGCTTAATAACACTCACATTGTGTTGGCCCCAAAAAAAATGGATGCTAAAGATTTCAAAGACTTCAGACCTATCAGCCTTGTGAATGCCATCTATAGAATTTTTACCAAAATTATTACTACTAGGCTTCAGCTCATTATGAATGAACTTATCTCAAGGCAGCAGAGTGGCTTCATCAAAGGCAGGATTATACAAGATGGAGTGATTATGGTTCACGAGACCATACATTCTATGGAAAATAATAAAAAGGCAAATATGGTCCTCAAGCTTGATATGAATAAAGCTTTTGACAAGGTCTCTTGGGTTTTCCTTGACAAAGTCTTAACAAAATTTGGGTTTCCGGAAAAATTTAGAAGAATTATTAAGGCTTGTATCTCTACGGCCAGATTCTCTGTGGTAGTTAATGGTGAGCCTGTGGGTTTTTTCACTAGCAGCAGAGGACTTAGACAAGGGGACCCTATCTCCCCCTTACTCTTCATTCTTTTGGCTGACAGCCTTAGTAGAACAATTGGCAAAGTGGTTAATGACGGGATTTTAAATGGCTCTAAGCCCACTTCCATCAGTCAAGCTGTCTCCCATCAGCAATTTCATGGATGACACTATCCTTCTTCTTCTAGCATCAGTCATTGAAGCCAAGGCTACCAAGGCTTTACTGCGGCTCTACGAATCTACTTCTGGGCAAGAGATCAATTATGATAAAAGCACCATCTTCTTTTTCAACACTCCTGAGGAAAGGTAGCTTAAAATTGCTAAAATTCTGGGTTGTAAAATAAGTGCGCTTCTAGCCACTTACTTGGGCCTTCCTCTCGGCACTAGGAAAGTCTCTTGCAAGGTGTGGGATGATTTATTGGAGAGATTCCAAAAAAAAATGGCTGGTTGGAAAGGAGCCATTTTATCTAGTGCTGGTAAGTGCCTGCTCATTAAAAGTACTCTTCAAAATCTACCCATTTATGTCATGTCGCTCTACAAGATCCCCTCTTCCTTCAGAGATAAGATTGAAAGGATTCAAAAAAAAAAATTATGGCAAGGCATGGAAGAGAAGTTCAAATTTCACTTAGTGGCTTGGGATAAGGTTTGCACCCCGAAGTTTATGGGAGGTCTGGGTATAAAAGATATTGAGAAAATGAATGAGGCCCTCATTGCTAAAATGGGATGGAGAATGTGTTCGAGAAACAACCCTGGATTGATTTAATCAAAGCAAAATATTTAAATCATCAAACTGTGTACTCTTTCCTACAAGATGAGCACCTCCCCTATGGTTCCATTTTTTGGAATAATCTGGTCAAGAGCAGAAATTTCATCAAGCAGGGCAGTAAATGGAAAGTGGGGGATGGTAGGGACATAAACTTCTGGGAGGATAATTGGTTTAATGGAAATCTCATGGATAGATTTGGGGCGGTTAAGGACAGTCTTATAAGCAAGTATGGCATTAAAATCAAGGACTATATTGAGGGAAATGGTACCAACAAGAATTGGAAAAAACTTACTGTGGAGAGAAATGATCTGAAGAAAATTACTTCCTCCCTTCAAGATCAATTAGATCTTATTCCATTAAGTCAGCTGGATTCCAAGGATGAGCTGGTATGGAATAATTCCAATGATGGGAATTACTCTGTCAAAACTGGATATAATAATTTCTTCCACAGTAGTCAAACAGAGTTCAATTGGAACAAGATTTGGATGTCTGAATTAACTCCCAAAATAAATTTTTTCCTTTGGCTAGCTATCAGAGGTAGGATTCTTACCACTGACAACCTGATGAGAAGAGGATTTATAATCCCTAATAGGTGCCATCTTTGTAAGAAAGATTCTGAGGATATCAGCCACCTGTTCATACATTGTGAGTATGCCACCAGAATATGGAGTTTTTCCCTCTCTAAATTTGAAGCTCTCTGGGTGTTGCCGAAGGATCTTAATCAGCTATGGACTCAATGGAACCCACCCTTTAGGCATTGTGTTGTTAAAAGGATCTGGAAGCTGGTTATCCCTCATTTAATCTGGAGGATATGGAAGGATAGAAATGATATTATCTTCAGAAATAAGAAGCAAAACTATAAACTTAGTATTGGTAAAATTTCTAATGGTATCAAAGAGAATATTGCTAGATTTAAACCCCCCAAGAACAAGAGATATCCAGAGAATGAAGAATACATCTTATCCAATTGGCAGATAGGAACTGTCAATAGTCGGAGCAATCCCGGAATAACATTGATAGATCTTTGATTAAATGGCATCCTCCTGATTTTAATTGGTATAAGTTGAACTTTGATGGGGCCTCTAAGGGAAACCCTGGGATTGCGGTAGGGGAGGAGCGATACGGGATCATAAAGGTAATCTGATTGCTTTGCATATGCTGGGAAAATGGGAATTCAAACTAATCATTTTGCTGAAGCATTATCTGCTCTATGGGGCCTGAGAATTACCTAGACTCAAAATATTCAGAACCTCATTATTGAAGGGGACTCCCTGAATATCATTAATCTTCTTAAATAGTGCTCATCTCCAAGTTGGAGCATCAAGGATTTTATCTCAGAGTCCATAAGTATTAGTCATACTTTCAATAACATCAGGATCATGCATACTTACCGGGAGAGTAATAAATTAGCGAATGCGCTGGCTAATTATGGCATTAATGTTAACCTCACTGTTTGGGATAATAATAGCATCCCTAAGCAGCTTCAAAACAACATTCATGTAGATTTCTATATGCAAGCAATATCTAGAGCTGAGTTATGATTTTTGGGTGTGGATCAACATCAATAATACTCCCACACATGTTGACTTAAAGAATATGATGATGCAAATCATGTCAAATAAACAAGATAGTGTGAAATATATGGGGAATTCCAAGTGGAGTTACATTGATTTGAAAATCGCGCATGCGGGCTGCACTGCGACTGCTAAAAGCCAGATACAAAGCTCCATGGAAACCGAAGACAGCAGTAATTTGATTGATGACAAGGAGAAAGCTATTCCCACATGTGATTTTCCGTAGGCTCAGATCAGCAGACACGCAACCATTTGTGGGAAAAGCAACGGCTCTCATTTCCAATATTGTGTGGATTACAATAGCAAAAAGCGGACTGGCTTCAGCGCTCACAAGAATTTGGGAATTTGTTGCAAATAGTTAAGCACAGAGAAGATGGGGGGTCCCCCTTGCCAAATTGAGCCTAGTGCGGACCCGATCGGAAGGATAATATTGAGCTATGGAGCATACTCAGCAAGGGTGGCATCACCAACTTCATGGAGAAGGTTCAGGGGCATGATCAAAGCATCTCTGTGTGTTTTGCAAAGGATTGGAAGGAGCGGACTATAGAATATGGGGGCAAAAGATCTTGGTCAATGAAGAACTTATTGCTGAAGCGACCGACCTTGGCTTGGAGGGCTACCATTTCTTTAACAAAAGGGTCGACAGAGATGTTGAAGAGAGGAGATTTGTGGAGGGATCTGAGAAGCTGATCTACGTTACAATGGGCCTGCTTGTTAGCTCGATCCCTCCGCCTTATGATGAGGTTACTCACATGATGATACGGTTCATCTCCTTGGAAGGAAGGTTTGTCACTGTACCTGCTAAGCACCTTATCTTTCTTAACCACTTCCGTAGGAATCACATGGTTTGTTTCCCCCATTACTTGCTGAACTCTCTTGAGCGCTCCATTTTGGAGTTTCAAAAGCATACCTGGGTGGTTCCTTTACACCAGGGGCTTATTTTGCTACTACATAAATGTTGTCTTCTTAAGTATCCTGGTCTCCCATCCTCTCCTAGCTCGGTTCCCCCTCTGTCGGGTTCTGCTGCTGCCAGCCCTATTTCTCCATTCTCTGCCCCCGCCACCGCTACTGTCACCCCCTACCGGCCGTCCAGGCTTCTTCTTCCATTCCCCCTACTACTGCTCCCGCCCCCCACTTCACCTCCACCTCGAATACACCGGTTACCAGGGCTTCTAGAAAGCTTAACCTTGAGACTCTTGCTGTGGAGAAGGGTCCTCATGAAATTGAAATTGCACATGACCTCCTGAATATTAGCAGTGCCAGTCCCAGGATGTGCATATGGAAAGCTCTTCAAAAGGCTGGAAGCCTTAGAGGCTGATATGAAACTGTTGAAGGATGAGGTTAAGAACTTGGCAAAATAGAAAGGTAAGAGGAAGAAGGAGGAGGAGGTGGATATTGATAGCAGCCAAATTGATGATATCTACAAGAAGCTAAACTCCTTAGACTCCTGTTTAGGGAAGGCCAAAACTCGACATGATTACAACATGGCCATCTTTAGGGCGATTGAGGAGTTCATTGAGCAACATGTCAAAAGTGTCTCCAACCTCAGCGGAGTTCCGACAACACTTTGGGGTAATGATAAGGAAAGCAAAAGGACCATTGAGCAGCTGGATAATACTGACGCTGCCCACATGACAACTTTGGGTATGTTCCATTCCTGGAAGAATATCAAGACCAACATAGACAAAGCTGCCAAAAAGTAGTTGTAGATGCTTTAGTTGTTCTTGTATGTTTTTATGCTATTTTTTTGCGGTCTCTCTACTGCTTTTTTGCAGTATTTTTGTTGTTTTGTCTTGTTTGGGTAGCTATTTTTTGGCTACTTTGAGCTTCATTGTCACATTTGGATTCTGATCCTTTTCTCTCTGGTTCTCATTCCTATTCTAGCTCCTAGGCCATCTTTTGTACTCAAGGGTATAGTCCCTTTCAAAAAACTATTTGCCAATAATAATAAAAAAAAACTTGTTCATTAGAACTTGTTTAGCGAGAGGTTTTGTAGCTAGAACATTCTTGTGTTTTTAGACTTTGTGTTAGATCCTTTGATGTAAATTGTATGAAATCTAGGGATTGAATAAAAGGTATATTTCCAGAGAAATTTGTGTCTATTGTGCTTTTTTATCACTCTTATTTAAGGTTTTAGATAAACTTTGTGTTATCTTAGATCTAGGTTAGAAGTTGTTTCTTTCCCTTACTTGTTGAATGTTTTGATTTTTCTCTATTTATTTAATTTGTGTGGATGAGACCAACTCTGATAGTTATTGGTTAATTCAACACATCTTCCTTTCTTCTTTCCTTACTTCTATTTTTCCCACTTCTGTAAATATTCCCAACACATTTTCTAACTTGCTACCAAATTACTCATTGTGGTTCACGAGATCAAGTAATAAAGTAAAATCCTTGAAAGAATTTATTAGGATTCACCCCTGAAAAATATATAAACATCTTACATGGGAGCCTCACCACCAAATGAGGGAGATTTATCTCATGACTACCTAGTTTTTACACTTTGCATAAAATCTAGCCAACATTATTATAATACTCATGAGACACTAAAATTAGGTCACACTCCCCTTCCGTACCTCAACCAATAAGTACCCTTCATCACTTCACCTAGCCATGGCCCCCTTCACCACACTAGTCTTAATTTAATTAATTTAATTAAATTAATGATTTATCCTCACTATATTTATTATTTAAATATCTTATTTAAATAATATCTACACATATATTTCACTTAGACACCTCATCAAGCTAACTCACCTTAAGACCTATTCTTAGCAAGTTACCATAACTAACTAAGACTTACCCAAACCCTAAAAATCAATGCCTGCACTCCCTCTAACCACATTCCCGCATGCTCATAGAAGATCCCAGTCTAATCCGCAGGATAACGACACAAAATCCAAGGAAATCGAAGAATCTCCCCTAAGTCTAGAAAACCTAGAAAATCCCACCTTGACTGACGTCGGTTACCCCTAACTGCCACTCGATTAATCCGGACTGCCATCGGTTACCCCTTTTTAAATCCTAAACTACCTTATTTTCAAGGTTGGAAAACATTGGGAGAAAAAAAGCTGACAAGCAAGAGCGAGATCTCAAAAAGATAGAACATCTTCAGAGAGCTGATTCCAAAGAAGAACTCACATCCAAAGAAGGATATTGAACATCTTCTCCTGCACAACCATCCTAGCCACATTCAGATCTACCCAAGAAAAAGAGGAGTGTGCATGCAGCCCATGCAGAAGCTTTTCTCTAGTTGGTGATCACTTGCAGCCTCCAAAACTCATCATCAGCACTTCCATCTGTCACATACATACTTCCAGAACTAACATCCAAGTAAGTATAATATCATACTTCCCTGGTTAATTCATTTCATCATTGTTTTACCACTTATTATCCACCTTGCTCCTCATTGACCATCTCCAACGTGTTGTACCTTCATAGACCCATCACAAACCTCATAAAAACCTACCCTTGTCACCTAATATCTCCTCCCAACCAACTAAATCCTTTGTGTAATCACAAAGGGGATCAAAAACCCCATTCTGTGACATTCCCAGATCTCATAAGAACTGGCCTCCGATTGTACCTAACCAACGGTCGGTCACTCTCGACCGACACCAATCTCCGTGTTTTCCCACATAGCCTTAAATAGAGACCTATCCACCCCATTTTACCTAACCCTCACTCACCTGTGACCTACCCAACACCTTCATCAGACCTGCAGAACTTAGAACCAACCCTTTGACATGTGGACTCTATTCTAGCCTAGCCTGTTAGATTAGATCTGTTTCATATTGTGTTTTAAGTGAGATACCTAAATCATTTTAAAATAACAATAGGATTTACTTTGTTTTTAGCATTAATTTGTTTAAAATAGTGGACTGACATCCATCTAGGAAGTACCATACTTACCGGATCTAGCTAACGCTAGGCAGTTCACTGCCCATATTGTTTAATGCTTTTTGGTGGTCTTGTTTTCATTACAGGTAGTTCCTACTAGCCAAAAGGAAGCTCTCATGGTCAGATGTGGATTCAGAAGTCATACGCATGCAACAACCCATCAAGCAACATTTGAACAGGTATTCCTCCTACACCCGTTACCCTATCTGTTTCGTTAACCATTCAAAGCAACAACCTAAGAAAAAGGTGAAACATTTTGGCACACTGGTGGGACCCATCCGGGGTTCCTTGCATTTCATTCATTCCTAGGAAAAAATTGTTTGTTTTTTTCCCTTCTAAAAGCGTACACACTAATTTTCTTCCCTGGTAATCCATTCCTTCTTTCTATTTTCTCTAAAGGAAACTTTTCTTTTGGTGTATTTAAAAGGAATCATCTCTTCATGTTTTCTGCATTTTAGTGAAAGAGCATCCCTCTTCCTATTCATCTATTTTTTGTCATCGAATATCATACTTTTGATTTGGGTTTAAAATAAGTGCATTTCATTCTGATTTTCTGCATTAGCTCACATTAATTGAGGGCAACCTATATGCTGGATGTCATTACCAACTGATGGTTGACAAACGAATCATAGAAAAGCACTTATATCTTTTTCTCTTTCTCTGAGTCTTACCAAACCACACAAAAATTCAAATACATACATTCTTAAACAATATCTTACCTGGAAAAATTGTAGGTGATCACAAGATCACGACACAATGGGCACCCAACTCACTGTTACTGTCGAGTCATACTTCAGAGCATAGCCCACCCCCACCATAACAAACCTAAAACTTCACCCTTTAGATCTCCTTCTTTGTAGGAATCCATCCTCACCAAAAAATCTATTTCATAACTCATGTGTTAGTCCCTAAATAGCATAACCTAAACAAACGTAATAGAATAGGCACTCTAAGAACGTTCTTATTGTTTTGTTTAATTTGCATTTTGAGGTGAGAGCTTTCAGTCATTATTTTTATCTTTCCTCACACACTCCCATTCATAGTCGGTGTATTCTAACTTCATCTAAGTGTTTCGGACCACATCTTCATCATTCTCAGACTTCTGGGTTTGATTCCACATCAAATTCTAATTCACAACCACCTTTTCTCATCACTATATCAATTTCATAGTGACCGTCATTGGTTACCTCTGACCGCCATCGGTTACGCTCAACCGATGTTGGTTCTAGGTTCTTTTACTAACCTATTCAAAAGGATAGTTATCACTTTACTTTTCTCCATTTCCCATAGTCTCTGTCACTGTCACCTTTTCCACTGACATTTTACACATCCCTAGATTTGACATACTGGTCAGATTTTTCCTTATGCCTGTCTGATTACTCACTACTTATTTCCCACAAGAATGTGGCAGCGGTTACCCTTGACCGACGTTAGTTTTCCCAAGCCAGCATCGGTTACCCTATTTCACATCCCACTCACCATTTGTTACCTCATCCATTTTTTATCACTAGATTTAAGTGCTCCTGCTATTTTCTGTATTATTTACAGAGAGGTAGGCCCACCTGATCAGTACCGGTTCACATGGTACTAACCCGAAGACAAGAAAACACCCTTGTGTTCCATGCCAGTCACCAGCCACTCCCACCTATTCCTTCACCACCCTCTATTCTATCACCATCCATGGATCCCATCCATCCTACCAATATCACTACTAGAGATGAGGAGTTCACACAACTCCTTGACCAGAACCCTGTTGCCTTGCAGTTTTACCTCTCCCATTCATCCACTCAAGATTCCTTGGGTCAGTTGATATACGGCATGCCCATATCTATCCCCCGACACTCGCACCCACTTCTGCCTCAGCCCCATCTAGCTCCATGCTGCCCGCTTCCACTTTACCCCCAGGTCATTTCACAGTTAGGCCCTATACCCGCTATGACTACCGCGTCTGTTACCCCTGTAGCACCCATTACATCTACCATACCCACGATGATTACCCCAAACACAACCTCACCTATCCCTCATGTCTCACATATACCTGTATCTACGTTCACACCTCTAGTGTTGGTGACCCCTACCCCATTTCAAAACGTAGTACTTTCCATTCCACAATCACTAGCCCCTATTACCACCAAGGTTACCACAACCCTTCCTCCCCCATATACATACTACCAGCAACCACCTGTTTCATCTATTGTTCATTCCAGCTACGTACCCTATTTCATTACCTTCTTCTTCACCACCTTACATGGCAGCCCCACATACTGGAATGTCACACCCACTATACACCCAAAATCAACCTCCTCACGCTATAGGAGGCATCCAATCATCACAACCCACCAATGACCTAATTAGATTGATGATGGATAAGATGCAAACACTGGAGGCATCGGTTTTGGCTCCCACAACACTCTCACTTACGATGAGATTTGCAATGAGCCTATTCACCCATCTATTCCCATCCATTCATACCCTGTGCATTGGGAAATGCCTAAATTCAACCGCTTCAATAGTAAGGAAGACCCACAACAACATTTGTGCTTGTTTAAACACGAATGTTATTTGATTTCTCATGATGATGCCTTACTTCTGAGAAATTTTTCCATGTCCCTCACTAGACCAACATTAGATTGGTATAGTGGGTTACCCAAAGACTCCATATTTTCATTCAATCAGTCATTTTTCTATCAACATCACCAAGAAAGTTACCATGACTAATCTATATTCCACATGTCAATACGAGCATGAATCTATCGCAGATTTTGTCGCTTGTTGGCGCAGCCTAATCAATCAACTTACCTTTCAACTGCCACAAACTGAACTCATCGAGCTCTTCACTCGAGCTTGCACTGCACATATTTCCCGACCTTACAAGGCCAAAAGTTCAGAATGTTTGATGAGGCATTTACTATGGCATGAAAGTTAGAAATTCGGGCTATTGAAGAGAAGAAAATCCAATTACAAAATAAGAATTCGACATTCAAGTCAACCGAAACCTCTTCTTCTTCTAAACCACCAACCAATTATTCAAAGGCTAAAGGTACCACTAACATAGTGGTACTCAAGGCCAGCCTAGCTCATCCATCCAATCAAGCCACACCCTCATCTAATCTATCACCTGTACAGGATTTTCGATTCAGACAAGAGCAGCAAAATATACCCCAATTGGGGAACCTTACTCTTTTGTTTTAGAAAATTTGATCAAAGCTGGCACCATCACCCTTCCACCCATAAAACCACACACTAGTTTTGACCCTACTCCCCATGCCCGCATGGTGGTATAAGGAACAAGATTTCTATAACTATCACCATGTAAAGGGTCATAGTGATGGAAACTACATCACTTTTAAGAATATTGTCTAAGAAATGCTTGAGAAAGGTGAGTTGACTATGGATAATCCTAACTCCGCCCCTAATCAAAATCTCCAAATCTTTAAAAACCCATTTCCCAATCATGCCCCTTCATCCAATCAAACAGGTGAGACATCCACTCATGATACCCATACTCGTGAGGTTCATGCATTCTTTAAAGAGGTACCTGTTGTATCTCAATTACCTCACATCCCTTCCATAGAGGAAATCCTAGCCCGAAACCCTCCTTCCACGTCTAACCTAACCATCACTGTTCCTTCACCAATAGAGGAACACCCTTCATCTCCTACAAAGGAGTCTTCTACTGACATTGAAACCATCTCTCCCCTAGCTTTTCCACTCAGCAAACCTTTACCTACCATAATTCCTCCACCCATAGAGGATCACCCATTACCTCGTCCACCCACAGAGGAGCACCTATCAGTTCCTTCACCCACATAGGAGCTCCCATCACCTCCTCCACCCATCATGGACCCAGTAGAGATACCTTTACCTCATGGCGAGCATTCTCCATCCGCTACCCGACACCCAATAGACCTACTTTCAGCTCTCTTACCCACGGAAGCTGAAGCCGGTTGATTCCTCATCTCCAAGATTCATTTTACAGGAATTCCCATGAGGTCCTCACCAACCCCACCCACAAACATGCCATTCTCATGTTTGGTTGATCACTTAGAGTATATGGATAGAGCCTTGTTATGGGGGCGCCTCTTACTCCCTGTCTCAACACAAATGTAGAAATCCCTTGATGACACCTCCACCATCTACCCAAGCACACTTCCACCATCACACCACATACAACCACTATTGTTACAACCCCTTCCATGATACCCATTAGCACTCACACCACATCCTTACCCATAACCCGACCTATGCCTAAACCTAAACCCATACCTATAACATTTACCTCCACAAAACCTATTACCACTTTAGGGGTCACCCCAACCACCAGCCTTACCCATCCGCCTATTAAATTGGATTTAGCTACATCCTCCAACGTTAAAACCACACCTACTCCGACACCCAAATTAAAGAAACAAACTCATCAACCTCATACCCCTACCGCATCAATCACACCCACACATGTCCCATCTACCTTCAAACCTCAGCTGCCCAACAGGGTTAAGCACCCCTCACCCATTCATAACCCAATAACCCAACCACCCATTCCATCCTCATAAATTTCTAACCTACCCAGGCACACAACACGACTCATACCCGCACCTGTAGTCTCTTTACCACCAATACCTCCAATACCTTCTACCATTGCTTCACTACCTACTACACTTCAGTCTTTGTCCCTCACACCTCAAGCACGACCTATGTCATCTACCTTCATAGCACCCCCGTTGTCCCCATGGGTAACTCACCCTCTTCCTCCATCTAGCTTTCCCTCATAGGCCTTATATGCCCACATCACCTTTACCCAAGAAGGTGCACCCCAAAAACAAAACCCCATTGCCACACAACAAGGTAATAAAAACAAAACCACACCCTCCTACCCATTCATCTACTATACCCCTACCCAAACGAACTCGGAAGATACCAAAACTATATTGGCATCTAAACCCATGGCTCGAACCCTTCCTACAAATCCATAAACAATTCCCTGACAACCAACTACACCTACACCCAAACCCACGTTCACTTCCCATTGTGATCCACTAGCAGGGTCCTATGCCAAAATTTTAAACAACCTCCTCGAGACTTCTGTTATCACATTACCGCCACTTTGATCTTACGACCCCCTCAAACCCAAGCCAAAAGGGTTTGATGATACCAAAATTTTTGCATACCATCGTGTGCCAGGGCATGATGTGGAGAACTATAAGGCCTTGAAAACTTTCCTTATCCAATTATTTCCACCTGAAACCAACTTTGATGACGAGGATCCTGCTTCACCTACACCCCCTCTCACACTACCCACTCAATGACCACAACCTCCACCCTCACAGCTCCCATAACCACACACAAAATTTGAAATTAAAATGGTTTGCATCAGAGAACTTGCCACACCGCCACCCAAATGTCGTTGTGCCCAACTAATCTCATAGGGCTTTTCTCCTCCCATAGGGTTTTTCCCTTCATGTCATTATACCACTTACCTTACACCCTCTCTAATTGACAAATTCTCTCAAATCAACATGGTACATGTCACTACACGTGCGTAGAAGGGTAAAGAAAAAGTAGTTGACCCACCAACCAATCCTATACCTAACATACCATCTGCACCCATACCTAAGATAACTATCCACGGCCCCACATACCATATTTCTAATGGCATCACACATCACACCATGCTCAAACAATTACACCAATCTCTACTCAAAATTTCCCTATATGACCTCATCCAAACCTCTAAATCCCATCGATAAGCCCTCATGGAGATTCTTCAATCTATCGAGGTTTTACCCAATGACCCTGCATCCGTAGCCTCTATTATCACACCCCATCATGTAGCATCCCTCAACAAATTACCGCCTGCATCTTCACCTCACCTTGTTAACCAAGTGGCCTCCCTTAGCTTCTCAGAGTAGGAGATTACTCCATACCAAAACGAGGTCCTGGACCCAACCCTCTTTATCTTTGTTCACGTTGATGACATACGGGTACATCATGTGATGATTGATGGTGGTGCTAACATTAACATAATTTCATCCCATGCATTTGATCAAATGCACATACCTGACAATTACATGCACAAACATCCAGTCATGTTCCATTCATTCAACAACACTATCACCTCCACACTAGGCACTGTTATCCTTCACATTCGTGTGGGCCCTCGCACTGTTCTAGAATTATTTTATGTTTTGGAGGGGGAATTCCAATATAAATTGTTTCTCAGTAGTCCTTGGATCTATGTCATGGGCTGCGTTCCTTCCACTTTGCATCATTGTGTAAAATTTGAACACGAAGGACACACTTATACCATTCCAGTTGACCCATTACCTTTTAAAAATTCAACATGCTTTACCGACCCAATGATGTACTCATACCTATCATGCCATCTACCTCTACACCTACTACTACTTCACTTACACCTCCACCTACCAAGAGTCACTTTGCCTCAACCACATATTTCCTCTATTCCTACACCCCCCCATTAGCTCCCCAATCCATTAACACCACCTCTGCATCGACCTTTGACATATCGTCCATACCAACTACCCACATACCAACTAATGATCCCTTAGAAGGTGTTTTTCAATGCCTCACTTTGGGGGAGTACCACCTATATAGTGTCAACACATTCCTTACTCCGCATGAGTATGGAAGCTTTCACCAAAACCCTCGTTATGATCACCATATCAGAAGCCTCATTTATGGTCCTCCTCATCTTCGTACTAGTCTCACCTATGGGGACTAGGGGACTTGATACTTGAACCACCATCACAACCCCACCCATTTTCCATTGACTTCCAATCACTTACCAATCATCGTTTCACCCACACCTTCCTACACCACTGTGTATGGAAGGGTTTTAGTTTTGGCTTCTACGAGCAAGGCCATGACACCGTTATTCCATGTACCACCTACAAACACAATGACCGTAGTGGTATCAGTTTCTTGGAACCTCCTACCAAGCAATCCCACATCGAATTCATTACAAACCCTAGCCCTTCTCCACCTTCATTACCACCCTCACCAACGGAGTCGATAGACCCTAAATCTATCCCTCCTAACTTTTTTTTTTCATAAACACCATTTCCTTGGGGCCTCTGACTTACCAACATGAAGGTGAGGCCCCTTCCACTCTCTCATTCCTATATCCTGAGATGATCGACAACGACACACCAACATTTAACATCATTCAATGTTAGGATGATGAATCCATACTCACCTACCTTGGTGTAAAAGACTCATATATTCATCAGTCGTTACCATCTGAGACGAAAACCATGTTGAATGAATCGACTATTGAAATCAACATTCATACTCATAACGACTCGCACATCCTAAAGCTCGAGACAATCTTTAGATGCTTTTGAATAGGAAGCCATCACTTCTTTTCTCCGAGAGCATAAACATGCTTTCGCTTGGTCTTACGCAGACATGCCCGGTATTGACCCCACCATAGTGGTCCATAATATCATAACCGTTCCCGATGCCAAACCTATCAAACAAAAGCTAAGGAAGATGCACCCTCACATTGCCCTTCTCGTCAAAGAAGAACTTCAACATCTTCTTTCTGTTTCTTTCATCTTACCCATTGATTATCCCCAATGGATTTCTAACATCGTCCCTATCACTAAGGCGATAGGGGGACTTTGTATTTGCACGGACTTTCATGACCTCAACCTCGCCTACCCGAAAGATGACTTTCCCTTTCCCGGTATTGATCAACTGGTAGACCTTACCATGGGTCATGAAATGCTCTCGCTCATGGATGGTTTTTCAGGTTATAACCAAATTTTTCTTGCCCCAAAAGATCAACACAAGACCACATTCATTACCCCTTACGGGACCTTTTGCTATAGAGTCATGCCTTTTCATCTTAAAAATGTAGGTGTTACAGAGCTATGACTTACATCTTCCATGATGTCATGCATCACATATTGGAAGATTACGTGGATGATCTTTTGGCTAAATCTAAACGTTGCGCCAAACACCTCACTGTCCTCAAAACCATCTTTGATCACCTTATTAAATATTGCATCCGTCTACAGACCTTAAAAGTGTGTTTTTGTGGTTCTCTCAGGAAATCTCTCAGGGTTTATCGTTTCCTTATGTGGTATAGAAGTTTACCTAGCTAAAGTCAAGGCCATTCTAGAAATGCCTCCACTCACTAACCTTAAACAACTCCGTAGCTTGCAAGGTAAATTGCAATCCATTCGTCATTTCATTTCAAAATTATCGGATCGGTGTCAACCATTTCATCATCTGCTTAGAAAGGATGTCTCCTTTAAATGGGATGATGATTGTCACAAATATTTTGAGGCCTTAAAAAATACCTTCTCCAACCACTCGTCCTTATCCCACCTAAATATGACCAACCTTTTTACCTATACATATCAGCTACCGATCATTCCCTGGGAGCCATGCTCGCTCATCATGATGAACAAAATAGGGAGTAGGTGCTTTATTATATAATCCATACCCTTCTAGAATATGAAACCTGATACACTCACCCTAAAAAACTTTGCTTATCCTTAGTTTTCATTGCCATCGAACTCCGCCATTACCTACTCAACCACAAAACCTATGTCGTGACCAACACCGAACCATTACACATCATGTATGCTAAACCTTATCAAAATCAGCATACCACACATTGGCTTATGCTTTTAGCTGATCTTGACCTCAAATTCATCCACAAAAATTCCATTAAAGGCCAGAAATCGCTGACCAACTTGCTGGCGCACCTATTGTCCGGGACCAACCCTCTAATTTTGACTTCCCCAATGAATCCATTGCTAACCTCTCTTTGGATGACAACCCTTACCAGATGGCCTTATTCTTCGACGGTTCCAAATGTCAGCGTGGGGGTGGTGTAGGCATTATTCTCATTCCTCTTGATGGTGAACCCATGCCTTTATCATTTAAACTTGACTTTGAATGCACCAACAATGTCGCCAAATACGAAGCACTCGTATTGGGTCTCATGACTACCTATGCCCTAGACGTTAAGTCCATTAATATCTTTGGTGATTCTCAACTGGTAGTAAACCAAGTCAATGGTATTTA
Source organism: Taxus wallichiana var. yunnanensis (assembly GCA_018340775.1). Taxonomy (NCBI): domain Eukaryota; kingdom Viridiplantae; phylum Streptophyta; class Pinopsida; order Cupressales; family Taxaceae; genus Taxus; species Taxus wallichiana. Next base: position 83,370,726 of record CM031234.1, read on the forward strand.
TCAGTGTCATAATGAAATACTTCAAGAATACAAATGTTACGTCGGCATCATGTTGACTACCTTTGACCGCTATAAAATTCAAACCATTCCGCGATCCACCAATAAATTCGTGGATACCATGGCCTACCTCGCTTCTCAAATATCTTCTTCGCCTGATGATTCAGACATATTTTTTACCGTAAAACGCATACCAAGACCTTATTATAAATCTGGTTGTATTAACCTCGTCCACACTACTTCACTGAACACACCAAATCTTTGGTATACGCAGCTTGCGGATTACCTTTCCCTCAGCATCTTACCTCCTGATCTCACACGTAATGGACAGTGTGCCTTTCTCAAGCAGGCCTCTTGTTATTTCATCATGGGTGGCCTTCTCTATAAACATGGCTTCAATGATATTCTCTTACGATGCCTCACCAGCTCTGAAATCCATTACACCATTAAAGAAGTTCATGATGGCATATGTGGAAGCCACTTTAGTTGTCTCGTTGTTGTTAAGTGTATTCTTCACCTTGGCTATTACTGGCTGACCCTTAACCATGATTTTTCCAACTATGTCAAACCTTGTGTGAAATATCAACAACATTCCAACCTTCATCATACACCCAGTCACGCCTTACAGGTCGCTCGTGACCTTTGGCCCTTCTCTCAATGGGGTTTGGATCTTGTTGGAGAAATCAATCCTCATTCTTCCCAACACCATCAATAGATTATAACTACTACCGAATATTACACCAAATGGGTAGAGGCCATACCACTTATCTCCACAAAATCCGATAAAATATGTGAGTTTATTAACCATCACATCATATGTCGCTTTGGTGTCCCTCATCACCTCATCACTGACAATGGAAAACAATTCAAAAACAAAACACTGCAAAAACTTTACGACGCCTTCGGCATTTAACTTAGTTTCTCATCACCTTATTACCCACAAACCAATGGCCAAGATGAATCCACTAAAAAAACCCTCAATAAAATTCTCATGAAAGTGGTTGATGATATTGGGAAGGATTGGCATACGCACATTCCTTTTGCTCTATGGGAATACCGTACTAGTATTCACACTGCCACTGCGGCTACACCCTTTTCACTAGTCTATGGTACAGAGGTTGTCTTGCCTCTCGAATTCCAGATACACTCACTCCACATTTCTCTCCATGACATGCTTACTGATGATGACTTTCGTCAAGACCGCTTGGCACAGCTGGAGTTATTAGATGAACATTTTTTTAATGCTCTATATCACCTCCAAGTTGATCAAAAACACATCAAGCGTGCCTATGACAAACGGGTTCATGAACAAACCTTTCAAGTGGGTGACCTTGTTTTGAAAGAAAATCAACACGTAACCAAAGCGGAGAAAAGTTAAACGGGAAAATTTGCTCCTAATTGGCTTGGACCCTACATCGTAACTCATACCTATGGATCAGGTGCCTATCATTTGTCCTCACTTGATGGTAAACCTAAACTTGAGCCCCTCAATGCATTACATCTTCAACCATTCTATTATTGACTCATTGTCCTACCTCACCCTGTGTCTCTTTACAGGCTCACCCCTTGAGCACTATCCACTTCATACACCTCCCTAATGATTAAACAATAATCATGTTAGTACCCGTCACTTGTTATCCACTCTTGAATGCGTGCACCATGGCACTACACATAGCATGATTCTCATGGATACTTTTTCGTTTATCTTTAGATAATATCCCATGGTCATTCCACCTTGCCTTTTGAACAAGATTCTTATCCTTCACCTTGGTCTTGTCCATGATTTCAAAGACCTCCAATGGGACCACACTCCTTGAGTCAAACTTCTAATAAAAGATGACTCCCTCAAAAGAGCATCTTCCTCTCGACCAAATTGCTCCTATAAATAGACTGGTCCCTCGAAGGATAGCTATGCAAAGCTTTCAAAAGAAAAAGAGAACGAGATAAAATGAAGTTTCCCACATTGATCAACTTCACAAAGACCTCAAGGAGTACCATATTATTTATCCCATATAGACTTCTTGCATCGATCAGTCTATCACAAGAAACAGAACTTTTTAATCATGGACTTGCCCATTGTGCCCTAGGACCTCTTGCCCAAAAGCCCTATCACTCAAACATATCAAATTAACTACCTTTTTCCACTTACCATTTCTACCCTCATTTCCTCAGTTGCCTCAAGGGACATCTTGGAACTTAGACATTTGGTGATCCTGTGACTACCTTCATCGTAGAACCGTTAATCATGTGGTGTCTTTTGGGTCTTGTGTTTATCACCTCCTCCAAGGTATGATCTACTCGGTAGGTTCCTACCCAATTAGGTGGCTCTAAGGCCCCCTCTTATCTTTTAAAAACTATCTTTGTTTACATTTTGATTACCTTATACAAGATGTGGTCCTCGTCGCTTACCTTTGGGGGTAGCACTCCCCTTTCACCATAATCACCTTCACCTACATCATTTTACCTATAATTTACCCACACTCATTAAACCTAAAACCCACTACATGCCTAAAACCCTACTAACTCATTTTCATCTTTCTTCCCTAGCTTATGGGAGAACTACATCGGTCTGAGGTCCCTTTTCACCAAGACTATGTAGGCAGCACTTTTCGGGCATGGGGCCCTAGAAGGTTAGCTCAACCACTCTTTACCCTACCCATTTCCCCACCTTTACCTGATTTCCTGTTCCTATCAAACACCTCAACATCTAACCCATATACCACATACCCTTTACCACTCCTCTTATTTCACATTTTCATAACATAACTAATATTTTCCACATTTTACACCATCTCATACATTTACATAGCCCTTTGTTATCAAAAAACTGAAATAAACATCCATGCCTATCACCTGACTTGATCCATGCCTAAACCAACCTGACTCAATCCATGCCTAAACCAACCTGACTCAATCCATGCTAACACCGACCTGACTCAATCCATGCCTAAACCGACCTGACTCAATCCATGCCTAAACCGACCTAACTCAATCCATGCCTAAACCGATCGGACTCAATCTATGCCTAACACCGACCTAACTCAAACTATACCTAAAGCCGACTTGACTCGATCCATGCCTAAACCGACCTAACTCGATCCATGCCTATAACTTTGACTCTATCATGTCTAGCTCATCTATTTTCCATCCATATCATAAGTACAATAAACCTCATACATATCACAACAACATCACCCGATATCATCTATCTCCTCAAATATACATGTGTGTCTCCATACAATGAACACCCATATCACATAGATGGGTATCTCAATAAACATAATTGTCTCATCATGGCTATCATCTCGAAAAATTTGGCATGTAGGAAAATATGCTATAATTAATCATCACCAATAGCTACCCACTGTCGTCGGCCACCAGTTGACCAACGTTGGTCATTGTCACCCTACCCGACCTGACTTTCCAACCCTCTTTTTTGGATAGTTTGATATTTTACTCACCCAAGTCCCTCTTTCCACCCTTAATTGTTCCTACATTACCCTTTTAACCTACCCCCTACCCCTCCCCATGCCCATTACCCTTCATGTTCTCATTTTGAAATAACCCCTCCCAAATCCCCTTTTTCTATATATTTTCTACATTTTCAATCTAATTACTTTAAACATCAAAAGTCAAAAGTTCACATCCTACCTGATCTCGCTACCACCATCGTGGTGGAACCTCTGGCATCCGTGGTTCTCCCCTCAAGCTCTCTTTGGCCTCTACTATCCTCTAATGCAAAAAAATCCTCAACCACATGAATCGTGCCACCTGATCTCACGGCCCCACCTCCCAATCACCCACTCTCTCCTATGTGGCTCGCCAACCAAGCTCCTCTCTGCCCTCTCTTGTCCTTTTCCTCTTTCTTTCTACTTGTCCTTTTCTACTTTTCCACATGCACAAATGAATTTTCAAATGCGGGTTATCCACTTTTTATACCCTACCCGACCCGACCAACGTGGGTTAGCCATTGACCGCTGCCAGTATGTTTCCCTAGACTACCCATTGGTTACCCTACACTGTCATCGGTTCATTTCGATAGATGTCGGTTACCCTGCGTACTCTTTACCCCCATTTACCTCATTTTGCTTACCTCCCTTCTCTTTTGCCCCCCATCCACCTACCTTGACCATTTTACCTTCACCTATGGCCCTCCACCCTCTTCAACCTCCTCGCGTCCGCTATTAACACCTTATTATTTTACCCCTACCTCGGCCTTCCCGTTCCAATAATATTGATATTTAGACCTAGACCATTTCTAGTGACCTTTGACCTCATATGTTCACTATACCTTATGGCACTATTACCTGTGTTGTTGACCTAATGACCTTACCTAGCCTATTACCGTGACCGTTTATCCTGACCCTACCTTTGGTGTACCGAACATACCTAAACATTCTTGCACCTAACCTACGTTGTTGTGTTTCCTGACCTTATCCTATACCTTGGATACCAGATTCACTTCACCCTTGTTTGGATAAACCTATCGACCTTAGACAATGTAGAGTTTTCCTACTCTTCAACCTGGTAGCGTGCTGCAGTTTATATGTGTGTGTGCATTTGACTGCTGCTACCTTTGACCTTGACCCATTACCTAGATTTCCCGAGTAGACCTTTCACCATTTTCTCCTACACCCACTTACCTTTTCTTCACATTTACCTTTTATCAAATCACTCACCGCTTCATCGGCTGCTTCGTCAGTTCCTGGTTTGAGGGGGATCACCTTCACCCCCACATGGGGCAACCACATCTTATTTTTGTTAGCGTTGCTTACCAATACAAGCTACGCAACAAAAAGGGGAAAAATGTAGACACTAAAATTAGGTCACACTCCCCTTCCGTACCTCGACCAATAAGTACCCTTCATCACTTTCACCTAGCCATGGCCCCCTTCACCACACTATTCGTAATTTAATTAATTTAATTAAACTAATGCTTTATCCTCACTATATTTATTATTTAAATATCTTATTTAAATAATATCTACACATATATTTCACTTATACACCTCATCAAGCTAACTCACCCTAAGACCTATTCTTATAAAGTTACCATAACTAACTAAGACTTACCCAAACCCTAAAAATCAATGCCTACACTCCCTCTAACCACATTCCCGCATGCTCACAGAAGCTCCCAGTCTAATCCATGGGATAATGACATGAAATCCAAGGAAATTAGAAGAATCTCCCCTAAGTTTAGAAAACCTAGAAAATCCCACCTTGACCAACGTCGGTTACCCCTAACCGCCGCCGGTTAAGCCGAGACCGCCATCGGTTACCCCTTTTTAACTCCTAAACTACCTTATTCTCAAGGTTGGAAAACATTGGGAGAAAAAAATTTGACGAGAAAGAGTGAGATCTCAAAAAGATAGCACATCTTCAGAGATCCAATTCCAGCAAGAACTCACATCCAAAGAAGGAGATTGAACATCTTCTCCTGCATAGCCATCCTAGCCACATTCGGATCTACCCAAGCAAAAGAGGAGTGTGCATGCAGCCCATGCAAAATCTTTTCTCTTGTTGGTGATCACTTGCAGCCTCCAAAACTCATCATCAGCACCTCCATCCGTCACATACATACTTTCAGAACTGACATCCAAGTAAGTATAATATCATACTTCCCTGGTTAATTCATTTCATCATTGTTTTACCACTTATTGTCCACCTTGCTCCTCATTGACCATCTCCAATGTGTTATACCTTCATAACCCCATCACAAACCTCGTAAAAACCTACCCTTGTCACCTAATATCTCCTCCCAACCAACTAAATCCTTTGTGAAATCACAAAGGGGATCAAAAACCCCATTCTGTGACATTCCCAGATCTCACAGTAACCGACGTTGATTATACCTAACCACAGTCGGTCACTCCTAACTGACACCGGTCTCTGTGTTTGCTCACATAGCCTTAAACATAGACCTATCCACCCCATTTTACCTAACCCTCACTTACCTGTGACCTACCCAACACCTTTATCAGACCTGCAGAACTCACACCCAACCCTTTGACCTGTGGACTCTATTCTAGCCTAGCCTGTTAGATTATATCTATTTCTTATTGTGTTTTAAGTGAGATACCTAAATCATTTTGAAATAACAATAGGATTTACTTTTTTTCAGAATTAATTTGTCTAAAATAGTGGATTGACAACCATCTCGGAAGTACCATACTTCCCGGATCTAGCTAACACTAGGCAATTCACTGCCCATATTGTTTAATGCTTTCTAGTGGTCTTATTTTCATTACAGGTAGTTCCTCCTAGCCAAAAGGAAGCTCTCATGGTCAGCTATGGATTCAGAAGTCATACACACGCAATAACCCATCAACCGACATTTGAATAGGTATTCCTCCTATGCCCATTACCCTATCTGTTTATTCAACCATTCAAAGGAACAACCTAAGTAAAGGTGGTTGTAATCGCAGTATATAGATTTATTACATACAGCATGGATTTTTGGCACAGTACCTATTACCACCGGTACCACGAGAGGCTTCGGGGCATCCATTTTCATACACTACAGGTGTTATTATTCCATTTTGTTTCATAGCACATTACTTTATCATATTATACATGCTTTTACATACTTTTTATCTTTCTAACATGATAATTGGTGCTTCATGTGTGGCATTTGTTTTGCAGGGCTATTTACTTCCATGGTTATTTGTTACATTGTCTATCATTACTTGTCATTGGTTTCCACTATTTGTGGGCTTTTCCATTTGTCTTGTGTGCTTGTGGCCACTTCGGCCTTGATTGTCTTGTGACATCTTTATTGGTGTCCCATGTTTTCAACCCACTTTTTGTGGTCTACACTATCTTCTTACATGTTTACATTGTCTTCTTATGTCTTAGCTTACACATTATCTACACTTGTATTTTACATGCATGCATGTTTTATTATACTAACACTTGTCTCCTAGCCACTTTTTTTGTATGTGCCTTAGTTTCTACCAAGCACATTCCCTTTCCCCTATACGACACGGTTTCAACACGAGGTTAGTCCTCCTTTGGACCACATACTCATTTAATGATGTCGCATGAACCCCAAATGAGGGGGCATCATATGGGTAAATCATTCACCCCATACAATGTTAGACACATCACAAAGCATGGTACCAGTACATCATAGTTTTCAGTTTCAAATAGGGCTAAGAATTAGAATTGGGTCCTTAGCACAACAATATCCTTCCTAGATGCCAATTACTAGGGAAAATCTTCAACATCTCTCATTTCAACTCAATTTTTAGTTTAGACAAGGCTTAGAATCATACTTGGGTCCTTAGCATAGCGATGTCCTTCCTAGATGCTAGTGACCGGGCGGTCCTTCAAATTTTCGATTCAACACAATTTTTGACATGTCACAAAGGCTTTTAACAGGGTAGAGAGTCCTTTAGCACTAGGAAATTTACATTGAGGATAAGTACACGCGATCTATAGTGTTGTTTTCATTCTGGGAGAAGTTAAAGGTTAGAGGATGACACTAGAATTTCCTCTCTATATTACTTATGTTATGGCGCAGGATCACCCAAAAATCAACATTTCATAGCACTCTACAACTTTGGGAAGTGGTTAAAGGTTAGAGGATGACACTAGACTTTCTTCCATATACTTCTTTTGTCATGGCATGAGATCACCAAAAAAATTCCCTGCATCAACATCTTCAAGATCCTTTCCACACCCTTTTTCTCATCATGGATCAGATGCACATATTCCTTTTTCACATTTTCAGCATTTTTACATACTTCTTTACATACGTTTTACACATATACATGCATATTTGACTACTTTTTCATTATTCTCTTTTACAAGTCCATCCGTATGGGAAGTGGTAGTCAACATCATCCACATCATTCACAACAACAAAAAAAACATCGACATCAACAACATATACACCGCAACATCTACATATGTTTTTCTTCCCTAGGTTCATTTTCATCATCACTTTTTGCAATTTGTCCTCCTTAGCATCCACACTTCACATTTTTATCACTCCATACTTGTTCTAGTCCCTCGGAACACTTTCAGCATCGATCTGCATGGTTATTAGGTACACATATCTATCTACTTTATACTACTAAGCTTTCCACTCACCAACATAAAGTGGAGGAAAATGTAGACACAAAATCATGCACTTTGGGTAATTATCTAGTCCTGATTGCATACTACTATTCATATTATTCCTAAGTAAGAAAAGTACTAATTAACCCATGTCTTCTACCACCTTTCTTTTTCTTTTGTTTCTCCTTTTAGTCTTGCATATTTACTTTCTTAGTATGCTTTATTATTCTCCAGTTGTTTTCATCCTGGACACTCGCACCCAATCAGGATGCTACCGCCAGGCACCCTCATCCCCTCTAAGTGCCTCTAACCCCTTTTTACTTAAATCACACTCTTTGGGTCCTTTCTAGCCATTTGAACATATTATATTTTTGGTAGTTGGCCTTTTGGGGTTAATTACGAAATTCAAGCAAAATAATCCTATAAATATAAAGTTATGTGGTCATAATAAAGGATGAAGCACTAAGCATTAGCTATCACCACTTAAGATTACATCTTCAAGCATCTATGAGTTTCATTGCATCCATATAACACCATCACATGGGACACAAGGGATGTTTATTTTGCATACACTTCATAAGAGGGTATTTATTTCTATTCCATGCACACATCTATTACATTTAACTATTTTCTCACTATCAAGTGTGACTCACAAAAAGAGCCACCTATGGCACAATCCCACACACACACACATATAACTACATTGGTTCGAGATGTAATGTAATTCCCAATCATAAGTTCACTATCATGACAGTTGAGGATAGTCGATCCTTCATTTGGTGTCTTTCTTTTTAGGATTTGATATCTATTAGAGGGTTTTACGGGTTCATATTTCACTGTAGGTTTACAAAGGTGACCTTGGAGATCTTGGTCTAACCTTAGAGTGAGAAAAGGATACTAAAGGCAAACACCTTGTGATACCTCAAATGAGGTTTCCTAAACTTTTCTGCATACCCACTCACATAAATAGGCCTATGGCGCTCGCAAGTTCCCTTTTCCTGTCCAGGCACCCCAGATCCAGCCAATCTCTCCAAATCTACATTTTTGTGGGTCTCTATGTGACACTCATGTTGTTATTTTCACTGGTTACCACTTTGACATAGTCCATATTTCACTTCCCATCAACTAAGTACCTTCTTCTCCTCTCTTTATAGTTAGGGTTTGGTACTTTATTTCTTAGTTTGATTGAGTATCATTTTTGTACATAATTACATATCTTATTTCTTACTACAATAGCATCATATTAGGCTCTAATGTCACATTTTAGCTTAATTAGTCATTTTTTTACCTATTGTCATTGTTGTTCTTTGTTGAAGTGGGGATGCTTGTTGTTTCTTATTAAAGACGGACTGCGAAAAGAAGAGCGAAAGAGTATTCAAAGTCACGTGTTATGAAAAATCTATAACAAGCATGTAAAATTATGTAAAACGGTGTAAAAAGGTGTAAAAAGGAGAGTGTGCAATTGATCCATGAAGAGTGAAAAGGATATAAAATTTCTTGAACCACTGTAGAAGAGTGATTTTTTTAGGTGATCTCATGCCAAGAATGAGTTTTTTGGGCAATCTCATGCCAAGTGCGAGTTTTCTGTGTGATCTCACACCATGGTAGAAGAGTATTGGGATGAAAGGTCTATTGTCATTCTCCATCCCTGACTACTTCCCAAATTTTATACACCGCTATAGATGGTGTGATTTTTATTTGTTTGAATCTTGTTCTAGTTTGATCTAAGGAAATAGAAAAGGGAGATAGAATGCATTCTAATTACTGGAGGATTGTGCTTGTAATGTGAAAATTGGTAGACTACGTACAACTATGTTGATCGAGAAAGTAAATATAAGCGCCCGGTCATAGGCACCATGAAAGGTTATGAGCACTCAAACTCTAGTGTTTGTAACTAGCCACTAGTATTTGTATTGAATTGAGGACCTAAGTTAGAATTTGGGTCATTCTATGCTTGTAACTCTATTTTATTCTTTTAATAAATAGGCATGTACTAAAGATATAAGTTTTTGTATGTGGTGATTGTTTCACCAAATGTATGCACCCTCTCATTTGGGGTGCATGTGATGTTCTTGGAGGATGTAGCCCAAAAGGTAGAACTGGATGTTAATCTAAAAATGATGCCCTATAGGGGGAGGGAATGTGCATGGTAGATGCAAAGGCACATGCAAATAATATGTCTTGAAACATGTGTTAATAGAAAAATTATCAAGTGTAATCGAAGACAATGTAAAAAAATAATAGTACAGACAAAGTAGACTATGAAAATTGGGTTTCAAACATGGGACATCACTCATAATATCGCAAGACAATCAATACTGAAGCAGCCAAAAGCATACAAGAAATGAATAAGGAATTCACAATTCATAGCCCACAAATAATGACATATAATACAAGACAAGAGAAAATAAAGTATAAGATTACCATGGAGGAAAATATTTTCTGCAAAGCAAATTTTACACATGAAGCACCCATTAACATGTTAGAAAGATAAAAAGTATGTCAAAGCGTGTATAGATCCATGGAAAATAGTGTGCTAGTAAAAGTAGGAAGTAGTAAAGAATGAAACAATAGCACATGTGATTTATAAGAGTAGAAATGTAGATGCCCCCAAGAGACTTAGTGGGATTGGTAAGAGGTATAGTGGTGGTGTCCCCAAGATTTCACCCTAAAATATGGGACTACCCCTATTTAAAATTTTTGTTCTTTTTAAGTGAAGGGTCATGTTTTTGTTTGTTTTTTCCTGCAGTTGCTCACATTTCTCAAAGATACCTTTAGGAAGTCATAGAGTCTCATCTATCAAATACCCACATGTTAAAGCTCACTCATTCCTTTCCCAAACTTAGCCTAAAAGCATTTTATTTATTTTTATATTAAATAAATAAAATTCTTTTTAAAATAGTTTGAGCTAAAATTAAGAAATTTGAGTTATATAAGCACCTCACCCCATCATTATTACCATAGAACATTCACCCAGGGGAAGATTTTTTGTAGACTAGATAATTGGAGAAATTTTTCAAGTAATTGGCTGCAACTTCTTTCGGGTTTTGTTTTTATTTTATTTCTTCTTTGTTTTGGTTTTGGTATTTCTCTGTAATCTATCTGGAAATTCCCTGGCCTTTTCTTTCTCCCTTCCGGATCTAGTCCAATTACATAGGGTTTTGAGAAGTCATTCTTGGCCTCAGACAAAGGTGAAATTAATTATGAAGTGCTGGTTTTCAATGCAGCATCTTGGATACAAGTCACAGTTTTTGGAAGGAGTGTTTTCTTTGTGCAAAATCATAAGTTAAATTTGCCCCCATCATCCAAACTCCACTCAATTACCAAAAGAAGAAGCTTTTAGCCAAATCATGGTTTTCTGGTATCTTTTCTTTTTTATGCAACCTTCACTCTATAAATTAGTGCAATTATCCAAGGAGCTGATACAAAGTCAGTTAAAGTGCAAATCATGGTTTTCTAGTGTCTTTTCTTCTTTTGTGAATAATCCTCAACTGCAGAAATCCACAAAATTATTAAAAGGGGAAAAATCACTTAAGTGTTTGTCATGAAAAAGAGCAGCCCAGTCTTCTAAAATCCACGCACTTTTTGAAGCAAAAGTCATTAAAGCCAAATCGTGGATTTCCATGTCTTTGTCTTCTACTTAAAATAAAGCAACTTTTCCTTCTAATTTCCATGCACTTTTCCTTTAAGTTATTATCGTAAAATGCCAGCCTATTGTCTTCTATTTTAAAAGCATCCTCCACCTTGGAATTCCACTCAATTCTTCTAAAAAATAAAAATGTCAGTTAAAGTCATCATGGAAATTAGAAACAATTGCTTCTTATTTTAGTGCAATTCTCCAAGGGAAATTGCTTAAGTGCAAATCGTGTTTTTCCAATGTATTGTCTTCTTTTGCAAATCATGGATTTCTAGCATCCAGACTTCCTAAAATTCACACAACTTTTTGGCAAAGGCAGAAATCACTTAAGTTTTTTGTGAATTTGGAGCAGCTTGTCTTCTTCATTTCAACACAATTTCATAAGCCTTCTCCTCCAATTTCAACACAATTTTTAAAGGGAGAAGTCTAGAGCCAAATCGTGGATTCTTCATGTCTTATCTTCTATTTTGCAAATCCTGCTGCCCCTTTCTAAAATCCACAATGCTTTCCTTCATGATTTTCAACGCAGCATTTAAATCCAAAGCAGAAGTCATTTAAATGATTGTCGTGGATATCTAAGAAGCTCATCTTCTTGTTTCTAACGCAGCCCATGTGGAATTTATTCATACATTGCATGCAAAATCCCTTTCAAAATTTTTGCATGTGTTCCCAATCTTCCAATTGAATCCCACATTGAGTCTACTTATATTTTCCTTCACCCAAAGTGATTTCAAGAATTCAAAAGTGCTCATATGTAATTAAAAATAAAAGGGTGATGAGTCTTCTCTAAATTGTTTATGGAAAACATTTCACCGGTGCACATACTTAAGAAGAATTGAAAAATATTCAAGGATAAATGGGGAATATAGGTCAAAGGAAACACTCGCAAGCTAATCATAGTCAGTTTCTCAGAGGAAATAGATTCGGGTGAAGAAGTTGGTAAAACTATACGATGATGCCAAATCCAGTTTAGTGAGAATCAAAGGAAAAGAGTCAACCATGTGGGAGAAAGAGTTTCTCGGTTCAAGAAAAGCTATCATTCATTTCTAAAGTAGATGAAGCAGAAGTACAATGCATGTCTGATTAGCATGCCAAGTATAGAAGAATAACAAAACAGAGAGTGTTGCAACTAGAATAATTTCTTTATTTCTTATTCTTTCTCTTATTTTATCTAACAAAGAAATTGAGTAATCAATTGAATTGTAAAACTTAAGTGATTGGATTAAAATCCATTACCTTGAGTTACTGGAAGAATTTAATTACTTGAAAATAGGTGGAAAACATACATAATAGAAGGTTTTATTTTCATTTGTAAATCATGCATGTCATGTGAAGAGGAATTCTAGGAGGAAGATTTACAACTTGTTTTTTTACGGCTTCCACATGCGGGAATTCATAGAAGGTTCCCATTTGTAATTTCCCTCTATTAACTATAAATAGAGGAAGAACCTACGGGTTAAGGAATCACAATTTGTTCGTCGAATTTTTTTAGAAAATCATTCTTGAGTTTTCGGACTATTTTCTGGGACCCTTGGTGTGATTTCTTTGAAAGGCGAGGAATTGAATAAAGGTGGATTTCCGAGAGAACTTTATGTCTACGGTTCTTTTCTCATCACTTCTATTTGAGGTTTTATTTAAAATTTATGTTATCATATATCTAAGATTAGAAGAAATTTCTTTCCCTTATTGTTGAATGTTGTGATTTTTCTCTGATAGCTATTGGTTAAATAACATGTCTTCCTTTATTATTTCCTTGCTTTTGTTTCCCTACTTCTAAAAATAATCTTCAACACAGTTTATTACTTGCTGCAAATTTTCCCAGTTGTGGTTCATGAGCTATGGGAATTAAAGTAAAACCCCTAGAAATAGTTATTAGGATTCAACCTTACCAAATTGATAAACATATTACATGGGAGACTCACCATTAAATGAAGAATATTTATCTCATGATTGCCTAAGTTTTAAGCTATGCATAAAATCTAGCCAACAAGTGCCAAGAATCATTACTACGTGTAAGGATCTATATAAAGTATACATTCAAAACTAGAGAACAAGTGAACACACATGTGTATATTATAAATATAATAACATGTGAAGTATCTATCAAGCAAGAAAATAAAGTGTACATGTAACTAGTATAAGAAAGAAAGAGTATGTGCAACCAAGATATATAGTATGTTGTGAATGAGTGAGATGGAATGATATGTAATGTGAATGTGATAGGAGCAGCATGCCCCCAATCATATGTGGATGAGTATGAGATGAGGTTCATTTATAAAATACCCCTCGACGATTAAGAATGAAATATAAAACAAGAGTGTGTCATCGAGAAATGGATTTAAAATACACGCTAGATAGATAGATCGTGAAGAAAAATGTGTGAAGAGTAAAGGTGGTGAGGTTCATTTTATATTTAGACACAACATTTAAGTATGAACCGTGGAACTATAGTGTGTCATAGGGTAATGACGATACATGTTGTGTGTATCAAGTTGTGCAAGATGAATGAAAAAGACTAGATGTGAAGCAAAGAGCATAATAGTAGAAATGTGAGACGCCTGATAATGCTAATGGGGGAGTAAGCATGATGCCCTCCAAGTGTATGATGTGAAGAAGAATCAAGTAACATCATCTAAGAGATCATCATAGTCATGATCGAAGCCAAATGGAGATACGTCAGAGACTTGGTAAGTAATAGTATGTGGTTGATAATGTAAGGATCCATTGTGGTGTAAATTGTACATTCCCATTGTGTATTCTTCATCAATGAAATGTGGAAGTGGAAATCCATGTGTATACCAGTGAGTAATATTTTGTGGATAGTCGAGAAATGAATCATTACAAATAAAAACACAGCCAAAGGGTATTGGAAACATGATATCAATATGATCAAGATTCAGAGTTCCACTAATGTAGTCAAGCCAAGACTACCCAAGAGTAAGTGGAGAAGTGTGTTCAACAAACACCAATAGATGGAAGATGCGAAGGCCATAAGTATAAATAATACAAACATATCCATGGTATAGGTGACGAGAATGAGGTGGAGGGAGGATATCATCGAGTATGAATCCCAACCAAGCTAAACCATCATGTGTGCAAACAGATGTCGAACTAGTAGGATTGAATGGATTATGTGGTCAATAATATATTGTTGATGCGAGTGCTCATGGGAAGATGAGGAAGGTGGTATGATGTCCAATGTATGGACATACCCCTGAAAAAATACCATAACATTAGTAGGAGGGGGTTCTTGAATTGATATTCACTAGGGCCAATGGCAACGAAAGTATCATTGAAGTATGACTCATCTATCTTGATAGGAGTAAAAT
Organism: Taxus wallichiana var. yunnanensis; assembly: GCA_018340775.1. Lineage (NCBI taxonomy): Eukaryota > Viridiplantae > Streptophyta > Pinopsida > Cupressales > Taxaceae > Taxus > Taxus wallichiana. The sequence goes on from CM031234.1 coordinate 83,385,753, forward strand.
TAATATTGCACAATTTTTCATTAGTAAGCTCAATAGTATCAAAATCGTCATCAAAATCATCAATTTTGGCATTTTCATGTTGGATAGCAGTATCAAGGATATTGATAGGAAGTGAGCTAGATTATGAAGGGAGAGGAGTTCCAATGAGGGGAGTAGTGGTGGTCATTGGATTAGACACACAAGGTGAAATGATATCATTAGTGTGAGAGGAATGAAAGGTATACTTGTAGAAGTGGAAGGATATTGTAAATCACTAGATTGAAAATATCATATGTATCAATATTTCTATATGGAATAGGTTGAGATGGAGGAATAGGCATAACAGTAATGGATTCTATGTAACAAAAGTTGAATGGATCAGGGTCGACAGCAATAGTATGTTCATAACCATCATGTAAGAATTTAATGCACCAATGAATAGTAGATGGGATAACATACATTATGTGAATCTGGGGTCTACCAATGAGAGATTAAACTAAAATGAGGCATTGATAACGAATAATATTGTAGGAACAATCTTAGGCCCAACTTCTATAGGTAACATGATAGTTTCTAGGCATGTGTGAGTAGTGGATTTAAAGCTAGAAATGAGAGTGGCATTCTTAGTAATTAGATTATCAGGAATGCCAATTTTCCTTAGAATGGAGTGAGTGCATAGATTAATGGTGGATCCATTTTCAATGAGTACATGATTGATATAAATGGTTCCAATGGTAGCAATGATAAGAAAAAGTATGCATGGATTGTCAATAGTAAATGGTGGTATGTTCTCATCACTAAATGATATGGCATGTGGTATATTTTTGAGAGAATGGATGAGATGTTTGAAGACCACCGGTGAGTTATTGATTTCAATGTGAATAGAGTGATGGGAGGCCTCTAATGTTTGAATAAAATTTGGTGCATTGTGTAATAAATCATAAAGAGATATTTGTTTGATGTATTGTTAAGTTGTTATATGATTTCATAACCTTTAGAAGTGGTTCTAGGAGCTACATAAGTGATAGATGGTGGGATAAAAAATGGGTTAAGCCATAGGAGAACGAGTGCGGTGAGTGGTGACTATAATAATAGTTAGATCATCCCTAGGTGTAATAAAACAAGGAGGATGCTGAGTATAAACTTGCATAAAATCAACAACAGTAGTAACCATGCCAAAAACCTTAGTTGGGGTGAAAGAGGGATACGAATATTGATCCACGACTTGAAAAGAAGAGAAATTTTGATACATTCTCATAAGGTAGGGTTTGAAACATCAGGTTTACTAAATGATTTAACAAATATGGAATTTTTAAAACCCTAATTACAGAGTCATGTATGATAATCAAACAATAAAGCATAGATTTGACACAAGCAATAAACTAGATAAAAAGGAAATATTAGGTGTAAGAGAGGATAAAATATTTAGCTGATATCACAATAAATCCCAAAGTGTTCTGGATTTGAAGACTAATGAACATGAGGGGAAAATTGTCAAATCACACACAGAAAATCCTAGAAATGTCGGATGAGCCTAGACTAGGGCACCTAGGCACTAGGGACCTCTGTTGGGCACCTTTGAAAGCACAAGATCTCAAAAACATGTTTTTTGTGTTGCACAAGTGTTTCTAACCTTCACTTTTAGTTTCCAATATGTCATTGGATGAACATAAAATTTTCATATAACCTTTCAAACAAATGATATCCTAGAAAACCCCAAACTACATCAAATCATAAAAATAAAGATGCAAATAGGGATTTGAACTGACCCCAGTGGTCACCCAACAGAGTGAACTTACGACTAATCATTGCATTACATCTCAAAATCCATGTAGTTATTGTGCGTGTGTGTAGAAATCATGCCCTAGGAAGGTCTTATGCAATATGTATTTGATAGTGAGTGATGGCTAAATGTAGTAATGTAAATAAATGTGTGGATGGAAAAATTAGATTACCCTCCTATGCATGTATGCATAAAATACAGTCCTTTGTCCCTTATATTATTGTTATATGGATGTCTTTGATGCTCTTAGAATGCCTTTGGATGCAACCTTATGTGATGATAATAGATTCTTTAAACTTGGTCCTTTATTATGGTCACATATCTTTATATTTATATGATTCCCTTAGTTGAATTTCATAATTGACAGCTAAAAGTTTTACCTGAAAACAAGATGCCCAAAAGATAAAAGAGGCCCAAAAGAGGTGAGTAAGATACAAAGAGGTTGGGGGCACCCACAGGGGATGAGGGTGCCGTGCGCTAGTGTCCAGGCTGGGCGTTGGTGTCTAGAGTCAATAAATATAAAGTAATGAATATCAGACTAGGATGTAGGGTGTGCAAGACCAAAGAGGAAATAAGAAATACATAAAAGAGGCCAAAGATAGATGTAAGTTAATAGTTTTCTTGCCTAGGAATCATATGAATAGTAGTATGTTATTAGGACCAAGAAATGTACCCAAGTGCATGATATTTTGTCTACAACCACTTTTTCAATGGATTGTGTTATAATAGATTCGATTAGTGTCGGGCGACTACAAGGCTTTTTTTCGTGCGACAACAAACCTTGTTGTCATCTGACAACAAAAAAATGCTTCATTGTTCTGACCGTCTGTAACCCCCTGGTCACACATCAACAACACTCTAGTCATATGTCAATAATCCTCTGGTCACATGTCAACAACCCTCTGGTCACACGTCAACAACCCTCTGGTCACACATCAATAACCCTTTGGTTACGCATTAATAACACTTTGGTTGCATGTCAACAACCCTCTAGTCATGTGTCAACAACCCTCTAGTCACACATCAACAACCCTCTGGTCACGCATCAACAACCCTCTAGTCACACATCAACAACCCTTTGGTTATGCGTCAATAACCCTTTGGTCGCACGTCAACAAACCTCTAATCACGCGTCAACAACCCTCTAGTTGTTTTTCAATAACCATCTAGTCACTTGTCAATAACCCTTTGGTTGCGCATCAACAACCCTTTGATCATGCATCAACAACCCTCTGGTCGTGTGTCAACACATTCTCTTGTCGCATGTTAGTAACACTATATTGTTACTCGTCTAGAAATGAAAATATTCCTTCTCACGCATCAGTGACACTTTCCTATTACAAGTCTACAATAACCAGTCTGAGACTCTAATCCACACTTTATCTACTTGTAATTTACAAGTAATTTGGATGGTACCTTAGTAAGTTACTAGTATACTACTAGGTAAATTACCTAGGTTTATATAGGAGTAGTTTTCAATGGTAGGTGAAGCCGACCCTAAAAAACATTATACTAGAAATTTTAGGCGAACAATACACTAACCTACTCTAAAAAATTTGCCTTTTCAAATTTTCCAAAAATGAAATATTCACCAAATTAAAAATATTCGCCACTAAAAATATCCTGAATAGGTTCACATATCATGTTGTTAATTTTTATAATATCTCTCTCATGTATGATAATGAAGTTACTACTTACATTACACATCATTCTTCTCCTATGATGGAATACAATGTTACTTATTTATATAATAAACTTTATATTGACACTCATATTACTCCTCCCATTATGTCTCACTTTCAAATCACTTCTAATGAGCATAACATTATTTATTCCAATGTTACATCACTCTTTTCACCTTCCTCATCACAAGTTAGAACATAATGTGCTAATTTTACAATGATTCTTAATGTTCTCACTTTCCAAGCTTCTATGCATGACTTGTTTACTATGGCTACACCTCATCTTGTTACATCCATGGGGAAATAAATTCCCCTCTTTCCACATTTATGTATATGGTCATAGGGGCTAGTTCATATAAATTTAATGATTCCAATCTTTCCAAATTACACCCATTGTTTATGATGATTCTTGTGTCTCTCCCTCCATTGTTTTTGGTTGATATTGATGAGCCTCATAGCAATACATATGTTACACATCTCTTGACTCACACATTGATCCTTATGTTTGCACTTACTATTTCCATTATTACCAGCAAGCCCAATGTTCCACTTATTTTAGTTTCTTCTCTTAGTCATCATCTTATTGTGTATGTCATTGCATTTACTCCTCATATATTTGGGATCTTATACTCCATATGGTTTTCCCCTCACTATGTTGACATTATTCCTTAGTAGCTCTCATGTTTCCCAAATTACACTTATTACTTACCAATGTTCCACCTATTATAGTTTCTCCATATGAATGACACAATCCTACTCCATATTTTATGATATATGCACTTCCATGACGAGGTTCATTGTAGTCCTCATCATTTAATCTTAAAGAATGTCAAAGTGAGGTGGTGTTAAAGGCTATCTACAAAAGGGATTTAAGGAAACAATGATTTGTCATCTCTTTTCACTATAATTGAAAATGTATGAAAGGAAATTCAATAATAGAAAGTGAATCTAATCGAACAAACTAAAATAAATAACTGAAAACCAATCTAATCTAACAAACTGAAATAGATAACTAAAAAAATAAATGACAAGTAAACAAATGAAAGTGAAGCTTCACAAAAAAATGCTAAATAAAAACACACAATGTTGATTTAAACAATCTAAGTAAACAATAATGATATTATTATAAACATGACAAATCATCCTCCTCCTTGGGTGATAGTGAGCCTTTTCTCTTCCCTCAAAGTTGGGTTAAAAAAACTAAACATAAGTTGTTGCCAAGATACTTGAACTGTAGATTTTATTAATCAGAAATGATGTTACAAAAATCATCCATCTTCTAACACCATTGCATTGAGTGCTTTGGAGAGATATTTATAACTCATCCCTTGGTCAATACTCCAATATTATAGAACTACCTACATATAATCTTGGGTAAGACTTGAATACATCTTCCACTTTACAATGAGATGAATGTTGAAGGAATTTATTCAAACACTACAACTCTAGATTGAACTACCTCTTCTACTTGCATTTAACTACTTCCACTTTTCAAGGAGACAAATTTGTACGATATTTATTCAAATGCTACTACTCTAGATTGAACTACCTCTTTCACTTAACAAGTCCACTCTTGCATGATTGAATCTTTCAACATGACAGTTGTCCCGCCATATTCTCATCCCTGATTTTATGATCATTACTTTGTATTCAATTTGAATAATATTTTCAAACTTTTATGGGTTTGGTGCTCCTTTTTGTAATCTTTCTAGAACATTTTGAATTTTTTTCATTGATAAATGAGGGAGATATTACAATTCTACTTGAACTTGTATTTTTTTGCATTATTTACTTTCCTTCAACCTTATTCTATTGAAATTTAAAATGAATATATCTACTCAATTATTTCTATTGTGTAAAAATGGAGAGAGGTATTTCCTTCTGGTAATAATAAGAACAAAAACCTCTCTCATTTTCTCATTTTGAGGTCTGCAACTTCAGTTAGAGAGATTCATGTGTTGATTGTGTAAGTCCTACACTTGACAACCTTATTCTTCAAGTGTGGATATCCTTGTAACAATTATTTTTGTGTAAAAATGGAGAGATAGTTACCTCCTAGCAATAAGAGGAATAAAAACATCTCTCAAGTTATCATTTGGAGGTCTACAATTTTAGTTAGAGAGAGTCTCGTGTTGATTGTGTGATTCTTGCACTTGACAACCTTCTTATGTAAATGTGGATATCTTTGTAACCATTATTGTTATGTAAAAACAAAGAGATTTTTTTCCTCCTAGTAATAAGAGGAAAAAAAACCTCTCTTCATTTTTCATTTGGAGGTTTGCAATTTTAGTTAGAGAGAATCATGGGATGGTTTTGTGAGTCGTGTGCTTGACTACATGAGTCTTGAGCTCAGTGACTAAGTCCTGCACTTTCCTATGTGAGTCTTGTGCATGGTGAGTGAGTCTTGTGTTGGCTGCAATACAGTCTAGAGAATAGTCCAAAGTGTTCTCAAGTGATTTAGCTTTCAAATATATTCAAATTACTTGCTCATACATAATATTACACTCCAACTTACAAGAAATATTAGGTAATGAAAACATTCAAATTGCTATGAAATATTAAAAAATAGATCAAATATATTATAAAATGTATCTTAAATAATTTATCTAGTTCTTAATACTATGTCTAAATCCATTTTTTAGATAAGATACAAAAATTGGTTTTAAACGGGGGCCAAAAAACCCCATACATAAAAGAAGAAAGTTTTAAACAAAAGACACCAACAAAACCAAGGAGGAAGAGTAAAAAAAGATTGATAACCAGGCCACCAAAAAACAGAGACAAACTAAACAATTTGAATATTAACAACAGGTTTTTCTAAGTAACTAAACTAAGACCAAAAACAAGAAAAAAAACAACAGAAAATATAAGGGATGCAAAATCTCACCATTAGTTCTCAGTATCCTTTCTTCAGGTCCTGGAGGTTGGACTGCCATCTTTTGAACCAGTAACTTTGATAAAGAATCTCTTCGGGTGTTTGACCTCTTAATTCTCAGTCTGAGTTCCAGAATTAACCTCCTTCTAATAATTACCCTAGTTATCAGTCGCAACCATACCCATTCTCACACCTATATCCATCTCATCACTATCAGAAGAACTCAAACTCAGCTTCATGTTGTTTTTGTCCTCCTCAGAAGCAACTTGGTTTTGAATTAGAGAAATTCATTTCTCCTACATAACTTAATCCTCTTGAATCCCCTTGATGGATCTATTCTTGATTTCAATCCTTTTATGACAATCATGTCGGTTCCTATATGAGGTTTTTATTGACAGTGAGAATGGTATCCATTATGGACTCGGCCTTCATCAGTCTGACCTCCTAGTCAGCAAGCTCCTAATCCCTCTTACTGGAAATTTCCCCCAAATTCATAATCTCCTTCTTGATATTACATAAGGCATATGCAACACCCTCAACGGGAGTAATACAATTTTTATTCTTCTTAATTTTATTGAGGTGAGAAGCAAGGGTTTCCTGGTCAAAATCTTGATCCTTGACTTGATTAGGGATGGTAGGTTTCCTTCTTTGGACCAAAATAAGAATGAGGCCTTGGTGAAGGGGGGTATCGTGCTTCTTTTTCTTGATATCCTTGATATTCAAGAAGAGTAACCTATAGAGGAAGAAATTTAAGCTCATAGTATGGTCACAAGGGAGAAAATTGAGGATGAGCATGTGGTGAGTAAATATTTTACATAATTTTCCTTCAATAATCAGATATTTCATAATAACTAGGTAGACATCATCGCATCTATCTGAAAAGTAGGTGTGAGCAATGTCATTGTCATATTCAATAATTTTCCCCATCTTTAAATAAAGTAGAAATTTCATGTTTCTTTCTAGATCTATCTTTAAAAAAAATTAGGCCTTCAATTTTTAACCCAGCGATCTTTGTTATGGAATTCTCAAAGACATCAATATGAACCCCTCCAAAAAAAACAACCATAATTCTAAGAAATCATAAAATCGATAGAAAGGCTAGTATCATTACCTTCGATCCTACGAATGTATCTAATGAGAGTGCCTTTATGCAGCAATTTCAACAGAGCCACCACTTGTTCTTGAGGTGAAGAAAGGTATATGGTTCATTACGTAACCTATCACCACCCATGAAGCTAGCAAGAAAGTTGACATTCTTTGCATAGACACGAAACTCAACCGATAGAAAATGGAGAAAAAACAAATGAAATGAGAAAGGGAAATTTTCCAAAAGGCAAATTCCTTTCACAACCCCAAGCATGCGAGCTACGGGTGTCGTCATATCACATCCTTTCACTTTTTGTCTTTATTTATGAGTTTATTAACCTATCCTTAAGCGATACATGTGCCAATCCATGTCACTAAATCTATCATGGCATTACCTTTATCAGCTAACACATCCATTGGCTTATTCCCATCATGGTACATGTGTTGAACGACCACCTATTTAAATGATGCAAGCATGACACGTGCCTCCATTATCAAATGATTTATTTTCCATCCACATTTACTACTATCTTTTAGGACATTAATAATACACATTGAATCACCTTCAATTATTATATTTTTAATACCTAAGTCTTTACCCATTTTAACACCCCAAACCATAGCTCTCGCTTCAGCCACATTGTTAAATTGATTTCCTATGGGTCCCGTGTAGGCTCCTAAGCATCTCCCGCTATGATCCTAAATGAGGCCACTGTCACCAAACACTTTATCTTTAACCCATTCTCGAGCCATCAAAGTTGATCTTGAAACTTCCTTTGAGAGGTTTATTCCATTTAACATCTTGTTTCAACCTACTCTTACTGGTGTTAGAGACAACAATGTCTAACCTTTTAAGAATGTCCTCCTCCCACTCAGTGTAGGTGCAAACCTATTTGGTTTTAATAATCTGAGCATTTTCCTTCAAATCCTATGTTATTTTATCAACAACCTTGCACAGCCTCACTGATTTTTTCCTGAAGATCCTATTGTTGCGTTCAATCCATATACCCCACAAGACATGTGGCAGAGCCAGTTTCCAAATTTTATTGACCATATCATTCTTAAAGTTGAAACTCCACTGCTCAAGTAGAAGGGCCACATCTCTCAAAAGGACCAATTAAATTTTGAAAATGCAGAGGATCTCAGCAAAAACTTGATACTTAGTGCATTAGATTGGAGTTAGTTTTAGATGGGACTTTTAGTCTAAATCCATTTTATAAGAGAAGGAAAAATGTTATTTTCTGCATTATATGGGACTTATTTTGGCCTCATCACTCCCCCATAATTAACTTCATGCATGCCCTCAATCACTTTGATGATTTTAATATAGATTATGCATTAGAGACTTATTTTTCTTCTTCTCTCTTTGTACAAGACTGGTCATTGGTTCTTTACAAAATTAGTATGTTTCTTTTCTTTTCTTTTTTGAATCAACATATGTTATGTATATATCAACCCTTATCTTCTATATCTTTAAAATATATTTGTAGGCTTGTTTCTTCTTCTCCCCTACACTTGGGTTCTTACATGGCTATTTTTTTGTAGATTTTTTTAACAAAAAAAGTTATGTGTTGGTTTTCTACTTTTCATTTTTCAAGATCTAATCTCTCTCATTTACTGCTACAAGCCTTATTGAAAAATAAATGTATAATTTTTCTATTTTAGATAGGTTCTTGGAAGTGTACTTAGTTGTAATCAAAACAACTAATTAATTTATTTAACAATAAAATTATATAATATAATTGGACCATATTTCAAAGTTATCCATGCTTTCTTGTTGTTGTACAACCCTGATTTCTGTAATGCTAGAGAAAATAGTTAATAAATCCATATCATTTACTCATGAACACCAATATTTTCAGCTTAAAGTAATCCATTCCTGCAGATTTGAAGAAAATAGCAAATATATTTTATTGCAGTTGGGAAAAGTAGTCATTTGTTGGTTTTATACTTTCTCTTTTTTTTGGAAATGATCCGCCATTTATTGGTTTTCAACTTTTTCCTTTTTCTCTTTTTTTCTTCTTTTTTTGGAAAAGAGTCGACATTTACTGGTTTTCAACTCTTTCCTTTTTCTCTTTTTTTAAGGAGAATATCCACCATTTACTAGTTTTCAACTCTTTCCCTCTTTTTTACACTCATTAATCAGCCATGTATTTTTTTTATATTTACATCCTTAGCCACTTGCATGATGGTTATAACCCGTGCTTGAGTTCTTTTTATCTGCACAAACTTTTTCTTCTAGAAAACCTTTCTTTCTAGAAAACCTTTTCTTTCTATGGTAGCTATGTTATTTGTTTATTTGATAATAGAGAAATGATATCAGATTGAAACAAATTTTTTTTCCCCTATTACTAAGCCATGAAGTAGTTGTTTCTAACTACCACATTACATCAAAAAATGTGGAAAAAAATTTCAGTTGCATAGTGACCAAAAAATTTGCATGAGTTACTATAGTAAAATCAATGCATACAATCCCTAAAAGGAGCATAAATTGAATTCCTAAAATAATTGGAGTTTGCATGTTGATTTCTTCTGACAACTACTTGAGTTGTTATTAGAGAAATGGTTGCATGCACTCCATCACCACGTGTAGGCATTTTTGTATCTTCTTGCTTCTCTTTAAAGGCTCAATATTTGTAGATTCACAACTAACAAATGGTCTAGAACTTGTGATTATTCTAAATTCACATCCATCTCTTTTCTTTTAGTAAAAGTATTCAACATGATGTCTTCTTTTTTCCATATTTGTTACTACAAAAATTGTAGGCATCCTTCTTCCTCTTTTTAGCTCTTTAATCTTAGGGTTTCATCTCTTTATATAAAGCGATGGATTTTTATGTTTCTTCAAATCTATATTGATATGCATATCATTTACTCGCAACATCAATATTTTCAGCTTAAAGTAATCCATTCTGCAGATTTGAAGAAAATAGCAAATATATTTTATTGCAGTTGGGAAAAGTAGTCATTTGTTGGTTTTATACTTTCTCTTTTTTTTTGAAATGATCCGCCATTTATTGGTTTTCAACTTTTTCCTTTTTCTCTTTTTTTCTTCTTTTTTTTGAAAAGAGTCGCCATTTGTTGGTTTTCAACTCTTTCCTTTTTCTCTTTTTTAAGGAGAATATCCACCATTTACTAGTTTTCAACTCTTTCCCTCTTTTTACACTCATTAATCAGCCATGTATTTTTTTATATTTACATCCTTAGCCACTTGCATGATGGTTATAACCCGTGCTTGAGTTCTTTTTATCTGCACAAACTTTTTCTTCTAGAAAACCTTTCTTTCTAGAAAACCTTTTCTTTCTATGGTAGCTATGTTATTTGTTTATTTGATAATAGAGAAATGATATCGAGATTGAAACAAATTTTTTTCCCCTATTACTAAGCCATGAAGTAGTTGTTTCCAACTACCACATTGCATCAAAAAATGTGGAAAAAAATTTCAGTTGCATAGTGACCAAAAAATTTGCATGAGTTACTATAGTAAAATCAATGCATACAATCCATAAAAGGAGCATAAATTGAATTCCTAAAATAATTGGAGTTTGCATGTTGATTTCTTCCGACAACTACTTGAGTTGTTATTAGAAAATGGTTGCATGCACTCCATCACCACGTGTAGGCATTTTTGTATCTTCTTGCTTCTCTTTAAAGGCTCAATATTTGTAGATTCACAACTAACAAATGGTCTAGAACTTGTGATTATTCTAAATTCACATCCATCTCTTTTCTTTTAGTAAAAGTATTCAACATGATGTCTTCTTTTTCCATATTTGTTACTACAAAAATTGTAGGCATCCTTCTTCCTCTTTTTAGCTCTTTAATCTTAGGGGTTTCATCTCTTTATATAAAGCAGATGGATTTTTATGTTTCTTCAAATCTATATTGATATGCATGCTTGGATAAATTCCCCTATAATGTTTATCGTTAGTCCCGAAAAAAGTTTATTTTAGGGGTTTGTTTTTGGTAAATCTTTCGTGAATCTCTAATCCTACAAATTTAAATAAAACTCTAATCTAAACTAAGGATTAGCAATATTTTCATGTTCCATTCACCCAAACAGCTTGAAAGTTACTTATTGACACTACAAATACTTTTTATATCATCTGAAGGAGTGAAAAAATTGAGAATTTTTCTCACTAAACCCAAACATTTAACTAAGAAAACAAAAAAATTAAACTATTGTTTAAAAGGACTGGTAAACCAATATCTCCCATAAGTTAAGATTTTATAAGAAATTCATGTTCTACTTACTGTAATGGCACAAAGATTAATTTTTTGACACAACAAAAACTTTTTTATATATTTTGAAGAAGGAAATTTATTTTCTAAATGAAAACTTACGATATTCTTCTTACTAATATTAACTTGGAAACTTACCCCTGTTGACATCTAGTCCTTAGAAATGATGCAAAAAATAATGAGGTCATTGCATGCCTCATCATTTAATCTTAAAGAATTTCAAAACCAGTTGTTGTCTAAGGCTATCTACAAAAGGGGGTGAAGGAAACAATTATTTTCCAATTCTTTTCTCTAGAATTTAAAATGCATGAAAGGAAATTCAATAAATGAAAGTGAATCTAATCTAACAAACTGAAATAAATAACTGAAAGAAAATCTAATCTAATAAACTGAAATAAATAACTAAAAATAAAAAAATGACAATAAACAAATGAAAGTGAGGATTCACAAAAAAAAATGCTAAATAAAAACAAATAATGTTGATTTAAACAATCTAAGTAAACAATAATGATTCTATTCTAAAACTAATAAACCATCATCCTCCTTGGGTGAAAGTGGGCCCTTGCTCCTCCCTCATAGTTGGATTAAAAAAATTAAACACAAATTGTTGTCAAGATACCTGAAATGTAGATTTTATTAATAAAAAACGATGTTACAAAAATGATTCTTCTTCCACCGTTGCATTGAGTGCTTTGGAGAGATATTTATAATTCAACCCTTAGTCAATACTCCAATATTATAGAACTACCTACATATAATCTTGGTAAAACTTGACTACATCTTATACTTTACAATTAGATGAATGTGGAATGAATTTATTCAAACACTACAACTCTAGATTGAACTACCTCTTCCACTTGCATTTAACTACTTCTTCCACTTTCCAAGGAGACAAATTTGAAAGATATGTATTCAAACACTATAACTCTAGATTAAACTACCACTTCCACTTGAGAAGTCTGCTCTTGCATGACTGAATCTGTCAACATGACAGTTGTCCCACCATATTTGCATTCTTAATTTTTTTAGCATTACCATGCATTCAATTTGAAGAATATGTTTTTAAAAAATTTATGGGTTTAGTGCTCCTTGCAATATTTCTAGAATGTTTTAAAATTATTTTTCATCAAGAAATTAGGGAGATATTGCAATTCTAATGAACTTGTATTGTTTTATCTTATTTGTTTTCCTTCAACCTTATTATGTTGAAACTTAAAATGAAGATATCTCCTCAATTAGTAATTTTTGTAAGAACTAAGAGAGGTATTTCCTCCTAACAATAAAAGGAACAAAAACCTCTCTCATTTCAAGGCATGTAACTTCAGTTAGAAATATTCATGTGCTGATTTTGTGAGTCCTATGTTTGATAACCTTCTTCTTCAAATGTTGATATCTTCATAACCATTATTACTATGTAAAAATGGAGAGAGATTTTCCTCCTAGAAATAAGAGGAACAAAAACCTCTCTCAATTTCTCATTTAGAGGTCTGCAATTTTAGTTAGAGAGAGTCATGTGTTGATTGTGTGAGTATTATGCTTGACAACCTTCTTATGTAAATGTGGATACCTTTGTAATTGTTGGCAAGAAAATATTTCGGGTCGACAAATTTGTGGGTTTCTTTCTAACACTCTGGGATTTGAAGTCCCTCTACTTAAACGGTGCATCTTTTGTACTTACATGCATGATTATAGTGAGTTTTATTCATGGTGGCCTTACGGTTGGTATCCAATAGGGGCACTCCACTGACCATATGGTAAATCTATCAATTACTTTCTAGAGATAAATTTGTCAAGAGAGAAGGAAAGGGAGTGAGAATATGAAATAGGGGAACTAATGTTATAAGTAGAAAATCAGATTCTTACATACACTAGTTAGAAAATATTACACGTGCATTTTTAAATAAGAAAACAACATGATTTTGGGGCCACTAGCTAGAGGAAACCATATGTATAAATACATACACATTCATATGCCTTGGAAAATGTAAATTTATTCCTTTATTAGCTTGCAAAATCATAGTTGTACATAGTGAGGAATTGAGGAAATTAAAGAGGAGGAGATTTCATAAGTTCAAAAGTTGCTCAAATGAGGAGCTCATTACAATTTATATAAGAGGAGTAACTCTTTGTCTTCCCGATGACCTTTCATATGTCCTATTTTTGACTTTAAACTATTCACATTCCTATCAAATATTAAGTCCCTTTAATAAAAAAAAAGCCAGCGTAATTTTTACATCATGTTTCTAAAGTCACTTTTAATTGACTTAAAGACATATTAAAAATTAAAAACCCCAATGTGAAATTAGAATGTTGAAGAGAGAGAAAGTTGGGGGAAGAAAGAGAGAGAGAGAGAGAGAGAGAAAGTCGGTGGGGAAGAAAAGAGAGAGAGAGAGAGAAGAAAAAGAAGAAAGAATCATACAGAAGAATTAGCTACTCCAGCAAACTTGATCTCACTTCTTGACCAATATCCATCTCACATTTCTGAGAAGATCTCCATTTCTCCAAATTCCATGTTAAAACAAGTCACTGCATGTTCTAGTTTGTCAGCGTGTGGAATATGCACACAACTTAGAGTCTTTATCCACCCATAAAAACATTGTTCATATCTTTGCAATTTCCGAACCATGATGGATGTTTTTCTGCAATGATTGCAATGGTGGCACGAATCCTTGAGAGGAATTATAGGGTATCCTTATTGAAGGATAATGGATTTCCCGCCTCTTTTTAACATATTCTTTGAATGTCCCAATCAACTCATCAATTTTTTTGTTTTCTCCCATTACAGGCACTCCAAGTTTCTAAATTTAGCGATTAATATTATCCTTTAACTTGTACGCCTATTCCTCTTTTTCATCTAACTCAGTGATGGATCAGTTGATTGCTTCAAATCTGATTTCTAAGGCCCTTTCCCATACATATGACAAGTCTTTAGAAGGGGTGCCAAAAACCTTCTTGCTAATTAACTCTTGAGAGCGAGTGTTTCTCATTTCACTCACTAGTGGACACAAAGTACCTTAGTGATCCCATTATTTCTCCAAATCTTATCTCGAGTTCCCACATCCTATTTGTATTTTCACACATTTAGGTGAAGAGTTTCCCTACCTCTTAGAGCACCAACTTTCCTTTTTCGGAAATTGTTTCAATCCATTCATTATTATCTCATCCTTGTATTGTGAGCTCTTGTTCCCTCTTAATAGATTATGGGTTGAAGCTGTTAATGGGTAAAAATTCTTTGATAGGAATTTCCTAGGCACTCATATCCACTAGGTGTTACACATAGGATGAAAGGGTTTGCACCTACTCTTTTAGCTCATCAATGTTTTTCTTATATTATTTGTTCCTCACCACCAAGTAATCAGAATATTTTTGGTACATATGCAAATCCCCTTTATGAGTAGTCAGCCCTAGTTGGATTGTGTTCACTTCAAAATCATCTGGTGTCATTTTATCCACTGGTTTGATCACCTTAGGTCAGGCTAGCTCAATATATTGGTTACATGTTTCTCCACTATATAACCGTGAGGTCGTGTCCGCGAGATTTTTTTTTCTTCCCTTGGTCAATGAGGTAATTATCGATAAATCAAGGACCATGACATGTTTAATAGTGTGTGTATCAGGTCTTATTGTCTCTTGCTTCCATTGGAACATTTCATCAGACTCAAGTTCTATGACAGGAATATCAACCATTCCCTACTTGGGTGAAAGAGGAATATCTTGGACGGGAGAGGTAGTAGTATGGAAAAGAGGTGATGCCTCTTGTAGCAGGTCGAAGATTGGGTCTTAAACTGTGTGCTCTTCTTCTACTTGTGTTTCTGACACTGGGTCTTCCTCTTGCATTTTTTCAACTAGGTCTTCCTCTTGTATTTTAGTAACTGTGTCTTCCTCTATCCTGGCTCTCTTTGGTGACTTTTTGTGAGAATAATTCTCCAATTATATAGTTTTTCACTTTAAAATTTCTCCAGAGTGTCTTTAACTTGAAGTAATTTCCACCACTTTCGATGATGACTATTGTGAAGACTGTTTTCGACTCATGGGGACACCTTGTGATTGAATGATTGTGCCTCTCTTCCTTTAGAACCAATCACTCATTCTCTTCACCACTCTCTTAGTTCATTTCTTGATCTCTCCTAACTTGTGAATTTTCCAATTGAATTGAGGCAATGGGTAATCCTCTATTGCCACATATTCGGGATCATACATTTATGTTCCATCATCTTGCAAAATATCATCGTACCAAGAGAATTGGAATTTCCTCATCTCATCAATTATCATTCTCATGTGATCCTTCTCTTCTACTTCAAATTCATTAACACAGTTGGCCAAATATCCCTCAATATGTGGATCATAATGCAAATCTATGATATAAAATGCATCTGAATCAATTTTCATGTCAAAGTTGGGTTTGGCGGTGTAGGAATGTAGAGTCAAATGTGCAAAGGAAACCTCTAGATGAGATGCATCATTTTCATTCTTACACATGAACACCTTGAGAGAGATGGGAAATGAGATCAACTTATTTTTCTACTTCTAAGTTTGTTTTTCACCTATGTGAACTACCTATAGAGCTCAAATAGAACAATTTGGTCACTAAGGTACTTGGGAAACCTTAGGGGAGCTTGGTCGAATCTAGAAACTCACATGTAGGAGAAAGTTGAGAATCGTATGAAATAGGAACCATATATTTTTATTAAGGACATCACTTATGGTGACATCCTTACCTCCAAATCACTATCCAAATTTTAGACCACGTACATCATGAATGCATCATTCACGGAGGTGAAGTGTATGTGAATTTCTTCCATTACCAACGAGGGAAGTTTCTCAAATGTTGGGACTTTGGAAGCAATGTTCTAGGCAAGATCCTACCCCTTGAATAACCTCGAGCTAGCGAGAAAATAGACCAAATAATAATTCATGTGGAAATTCTTTGTTATGGGCACCTAGAGTAGTTGCAAATGCGATTTGTCACTAATTATCTACCCCCAATCAATCAATTTTTTTCCTTTAGTCATAATTAAGAGGAAAATATCCATCCAATCCTGAAAGTTCCTTGTTTTTTCTTCTCCCATCACCCTGCTTTGAGAAGAGTGATTGTATCTAAATAGCCTTCACGAAACTCACATCTTGAAAGTTTTTTTGGCATCCTTGAAGGCTTTCTTCCTATCTTCATCCATGACCCTAATGAAACTCCTTGTAGGTATGCATCCATTTTTTCCCACTCATGCACATCCTTCTTTTTTGATGACCACCATGTTAGGTGATGTCGGGATTTGCAAGGTGAGTGAGATGGTTTTGGGGATATGACTACCATTTTCTTACCAATTTCATCTCAAATTGTTTTTTTGTCAAGCTCATAGTGATGTGATCATGCCAAGACCATCTCAGTGCTTTGAACAAACATAGGGTGTCCTGTAACTACAAACAACCCACTTGTGAATACCTGATCTTCAATCTAATCTCTTTCATTTTCCATCATGTGAGATTTTAGATCATTGAAATCCATTTATGATACATCTTTTCATCTATCTCATACTCAGAAGAGAAAGGTTGTGTTGGTTTTGTTCTGAAAACTTGAACTTCATGATTACTCAACACTTACTATGTTTGGGAAGGGAAACTTACTATTTTTAGTAAGTGTCATAAAATACTCTTCTAAACTATAATTGCAGCTACCAACTTAGATGTCCAACTCCCAATACACTCCCTTTGTGAAATCCACCCTCTGGAATGACTTACTATTTTTAGTAAGTGCCTATGAGACAACTTACTATTTTTAGTAAGTGTGAAAATTCAGCTCTTTCAAACCTCAATTGGATATGACAACTTGAATTCCTTCTTCTCATTGTGTTCCTCTTGCCTTCTGGACCAGTTTTTTATTTTTAGCAGGTGTTTATGGGACCACTTACTATTTTTAGTAAGTGTCAATTTTGGACCGAGGTGACCTTTCTCGATGATTTTCACTGCGATACTTCCTCTATGTTCACTACCTCCTTCATAGCTTCTTCAGATGGTGGCTTACCCAAAATAGTAGTCTCCCATGTAGAATAGCCTGTTATTTTCTGTAATTATGCTTCTAGTGATTTTATAATGGTGGGATGAAGATTTTTTATGTGTTTTTCCCAACATTAACCCTCTGAAATTTCAGGCCTACCCGATCACCGGTTTATGAGATTTTAAAACTTGAAATTTTTCACTGGCGGCAGTGGCCGCAGGCATGGAAGTCATTAATGGAGCTCAAAATTTTCAGGTTCACTTCTTCTCCTTAGATATTGATGCAAATTATATTTTGATATGGGTTTCCATATGTTACACAAGTGAAATTTCTTGGCAAGCCGATCGCCGGTTAATCAAGAAATGAATTTTTTTTATTTTTGTTGCATAGAAAAATGATTTCTTCTCTGCAAAAAATTATCACTACAAATGATATATCTATTGCTAATATTTTTATAGCCTCCAAAAATGGTGAAGACACCAAAAAAATTTATCTCAATCTGTGCACTAGTTTGGAAGTTACATCAATTTCTTCGTCTTGCGACTACAAGGGTTTTCAAATGAAAATTTGCATTTTTTCCTCCATTCTTCATTTTTTTAATCTACTTTTCCTTTGATATTTTTGTATTTTCAATGTGTGAAGGAATTGGTGGATTTTGTTGAGTGCAGCAATGGCGGTTTGGATTTGTGAGAAAAAATTTCCAGAGTTCCAGGTAGGGTGTGGAGATGTGGGGAGATGAAATAGAGATGCAGAAATGGCTAAGTCCTAGCTTTATGTATTTGAAAAAGAAATCATGAGGGATGGGAAAAAATTTATGTCCCTGATGTCCCTTTTCTAAATGGATGAAAAGGACACAAAATTCCCCATCGCACCTAACTGCGACACTTGGTAAGATCTGATTGGCTGAGCGTTTGAGTGAGGGAGCTTGAGAGAAGCACCTAGGGGCTGAGTTTCAGGTTTATGGAGAACCAAAAGGCATTGTTGGGGTTGAAATAATTTTTTTGTCCCTGATTTACCTTTTCTAAAGGGGTGAAAGGGACATCAGTTTCAACATCACGTGAGGTTTTGACACTTGGCAATCATTCGTGCAGTGAGAGGAAAGGGTCCAACTAGCTCCTGACAATGCGGAGGGTTGCGTTAGTGATATGAGGGCTAGAAAGGTCTAGGTGAATTTTCATGTCCCTTTTCTAAAGTGAAAAAAGGGACATGAAATCCCACTAGGCTCCTAGTGCTGACACGTGTCCTCTTTGAAATTGGCCAACTATCGGACTCTTACCTTGAGCCAACTTGCAACGGCGATAACTCGAGCTTCCGGATGAGTTAGGAAGTGAAATTATATATGAATTTGATTGGAAAACAAAAATTAGTTGAATGGTGATATTTTGGAGCTTCAATTATTACTACATCACCTCCAAATTACACATTTTTCTTGGGACAATTGGTTGCGTGCCAAAAGAATGAGTTGCCTAGGGAGGTGCATGATGTTTCACGATGTCTCATTTTTTCCACCATTTAGGGAATGGAAAATACCTTCCATATGTAATTTTTGGGATATTTAACCTTCATAAGGGTCCCAAAATATTTTTTTGAAGCGAATGAACTTCTTCACGGTGTTTGTTCCTTTAGGCCCAAAAACTCACTTTCGCTGAATTGGCTCCAAAACCTCCATTCTTTCCAAAATCTCCCAAAACATTTTTTCATATGTTCTTGGAAATTGAATGCATATAAATGTTGAATTTTTATCCTATGTTCCTCTCCAAGGGGTGCATTAGTCCCAGGAAGGCCAGTGGTAGCCCTTCCCAAAACCGCTCAAAATTTGCATTCTCTAAGAGCTCCTAAAATCACCTAGGGGATTGAATTTTATTTCCTAAATCACATAGGGTAATTATATGGACATCAAATTAAGGAACATTACACAGACTAAGTAAGGATTTTTTTTAAGGGTGGGTAGGTCTGGGGTATCTTGGAAAGGTAAAATTTGAAAAAATGACACAGGGGTATCATTGTCATGCTTGAAAATTGGAAATTTTCTTGTTGCACATTTGCATGACAACAATAACCATTATTATGTAAAAATAGAGAGAGGATTTTCCTCCTAGCAATAAGAGGAACAAAATCCTCTCTTAGTTTCTCATTTGGAGGTCTACAACTTCAACTAGAGAGAGTCATGTGATGGTTGTGTGAGTCATGTGTTTGACTATATGAGTCTTGCACTCGGTGAGTGAGTCCAGCGCTTGACTATGTGAGTCTTGAAATGGGTGAGTGAGTCTTGCACTTGCTACAATATAGTCTATAGAATATTCCAAAGTGTTCTAAAGCTATTTAGCTTTCAAATATCTTCAAATGACCTACTCATACACAATATTGCACTCCAACTTACAGAAATATTAGGTAATGAAGATATTCATATTGTAATGAACTTTCCAAAAATAGATCAAATATATTCTAAATTTTGTTTTAAATAAGTTATCTAGTTATTAATACTAAATTAAAATCCACTTTATAAGAGAAGGAATAATGTTATTTTGTACATTAGATGAGACTTAGTTTGGTCTCATCCTTTCACATGAGACTAGGTCCTTGGATCATGTTCACATATGTTCATCTTTTTACATTGGTAGATAGTGTGCCCTTCCCCTATTCTCATTGGATAGATCATTGTGGTACTCACATGTGGGGAGATACTATAGACCCCTCAGTATCTAATAACACACTCTTGCTCTAGGTTTAAACATGATTGTTGAGGGTACACTTACCTACATGGACCTCACTTTGCACACATACACTTGGGGAAACCTTGCTCCCCTTTCATAGTTGTTCTATTTCATATTCACATATTTACAAAAAGAAAAAATGATAGCTTATACCTTGATTAGATGTATTATTGCTTACTAATATTATTATATGTTGCACCTTTCATACCATGTTACTTTTATTCATAGTATGCTTTATCATTTTTCCATACACACATGTGCGCTCACATGGTAATTTTTGAGGTGAATGTGAATCACTTATAGGTTTCTTACATGATGCATAATGCTTAACACTATACATTACCAATCCCATTGAGGTTTCTGGGGGCATCTACCTTTTCCTCTTTCTCTATATTCAGGTTCTATCACTGTAATATCTACTAAAGTCATTTCTATTTTCCCCTATATACATTGTGGCATACTATCAATTTTCTAACATGCTAACGGGTGCTTCATGTGTAGCATTTATCTTGTAGGCTTACTTCCAACCATGATTATTTGATTTTCTTGTATCTTTCCTATGCTTGTACCTTGATTGTCATTATTTTTGGGTTGTGCCCTATATTTGATGTATGTTTTTCGTCTACATCCTTTAAGGCTCAAAGTGTCTTATGACATCATGAGTGGTGTCCCATGTATTTTACCAACTACTCATTGTGTCTTTTTCCATATTATTGTGTATTGACTAGTTTATATTGCATTTTGTCATGTTTTCTTGTGACTAATAATTTTGGCTAGCCTTTCCCATTGTTTTGATTACATCATGGTTGTCACCATATGTGTTCCCTATTCCCCTTACAGAATTCATATTTGAGATGTACATATTAGTTTCCACTTTCCTCATTTTGGTTTTTCTTGCCTTAGATCATCTCACACACCCCAAATGAGTGGGGGAAATAATAGGGTGATTATTACACCCTCTCAGTGATAGATAAGTTAGATATAAAATAGTACACAACAAAATAAAAAAAAATGATCTAAAGAACATGATCATAATCAGAATTGAGCTAAAATCATAGCTTAGACAAGAGCACCCAAATCAGACATGAATGGTGGGGGATAGTGTGTCCCACATGGGAAATCTTTTCTTAGGGGTAGAAACATGAAAATTAGAGGATCAATAGGTTTCTAGTCATATTTTTCTCCAATTCAAGTAGTAAAGACTCAATTGTCGATTGCAATCGAGTTAGTAACAGGAATAAAATTAGTGTCGGGTTACAAGGAGCTAATTACTTTATTTTTCTTAGTACTAAACAAGAAATTAGAACCTAAGGCATATGTAGGAAAACGATATGCCTGGAACAATGTGTCACCTGTGGCAAGTTTCAATCAGGTTTGTGATCATCTACAATGGCATTTATCCATGGGGAAACGTTACTGATTGGAGGGAAAATCCTATAGTTATCCCAATACTCTTCCCTTAGAAAAAAATACACCTAAATCCTTAGTTTAGCAACAGGGTGCTCAAATCCTCAGTATGGTGATAGGACATACAAATCCTCTGTATTATTCCAACCATATCCAAGGAAATAAGCATATAGGAACAATTATATCTCTTCTCTCACAACACACATGTGTACTTTATCCTTGATTCACTTATTTTTCAATAAACATTTCTATTTTCACATTTACTAAGTTAAAGTTAAATTTCATTTATCATGAGCATTGACTACACTTATCTTATTTTTCATATCCGACCTTACTCCAAAAAAATCCAACACATAAATGGAACAAGAACAATCTCAGGCACAAGATGCTTCGAAAAATTCAATATCTAAGCAATAAATGCAGACATAATTTCTATGACACACACAAGGTCACCCCAGGGATCGTTATCCTCTTCTAGATTCCAATATACACATTTTATAATCTCTATTTGGCACAATATCAAGTACAATCCTCATTCAACATGTTATCGGTTACAACTCCTTCGGCTCTCCACAAGGTACATTCTTTTTATCTAATTTATGCTATCAAATATTTATTCACTAATATAAAGTGGGGGGTAAATGTAGACACTAAATCATGCACTTTATAATTACATCACGCCTCTAAGTATGTCATCATATGCATGATTCCTAAGAAATAATACTAGACATTAACAAAACTTCTTTTACTCTTTCATTGCTTTTATCTTTCCCAAAACTCTTATTATTTACTTTTTTGGAATAATCACTTCCTTTCCTAATGAAATGTGGTCATGAAATCAACTTTGCATCAAGGAAAAGTGGTATAAGTGAAAATATTGTCTACGCCTCTCTTTTACCCAAAATATCATCCTAAAAAGGACAAACACCTCCTCTAGTTGTTTTGAATTTGGTTTGGAAAAGTGCATTGGCTGATTTTTGGTACTTTGGAATTCTTCTTCATGTTTTTTAGGCAAACATTACAAGTGACAACATTGACTAGGAATCTAATTTGGGTAGGTGCATGATAAGACACCCAACTTTTAAAATAAAATACCTATAATTTCCTTCTTTGATATGATTTCTCAATGAATCCATAAAGTTTCCAGTGAGATTCTCCTCATTGGGAGTATTCATGAAAATATGTAAATTTTATTCCTCTGTTTTATCATCAACAAGCCCTTCCTCTTGAAAAGAGAGCAAGAAACTCTCCTCCTCAATTGGTCTTGATTCACTTGAAGAGGGTATATTTTTTTCATGGTTCTTGAGGGAGTTGTTTGATCACCTTCTCTTTGGGCCATTCCTTCATTTAATTATAAGGGTATGGATATCATAAATGGGGAAAGGGTAAAGTCCTAGTTGAATTTAGTTGGTAGCTTTTAATGAATGGAGGTGGAGGTGAATGATATTGCATATGATAATTCCAACACGGGAAAAGGAATCCAAGTGTGCAATGTCTCATGAAATGGTGAAATGAATAAATAGGAATGGTCCACAAATAAGAGAAATGGGTTTGTTGGACCAATGGACTTGTGAGATGTGTTGAAAGGATGTCTCTAAAGGATCAATATCACTAAGACACACACCAATTTTAGTGAAATGAGTTGTAAATGACTCAAGAAGTACCACTAGGTATGCCAAAAACTATTGTCACATGAATTTGTACCCTTTGTTGAGGTCTCAATGGCTTAGCACTCCATTGAAATATTGGGAATGTCTCCAAGGTGTGGGACCTTTCTATTTGGAATAGACCTCTGGAGAAGGTTGAATTCCTCTACCCATCTATTTTAATGCTAACACTACTCCTAAGTTAATATATTGATTTGTAAGGGGGAAATGGGGATGAGGAATGCATAAAAAAACTAAGCTAAAACATGTTGATTACACCAAAATAGAAGGGGTCATTTATCCATGAGGGGAAGAATGGGAAGGAAAACATGCAAATATAACTCACACACAACATTTCGTATATGAAAAGAGAGAAAAAATGCATAATAAACACAAGTAAAGGGAAAATATGAGCCACAAAAACAAGATTTGATTGATCCAAAATATACACAGTCTATTACATCAATGGGGAAGGTAGTCAATACATTACATGTGACCAAATCAGAGGTCTGCAACTCATGAAAGCTCAACCACCATTTTGACATGGTAACTTTACATTTTGGAGAGCCTCTTATTTAATGAATTATAAGTTACATTTTATATAATGAGAAGAGAAAGAGAGAGGATATCTGGAACTCAATGAGAGATCAAAAGATCAACCACTTATTCATCCAATAATAACCAATCAACATAAATCAAGTGATTATATCAAGCATGGGTGTCATAACCTTCTTGGATAAAGAAAAATCATATTAGATCATGTTGTGGCCACCCAATACCATTAAATTTTTGTGTTTGGAGGTGATTTTGTCTAATTTGGGCGTCATTTGAGTGAGAAAATGCTAGAAATGCCCTCAAAATTTATCATGAAGTTATCCCTGAATCCTTAACCATTAATTGGGAAACCAAACCCAAGTTGAAGTGTAAACACAAAATCATGCACTTGGGTACATTTCTAGGTCCTAATCACATTTTATTTTTCATATGATTCCTAAGTGAGAAAAATAGCAATTGTAGACACCCCAAAATTACACTTCTATTTCCACTTCTTCCCAGTATTATTCTAGTACACCCTTTTATTCACCCATTTGTAATTAATTAATTAAACTACTTAATTAATACATATTATACCCCTTTGGATTAATTAAATTAATCCCATGTAACCTTTTTACCCCTTTACCTAAATTAATTGTTATTTATTTATTAATTAATTAAGTGTGTGCACATCCTAGTCATCTACCACTTGATCTAACTCCACTTAGACTCCACTTGGACTCCCTATCCTTACCCTAGTTAACTACACTTCTAGAATCCTAGAAAGGTGGGGGAAATTAAAATACACGTACAACCACCTTTTTGGATGCATTTTTTTAATTAATCCATTTACTGCCTAGGCACTTTTACAACTACCCACAATGCTATTTTTAGCATACTCATTTATCCGTGTGTAACTAATTCCAACTACCTTCTGCTTCTATAAATTATAGGCTTACCTTCCTTTCAAATCCTCTTGAATCTGACATACAAAAACTTTGTTGAACTGTGTCTATAGCATTTTCCTTCAAATCTTGGAGAGTACTCAAGAGCACCCACAAATCATCTCTAACATCCATTTTGCAAGGTCTTACAGGAGACCCTTATTTGAGGTTTTCACAGAAGGTTGTTGGAAAGGTTTGCATTATTGGTTTTTTTATCTTTCTATTACAGTGATTTTCCCTACTTACATTTTAGCACACCCAAATGGGATTCGCAACCCTCCTCTTTCATTTTTATTTCATTTTGTTTGTCTAACTTTTTTTTGGAGTGCTTTTGTTGTTGTGCAGATTTGGAAGCAAGCACTTATGCAGGTTTGACAACATAATTGTACCAGCTCACATACATAAAAAAAATTATCTTTCTTGTTGTTGGTTTCCTATGTTCTGTTTGTAATTTTTGTAGGTCCAATTTTATTTGCAAATTTGTAAGTTTTTTCTCCAGGTTTGCAAGTTTTGTTTTCTTTCCATTTTATCTTCCTATTGGACTACCTACACAAACAAAAATCCAATACATTAGATTTTATAAGTATATATATATATATATATATATATATATATATATATATATATATATATCTTTTATTTTTTAATTTAAAAATAGATCTAAAAAATTGAAAACATAAAAAAATTCACACCCTAGATCTACCCTTCCCCTACCCATCCTTTCCCCCTCCCTACCCGGCTTGGCCAACTCGGCTAAGTCACTCCCCTACAAACCTACCCATTCCCTATTTCCCACAAACTCTAAGCCCTCGACTCACCCGACCACGACCTTGAGCCCCAAGCCCTAACCACCCCATTACCTTGTCCTCAATGAATTCACTCCCAACTCCCTCACCGAAAATCCCCTCTACTCGTTGATTCGTCCTTGTACCTACCTCGCCGAGCCCTAACTCTTTTGGATCCCAACTCCCGAGATACCCCGGAAAAATCAGCCCTCAACGCTACCCTCGACCCCCATCCCAATCCACCCTCCTGGCCCGAGCCCTCACGGTGAGCTTGCTCCCTACGAATTACCCCGTGACCCAAACCCACTACCGACCAAGTCACCTAACCAACCCAATTCTCAACTCTCATTGACCTCGATCCCTATCCCCATGTCCATGTCCCTACCTTCCCTCCTCATGACCCTTCCCCTCTACGCATGCCCCTCGGCCTCCACACCCGAGCCATCCCTTCCACCTAGCCCTCGACTCAAATCCATCTAGCTTAGGCTTTTGCATTTTTAGGTTAGTCTTTTACATTTTGTTTGAATCTAGGTCAAAAATTTTCCTCTTTCCTTCTTTTTAATTTCACATTTAGGGTTAGTTTATTTCTCCTATGCATGTGTTTTATTTTATTTTCTTTTTATTTTTATTTTCAATTAATTTGATTTCTCTCATTAGTTATCTACTCCTCTTTGTTTAATGTGACTTCTTTACATTAATTAATTATTTTAACTCTCTTTTTATTAAGGTTCTTTACACATTCATTTGGTATTTTAATATTCACCCCCTTGTTCCTTTCAAATAATTCATTAGTCTTTTTTCACATTTTTAAGGAAATACACACGTTTAATCATTTTGTCTATTCACTAACATATTTTAACATGTTGTTTCTTGTGTGCTTCTCATTTATCATTTTATTTTGTTTTTGTGAGACTAATCAAGAATTGCACACACGTATGCTCTTCCCTCATGCTTTTTCAAGCGATCTTGGGAATCAAAACATGCTCGTTTCTTTCTTTCTTTCTTCTTCTTTTTTTTTTTTTTTTTTGGGGGAGGAATTAACGTTTCACTTAACCAAATCCAACCCACATGTATGCTCTTTCCTCGTGCTTTTAAAGAAATCTTGGAAATTAGAAACGTGGGTTTACTTCTGTCATCTTGTTTATTTGTTTTGTTATTTTTCCCTCATTCGGAAAACTTTCTAATTATTGTTTATAGGACCCTCTCTCACAAGGTGGATTAAAACATTGAAAACTACTAACTATAGGTTGCCAAAGGAGTTCAACCAAACCACACCTAAATCAAAAGATTAAAAACACCACACTCAAAACACTTGATTTGCATGTTCGGTTAAGAGCTACGGCTTGAATGCTTAACTAGAACATAAATCCCTTGGCATGAGCCTTAAGCTACTATAAAGGGGCTGGTTCTAGGAATACCAAAGTAGTCCACACCTTGAGGGAACTAGTGGATTAAATGGGAACATTTTTATCCTACCTGACTAGTAAATAATTTGTGTTAAAGTCACGAATATCCTTAGTGGAGACATCAATGTGATTCATTCTCGAGAAAGGTATTTTCTTAGGGTTTTAAAGGGGTTTAATTAAATCTATCAGATATCAATAGCGTCACGCTCGCTCGGATATTTTTCTGACACCTAGTTGAGAGAGCCACCTAGGAAGCCAAACACTTTCCAAGCCAATCTAAGGTAGAGGCCACAAACAAACATTCAAACAAAAACTTCTTTTTCAATTTTCTTCTTTTGTTTTTCTTTATTTTTTTCATAGTGTTCCACACTCACTTTTTCCCAAATACTCCTTGTTTGGGATCCATCTTTCACTTTTCTTATCTTTTCATCTTTTTTCCAAACTATCCTTGTTTGGATTCTACTTTCATCCTCATTTCATCTATTCTCATCTTCTTTTCTTCTCATCATCAGTCATTCACTAACCTTCATTTTACTCTCAATTTT
Source organism: Taxus wallichiana var. yunnanensis (assembly GCA_018340775.1). Classification (NCBI taxonomy): domain Eukaryota; kingdom Viridiplantae; phylum Streptophyta; class Pinopsida; order Cupressales; family Taxaceae; genus Taxus; species Taxus wallichiana. The sequence continues at coordinate 83,413,373 of CM031234.1, forward strand.
CCCCTTTTGAACTTTCATCTCTTTTTCATTATTTCAATTTTATCTTCTTTTTATCCTCATTATCTTCTCCATTTGAGCTTATTTCACTCATTTGGAGTTTTTATTCACTTATTTGATTCTTCCCCTTTCGTGATTATCAAATCCTTCTATCTTTCGTATTCACCTCCTTGAGTTCATCTCTCATTTCATTCAAAACTTAAAAATTTGGATTACATTTCCTAAATTTTAAGTTCTCATCCTCTTTTTGACATCATGTCCTGAGTTGTGGATATCCAGGTCCTTGCTCAAGAAATTTCATCTTACGACTCACATCTCAATGGTGTTGTGTTCCAATTTTCACAACTCAATTTCATCACATTTTCTCTTCATTCTCCTCTTGCATCCTTTAGTTTGACAACATCATTGTTAAACTGTATATGTTTTTCTTTCTTCACATCTCTAACTTGACAACATATTTGTTGTGTTCTAGACACTTCATCATATCTTCTTTTCAACACTTACACTATCAGTATTTGAGTCTTATCTCTTCATTATCCTCTTCCTTCTTAGCTAATTCTTGTTAAGGTCTGATCACATCACCTATAATTCAAATCTTTTTTTCATACGCTATTCCCATTTAGAATTTACTTTTTCTAGGTGGTAGAGCGCATTTGCAATTAATTTATCCCTGCTTCTTCACTATAGCATTCCCATTGTTAGAAGTTGAACACATTCGGACTTTGTCACTATAACCCTTCTCCATTCTAGCATTCAATGTTTTAGAGGATGAGAACCTTCATCACATCACGCTACTCTTCCATCTTTGCATTCACTTTTTCAAGGGTCGAGTTTATCAAACACTTTTGCATGCTTCCATCATGACATTCACTTTTTTAAGGGTTGTGTCACTCATATCTTCCAAATCTCTTTCCCATCTTAGCATTCACTTTGTTAAGGTAAAAGTTATTATCAAACTTAATCACACATGTCTCTTCCATCATTGCATTCACTTTTCTACATGTTGAGTTATCTTTCGCATATCTATTTTGATCCTCCACGGATACACCTATCCATCCCCACCTATCCATCCCCACCTACCTATCCATCCCCACCTATCCATCCCCACCTACCTATCCATACCCACCCATCCCATCCCCAGATCGATCGATCGATCAATCTATTAGATAGGGCGATAGGGCTGGCCCCGCCCCATCTATTCTGGATGGGGATGGATCCGAGAGGATGGCGATGGTGGATGGATGCCCGAGAAAGATAAGGGACCAGATAGAGTGGCTGGAGGGGGGATGGATCCGAGAGGATGGCGATGGTGGATGGATGCCCGAGAAAGATAAGGGACCAGATAGAGTGGCTGGAGGGGGGATGGGGATGGATAGGTGGGGATGGATAGGTAGGTGGGTGGTAGGTGGGTATGGATAGGTGTATCCGTGGATGATCATGCCGGATCGGGGCCTGACCTGCCCTGTAAATATTGATTTATTTGAGGCCGAGGCCCATGAGGTTCGAATCCTCATTCATCTCCGACCGGGCACTACGGCAAGACGTGAAACACCCGATCCCATTCCGACCTCGATCTGTGAAACCGTCTTGCGCCATAGTAGACTAGAGCCCATAGTAGAGTAGGCCACTCGACCGGACCCCCTACCCCTACTCTCTATAGGGATAGGGCCCTTTCTATTCCCATATCTAGACTATAGATATAGAGGGGGGGTCGCCGGCCCACCCGGAGAGGAGAGCCCCGCATGCCTGTCTCGATCAACGGTTTCTATTCCATAGAGTCCTGACTATAGAGACATACTATCGACTATTGAGAGTAGTCCGGCCCCGTCTCGATCAACGGTTTCTATTCTAGAGAGTCCTGACTATAGATACTCGACCGAATCTAGATAATAGAATATAGAGCGCAGTCTGATTGATTCAAGCGCAGCTCTCCGCTCTCCTGCCATATCCAGAGCCCCGATCTTCTCCAACCGTACCCGAGCTTCTTCCTAGTATCGTGTCCCCAGAGTTCTCTATAGGCCTTACCGGTTCCGAGATAGAGAAATCCTTCCGTCGCCGAGATAAGATAGAAGATATAAGATCACTATAGGGGCCATAGTGAGAGGGGAGTGCCTAGCCTACTCTAGAGAGTCGCCCACTATATAGAGAGTGGGGCGGGGGCGACCGCCCAGATCTCTGATCTCTATAGATGGCTCCCCCTAGATGGAATATCTCGCCCCGTCCTCAGCTCAGCATAAAGAAAAGAGAAATCGGCATAGCGATAGCAGCATAGCGGGAGGGTCCTCGGCAATCGGGGTACTCAGCCCCCTATCTCTCTTTTCACACTCAAGTGCCGATAGGTATATAGATCTTTTTCTCTCTGGCGGAGGTTTCTCTGATATCTGGGGCCCGTCCCCCCCTATATAGATCTGGGAGCCGCCATCGGCCCGAGCAGCCCCCTATCGGAACTGTCGGGCAGAAATGAATGCCCCCCTCTAGAACTATGGGGGAGATAGGGGCCCCCACTCTATATAACTATCCCCAGCCCCTCTCTCCCATATCTATAGAGAGGGGGCGGAGAGGGGCCCCCCTTCGGGAGCCGGTCCGGGATTCACTAGATAGGGGAGCGTATCTCACGGTCCGGTGCATATCAGAGCGAACTACAAGATAGAGGGAGCTCAACTCGAGTGATCCCATATAGTGAAACTAGCAGTAGAGGGCTGCTAAAGTTTAAGTGGGGCGGCTCAACTGGAGAATAGAATGAGAGCTCAACTGATAGAGGGCTCCCAAGAGAGATAGGCCCCATATCCCCCCATATCCTAGTTGGGTTGGGCCCTATTCATGCTCGACCCCTATCTCTCTATGGCCTATCACACTATGGGGGTGTTTGCTCGACTATCGACTGAAGAATCATGTTCCCGGCAGATCAGATCACTATGTGCCCCTCTAGTGTGATAGATCCATTGGGCGGCCCTCCGCCCCTATCACACTATGGCGGCCTACCCGCCCATAGTTCTATAGAGGGGCTGGGGGAGGAGATCGCAGGAATCGAACTATGATCGATCGCCCATAGTTCTATTCCATCTGGCCCCCCCCCTCCTCTCATTCATAATTCTAGATAGGGCACGTATATATATATATATATATATATATATATCTTCCCTATCTATCTAACTGGCGGTCACCCATCACCCATGGGGCCTCCATAGTGATAGTACTAGATAGGGGTCGGTTGCTGGAATGAGTCTATTACGTACGATATAGAATAGAGATTCATTGATGCAGTCAACCACTATCACTATGGGGGCAGTCGAGTGCATCAATATATCAATCGAGTGCCCGCGTCCCGGTTGATTTGATAGGGGCCCGCTCCCACCTGCCTTCTCTCTCGCCCCCTATCACTATCTGCAACTCCCTTCCCTACTGATCGGCGGATGCCTATAGATCACTATGGCCCTATAGATCACTATGGCACCATACGGACAGGGATGATCCCAATGATCAGGTCCCCCCACCCCGAACTATAGAACTAGATAGGGGCCATCGGCGTCTATGGGGGACTCTCTATATAGCTCCGATAGATGGGGTTGGGTTGTTAATCTGAATGACCCGCCCTACCCTACCCTACCCTATATATTGCATCCATCTTACCCGCGTCTACTATATAGAGAATAGAGAGGGCCGAGCCCAACTATATATATAGATTATGGGAGCGAGTTATAGATATAGGGCTCACCCGCATCGGTTACTCCCGGCTGGGCCCAGATAGACAGATAGATAGGTATATAGGCCGCCCAATCATCGATACTGTCTAGACATTTCTATCTATCTGCGCTGACCCGGCATATATAGACGTTGACGTTGGGTCCCATAGACAGACATATATTCGTTCGCCCCCCTATTTCAAACGATAGGGGAGATATAGGGCCCCGACCCTCCCCCAATCAATAGGGATGGGTGGGCGGCCGGCGTCATTCATGAATTAATGTCGGCCCAACATCACATCTATATCTATGCTCGTCAAATCGATAACCGGTACGGTAACTAACTAAACAGATTCAGTATCAGTGGTGTCCCCATCCTCTAAAGTATGGTCTGAAATAACCCAATCCCCGGGTCGACCACCTTATATACAGTCTATACGGGCCTGTCGGAGTATAGTCCAATATCATATCACGTATAGAATATCTATCTATTCTATGATCAACTGAGGAGAGGGCGGGACTAGATTGATATAGAGCCAGAGCCGAGGAACCGCGGTAGAAACTAACCTAACCCAACCTATGGTCTAATCGAGCCAACCGGGGGGGGGCGGTGCGAATAGAGAAGGCCGGGGAGGGCCGCCAGCCATATGCCATCTATATATAGGGGGCCATAGAGAGCTTAGCCTACCATCTGTAGAGTCTAGAGGGGAGGGACTCTATATCTATGCCGATAGCGTCCTTCCCTAAAAGAAATTCTCCTGAGCATGCATGACTGACTATAGAGTATGGTGTAATTGATGTAGGCACCTGGGCCCGACTAGACCGCCCCTGCCCAAAGATCTCTATTCTATTCCAGTCGCCACATGACTGGGAGAGTGACAGTTCTATATAGGGGGGGGGCTGCCAGAACTCTATAGAATGGGAAGGAACGAGGAACTGATGACTATAGAATGGGTGGATATTCTCCCATATATAGATAGGGCCAGGCGGTGTCTGCGACCTATCTATATCTGGACCCACTGATGGCATGTAGTCAGTCAAATCTATATAGCTAATGCAGTCTAGTCCAGTCTAGTCTGGTCTAATGGGCGGTAGAGAACGAATAGGGAAATAGAATTGAGCAATCAGTTGGCCCTATCTATCTCTCTATATAGATAGATTATGGGAGGCCGAGGTCATTCCCTGGACTAGATAGTTCAGGGCCACCCAGATAGATATCTAGGTGAGGTTGGGGCCCTATATCTATCTCTGGGGCCCCCCTCTATAGATCTTGGAGATATAGGGCAGGGCTCTTTATGCCTATCTATAGTCTAGTCCAGTCACCCCATATAGAGAGATCTAGAGGGGGCCTCCTATATCCAGAGATCTGGATAGAGTATAGACGGGTCTATCACGTATATAGATCGCCGAGGAACCAACCGCGGTAGAATAGTATGATCTATATAGGATATAGGAGGGGGGGGCGGTGCGAAGATAAAAGGCCAGGCCGGCATAGGCCGCCCAGATAGGTATATAGGGCTAGGGCCGCCGGGGTTGGGTTGAGCCCCTTCCCTTATATCTATATGGGGTGGGGATGAGATAGTGGGGAGCGGCTAGAAGATACAATAGAGAGATAGGGAGGCCGAGGAGAGGGCCTATCTAGATCGATCTATGGCCCATCCACCGAGGTCTATGCTCAAATCTAGGCCGGCCGGAGGGCCAGCCAGATAGAGATATATGGGATATATGGCCAGTAGAGTTAGCTTCTAAGGGATGCTATAGTCTCCCTCGTCCCCCCCAAGCATAGCATGCATATAGCCTATAGAGTCTATCTGAATGAAACTATCTCTATCTGTATCTCTCTCAGATATATATCTCTATCTCTATATAGATCTCTCTCTCTATCTGTATCTCTCGATCTATCTATATCTCTCTCGACTCACTCTTCAGTCTCTCTCTATCTCTATATCTCTCTCAGATAAGATATATATCTCTCTCTCTATCTATATCTATATCTCACTCTTCACTCTATAGGTGTTCCACCAGTCTGCTGACCCCCTCACCATAGGACCCCCTATCTATATATGGACTCAAGTCAAGGGGCACATTGAGTCGGATCCTCCCGGGGATACTCCCCACCCCCACCCTTAATCTCTTCTCTTCAATTGAGCCCTATCTCTATCTGGGCCCTCCCCAGACTCCGGAGACCCTCCGGATAAGAGAAAATAGAGGGTAGGGTCTCCGGAGGGGCGGGCCCTATCTATATATGGGCCCCCAGAGAATATCGAGGGCTGGATATTGATATTTTCTGTCATGATCCTGAACTATTATATTATTACATACGTGATACGAGTTGAGCTCACTCACATACATCAACATCGGCATCAACATAGCTCCGGGACTATCTACATAGATATGAATTAGATATAGCCGCCCCCCGGCCGGCCCCCGATGATATATGGGGCATTTCTCCATATAGGCGCCCGCCCGCATATAGATCTAGATGGGCAGATGGATGGGCATGGGCAGATAGATGGGCATGGGCGGATAGATGGGCAGAGAAATGGGCAGAGAGATCTCTAGTCCCCCCGGGGGAGAGAGGGGGGGCCATCTATCCATACTCGAAACCCATATCTATATACAGGCCCCGGCCGGAAATTTATCTCAGATAGAGTCATTGGGATGGGATGAAGGACCCTCTCTATAGATATGGAGATATGGAGAGATGGTAGATATAGCCGGGTTGGATCTTAGAGTAGTATACTCCACTATAGAGAGGGAGAGGTGAGACGTATATAGCTCGGCCCCCCTCTCTCTATATGGGGGTTAGAGTGGGGGCACTCGCAGCCAGGCGCCTCCACTCTCTATAGTTCTGTTCCCCATAGAGAACTATAGGGACCCAGCTGAGCTATAGAATAGAAACGCTCAAAGGTGGGCGGGAGACTGGTCTGGTAAAGCTGCCCCGCCCTTCACTGGCCCGCCTGCCCCGCCCTTCACTGGCCCTATATATCAAAGCTGCCCTGCCCCGCCCTTCACTGGCCCTATACCCCGCCTGCCCTTCACTGGCCCGCCTGCCCCTCACTGGCCCTATACCCCATAGTATTCTATTTCTATATTCATTACTGCCCTTCGATACATAGGCAGTCCAGTCAGTCCCGGGCCCTCTAGGATGGTTCTCTATTCTATAGAGAGAGGGGCCTATGGGGGCGCCTATCTGAACTATATGGCGATAGGGTTAGATAGGAAAGGGTCATTTATGGATAGGGTCCATGGAGTATGGTATCATTTAGTCGGGATATCCATTATATACAGATAGGGTCCCCAACCCGGAATTCTAATTCCACCCTTAGATCCATTATGAACATGAACAGATAGATAGATAGAGATATAGATAGAGAGATAGATAGAGATATAGAGAGAGAGATAGATAGAGAGATAGATAGATAGTTCGGAAGGGGACAACTCTATCGATCTCGATGATTAGGGGAGGTAGAGTCTAGTCCAGTATCTAGTCTAGTCGACTGTAGATGAGTAGAGTAGAGTAGATGTGTGTTCCCATAGATGTGTGTTTCTTTCTCCTACACCTCCCCTCCCTATTGTTGTGGGAAACGGGGAGGGAAGCAGATATAGATATGGCCCCACTTGATATCTGTTTTGATGACCATAGTTTCCCAAGATAGATATATAGGCGGCAACTAATATACTTACTGATGGCATGAAGACGATAGAGATAGAAGAGGATGTCTTCTATCCTATCAGATAGTTCAGATAGGGGGCTAGGGCAGATATAGAGATGGGGGTTGGGAGCTAGCCCCATATATAGAGAGGCCGACTCCCAGAATAGGTGCATCTCGAGCTCCACTCCATTCTATCCGCCATTCTAAACTATCCACCATTCTCTATATCTAGACCATATACGTGATACGACCGGTGACTTCACGATCGACCCCTATCTATATATGGGCCCCCTCCCCCCCCCTCTATATGGATATCTCACCTATCTGGGGCTTATCGGGAGGGAGCAGGAGAGGGAGTCGGCCAGTTGTATATATTCTATATAGGGCCCCACCCCATATATAGAGAGAAAGCCAGGGCCACCTCCGGGCGCACCCCTCCCCTAGAGAACTATGGCTATGGGGGGTCGGTTCAAAAGGAAGATGCGTCACTGTTCAGAATGGATAGGGCCCCTATATAGATATTGGCGTTAGTGAGATAGGCCCAGATAGGCCCAGATATATAGAGAGGGCAGATAGTTCAGATAGGGGCAGATAGTTCAGATAGGGCCCCTATCTATATCTCATGGTATGGAGTTATAGATATAGGGCGGCCCCCCCCTCTCTATATAGATAGGCTGGGGAAGAGGGCCCGGGAGTCTATATCTCTTATGGCGGCCTGGCCTGGCCTGGCCTGGCCTATATAGCTGGGCTGCCCAGATAGATATATAGGGCATTTATGCACCATATCCCATTTCTATAGAGGGGGCGGCCTACTCTGCCCATATATATATCTATAGAGGGGCCCCTATCTATCCGGCTTCACTTCAGCAGCGAGAAGAGAGGAATCAATCAGATATATAGTTATAGGTGCGAACACAACACAAAGATTATATTCCTTTTGGAAGGGCTGAAAAAAATCCTTTTGCAAATTTTGATAGTGATAATGATCAAAACTCTAAGAATGATCAAAATGAAATCTCACTTAAAGAACAATCCCGCGTTGAAAATATTTTACATATGAATAAAGAACAATTTTTTCTTCATCTCCTTGAGATGGGAGTAAAATTACCCTCTGATTTCAATGAGGCTAGTTTACAAACATTACTTGGAAAACCGCCACCTAATAAGTGTGAACCTTTCATTTCAAAAAACAATGATAATGAGGGTGGACCTATTTAAATGAATAATGATGATCAAAACAAGTCCACCTTGAACAATGCCAAAGGCAATGAATCAAACAAAGAAAAATCTGACAAAAGGAACAAAGACAAATCAACTAATTCAGCCACTGATCCTACTCAAGCCCTCATGAATCAAATTAATGACATGGCTAAACAACTTTATATTTTAAATTCCAAAGTCACCAATGAATCCCATGATAAGGAGGCACCAAAGAAATCTAGTGATGCTTCATTTAAGATTCATACCATGCACACCAAAGATAACAACAACTCTATAAGTGATGGCTCCTTATATTTCTTACAAAAAAACTCACCAGTTTCCCAAGAATGGAAAATGATGAAGGACACCATCTCTAGTATGGCATCAACACAAAAATTTCAACTTTGAAGAATTGTGTCCTTACCCATTCGATAAGGACATTTTGTGTGTTCCTTTTCTAAAATATTTGGAGACACCTAACTTTGAAAAAAAAAGGGCAAGAGTGACCCTAGAGAGCATAGCAAGGATTTTTATATGGCTTGCCAAGAGGTGGCCTATAGTAATGGCTTTTTAATGTGTCTCTTTCCATAAAGTCTAGGAAGACAAGCCTTGGACTGTTTCTACTCCTCCCCAAGGGATCTGTGAAAACTTTCGTGAACCTCTCAGAGAATTTCGTCAAACATTTCTCATTCAACCTAGAGTCTAAAATTACAATGATGGACTTGTGTAATGCCAAACAATGAACAAATGAAACCTTTGCACAATTCCTACAAAGATGGCATGGGATTGCTAGTCATTTCCCATGCTCCATGCCTAAGAAGCAGCTCATGAGCATATTTGTACCCAATCTCAACAGTGAGCTATCCTTTCACATGTAAATACATTACCTTAATACTTTCAAAGAAGTTATTGAGAAAGGATCACAGATTGAAAAATCCCTTATCACAAAAGGTTTGATTAAACCTCATTCAAAAGACAATGGGCAACATAGTAATCATCCTAATAGCTCTCACCAAGACAAATCTAAACATGTTAACCACAATCGTAATATGGTCAATGATGGTATTATAGACAACCGTAATGTCCACAACATCCAAAACACTCATACTAGACCAAAAAAAGGTAAACAACCTCTTGTTGTTTCTAGCAAAGAGGTTTCCTCCTCTCTTGATTCTAAATGACGTCGTTTCACTCCTTTGGGAGAACCTCTATCAAATTTCCTTCAACAACTCATTAATGCAAACATGGTTACTTATCCCATCACTAGACCTTGGGTTGAGGGAGAACCCAAGCCTACTTGGTACAAGGCTGATACTTATTGTGATTTTCATCACATTAACGGTCACCCGACTAATCGATGATTTCACTTACGTCACTTTGTCCAAGATCTCATTGATAGTGGAGATATCATTGTTGAAGAACCATCACCAAATAGAACACCCAATGACAATATTAAGGTGTTCTCAAACCCATTTCCCAAACATGGCGGTGATGATAAAAATGTTGACAAATGTCCCTCTGCCAATAACATTGATTTTAGTTCAATTATCTCATTTATTGAGGAAGTACCATCTATAATGGTGACCATTAAATTCACACCTTCAATTAATTTTGTGACCACATGCCAACAGAAGATATGGGTTCCTACGGAAAACCAACCTTCTACATCTTCTACAGAACCTCAAATGTTTAAACAAACCACTCCTTCAAATCAAATGTCAAATTCTAATGCCAAATATTCCACTCTAGATCAGTGTGACTTCATCAAAAAATTAGCAACCATGCCAACAAATATCTCTCTCGTGGAACTACTGAAAGAGTCACCTAGATTTCAGGATATTCTCACTCATGCTCTAAATGAATCATGTGTTCATCATACTCTTAATGTTTAACAGTTTTAGGATATGATCATGAACCTTATGCTTGAAAATCCTATCCTATCTTTTGGCCCTCAAGATATGTTGAACCCAAATCTAATTAACAACAAATCCTTGTACATTGAATCCTATGTTACTAATCATAAATTCAAGAGATTTCTTATCGACAATGGAGCAGCTCTTAACATTTGTTCTATAAAAATGCTCTGTTTCCTTGGTCATAAAATATATGACTTAGATGTTAATATCATTACCATTCATGGTTATGATAATACTAAGTGCCAGTCCTATGGCACCATCACTCTTCCCATACAAGTAGGCCCGCAGCTCCTTGACACTATGTGTCATGTAGTTGACGCAGACACATCATATAACCTTCTTTTAGGTAGACCTTGGATACATGTGATGCATGCAATACCTTCCACTTTCCATCAATGCATAAAGTTTCCACATAATGTCGAGAGAGTTCACCTTACGTTTCAATACTAACCCCTTTGAATACTATAATTTTTCCGAAGCAAGGCACAAAAAGGAAAATTATTGTCCATCTTTTGATAGCATAATTGGAACTAGTGCAACTTCTATTGTTACTAGTTGTATTGATCTTGATGTAAAATTATGCCCTCATACTTCTGCGTCTTCTTCTGAAGAATCTATGTCTAAAGTATCACGTTAGGATATTTCTCACACCTTTGTGTCTTCCTCTAAATCATTTACATCTAAGGTTTCATCTAAAGTTACATTCTCTCATAAATGCTTAGGAAAGTACACACTTGATAATGCATTTCTTGTTGTCAAACTCCCATTATTGCCTCATGGCTATGGGCTTCCAAATGCTCTTCATTTATAAGAACCCCCAGCTTACTATCTTGGAAACACTCTTTGGAGATGATATGGATATCTAGAAGATGAACATATTCCAATATCTGAAAAATCTTTTCTATACGATGACAGAATAGCAGAATTCTATGAATCCACTGATTACACCAAGGGACATAAAATGATGAAAAACATGAACTGGAAAGGAAGATGCCTTGGCCCACAAGGTCATGGTGTTTTTGAACCTATGAATATCAAGTCTAACCTTTACACATATCGTCTAGGATATGAGACATATGAGAAGAGTATTATAGTATTTGAGGTATTATCTAGTGACGTGGACTCAAATTCCGAAATTGAGACCGGTTCCACACATAGCCTCTTCAAAACCTATCTAAAACTACACTTTTCCTGGACTACTTATTCATTCAAACCCTTGACATTTTTTATCCTTCCCTCATTGATCAAGACCAACAGTGTCATATTTACATGGATTTATTTCAAAATGATGAGGCCATCCAGGATTTCCTTGGGGCTTAGGGCTCAGGAAACTTTTCCCTTTACAGATCATAAGAAGGGTTTTGATATAAACCTTGATGTTACCACTTAATTTCACAAAGAAATTACAATCTCCAGTCCTAAAGAAAAATAAATTAAACATAAAAAAAGACATTATATCTCGCATATAGTGAAAACCTTTCTGAGTTATTATATGAGAAGCTAAAAAATGAAAAAGAAAAAGAAAGAAAAGGACGCATCTCCTAGTGAAAACCTTTCAAAGGCACTAGAGAGAGGATATTTGGATCTAGAAATATCTGACATTCTACACAAGTCTCTATAATCATTTCAATATAATGACACTTCTAATTTGTTGGTAAAAGAGACAACAACCATTAACATTGGAACTGAAGACCAACCAAAATTACTACAACTAGGTGTCAATTTACCAAAAATAGAAATCAAAGCTTTCACAACACTTATAACTCGAGTTTCAAGATGTATTCGCTTGGTCTTACAAAGATATGCCTAGTCTTGATCCTTCTCTTGTGGTTCATCACCTTGTGGTGCACCCAGATGCTAAACCTGTCAAGCAAAAACTATGTAAAATGCATCCCAAGGTTGCATTGCTTGTTAAGGCCAAACTACAAAAATTATTGGATGCAAGCTTCATACGGTGCATTGATTACTTAGAGTGGATATCTAATATGGTACCAGTTGTGAAGAAGACCCCAAAATCCATATTTATACATATTTCCATGACATTAACAAGGCATGTCCTAAGGATGATTTCCCTTTGCCTAATATTGACATGATTATTAATTCTACTACGGGCCATGAGATGTTATCCCTTATGGATGGATTTTCTAGGTATAACCAAATTCAAATTGTTGAATAAGACCAGCATAAAATATCTTTTACAACCCCATGGGGAACATTTTGTTACAAGGTCATTCCTTTTGGCCTTAAAAACACTGGTGCAACTTATCAACATGTCATGACTGTTATTTTCCACGACCTTCTTCACAACATAATGGAAGATTATGTCGATGATATTATTGCTAAATCAAAGACTAGAGTGGATCATCAAATAGTTCTTAGGTGTATATTTGAGCGGTTAAGGGAGTATAAGGTTCTCCTTAATCCAAAAAAATGTGTCTTTGGTTTCATTTCAGGGAAACTTTTGGGATTCATTGTCTCACGAATAGGAATTGAAGTGGACCCTACCAAGGTCAAAGCTATAATAGATATGCCACCTCCTCATAACCTTCGATAATTAAGGGGCCTACAAGGAAAAATACAGTCTATTTGTTGCTTCATCTCTCAATTGGCAAATAAGTGCCATCATTTCAACCAGCTTTGCTTAAAAAGGATGTCCAGTTCAAATGGACACAAGACTATCAAGATGCCTTTGTAAAATTGAAAGAATACCTAGCATCTTTGTCGGTACTCATGCCACCTATACAGGATAAGCCTATGTTGTTGTATACATCTACAATAGAACATGTCATTGGGGAATTATTGGTGCAACACAATGATAAGGGTTAGGAAAAAGTTGTGTATTACTTGAGCATAACTCTCCTTGAACATGAGACCAAGTACTCGCAGGTTGAAAAGGCTTGTTTAGCAATTGCTTATACTTTTGGCAAGTTGTGACACTATCTCCTAAATCATACCACCAAGATAATTTCATGGGTTGATCCTCTTAAGTACCTACTTTCAAGACCATTCATAACAGGATGCATGTCTAGTTGGATTGCGCTACTTAGTGAATTTGACATTGAAATTGTCAATCAAAAGGCTATCAAAGGTCAAGCACTGGCAGATCAATTGGCCGTAGCACCACTACTAGGTTCACAACCACTAAATTTTGAATTTCTAGATGAAGAATTTTTGTACATAGAAGCAACACCCTTATGGACATTATTCTTTGATGGATCTTGCAATATCCATGGTTATGGAGAAGGAATCGTCTTGCATACACCAGATGGAGACCTTATACCTAAATCTCACCATATAAAATTCCCTTGCACAAATAACATAATAGAGTATGAAGCACAAATAGCAGGCTTAGGTTTTTCTATCTTATGGCACCTGCAAGAATTAACAGTTCTTGGTGATTCTTTTCTATTCATTAATCAAGTTAGCGGAGAATATCAGGTAAAAGATGAAAATCTCTTACCTTATAAAAGAATGGTTGATATCCTTAGAGGGTATTTCTAGATTATCAATTTTGAACAATTTCCTTGCATACACAACAAAACAACGGATGTCATGGCAATTATCAATTCCCTTATTTCATTTGAAAAAAATCAAACTCACAACGAGTTCCTTGTTGAACATCTTTTGGTGCCCACATATGAATTTCTAGAGTCCACCATGGTTTGTGAGATTATTGGTCATGATCATCCCTGGTACCATGATATATACACCTTCATTCAAACTAAAGCATATCCTCCTAATTTTAATTCATCTTATAAAATATCCTTAGCACAATGTGCTTCGCACTACACCCTTCTTGCTGACACCTTATATCGAAGATGTTATGATGGGACTCTCTTAAGATGTATCAATCAGGATGAAACTAATGAGACACTAGTTGAAGTACATTCAAGTATTTTTGGTGCCCATACCAACGAAATAGTCCTTGCAAAGAATATTTTACACATTGGATACTATTGGCCCACAATGGAGGAAGATGCATGCAAATTTGTGAAGAAATGTCAGGCTTGCCAAAAACACGGTAATCTCATTCATGCACCATCCCAAGCCTTGCAGCCTATTACTTCACCTTGGCCTTTTTCAAAATGGGGACTTGATTTAATTGGAAAAATAAATCCCACATATTCTCGATGGCCACACTTTTATTATAACCGCCACTGAGTATTTCACCAAGTGGGTTGAGGCTATGCCTCTTACTAATGTTACTTGGGTGTAATATTTCTAAATTCATCTTCAACCATATTATCTGTCATTTTGGCATCCCCGCTACTATTTTCACTAACAATGGTGGTTCTTTCAAAAATAAGGATCTCAAAGCCCTAGCTAAGAAATATAATATCCACCTAAAATGGGCTACACCTTATTATCCACAATGCAATGGCCAATCCAAAGCATCAAACAAGACTATCAAGTCTATTCTAGAAAATACTGTCAATAAACATAGACGTAATTGGCATACACAGTTATATCCTACCCTCTGGGCCTACCGCACTTCCTTCTATACACCTACAGGAGCTACTCCTTTTTCCCTAGTATATGGCTTTAAATCCATATTACCTATCAAAGTTGAGTTTCCTTCACTTTGTGTCTCCCTCCAACATCTCATTCATGAAGAGAATTATTGTGTTACATTCCTTACAGAGCTAGAATTACTGTATAAGAGAGGGCTTTGCGCCTTAGACCATATGCAGGTATATCATAATAGACTGCATTGTAATTATAATTTCAATATCAAACCTCAATAGTTTGAAATTGGTGATTTGGTCCTAAAGGAAAATCAAAAGAACACAACTAAACCATGAGAAAAATAGGTCAAATTTGAGCCTAATTGGTTAGGTCCTTATGTTATAACTACTAAATTTGGATCTGGCGCATGCAAACTATCTACCAAGGATGGTAAATATTTGAAGGAGCCTATGAATTTCAATCATCTGAAGAAGTTCTACTCTCGAGTCTCCGAAGAGTAACCCTTGTACTAGGGGCATATCAGTGCATCCACTTGTTTCATCATTTCACTTTGTTTCTCACTTGTAAATTTTCACCTCGCCATGTGTCACATGTTCTCCTTGGTAGGTTGTCATGCCCATTGTCTACCACCATTGTTCACCTTCCATTTAACATGTCGGTTTTGACTTGGGAATTTCCTTTCCCTCTTCTTTGGCATGTGGTTCAAAATTCCAAAACGCATTTTAGAAACATCTCAAAAATAAGAACTACAAAAACAATATAAAATTTTTCAAAATCCCAAAAACAATATAAAATTGTTCAAAAATACACAAAAAAACCATACAAAATGTTTCGAAAATGCTTTCCAAAAAAAAATCGTGACTATGTAATTTTGTTCACCATTTTCTTCATCTGATTGTTCCCAATCATCTTTTCCAATCAATCAAGCCACTCTTTGCAATGTAACTTTGCATAGGGACATCACTTGGCTTTGGCTTTCTCTTGGGGGCAACTTGACATATGTATATATTCACTTCTTTATTAGAATTTTTTTACATTAGTGTGTTTTTGTTCACTAGCTTGTTTGCTTGTTTAACATTTGTACATATGGAATTTTGTATTGTATATTCTTAGCTTAGTTTCTTATGTTTGATAGTTCAAATAACCAGTACTCTATGTATCTAGAATGTGCTCATGGACCAATTGCAGGAAATTTATTCGCATCCTAGTTCACATATAACTTTGGTGTGGTTCTTTCCTGTTCATATTGGGTTTATTTCTGTTACTTATTTTATATATTTTTGTCATTTACACATGTTATGTTTTCCTCCTGGTTTATTTAAGCCATGGAATGTCTTCCTTTTTTTTTGCATTTGTATTTCAAAACTTGCCAAAAAAAAAAATCATATATTTCAAAAAAAAAAATTGCAATTTTTTCGAACAAACATTCACTTATCACGAAATCCTACAATTAGAAAACACTTAAAGTGAATCATTCAACATCTCAATACAATCTTGATAAATTTCATACTTTTATCTATTATCCTAGTGATTGTGCCAATTTTACAACTATCACTTTCTTCCCTTTGCATGATATGCTAACTCTGTTTGGGCAAGTCACACAATTGTTTTTCCTTCATGATATAACTCCACCTGGGGAAATTTCAAATTTAATCATTTACATAATGGATTCAAAAGGAGTGTCATAATGAGTCACTTTCACTCCAATCTTCCAATATGATCTTATTCCCACTTGGGAGCATTTGTATCTACTTAATCATCATTGTGGCACACATTAGGGGCATAGCTGATTTTCTTCTTTTTTGACTTTATGTTGCTTTGTTGATTTTTACTCTTTTTGGACCACTTACAAGTAGTGTGATCACATCTTGGCTCCATTATAACCTTGATGTCAACACCTAATTTGTATATTAGGTTTGTTTTCCTTTTTATCTTTTTTTTTTGTGTGTGTTTGTTTACACACATCTAGGTTAACCATCTTGATTCTTTCATAATCATGGTGACAACTCTATTGTGCAATAGAAAAAATCAGGTTGCTCTAAAAAAATACTCTCCAAATAATTCTCATACTACGAACACAATCCTTTGCCATCCTTATTTTAATCCCTTTCTTTCTTCCCATCAAGTGGTTGTCCACTGCCTTGTTTCATCATCCATCCCCGAGGGAATATTCCTCTACCATTCTCGCTTGTTGGGGTATCCCACTTTGCTTCACAATTTTTTCACTCATTGATTTGCATGCGTTTACTATATTTAAAGCACTATTACTTTGCAATAGCACTTTAAAGAGGGGAAAAATGAAGACACCCCAAAATTACACTTATGTTTCCACTTGTTCCCAGTATTATTCTAGTACACGTTGTTATTCACCCATTTGTAATTAATTGATTAAATTACTTAATTAGTACATATTGTACCCCTTTGGATTAATTACATTAATCCCATGTACCCTGTATACCCCTTTGGCTAAATTAATTGTTATTTATTAATTAAATAATTAATTAATTAAGTGTGTGCACATCCTAGTCATCTACCACTTGATCTAACTCCACTTGGACTCCCTATCCTTACCCTAGTTAACTGCACTTCTAGAATCCTAGAAAGGTGGGGGCGATTAAAATGCACGTACAACCACCTTTCTAGATGTATTTTTTTGTAATTAATCCATTTACTACCCCCAAAACTTTTGCAACTACCCACAATGCTATTTTTAGCATACTCATTTATCCATGTGTAACTCGATTCCAACTACCTTCTGCTTCTATAAATTACAAGCTTACCTTCCTTTCAAATCCTCTTGAATCTGACATACAAAAACTTTGTTAAATTGTTTCTATAGCATTTTCCTTCAAATCTTGGAGATTACTCAAGAGCACCCACAAATCATCTCTGACATCCATTTTTCAAGGTTTTACAGGAGACCCTTATCTGAGGTTTGCACAGAGGGTTGTTGGAAAGGTTTGTTTATCTTTCTATTACAGTGATTTTCCTTGCTTATAGTAATTGGCATTTATCTTTGGCCTCTTTTATATCTTTCTAGTTTCCTCTTTGGTCTTTCACATCTCATAGCTCAGTCTGATATGTATTACTTTATCTTTCTTGACTTTAGACATCAGCGCCTAGCTAGGACACTAGCACCAAGGTGCCCCCATCCCTTCTGGGTGCCCCTGAACTCTTTTTATCTTACTCACCTCTTTTGGGCCTATTTTATATTTTGGGAATCTTTTTTCTTCTGGTTCAACCTTTTAGTTGTCAATTATGAAATTCAAACAAGGGAATGATATAAATATAAATCTATGTGACTATATTAAGGGACCAAACTCTAAACATATACTATCACCACCTAAGGTTACATCCAAAGGCATTCTAAGATCATCAAAGCATCCATCTAGAATTCACTCGAAGGACATGGGACTACATACATGCATATGAGGGGAATTTTATTTTTCCATCCACACATCTAGCTATTACTTTTTGTGTATCTTACACAAGAGCTTCCTAGGGCACAATTTTACACACACTTCACAAGAACCACATGGAGTCTGAAATGTAGTGCATTTCTCGGTCATAAGTTCACTCTGTCGGGTGACCACCGGGGTCATCCCGACTCCCCATTTGTGTATTTTTATTTTTAGTATTTGATGTGTTTTGTGGTTTTGTAGGATATCTTTTTTTGTAGGTTATAGGAAAATACAACGATCATCTAGCGACATACATGTGATTAACAGCGAAGGTGAGAAACCATCTTGTGACACACAAAAAATAAGTTTCTAAGTTCTTTCATAGTTAATGGTGCCCAAAAGCAATCTCCAATACCCAAGTGCCCTTGACCTAATCCATGCACCCCAGTCCAGGAAGATCTGATAGTTCCATAATTTATCAGGAAAAATTGTGACAGTCTCCTCCTCTTGTTTAGCAGTTTTTCAATCCAATATACTTCAGGATCAATTGTGAAATTAGCTAAGTCTTCTACTCTTTATCTTTCACCTAGGGTTTTATATTTCTTTAGCTTATTGCTTGTGTCAAATTTATACTTCAGTATTTTATTTATTTATGTGACTATGTAATTTGGTTTTAGCATAAAATTTAATATTTGTTGAGTCATTTAGTAAACCCATCGCTCGAACACAACCTTGCTTATAGATATTTTGTCATATTTTTATCATGGCTCAATCTTATGGACCATTTACTAAATCCCACCTTTAAGATCTCAATGATCATCTTACTAAACATCCCCAAGATCTAAATATGTTCATATTTTTTGTTCATGAGAATCCACCAATATTGTTGAGCTTAATGTTCCTACATCTATCCCCGCTTCTATGCCCATTTCTACTCAACCCCCTAATTCCACTCTTCTACCTACTTCTATTATTCCCATATTTTTTCCTACTCCCACAAACCACTTCACTCGCCTCTTTTTTTCTCATACGTGGAAATTTTCTTCCGCTAGTACTTAGGACCCAACCTCTCTCTATCAGGGATCTCTAAGTTCAAATCATCAACTTCACCAGGATACTTCTTGTACATCTCCATCTCTTGATTCTGCATTACTACATCATAATCCTTTTGTACCCGTCATTTCCACTTATGCACTTCCTCCAAGCTTCATCACTCCCAAGTTTCCCACCTTCATTAGCCATGGTGATCCTCAAGAGCATCTCTAACATTTCATGTGGCATTTCTAGATTATGTGGATGATCATACTTTACTCACAAATCTCTTTCCTAAAAGCCTCCAAGATTACAATGTGTTGGTTCTACAATGTACCTTTCTATTTGGTAACATCATTTATGCATTTATTTGTTGCTTTTATTAAACATTTTTTAATCAATATTGGTTCTAAGATATCCTATGCTCAACTCTCACAAATTAAACAAGGATCTAATAACATCTAGCAGACTATGTTTTATGATATAAGAATAATTTAGCTAAAATGTCTAATGTACTCACGAACTCTAAATTACAAGATCTATTTTTCCAAATTCTCTTACCGCATCTATAATAGAGTGTCATCTTTGAGACATCTCCTTCATTTGATCAGCTATGTCATACTCTTAAGCTACATGAAAGAAAACTCCTATATATGGTAAATCTTAAATATCATGATCAAGCTTCTACTCGTTTTTAAATAAAATCAACTTTCAAGCCATCTACTAAGCCGACTAAAGTAAAAGCTACTATCAATGTTTTCTCTACTCTTGAAAAGCTTCAATGACAACCTCCAAATCATACCATCACAAAATTGCCATGTTTTCCGCATATTTTATTGCCACAAATTGTTAAGAGCAATCTTATTACACTTCCTCCTCCACTTAATCTGGATCCATCTCAACCTAAAGGATGAAATTATAATGAAAATTTCAGAAGTTACTATCATCAATGCATTAGTAATTCTACATATCAATGTTTCAAACTCTGACATCTTATTCAAGATCTCATCAAAACCAATGCAATCGAGCTCCATGAGCCTTTGGCATCTACACCTATTAATGAGAACAAAAATCTCAAAATATTTAATGATCCTCTCCCTAAGCATGACAAGTAGGCTGTTGATTCTTCAACTAATCATACATATCATGCAATGCCTCTTCCTTCATCGGGGGCTCTTGATTTTCTAGTTGTTAATTTTGATGCATCTCCACCATTCATTACATTCTATGATCATGATTATCATGGCATGTTCTCTTCTGATACATTATGTATTCACGCTTCTATCAGACCTCATGTTATCAATAATACTATGATCAATTCATATTCCCCTCTTTGTGTGTGTTTTATTGAACTCCTTGCTACTATCAACTATCCTCTCTCTCGCATTTCATATCCAATTCCCAACTTCTATGGCTACGTCAAGCTTCTAATTATAGTTGGGCCTCTCACCATGTGTCTTCCTTTCATTGTGGAACCTTCAATCCAAGGTTGTGATATACTCTTACGTCTTCCTAATTTATTTAAACCTATATTTATTTTATTAAAATCTGAAAGAAAATTTTTCTATAAATGATATACAATGAAATATATATATGTTCGGAAATTTATCCAATCTTAATTATGAAATAAAATGGAAGAGATAGAGAACTTACCTTGATTTCTCTTATCTCGAAGTTTTTCTAGGTTGAATAATGTGATGAAATAAAAATATTGACGGTTGCAACGAACCTCATAAAAATTCAAAAGAGGTGGAAAATCTTAGACAAGAGAGCCTAGGTAAGAACATGGGTTCCTGCGGGTACCCAAGACCTCTATGGGGGCGCTGGAGTCTACAAAAATGGTCATAACCTAGCTCTGATATTGTCACTAAGGTTTCACACTTATTCACCTTTTGTCACACATATGTCGCACTTGGATCGCTGAGGTACCTATAAACCTACACATAAATATCCTCCTACAAAACCCTAAAAAGACATCAAATCCTAAAAAGAAAGATGTAAAATGAGGGGTTTAATTATCCTCAGTTGTCAACTAGTGAACTTACAACTAAGCACTGCACTAAATATCATACCCAATATAGTTTTATGTGCTTATGTGTGTAATAGTGCTCCTAGGTTTCCCTCACAGTAACAATGCCAAGATAACGGGTGGTAGCTAGATAAAATACAAATGTGTGGATGGAATAGAATGAACTTCCCTTCCTATGTAGTGTGTATGTTGAATAATGATCTCAAGATGTAGTCCCTTTTATATGTAGATAGATAGACCTTGATAGAAATTTCTCACCCTTATAATGGTATGTATGTTGTGTTTATATAGGGATCTCTTGCTTGAATTTTGACACTAATCACCCAACATACCGATTAGTACCTTGGGATATGAGTGGAAAACTGAAAACACCAACCTCAAATTTCAAAAATAAGATCAAACATAAAGAGGGAACATGTGCCCATGATGGATAGGAGTGGCTGGTCACTAGTGTCTTTCCCTAGGCGCTAGTGTCTAGAGACAAATGAGTGGAGATTGACCGATAAGGATCCATGCGATCTAACCAAAACTGGGTTTATAAGTGACAAGTGTGAAGGATAAAAGCAATAGAAACCAACAAGATAAATAGATGGACAAGGTAACGGGTCACTAGTGAATAATTTTCTTATGCAAGATGCATATACAAAACAACATACTTGGAAGTATATTAAATAGTAGTAAGTGCATATTTTGTGTCTACATTTTCCCCCCTTTATGTTATTTGAATTAAATTCAAGTAGTGTAAAGGAAGTAAGGAACATACCTATGAGAGGTCTGGAGAAGCCCATGTTACGAATTATGCACGAGAATAAGAACATATATCATGGTGAAATATAGATCATCATGTTAATCTATGTGGCATAACAAGATACGTGGGACCATTATGAGGAGCACTAAGTGAGATTTATGATTTTGATATTGAGACTTCAATTTTGTCACTGATGGAAATGTGTCGGGGTAGGGAGTGATTAGTTCCCAACCTGATTTTGTGTGTGTGAAAAATGGATGATTTGGTCATCTTGGTGCTATAGGAAGAGTGTAGGGAGAGAGGTTTAGTTTTACTCTCCAACATTAACTATATCATCAAAAGTTCTAGTTGTTGTAGATGGATAAAGACTGGATTTTATTAATTTGGATCCATTTCACTTTATTTCCATCAAACGTGAATGACCCATATAGGATCAATATATGAAAGGCAATGACGTCTCATTGCCCCGACTCTAGGGTTGTCCCCGCAATGTATATGATATGGCTTCCATGTTAGGTCATCTAGAAGCGGTATAAAACTTAGAATAACTTCCCATGTTAGGTCATCTAGGATAGTGGCTATGTAACTCCCAAGTTAGGTCATCTGGGAGGATAAATACGTTGTGTTGTGTCAATTGATTAATGTGATTTCAAATAGTAGAAGGTTTTTGTTGTCAAGAATTAAATACATTTGATTGATTAATTGATTAGTTACTCATGGAGATATTTTATGTTTGTTTCCCTCATATTGGGTCATTAGGGGGAATCGCTAGAAAGTGGTGTGAAATATCTTTTTATATACGAGAAACTTTTCAATAATGAGGAGTTAAAAGTGTAAAATGATCATGTAACAGTGTGAGGTTGATTATAGGATGCCCTGATTTTATACCCCCTTTCAGCGAAAGGGAGAGTGATGATGAGAATGAACGCTAATCCAAAATTAATCACATAATGATGTAATAGTGAATGAGATAAATTCATGATAAATATCACAAAAATGTGTGTATATTGAGTTAAAACTATTTTGATGAGGAAGATAGCATTTTTCGAATGTGTATGATAGGATAGTAGGTGGAATTTTGAAGAGAAAAATGTAAACGAGAAAATAATCAGAGTAGGGGTGCTCAAGATATGATTGAAATTATGTGATGTGTATTAGTTCGGAGGATAGGTGTAAATAATGACTATAGCGTGATAGGTAATCGAAAGTTACTATAAATAGTAATATGAAAAAGTGAATAGGTAAGTCATTTGATTATTGTGTGAGTGTGATTTTGAGCTCTGAGTGTGTGAAGATGCCTCAAGTGAGAGCACCACAGATTGATTTGATTCGAGATGGTGGTGGTAGCTATAGCATCATGTATGATAGTTGATCTAATAACTATGATTTTTTTCAAAAATTATGATGAAATTAGTATTTTTTCATGAATTTTTGTAAAAAAATATTTTGATTTTCTAGGCATTTCAAACCCGAGAAAGATCAGTGAAGGTGATAATGACTTTCAAGACACCAACACCCAAATATAGGTGTTAGTGACCTGCTTCTAGGCACCCGCATCTTGCTCATGGGTGCTTGACGACCCCCGAAAGATTGTTCTTAGCCTAGAGTGCGAGAAATGTGAAAATTTATGTTTATAGATACTATTGGTAGGAGTATTTGCATATGTATGAGGTTCTAAAGTCATTTTTGTTGTCCAGAGGGATATTCACTCATGGCAGTTTTGTGGTGGCTATCATTTTAATACGTTTTTGGGGTTAGGTTTATCGGATGATGAGTGGGATGTATTTTATCATGTCACCTACAAAGCATATATCGAGGATGGGGGATGTGTCACATAATATGTCGATGATCACTACATTATGCGAGAGATGGTGTGCAGATACTTGCACATTTTGGTTACCTACTGGAGATATGATGATGACTTTGGAGGATGTATATCACATATTGCGATTTCCTATTGTTGGTGAGAGGGTTCAAGTGATGGTTATAGATGATTCTCAGAGACAAATGAGGGCCACTAGGTGGCATTTTAAAGGTTCTTGAGTTCATACTGAGATCCATATTAGTCTAGATGTTATTCTAAGGTCAGGGGTTTCGTGATTAAAAAATTTTATTGTTGTAGTGATTGCTTCATCGGTTATAGTGGAGGTTAGTGGTGTAGGTATCTTGTCTAAGTTGCATGATATTTTTCATTGAATAGAGAAGGATGGGACGAGATATCCTTAGGCATGATGTGTATTGGCCCACTTATATAGAGATCTATACATATTTACGCAGGAGGATCACAATGGTGGGATTGGATTTACCACATTGTTACATGTATGGGCCTATGAGCATATTTTCATATTGAGAATGGTTAGTGGGCCACATGCAAAGTAGGCGAGGCCAAACATATTTATTGGGAGATGGGTAGGTATTCGAGTAGGAAGATGGACACTGATACCTACAAGAAAATTTTATATCATATGGGGTAAGAGGTCATGATATGGATGCCATACTGAGACTATGGAGGGTGGCCAGAGTATGGAGTAGAGCTACGATGTATTCATTGGACTATGTGGCTAAAGGATCAGTTTCCAAGGGTGACCGAGCTATTCTAGGTATAGCATGTTTCATGATAGTTTGGTATGGCCCAAGATGTGCTCCTAGAGCTATATATATGGGTGAGGGTCATTAGGGAACTACAGAGGGATGGAGTGAGACCAAGGCCCACAAGAGTACAGCTAGTACCTCCTAGGTTAGACAAGGTAGATGCAGTTATAAAGATAATAGATATGGAATATGCAAGGTGTACGGAGTTATACCATGTATGGTGGGTGTCACATTAGTGGGTTTTTTTGTTTCCAGTTTTTGTTGATGCGGCGGGAGCACTACCAGGAGGAGGAGAAAAGGGGCAAGGACATGCCCTCAATATTGTAGCGGCAGCGATAGAAGAGTGTGAGTATTTGTATAGTGATGTTTTTGGTTGGTTAATTGGTTTCTTAACTATCATTGTTATCTGATGTGATGATATATGGATGTAGGTGATGCATATTGGTCATTTATTATAAACACATCCATCCACACATTGACGTGGAATGTGCCCATTGATGTACATTGTTACGCCCTTAACCTATTGCTAATATTAGGATATGAGTAGCCTACTTGTGTCTTACCATATCATTTATAATTTCTCATGCTTAGAAGGTCAGCCTTGGTGACTGACATATCATAGGAATAGTATATATAGGGGATTGTAGGTAGTAGATGAATCATCATTGGAGCATTTGAGTCTATTTTATGGTTTGGAGGTTGCCCCCTTGAAGTGGTGAAGCTATTATAATTTCATATTAAGATCATTATTCTAAAATATTGTGTTATTTGGTGTTCTATTACTTCTCATAATCTGAATTATACAAGTAATTCATTACAAGTGGTATTAGATCTACGATCTAGGCTAAAATTAGGGCAAAAACCCTATTTTTTTGTTTCCGCCATATACTTCGAACCAAATCAAGTTGGTGGGAGATATTTTTACCAAATTTGAAAAACATTTCAAGTAAGGTTTCCTGAAAATTTCAAACTTTTAAAATTTATTACAAATTTATGTTTTTCATAAACTTGCTCCCTAGGATACAAATTGTGGAATTTTCTCAAGATCTTTACATTTTCAGAAAGATATTAAAAATATATTATTATTATCTTCTCTATGTTTTTTCTTGTTCAAATGAATTTGTATCGAAACCCTAAACCCTAAGGTTTGACATCACGATAGAGCCTTCCACAAGAGAAAAAAAAAGAATCAAGTTACTCCGATAAAACCCCTCGTAAAGATAGGTTAATGATTGAAGAGATGGAGTCGAAGGGGTAAATACAAATTCTTCAAACTATGGTTTACCTTAATTGATCATAAGGTGAGCCAACTTGAGTATGAGCTGCAAAATGTATAATCTGAGATGGCCTCTAAAGGAGACATAGACCAAATCAATCAGCGGTTGGATGATATCATGCAACATGTAAAGGGTAAATAGTATGGCCAAAATATGCCCCATATCAACCAAGGAGGATCTTCAGTTCAAAATCATGGATGAAATAACCATGTTGGATCACTTTTCCAACCCCATCAGAATCCAACTTATTCACAACCACGGAACATGATGCCGAAAGTGGATATGCATAAATTTGATGGTAAGGATCCCCTGAATTGGATGAATCAAATGGAAAAATTCTTTGAGTTACATCAAACACCATCAGGACAAAAGGTGACATTGGCATCCCTGTATCTTGAACCAAACCAATTTGTTTGGTATCGATGGTTATGTGCTCAGAGGAAGAAGAATGGTCTCAGTGTCACTTAGATAGTTTTTACCGAGGATTAGCAATGGCACTATAGTTCAATTTTTGTAGATAACTACTTTAGTCAATTAGCAAAGCTATGGAAAATAGGATTAGTTAAATATTATGTGCATCAATTCCAAAACCTATCCTTAAGGGTTGAGAATATTCCGTAAGAGAATCAATGACATGTTTCTTGGGGTCTTAAGGACCACATCGAGCATGAGGTACGCATGTGTAATCCACTCAATCTTTTTGATTCTATTATCATGGCACGTCGAGTAGAGGAAAAAGTTCTTCGTAGTAGGAGGTTGTCTTTCATTAACACCAAATACCATAGCATCTCTTCCCCTTCATTTGCTAGGCCAATTAGACTAAATCCTCAGTAAATTAATGAAAAGAGAGAAAAAGGATTATGTTTTAACTGGGACAGAAAATATGGACCTAGACACAAATGTGCTAAGAAGAAGTTGTTTTATATTGACGTAGGTAATGAGGATAATGATGAAGTTGAAATTATAGGAGAGGTTGAGGAACCAGTAGAAGATGAAGTAGAGGATCACCAACCTACAATTTCTTTCCATGCATTGTCAGGTATTAGTACTCCTCAAACACTCAAGGTTATTGGATACCTCAAAAAATAGAAGGTGGCGGGGTTGATTGACTCAGGGAGCACTCATAACTTCATAAATAGTAAATTAGTTTCCCACCTCAATTTTTTTATTTACCCAGCTCTAGAAATGCAAGTTATGATTGCAAATGGTGGGACAGTCAAGTGCATAGGAAAGTGCCATAGTATCAAGCTTTCTATGGGATACTACCTGTTAGACTCACCTATGTTTGTTATTTCTATGGGAGGGGCAGATATTGTTTTGGGTGTCCAATGGCTCACAACCTTTGGTACTATAGAGATGAATTTCCAAGAATTATTCATGTGATTTCATTCAGATGGAAGGAAAATACAATTGAATGGGATGGTAGCAAAGTCTCCATAGATTATTAGCTCTCATAAGATGTAGAAGGTTCTCAGAAAATGAGTAGATAATTTTATAGCAAAGTTATTTTACATAGAAGTACAAAATATAGTCTTCAATGCCACCCAATCTTCGAAGATTGTTGATGCTCACTGCCTGCTTTTTATGAAATTTCAAAGGAACTACCATCATTTAGGGATCATGATCATACCATTCAATTAATTCCTAGGATCCAAACACCTAACCTTAGACCATACATATACCCATGTTCCCATAAAAGTGAGATCGAGAAAATGGTATAGGAAATGTTGAAGGCGAGTATCATCAGGCATAGCCAAAGTGCATATTCTTCACCAGTGGTCATGGTACATAAGAAGGATAAAACATGGAGGATGTGTCTATATTACCAAGAACTCAACAATTACACCATAAAAGATAAGTTTCCTATTCCAGTAATTGATGATTTACTTGATGAATTTCATGGTGCTATTTATTTCACAAAATTAGATCTTCGTTCAGGTACCAAAAAATTAGAATAAGAGAGGAAGATGTTCATAAAATGGATTTTAGGACTCATGAGGGCCATTATGAGTTTTTGGTAATGCCTTTTGGTGTTTAAAATTCTCCCTCAACCTTTCAAATCTTGATGAACACTGTTTTTAGGCCATTTTTAAGGAAATGTGTATTATTTTTCTTTGATGACTTATTGATTTATAGTAAGACATGGGAAGAACACTTACAACATGTAAATAAATTATTGGAAGTTTTAGAGACACAAACTCTCTATGTAAATCCATCCAAATGTTCTTTTGGTGTACAAGAGGTAGATTTCTTGGGTCACATTGTATCCCATGAAAGTGTCAAAGTTGATCCTCGAAGATCAAAGCTATAGTGGAATGGCCAAGGCCCGTAACTCTCAAAATATTTCGTGGCTTCCTAGGACTAATAGGGTACTACGAAGATTTGTGTGGGGATATGGTAGAATAGAAACCCCACTCACTGCATTGTTAAAGAAGGATTCCTTCCATTGGATATATGTAGCCACTAAATCCTTTGAGCAGCTAAAGGAAGCCATGTGCAGCACCCTAGTTTTGGCTACTCCCAACTTCTCAAAAACCTTCATTATTGAATGTGACGCTTCAAGATCAAGATTGGGAGTAGTTCTAATGTAGGAAGGAAGAATAATTTCATTTGAGAGTCACCAATTCAATGAAAAATATCTCCTCAAACTTGTCTATGAGAAAGAAATGATGGTTATTATTCATGCAGTCAAGCAATGGAGGCCCTATCTCATGGGTAGACACTTCAAGGTAAAAACTGATCATGATAGTCTCAAATAATTTTTGGAGCAAAGGTTATCATATGAGGAACAATAAAAGTGGGTAACAAAATGCTGGGTTAATATTTTTAAATAATATAAAAAAGTGGTAAAGAAAATATAGTAGTTGATGTGTTGTCCTGAAGGGATACATCCACAGATGCCTTACTATGTGGAATGTCCATGTTGACGGCAGATTGGGTGGATGAATCCAAATTGGAATGGGATCAAGACAAGGATACACAATCCCTAATACGAGAATATCAAGAAAGGCTCTATAACATCTAAAAATTTTGAGTGGAAAAATAATGCGTTATGGTACAATGATAGGTTATGCTTGAGTAAAGATTCTGAGTTGAATCATAAGATTCTTACAGAGCTACATGCCTCACCTATTGGAGGAAACTCTGGGTTTTTGAAAACATATCATAGAATAAAAAGATAATTATTTTGGGATGGACTCAAGGGGGATGTACAAAATTTTGTATCAGAGTGTTTAGTGTGCCAACAGAACAAAGGGGAAACAATTAAGACACTAGATATGTTGCAACCCTTACCAATTCCTAGCCAGAGATGGGAGGAAGTATCCATGGATTTCATCACCGGATTTCCTTATTCAGAAGGTAAGAATGTTATTTTTGTGATTGTGGATAGGCTCACAAAATATGCCAATTTTTATGCCCTATCACATCCATTTGCAGCCAAGATCTGCAACTATTTTTTTAGAGACAGTTCAATGCCTACATGGAACCCCAAAGATAATTGTAAGTGATCGTGATCTTATTTTCACAAGTAATTTTGGACGGAATTATTTTCATGTTTGGGTACTCAGCTAGCTCACTTTTCATCTTATCATCCTCAAACTGATGGGAAAATGAAAGTGGTCAACAAATTTTTAGAGGGGTATCTATGTTGTTTTGTATCGTATAAGCAAGAAAGGTGGTATAACACATCTTTTCATACCTCTTCTCAAATGACCCCATTTTTAGCATTATATGGTTACTATCCACCCTCTATCACTTCTTCATTAAGGGTGAAAACTAAGGTTAGAGATGTTGAGGAACACATTCAACATCAACAACAGGTTTTGGCTAGTTTCAAGGAGAATTTAGCATTGGCACAAAATAGGATGAAACAACAAGCAAATCAACACTGTAGTGAAAGACATTTTAAAATTGGTGACTGGGTTTTTGTATGTCTCCACCCTTATAAGAAGGTGTCCCTAAATCAAAATAAAAATGACAACAAACTTGCTCCTAAATATTATGGCCCTTATTAGGTTCTATAGAAAATTAGCAGTGTTGTTTATAAACTAGAGTTGCCTCCATCTTCACGCATACACCCAGTATTCCATGTTTCCTACCTGAAGAAGGTTATTGGACAGAAATTTGAAGCCCATACACAGTTATGAGAACTTGAGGAGGAAGGAAGAATCATTTTAGAGCTAGAGAAGATTCTACAAACACGTAATAAGAGGTTGAGAGCCCGAGACATTAAGGAATATTTGATCAAGTGGAAGAATCTGAGCATAGAAGATGTAACCTAGGAGGATGAATTTTTTATGCAACAACATCTAGGATTATTCAACGTTGAGCACAATGTTGGTTTACGGGGGAAGGGCATGCTACAACCTTAACCTATTTCTTGTATTATGATATGAGTAGCTGACTTATGGCTTACCATATCATTTTATTATAACATTTCTATATTCTCATGCTTTGTAGGTCAGCCTTGGTGATGGTCATAGCATAGGAATAGTATATATAGGGGATTGTAGGTAGTAGATGAATCGTCATTGGAGCATTTGAGTCTATTTTATGGTTTAGAGGTTTCCCCCTCAAAGTGGTGAAGTTATTATAATTGCATATTGAGATCATTATTCTGAAATATTGTGTTATTTGGTGTTTTATTGCTGCTCATAATCTAAATTATACAAGTAATTTCATTACATACTCATAGGTGGTGGTATGCTAGAGTATGGGTTTGGTATTGCGGGTGAACATGCGCACTTATTTTAACCAGTGGCACTATAGGTTCCTATGTGTACCATGTTATTGAGTTAGAGGGATGATGCACGAGAGGAGATGTGGCTTGCTAGAGAGGCTACTAATGGAGGTCCCTTAGCATAGGATGTATTTGTAAGGTGGTTTTATGGAGTAATTCACTAAGGTTACATTATTACATTGACAAGTAGAGAGATATAGGTGCCAAGACCAGCGGTGTATATTGAGTGGTGAAGCATCTAGTTCTAGAGCTCCTGCAGTTATAGAGAGTGATAGTGATGATGACATATGATACGTAGTGATGTAGAAATGTATGGGGGCTTGCCCCAACGTTGAATTTTTGTAAATATGATTTTGAATGATTTATATATATATATATATATATATATATATATATTCTAGACATAAAATCATACACTTTACATGGTTTTTGAGTGAAGAAAGTACTAGTTAGACCTTGTCCTTTTGCCATTTTACGTTGCTTTCTATTGTCACGTCCAACCTTCATTACATACTTACCCAGTTTATTTTTGTCGTTTTACGCCATTATACCTATAACTAGGGCTCCTGGCCCTATACTTGGGTGCCCCAAGCACCCTGGTCCCATTTGGGGTGCCCTGATCCTTTTTACACTTTCCCGCCACTTTTTGGAAACTTTCTAGCCATTTGAGCTTTCTGTCTTTTTATTGTTTAGCCTTTTCGGGTTTGATTACAAAATTAGAACAAGAGAACCATATAAATATAAAGTTATGAGACCATAATAAAGGACCAAGCACTAAGCACTACTATCATCACCTAAGGTTGTATCCATAAAAGGCTTCATTTGTATCCATGTAGCTCCATCACAAGGCACAAGGTCGGTTCATCTACATCACATTGCATAGGAGGGAAGTTTATTCTATTCCATCCACCATTTTATTACATTTCTACACATAGTTATTGCTTGCTAATTTTACAAAGTGTGACTGACACAAGAGCACCTAGGGCATGATTACACATACACACACATAGAACTACATCGGGTCTGAGATGTAGTGCAATGCTCAATTAGTAATTCCACCATTATGGTCATTGATGACGGTCCGACCTCTTCATATGCATATTTCCTTTTTAGAGATTTGATTCTCGTCTTGGGCTTTTACAGGTAATTCCTTATTGTATGTATTGCAGCAACATCTAACACAGATTCAATAAAGTTAGTGTGATAAAAAGTGAACACATGAGAACATACAAAGAAACACTTCGAGGTGGGTTTCAAGTTATTTCTGTAAACTAGGGCACCCATATCTCATACCAGCAGGGGCACCCATGGGCACCCCGTCCATTTCCCGGGCACCCTAGTTCAGCCAAAGAACTTGGGTCTATGTTTTCTTAGGCTTCTGTGTGATCATTTCCTCCTCCTGTGTTAGACCCCTAAGGAGTCTAGGCACCTACGACATGGAAGGTTTTTTTGTGCTCCACTAAGAAGCAAAGGCTCGTGTGGAAGTAACTTTGGGGAAAGTGTGGAGGTTCGCGCATGGAAAAAATAGACTCGGACTTAACCACATTTTGGATCATGGTTAACGTTGTGATAAATGAACAAACGGAGATGTGACCATAATTGGTTATGGATAAGGTAAAGACATGGATAATTTCAGTTCAAGGAAATAATATTCTAGGATATGGTTATCTTGATGGGATTAGTAGTTGTAAAGTAAAGTTAGTTATGGATTAGCTGGCACTTGCATGTTGAGGATACTTGAGTATGGCAAGACATGATGACATTTGGCAGGTGGTTCACTCTGAGTGATGAGTAGGTGGTAAGGGAAGATTCCTTGGAGTCCCTTATTATGTATTGATTTGCACAACAGCAGAAAAAAGAAGATAATGTGAGAGATAAGGATGCATGTGCAAGAAGGTAGAGAGAGGTAGGGAAGATATGTGTGATCATTGTTGTAACTTCAGTAGTGGAGCCATTAGAAGATAATACTGGAATTCTGATAATGTATTTGGTCCATGTATGGATTCCTTGATGTATTTGGCTATTGTAAACATTTTTGAATGAATATGATGGCATTGTTATGAATATCTATGTTAGGGGTTCAAACCTTTGTGTTCTTTATATTGTTCATGGGTTAGATTTGATTCCTTTGTGTTGATATAATGTTTTCATTCATGTTATGGTGTATCTATTCTAGGCTTAGTTTCTTTATCTATGTTATATAGAATGTATGCATTTATGTTTGTTTATTATTC
Source organism: Taxus wallichiana var. yunnanensis (assembly GCA_018340775.1). NCBI lineage: Eukaryota > Viridiplantae > Streptophyta > Pinopsida > Cupressales > Taxaceae > Taxus > Taxus wallichiana. The sequence goes on from CM031234.1 coordinate 83,446,346, forward strand.
CTCCATTAACGGTGAACATTCTTGCAAATCTCATATATAGGAGGGGCTCGGCGCCTACGCATGCCTCAGGTAAGCACCAAGTTCAGGATGGGTGATATGTCAGTGTGCTTGGGATTGAAAGGGTTAGGAAAAGTTACTACATCTTGGTTCCATTGTCGAGACGTCTTTTGAAGTTATTGTAAGAATGGTGTGTGATGGTAGAATGTTTGACCTTGAACAACATAGAAACTTGGCTTAATAACACAGATGATGAGTTTACATGGAGGTTTAATACTGGACCTGATTTTAATGCACGTACATGTGTAGAGGAGCATTTTTACCATGAGCTCTATTACATCTTTGAAAAAAATATTACTTGAGATTACATATGTAACATATTTGACAAAAATATTACTGAGATTACTTTCCCTCTTGACATTGCAAACATTGACATGTGATTTGTTTTAGGAAGGTGTATTCTTATGACTTTTTGAAATAATGTTTGCAATGGATAAATTATTACTGTGAAGAGGTTGACTTTGTTGTGATTTCTGCTTACTTGAAAACGAGACCATTCATCTTTTTGTACAACTTTAACTCATTTAAAAAAGGATTACAAGATTGTACTATTGTTGTCTTAACTATTGAGTGTTGATAGTAAAACCTTGGATCAATTCCATATATCCAAGGTATACTTCAGTTATCCTTACCTGACTCGTCTCGGTTGACTTGGCATTCGAAATGGAAGGTGAAGTGGGAATGAGTCTTATTTTTTTATAAAATTGAAGGACTTGGCTTCAAGTGTCCTTGTTTTACATCATGCCATAATTACTAAGTCTAGGAATTCTTTTTAAATAATTTAAAACACTAAATAGTGTGATAGGGACGAGAACCTAATACCTATTACTAAACTACTAAGGTGGACACCCTAACCTAAGTTGGTATGTTTTATGGTTGTGGAGTTTAAAACAACCTAAGGCAAATAAAATTAACCTAAGGTAATAAGACCTACCTAAGAACTAAGGTTGATAATCTAACCTAAACTAATACTAACCTAAGGGGTACCTATGGACCACTTTGCAAGTGGTCAGGGTGGTGGCGTCAATTTTCAAGGCATTAATGAGAATTTATTTTGGTTTTAATGACTTTTGAACTGCCAGTTTTAGTAAACGCATGGGGAGTTAGCAGATGCCTAGTTGGCATCACCACTAAATGAAATAGCATGCATTTTTGAATTAAGAAACTTGCCAAACTTGGATGGCAGTGGTGAGGAGAGATAAGAGGGAAATATGACGGTCCTTTGCATTAATGGACTTCAGTAATGGTGAAGAAACCGTGTAGGAAATAGGCATGGCAGATTTGGGAAAGGTTGTTTGATCTTTTGTTCTATTTAGTTTTTTCTCTGCATGGAGTTTTTGGTTCCTCAAACCAGTAGTTCTATTTTTTATCCATCAATATTCTTTGCATTCTTGAGCTATTTTTGGACTCTGTGGAGGTATAAGAGGAAGTAGGAATATTGGATTTGTTGACGTCACTTTGGAAAAAGGAAGAGATTGTGGAGGCTCGGCTCAAAATCTTTTGTGAATTGATAAGAAGCTCTATCAGGCATGATAGGATCTACCCATTAATTTTTTCTTCTTTTTACTAAGTGTTTTCATTAAAACAACTCTGCTCTTGGAGAACAATGGGTTTTATGTGATGTTTATCTTGCTTCATGCTTGTATTTTTTTCACTCTATTCTCCTGCTTGAATTCACTGTTTGAGGAAATAAGATCTGGGTTTGTTCCTTGTTGGAAAAATGAGTGAATCTTGCTTTAACCATTGTTTGAACTGGAATGTTGACAAATTTTTGTGAACTTTTGTTGACTGTGCAAAAATGGAATAGAGGGGTTCACTATTTGATGATGATAAGATTTGGGTTTGTTTCTTTTATTAGGTGAAGGTATGAAATGTATTTCACTTCTATTGAGCTCGAGATGTTTTCAAATCTTGTTATGGTTGTTCAAACTATGTTAAACTAGATAGAAATATTCAAGTTGGGAATCATCCTTATTTGAAAGTAACAGTAATCTTATTTTTCCTTTGTTGATCTGAGAGGTTTGGATTATGAGAACCCCTGTTCGATGGTTCTGAAGTAGTTCGTAGAAGTCGCTGCTAATAAAGGATTACTTCATTCTCCATTGCTTGATATTTGTTAAAACATGTTTAGCTTCTGCTTAAACTTATATGACGTCATTTTTTTCTCACACCTGTATGTTATGAGAATATTTGATATTGTCTTACCTAATTTTGGGTCTAAAATAATCCCCTTGATACAATATGTCTGATAGCAAGGTTGATAGTTATCCTATTTTCGTGTTTGTAGAAAGGCTTATCAAATTTTTATGTATCCTTCCTTAGATAAGGTTTCGTACTTCAGGAGTTACCTTATCGGTTCATCTTGTGGGATTTACTTGATCCTGACATTTAAATTTTATATATATATATATATATATATATATATTGTGGAAATGGGATATTTAAGTTGAATTATGACTAGTTCGAGACTTGACTGCCTCTATGGAAATAGGTTGGAACGTTTCGGTTTTATTATTCTCTTGAACTCAACCTTGAGCACCTTATTTGGAGTCGTGTCACTTTTTGTTGTTCCCCTTGTGGGCGAATCCGGGTTGGGTTCTATCCTTCTTAAACCCGTAGCCCATTCCTTTGATTCTTGTGAAGTTGGGGATCTGGGTTAGCTTAACTGTAATTTGTGGCTGTTAAATATTGTATTTTATGTCTTCTTTTTACCATCAAAGGATGGGTGAGCTTTATGTGCGATGACACTTGAAAGGAAATTGTGGTCACATAAGAATAATGATTTAATGCTACTCTCTCTCTCTCTCTCTGATTGGAAAATTAGAGAAATGTATAGATTGATGCTATTAACGTTGAGATGAATTAAATTTTCAGTTGTTGTTTTTTGCTTTGAGAATTGTTACTAACTAAAATCATTTGACTAACTCTTTTTAGTAGTATCTTATGCACTACTATAGTAGTTCTTGAGTGTATGTTAAGGGAACATTATCTTTGGTTTCTGACCTTCATGTTATAGTCATATATCTCTATTTTGTAATGAATAATTTATTGTGTGTTTTTAATAATCGCTAGAGTGGAATGATCTCTCATTTGGACCTGTTCCAGTTCTTTCAATCCCGATATGTATTCCTCTTTTTAGTAAGGAATAATGAGATATTATCTTAGCTTTATTTGAGTCATTCCTTCTCTCTATTCTGAGTTAAGTTATTCCATCTAGTTTTCTTCAAACTTTGAAGGAAGATAAAGGCTCTCTCTCATTTGGTTTTATTAGATGGAAGGAATTGTAGAGTGTGTAGTAGGAGGATAAATCTTACTTTCTTCTCCTTGAATAATTCTTGATAGGGATGTAATTATTGCTACGTGTGACCAATTCCAAGTGCATGTAATTGAATGTAGATCCCTTATCAAACCTATTATGCTAATCCCATAACTTAGGCTAGAGTTGGCCTTAAATTTGGATTTAGTTTCCTTAACATAAATCTCTTGCTTGAGGTTTTGTTTTTTCATCATAAATTTTATCTTAAATATGGGTTGGCCTTTTGCCTTAGATATTTTAGGATGGAGTAATTAATTTTGATTCTTGTGGTTCTTTGCTTTTTTAAAATAATTCTATTTTTAGGAATTATTAGAGTTAGTATCTTACCTGATTTAGATAGAATGAATCAAAAGATGAACTATAAATATCTACAATAGAATTATAGTAAGTAATTTGGTTCTAATATTACTTATTTGATATAAATCTTTAAGAAATCATTGGCTTAACATTGTTTTAATTACATCATGATCTCTACTTAATGATAATATAGTTTAACACTTTGTTTTCCTTTCATGATTGTTATTTATTTATTATGTATCTTTTGTAATGCTTTAACTGTTTCTTAAAAGTAGAGTTATTTTTATGAAACAGTTTTGTTGAAAGCACTTCGTTTTAATGCTTAGTGCTTATCATGCTAAGTTCAATGAAATGGCCCATGCTAGCAATTTTTGCTGATGGACTTCATAAGTGATAAAATGATACAAGTTATTTTATGATGTTACTTTCATTTACCTTAAGACGACATCTTTTATGAGAAAATACGATTCATTACTGAGATGTAATTGTAAGAGGAAAAGTTGTATTTCGTATTTGAGATTATTTATGTTGTTTGACATGAAATATGTCTGAAATGTTGGACTTGTAAAGTGTGTATTTCACTTTTATGAATGGAAAAGATTGAAGGTTTACTTGTACTTGATGTGTCATCCTCTTTGTATATTCTGGGAAGGGAATTGCAAGTTTATTAGCTCTTTTACTTAACTGTAATGAATCTTTTCAGTTTGACTTAAAGTGAATTAGGTGGTAAGGGAATTAGATACACTATTCCCTTTATTAAAATACAACTTAACAAGTTGGCATTTATGACTGATCATTTAACTAAATCAATATGGTTAAATAAAATGGTGTTAGTGCAAATTCATTATGATATCTTTAATAATGTAAGAGATTGCAATGAACCCTAATTCTTAATGAGAAAGAGGAAGACAACTATTCCTAAATAATAATCTAGTCTATTTTAGAATCCTTCTAAGTTAAACCTAATGTTGTCTAGGGAAAGAGGAAGATGAACTACCTCTTGACCGATATCTTTAATGGTATAAGACATGAGAAAGGTAAACTTGAACATTTAACAAGTAGACTTCATCTCAATGAAGTCTAATATAAAGGAATCTAATTCGGGACTTAAACAGGCTAAGAATGGTCATGAAAATAAATGAACTATATCATTTGATTGTTGCTTTTGTCTTATTAAATTGAATCCTAAAGTAGGAAGTTAAAAAAAAGGTCAATCTTGATGGTTTTGCAAAACAATTACAACTCTATGATAGTTGTTAACCTTGGGGGTTAATGAAACTAGGGATTCAATAGGGTTATTGTAATTAGACCGTAATTATAGAAAATAATTAAGTAATTAAATTCTTCGGGGATATGTACATCCAGATGGGATGATTCAGATGGATGTTGGCACACACCAACTACAATATAGTACCTTTATGAAGACTTGGGTCTTCTCAAGGATACTATGTTGAAATTGACATGTACCCTTCAAGGATAAATCACCTGGATTTAAATAACTCTGACTTGTCCTTAGTTATACCCTAAGTTAGGTTAGAAGCATGATTTAGTGTCAGGGACACCTTGACGACTTAAGAAAACTAGACACACATGATTGACTTAGGTTGATCGAGTATGCCTATGTATCCTTAGTCCTCGTGAGTAGTCCTCTACACTAAAAGATGTTGCTACCCTTGGTTAGGCAAAAACACGGAACAAGTGGACTAACAGAGTCAAGAAAAGACCATTCTAGATAACAGATGAAGTGGGGTGAAGGATGTATTCTATTTGACAAGCATGTCATTTGGAATAGTAATATGAACAGTATCTTGGAAATCTTTGGCCAAAGTATCGCTAGTTGCTAGTTACATTGTCCTATGTCACCTAGTTTAACAAGTGAGATTTCATATGAATATTGGTAACAAATATTCAGATATGCCTCTTAAACAAAACACTTAATACCCAGAAAAGGGTAAGAGAACCAAATTATAGTTAGTATACAATTCAATGAGTAAACATGAGAGATCGTTGTTTCACCGAGTCATGAAATGAGAGATTGATGTTTTACCGAGTCATTACAGCCGCATATAGTTATATGTTATGAGATTAATTGGCATGGAATGTGTGTTCTAAATTATGATTATTTAGAACAAAGAACATTATTTTTAAAAACTCCCTTATTTCTAAATTCGTAAAATGGGAATGTTACATCTTGGTATCAGAGCTAAAGGTTACAATTATTGGACCTATTGTGTCCATAATCTGATAAAAACTTAAATTTTATTGTTAACATAAAATGGTTAGAACAAGAGGAAATGCTGCAAACAACCCACCACCAAGTGGAGAAGTAACTACTTCCCAAAAACTCGATGAGATCCTTATTGCCTTGTTGGACACAAGAGATCATTTGGTTGTACTTGAACATCAAGTAATGGGAAATGAGGAGGAGGAGGAAGATGTTGGTAATAACAATCAGTCACCTCCTATGGACAACGCTAATATTGGAAAGTTAGGTGTTGATAAAAATAATGAAACCAATGTTAATGCTAATGCTAATGCACATGATCAGCCTGAAAATAAAAAGGCAAGGTTGGCAGCTGAACTCACTAATGATATAAAAAGGATAAGTCCACCCAAGTTTGATGGCACTACATTAGGAGATGGATCTTAGAATTTGCTTAGTGAAATGGAGAATTAATTTGTAATAAGGAACTTCTCAGAGGAAACAAACAAAATATGGGGAGCTTATCAACTTTCCCATAAAGCATCTTCATAGTGGGACAGCCGCAAGGCTGAGCTAAACATTGATGAAAAAAATATTACTTGGGATCAATTCAAAAGTTATTTTAGGAAACGATGGCTACCACAACTTTATTATGATCATAAAATGACTGAATTTTAGAAATTATCCTAGGAAAAATTAACTATAATGGAGTACTAGGAGCGGTTTACTAAACTCCTTAAGTACGTACCTCAGTATCAAACTGATGAGAAGTTCAGGATATGAAAATTTATCATGGGATTAAATCCTATTATAGGTGGTGAAGTGGATGTTCACAATCCAACTACTATGGAAGGGATAGTTGAAAAATCCATAAGGCGAGAACAGAAATTGAAAGAAATCTCTTGCCATAAAGAGGAAATTAGAAATAAAATTCCAAACTCTTCGCCTCTTGCACCTAAAAAGCATACATAGAAGAAGTTTGGTATAAAAATAAATTTGTAACTAAAAATAACAAGAAGACAGCAACAAATAAACATGTTGCTAATGTGCAAAATAACTTTGTCAAGAATAATAATAATGGACAGAAGTCCTATGGGGGTCAGAATGATAACTTTAAGGCTAGAAATAAATTTAAGCCTAAAAAGGAACCTATATGAGGTTGTTACAATTATGGCAAGGATCATTACACAAATCAATGTCCTTTGAAGAAGGATGACCATAATCAACAACATAAGATACACACTACAGTAGCTGACAAATAGGTTGAAAAGAAGGTCACACCCATAGAGGTTCCAGGTAAGTTATTTGGCATGCATGTAACTATATCTTTTCATACTAGAGATACTTGAATGTTTTATTTCTACTAAATTAGCAACAAAATTAAAAATAAAGGCTAGAGAAATGGATAAATCATGGGTTGTACATTATGGAAATAATTTTGCACAGATAGTTAGTATGTGTCTTTTTGGAGCAGTACTTGACTTGCCTAGTTTTTCCACTGAGGTTGACCTTTATGTTTCTCCTTTGGGGTCTTATGATGTAATCATAGGTGTTAATTGGATAGCTAAGCATAAGGAAAAGGTTGACTATTTTGAAAAACATATTAGTTTTTGGATGATCTGTAGAAAGCAACAGACATTCAGGGTGTTAAACGTGAGATTTTAGTTAGGAAATTGTCAGCTATGTAACTAAAAAGGCCAAAAACAAAGGTTGCACTTTGTATGTAGTAAAAATTTCTGAAACAATCGAAGAAAGTAGTGACTTCATGGAAAGATATTCATTGTTATGAAATTTCAGTGATGTGTTTCCGAAAGAGTTACCTGGTCTTCCACCCAAATGGGAGTTTGACTTCATAATTGAGATCAAACCGGGAATGGAACCTATTTCTAAGGCATCTTATAGAATGACTACCATTAAGTTGATAGAGCTTAATGCACAGTTGCAGGAAATTTTTTCCAAAGGTTTAATAAGACCGAGTGTCTCTCCTTGGGGAGCACTGGTAATTTTTTTGAAAAAGAAAGATGGGACACTTAGATTCTACATCGATCATAGGATGTTAAAAAAAGCAACAATTAAGAACATATATCCACTTCCTAGAATTGAGGATCTATTTAATCAAATGTGTGGTGCATCAATGTATTATAAAATAGATCTTGGATCTGGATATCATCAGCTACGAATAAAAGATGAGGATATTCATAAAACAACTTTTAGAACAAGGTATGGACATTATGAATTCATAGTTTTACCTTTTGGATTAACGAATGCACCTGTAGCTTTTATGAATTTAATGAATAATATTTTTCAAGAATACTTGGACAAATTTTTGCTTGTATTCTTAGATGATATTCTCATATACTCTAAAAGAATCGAAGAACATCATAAGCATTTTAAAGTAGTTCGAAATTTTGAGAAATAGAAGGTTATATGGTAAGTTATCCAAATGTTCTTTCTATGATACGGAAGTGCACTATTTGGGTCATGTTATAAGAAAATATGGAATAGCGGTAGATCCCTCAAAAATTGTTGCAATAACTCGAGTGGTTGCACCAAATAATGTACATGAAGTTATAAGCTTCATGGGTCTTGTTGGTTACTATAGGAAGTTTGTTAAAGACTTCTCTAAGGTTGTTGCACCAATAACTTCATTGAAAAAAAAGGATAAGAAATTTGTATGGAATGAAAAATGTGAATCTATATGCAAGACTCTAAAGGATTAGTTAACTTCAGCACCTATTTTGGTTGTACTTGATCCTAATGGAGACTTCACTATTGTAACAGATGCATCCAGGGAAGGTCTCAAAGGTATTTTATTGCAAAATGATCATGTTATAGCTTATGAAAGTAGATAACTCAAGTTACATTAATTGAATTATGCTCCACATGATCTATAGCTTGTTGCCATTGTTCATACACTTTAGGTATAGAGGCATTATCTTCTTGGTAGACATTTTGAATTGAAAACTGATCATCTTGGATTGAAGTATATTTTTACTCAGCCAAATCTAAATGCAAGACAACAAAGATGGTTAGAATTTCTATCTCAATATGAGTTCGACATAAGTTATATTAAAGGAAAAGAAAATAGAGTTACAGATTCTCTAAGTCGTAGGAAGCACATTTCTGCTCTTATAACATTGAGAACTCGTCTTAAAGATGAAGTAAAAGTTTCATGGAATTCGATTCCTATTTTCAACAAGACAGCACTTGTTGTAGATCTAAATGATGTGAGAAATAAAGGTTTTCACTTTGACAACAAAGGAATCATGCGATTTGAAAATAGGGTATACATACCCTTGTCAAATGAGTTAAGAAAGAAATTGTTAAATAAATTTCATAATTCATCTTTTTTGGACACCCTAACATTACGAAAATGCTTGCTGATATAAAACAATAATATTTCAGAAAGGGATGAAGAAGGATGTGATAGAATTTGTGACACATTACTTAGATTTTCAATGTGTTAAAGTTGAGCATATACATCCAGCTAGTTTACTGTATCCTCACAGCATACCATAGTATAAATGGAAAGTAATAAGTATGGATTTTGTTCAAGGGTTTTATATGTCAAGAAATAAACATAATGTTATTCTATTGGTTGTTTATAAACTAACAAAAGTAGATCATTTTATTGTTGGTAATCTTAAGGATGATTCACCTGTATTAGCAAAAATATTTATGCATGAAATTTTCAGATTACATGGAGTACCAGAGTTGATCATATTTGATAGAGACTCAAGGATGACATCTAGATTTTGAAAAACACTTAATGTAGCCCTAGGAAATAAACTGAATTTCAGTTCTTCTTACCACCCGGAAATGGATGGACAGACTAAAAGAGTTAATTAGGTTTTAGAAGATATGTTAAGAATGTATTGCATGGATCAGAAGTATAAATGGGAAGAGTACCTTCCATTAGTTGAGTTTTCTTATAATAACATGTATCACGCCGATCTGAAAATGGCACCCTTCGAAGCATTATACGGGAGGAAATGTAAAACTCTTGTTAGTTGTGACAGTATTGAGGATAGAGAGGTGATTGGACTTTAAATCCTTACAGAAATGTAACAAAAATTTAAAATGATCCGTGAACGTTTGAAAGAAGCATAATATAGGAAAAAGAGTTATGCAAACTTAAATTGGGTTGATAAGAAGTTTGAACTTAGTGAGAAGGTCTTTCTTTGGGTTAAACCAAAAAAGATTTCTATAATTTTTAAAAAGGCTGCCAAGTTATCACCTCATTATGTGGGACCCTTTAAAATTGTTGAAGTAATCAACCCTGTAGCTTATCGTTTAGCTTTACCTCCTGCTTTATCACGAATGCATGATGTTTTCCATATTTCTCTTCTTAAGAAATACATTTCAGATTTATCACATATGTTGAATTGGAATTCCTTGCATGTCCAAGACCCAAGAATAATCATGGTAAAACCAATTTGGGTGTCAAAAACTCACCAGTTGCACTTAAGGAATCGTGAAGTAAGCCAATGTAAGGTCCAGTGGGATTATTTTAATAAAGAAAGTGCAACCTGGGAAAATCTTGAAGATATGAAAACTACTTTTCCGTACTTGTTTGAACTGAATTGATTATGTTGATGATAAATTATAATATGTATTCATGTTATGTCAATAAATATTCCAGTCTCAACCATATACTTTACTACTTTAAAATGGACAACTACTTTAATGTTGATTATGGAATTTGAAAATCCAATTTTTTTATGAACATATGAATAGAATTATAATAATTTTATTATCCTATATGAAAATGGTTTGACTAATTTAATCATTGGGACGATGATTATTTTTAGGAGGGAAGTATGTAACATATTTGACAAAACCATTACTGAGATTACCTTCACTCTTGACATTACAAACGTTGACATGTGATTTTTTTTAGGAAGGTGTATTCTTATGAATTTTTGAAAATTGGAGCTCAGTTTAATACAAAAGTGGGAACACAAAGTAACACTTCTTTAAGCTATGTTCCAGCTACAAGAGAAGGATCTAAAGGATCTGGTGAATCTCAAGGGTCTAGAGTGAGTGGAGCTAGTGGATCTAGTGGTGGAGGTAACACAGGATGGAATTAAGGTCCTGGATTTGGTGGACAAGGGCCTCAACCCTAGCAGTAAGTGTTTTATGAGATGTCTCTTCATTTTATAGATTATAAAGGTGTTAAGGATGTTTCAGAGCATGTGCATAAGTGTGAATTATAATGGCACATGAAGGGGATCACTACCTAGGAGTAGAAGGCAAGCCAATTTGCAACTATGTTGCAAGGACATGTGCATAACTAGTATCAAAAGTATGACCCCCATCAGACAGTGGTGGATTATATTGTGCTACGTGTTGCCTTCTTAGAAGAATTTCATATTCCTGAGTTGGAGTAGAAAAGCATCACTGTGCTCAAGGAGATTCAACAAGGTATAGTGGAAAGTTTACGGGAGTATGATGCGCACTTTAAGACTCTCTTGTCAAATTTTTCTTATGATATCCATCCATCTCAGCATGCCCAGTGGTTCATGGGTGACTTGATAATACCCTTCAAATGAGTCCTTTCACATAATACTTTCACATATCCGCGTGAAGCCTTGGAGGCTACTTTTCATGTTGAGGCTATTATAATCATTAATATTGTGGTAAGTCCATTTTTGGAGGCATAGATTTCTTCCATGGCAAAGTAACTTGAGAAATTGTCTTCAAATTCAGCACATGAGACTCATAGTGGACTTTTGTGTATGGACTGTGAAGTAGAAGGACATGCCAAGGATAGTTTCCATCGAAATTCAGTGTGCACGGAGAGCGAGACTATGAAATCATGTCACGGGGATCATGATCCAAGTAGATGACCCTTATTATAACACACGCTCTATAAGAATGTGTTTTTCTATTGTAAGATTTGTACATCTACTACTCATGACACTAAGGATTATCGGTTGATAGACCATATTCATTATACAATTGATATTTTTGTGCATCATACCAGCATTTTGAGAGGGTCTAGGAGTGAGGGGCGTCAGCATGAATGTTGTGAAGATGGTGGAGGCAAGGGAAAAATATTTTTTTATGATTCGAGGTCATGGTGGTGGTTGCAGTGAAGGAAGTAGTAAGTTTCCCTGTGGAACATGTTTCAATTTTGGATCTACGGATCACTATAATTAGAGTTCCTAGATTTTCTTCAATGATCCTAGTGTGAAAAGAAATATAAGTATGAGGAGTTCCCTGATTTGTATGATCACATGATTCAAAATCACAAGAAATAGGACAAGGGCATGGGCATGGTTAGTTTGAAGCATGTTGAACCCTTGTTCATGCCCACGGTAGCATCTAATCTACAACTAGAACATATATTGGTAACTACACACGTTGAAGTTACATGCACTAGAGAAATTCTGAAGGAAAGACCTCTCATTACTAGGTAAGAGGTATTACATGGGAAGTACCCTGATCTGACTTATCAGAATGAGGTTTACCAGGAGACTATGGAGGTGATTCAGAGTTTACAAGGTGAGATCCTTTGCTTGATGGATAAGTCATGGAATTTGGAGCAGGTGAAGAATGTTGAGATCCCTCAAAATGAATTTGATGATTTCAGAGAGGTATGTAAGATGTTGCGCTAAGAGAATATAATTCCCTTGTTAGGAGAATAGTTTAGAGAAAAGGTATTGTGCGCTAGATGCGAGAACGAGAGGCATATATTACATGCTAATTTTCCCCTGATAGCCTTGATTATGAAAGGAGATCATGTTGAACGCATTATTTGATGGATGGATTTTGAGTAACATATTAATTGACACAAGTGTAGAGGTTCACGTTCTTACTTTGGATGCGTGGAATCAGATGGGGTGACCACCATTATAGCCATATTCGAATTTGTTGTACATGGCGAATAGAACTAAAGCTACACTCATCGAAGTCTTGAAGGATGCTTCCATAACCATTCAAGGGAACAAGTTCACTAGGCACATTGAAGTCTTAGCATTTTCCGAGGTAGATAACTTCCCAAAGATTACTTAGATGCCCTTGGTGCTATGTGAATAATGTTGATTTTTGCTTCAACAAGCAATACATCAGCTTTGAGAATAAGGAGCAAGTTATTATCCCACTAACTAAAGGAAGGTCTGCTACTTATGTTGAGCCTTTGGGGGAAGAATACATCAAAAAAAATTATGTGTGCACCATTAGGGATCTAGAGGTTGTTGAGCCATCAATGCAAGGAGTCATTCAGTGGTATGATGTTCAGTCCATGACTAATACGACTAGTGTTGTTTGTGATAATTGGGTGCATGGAACTTATGAGTTGATTGGGAGAGAATCAAAGGGCACTGTGACTCGTGTTATCAAAGTGCATTTAGTTAGGCATCTGGGAGGAAGAAAGTTAACAAGTTACATTAGAGAAGGTAACCTTGATGTCATTTTGCACACTATGAAATTCCAGTGGACATGTGTCATGGAGCGTAGGAATATGTTTGTTTATACCTTGTGTGGGATAGCAACACTGGTGGGTGACCCATCGGGATAATATTATGGAGTGGCGCAAAGTAAGAATCATGTTCTCTATTATATTTATCTGGAGCAATGCACCTTCAAAGATACGTGACTATCATGGGAAGGAATTAGTCTTGTACCATGTTCAAGCATGTGAGAAGGCTTGGATAGAAGGTTCGAAAGCTTTACCTCGTTCACTTTGGGTGCATAAATTTTATTCCACCTTGCAAGGTTATGTGAGTGCATGGTATATCCATTTGGAGTTACATCGTCAGACGGGAAATTGGCAAGAGTTGATGGCAGGCATTATTCAAACCTTTGAATATCTATACTCTAAACCACCAGTGAATGAAACCTTACAGGTATTAAAATGTCTTACTCTTAGAGATAGTGCCAAAGCTAAGGACCTTATTCTAGATTTTAGGAGATCTAGAATTGGAGGTGCGCTTTGAGGAAGAAGAAGAAATGGATGAAGTATAGTTTGAGCACGCCTACCTAGATAAAGAGAAAGGAAAGGTCGTAAACCTAATAGATGATGAAATTAAGAACTTAGATTTTGATCATATAGAAAGTACATGCAAATTATTTGATAGTGTGAATGAGAAGGTGCACATTTACCATAATCCTTTAAAGATAAATAAGTTCAACATTGGCACGAAAGCATAGCCAAAAGAGGATATCATTGGTGATTACTAGACAGACCAGAGAGGTCTCAAGGATAATTGAACTATTTCATGACTTCCAAGATTTTTCCCACATGGATACCATGAATTGAAGGGATTTCATCCCTCATTGGGAGAGATGGGAATTAATTTTAAGGAAGGTGTGCACTGATTAGGAAGAGACCCTGTAGGATGAATCCTAATCTACGTGTGAAAGTTAAAGAAGAAACTAACAAAATATTAGAATCTGGGATCATTGAGGCTATTGAAGAGTCTGAATGGGTTAGCCCAATGGTGATTAGTATCAAGAAATATAGGAGGATAATGATATGTGTATACTATAGAGATTTTAATGTTGTATGTGTCATAGATCCTTTTCCAACACCTTTCACTAAGGAGATCTTGGAAGGTGTGGCAAGATGGGAGATATATTCTTTTACGGATGGATTATTAGGATATCACCATGTAAGGATTGCAAAGGAGGACTGAGAGAAGACTACTTTCACCATTAAATGGGGAAGCTTTACTTATATGGTTAAACCTTTTAAACTTAAGAATGCGCTTGTTGTATTTTCGTGCATTGTCTATAGACATTTCAAGATTTTATTCATAAATTTATGTAAGTTTACATGGATGATTGGATAGTGTATGGATTGGTCAAGGACCACTTTGTGACAACTTGTGGTTGATGTTTGAGAGATACAAGACAGTTAAGTATCTCTCTGAATATAAAGAAATGTGTTTTTTCTACTCCTTTTGGTACATTATTAGGTCATATCATTTGTAAGGAAGGATTATTGGTGGATCCTATGAAATTTATTATTATCTTGGGTTTGGAGGAGCCTATTAATCAAAGTGTAGTGCGCGATTCTTGGGGAATATGGGTTACTATAGGAAATTCATCAAAAGGTATGCCAAGATTGTCACGCCTTTAGAATAATTATTAAGGCATAAAGGAATGTTTCAATGGGATGAGGTGCAATAGATCACTTTTGATATGTTGAAGGAGAAGCTTACTATTGTGCCCATTTTGTGCTTTCTCTTATGGGATAAGCCCTTTCACTTGCATGTGGATGCGTTAGGTATGGAAATTGGAACATTTCTAGCACAGCCTAGAGAAGGGATTATTGATCACCCCTTATGTTTTGTAAATAGAAATTTAACTCTAGCTTATAAAAATTACACAACAATGGAGTGTAAAGCATTTTCTATTATTTTTGTTGCATAAGTTTAGGCAGTACTTGTTGGGTACTTCATTTATCTTTTACACAGATCACATGGCACTTAAGTATTTGGTAAACAAACTCATTTTGTAAGGGTGCATATGTCGTTGGGTCTTGTTATTTCAAGAGTTTAACTTTTCAATTGTAGTGAAACCAGGAAAGTGAAATTCAAGACCTGACCATGTTTCAAGAATTGATTCAGGTGAGGACACACAAAGCATTACGACACAATGTTAGATGTATAATTGTTTAGATTACAAAGCATGCACCCTCTGATTTGGAAGATATTGTTGTATTTTTTTACGAGCAGTGTGTGCACCTGAAGGAATTAAGAATATAGAAATAAAGCAACTTGTCATTTGTGTCTCACCTTATATGTTAATTGGTGGAAATCTATAAAATCTTGGTTAGGATAAGGTTTTGTATCGGTGTGTACTAGATCATGAGCATGTGGGTATTATGGAGGAAGCTCATGGAGGAATTTCTAGTGGACATTATGTAGGATGAGCCACCTCACGCAAGATTCTAATGGCTGGTATGTGGTGGGAGACATTATACAAGGATTTCACAAAATATGCCAAGGGTTGTGATCATTTCCAAAGTGCCTTGGGAATCCTAGGCATAGAGATGAAATGTTGTTAAGGCCTATAACAAACACGGAACCATTTGAAAAATTGGAAATTTAATTCATAGGACCTATTTCCCCATTGGCGTATAGGACAGGGTCACACTACATCATTATTTATACATATTATCTTACCCAGTGGGTGGAGGTAGCACCAACGAAGGATTGCACTGCAGCTACCACAAAGAACGTTCCATTGGGAAAGTATAATAAGCAGGTATGGATGTCCATTGAGGCTAATAAGTGATAAGGGTATTCATTTCTTAAATGAGACTATTAGGATATTATTGGTAGAGTTTATGGTAGCCCATCATAAGACCAGACCCTATCACCCTCAGGATAATGGAACTACTGATGCCTTCAACAAGATTTTGAACCACACATTGACAAAAATTTATGATGTGGGAAGGAAAGACTGGGATGATAAAGATTCTTTCATACTTTGGTCATATAGAACAACCTACAAGTGGATGAACAAAGCCACACCCTTTCAATTGGTGTTTAGCACGGAAGCAGTACTACCAGTTGAGTTCATGTTGTCATCCCTATGTATTGTGCATGCAAGAGGATTGGCTAATGAGCAAGCACTTGAAGAGAACATAAACAAACTGATGCGATCGGATGAGAAATGCACCATATCCCAATGGATCCAAAGGACAAAGAGAGAAAGCCCGGCATGATCAAAGCACATTAAAAACAAGAAGCAGGAGGTGGGATAGATGGTCCTTCTATGCCACCCTGGGAAGTTCCAAGTGCATTGGTTGGGACTATATGTCATGATTTTCATACTTGACTTAGGTTCTTTCCAACTTGAAGCTTTGGATGGCACATGGTTTCCTAGTTTCTTTAACGGGAGTAGCCCTACTATAAATAAGTCTTATTGGTGTTTGTAAATAAGGCAGTATAGAAATTTAGCTTAGGATTTCCCTTAATGTATTTTTATTTCTATGTATTTCCTTTCATCATCTTTATGCTTTGTATTTACGGTTTGGTGTTGTGTCACATGTGGGTGCGCCAGTAGCTAATTAAATTTTGAACGGTTCTATTTTTGCAAAGGATTTCACATACCTTTAGTATGGGATGGATTGGCGTATAAATTCATAAAATAGTGGCACATTTCTAAGGAGGTTGGATTGATGACAAACCCATTCTAGGATGATGAGCACAAAGGTAGAAGAGGGATCTGTGTGGTATATAAGGTGTTCTAGGTTTGTGTTGCAGTAGAGGTGTTTTGTGAAGAGTGAATGGATTAAAGACCACGCTGGAAAGAAATAAAGATCATGCATTGTAACATAAGATAGGCGAAGGCATGGGAAATTACTTGGTGGACAACATAGAGGTTATGTACTTCAGCAAGTGAGGCAAGCAAAGGAGTTATGTGGTGGTAAAGTCGTATTGGCATGCCAGAAGGTTATGACTGTAGTACGTGAGGTGAGGTCACAGATGTTTTATTTAGTCGAAAAGGTACTTTATTATATAGTAACTTTAAAACGTGTGAGTCAAAGAAATTACGGTTATGAAAAATTATAAATAGGGGGTAAGGGTAGTCATTTTAAACTACCTTTACCTTCAAAAAAATTTACTCCCGAGTTATTGAAGTGCGACGAGGGTTTGATACAGACGCGAAGGAATTTTACAAACTAGTGTCATTTTACAAACTATAGTGAAATCTTGTGGTATAGCAAGGGGAAAAGAGAGTAGTATGGTAGTAAAGGGTTACGTAGAAGTGAGGTTATTAAGGTCAAAAATATCGACAGTATAGGGAAGAACTCAAAACACCTAGGGCAAGGAGTAAAGAAATAGGAAAGACACCAAAGAAGGCACGAATCAAGAAGTTTTGATGGAGAAGGAGGAACCCGTTGAGGTTTACTCAAAAATGTAGTACCCTACGGGTGTGATTAAAATGGATAAGTGGAGTTCAAATCTATATGAATGCAAGATCAATGAATTCAACCATAGAACAAATGAACATGACAAGTCAATGTAGGTGGATTTAGTCAAGGATGTTCCAGGGGTAGAGGATCTTAGAAACCCCAGTTCTGATGACTCAGTGCAACAGGAGTTGTAGAATACTTGGGTTTTCAACTTTGGGAGCTGCCCTTCTTTGCTAAACCCACCTCACTCTTTAGGTAGTTAATGTCATGGGTACACAAGGACTTCTACTTTACGTGGAGAACAAAATGCCTATGGAACACTAGTGAGGATATGGCACTCAACTTAGGTGCTACTACAAAAATCAAGGAATTGGTGAAGAAATTAAACTATGAGAAGGGAGGAAAGGCTGAGGTTATTTCAAACATTGATAACCCTACATTAAGATTCAGATCCCAACTCATCAATTACAAACTAGGTGCATCAGATAGATGGACAGATATAAAAATGAGATTCATGTACATTGCATATAGGGTATCAAAGTGGGTGTACTAAAACTTCAGGAAAATTATTAAAAATAGTACCATTGAAGATGCACAAGATCACATGGGGATCCATACTATTGCTGATTGTATTCTGGGAAATTGGTGTCCCTGATGGGCAAAAAGGAAATATATGGGTTCACTCACCAACACACCAATCTCTCACAGTACAATTTTTACAATTCACTTGCAATGGTGTCATCACAAATACCTATAAGGAAGGGATGAAAAAGTGGTATGAACAACTACACGAGGCCTTTGAGAATGAGTGGTGCATCCCACATGATTTGCCACAAATTTTTGGGGAATAAGTGAAGTTTGCAATCACACAATACTTCATCTTGGAAAATTTTATGATGGCCAAAGGAGAAATGGGTCTGTGGTACAAACTCAAGTTTGCATTGACTGCTAAAAATATGAAGTGTGTCATCAACCATTTAAAGGATGTGCAAAAGTTTATGTTTGATGTTGTCAAAGTGGACACTGATGTTCACACCCTTTGTGCAAGCTACAAGTATGGTGCGAGGCTAGTGTATAAGGATATTTTGGAGCCATAATTTTTGGATATGCATCCGTAGATCAATGTTACTAACAAAGGTTTCATCCAATGGGTATTTGTGTAGCTATTCCCGAAGACACGAGAAGGGGTTGAAGTGGAGGTTACAGATTCCACCTTTCCAAGGCCATGGGAGGCATAAATCCCACCTATGAGAGTAGTCCATGATGAAGAGGGAGAATAAGAGGAAGAAGGAAGTGATGAGAAAGTAGACATTTCATGGAAAAGGAATTATTATACGTGTCAGAGTAGAGGTGGGGGCACATGTACATCACAACAAGGTAGTGCCAAGGCTTCATAGTCGAAGCTCAAGGAAGGTGAATAATCAAAAGGAGAAAATCCAAAATAGAATAAACATAAGGCACACGATGTCTCCAACTCAAAAATAGGCTTAGAGGAGGGTCATGGAGCTTTCAAGTAGGAGCTTAAGCGATAACTCACGGAGGAGGAGGAGAGAAGGGCTATGGCAGACACCAAGGCGAAAGCTGATGTGTGTGTAAAGGAGAAAGGCATATTGCATAGGGGTGTGTGAAAAATATAGTAGGAGGTACTTCACCTATCTAACCCACCAGCCTAGGAGAGAAAAATAAGGGAGAATATTTTATTATCAAGGAGGAGAAGGGGTTCACTACATGAACAAGTAACCTAAGGAAACAATGCTCAAAGCACAAGGAAAAAGGAAAGAAGCGAACACCTATGTCCCCTCACATGGACTTCATGGATAATCCCACGAAGTGTTTACACGTGAGGTTCCATAGCACCCTTTCCTAGTAGAAGCTACATGTTTGGGATCTGTTAGACCAAGATGGGGTCATGACAAGGATGAAGAGGATGATAAGATAGAATATTCATTTTCATGCAAAGGAGCTTGAATTCAAGGTCAATGACCACACAGTTGAGACCATCAACTTGAAGAAGAAGAAGGGATCAACCTATAAAGTTATGGATCTGAGCCACCTTACTGATGAGAAGGAATGTAACACACTACAGAAGATATCTTCAGAGATTGTAAGGTGGATTTTAGATGCAGGGGTGACTATTCAGACTTTGGTTGTAGCCAAGAAATAAAAAGAAAAGGAGATAGATCAATTTCACCATGCGTTGAAGGGTGAAACAACGCGGACTAAGGAGGTGTATGATCAAGCTAGCACCTTATTCAATAAGTTCCTAGAACAATGTATGGCACTTTGGTGAGCCAAGATAGGACAGATTATGGTGATGAAATGGAGTATTTAGAAGATCTGGTGGGGATTTTGTTAACCAACATCAAGAATGGTGCAAGGACCATAGCAGAGGAGCTCACCAAAGAGAAGGAAAACAACAAGGTCATTTTTGAGGCATGGATTGTAGAGTTGGAGGACTTGTTCACCCAACTCAAGGAGGAAAATATTTTAGCAAATAGGGGTTTAACAATTGTACAAAACACAATCCAATTGTTAACACACATGTATTAGATGAAGAGGCACTTCTCAAATCCTTACAGGAGAAGATCCTGATAAAAAAGTTTTTGTTGACACCATAGCACAAAAGGAAAAAGTTTAGACTAAACATGAGAAACTGGAATCTCACATTAGTGAACTCTGGGAATCGATCACATAATATATGGATGAGTTTGAGGGTGGTGGAGCTGGTGGTGGTCAGAGATGATCTCAAGGGAAAGGTTGTAAAAATCACACCAGACCAAGAACCTAGCATGGTAGAAGAGGTGTCAGGAAAATCCTTAGTAGAATTGGAAGCATGGAAGAAGTTGAAGGATGAGATATATGTGGAGTTTCCTGAACTTCTCCACCTAGTCACTTAGTTGGTTGAGCTATACAACACTTTTTCCATAACCGATTTTTGGGTCGATGAAGTTTTGTTCAGCGAGTGTGGAGGATTATCTTGTGTAGAAATAAAGATATTGTGGGGTAATGTTAGGTCCTTAAGGAGTTTAGGCACCTAAGGCATGGAAGGTTTTATCGCATGCCAGTAAGGTGCAAAGGCTCGCATGGAAGTAACTTTGGGGAAAGCATGGAGGTTCACACACGGGAAAAAACATACTTAGGACTTAACCACATTTTGGATCACGGTTAACGTCATGATAAAGGAACATGTGGAGATGTGACCAGAATTTGTTATGGATAAGGTTAAGACATGGAGACTTGTAGCTCAAGGAAAGCATATTCCAGGATATGGTTATCATGATGGGATTAAGAGTCTGTAAAGTAGAGTTAGTTATGGATTAGTTGGCACTTGCATGCTAAGGATACTTGAGTATTGCAATACATGATGATATTTGGCACAAGGTTCACTCTGAGTGATGAGTAGGTAGTAAGAGAAGATTCATTAGAGTCCCTTGTTATGTATTCATTTGCATGGCAGAAGAAAAAAAGAAGAGAATGTGGGAGAGAAGGATGTATATGCAAGAAGGTAGAGAGAGTTAGGAGAGATATGTGTGATTATTGTTGTAACTTTAGTAGTGGAGCCAATAGAAGATAATACTGGAATTCTAATAATGTATCTAGTCCATGTATGGATTCATTATTGTATTTGGCTATTATAAACATTTGTGAATGAATATGATGGTGTTGTTTTGAATATCTATGTTAGGGGTTCAAACCCTTGTGTTCTTTATATTTTCATGGGTCATATTTGATTCCTTTATGTTGATATAATGTTTTCATTCATGTTATGGTGCATCTGTGCTTGATTTAGTTTCTTTATCTTTGTTATATAGAATGTATGTATTTATGTCTGTGCACTATTCCTCCATTAATGGTGAACATTCTTGCAAATCTCACATAAAGTATGGTTTTGGCATGTACGCGCACCTTGGGTGAGCACCCAGTTCAAGTAGGGTGATATGTCAGTGCACCTGGGATTTAAAGGGTTAGGAAAAGTGACTACATTATATTTTACTGGTTCACATTGCAAAATATTCTAGAACCTTTGACGAATCAACTAAGGTCTTCCTAACCCTATTTTATTATTAGGGTTTTGCATTTTCATAGCTTATATTACTTGGGTCATTTTCTTTATGCATTTATATGTTATTTATTGTTGTTCTTAATATTAGATTAACTTAGAATAATTCCAATTTTAGTTAATCATTTTGGTGAACCCGATCTTTGAATCCACCTTTGTTCTAGGGATTTTCTCATATTTTCTATCATGGCTCCTAAATTTGTTGAAATTTCCTTGTCTGATTTACTTCAAATGCATCCAAATTGCCAAGTTGTTCTTAAGAAGGCCCTAGACACCATGCATCTTCCCTAGATATGCATCTGCATCAATTAAGTACTATTTTTTATCGTTTATTTGACAACCCTATTCCTTATGATCCTCCATGTAATTAATCCATGTTGGAATCAATTTAAGATTTGCATTCTATATTTCGAGACAAATTTAAGGTTGTGGAATCCACAATTACATCTCTCAAATGTGAAATCCAACATCTCAAGGATGCTTCTCAGGCGCATTTTTTTTCTCCTTCTACATCTCATCCTCATTCTATGTCTATTACATGTACACATATTAGTTAGCCTCAAGTCATACCACTACCAGAGCCTCTCACCTTTGATCACAATTCTAAGAAACATGACCTTCTTATTGAGCTCCTTAGTCATCAATTTATCACTTTACCGCTTACTCATTACTATCCTCCTTATTGACTAGAAAAATATCAAGGTCATCCATATTTTAATTATCATTGAATCAATGACCATAACTATAATAACTGTTACACTTTACAACAAAGAATCAAACATCTTGAGCATCAAGGATTTATCTCATTCGCTACACAACATTTTGTTATATTCCCATCTACAAATGCTACATCACAATGGGTTCCTAAATTTGATTTTTCTAAGTATAATGAGCATCACGCCATCACTTCTAGTGGTCCTTCTTCCATGACTTAAGTTCCACCTACTCAAGTAACGCAACCACCTCACCAAATAAGTCCAACACTTCCTCTTTCTATGTCACCAACAGTATTACAGAGCCAAACTAAGTAGCCCCCTTTAAATATCAATGTAATTCCTCCACCACTCAAGTCATCTGTGGTCAAAAAATTACCACTCATTACACAAGGCAAGCACACTCTAGCTGACATTTTTTTACTCTCACAATTTAAGGACCCTATCCAGTCCTCTCCTTCGTGTTTGATCACTTTTGTCAAAGAAACTACCCCTTACATTTATCCACTTAGCATCTTTTGACTAAATCTCCATCACTTACATACATGGGGGCATATTATTCACACATTCCCCCACCCTAGCATCAACACATGTTTCATACTCACATCCACCTTCTAGTATATGCATATTCATCTACACTTTAGCAATGACCATTGCCTCGATGAAACACTCTTATGCTTCATTCACACACTTGACTGTTGAGGGCTACATACTTGTTGTCTCCCAAAAATACTCAGCATTTTCATAGCCAAATTTAATTTTTTTTATCTCATGCCCTTCATTGGTGTTTAAGCTAAGTCGAGAGTCAGAAATCAGCAAAAGTCATGCCCTAGAGTTCTTTAAAGATCAGCTTTTGCTCATTTTTAGAAATCCTCCATTTCCCAATCTGGCACGTAATATTCTCTTTGCAACCTCCATTTTTATCAAAATTGTTCACTTGTTCTATTGCTTGGGTCATCAAATCATTCTTTTTCCTCCATGCCTATGGTTCATGAAGGAAATTCTAAAATTGGACTCAAAACAATGGAGTTCTCTTCCTTTACATATTTTTCACAAATTGGGATGAAAAACATCTTTTACTAATCAAATTTTGACCTGAATGAATGTAGGTACGTGGTCAGATCCTATTAGATGGGGAGGAATGGGATTTTTGGTGAACTTAACACTTTTGGTCACTTTTGAAAAAGGTGGTAAATTTTCCCCGTGGCCCTAGAAAGTTTGAAGTTACCGATTGTGGGAAAAGTGGAAGTTTTTTTCCTAGGATGCACAAGTTCACGAGGGACACTTGGGACTGAAAAGCCAAATTTTCCGATTGTGGAAAAAGTGGAAGTTTTTGTCCCAGGCTGCACAAGTTCACGAGGGACACTTGGGACTGAAAAGCCAAATTTTCCGATTGTGGAAAAAGTGGAAGTTTTTGTCCCAGGCTGCAAAAGTTCACGAGGGACACTTGGGACCCGAAAAGCCTAAATTTTCGATTGTGGGAAAAGAGGAAGTTTTTGTCCCAGGCTACACAAGTTCACGAGGGACACTTAGGACCCAAAATTTGGATCAGCCAAAAATTTCAAAAGTGTGACAGCGGGCCTGGAGGAATTTGAGTTTTTGAGCCTTTTTCCAAAAAAGGTTAAAATATTTAAAAAAGAGCCACAACCTCATCTCTAACCAGAACATGCCACATGTCCTAGTTAAATCAAAGCAGTGGGTTGGCAGAGAAATTTTTGTTTTTGAGTCTCTTTGCAAAAAAGGGAAAAACTTAAAAAGTGACCCGTAGCCCTGATCAGGCTTTGAAGGAAAAAAATCAAAGTTGAAGCCCACATGGAAAAATTCAAAGGTGAAGGTGCCACATGTCCTAGTCAAATCGGAGTAGCGGGTGGCAAAAGGAAATTGATTTTTTGAGCATTTTTCCAAAAAAGGTTAAAATGTTGAGAAAAGGGCCACGACCCCATTTCCAATCAGAAGGTGCCATGTGTCTAAGTTGAAAATTCAAAGCGGGGGTGCGGGCCAATTTTTTTCAATTTTCCAAATCTCTAAAAAATCTCAAAATGTAAATGGCTTTCCCCCGTAACCACTCCAATCCCTTCCTTCCATGTGGACGGCCTGATTTCAAAGCTATATGAGAAAATCAAATGGTCTATATTTAAACTGGCAAATCGAATGTAACAGTTGCTTTTTGCAAGATCTAGTTTTTAACCCGCCATGAGCATTTTCTTCACAACAAAGGAATTTGAAAAGGTGTCAAGGATTTGTAAATATTGTAACCATTTTGGAAAAGGATATAAGGGCTTCTTGACATCATTCCAAGGGCTAGCGATTGATTTTCAAAAAGACCAGAGTGCTTTGTACCTGGAAAAGACAGAAAATGCCATTCTTCTTCTATTTTCTCTTCTTCCTCAAATTTCTTCCATTCTCAAGCTATGTAAAAACTTTTCTCAAGCTCCAATAATAAAAAGAAGGAATTATTTCCTCTTTGATTGAGGAATTGATTGGTACTTTGCGACCAATGAGTTTCATTCGGTCTTGTAGCTTCTCCTGGATTTATTTTTCTTCTGATTACAAATGCATGTAAATGAAATTTCTAATTAATGTGTGTGGGCATCTGATATTCTACTAAAAAAATTGGTTTCTCCTATCTCCATTCTCACTCGCTTTCCCCTTCTCAGACAAATTTCTTCTTTAGTGAGAAATTGCTATCTTTGCCACAGGGTCAATGGAGTGCCCCTATTGGATCTTTGTCAAGAGGCCACCATTGAAATCCACTTTTTCATGCATGCACATACGGAATTTGTACCATTCAAGTAGAGGGACTTAGATTCCCATAGCATTGGCTTGAAACCCACCAACTTGCCCACGAGACAAATTTTCTCGCCAATAGTTTTTTACACCCACCGTGGGCCGATTTTGTAGCATCTACACCTATAAACGACTCAGGGTCATAAAATACAAAAATATTCTAGAAGAAAATTTTCTGGAGATTTAATAATCACACAAACTTCATGGATGTAAATCATGGCTATTCTGTGAAATCCTCCTGTTGAGAGACCTAATTTACTCTTTCACATCCAAGAAGACATTGCTTCTGATCTTAGAGAAATTATTTGGCATAATAGACAAAGTGTCAATCAATACTTCATTACCATAAGGATTCTAGAGCTGGAAGAGGAACGTGTTGTCGAATTGGAAATTCCACGACAAATTCTAGTGCCCCAAAGGATAGCATAAACTTTCAAGCTGGCTGATAGAAGATACGCCTAGCAACTGAGGCAAGGAGGCTAAATTGATCCCATATTTGAAGAGCTTGAAAAAGGGGCAGTTACTGAAGAGGAGATAAGGGCTCAATTTGAAGAAATAGAAAGAATCCAAATTGAAGCAGAAGAAAGAGCAGCAATAGAAGCAGCGCTTAGCAATACTGGAGGATAGAAACAAGAATAGAATGGGTGAGCATGAGCATGAGGAACGCAGGCCTAATGTACCATGTGGAAGAAATACTTGTCCACTTGCTCTCCCACAACCACTTCATGACCTCCCAAGAGGCTCAAGAAATAACTTCCCAAAATTCAAAGGAGATGGTTCTCAGCTCCAGGATTAACATGTAGCAGCATTCATCACTGCTTGTGGAGTGTTGGGAGTTGAAGATGAATATGTTTCAGTTGAGCTCTTTGTGGAGTCACTCCAAGAAAATGTTTTTTAATGGTTCTACATGTTGCCCCCAAGATCTGTCACATGTTGAGAAGATATAAGAATTGTATTTGAAAATAGGTTCAAGAGCACAGAAGATTGTCAGGATCTACTGGTCCAATTGGTTCAGATGAAGAAGGATACCTCTGAATCAATGAGATATTTTGTAGCAAGGTATAATAGGTTGACGAGAAGGATCCCAGAAGATGTGATAACCCCTGAAAACAACTTGAAAAGGTTCTTCATCAGTGCTTTACCACCAAAATTTGGTTTCTTCCTTAGAAGAGCTCAACCAAGAACATTGAGGGAGGTTCAAGACTTTGCAGTTGAGACTGATGATGATCTAATTCTTTCTAGCAAAGTAAAAGGACCAAATGGGAAGAAAAAGGTTAGAGTTCAAATCTAGTCACCACTAATCCAATTTTCCAAAAAATGGCAAATGACCTAGTTGCTTTGAAGAATCAACTGTCAAAAATCATAATGAGGAATGCTCTAAGGAGACCAAATCCTCATGATAGACCAAGAATTGCTCCACCTCCTCGTAGGCTTGCTCTTGAAGCACCACCAGTCAATGTCATTTGTGACACTAGGGAAGTAGAAGAAGGAACATACATTGAGGAAACTAAAGAAGAAAGCATGGATGACTACGAAAACTATCTTGAAATTGAAGAGGTTGGCATGCACAATGACCTAATTGAATATGTTGATGATGAGGAGGAAGGTGATGACAAGGCTCCAAGTTTTTCATGTGCTATTTTCATTTGTGCATAATCCAAGAATGGTGTTTCAACCTCAGCAGTTTCAACTGAGAGTAGGAGGAACAAAGAATATATCTCTTCAAAGCCTCCACTAAAAAAGATCATCAGCAGGGGATCACCATTTCCACCTTCCATGGAATTAGTTAGAGATAAATCAGAGTCACCAGTTGTAAAGGATCACACTGTTATGCGAAGTAAGCTATCTAATTCTTCTCCCAACTCACAACCAGCTTAAGAGAAATTCCCTTCTAAATGTTAGTTCTACAAGAACATCTAAATTTCAATCAAAGGATACATTCCCATCTCCTTCCAATCCAATTACTACATTTGATAAGGATAACCCAGCACCAAAAGTAACAAAACCTCTATCATTTAAGTCCTCATCCACTGCTGGAAACTCTCCCTCATCTACCATAACTTTATTTGACTTTGTGGAGCATGCAAGAAAAACCAAAGTTCAGCTCTCTAAAATGCAATACCTGCAAACACATCCTGCCCAATTTGATAGATTCATCAAGGCAGTTCGTTTTAGTAACCCTTTTTCTTCAATCCCAATCTCTAAAGGCCTATTACCCACTCCATCCATACCAACTTCTCAAAACATGTTAGCCCTCAGTGCCTCCAACACCAACAGAGTTGAGACTTTCTACTTGTCACTTCTCATCAAAGGCTTCCAATTGAACAATTACATCATAGACTCTAGAGCCTTAGATAATGTGATGTCAGCAAAATTTGTAAAGTATCTTGGTCTCAATTTGACCTGTAAATGGCACATGCTACCCAATGGAATCCAAACAAGTTCCATTGGTAGGAAGAATTAAGGATGCTTAGGTTGCACTAGCTGATTACCCTGATAAGAAGATACTCTTGACCATTTTGGTGGCAGACATCTTATTGATGGAGAATCACAGCACCCCTGAATGTCTTCAACTCGATGGGTTGAGACTCTCAGTGCGATTTCATAACATGGAGCTTTTCCCAAGTGTGGGACCTTTTGAATCAGGAAAGCTCTCTAGATGAAGGCCGGTTCCTATTCCTCTGTTTAGATGCACACATAAAAATGTAGAGGGTTTACTCAAAAACCTAATCTAACTTGCCAAGGAGACAAGGTAAGAAGATGCATAAAAATAAACCTAAACTAACAAAGGTGATGCACCGAGGAATGAATAACACATGTCTTACCAATAAACACAAACCCTTAAAATGTAATACAAGATCATGCACAGATAACCAAATTTGTAGTGAAAGATTAGGAGGATGCAAATGAATATAGAGAGGGTTGAGAATCATCCACAAGAATGCATTATTTTCTCCAAAGATTGATACAATACACTACAAAATGCCAAGAGGCAAAGTTGCATTATAGTTTTATATGGGAGGTTTGAACTCCACAAATTCACCTGCCAAAGAGAAGAAGGGAGGGACAAAACAAGAATGTCCAACCTTTAGAAAGAAGCCCCTCCTTACAATTTATAAGAAGAATGAGAGAGGGAAGAGATAGGAAATCCAAATCTACCCCAACCACCTCCGGGTTGCATTTAATTCATCTCATTATGGTGGTAGGTGAGGACCATAGCAAACCCAAAAAGTGTCAAACTATATTTTTCATTTTTAAGAACTTTTTCTCACCCAATTAAATATATCTAGTTGTAGTTGGATAGAGGACCTTGTAAGATTTCCGAAAATTCCAACCTTGCATGAATCC
The DNA here is from genome assembly GCA_018340775.1 of Taxus wallichiana var. yunnanensis. Classification (NCBI taxonomy): domain Eukaryota; kingdom Viridiplantae; phylum Streptophyta; class Pinopsida; order Cupressales; family Taxaceae; genus Taxus; species Taxus wallichiana. The sequence goes on from CM031234.1 coordinate 83,474,999, forward strand.
GAGCTCCCTGTGAAAATTTATGGCCATCTGAATATCTGCGCCAGGGTTTGCTTCCTGTCAGCATAAAAAATGTTGCGCCTCCTGAAGCTGCGCCATGGGCGCATCCATATTTTTTTTGACACTCTCTTACCTACACCATAGGTGCATCCACATTTGTTTCAACACTCATTTACCTACGCCCTTTACCTGTGCCATGGGCGCATCCATATTTGTGTCAACACTCTCTTACCTGCGCCATAGGCGCATCCACATTTGTGTCGACACTCATTTACCTGCGCCATGGGCGCATCCACATTTGTGTCGTCACTCATTTACATGTGCCCTGGGCGCATCCATATTTGTGTCGACACTCTCTTACCTGTGCCATAGGTGCATCCACATTTGTGTCGACACTCATTTACCTGAGCCCTTTACCTTTTGTTTGTCTATATCTACCCGGGGGGAGATATTTACAACACATCCCAGCGTCTTTTAGTATTATGTTGAGTAGAAGTTTTTACAGAGATCTAGGTAGAGAAATAAAAATTTATTGGTCATCTACAACTATCCCAGTTAAAGGAGAAATGAAGAAGCTACTGTTAGTCAGGAAAATGAACTTCACAGAAAGGAAATCTAATGATCCAAGGGCTAACATCCTCTTTCAAGATTGTGGGCTAGGAAACTACTTCCTTACCTCACAAAAGGAAGATAACTTGCCACTCCTCATGGAGGAAGAAGAAGATCAGATTTGGAAAATGGAATTTAATGGCAGTCATTATAGAGTAGGTTCTAGTGTCGGTGTAGTATTATACTCTCCCTCCAATGAGGTATATCCTTTTGCTTACAAGCTGCAATTTGATAATACAAATAATACTACAGAGTATGAAGCATTACTCTTAGGCATGAATGTAGTATAGGACATGGGAATCAAAAAGATGAGATGCAAAGGTGAGCTAAGATTGTGGTAAAGTAGGTCTGCTAACAATATCAAGCAAAAAATCCAAGGCTCAGGAACTATAGAAATAGAGTGTGGAACTGCATTGAATCCTTTGATGCATTCTCCATTGATGGTATCCCTAAGGAGTGGAATGAAAAGTTTGATTCTCTAGTAGTGTCAGCTTCCTTAATGACACCTCATCCTTATTTTGGCAAGGATAAAGTGACCATTGAGATGGTGTTCAAAACCAGCATACCTAACAATGCAAATCACTGGAAATTCTTCAATGATGACAATCAAATCCTAACCTTCTCAGAACAAAGGGATAACTTTAATAATCTATTCTTTGAAGGAAGTGAAAACTCACACCGTGAATCAATCCCCAAAGAAGAGAAGGAAGGAATTGAGGGAATTGATGAAGAGGCGAATCAAACCGAAAGGAAACAAAATCCCCAAAGGCCTAGTTTTTTTGGAAGACCTCTTCTACAAGCATGACAGGTTCATCCAAGAGAAAGAAAAATAGTCTTCTCGGTGTCCATCTGATTTTGATCAAGAAAACATTGGCACTTCATAGAATCCAAGGATGGTTAACATTGGTAAATGTTGCTCACCAGAAGAGAAGAGAAAGTTTGTTGCTCTACTAAAAAGTACTCAGATGTCTTGGCCTACTCCTATGATGAATTCAAATCTTTTCAGCCAAAGGAAATGCATCACTCCATTCCTTTGAAGCAAGGAGCCAAGCCCTTCATGAACACAAAGGCCCTACAATCTAAAGATTGATGATGTTATCAAAGAAGAGGTGACAAAGATGCTCAATGTTGGAATAATTTTCCCCATCCACCATTCAACATGGGTGGCTAACATTATGCCAGTAAGGAAGAAGAACGGGAAATAAGGATTTGTGTAGACTTCTAAAATCTGAATCAAGCATATCTCAAGGACAACTACCCTCTTCCAATCATGGATCATATTTTGCAAGTAGTCACTAGATCTGAAATGCTCTCTTTTCTTGATGGATTCTTAGGGTACAATCAAATCAAGGTGGCAGAAGAGGATTGCAACAAAACAACCTTCACAACACCTTGGGGCACTTTTTCCTATAGCAGAATGCCTTTTGGCTTGATCAATGTTGGAGCCACTTTCCAAAGAGCAATGGACTTGGCCTTCAAAGATTTGAAACACTGCATTGTCATTTACCTTGATGACCTCACGGTTTTTTCAAAGAGGAGGGAAGATCATATCAGACATTTGGAGAAAGTCCTTGTAAGGTGTAGGAAACATGGAATTTCTCTAAATCCAAATAAGTACATCTTTAGAGTCACAGAAGGCAAGTTGCTAGCACACATTGTGAATGAACATGGAGCACACATTGATCCTAAGAGGGTTAGAGATATCCAAGCACTGGCCTTACCAACCAGCAAGAAGGGAGTTCATTCATTCTTTGGAAAGGTAAAATTCCTTCGTCATTTTGTGCCTAAGTTTTCTAAGAATTGACTAAGCATATAACTTCCATGATGAAACCTCAAGCAAGTTTCAAGTGGAATAAGGAAGGAAAAACAACATTTGAGGAGATCAAGAAAGCCATTGCCAAAGCTCCAACTCTTGTATCCCTAGATTTCAACAAGGATTTCATCATGTATTGCTATGCATCAGAACATACACTCTCTGATGTCCTTGTTCAGAAAAATGATGAAGGTTTAGAAGCACCCATTGCTTTCATGAGTTGTCCTTTGAAAAATCATGAGCTAAAGTACAACCAATTGGAGAAACATGCCTACGTAGTGGTCAAAGCTATTAAAAGTTTCAGATTCTACATTCTCAATTCCCATATAGTGGTGATGGTCCCTGAAGTGCAATCAAGTCCATTTTGACTCAACAAGATCCTGGGGATAAGAGAGGAAGTTGGATTACAAAGACCCAAGAGTATGACTTGGAGATTAGACCCTCTAATCTGGTAAGAGGAAATGGTTTGTGCAAGTTGATTTCTGAAGATGAAGCTCTCAAAGCTCAGCAGGGAGAAAAAGATGGTGTTTTCTCAACCTGTTCAGAAGACAATCCACAGTGCACTCTTTGTCACCACTACTGATGAGTGGTATGCTGACATTGCTTACTACCTCACTTATGGAGAATTCCCTCCTCATCTTGATTACAAACAAAGAAGGACACTCAAGCTAAAGGTAACCAAGTTTGTGATCTAGAATCATGCACTTTACAAGAGAGGCCTAGATGGTTGTTTCCTCATGTGTGTAGATAAGGAGTAGCAAGAAAAGTTTCTCATAGCATATCATGATCAATCTTGTGGTGGAAATTTCTCAAAATGGTCACCACACATAAGATCCTCAGAGGGAGATATTATTGGCCCTCCATCTTTGCAGACACTCAGGATTGGGTTTCCAAATGCAAAGCATGCCAACAATTTGTTGGAAAGCCACAACTAGTTGCATTACCACTCAGGCCTGTGGTGATTGAAGAACCATTTCAGCAATGGGGGCTAGATTTTATTGGTGTTCTGAATCCTCATTCTAGTGTAGGACATACTTATGTACTCACTGCAACTGATTACTTCACTAAATGGGTGGAAGCCATCCCAACCAAACAAGCCAACTCTGAAACAGTCTACAACTTCATCAAGGAGAATATCATTATTCATTCTGGAGTACCACAAAATATTGTTATAGATAATGCCACCTATTTCTCTTCAAAGGAGCTCACAGAGTTTTGTTATGGCTTTGGGATCTCCCTATCTCACTCTTCTCTAATACTACCCACAGGGAAATGGGCAGGTTGATTCAAGCAACAAGAACATTGTGATCATTGTCTGTAAGTGGTAGATGAGAATCGAAGGAACTGCACAAGAAGTTATATGATGCATTGTGGGTTGATAGGATCACTCATAAGAAGTAAATAGGTACATCACCTTTCCAAATGTTGTATGGATTTGAGGTAGAGATTCACCTCATAATTGAGATGCTAGCTCTCAAGTTGCTGCAAGAAATAGAAGATGGTCAATACAAAGACTCCATTGACAAGAGGATCATCTTCTTGGAGAAGCTGGAAGAAAGAAGATGCCAAGTGGTGGATAGAATCAAAGAAAATCAATTGAAAGTGAAGAAGATATTTGACAAGAGAGAAAAGGCCAGAGAATTCAAGGTTGGAGACTTTGTCTTGCTATGGGACAAGAGAAGAGAACCAAAGGGCAGCCATGGAAAGTTTGATTCATTATGGCTCGGCCCATTCCAAATTCATGGAACTTGTGGTGAGAATGTTTTTCTCCTCTCATACTTGGATGGAACGCCATTGGAATTTCCTCGAAGTGGGCAATACTTGAAACTGTATCATCAATGAAAGTGGGTTGTCCCCTCTGTCTTGTACCATAGGTAATTTTCATAGGTGTGTTTTTCCCTTTTTTGTTGTGTGGTTCGGTTTATTTTTGTTGGTTTGTTGTGTGTTTTCTCCTTCTTCCATTCTTTCTCAGAATTGTACATGACTCTACAAGGCCCAATGGATAAGGCATTGGTCAATGTAATATGTTTTGAAACTTGAGATTCTAGATCCTCATGTCATGCCCTAGCCATGCCCAGTTCACGCCATGTCCCCAAGCCAGAGCCATTTGTTGTCTCCCGAAAAAATACTCTGCATTTTCATAGCCAAATTCAAATTTTTTGAGCTAATACCCTTCGTTGGTGTTTAAGACAAGTCGAGATTCAATAAATTAGAAAAATTTGTACTGGATCTGTTTAAACCTCTGTTTTTCTCATTTTTAGAAATCCTCCATTTCCCGGTCTGTGCATGTAATATCCTCTTTGCAACCTCCATTTTTGATCAAAAGTGTTCACTTGTTCTATGGACTGGGTTTTCAAATCATTTTTTTGCCTCCATGCCTCTGATTCGTGAAGGAAAATTGAAAATTGGACTTAAAATGATGAATTTTTCTTCCTCTACATATTTTCCACAGTCAGGATGACAAGCATCTTTTCCCCATCAAAATTTGACCCCAATGAATGCAAGTACATGGTCAGATCCTATTAGATGAGGAGGAATGGGATTTTTGGTGAACCTAACACTTTTGGTCACTTTTGGAAAAGGTGGTAAATTTTCCCCACGGCCCCAGAAATTTTAAAGTTTCCGATTACGGGAAAAGTGGAAGTTTTTGTCCCAAGCTACATAAGTTCATGAGGGACACTTGGGACCTAAAAATCCAAAATTTCTGATTGCGAAAAAGTGGAAGTTTTTGTCCCAGGATGCACAAGTTCATGAGGGACACTTGGGACGTGAAAATCCTAAATTGCCGATTGTGGGAAAAGTGGAAGTTTTTGTCCCAGGCTACACAAGTTCACGAGGGACACTTAGGACCCAAAAAGCCGATCAGCCAAAAATTTCAAAAGCATGAGAGTGGGCCGGCGGAGGAATTTGAGTTTTTGATCCTTTTTCCAAAAAAGGTTAAAATATTTAGAAAAGAGCCACAACCCCATCTCCAACAAGAACATGCCACATTTCTTAGTCAAATCAGAGCAGCGGGTCGGCAGAGAAATTTTTGTTTTTGAGTCTCTTTGCAAAAAAGGGTAAAAACTTAAAAAGTGACTCGTAGCCCCAATCAGGATTTGAAGGAAAAAAATCAAGGTTGAAGCCCACATGGAAAAAGTCAAAGGTGAAGGTGCCACGTGTCCTAGTCAAATCGGAGTAGTGGGCTGGCGAAGGAAATTAAAGGGCTTTCCCCCGTAACTAGTCCAATCCCTTCCTTCCATGTGGATGGCCTGATTTCAAAGCTATATGAGCAAATCAAATGGTCTATTATTAAACTGGCAAATCGAATGTAACGGTTTCTTTGCAAGATCTAGTTTTTAACCCGCCATGAGTGTTTTCTTCACAAAAAAGGAATTTGAAAAGGTATCAAGCATTTATAAATATGGTAACCATTTTAGAAAAGGATATAAGGGCTTCTCGACATCATTCCAAGGGCTAGCGATTGATTTTCAAAAAGACCAGAGTGCTCTGTACCTGGAAAAGATAGAAAATGCCATTCTTCTTCTATTTTCTCTTCTTCCTCGAATTTCTTCCATTCTTAAGCTATGTACAAACTCGCTCAAGCTTCAATAATAAAAATAAGGAATTATTACCTCTTTGATTGAGGAATTGATTAGTACTTTATGACCAATGAGTTTCATTCGGTCTTGTAGCTTCTCATGTGGATTTATTTTTCTTCTGATTATAAATGCATGTAAATGAAATTTCTAATTAATGTGTGTGGGAATCTGATATTCTACTCACAACATTAGTTTCTCCTATCTCCATTCTCACTCCCTTTCCCCTTCTCAGACAAATTTCTTCTCTAGTGAGAAATTGCTAGCTTTGTCACAGGGTTAGTGGAGTGCCCCTGTTAGATCTCTAGGTGAAAGGCCACCATTGAAATCCAATTTTTCACTCATGCACATATGGAAGCTACACCATTCAAGTAGAGGGACTTAGATTCCCATAGCGTTGGCTTGAAACCCACCAACTTTCCCACGAGACAAATTTTCTCACCAACAATACTACACATGCACCCCACATAGTGGACACTAGATACTACACATTACAACTCTTCATACATCTCGTGTCATACATTCTACATTCTACATTTACTTTACATCATTTCAACATTTGCGCATCTACACATCATACATCATATTAGTCACCGGCATACATGTATCACACTCTTATCGTCTACGAGTCTAACATTACATAACCCTCATCTTACATACTACATAGCATGCACCTTACACTATTTTTCTATCTACACATCTTGCATAGCATTCTACACATTGCATATTTATAGATTTTACTCATCACATGGTCATTTAATCATCACACATCCTACATATTCTTCTATGTGTTGCACTCACTACCCTATGACACACTTTAGTTCCTCTGTCCATACTCGACTGCCAAGGTTTTACCAATCAAATGGACCTTATCATACACACATTTTCATCACTCAACCTTCTATCATGTGATATTCCAAGGTTAGTGACATATTCATTACACTAAAATATCACCTCTTCTTTCATATTGTAGTGGTATACACTTTTGCCTACATCAACACTCCCTCTATTCATCATTTAGTGATATACACTTTATGTTAAATCATCACTCATTCAAGTGTCTTGCCATGTTATACTCTTCAGCTATAGGGTCACACATACATTATCTCTAGGTCATATATCATCACTATAAATACACATTCATCACAACGCGTTAGACACAATACATACTTTGACCATTTCCCGATGATGTACTCTCGTTTTGGTCCATTCTTGATTTCTCATGGGGCATATTAAAATAACCTCACTGCGTACACTTTCTATCACTTGGGGGTACACTTCTCCTACCATCTATATTGCATTCCATTCCATCCATCCATAGCATATTTCATATCTTGATTGCTTTTACTTTTTCTTACATTTTTTGTTCATGTTCGTTTATTAAACATGCTAGTTAGATCTATTATATGTCATTATCTTTACCATACACACATATGTGTTCACGTCATTTTCTATTTTTAATCACAGATACACGGTCTCTCACATGTAGCATGGATGCTCACCTCCTACAACGGTTATTGGGGGCCTCCAAATTTTCTCTTACAGTGTGCTATTATTTCACTTGTTTATACATGCTTCTGGCATATGGGTTATCTTTCTAAGATGCTAACGAGTGCTTCATGTGCAGTATTTTTTGTAGGATTACTTATTACCATGGTTATCTATTTTTTGTACTTATTTGTCTCTTATTTTCTATTTGTATGCAAGCCTTGCCATTTATTTGGTGTGCACACTTGTTTTTTTTATACATCCATTATATCTTTGTGTGTCTTGCGACATCGTGAGTGGTGTCCCCTATTTACAACTTATTTTGGTGGTATATATTTCCTTCTTACGTGCTTACTTGCTTTCTAGTTTCTACATTATTTGGTAGCATACACTTGTCTTTTACATGCATGCTTGTTTGTACTAACACTTGTTTCTAGCCACTTGTTTGTGTGTGCCTTGGTTTCTACCAAGTACATTCCCTTCCCCCTGCAGGGCACATTTTATGTGATTGGTCCTCTTTTGGGGCTGCATTCTCCTTTCAGTGATGTCACATGTGCCCCCAAAGAGGGGGTATCATTTGGGTTCTTACATACTACACAATGTTCTCTACCAAGATACAGTTCATTTTTGTCCTTAACATTGTGGGTTATACAACAAGTGGGTTCAAACCAATCTACAAACCCCATACACAATGGATTTTACAGGACATGGTTTTCCTTATCATTCTAGGGAGTAGTTACAAGTTAGAGGATATAATGGATTTTCTCTCTACACTACTTCAGTCAGTAGCATCGAATCGCCCAAAAACCGGGAAGTACATAGATCTCTTCATACATCTTCAAGGAAGTAGTTACAGGTTGGAGAATAATACAACTTTCTCCCTACACTTCTTTGGCTAGGGTGGCATGAGATCACCCAAAAAACTTGTAGTACAGATATCCTTTCTTCACCCCTTCTCTCATCATGGATCAGGTGCACATGTTCCTTTTACATTTTTCATTTCCATTACATGATTTTTACTATATACATGCATATTTACATGAATTTTTTACATATATACATGTGTATTTGACTACTTTATTATCTTCTCCTTGTAGTTCCAGCCATATGAGAAGCAAGCAGTCAGCAACAACAAATAGCATCATGCAGCAGCACACACCTCATACTGACATGTAGGTACATCACACACATCAGTAATTACATGCACGTTTCCTCCCTAGGTTCACTCTCATCACTTTTTTCTTCTCCTTTGCATCTTTAGTTTCCATGCTCCATATTTTTTTCATTATACACTTTTTCTAGTCCTTCGGCACACTTTCTACATCACTCTATATGGAAATCAGGTTTGCATATCTATCTACTTTATGTTACCGAGCATTCCGCTCACCAACATAAAGAGGGAGAAAATGGAGACACAAAATCACACACTTTAGGCATTATTTAGTCTCGGACTCATACCACTATTCATATGGTTTTTGAGTGAAGAAATTACTAGTTAATCCTTGTCCTTTGGCTATTTTACTTTACTTTCTATCGTCACTTCCGACCTTTAGCACATACTTGCCCAGTCTATTTTTATAATTTTATGTCATTCTACCTCTAACTTGGGTGCTCGGCCTGTGTATTGGGGTTCTTGAGGATCCTGGTCCCATTTGGGGCACCCTGATCCTTTTTACACTTTCCTACCACTTTTGGGCACTTTCTAGCCGTTTGGGATTTCTATCTTTTTAGTGGTCATCCTTTTCAAGGTTAATTATGAAATTAGAACAATATAACCATATAAATATAAAGTTGTGAGACCATAATGAGGTACCAAGCACTAAGCACTACTATCATCACCTAAGGTTTCATCCATAAAATGCTCCATTTGCATCTATCTAGCTCCATCATAAGGTACAAGTCTATTTCATCTGTATCACATTGTATATGAGGGAAGTATTCTATTTCATCCACCATTTTATTACATTTTACATAGTTATTTCTCACTACTTTCAAAAATGTGACTGGCACAAGAGCACCTATGGCATGATTACACACACACACACACACACACACACACACACACACACACACACACACACACACACACACACACACATGAGAGAGAGAACTACATCGGTTCTAGATGTAGTGCAGTGCTTAGTAATTACACCATTGTGGCCACTAAGGATAGTTTGACCCTTTCATATGCATCTTTCCTTTTTAGGGATTTGATGCTCATCTTAGGGTTTTGTAGGTGATTCCTTATTGTAGGTATTGCAGTGAAATATAGTGCATTTCAACAAAGTTAGTGCGACAAAATCCAACAAATGAAAACATCTAGGGACACCTCAGAGGAGGGTTTCAGGCTATTTCCCTAGACCATGGCACCCATATCTCAGACCATGGCACCCATATCTTAGACCAAGGCACCCACAAGCATCCTTACCCCTCTCCAGGTGCCCCAGTTCAACTAGAGAGCTTGGATCTGTGTTTTCTCAGACTTTTTATGTGATCAGTTACTCTAGTTTTCTTGGTTCACATTATGACATATTCCAGCACCTTCGTCGAATTAGCTAAGCTCTTCCTAACCCTCTTTTTAATTAGGGTTTCATATTTTCATAGCTTAGATTTTTTGGGTCATTTTCTTTATGCATTTATATGTTATTTATTGTTGTTCTTAATATTAGATTAACTTAGAATAATTTCACATTTTAGTTAATCATAGATATGGATTGTTGGTATATGTTCATTGTATTTGATGTTTGGATCTTGATGTATGATGTTTTGAGCATTGTTTGTATTTGTTAATTTTCATTGCATTGTGTAGTTATTGATATTGACTCATGGATACTGATGATTAATGTTATCATGATGAGATAGTGTATGTGATAATAGATATTGTATATAGTGTGATTATTCCATATGAAAATGAAGAAGAGAAGAAGAATGGTAGAATATGTATAAAATGTATGATATGAAAAGTTTATTGAATCATGTGTGATTATAATGAAGAGAGTGGGGGGGAGAATAATAATTCCCCTTAGTGTGTGAATGATGAGGTTCATTTATATAAGATCCCTCAACATTTAAGAATGAATCATAAAGCGAGAGTGTGTCATCAAGAAGTGATATGATAGTGTACGCTAGATAAATATATCAATATAACATCTAGCATGGATATATGGTGTGGTTATTATTGTAACAGATCCCTCAAAAATCATGTAAGAATTGTAAGAACACAAGTACGTCATCGGGGGTAAGGTGAGGAAAATCACCTACAAAATACCAATCGGGAATGGAGCAGTGAATCATGTGGAATGGAAGTAGCATGAGTGTATGAACCAAACTAGATACCTGATGAAATAGTTCCAATGACAGGAGATGTAGCAATGGGAAGTGTAGATGTTGATAGCTTAGTAAGCCAATGTGTAGAAGTAGCATTGTGTGGTGGATGAGATGGTGCATCAATGGATGAATGAGATGGAGAGTGCATATGAATAATGACCTGTGATGGTAAATGAATGATGACCTTATAACTAGACAAAGGACATAAGTCAACTGGAGTAACAACACGCTTGCATGGAATTAGATATATAGACCGCTCATAAGAACAAAATCTAAAATAAATGACACCCTTATCTTCTAATTATTTTGATCTATCATGAATGGCACAAAACTCATTTTTGTGATGGCCATTGATATGATTATATTTGTAATAAGTTTGATCACATTGGTGTTGCAAGTGATGAGGTGGATGATTTTGATTAGAAGGTGAATGAATCAAATGCTTGTCAAGAATGGAATGCAACACATCATGAGGTATAATGTGATGAGAAAAGTATAATGACTCCCATGAAGGAGATTGAGAAGTTTGAGGTGGAGCCCTATGTGGTGGAGGAGATGAAGGATATTTATGTAATGGAGAATACATGTAATGGAGAAGACTGAACTTTCTTGCAAGGTGGAGGAGATGGAGACCATGGAGGATGCTCAATGGATGGGAGTGAAGAAGAACTAGATGATGCAATAGTAGTAGTGATAAGAGGAAGACATATAATATGTGCATAAATGAGATATTGTTCTAGATCGATGACCTTATAGCATAAGAGTGTCAATGATTCACATGTGTCATATTACAAATGCTCTTTTAAAGAAGGAATCAAACACGACAAAAGATGAATTTTTTTCCAAGTCAATGGGTTGAATTTTACACCCTATTGCATTGGATATTGTTGTCATTTATGTCACATGACATTGATGGAAAAGAAATATTTGAAGATTATGCATGTCTTGTGGTGTTCAATGTAGCTCAGTGGTTCAAGATGATTCAGGAAGCTTCAGGCATGTTTCGGGTTGGTTTCAAGGTACTACAAGCTCAAACTGACATGTGGTTGATCTCGAATGGTAGAGTACATCTTATATTTCTGATTTCAAATGGTCTACAAGTCAGAAATACTATTGGAAGAATGAGCAAGGTGTCTCACAGGGTGTATCGGGTCATCTGGAGGAAGTGACAGTTGAAACTAACCCATTTAGGCTTGTTTCTGGTGCCTAATGAGGTGTGAGAAGTTGGTACAGGTCATGGAATGGTATTTTGATCATGGGAGAAACCTAGGTATAGTTTCTACAGCATATGTGAGCAAAAACCAGGCTCAATCTAGATCCTGGAGTTAAAATTCAAAAGTGCACAAAAAGTGGCCTTGAGAACCAGCAGTGCAGGCTAAGGTAAATGAGATAGGATATAAAATTATAGGCATATTTATGGAAAATTGAATTATTGATCATGTAGTAGGGTGATTTTTTGATCTCCAGGAAAAATTTCATCAAGTTATGAAAAGGTATGTGAAAGTTGTACTAGTTTTTCTAAAATAGGATTTTTAGGAATTGCATAATAAGGTGACCGGATTCTTAACAGTCATGCAAAAATACAATGCATCCTTCAGATAAATCATAGAATGATTTTTTTAAGAATCTTCAAATATTTAAATTTATGAGCTTTATTATGTTAGGGTTCATCTCTTTTCAAGGCTACTTCTTAGGTTGAGTTGCCAAATTTGATTTCTCTAACTCTAAATCATTGGTGCAAGACTAGTAAATTTCTTAGAAACATAATATACCTTCATCTAACTAAAAATTATATGTCCATTTTCTTCAAAGTGAATTGTAGTACATAGGCAAGTTTTTACTATGCGTCTAGGAAAGTCATGTTATTTATGCCTCTAAAGCTTACATTTTTTAGTAGATACTGTAAATTGGCCTTATCTATAATCATGAGGTGTTGATATCCTCTACAAGATAAAAATTATAGGTTAATGCTTTTCAAATTCAATGAGAAAGTGTGAAGAAGCTTCAAAATAGGCTTATGTTAAGTTGTTGTGACAAGTATGTTGTGCATAGCAGAACATGGTTGAAGGCAACCTATTAATCCTCTCTTATAAGAACTTAAGTGAAATATTCCTTCTCATAATGAGGCATAGTTATCAAGTAAGGTTTTTCTATGTACTAACTAAGGATTTATGGAAGAGAAATGAGACTGTAACCAAAAATCTTGACAATGTGAATCTAACTCACTATGCAAATTTGATAAGTTTATACAAAGTGTGGGTTTTGGAGTATGAGTTTGGTGTGTATAAATTCCTAAGAAGGTCAAGAAGACCTCACTCTACTTCCATGAAAATCTTGGCTTCTTCTATACCTTAGTTCATCAATGATGAACTCAACATGGTTGTAATAAGCTTTCATACTAAACCTTGGTGCAATGTGGAGACTGATTTGGGTGTGTTTTGGCTATATCTCTCTTACAAATTGGTCTGGAAAGATGAAGAAGAATGTTACAAACCTACAACATCTAAATTTTCAATATTTCATTTAAATTTGATGGAGAATTTTCCTTTTAAGATTTCCCTAGTCTTCTCTATGACCACAAACCCGATGTAGGGTTTCCACAAAAAAAAATTCAATCGTCTAAAAACCTGAATTTTCATAGATATCTCTGTGCACATACCACGACCACGAACCAAAAATAAATTTTGGATTTCATCGAGTATCCAATGATATTTTTATAACACATTTCTAATTTGGATGTGTCAAGGTAGGTATTCACTATTTTTCTCAAACTAGAGTCAATTTCAGACATTAATGAGTTTTGTTTTCATTTCATGTCATAAATGGAGTTGAGAAAAGTCTTTAAAACCATAAATATTGATTGAAGGGTGTATTACAGTCCATCTATGAGCAACAGTTTGTTTGTAAGCTCCCAGAATTTATCTCAAGATAGTAGGATACCCTGAACAAGCCTGTAGACCTCCAATTTTTTCTATAGATAGTTAAAATTATCCAATGTGCTTCTACAGAGAGCCTTGCAAAGGTATTATGATGCTTTAATGTGTTTTTATGCATGTCTTTCCATACCTATTGTATAAAATCTAGTAATAATGTTTGAACTACATGTTTGGTTTCAAAATGATCTTTTCAAGGTGTTTCAGTGATTCAAATGAACTCAACATGGTTGTCTAGCCTGTTAACTCTATCTTACTATTAAAACTACAAGGTTGGGATTCTTGTAAAGTTAGAAGGTCATGAATCAAGTTTTCTTGAGAAAAGTGGATCAATGAAGATTCTCAAGGGTTATTGAGTAGTTATAATTCTTCTCTCCTCCTAGCTCGAGCTCAGAATGTGAAGAGTCTCCTTTCTAGTTAAGGACAATGAATAGTATGTAGAAGTTAAAAAGATAATCTTTCAGCATGTGTGCTGTTAAAACAAGATGAAAGGGCAATGAAAGAAGTAGTTTTAGATGTTGAAATATTGATTGTGGTGTTCTTTTCTTATGCTCTAAAGGTGTGTAATATGAGACAATTTTGGAAATATATAAAACATTGAAGTGTCAAAACAAGTATAGAGGAAGTGGTGACTTTTAAAATGAATGGTGACAATAGATATATGGCAGGGACATTTTCTTTGTGAGTTGAAAAATATGAGATATTAATCTTTCTGTGAGAGAAAAAGAAGAATAGATATATGAATACACCATGAATGAATGATTGATATAGATGTGAAGGTGTTCCTCACAAAGATAGAGAATGAGGTGTGATTGGTTCAGAAGGCATAGATTTGAAAAGTATGTTGAGGGTTAGAAAATGAGCTAAAACAACATGAATAAGAATGATTGAGTGTATGAAGGTGATGCTACTAAACTGAAAGTATAACAAAGTTTTGAGGTTTAGATAAAAGTCTATAAGGTTGTGTGAAGTGAAGTACATGATGAAATATACACAAGATACGAAACAAAATGTTCGTAGGTCATTTAGAGTTTTTGAAGATTGTAAAATAGTGAGTTAGAAAAATGGTACCAAAATTGTGAACAAGTTTATGAAAAGAATCAGATTCAAGAGTGTAATCAAATAGAGATCTGATAATCACAGGAGTACAGCGAGGTGGTGCAAATATAATTTAGAGTTGATGCAAGTTTTGAACGAGATATTGTTTAAGGTGACATCCTTGAATTTCAAACATAAGTTGAAGACATATAGAAGTGCATGAGAACATAATAAATGGGCATTACAACAGCAAAGTACTATAACAGATTATACACTTAGAAAAATAATTCTTAAAAGTATGAATCTATCCTATGTGAATGATACACTCTTGAAAGAGTAGAGCCTTGCATTGTAGTTGGTGAATAGAAAGAAATCAAGAGTAGAATTGAGAAGCGAGAGAAGAGATAATATAATTGTATTTATTGGTTGTATAAGATAGTAAATGAACTTGGGTGACCAAAACACAAAATAATTCTAAGTAGCATCTTAGCACACATGGGGTTGGAGCCTCCTTGTAAGTATTGGATTTCAAAATATCGGTTACAGCTAGTTAAATTCTAGGGAGTTTTTGCTTCTTTACAAGTTGCATCTTGCATAAGGTTAGTAGTGGTTGACTAAATTATTTTGGGGTTGTTGCCTCAAAATTTGAGTTCTAGCTCAACTTGAAATCAATTTAACAGACTAGGACAATATGGTCCTAAGCAGAGTTCTTGGTTTCGGTGGGTTTTTTCTTAGTTTGGGTTTCCCACATTAAAATTAGTGTCTCTATTTGTACTTCCTTATTGGTTGCTTTTGTGTGGTTTTATGTGTTAATCATAACTAACTTAAGAAAGGAAATTTGAGAAGACACGGATTCACCCCCTCTCAATGTCCTAGTTTCCAACACTGAAATACTAACTGATGCATGCAAGAATTGAAATGTAAAATGTAATCAAGGATAGGTTTTGACTTACCTTGATGTAATCCAGGTAAGTGGTCATGCGTTACTCTAGGGCTATTTTTAAGTATGAAGTGACGAACAAATACCTCTTCCAGCTCACAATAGGTACTAATAGATCCGAAAGGTAAATGTGTGTACCATTGGATATCATCAATAGTAGTACTATGACAAAATTCTTTAAGTAATAATCTATCATTGGAGTAAGAATCCATAGCTAGACAATAATTCTTAAGATGTAAATATGGGTTGTCAGTACCATCAAAGCATGAAAATATAGGAATAATGAAATCCTTTTGGAATGGTGAATTGTGAATCTTATTTGGAATAGGATTTCCATGTAAATAATTTTTATCAATGGAATCATAATAGGCCTTTCTTTCAAGAGTAAGATATTGGACCTGAGATTATAATTGACCAACAACATGCATGAGAGATAAGATATCTTGTGATGGAATAGTAGGAGATATAGATGGTGTATTGAGCAGTTGTATCTTTCCATTATGAGTAATCATAGGAATATCAAAAGAAGAAGTGGAGGATGCCAACACTATAGGCATCGTAGGTGTAGGTGCAAAAGAATTAATGGGTGGTGAAGAGCATGGAATATCGATAGCATCATTAGGAATATCATTAGAAGAATTGTTAGGGGATGAAGTAATGGAAGGAGATGAATCAACATACATGTTACTAGACACAATCTCAGAAGAAGATGAAAGTGGAGTGGGGATTCACATTCAGCAGTATGCAAAGAGGTGGAATCATTAGTATCATGTTCTTTTTCAATATCAAACAAATATTCAGAGGCAAGGATTTCATCAAGCGTATCACGAATGTATAATGAAGAAGAGCTAGTATGAGATGTAACCTTAGAATCACTAGAAACATTTTTCAAAAATTCAAGGAGTATGAGATGTAGCTATACAATTATCCTGACTAGTATTAGAAGAAAGATCATGCACATGTACATTGTCATTATGTGTTGTATTTGTACTACCGCTATCAAGGTTAAGTAGATAATCAATAATAGCCTCATCTAGAGTTGCAACAGAAATAGAAGAAGGTGGAGGAGGCCTATTGCTGATAGGATAACTAAGATGATAGCCCGAAAAATCTTGTTGGAACCAAAATAATACTAATAGAAGAATGATCAGAACTAGTAGGAATATTACATTCATTAGCCAAAATATTTCATTCAACCTCATCCGAGAGAGTAATATAGTGATAGAGAGTGCATATTTCAACAATAGTTGTTTCATCATAGATAGGGTTTACACTCACGGGAGGCATATCTTAGGTAGGACGAGAAGAGCTACTCTTAGCCATTAGGGTTTTAGTGGATCCTAGGAAAATGAGTTCCAAGCTATGGGTTCACCAAAATGATTTAGTAAAATATGATTTTATTTTATTAAAATTTGAAAGCAATATTTACTTTAAATTATATACAATGAAATATATATGCTAGGTAATTTATACAATATTAATTATGAAAGAAAATGGAAGAGATATAGCACTTACCTTGATTTCACTTATCCCGAAGCATGTCTAGACTAAAGAATGTGATGAAACAGAAATACATACCATCACAAAGAACTTCAGAAAAATGTAAAAGAGGTGTAAATGATTGAACACGGGCACCTGGGCAAGAACAGGGGGACCTACAGATGCCCAAGACCTCTGTGGGAGTGATGGAGTCTCTAGAAATGGTCGAAACATGGTTCTCGATACTTTTGCTATGGTTTTTCACTTGTTCACCGTTGGTTGTCTATATGTTTCACTAGGATCACTGAGGTACCTATAAACCTACACAAAAATATCCTCTCGAAAAACCCTCAAAAAGAAATCAAATCCTAAAAAAGAAAGATGCAAAATGAGGGGTCAGACTGTCCTCAGCTATCAACTAGTGAACTTACGACTGAGTGTTTTACTACATCTCAAAACCAATGTAATTTTATGTGTTTGTGTGTGTATAGTTCTCCTAGATTACCATCGCACCAACGATGCTAAGATAGTGGGTGATAGCTAGATAAAATGTAAATGTGTGAATGGAATAGAATGAACTCCCCTTCCTATGTAGTATGTATGTAGAATAATGATCCCAAGATATGGTCCCTTTTATATGTAGATAGATAGCCCTTGATAGAAATTTCTTGCCCTTATAATGGTATGTAGGTTGTGTTTATATAGGGATCTATTACTTGAATTTGGACAATAATTACCCAATGCCTCAAGATATGAGTGGAAAAATGGAAAAGACCGACCTCAAATGTCAAAAATAAGATCAAACATAAAGAGGGCATGGGCACCCATGATGGACAGGAGCTCCTAGGTGCTAGTGTCTAGTACTGGGAACTACTTTCTAGAGAAAAATGATGAAAAATGAGTGTAGAATAACTGAAAGGGATCCCTGTGATCTAACCATAACTGGGTGTATGAGTGAAAAATGTGAAAGATAAAAGAAATCAAAGCCAACAAGACAAGCGGATTGACTAGGGAATGGGTCACCAATGAATACTTTTCTTATGTAAGATCCATATACAAAATAACATAGTTGGTAGTATAGTAAATAGTAGTAAGTGCATGATTTTGTGTTTATACTTCATTGGCTCCATGCCACCGAGGCAATATTTTCCATGACTCGTTTGTGTCTTAAATTCATTCATGATAAATAATTTATCACTCTCAAAGGTGATCAATCATCCACTCCATTACCTCATCCTCCTCTTGAGGTTTTTATCATAATCGTTAGATCATCTAGGTCCCCTGGACCTAGACAATTTAAAGTGCAATATGTTCCTAGCTCTCTTATTCACACATGACCTACTTGGTTTCATCGGTCCACTACTCCATCTCATCAGCCTAGGTCCACCATGCAAATGGATCCTTCACATAGGTGCACATCACCTCCTCATTCTAATACATATAGTTGTACATCACCTCCACAGTCTCCTTCACATAGGTTCACATCACCTCCTCAGTCTCCTTCATGTAGGTATCCATTTTCTCCTTACTCTCCTTCACATAGGTGTTCATCACCTCCTAGGTCTCATTCAATAATATATCATATGTCTCATATATCACTGATTTCAAATCATGGTCATACACCTTTATCTCTGCAAGCATCAAGTGAAGTACCCTTTCCCTTCACTTTTGTGAGATATCTTATTCATCATCATATGCTTGGGGGCATCATGTTTACTTCCCCCTTCCTAGCATTATCAGGTGTCTCACATTTTCTACTCTTCCACTACATACTTAGCATCTAGTCTTTATCATGTATCTTACACAACTTGATACTCAACTTGTATTGTCATTTCCCTATGATGCACTCATGTGCTATGGTTCACACCTTATTGTTGAGGGCATACTACATTCATAAACCTCACATCATACACATGACACATTTCACACTCTATGCATTCACGACACATCTCTCTAGCATCACATTCTTACACATCACACTACCATATGATGCACTCTACTTCCATTTTTAATACTCAGCTACTGAGGGTCTAAATCTGAAATGAACCTCACCATCATTCAATCCTTATGGTCTATGCTTCATGATCTATCTTTCTAGCGCACACAATTTAAACCATTTCCTGATGATGCACTCTTGTTCTATGGTTCATTCTTGACTGTCGAGGGGTATTTTATTAATAAACCTCATATCATACTCATCTACATCCACTTGAGGTGTGTTTTTCTCCTATAACATTCACATTGCATATCATTCCATCTCACTCATTCATAGCATACTACATATCTTGGTTGCACATACTCTTACTTTCTTATACTAGTTACATGTACACTTTGTTTTCATGCTAAATAGATACTTTGTATGTCATTATATTTTCTATATACACATGCGTGTTCACTTTTTCTCTAGTTGTGGATGTAGACTATAACAGAGATATTTGGCACCATACCTCTTACCAATCCCATAGAGGCTCATGATGCATCTACTTTATTACACACTACAGATGTTATTGTTTCATGTTATACTACTTCATATTCTTACTAGCACACTACTCTACAAATATATACACATCTTGACATACTTTTTATCTTTCTAAAATGCTAACGGGTGCTTCATATATAACATTTTATTTACAGGGAACTATTTTCCACCATGGTTTTCTAATACTTTTCTTGTTATTGTTTGTTATTATTTTCCATTGTATGTCATTGTTTGTGGGATATGCCCTATGTCTTGCTTTTTCATTTCTTGTATGATTTTATCCACTTCAGTCTTGAGTGTATTGTGACATTGTGAATGATGTCCCATAATTGAAACCCACTTTCTGAGGTCTACATTATCTTCTTACTTGTTATATTACACATTATCTTCTATATGTGTCTTTGTCTTGATTGCACTAACACATGTTTTGAGCCACCTTTGTTTATATGTGCCTTTTTTTCTACCATACACATTCCCTCCCCTTACAGGATATCAGTTTCAAATCAGCATTTATTCCTCTCCTTTGGTCCACATCCTCCTAACGTCGCATGCACCCCAAATGAGGGCAAGCATACATTGGGTGAATCAGTCACCCTATTCAACATCTCATAGCTTCAATTCAGTCTGCAAAGTACATGAACATAACACGATACAAACACAAAATGGCCCAAATTTTGACTAGGGTCGTCGATTCGGCAAAGATAGACACTAACGCCCAGATACAGACATGAGTGCCTGGTTGCTCCTAACCCTTTCTAGATGCTTATTACTAAAGCTAGTTACAATTATCTTCTTAGATCAGCACAGTTTACAAAATAGTTTACACAGTACATGTATAATCCTCTAGTAATTAGAATGCAGTCTACCTTCATTTTCTACTTGGATCGAACTGGATCAAATATGAACTAATTAGGATCACACCATCTACAATGGCATATAAATATTGGGAACCAAAAAAGGATGGAGAATAACACTAGACCTTTCTCCCCAACACTTTTCTTTCATGGTGTGAGATTGCCCAAAAAAACTCGTACTTGGCATGAGATTGCCCAAATAACTCATTATTGGCGTGAGATCACCCAAAAAACTCATTCTTTTATACTATTTTTAGGACACTTTCTATCCTTTTCACTAGTCACATATCAGGTGCAAATTTTCCTTTTACTACTTTTTCACATTTTCTGGCCTTGGACCCATATAGGAACTTGTTAATTAACTCCATAATATTATCAACTTTAATAAAAATTGCAATGTAGAAATGAACAAACACACTGCAAGAGAGTTGATAACGGAGTTTGACTAACAAAAATACCTACATCTTTGGGTTCATTAGTTGAACCAATTTAGTATAACTTCCAATTTGTAAATAAAATAAAAACTTACAAATGAAGTGATGAATGTGCAATAATGAACCAAAATGATACCAATTGATTCGAACGATTATGAGCTAGTCTCAAGAAGATCAATATCTAGTTGATTCTCAATGAATCAATGATCTTCTGAAGTACAAATAGTCTCCTCCATGAACATTGAGTAACAATAACCTAGATTGCAAAGTCCGATGTAGAAGAAAAAATGTCAGTTGATTCATAATGAATCCAAAGCGATAAACAAGGTGATCAAATACTAGTTAGTTCACAATGAATCCAAACTAGAAAATATAATGATCAAAAACTAGTTGATTCACTATGAATATGAACTAAAAATAGAAAAATAATAATCTCCTCCATGTCCACCAAGTAACAATAACTCGACTTAAAATGACTGGTGTAAAATATCGGATCTCCAAAAGTTTCCCTCAATGATATGCGGGCTCCAAAATGGCTCCAAACAGAATCCATATGCTAAAATTACTTCCACAACACAAAACAACATCACAACACCTTCAAAATAGGAAAACAATAGGTGTATGAGGAGTGTCTCGTAAATCTAGACAACTTTCCATTTTACTCCAAGAGCCAAAAATGCTCTTAAGTGCCTCAAAATGCATTTCTATAAAACTACCTTAAATGGCCTAAAGCCTAGGCACAAACCTCTCATGAACCTATCACAAAATCCCCAAAAAGGGACAATAATGGGTCCAATAAGATCATCTCAGAATTTTAGAAAACTTTCCAGTTTACTCTGAGGCCCAGAAATGCTCCTAAGTGCTTCAAAACCATCCTTTTACAAAATAGCCTCAATAGGCCTATGGCCCAAGCGCAGACCTGTGTCAATACAAATACCAATGAGTCCTTAATATAGTTAAGTTAGCTCCTTTTTGTGGAAACAAGGGCTAATTTTGGTATGTGGGTGATTGGGGGTTCGAATCTCCTAACCACTCCACCGCTTTACATTTACCTTGGGAGTAAAATCCCACATTCATGGGTATAAAGGTGGCAGTGGGTTTAAATGGGGCTTGACCACCCATATTGAATGTGGATTAGGCCACATACCTCCTCCTTTACTGACCATGTGCCCAAATACGGATATTCCACATTTCCAAATGCAGCTATGCCATACGTCAACATGTGATTCGTCCACTTAGTGTATCCTCCGCTTGTTGACTCCGTTGACCACCAAACTTTGACCGGCCATAAATTTTTCATACGGACTCAGATTTGGTCCATTAAAATGTGTTGAAATGGTATTGATGATATCTATGCCATGGTACTAACTCTAGATGATTTCAAAATCATCCATTTTTCTATTGACCAATTTTGTCCATATATTGACTAAACTTTGACCCGTTATAACTTCAGCATACGACCTTCGTTTCCAGCATTCCTAGTACCATCGGAAATATCTTTGAATTATCTACCATAGTGTCATATTTTAGGGAGATTTAGGAAAATCCCAAAGTCCCAAAATTTCCTCCGGATCACACCTTCCTAGTGAGAAGGCTTTTTTCCAAAAAAAACTTTGTGAATCCTAAACCTGGTGTTGTTAAGAAGAGGTCTCTGTAGTTGACTCAAGGTTCTCACACTACTAATCCACAATCAAATAAAAAATAGCTCAATAAGGACCTATGGAATCTACACCATGCTGATGGCACCTCTTATTGACCTTCATTCTGCTACACGGACTATGCCTCTACATAGAAAAAAGTTGGAGCATAGTCATTGACGATAATCTTCTACTTTGTTGCACACCCCTTCATCATTTACGTAGAGAAAATATTGGTGCCATCTCCAAGGTGAAGTTGAAAATCAAACACCACTCTATTGTATAGCCTCAAGCAAATCAAAAATTTGAGTTGATGTCGTGTTGATGGCGATCAGCTACCACTCTATTTCACTCGCTACAAACAAATTCTACGAAGAGAAAAAATCCAATCTGATTTCAAGTGATGATAATGATTAGATGCCACTTTATTACATGTCCATAATCAACCTCTATGTAGAGGGAAGATTTGAGATGATATCAATGACCTCATAAATGATGACTTTCACCCCGTTGTACGGTCTCTACCTCTACGCAGTGTTAAGTCTCTAGTTGATGATGACCATGTACCACTCTATTGCACAACCACAAACAGCCTCTACGTAGAGTGAAGATCTGACCCAATTTCAGATGTCAAAAATGATCAGCTACCACTATGTTATACAGCCACAATCAGCCTCTATGAAGAGTGAAGATCCAAGCTCATATCAACAAGCTCGACAATGTTGACTTTCACCCCATTGCACAGTCTTTACCTCTACACGGTGCAAAGTCTCTAGTTGACAATGAAAATCAAGTACCACTTTGTTGCACAGTCTCAAGAAACCTCTATGTAGAGTGAAGATCTGACCCGATGTTAGGTGTTGACAAGGATAAGCTACCACTCTGTTACATGGACACAATCAGCCTCTTCACAGAGTGAAGATGTTGATATCAATGAGCTCAACAATGATGAATTTCACTCCGCATCATGATCTCTACCTCTACATGGTGTGAAGTCTCCAACGATAATCAAGTACCACTCAGTTACACGACCACAATCAGCCTCTACACAAAGAAAAAATCCAACCCAATGTCAAGGAAATTTTTAAGGAGCCCCCCTGAAAAAAACTTATAGAAACCATGGCGAATATACCTGTAACCATTTTTTTGGTTTTGGAAAATATATATGCAACCAATTTTGTTGTTTTAGCGAATATACCTATAACCGGTTACGTTCTTTCAAAAAAAATGGTAAATAATATTAAAAATAGTTGAAATCCAATGACAAATATCCTGTAATTTTTTGGTGAATACCCTCTATCGAATTTGACTATAATGAGGCCCAAAAATTTTCATTTCTTTTAAATGCCTTACCTTTATGCTCAAGTGCCTAGAATGTGTGACACTTGGCCACTCGGAGGAATAGGAAAATGACACGTGGTATCTTGTGATTGCTCATTGCCACTCTACCTTGCCTCACCGACACCGTAGACCTAAAACTTTATTGAATCAATTCATTCCACAGGCTTGGAGTTTGGGGAATTCCTTTAACTTGGGGAAGCCTAAATCCTTCCATGTGTCTGTCTAATGGGCAGGGAAGGATTGAAAACTTTAATAATAAGGCACAAATAACTTATATTTAATAATCAAGGATACGTCATTGCCAATTGGTTGCTATTAATTTTTTAATGTCTAGTATGTGCAGCAGTAAGAATGTGTTTTTTTAATAAAAATAAAGGGGCAAATGTAATGATGTGGAGAAGTAGTGCTCGCAACATGTGAACCAGATTTCTACATTAGTATTTGTACATGTGTGTGCCAAGAAACATCAAGATTTTGAATTTTTAAACTTAAGTTTAATTCAAGTCCAAGAAGATGAAATTATTTCAAAGGGACACGTTGGTAATTTTTAATCTCACAGGAAATGGCATGTAGCAGAGGAAAAGTTATCACGTTGATTAGAGTTTATAAATGATTATTTCTCTAGTGTTATTCCCATATTTGATTGCAGGTTCTTTTACTTTAAAAATATATATAATTAAATGATTACTCTTGCTTATAAGCTTTGACAAAGACAAACAGAAAGCTCGATATATATTTATATATATACATACATACATATATATATATGGATATATAGTAGGAGCCAAGTAGTTGTCTCAAATCAGCTTGGGCTCAAAGGTGATGCCATTGTTATAACACATGTTAGTTGTGTTTATATATTCTAGAAGCCACGACCAAGACCCTTGCTTTAAATGAAAACAAAGGATGAGGATATTTCTGGAAAGCACCTTTCTAAAACACAAGAACTCTCCCACTGCAGTGCAACTAAATAAGAACATCCTTTTCCTCACAGAAAAACACTGGAACATTGTGTGGGGCATCCTTGCAATTTCTTTCCAAGACCAAACATTGCCTCTCCTCCTTCCAAACTCAAGCTCAAGCTCAAAAAAATTATGTCCTTCAAATGGTCCCCATCTACAATTGGTGTTGCAAGTAACACCCTTTCTTCAGATACAACCAACCTTGGTCTGTAGTGAGGGAAATGGTCTTTGTCATATCTTATAGGTAACAACACAAAATGCACATTAGCATAATATTGATTGTTATAAATTATCACACCCAACACAAGTTCATATGACATTAAGAAGAAAAAATTATTGCTGAAGAAAATGGGTCCATAGAAGAAACAATCTCTCAATCATGCCACAATCCTCCAAGTCCCCATAGAAGAATCATAAATTTCTATAGTACCATAGCCTGCATTAACTCCATATCTATTAGCACCTATTTGAACCACTTTATACCCCTTGTTGTCATCCACCACTAGAATGCCCCGCACAAATATAAAAGTGCCATCCATTAAGTTGAGCTGATAACATATGAGGAAGCTTGAAGGAGGTTCTCGGCTTCAGTGGATTACATACCCTTGAAACATGACTGTCACACGAACAAAATAAGATTATCCCTCGATGTGAATCTTCAAACCATACCGAATCAAAGCATGATAACCACAAAAATTTGAGAATTTTCCATGTTCTACTATAAAATTCGTATCTCAGCCAATGATGACCACTATCATGATTTACAAGTATCCATGGATGTTTGTTCCTTGTTTCACTGTAATGCATGAAGAATCAAGCGAAGTCATCAGTGCTTTCCATTCCTTAGAAACTAGAAAGAACTTGCATGTGGATTCTAATGGAAGCCAAAGAAATACATTTTCCCAAACATCTTGAGGCAGTGAATGATCCCACAGAACACAATTTCCATGTTGCATTGGAAATAAACTAAAATGAAGAAAAATTATGGTGTTTCAAGAAGGAGAAGACAAATCAAAAGGCACGACATTGTAGCAATGCAAGAGTATCCACAAGAACTAGTGCTTTGGAAAGGAAAAATATATTTGTTGAAACATAAACAAGAGTATCCACAAGAGTATCTCATATATTTTGAGGGAAAGAAGTGGATTAATTGGCCTCTTTTTTTCTAAATGTTTTAGCATTGGGTTCCAAAGGTATTTCATGTTGAAATAGATCTTCCCTATATGTTTTTAACTCTAAATAAGACCATGTTAAGTAGTCTTGATATTTTTTCAACAATTCAACATAGGACTGATTTTCCTCCTTACTCAAATTAATTCCTATCCAAAATTTCCTGGGTTTTTATTTAGTTCCCAAATTGAATTCTTCAACATCCCTTGAAGAAAATATGTGTCTATGAACCACCCTATCAACATTATCAAAATTTGATTCTAAAGCAACCAACCCTCTGGGAATGGTATTGGTTTTTAACTAAATGATATCCTTTCCAAATAGGGTTTCTTTACCATCACAAATAGAGACCATTGGTTCCCAATCCATGCACTGATTGGTAAATTCTCCTTCATTTTGCAAAAACCTCTGAACCTGGGCATCATCATCAAATACTTGCCAATGTTTCACATTATCAGAACATATGGTCTTGACAATACTTCAATATCATAATCATAATAAGGAGAAATAGTGTAATTTTCAAACCTAGATCCAAGCACTTCCAACCTATCTATTGCAACATTTTGAGTTCTATCATGATACAATATGTTAAAGGAGTCAAACATCTCAATAAAATCCCATATTGCATGCTTATATTATTTCATCCTTTGGTTTTTTGTAGCACACAATTTTTTAACTTATCCGATTACTAGTTCATATTATCCTTTAACAACTATGTCTTTTATACCATATCTCTAAGCAATCCTCAAACCCAAAAGTAATGCCTCATACTCTGCAATATTATTTTTGCATTCAAATTTTAGTTTAAAGGAAAAATTAAAAATCTCTTGGCTGGAGATTTAAGCACAACCCCATCCCCATTCCAAATATTGGAGCAAGCTCCATTAAACATCAAATGCTAAGGGGCACAAAATTGTTCAAGGCATAATTTCATTAATACTATGCTCCTCAAATTCTACATACCACACAAAAATTTTAACATCTACATCTGCATACAATACTTCATAGGAGGCATTGTTAGGATCTTCAATCAAATGCAACATCTTCTTCTCCCCATACAACTTGACAAGATTTCCCTCCACTGGTATGGTGGCATATGACATGTCCATTTGCACACTTCCACCAACACTAGCATCCCACTTTCTTGACAACAACATACCCCATTTAGCAGGGCAGTCCACAATGACTACATTCATGGTTAAATACTTACCAGATAAGCCAATTACACTAATAAACCCTTCACATACCCTATCACTGGTACCTCTCTTGAATCCATAACAATGAATTTTCCAAAGGCTACTGTCACTTTGATATCTAGCTCATTCATAACTTCAAGGGGCATCACATTACATGAAGCTCCCGGATAAAACATGCAGATTGTGAAAATTCTATATTTAATTATCAAAGTGGCGTAAATGGGATCAACATCAAACTGGGAATCAACAAGGGAAGTTCCTAAATATACTTTAGGGGATTCCCCCAAATTTTCCAATTCTTGTGGCACTTCCAATTCTACAATTATAGGGGGAGATCAACACTATTAACATCCTTACCCGGGCCACTTCTTCTTCCTTGAATCCCAAGTACTCAAATGCTCTACTTCTATGCTCGGGATCCTGAGCAACTCAACAATGGGTATAGTAACTTTGATCGACTCAAAATTTGAGCCATATCACATGGGGTGTACTTGGGTAATGTTGTATTGAGAGGAAGGGTAATTGATTTCTCTTGTGGAATAAGGTTCTTCATAGCTTGAGCTTGGACAAGGGTACTAGATTTATTGGCATTAATTGGGCCTTTATTTGGCACATCTTTATTGGGGGATTATTTTGTATATTAATGAGGAGGAGTATTTGGTTTGTCCTATTTCCTCCCATTTTAACAGTTTTATTTCTTAAATTATACTCCTTCTCTTGGGCCACCACTGCATTCATTAATAATTGTCTATCCTCCTTAGAAGGGATTCCACCATCATATTTCTTAATCATCAATGCCCTTAAGTACTCAAAAATGTGATTAGGTAATTCAAAAGCATGAACCATATCATATTCAAGATCATTAGTATAAGTAAGAGAAGATATCCAATCTATGCAGCCCCAAAAAAATTCCACATTCCTGGAACCTAGTAATTTGATAGAAGCGGCTTCTTGTTGTGGATTGTCGGGGCACTCCATCATGCACACATCACCAAAAGTATCATCATCCTCAACCTCTTTACTTTATTCATTAAGATCACATGGGGATTGTGGTAATAAAAATTTATCACACCACTTAATAACATGGTCCTCTTCTACCATGGAAACTGTAGCATTTAAAGGATCGAGGAATAATTTGTTCTCTCTTGGTTGTTCTTTCTTATTTCCTGATCCCATGGGCCCCTCCCCTCTATCATCTGATATATGATAATTTATAGGATGATTACCAATTTTTTTTTGACCTTGAGGTTGATTCTGGGAATGAGAAATTTTTCCTATCCCCTTTTCTTCCCTAGCCAATTTGTAAGAGATTTCTTTCACTGCTCTTGCCAAAGTCTTAACCACTTCTTCCATATCTACTCCTTGCTAGCCTGAGGCTTTTCAGATTTTCCAACTTGACACCTTCCCTTTTAGAAGGATTTCTTGCTGCCTTAATATTGTTCTCAATCAGACTACCATGGAGAAATATTATCTTAAAGTCCCAGGGTTTTTGTCCCTCAAATAATATGCAACTTTCTTATCAAAGGCATCAAAATATTTTATCAGATAGGATTCATCACTTGGCCTTAAAATTATAGGCAATATAGTCAAAGTCTTGTTGAATCTGGTATTAAAATCTTGGACAGGTTCATTGGGATTCTTCTTTATGTTTTCAAACTCAAATAGGAGAAACCTAGGATCATTCTTGTCCCCATATTGTAATCTAAATGAATTTTTCATTTCAATCCATGAATCAATTGAATTATCTAGTAAGGATTTATACCAATCACAGGCATCCTCTTCTAAGGTATGAATAAACAATTTCACATACACATCCTCATGCTCAATCTCAAAATCTTCCATAATATTAGTAAAGAGCCTAAGGTGTTGGTCACCACTCGATGGCATTATTTCGTTGAAACTTAGGTAACCTATTTATCACCTCTTGTGTAATTGGGTTAGGATAACCCACCATACCCTTGCAATATTTAGGTCCAAAACATTTACAACAAAGGGAGGTCTAGGTGGAGGATAAGCCATATTATTTTGAACAGTGTTCCAACAGGTGGGTTAAAATAGTGGGGAACTAGAGGTCTTCAAGGTAATGATGTATGATCTTCAAATTATTGTTCCTTTTATTATTCAATCTCACAAAACACCCTATTAATTCTAAGCAACAGAGGAGGGAGATGAGGAATACCCTTATTAGTAAAAATGATGGACCCTCTCGAGTTGGAGTGTACAAATTTGTGCAAGGACTGCTTGATCTAGAAATGTCTGAGGAACTAGAGTAATCTTCTACCAAAGGTTGATCACTTTCAACAACAGCACCACTTTCTCTTCGACCTTTGATCACCCAAATCTCTCCATACTTGTTTCTTAGTTGGATTTGTCCTTCCTAGCTCTGAAACAATTTTCTAGCAGTACCTGTCTTGAAGAAGGACCTTCTTCCTTCCATATTTACATATCTTAATGATAGATTGCAATATTTTGAAACTTGAGGCATTGGTATTTACTTGGATTTTATGGACAATGTGGAGTCACCGGATAGTTCTTGTACCTTAGATGTGTAAATCACAACAAATAACTTGTTGATTGAAACTTAATGATCAATTTCAACAAATCTTAGCAACTCTTAGTATCCTTTATCAATATTTACCCCTAGCCAAGTCAAATTTAATGGAAAAATTTCTTAAAATAGGAAAATACCAAGAAAATAACTTTTGATTAAGCCCATTTTTGTAAAGATCAACAAATGATGATGTATAAATCATGTATTTGCATATAAACATACTCAATACGTTACTGAGAGATTGACGTATCTTTGAATTTTCAAAAATAATCCCTAAAGCAATGGCACCACGAGGGTGTTGGTACCCAAACCGATCCCCTTGTAAGCCAAGAAACATCAACGAGCTAAGTAGGATTCTTAGAGAGATACAAACTAGGATTTGAGTCGTTTTGTAGTCAAGGATGGATCGCAATATCTTTCTCACTTTGACTTGGGAATATTAGAGAGCACCTCACTAAGGGTATGACCTACCCTACTACTTTAGGTTCTTCCTACAACCAGGTGAGAGGACCCATTTTGTAACTCCGTATTTATGAAAGAAAAGGATAGAAAAATAATATTTGGACTCTCTTTAGCCTCAAGAAGACATGGTCAATGCAGACATCATCTAACTCTCATGAGTTATCACACTAGAAAATGCATATGTCCTCTAAACAAGGATCGAATTACTAAATAAATTTGTATTTCTAGCTTTCTTTTGCATATTTTGGATGAAGGAGGGAAAAACTAACGAATCTCCTTGGAATTTCTGCATAAATAGTGCAAGCATGGGTATTTTAGGTGGATGAAAAGGTTATTGGTTGTGGTTTTGATGTATGGATGGGAAATTAAGCAGAATAAATTTGATTATACAAAATATTTAAATGAACCTTGAAAATGTTGTATATAATTATTCATGATGCAAGATATAAATCACACAATCCTAAGCATTCCTTTAATAAGAAGGTTTGTATTCATGGAACCCCAAGAATACAATATTTCACACAAACATCAAGAATTTAAACACAAAATCTCAAGATAAATTTTCAATAAAATACTGATAATTTCTGATCACATACACTCCATATACCCTCAAGAACTGACAAATATCTTTAAATCAAATAAATACAACTTGAATTTAAAATTGTTTACTACAGTATGAAAGAAATATCTATCATTAATGCAGTTGTAGTTTCCAAATTGTCACTATCTAAGCTAAGGATTTGTGTAATTCAAATAAATTAATAGTATAATATTGTAATAGAAATGCAGATGATTGATTCAAAGTAACACATCTTGAACAAAATAACATTGCTCATGAGAATACACACAAATTTATTCAATAAACTCCAACACTTCAACAAGGGGACACAATACCTATGACCTCAATGTCTACTAATGAATATACAATGAAATCATCTTGGCATGAAGGTTTGGGAATGGATGAACAAAAAAACTCATGTATCTCAAATTAATTTGGCTTAAGACATTATAGATCAGTTTTCTCCTTTATCTTTCTAAAGCTTAGAAAAATTTAACCCCCTATGTGAGATTATTCTCTACGCATTTATATAATTTTGATCACTCACTCATCTTCCCTTTTCCCCCTAAAAGCATGAATATTTGAATAATATTCTTCCTTTACAACACATAGTCTAATCCATCTTTATTCTCTTGAAAATATTTTGTTTTATGTTGCCAAGTGGAAGAATCACGAGTCATTCACATTTTTCACTCTCCCAAAATGACTAGGATGCCATGTCATTTATTTGATGTTTGTTTAATCATTTATCCCTTCAAGCGGTTAGAGAAACCTCCTTTTAATGATTTATGGGCATCTCCAGTGATTTGATTTGATGTGTAATCCCTTTTACCTTTTGAGAATCTATCTTGGGAAACACACATTCATTTTCATGTCTTTCTAGGCTGATTTTTCCCACATGGATCATGTCATATCAAGCCAACTGTTATCTTCTGCATAATTCCAACTTACTTCGAGCTCATTTCTCCCATGTGGATATCACATACAGATTTTTGGAGGTCATCTCACCATGATTATACTTTACTCAAACTTACCCACCTCAAATGTGTTATAATGCACACTATTTCCTTTACAAACTCACATTTTATTTTTTGAGTGTAAGAAATTTGGGGAAATTTATCTGCAATATGGCGGGAACACTAGTAGCATCCAACTTGAAAGACATATCCACTAAGGATTTGCACTCAATTTTTGATCTGTCAGGCCCTGATGAGGCATTCATAAGAATGTTATTTGATATTTTTAATCTCAAGATTATATTGGACCTCGACATCTCAATCTATTTGGGTTTAGTTGGTTAGAAGGCTTATCAAGATAATTCACATTTTTTCTTCCTTCTAGATGATGTATTTTCATCTCTTCATACTAGAACATCAAAAGACTCCCGATGCATTGAATAAATTTTGGCTCTTGATCAGGCATAGTGTGTAAGTTTTGACCAATTATAAATGCCCCTTCATTTGTAATGACACATTTACTATGAAGGAAAACCCCTTAGGGTCTTATGTACTTTATGGAGAGATTTCACTAGGTATTGTGCCTAATCTCTTTCATAAGATGAATGAACTGGAGAAACGTGTTTCAATCTTGGAGAAGAAACCAACGGGGACCATACCTTCTCATTCTCCTGAAGCATCACTCGTCTTTGTGAAAAAATATAAGGGTGATTCTCCTACTCCATCTACTCTAGGATTAATTTTAATTGCACTTCCATCTCATATTGCAAATCCATCCTTCACTTTCAAAGTAACAGGGAAAAAGGTTTTTCCTAAAGGAGGTCTAAACATGACTTAATGGGTTTTCTCCTATGAGAGAAGATCACAATTTCTTAGTTTGTTCAATGGTCCTATGACAACTAATGATGAACTCATGTCTTTTGGTATGTCTCATACATTGGCAAGAGACATTTTGTTTGTTCAAATGGTAGTGGGAATAGAGGAATTTATTCCTAGGAAGAATAGGTTGGTGAAAAAGCTTCCTCTTTGCAGAGAGGATTTTGTAGTGGAAGATGATTAGGTTTATCTTTTCTTGTTTCTTTTTTATATAGTTTCCAAAAATTTATGTAACTTTTTCATGGGTTGGGGCCCCTATAGAACCCCAATTTTGCTTTTTCCACAATACAAAAGATGTCAAATAGTTACATTAGTTTACATGCTTCATAATAGATTTGAAATTCTATCAAAGCAATATAAAGATCTAATGTATTACATCAAATTACATTCATGTTTGAAAACAACAATTCAAAATAATATTCAGTTTTCATGAAACAAGAGTAATAATTAAAATAAGATGAAAAAGTTGTTCAAAGAAGACAAGCCTAATCTTTCTCATCAGTATTCACATCTTTATCTTCATCTCCATTATCTTTCTCCTCCTTTGGTTACATTTCCACATATGCATCATATATTTTAAATAATTTCTGTACATCCTCTTCAGTTGGACCTGTGTGGTGTTGAAAAATCTTGGCTTTCTTGTTCAATGCATCTCTATATTGATCCATCATTTTTTTCTATTCCCATGGCTTTTCTTTAAACTCTGTAATTTTCCTTCTACAGCCATTAGTGTCTTGATGACCTCATAAGAAAAGTTTTCAACACATATGTTTTTCTCAAATAAGTTGATTAGGAAGTCCATTTCTAGGTCACCATAACTCTTTTTAAATTTATCAAAAACCATACCTTATACTTTCATATCTATGGTGTCAATGCCTTTGTCAACCCACTTCCTTTCCATCTCCATCTTTTCTTTGAATTCATTCAAAACTTCAACCCTGATTTTAGCTAAATATTCTATTGCATACTAGGTTCCCATTAGTTATTTTTGCACAATTCCTTCTTTTTCAACTTATCTTCATCAAGTTCAGTGATACGATTCAACTTGGGAAGAATTCCTTCATACTAAAACTGCTCATTGTCACATTGTTCAATTAGCTCATCAATTTCACTGATCTTTGTCTTAAGATCTCCATATTTCATTATGGTTTTCTCAAATATCTTCGTCCATTTTTCAAATAACTTTTCTACCCAATCATCAATATCTTTAACCTTCTTTCTATCCTTTTCAATATGTCCAATAACTTCAGGAGTCACAATAGAGATATCTTCTTAGATTTCACTATATTGGCCCACTAGCTGTTGTAAACATGAATTCAAATACTTTACCTATTCTTTCAAATTCCTTTTTGATATCTTTTCCTCATCCACTTTGTGAAATAAGCCTTGGAATTCTTCTAAAACTTCATGTTTTAATGTTTCTCTTAAGGGTTTTCTCAAAGGGATGAGTTGGACATTGTAATCACTTGTTATTTCATTTCTTAATTTACCTTCAAGTGGGATGGAAAACTCTAGAGTCCTAGATCCATATGGGTCTACATGAGTTTTAGTAATAATCCTAGCCCTTTTTGGATTCTTTTGGGGATTTGGGAAAGATAAGGTTGTGATATCTATGGATTTTTTAGGTGCAACCTCCTCCTCTTCTTCTGAGATCAACTCCCCAAACCAACTAGTTGTGAGGGTAGTCCCCACTTTTGTCTCTTGTAATGCATGTTTGGGTTTCTCAAGGACAACAACTAATTTCTCAGATATTTCCTAGACATCTTGCATCAATGGAGCTTTCTCTTGTGGTTTGTCTATTCCCAATGTTGACACTTTGGATTCATCTTTTTTTGGCATTTCCTCCAACTTGCTCCTTTCCTTGATCTTGAACTTTGGATTTATTGATTTAATTTTGAATCACACTACCAACTGGAGTATGTTCTTTATTTTCTTCCTCACATGAATTATCCATAACTTCTATGGTTTCCTTAGGAACCTCTTGGACTAGTGTTGTCATTTTGGGAAATTCTTCTCTTTTTGCAATATCTACCTCTTTTAGAGGTTGTTGTCCAGTGGAAACACCTTCATGAGTGGGTATGCCATTTATCTTTTGTTCTTTTAATTCTTCCTTTTGTGGCTCAATATGTTGACCTCCAATAATTAATCCTTCACCTTTATCAATGGTCTCGTACATTTTGACTCTCATCAATTTTCAACTCTGTAGAGCCTTCCTTTGCAATTTATACTACTCTTTCTTCATTAAAATCTTCCTTTTGAGGTGATTCACTACTTTTTATGACTTTTGTTTCCTCTTAAGGATCTTCTTTATTTGGTGTCACAGTATTTGTAATTGTTTCAATAGAAATCCTTTGAGTTTCTAATTGACCTACTTCTAAAATAGTTTTGCCTTCAACAAAAAATTATGGCATTTGTGTTTTTGTCTCAACAACTGGAAAATGGGTAAGTTTATTTACTTCTTCATCTGACTGGAGGACACCTGCACCTTCTACCATATGTGCTTTGACTAATACATTAAATGGTTCGAGTATAGGAATCTCTTCACTTATGTCTACATCCATTATCTCAATCAGGATCTTTGTCTATTCATGTGGTTGGTCAAAAAGAGTTGTATTCACACTTCCAAATGGTGTTGCACCAGTTTCTTTCAAACCTTGTTCAATCACGTAACTATCTATTATATCAGGTGGGAGATTACTTTGGGTTACTTGTTCCTTAATAACTTCATCTACTACTCCTTATGGAAATAAAACTTGAGGTGGGGGTACTAGTTGCACAATTTGATCAACTTGGGGTGTCTCTTGATCAAGTGGTGGTGTTACCTAGTGAGCCAAGGAAGAAACTACTCTTTTTTGTTCTTCTTAAGAGCGGGAGGATCAATCACCTCAGGCTCTCTATGTTTGTGCTTCCTTGATGCATGGCCACCAACATCTCTTTCCAAGGGTTGTTCAAATACAAATTTAACCTTCTTCCTGGCTCTTTCAAAATGCCTAACATTTGGTGGCTCTCTTTCTTTACACCTTGTACCAAAGATGCAATGTCAACACCCTATATAGATCCCCTCATTATCTTAATTGAGTTGATGCCCCTGTTAATATTGTTTTGGGGGTTCTTATTTTGGTTACACTAATTCCCTTAGCCTATATTGGCATTGCAAAAGTAATAGGATCATTTTACATGGAATTTAAAAGTATTTCCTTTATCTTCTGCTTCAAAGAAGACATGCGGGTCTCATTATCACTAGCAACATATTCTATTCATCAAAAATACATATGGTAGGTATCTTTCAAGGAAATTGAGGGGCATTTCCTCCCAAATGATCTATCTTATCAGCCCCTTCATTCAATAGGGAAGATCTTCCTTCAAACTTTCCATGTCCCCGAATTTATTGAGTACGTTTATGTTTTAAATGGATAGATCTATACTATTTCCTTTTAGCCAAGTCAAGTTTCTCCTCATCACATCGAAGTTCTGCTATACTTATCATCCGACTCTTCCTCATCCCACTTTATGGGAGCCATTGGTTTTCCTTCTAAATTTTGGTCAATATAATATTGACTCACTGTTTCTCGTTAGCCACAATTCTTTGAGGCACCACAAGAATTTTAAAATCAATAGTTTTCCTAAGAGTCATCGTTGAGAAATCTCTAAGTATAACTTCCTCCTCATCTCTACAATTCATCCGATAATTCTCAAAGTGAGGTGCATGCTCAAAATAATTTCCAAAATTAGTTTTGATCACCCATCTAATATCATAGTTAGTTATTTCCTCAAATTTCTCCATGTCAAATCTTTCCATCTCCTCCTCCATCAATGTAACCTTTTAATTGAGGGTCAAGAGTATCTTCCTATTTTAGTAGGAAATTTGATGTTTTTTTGTCTCCCAAGAATAAACTTGTGAACTAGTGTTAGTTGTCTTGAAAGTTAACACAAATCCATCTTATCATCTAAATATATTTGAAATTTGCATGTCTTCCCCTCAAACCCACTATCTCTAATGTAGGTGAAAAATTTGTCTTGGATGAAAAAGTAATTATATTCCCTTATTGCATTCCCGTCTTCTTATGATATTTTGTATTGTTCCCACTCAGGTTGTAGTAAGCATATGATAGGTGTAAAGAGTGCATCATTCACCAATATCACATTTCCTTTCCAATTAATCAACTGTAATTAGGGATAAATCTCATGCATTTTATTTTGTTTGAAAGGGTCATATGGTATAAGGCCAATAAAACACATATAGCCTTCAATATTCTAAATCGAATATGTCATCATATAAAATGCAAGGTCTCTAGTACCAATCATTTTGATTATTGTAGTTAGTGCTAAAATATGTTCATGAATTGAATCAACTATAAGGGTTGCCCAACAAATGCTCCCTTTTCTTTCTAAAATAACCCACATATATGGGTACATCCATTCTTTGAATTCATTTGTTGTTTCAAGGCCATCCATCCTACTTAGCAACACAATTAAATCTTCTGCTTCCTCCACAAATTGTGCCCTAACTAATTTTTTGGGGAGTCTAGTGGTTACCTTCTTATCTGATAGTAGTCTCTTAGTGTTTATAACCTTGGCATAATATTTCTTTTTGGCTTCGAAGTCCTTAAGGGATGATTTAGTGCTTAAGGATATTGGTGTTTTGATTACAGTTAATCTCATCATTATCCTAAAATCCATTAGTGTTAAAGACAACACTTCCTCACCACTCCCATCTAAAACTTCCCTCTTCTCTAGATTATAGTTCATAAAAAAAATCCTTACCAATTCAAGACAATGTACTGAAGGAGGTATAGGAACAACTAGGTAAATATTACTAGATTCGAATGCTTCCATGAATTCATTTTTATATGGGCTATTGAGTCTTTGTAAAAAAAAAATCAAATCAGCATTCATCAAGTTTGTGTCTGTAATTTTATCTAAGTCACTGGTAATACCAGATGTGACTTGAAAACTGACGGAAATGAATACATTTTTCTATGCCAAAATTTTTCCATTCAACCTCTTTGTAAATTATGGAACAAACAATGAGAAATATGAATGTAATATAATCCTTACCAGTTTTCCATGCAAATGTCTGTGTAATTTTCCCTTGCTTCCTAGACTCTCAATCCTCTAGCTCAAAATTGACACTTCTCAGTTGATTTTAATTTACTCCTCTCGTGAATTCCAATAGTTGGGCATCAAAATCCTCACATCTAATAGTAAAAATATTTGAGTGTTTGAATACTTCAAACATTTTTTCTTTGATTCGTGAAAAAATGCATTAATGGTAGCATCCATAAATGTGTCACATCCTAGCCATCCATCCTACCTTTCTATTTGAATGTGGATCATCCACGTGGATGAATTTGATGCATTTTAGGCTCAAGGAGTATTTTTGTACTTTTCTACTATCTTTTAGATGTATACAGGACTACACATTTGACCTGAGCACCCACCCTTGACTTTTGTTAAGATCATGACATGTGTTCAAATCTTAGAGATAATGGAGTCACAGGACCTTTTTGTACATCTGTCTATTTTCCAAATTAAGAAAAAAATTACCAAGTTGACCCGAAGCCCCAATTATTTGACCCTTGTTGAGAATATGCCACATGTCCTTAACAGGCTTTGGATATTTTATTACATTTTACACTTCATTAACTCATTGTCAAAACTACATTGTTGGCTCAAATCTCTGCTCCAATCATATTTAGACATGTATACCTCTTTGGGAGTAGGGTCAATTCTTCTTTATTGCTTTTTTTGACTCAAATATTCACAGGAGTATCCACTAGAGTATCTCATATATTTTGAGGGAAAGAAGTGGATTAATTGGCCTCTTTTTTTCTAAATGTTTTAGCATTAGGTTCCAAAGGTATTTCATGTTGAAATAAATCTTCCCTATATGCTTTTAATTCTGAATAAGACCATGCTAAATAGTCTTGATATTTTTTCAACAATTCAACATAGGACTGTTTTTCCTCCTTACTCAAATTACTTCCTATCCAAAATTTCCTAGGATTTTCTTTAGTTCCCAAATTGAATTATTCAACATCCCTTGAAGCAGATATGTGTCTATGAACCACCCTATCAACATTATCAAAATTTGATTCTAAAGCAACCAACCCTCTGGGAATGGTATTGGTTTTTAACTAAATGATATCCTTTCCAAATAGGGTTTCTTTACCATCACAAATAGAGACCATTGGTTCCCAATCCATGCATTGATTGGTAAATTCTCCTTCATTTTGTAAAAACCTCGAACCTTGGGCATCATCTTCAAATACTTGCTAATGTTTCACATTATCAGGAACAGATGGTCTTGACAATACTTCAATATCATAATCACAATAAGGAGAAATAGTGCAATTTTCAAACCTAGATCCAAGCACTTCCAACCTATCTACTGCAACATTTTGAGTTCTATCATGATACAATATGTTAAAGGAGTCAAACATCTCAATAAAATCCCATACTGCATGCTTATATTATTTCATCCTTTGATTTTTGTAGCATACAATTTTTAACTTATCCGATTACTAGTTCATATTATCCTTTAACAACTATGTCTTTTATACCATATCTCCAAGCAATCCTCAAACCCAAAAGTAATGCCTCATACTCTGCAATATTATTTTTGCATTCAAATTTTAGTTTAAAGGAAAAATTAAAAATCTCTTGGCCTGGATATATAAGCACAACCCCAACCCCATTCCAAATATTGGAGCAAGCTCCATCAAACATCAAATTCCAAGGGGCACAAAATTGTTCAAGGCATAATTGCATTAATACTATGCTCCTCAAATTCTACATACCACACAAAAATTTTAACTTCTACATCTGCATATAATACTTCATAGGAGGCATTGTTAGGATCTTCAATCAAATGCAACATCTTCTTCTCCCCATATAACATGACAAGATTTCCCTCCAGTGGTATGGTGGCATATGACATGTCCATTTGCACACTTCCACCAACACTAGCATCCCACTTTCTTGACAACAACATACCCCATTTAGCGGGGCATTCCACAATGACTACATTCATGGTTAAATACTTACCAGGATAAGCTGTCAATTACACTAATAAACCCTTCACATACCCTATCACCGATACCTCTCTTGAATCCATAACAATGAACTTTACAAAGGCTATTGTCACTTTGATATCTATCTCATTTATAACTTCAAGGGCATCACATTACATGAAGCTCTGGATAAAACATGCGATTGTGAAAATTCTATATTTAATTATCAAAGTGGCGTAAAAGGGATCAACATCAAGCTGGGACTCAACAAGGGAAGTTCCTAGATATACTTTAAGGTATTCCCCCAAATTTTCCAATTCTTGTGGCACTTCCAATTCTACAATTATAGGGGGAAGATCAACACTATTAACATCCTTACCCGGGCCATTTCTTCCTCCTTAAATCCCAAGTACTCAAATGCTCTACTTCTATGCTCAGGGATCCTGAGCAACTCAACAATGGGTATAGTAACTTTGATCTGACTCAAAATTTGAGCCATATCACATGGGGTGTACTTGGGTAATGTTGTATTGAGAGGAAGGGTAATTGATTTCTCTTATGGAATAAGGTTCTTCATAGCTTGAGCTTGGACAAGGGTATTAAATTTATTGGAATTAGTTGGGCCTTTATTTGGCACATCTTTCTTGGGGGATTATTTTGTATATTAATGAGGAGGGAGTATTTGGTTTGTCCTATTTCCTCCCATTTTAACAGTTCTATTTCTTAAATTATATTCCTTCTCTTGGGCCATAATCGGATTCATTAATAACTGTCTATCCTCCTTAGAAGGGATTCCACCATCATATTTCTTAATCATCAATGCCCTTAAGTACTCAAAATCGTGATTAGGTAATTCAAAAGCATGAACCATATCATATTCAAGATCATTAGTATAAGTAAGAGAAGATATCCAATCTATGCAGCCCCAAAAAAATTCCACATTCCCCGGAACCTAGTAATTTGATAGAAGCGGCTTCTTGTTGTGGATTGTCTGGGCACTCCATCATGCACACATCACCAAAAGTATCATCATCATCAACCTCTTCACTTTATTCATTAAGATCACATGGGGAGTGTGGTAAAAAAAATTTATCACACCACTCAATAACATGGTCCTCTTCTACCATGGAAATCGTAGCATTTAAAGGATCGAGGAATAATTTGTTCTCTCTTGGTTGTTCTTTCTTATTTCCTGATCCCATGGGCCCCTCCCTCTATCATCTGATATATGATAATTTATAGGATGATTACCAATTTTTTTGACCTTGAGGTTGATTCTGGGAATGAGAAATTTTTCCTATCCCCTTTTCTTCCCTAGCCAATTTGTAAGAGATTCTTTCTTTCGCTCTTGCCAAAGTCTTAACCACTTCTTCCAGATCTACTCCCTTGCTAGCCTGAGGCTTTTCAGGATTTTCCAACTTGACACCCTCCCTTTTAGAAGGATTTCTTGCTGCCTTAATATTGTTCTCAATCTGTACTACCATGGAGAAATATTATCTCAAAGTCCCCGAGTTTTTGTCCCTCAAATAATATGCAGCTTTCTTATCAAAGTCATCATAATACTTTATCCGATAGGATTCATCACTTGGCCTTAAAATTATAGGTAATATAGTCAATGTTTTATTGAATTTGGTGTTAAAATATTGGACAGGCTCATTGGGATTCTTCTTTATGTTTTCAAACTCAAATAGGAGGAACCTAGGATCATTCTTGTCCCCATATTTTAATCTAAATGAATTTTTCATTTCAATCCATGAATCAATTGAATTATCTAGTAAGGATTTATACCAATCACAAGCATCCTCTTAAAGGGTGTGAATTAACAATTTCACATACACATCATCATGATCAATCTCAAAATCTTCCATAATATTAGTAAACAACCTAAGGTGTTGGTCACCACTGATGGCATTATTTCGTTGAAACTTAGGTAACCTATTTATCATCTCTTGTGTAATTGGGTTAGGATAACCCACCATACCCTTGAAATATTTAGGTCCAAAAACATTTACAACAAAGGGAGGTCTAGGTGGAGGATGAGCCATATTATTTTGAACAGGTGTTCCAACAGGTGGGTTAAAATAGTGGGGAACTGGAGGTCTTCAAGGTAATGATGTATGATCTTCAAATTATTTTTCCTTTTATTATTCAGTCTCACAAAACACCCTATTAATTCTAAGCAATAGAGGAGGGAGATGAGGAATACCCTTATTAGTAAAAATGAAGGACCCTGAGTTGATTCTAGATAAATGGTTGGGGTGTTAAAAGATGCTTCAGTTACCATTAAAGGAGCTAATTTTAATAGGAATTTTGAATTATCGAGCTTGTTGAAGTAGATAACTTCTAAGCATTACTTTGACATCTTTTGTGTTACGTGAACAATTTTGACTTGCACTTTAACAAGAGGTAAATAAAATTTTGAGAACAACGATGAGGGTGTGATCATACCTTTGAATGATGCGAAGGAAGAACCTTACGTTGAACCTTTGAGTGAAAAAGAGCTTAACCATATACACAAATGGATGGTGCATGAACTTGAGAATATGGAACCAACTAAGGAAGGGGTGCTTCATTGGGAACATGCATAGTCTTTTAGTGACACTACTAGTGTTGCATGTGACAACTGGGCTCATAGCACATATGTGATGGTTGGACATGAGGTTAATGGAAGGTTCACCAGGATGATCAGGTCGTATATGGTTAGGCATTTGATTGCAATTCAATAACTGAGATATACATGTGAAGGGAATCCTGATACATTTTTGTGTGTTATGGAGAACCATTTTCCGAATGAAGGGTATCAAAAAAACATGGTTGTCTACACCTTGCACGAGATAGCAGGGCATTGTCAGGAAACACATAGAGATAACTTGTTGGGGTGGAGGAAGTGAGAATCACCTTTTCAACAAGGTTCAATCATAGTAATGAACCTACGTTGATATATGAGTATAATAGGAACACTCTTCCTTTTTTAGACATCCATCACTATGAGAGACAATGGACGCAAGGTCAAGAGGCACTACCATCATTCTAATGGTTGCATAATTTCTATTCTAATATGCATGGATATGCGCAAGCATGGTACGTCCATGATGAGTTAAAATGAGAAACTTTAAGATGGATTGAGATGAATGCATGTATTGATCAAACCTTTGATTATTTCTCTAATAATCCACTTGTAAATGAGACTCTATAGATAATTAATCCCATCACATTAGGAGATAGTGTAAAAGTAGAAGATATCATGCTTGAGTTGCTTGAGAACCTGATTTCAAGGTGCACAAAGACATATTTGAGATAGAGGAAATACATTTGGGTCACGCCTAGAAATAGAAAGAAAATGGAATTTTAGTATACTTGATTGATGATGAAGAGGTGGAAAACTTAGATGTTATCCATGCGGAGGGTGTATGTGATGTAATGGACTTTATAGACTAGAATTCATGCACCTACCATGCTCCCATGAAAACAACATAATTTAACATTGTCATTGAGGATGTGCCTAAGGAGTCCATCATTGGGGATTATTGGTCGAAAGAAGAAGTGGAAAAGATAAATGTGCTTGTGTGTGACTTTCAGGATCTATTTCCAAGAGGGTACCATAAGTTGCAAGGAGTACACCCTTCATTTAGAGATAAAGATTGAGTGAAAGAAGGTGTTCCTCATGTTCGAAGAGGCCTTGTACAATAAATTTGAATGTGTGCGTAAAGAAGAATGAGTAAATCAATAAGATGCTTAATTTTGGTGATGCAGCCTAGAATTTACCAAATAACTCTTTAGACGCATTAACACATCACTCGGCCTTTAGATCCGAACACTCACCCAAGTGTGCAAAGGTACCGGGTCCCTCTTTAGGGTTGTTGTAGTAGGATGTTAGCGTGATGAAGGAAGAAACATATAGATTCATAACTAATCTATCATTCTACAATGTATGCTAGTTTCAGATCTATGAAAGAACAAGATTTAAACAGTAATCATGACTGAATCAATAACATGCACTACTCAATTACACACAGAATGACACTTAGATTCAGCCAATATCTTCCATCTATTAATAAACATAGAAGCTCCTTACAATAATGTCAATCAATACCAATGCGCGTATGGATCTAATACAGTAATTCAGTCATATGCATATATCTCTATACCTTTATACATCCATCTCACTCCTTATCTTGTCTAGTATGTACCTCATATTATATATATAGGGTGGGGACTTGCCCTTCACTACTTATCTATTCTAGAAATAGGTTACATGCTATTAATAGCCATGTGCCTTTCACAGGCATAACCACACATGCAAGTTTGCTATCTATAGGCCTCTTACAGTTAACTGAAGTGTCAATCCTATTCTTCACTCATCTCCATACAAAATGCTTCGATTTGATCCTCCAAAGATAGAAAAATCATGGTGCACACATCTCTACATCATTGGTGTGTTATGCACCCCATTTTCTAAAAATAGGTCATCATGCTCAAAATAGGCTAAGTCGTTAATGTTGAACTTGTTGTTTGTACATGGATCCTTCATGTCCTTCTATGTCATTAATCTCAGCCTTCTCTCCCACATGGAATCCTTGTGTGTTCTCTAACAAGTATTCTCTGATCAACATTACCCCACACTAATCTCATTGTCATCCTGAAAATGGGTATTCCTCCAAAAACTTGAAGTAAATAATAGAATAATGGAAAGAATAAGAATGAAATAATGTAGAAAAATAAAGAATTTTTATGAGACACCTCCTCTCGTATCAGTTTGTAGTATCAATTCTGGATACTCCTTTATTTCGGCCTCCAAAACATGTCATTTAGTGAGTGCTTGTTCTACTTTTTCTGGGATGACCACAAAGAATGGATTCTAACCCATCCCTTGCAATCTCTCCCTTTTCATTTTGTAGAACCAACACAACGTTGGACATTGATGTCATTCTTCCTTCTAAAAGATCCATCTTCTGCACAATTAGCTTCCCAAGCTCTTCCAAATTTGAGTCTTGTGCGACTCTTATGCTCTCGCCAGCCTCATGATTTTGTTTAACTATTGACAATCTTTCTACACGGTCCAATGTCTCATTCTTCATTGCTTTATAGACTTCATTATTTTCTTCTAGGGTCTTTATATTGATAAGTGC
Source organism: Taxus wallichiana var. yunnanensis (assembly GCA_018340775.1). Lineage (NCBI taxonomy): Eukaryota > Viridiplantae > Streptophyta > Pinopsida > Cupressales > Taxaceae > Taxus > Taxus wallichiana. Next base: position 83,519,820 of record CM031234.1, read on the forward strand.
CTATGGAGCTGTGCAGATATATAAATCTTGGTCTGATTTCTTCAATACTTCTTATAACACGTGCAGCAGCCCGTCATAAGATGCAATCTTTCACATCACTAACACTTTCTCTCATTTTGCATCTTACTCTGACTTCCTTGCACTGTCATGCACAGAGGTTCATCTTCAAGTACCAAGTTCACCAACTTTCCCACATAGTGTATCGCTAAAGGAAACATCTGTGGTACCTTGGCCTCCAAGTGTGGCCTTTCTCTGATGACATTGTCCCCAATCTCCTCTGCGATGTTGATAAATAATTTGTTCTTCTTCTACATGAAGTCCCTCTCTTGTGTTATGCGCACTATCTCCACATCCTTTTTCTTTAGCTCCTCATGAGTGCTATGATTTTTGTAGCTTTTTCCATGTTTCTTCTAGCCACTTCAGCAGAAACCTTCACCAATGTGTTGTTTAGCTGCTCATCTGACATGATATTAGGCTTTACTATCATGTGTCTATCTTGGGGTTCCTTCTTTAGCTGTCTCAAAATGTATGATTATTCACATACATCAAAGTCAAGATCATCCATGTGGGTGTTCATTGACCATGATAGTTACTTTTGAGTGCACACAGTTACCATATCCTCATCCATTAGCTCCCAGCTGAATAAATCCTTTTGTGCTATCGTGCTTTGGAAGTGGGCGCAGACATATTTACCTGCATCCTATGCATAACCCATGGTTGGTGGAATGTGCTCCCCACTTGTTCTTCTAGATCATTGTTGCTTAGGGACTTTAGCTTCCAAATTTAGCACTTATGTCTCCATATCTTGAACATTCTTGGAAGTTGTCTCCTCTAGTCTCTTCTCGTCCTCTTCTCTTCCCTTTGTTTCCTCACCATATTCTTTTATTTTCTCTGGAAGTGTAGGAGAATTAGGTGTGCTTTCTTCTGACTCTTCTACCTCCTCATCTAAGTTCAGTTTCCTCCTTCTTTGCATGGTTTCCTCCTTCTGTGGAGAGATTCTGGGTGATCTGTGCACCATGGTTGAAGTAGCACCTTGGGTCCTTATTCTCCTAAACACCTTCTTAAATTTGTGCTCCCCTTAGACTGCATTCAACTCCTCATCATCCCCCTCTTGTGGCTAAGGCTGTGTAATGGCACAATCAACTTCACCCTTATTTGTAGGATGTCTCTTACCTCTATGCTCCAAACCACCACTATCTTCGCGCTCCTCCCGCTCATCCTTCACTTCAATTGGATCTATGGGATTAGATGCTAGGATGTTATCCATTATATGCTTTCCTTTGGTGGTGCTTTGGAAGAGCGAACTCGCTTCCACATACTTATTATTCTCCATCTTTGGCTTCAATCAAGATACACCAATGTTGCCCCTACATATGCTACAGCCAAACTTATTGGCTTAATATTCAACACCTCCAAAATGATCCTATCGGTGAAGGAACTTCTTTCAGGATACACATACTTCTTTCTCAACATGTGGTAGTCACAGGTCTACCTTATCTATATTGAATACCGGTCAAGCACATGTACATACCTTGCAGGTGAATGTGTAAGGAAATTTACACCAAGGGCTCCGGACTCCATCTTTCATTGGGAAGCATGTGATATAGAAATCCGATATACAACAAATTTGACTTGTGTCCCTAATACTAATGGTAGGTCCTTTGGGATGCGCCACTCTTCTCTAAATGCCACACATGGCCTGTCATACCATTTCTCTCGCCCTTTGCTTTACGTCGTCTATCATGACCCCTTTACATAGATACTCTTGAACCTTTCAAATTTGGTGACTTATTCTCCATAAGGTATTCCCATACTTTTTCCTTTGGCCCATTTGTTACTCCAATTTCCATGAATACTAGTGATAGTAGAACAGCCCCAAATTTGATCTTTCCTCCTATGCGCACTTCCTTGACTATTTATTTTGCAATATAGCCTGTAATATTGTAGATTGCTCCTTATGACATCTTACATGCAACATGTAACCACATAGTATTTACCTGTGACCACCGCTCCTGATCATTCAACTTTGTAATAAGGTGTGTTGTTGCTTGCACAACTGACAGTTCTTCAATTTGTCTATATCCATACTGCTCGGACCCTTCAGGTATCCCAACTCTTTTCTGGTCTTCAAGATCACAGATTAATCTGTGAGATCATTCTTTATGTCCTCTCATATGGCCTTCAAACCTAGTAACTAATGAGATAAGCGCAGATGAGATTCTAACTCTATGTCCTGCAAAGTAGAAGAAGTCCTCATGCACTCTACTCATGAGCCATTGATACAAGGGATCATACTTCCCAAAATATGGAAGCTCATATAATTTGTAGACCCCAATTTTCTTCAGAAGCTTCTCCCCGCATCATCAAAAACTATCATGTCATCTGCCATACGCTTGTGCATCCTAGCAATGAGAAAGGAATTGAACTCCTTCTTGTTCTTCGTAGTCCTATGATTCTATTCACTCACTTTACTTTTTCTAATGGGTGAATCCCACTCCTAGCCAACGATGACTCCTGGATATTACATTTATGAAAAATGGATTTCGGGTGCCATCTCTTTTTCCTCAACGACCACCTTCTTCTTTCCTTTTACTACTATTGCAACTACCTTCTTGGGTGCCATTTTTACCTTGTAACCATCTCCTCTATAACTCTGCAACTTGCAAATCAAACCCTAGCTCAATTCAATTGTTTCCTAGGTGGAAACTTTGTGCCCTAACTCCTCTCTACCTCCTTGCTTTGCTAAAACCCTTCACCACTGGGGATGCAAGATTCTTTTCACACAGATTTATTTATCACACTTGGTTTCGACCCTTCACACCTTAACCCGACCACTCGGCTCTTCACACTTGGATTTTTCCTCAAATTCTCTTAGTTACAATAGTAAAAGTGAACATGCATCCCATTCTTCTATAATTTTTTCAAATTTTTATGTATTTACTACTCTTTCACCTACCAAATATCCTCTCATTTATTGACCAAATTCATTCGTTCTGCAGGGTACATCTTCGCACCCCAGTTATAACCTTCTAGCACACCTTCCTACCCTCTGGTCATAGACTTCTCTTTAGCACACTCCCTTGCACCTAATTCCCTCTTCATCATACCTTCTCCGGTAGTTATCATGGTCTCTGCTTACCTAGTGTTATATTATCCTTTCATTCATCTCTATCCTTGGTCACTTTTGAAAAACAATCTTCTTTTGACTTAAAGCACACATGTAGCAGCTTATTCCTTTCACCTTTCAATTCCCATGGTCTTTTACTTGGATAAGTATAACCACCCCACACTAAAGGTATGTGCATTCCTCTGCGCATAAACATTATTCACATAGTAATTAGCTTCATGCACGCAAGCATGCTTTACACAAGAACAACAACTAAATTGAAAAAGCATAGCGATAATGAAGGAAATAAATTAAGGAAATATAGAAGGGAAGCCTAATCTAAATGACAATACTACCTTATTAAAAACACCAAGAATTCTTATTTATAGTAGGGCTTTAGCCTACTCCCGTTAAAGTAACTGGTATCTGTGTTCCATCAAGTGCTTCTAACTGAAAGCACCTATTTCAAGTATGTGAGTGATGACATACGACCCCAACCAATGTACTTTGAGCTTACCTGGATGGCGCAAGAACTTAGATTCATAAAGAAGTACCATTTTTCCAATCTCAAACTTCTTATCCCTTATGTTTCTATCATACCATGCCTTCTGCCTGGCCTTTTCCTGCTTTTGAATCCATCGTGCTATGGCTTGTCACTCATCCAGTTGAATCATCTTCTCGATATGCTCTTCTAAATCATGTTCATTAGCTAGACCTCCAGTGCATGCAATGCATAAATAAGGTAACATAAATTCTATAGGAAAAATAACTTCTACGCCAAACACCAACTGAAATGGTGTGGCTTTGTTCAATCTCTTGTAAGTTGTTCTATATGCCCAAAGAATAGCTGACACTTTTTCATCCCAATCCTTTCTTCCAACATCACAATTTTTGTCAAATTCTGGCTCAAAATCTTGTTGAAATCCTTAGCAGTTCCATTTTCCTGAGGATGGTAGGGTGTAGTTTTATGGTGTGCAACCATAAACTCATCTAATAGGATCCTAATTGTCTCATTCAAAAAGTGTGTACCCCTATCACTTGTCAAGCTTAAAGGACATCCATATCTTGTAAGAACATTCTCCCATAGAAACCTAGCTACTGTAGCTACTATACAGTCCTTTGTAGGTGCTGCTTCTACCCACCATGTGAGATAATCTATGCAAGTAATGATATAGCATGATCCAGTCCTACACGCGGCTGGTGAAATAGGTCCTACAAAGTTAATGGCCCATTTCTCAAATAGTTCTGCACTATTAATTGGTCTCAAAGGCATATTATATCTTTTCCCTGGTTTTCCTAGGCACTTCCAATGATCACACACATTATAATATTCTTTATAGTATTTATACAATGTCTCCCACCATAATCCAACAAGTAGGATCTTTTGGGCAGTCACATCACCTACATAATGGCCTCTTGTAATACCACCATGAGCTTCTTCCATAATATCCTTGCACTCATGCTCTAATACACAATGGCATAATACTTCATCTCTGCCTAACTTTTAGAGGTCACCACTGATTAACATAAATGGTGCCGCATGTATAGCGAGTTGTTTCTTTTCTAATGCCTTAATTCCTTCGGTGTTATACCACCATAGAAAGATAGTAATGTCTTCTAATTCGATGTCGTGTATTGTAACCTATATAAGCGTGCATCCGACATGGTTTCTTCAATATTTTGTGCTTCCTCTCCCGAGTTGATTCTAGATAAATGGTTTGGTCTAGAATTGTTTTCCTGGGCTCACCACAATAGTGAAATCAAACTCTTGAAATAAAAGTACCCATCTGCATATGCTCCCATGGAATACGAGCTTGTTTACCAAGTACTTCAATGTCATATGATTTATATAAAACACAAATGATGTTGCTAACAAGTATTGTTGAAACTTGTGCAATGCATAGATCATGGAAAAATCTTCGTGCTTTGTAGTTGTATAATTTTTTTAGTAGGAGTCATCTTCCTACTAGAAAAAAATTGGATGATTGAAAATACCTTCTTTAGGCTGAGCTAACATGGCACCAATGGCCATGCCGCAGGCATCCACATGCACATGAAATGGTTTATCTCATGAGGGAAGTGTAGAATGGGCGTTGTAGTAAGTATCTCTTTAAATATTTCAAACACACATTGTTGCGGTTATCCCCAATAAAATGTACCTTTCCCCTTTAGTAAATCTTCCAAGGGTGCAGCAATTTTGGCATACCCTTTGATGAATTTTCTATAATATCTTGTATGACCTAAAAATCTGCGAACCTTGCTTTGACTGGTAGGCCTCCAGTGCCTAAAATGACTATGACCTTAGCTATAACAATGAGCAAACCTTCCTTACAGATTATATGTCCTAACAATATTCCAAATGGTGTAGAAAATATGCACTTCTTGATGTTCAAAGAGATACTCAATTGTCTGCACTGTTCAAACATTAAGCGTAGATTGTCACAATGATCTTTCACAAGCCCATATACTATCCAATCATCTAGGTAGACCTATAAGAAGTTATGAATAAAATATTTGAATGCCTGAAAAACTATGCATGAGAATACAACAGGGAATGTTTTTCAATCCAAAAGGCATCACAATATAGGAAAAACTACCCCATTTAGTAGTAAATGTTGTCTTTTCTTGATCCTCCTGAGTAATCCTAACCTAATGATACCCGAAAACCCATCTGTGAAGGAATATATTTCACACCCTACCATGCCTTCCAAAGATTTCCTTAGTGAATGGCATAGGAATGGATCTATTACACATGCAACATTCAACTCCCCGTAGTCCACACATATTATAATTTGTCCATCCTTCTTGATACGATCATGATTGGGCTAACCCATTCTAAATCATCAAGGGGTTTTATAATTCTAACTGCGCGTGAAGTTCAAGGAAGAAATAGATAATATGATAGCGTCAAGCATCATTGAAGTTGTTAAAGAGACAGATTGGATAAGTCCAATGGTCATTAATATAAAAAAGATGGAAGGATACGGATCTATGTAGACTATATGGAGTTGAATGTAGTTTGTGTCATCGATCCTTTCCAACCCCTTCACTAAAGAAATTTTGGAAGGAGTGGTCGGAAGTGAATTCTATTCCTTTATGGATGGATTTTCAGCGTACTACCATGTTTGAATCGTAAAGGAGGAACATGAGAAGACAACTTTCACCACTTAGTGGGGAAGTTTTTCCTATACGGTCATGTCCTTTAGGTTGAATAATGTGCCTATTGTGTTCTCATGCATTGTGGTACAAGCATTTCGTGACTTTATCCACAAATTTATTCAAGTCTATCTGGAGGATTGGACAAGTGTATGGACTAGTGAAAGACCAATGTGATAACTTAAGATTAATGTTTGAGAGATGTCAAGCTGAGGATATCCTCAACATTAATAAATGTGTCTTTGCCACACCATTTGGAACATTATTAGGGCACGTCATATGTAGGGAGGGCTTACTAGTAGATCCCGCCAAAGTTGTTGTCATTGTGGAGTTGGGGGATCCTACTAGCCAACGCGCAATGCGTGGATTCCTTGGGTATACAGGGTATTAAAGGAAGTTCATCAAGGGATATGCCAGGATAGCCACACCCTTAGAAGAGTTTCTTAAACACAAGAGTGCCTTCCTTTAGGGAGAGGCATAGTAGAAGGCATTTAATAATTTAAAGGATAAGCTTATCACTGTGCCCATACTATGATTCCCTTCTTGGGATAAGCTGATGCCTCGAGCACAACCTTGGTGAAGGGATTGTTGATCATCCCTTTTTTTTTTCTAGAAGAAAGTTAACACCAGCGAGAAAAATCATACAACTCACCGAGCATGAAGCATTATCCATGATCTACGCACTGCATAAGTTTAGGAAGTATCTATTGGCAACACCCTTTATATTCTACATAGACCACATGGCATTAAAATACTTAGTCAATAAGCTTGTTCTTTAAGGGTGCATATGTCGTTGGATACCGTTATTTCAAGAATTCGAGTTCACCATGGTTGTGAAGCTAGGAAAGAGTAATTTTGGACCTGATCATCTGTCTAGGATTGACTCAGGGGAGGATGCATAGAGTATTGAGGAGACTATGCCGTGTACAACTATTTAGGTTGTGGCGCACACTCTTAGATTTGAAGGACATTGTAATATTTCTTCTTACAAGTGTGGCGCCATAAGGAATGAAGGCCTTGGAGGGGAAATAATTGGCCATACGCACTATGCCTTATATGTTGATTAGTGGATACCTATACAAATTGGGTCGTGATGAGGTTCTATGCTGATGCATGCTAGAACATGATTGAATTGAAATTATGGAAGAAGAGCATAGTGGGATCATAGGAGGAAACTATGTGGGAAATGCAACCACGTGGAAGATTTTCTCACAGGGATTTGGTGGAAAACCATTTACCAAGATTGTATTGAGTTTTGTAAGGCTCGTGACCATTTCCAAAGGTGCCTTGAAAACCTAGAAAGAGGGATGAAATTCCCTTACGACCACCAATAGCTTGTGGAACCATTTAAGAAATGGGCTATCAACTTTGTAGGACAAATCTCACTAGTGGCGTGAAGGATTGGTTCATGGTATATCATCACTTTCACTAATTATTTGACACGGTGGGAAAAGGTAGTACTTACAAAGGATTGTAAAGCAGCTACAACTACTAGATTTTTATGGGAAAATATAATCAGCAGGTATGGATTCCCATTGATTTTGACAAGTGATAGAGGTACACAGTTTCTCGATGAGATAGTCAGGATTATTTTATCAGAATTTATGGTGGCCCATCACAAGACTACCTCCTATCACCCTCAAGCAAATAAAACTATTGAGGCATTTAACAAAATACTTAGTCACACATTGACTAATATCTATGATGTTGGTATACAAGATAGGGATGACGAAGTATCAGTTGTTCTTTGAGCATATAGGATAACCTACAAGAGGATAAATAAGGCCACACCATTTCAATTGGTTTTGGTGTGGAGGCTATCCTACAAGTTGAATTCATGTTACCTTCACGGTGTATAGCACGCATAGGAAGATTAATTGATGAGCAAGCATTGGAATAAAGGATTGACAAATTAATGTAGTTGGATGAAAGACAGTCACTCACTAGGTTGAGCCATAAGACCTGAAAAAGCAAAACAAAAGGCATGGCATGATCATCACATCAAGAACAAGAAGTTTGAGGTTGGGAAGATGGTTTTACTATATGATTCCAAGTTTTTGTGCCATCTTGGGAAGCTAAAAGTCCATTAGTTGGGCCCTTACATCATCTCGTACATCCTTGATTTAGGTGCGTGTCAGTGTAAGTGTTGGATGGGACAAGATTACCAGGACACTTCAATGGGAGTAGGTTGAAGCCCTACTATAAATAAGTCTTCTTGGTTTTTGTAAATAAGGTAGTTTTTCCAGTTAGTATATACTTTCCTTTAATGCATTTTCTTTTTTTGTGTTTCCCTTTCTCGTTGTTCATTTATTTTTGTTGTTTTTTGTACACCGTGTGTGCTGGTAACCACATTATGTTTGGGAGGTTATGTATGCATAGAGGACCGCACATTGTTTTAGTGTGGGATGGAGTGAAATGAATTATAGGCCTGTAATACAAGTGTGTGTTACCGTAGTGTGTGGTTGCGGTGAATGGCCCGGTTAAAGGACTAAAGGCGCGTAAGGTTAATAAGTGTATAAATAAGAGATGAAAGTGAATAATTGGTTTTAAGAAAGCCTTGAAGAAACCACATACAGAAAAAAGGAATAGCATAGGAACAACATGAGGGAGACAAGGGGAAAAATAGGGAAAAGGAGGGAAGAAGTACCTTCGACACTATGAGCATGCGCATAAGAGTCTTCAGTCGGGTTGGATTTTTACATGCCAGAAGGTTGTAAACTGGTTTTTGCGCAAGATGTCACACATGGGAAAAGGCGCTTAAGACTGGCTTAGTGGAAAAATCCACATTTAAGGTTAAAGTATGGTGGTAGGTGAGAGAGCATTTAATGCTAGGAAAAGGGAAAAACTATAAATAAGAGGTTGAGCACTTCATTATTTACATTGCGATTACGAAGGGAAGAAATATCTTGCGAACTAGGGCATCCAAAGAAAGATCTTTATGATGAAGGAAGCATTTGAGAGATTTGAAGTGCATAGCTAGGGTAAATTTGCAAACCATTAGGAAAGGAGTACACGAGCATGGAGAAGTTAAGTAAGCAAGCGTCATCTTGTGGAAGGGTTTTTCCAGTTAGGGTTTGGCAACTAGGGTACAAAGTTAGAAGAATTTTTCTACAAAGATCAAGCTTGGGGATGGATAGAGTGGTAAAGAAGAGAAAGAGGGAGAAGTTATAAGTACTATAACCAGTTAAAAAATATGACACCTAAAAAACTAACCATCTCACCAAAGAAGCGAAAAAAAAGGGCAAGGGAAAAAAACAACCGTCAAGAGCACAAATGAAGAATGGTACATAGAGATGTAGTACCAAGATGGGGTGTTGCTGGAAAAAAATGGGAATCACACACAAGGAAGATGATGGTAAGAGATTATAACCATGGCACAACTACAACAGAAGAAGGAGATGGCCTTGGAGTTGGTGTGCCTAACCAACAAGAGAATGCCAAAGGCATGCCCATTTATAAGCGGACGAGGTAAAGGTTAAGATGGAGAAGGTAGGGTTGCTGCAACTTTATGAACTGTCATACTTCAAAAATCCTGAGCACCTCTACCAGTGGCTTATGTCACATGTGCACAAGGATCATTTATATTTCACAAGAGGAAAGATGTGCATAACTCCTAGTTAATTTCAAAGTTCATAGGCCTTACCTATGAGGGAGAGAGTCTAGATGATGACTTGAGCAACAAAGAGGAAATTAAGGAGACAATAGTCGCATACACCTACAATAAAGGGTCATGATACTTTGACATCATTGAGATCCCAGACCCCGTGATGAGGATGAGCATGCATATGGTTACGAAGCTTAATGATCAGGAGAGATGGATGTAGGTGAACAAGGCATGGCTTAATGTATGCCAGAAAATAGCTGAGGGGACCATCTACAATTTTTCTACTTTCATCGTGGATGAAATCATGAGTAAGCATGTAGGAGGGTGAAAAAATATTATTTGGTAACATCCTCCTCACTATTGTCTTCTCAAAAATCGAGTGCCTGATGGACCGGATAAGTCTATTTGGGAATATCTAGGGAAGACCCATCACCCGCTAAAAGGTTCACAAAATATACTTGTGACAACATGACAACCACTCACAAGGTGCATCTAGAGAAGTGGTACAAGCACATGCGATATGCATTCGAGGTGGATTGGATATTTCCAAAGCTACCACCAGTTCTCTTGGATAAAGAAGTAGATTTTTCAGTATACCAACATGTCTGCATTGGCAAATTCAAACTGGTAGATGAAACTATGAGCCCTTAGTGCAAACTCCCTTTTCCTTCACCATGCGATATTTTCAAGAAGGTGAACAAGTTCAAAGAGGCCAAGAGACTAAGGTTCAACCTTAGTGAAGTAGATCAAGACTATAGAGAGCTATGCGAGATAGTTCATATACCCAAATAAGTGTGCATATGTGGAGAAGTATGTCTCCCATGAAGTCCAAATGACAAAGTACTTGACTTTACCAATCATAGGAAGGACCATAGAAAGGGTGTATCTATGCATAAGGCCAAAGTTTGAAAAGGGCACATACCTAGAATGTGATGTCTCCATTCCTGAAGACCCTATGGGAAGAAGGAATCCTGCATTGACAAAGAGAGAAAGAGAAGAGGTTCAAGGGAAAAAGGCACCAAGTGTCCAAAGTGTACCAACAATGGGTTCTCTAGAGATAAGTGGTAAGCCTATCACTTATGCATGTAGGAAGAAGTCCCTAATCAGAAAAGATGCTAGAACAGGAAAAACCTATCACAAAGGAGAAGTCACCAGACAAGGAAGAAGAGAGAGAAACATCTCCCATACTGGAGTCCCTAGTTAGGAAGAAATAGAAGGTGATGGAGAAAGCTGATTCAAAGGATATGGAGAGCTTGGAGGCCTACAGAGGAAAAAGGGATGATGATGAAGATGATGAACCTGAGGGAGCTCAAGGCCTAATAGTTTTTGAGGTGCATGATTTAGAGGAAGAGGGAGAGGAAGAGAAGAATGACTACCTCTTTATTTGAAGGAAGGGTAGCCAGGAGGAGGAAGGTGCTCAAGACAAAGGAGGGAGTAAGGAAGTAAGTACAAGGAATCAGAGGACCCCAAGCCTCACAAAGGAGTAGATAAATGAGGCCATAGAAAAGGAAGCGGCAAAGATAATTGAAACCTTGGTAGAACAAGAGTTGGAGCGAAGCACGGAGATAGTGTTGAAGGAGGATGAAGAAGAAAGTGTTGGAAAAGATCACGACAATGTAGTAGGAGGCCCCAGTTTGATGGTGAGCTTCCCAAAGGGCATGTGCATAGGGAAAAACATAGAGGCATCATAGGTTCGAGGATGGGCTATATTGATGACTCCGAACAAGGTTTTTCACACATGCTTTCAAAGCACCAAACCAATGAAGCAAATATTGGCTATGAAATCATTTCATGAGGAAGGTGCATACCCTAAGAGGAAAATGATTTCTTAGACATTTGAGTCCCACATCGACAAACCAAATTCAAAGTAATCTGAGGGGAAATAATGAAGGTACTCGAGTCAAAAGGTGACAACCCTTGGTAAAATATCAACGGCTATCGACAAACAAATATGCAATGTTCTCGAATAATTTTTTTGGTGGAAGTAGAGGCTAGATGCTTTGGGATGAATGATAGAGTGAAGTTCTTAGAGGCGAACTCGAGAAAAGGGAAGAGGAGCTAGAGAAATGAACTAAGGAGTTAAAGCAAGAGGAGATAATAAGCGTGCAACTAAGGCATGAGTTGAAAGAAGAGAAGCCAAGGGTGCACGAGGTCTACAAGAAAGAAGAGATGGTCACATATGCCATTTTCTTGAAGCATCCAGATCTAACACCACCAGCGTAAAATTATGGATCCAGACTTGAATGTCTAGAGGACTTGACCCACATCCTCATAATGGAAATACAACCACTAGCCTTAGATTCTGCAGAAGAGGCATCGGCGTGCAAAGAAAAGGAGGACAAGATGAAGGTTGTGGAAATTTTGGCCCAGTACAAGAAATTCCTTATAGATGTGAAAGTCACCACGCAAGTCGTTGAGGCCGCTTATGATAACTACACCGATAGAGATAGAGTGGCGAGTATTCTAGTCACCACCCATGAAGCAGAGCTCAAGGAGTTCCAGGAGAAGAACAAGGGGAATAGGGTGGAACGTGACAAAATTCTAGCTAAGGTTGAGAAGAAATCAGAGGCTATTGAGACCTTGTGGCATCAATAAAAATCGGCTGAAATAGTTGTATCCCCAAATCACTCAAAGGATGGACGCGCTCAAGGATTTGGGCAAATAGTTGGAGGGAATCATGGAAATGATGAATACCCAAGGAGAAGGGCTAAGCTTTGAAGAGGTGAGCACCTTAGTCGGTGACCTCTGTTGCAATAGGCATAGAGTGAGGTCAATACATGGAATTAGTTGAGACATACTTGATGAAATATTTCCCTCTCCTCTTGCAGAAATAGTCATAGTTTCCCCATTCTTTCATTCTTCCCCAAAATTCTTCATTCCTTTAATCTTTCTCCAAACTATTCAAGGAAAATTATTCTTTATTCTTTGAGAAGGTGTTCCCGAGGGTGGAGAATAGGCATAGTGTGGGGTTATATTGGGCCTATAATTTATTGTCTAGGTACATAGAAGCACGTGGGCATGCATGACCTACTTAAAGAAGGGATCGCAAGGAGAAAGTGCAAAGGATAGGGTTCTAGAAGGGTTTAGTAGAAAAGGTGGCACACACGAAAGGAAGAGCAAAGGTTTTGGGACTTAGCCATATTTGGCATATCAAACAAAACATGAGAAAAGTGTGACCCGACTACGCATGTGGAGTGGATAAGGTGCTAGCTTGGTAATAGGGTGGCCTAGGAAGGAATATACCTTGCGATGGAATATTCTAGAAGGCCATCATTACAAAGAGTGGAGAGCTCAAGCCTGAAGAAGCATGCTCCCATGGAGGACCACCTTGGACACTTAGCAATGGATCTCGTAACTCTTGTAAAGGCTTGATGGTGTTGAGAAAGGATATAAATACAAGCTCCTAGAAAAGGAAAAGAGAGAGATTAGAGAGAGCAGATGAGAGGTGAAGCTCTACAAAAATACATGGAGAGCTTTATGGGTTGGGCTAGGAGATCTGTAGGAAGAATGATGTATCAAGGGATGGGTACATGCTTTTCTTTTGCATTATAAGGGACGTAAGTCCATTCTTGCTACATGGTTCTAATATGCACTATCATTTTGGTTTGTTCGACCTCTCGATAGATGTAATGTGATTATTGGACATGTTCAAATATGAATATGTGTGGTTCACTCATACATATCTCTTTTGTTATGTCCAAAGTGTGTTTCATATGAATGAGTATAATAATTATGCATCCTCTTTCCCTCATGGTTCGATCTATCGTTTTGTCAATGTGTTTTTTTAATGAATACATTAGTGTAGCATTTACTCAAAATTCTTAGTTAAATAAGGAGTTTCTTCTATCTTTCTATTATGAATCTATGCTACATTCTTGCACAACTCACATAAAAAAGGGCTTAGTTCCCATGCATGCCTAGGGTGAGCACCTAGCACCCGCTGGATGATAGGATGATGTGCATGGATTGTCCTTATTTGTAAGGTGTATAAAAATTGAGTACATCTCAGCTTTGTTTTCGGGCCTATTTTTGAATTTTTTTAAGAAATGGCATTCATATTTATATCTCATACTATTTGATGACAAAGCATTTAACCTTGAAAGTATTGAAACACCGATCAAGAGTGCAGAGGATGAGTTTAATCAAAGATTCAACACTAGACCTAAGTTCAATTCGCATAGATGAGTAGAAGAGAACGTATACTATGAGATGTATGAGGCATTATTTTACTTATTCCCAATAGATCTATATGAATTTCTCTCGACATACGCATCTAGATCAAGTTGGTTCTATAGATCACGCATATGGACCCAAGATGACTATCAAAGGCTGCAAGATGCAGATTTTACTTAGACACGTGCTATTGATTACCAAATGGAAGGGAGTGCTAGCTAGTTACATTTTAGAATATGCCATTTTTATGTATTCTTTCCCATACGTTGCAAGGGCATGCACATAGCTGGTATAAGAAGTATGACCCCATTAGACAAAGGGTATATTACACCATGTTGAAAAATGCCTTCCTAGCAGAATTCCACATCCCCGAGTTTGAGCAAAAGAGCATCGTTGCTTTGAAGGAGATCTAACAGGGAATGGCAGAGAGTGTGCGAGAGTATGAGGCATGGTTTAAGACTCTCTTTTCAAAATATTTATATGACATTCACCATTCACAACATGCTCAATGGTTTTTTTAAGGGTTGATCACTCCATTTAAGAGGGGATTGTCCCATAAAACATTTATCGACCCGCATGAGGCTCTAGAGACTGCCTTACATACTAAAGTAGTTAGGAGCATTGATACTATTTGAGCCCTTTTCTAAGGGCTCAAATCATTTTCGGCCAAATAGTTAGAGAAGTTGTTTGCAAAATCTACACATGAGATTTGTAGTGGTCTTTGGTGCATGGATTGTGAAGTAGAGGGGCATTCCAAGGATAGTTTCCCCGTAAATCAAGATGCGCCATAGTGGGAGATTGTGATATTTGTCATGGGGACCATGATGAGAGTTGATGCCCCTATTTTAGCACATAATTAAGAAGAATGTGTCTTTCTACTATAAGATTTGCACCTCTACAACCCATGATACTAAGGATTGTAGGCTTATTGACCAGATCCATGAGGCCATTGATCATGGTGTGCACCAGACTAGCCTTGCCAGTGGTTCCAAGGAAGATGATCACCATTATGAAGGACACATGGATGGAGGGGTGCATGGAAGAGGTTCTCGTGGAGGATTCCATGGTTGCAGTAACCTAGGAGGAGGAAGAAGTGAGTTCCCATGAGGAACTTGCTATAACTGTGGATCTACAAAACATTACAAGCACGAGTGTCTAGATTTATTGCAAAGGCTCATGGTGTGGGAAAAAGCATAAGTATGAGGAGTTCCCTGAGTTGTTTGAGCACATGAGCCAATAGCACTAGAAGGACAAGATCACTAGGATTGTGAGTATAAAAAGGCCGACACACGGTGGATGCCTAGAGTGGCGCGTGATTCGTGGTTAGAACTGTTTCCGTGATAACACAGTAGAGACTACGTGTGCCAAATAAGTACCAAGGAAAAGACTCTAGTCTCAAGGGAAGAAGTGGTGCATGGGAAGTATAAAGACCCTTCCCACTAGAAAGAAGTGTATCAAGAGACAATGGATTTCATTTGAGTCCGTAAGGATAATTCTAGTGTCTAAAGGATCACCCAGAAGTAGGATCAAAGAAGGAATGTTGAGGCTCCACGTGTAGGACCTAGATGAGGTCAAGGAAGTTTTCAAATGTTAAGGCAAGAGAATATTATTCCCTTGCTAGGAGAATGGTTGTGGGGAGAATATTCCACACACCGAAGTGGAGCGTGAAAGGCAGTGTTGAATGTAAAATTCCCTCCCCATAGCCTTGACTATGACAAGGAAATCACACTAAACACAAATGTGGATGGCTGGTTCTAAGCAACATATTGATCAACATGGGAACATAAGTCAATTTTCTTATATTGATGCCTAACATCCAATGGGAAGGCCCACATTGCATCCATCTTTGAATGTGTTGTATATGGCAAAAAAAACTAAGGCAATGCCCATTGGAGTATTAAAGGATGTAGTGATTACCATTCAGGGGGCCAAGTTTACTGGAGACTTCAAAGTCTTGGTGCTCGCTGAGCCAGAAAATTTTCCAACATTTTTTAGGTTCCCATGGTGCTATAAGAGCAATGATGACCTGAGCTTCAACAAATGATATATTAGTTTCAATAACAAGGAAGAACGATTCATCATTCCTTTGACGAATGGGAAGTTTTCACCTTACACTGAACCTTTGGGAGAAGAGGTCCTTGATAGAATTTCTGTACGCTCCATCAAAGACTTGGAGATAATTCACCCTACATTAGGAGTTATCTAATTTGAGGATTCTTGGTCTATGAGTGATACCAAAAGCATGACGTGTGACAATTGGGTGTACAGGACCTATGAGTTAGTTGGGTAACAATCGAGGGGGTCCAGAATAAAGTGACCAAGGCATGCTCACTCAAGCACCTAGGAGGAAAGAAGTTACCAAGTTACTCTAGAGGGGCATACCCTAAAATTTTATTACAGGACATGGAAGCTTAGTGGAAAAATGAGGAAAAAAGAAGAGGGATGCTTAGTTATAGCCTACTAGAGATTGCAACGCCCTGGTGGGCTACACATCGAGAGAACCTCCTGGACTTGTGTGAGGTAAGAATTGCGTTCTTTGTAAGGTTTTCTAGGAGTAACATGCCTACGGTCATTCAAGACCACCATGGTAAAGAGACCACTTCATTTCATATCCAAACATGTGAGAAGTCCTGGATAGGAGGCGTAGAAGCCTTACCAACATCATTATGGGTACATAATTTGTATCCCACACTACAAGGTTGTGCATGTGTGTGGTATATCCATTGAGAAACATGCCACCGTGACAGAAATTGGCGTAAGATGACAACTAATCTCATCGAAGATTTTGAATATTGCAGCACAAATCCATCGATTGTAAAAGGCATTGCAAGTGTTCAATCACCTTACGATGGGGGATAGTGCCATGGTCAAGACAAGCTACTAGATTTGCTAGGTGAGCCCATTTTAGAGGCACGTTTCGATGAGGATGATTCAAGTAAATTTAGTTTTAGAAAGCATGCATAGAAAAGGAAAAAGGAAATATGGTTTATGTCATAGATGGAGAGGAAATGGAAAGTTTAGATGTTAACCTCTCTCGTAAAGAACACATAATTTTATACATAGCATTGATGAAAGGACACGCACTTACCATGATCCTTTAAAAATAAAGAATTTTAACATTGGGTCAGAAATAGAACACAAGTAATGATTAGAGACTATTGGTTGAAAAAGGAGGTCTCTAATATCATTGATCTGCATACATGAGTTTAAGGATTTATTACTTCGTGGGTATCATGAACTCAAAGGCGTTCACCACTCCTCGCGGAAATGAGGATCGATTTCAAGGAGGGTGTGCACTCGATCTCGTAAGAGACCATACCGAATGAATCCTAACCTACACGTGAAGGTCAAGGAAGAAATAGATAAGATGACAAAGATCGCGCATCATCAAGTTGTATAAGAGTCGAGTGGGTAGGTCCAATGGTCATTAGTATAAAAATGATGAAAGGATAAGGATCGGTGTAGAATATAGGGAGTTAAATGTAGTTTTTGTCATCGATCCTTTTCCAACCCCCTTCACCGAATAAATTTTGGAAGGAGTGGCCGACATGAATTTTATTCCATTATAGATGTATTTTTAGGGTACCACCATGTTCAAATCGCAAAGGAGGACCAGAGAAGACAAATTTCACCACCGATTGGGGAATTTTTCTATATAGTCATGCCCTTTGGGTCAAGAATGCACTCGCTATGTTCTCGCGCATTGTGGTACAAGCATTTCAGACTTTAGCTAAAAATTCTTCAAGTCTATCCGGATGATCGATGTGTATGGACTAGTGAAGGACCACCGTGATAACTTAAGATTAATGTTTGAGAAATGTTAGCAGCTTAGTATATCCCTCAACATTAAGAAATGTGTCTTTTTCACCCCATTTGGAACATTATTGGGGCACGTCTTATTTAGGGAGGGCTTACTAGTAGATCATGACAAAGTTGTCATTATGGGGTTAGGGAAGCCTACTAGACAAAGTGCAGCAAGCATGGATTCCTTGGGCATACAAGGTATTATAGGAAGTTCATCAAGGGATATGCCAGGATAGCCACACCCTTAGAAGAGTTTCTTAAACACAAGAGTTCCTTCTTTTGGGGAGATGCACAACAGAAGGAATTTAATACTTTAAAGGCTAAGCATGTCACCATGCCCATACTATGATTCCCTTCTTAGGATAAGCCTTTCCATGTTCATGTTTATTCCTCGACAACCATTGAGCAATACTAACACAACCTAGTGAAGGGATTGTTGATCATCCCTTGTGTTTTGCCAAAAGAAAGTTAACACCAAAGAGAGCAAAATCACACAACTACTAAGTGCAAATCATTATCCATGATCTATGCGTTGTATAATTTTAGGCAGCATTTGTTGGCATCACCCTTTATGTTCTACATGAATCATATGGCATTAAAATACTTAGTCAATAAGCCAATTCTTCAAGGGTGCATATATCGGTGGGTCCTTCTATTTCAATAATTTGAGTTCACAGTGGTTGTGAAGCTAGGAAAGAGTAATTTTGGACTCGATCATCTTTCTAGGATTGACTTAAGGGAGGATGTGCAAAGCATTGAGGAGACTATGCAAGATGCACATGTTTTTGGTCAGGCATGTGCCCTTGGATTTGAGGACATTGCAATATTTCTTAAGATAGGTGCGGCTCCGCAAGGAATGAAGGCCTTGAGAGGAAACAATTGGACATACACACCATGCCTTACATGTTGATTAGCAGATATCTATATAAATTAGAATGTGCCGAGGTTCTACGCCGATGGGTTCTAGAACATGAGCGCATTACAATTATGGAAGAAGCGCATGGTGGGATCACAGGAGGACACTATGCGGGAAATGTAACCACATGGAAGATTCTACTCACATGGATTTGGTGGGAAACCATTTACCAAGATTGTATTGAGTTTTGTAAGGCCTGTGACCATTTCTAGCACCTTGGAAAACCCGGAAAGAGGGATGAAATTCCCTTACGACCAATAACCAAAGTGATGTCGAACAATTTTAGAAATGGGCTATCAACTTTGTAGGACTAATCTCACCAATGATGCGAAGGTTTGATTCATGTTATATCATCACTTTCACTAATTATTTGACACGGTGGGTAGAGGCAGCACCTATAAAGGATTGTACAACGGCTATAGCTACTAGATTTTTAAGGGAAAATATAATCAGCATGTATGGATGCCCATTGAGTTTGACAAGTGATAGAGGTACACATTTTCTCAATGAGATGGTCAGGATTATTTTATCAAAATTTATGGTTGCTCATCACAAGACTACACCCTATCACCCTTAATCAAATGGAACTACTGAGGCATTTAAAGAAATACTTAGTCACACGTTGCCTATGATTTATGATGTTGGTAGCCAAGATTGGGATGACAAATTATCAACCATTATTTGGGCATATAGGACAACCAACAAGGGGACAAATAAGGCCACATTATTTCAATTGGTGTTTGGTGCAGAGGCTATCCTACGAGTTGAATTCATGTTACCTTCACTTGCATATAGCATGCGTAGAGGATTAGCCAATGAGAAAACATTGGAATAAAGGATTGAAAAATTAATGTAGTTGGACAAATTAATGCAGGTGGAGCCAGAAGACTGAAAAATAAAAATAAATGGCATGGCATGATCATCACATCAAGAATAAGAAGTTTGAGGTTAGGCATATGGTTTTGCTATATGATTCCAAGTTTCTGTAGCATCCTGGCAAGCTAAAATTCCATTGGTTGGGCCCTTACATCATCTCGTACATCCTTGATTCAGGCATGTGTCAGTTGCAAGCGTTGGATGGGATGAAATTACCAGGACAATTCAATGGGAGTAGGTTGAAGCCCTACTATATATAAGTATTCTTGGTGTTTGTAAATAAGGTTGTGTTGCCAGTTAGAATAGACTTTCCTTTAATGCATTTTCTTTAATTACGTCTCCCTTTTTTTTGTTGTTCGCTCATTTTTGTTTTTTGTTTTTACTCCATATGCATTGGTAACCACATTATATTTCGGAGTTTTTGTATGCATAAAGGACCACGCATCAGTTTAGTGTGGATTGAGTGAAAGGAAGTATAGTCCTGTAATACAAGTGTGTGTTGGGAGTAGAAGTTGCGGTGAATGGGTCGGGTAAAGGACTAAAGGTGCGTAAGGTTAATAGGAATGTAAAGAAGAGATGGAGGTGAATGGTTAGTGTCAAGAAATCCTTGAAGAAACCACATACATGAAAAAGGAAGAGAAAAGGAAGCACACGAGGGAGGCGAGGGAAAAATAAGGAAAAGGAAGGAAGAAGTACCCTCGACGCTATGAACGCATGTGTAATATTCTTCAATTGGGTTGGATTTTGGCATGCCAAAAGGTTGTAAAGGGGTTTTCACATAATATGTCGCACATGGGAAATTTTTCTTGAGACTTTCTTAGTGGAAAAAGTCACATTTAAGGTCAAAGTATAGTGGTAGGTGAGAGATCATTTAATGCTAGGAAAAGGGAAAAACTATAAATAAGAGGTCAAGCACTTCATTATTTACATTGTGATTATGAAGGGAAGAAAGCTCTTGTGAACTAGGGCATCCAAAGCAAGATATTTGCAACGAAGGAAGAATTTGAGAGATCTAAAGTGCATAGCTAGGGTAAATTCACAAACCAGTAGGAAAGGAGTACATGGGCGTGGAGAAGTTAAGTAAGTGTTTTTTTTTGGAAGGGTTTTTCCAATTAGGATTTGGCGACTAGGGCATAGAGTTAGAAGGATTTTTCTGTGAAGATCGAGCTTGGGGATGGATAGAGTGGTAAAGTGGAGTAAGAGGGAGAATTTCTAAGTACTAGAAATTTTCAGAAAGATGGTACCCATAAAACCAACCATCTCACCAAAGAAGTAAAAACAAAAGGGCAAGGGAAAACAAACAACAGCCGTCGAGAGCACAAATGAAGAATGGTACGCAAAGATGCAATACCCATATGGGGTGTTGCTGGGAAAAGAATGGGAATCGCACATAGGGAAGATGATGGTGAATGATTGTAACCATCACACAACTATAACAGAGAATGAGATGGCCTTGGAGTTGGTGCACCCAACCAACAAGAGAACTCCAGAAGGCATGCCCATTTACAATGAAGAGGTAAAGGTTAAGATGGAGAAGGAAGGGGTACTATAACTTTATGACCTGTTATACTTTAGAAATCCTGAGCACCTCTACTTGTGGCTGATGTCGCGCATGCATGAGGATCATTTCTATTTTACAGGACACAAGATGCACATAACTCCCCAATTAATTTCAAATTTCACAGGCCTTACCTGTGAGGGAGAGAGTCTAGATGATGACTTGAGTGAAAAAGAGGCCATCAAGGAGACAGTAGCCACGTACACCTACAAGAAAGGGTCACAATACTTTGACATCGCTAAGATCCCATACCCCATGATGAGGATGAGTGCGTGCATGGTTACGAAGCTTAATGATCAAGAGAGATGGATGCAGGTGAACAAGGCATGGCTTAATGTATGCCGGAAAATAGCTGAGGGGACCATATACAATTTATCCGCTTTCATCGCAGATGAAATCATAAGAAGACGAAGGAGGGATACAAAATATTATTTGGCAACATCCTCCTCACTGTTGTCTTCTCAAAAATCAAAGTGGTTAATGGGCCGCATAAGTCTATTTTGGAATATCTAGGGAAGACCCATCACCAAATAAAAGATTCACAAAATATACTTGTGAGACAATATGACGGCCACTCACAAGGCACATCTAGAGAACTCACAAAGCACATGTGAGATGTGTTCGTGGTGGAGTGGAGAATTCCATAGCAACTACCAAAGTGCTCTTGGATGAAGAAGCAGAGTTTACAAAAGATACCAAAACTTTTTCATTGGTAGATGAAACTATGAGCCCCTGGTGCAAACTCCCCTTCTCCTTCACCATGTAATATTTTCAAGTAGGGGTGAATAGGTTTAAAGAGGCCAAGAGACTAAGGTTCAACCTTAGTGAAGTAGATAAAGACCACAGAGAGCTACGCAGACAGCTCATCTACCCCAAGAAGTGTGCATACGTGGAGAAGTATGTCTCCCTTGAGGTCCAAATGATAAATTCCCTGACTTTACCAATTACAGGAAGGACCACAGAGAGGGTGTATTACAGTTAGTGCATTACTTTGGGATAATCTAATAGAGAACGTTATTCTTACCTTGTGCGCCACTGAGAAGGCTATCACGGTGAGTTTCCCACCAACACATTGTAGTCCCAAGTAAGTTATAGCTGAGCATCCCTCTTCTTTCAATCTCATTTTTCCACTGAGCCTCCATTTCTTGTAAGAAATCATCAGGGTTGGCTCCTCCAAAATAACTTGGTAACTTCTTCCTCATATGTGCTTGACTAAGCACACCTTCATTATCCTTGTCATGAAGACTCTTAGTTATCGCTCAATTAACTCATAAGTCCCGTGCACCCAATTGTCACATGCCACACTAGTTGTATCACTCATGGACTGAGCATCTTCAAATTGAATAACTCCCTCGTAGGTCAATCACCTTAGGGTCCCTAATAGAGCGTACATAGATCCTATCGATAAATTCTTCTCCCAAGGTCTCATTATATGGTGATGATTTTCCATTGGTTAAGGGGATGATGACCCGCGCTCCTCATTGTTTTAAAAATTATGTATCCCTTATTGACCTTAGGTCAGCATAATTCTTGTAACACTAGGAGTGCCCAAGTAATTTTGGAAAGTTATTTGCCTTTGATAGTGCAAGACTTCAAAATCCCCATTGAACTTTTTTCCTTGGATAGTGATAATAGCATCCTTCAAGACATCAATGGGCATTACCTTTCTCTTGTTATCCATATACAACACATTCAAAGATGGTGGTAAAGGGGGCTTCCCATTTGATGTCATGCATCTAGGGTGAGAACATTGACCTCTTCTCTTGTTTCAATCAATATTGTGCTCGAAGCCACCCATCTACAACAACATTCAAGGTAATCACCTTGTCATAATCAAGGTTGTGGGGAGGAATATTGGCATGCAAAACCTACCTCTTGCACCCTTCTCCAAAGTGTGATGTACCTTCTCCAAGAACCACTCTCCTGAAAGGGGATGATATTCTCTTACCTCATCCATATCCTTCTATAGAGCCTCAACATTATTTCTTCACTCTAATTGTCTTGACTACTCTTTCAATAATTAGATCTCTCCTTATAGGCTTCAATCACATCCATGGTTTCATGATACACTTATTTATGATGAGTAGGATATTAATACTTTCCATGCACCACCTCTGCTCTAATAACTAGTGATCTTTGCCTTGGGATATCCCTTGCAAACGCATCCTCGATTCACATTGAACTAGTACAAGCTCTACTTTTGATTCATACACCACCCATGGCATCCATTGTGAATTGGAATTCATCATGCTTACCATCCCAACGCCATTGTATTTCCAAAGTGTTGCTAGCTCATGTGCTCAAATAACTCTGAAACTCCTTATACTTGTGCTTCTTTCCACACCATGAGAATTATAGAGTATTAGGGCACTTGCAGTAATAGTGCTTCGTGGATCCACATTTGTAACACATCCCATATGGGAACTCACTTCTTCCTCCTCCATGGTTGCCATGAGCATGAAATACTCAAAATCCTCTTCCATGCACCCTCTATTTGCATACCCTTTAAAGTGATGACTAGTGTCCTTAGAATTGTTCGTGAGTTTGGTCTAAATAGCGCACACCAATATCAATGGGGTCATGTATATGGTCAATCAATCTACAATCCTTGGTGTCATGGGTAGTAGAGGTATAGATCTTGAAATAGAAAGACACATTCTTATAGATCACATGCTACAACAAAGGGCACCCACTTACATCATGATCTCTATGGAAAATTTCATAGTCCACTTTCATGTCACATATCGATTTCCTAGGAAATTGTCCTTTGTAGTATGCCCCTCTACCTCAAAATTTACACACCATCGACCACCGTGAGTCTCATGTGTTGAGTTCGCAGATAGTTTCTCTAGTTGCTTCGCCATTGTAGAAAGATCGAGCCTCAAGGAAGGAGCTAACACCGATATACACTCTTTCCGATAGCCTTATCGTACATGACATCCTCCAAGGCCTCGTGTGGGTCTATGAAATTATTATGAGAAATTGCTTTCCTAAATGGCTCCATTCCTTATTGGATCTTCTTCACACGCTGATGCTATTCTGTTCAAACTCAGGGATATGAAATTCAACCAAGAAATCATTCCAGCAGTGTAGTGTAATCTACCATTATCCGATGGGGATCATAATTCCGATACTAACTATGTGTACACCCTTGAAAATTATTACAAACTAACTTTCCTTCTATTGTGGGGTAATGATCCCCTTTAATGTTCCATAGCACTTCACACTCATGTACATGTCATGTGCAACATGCTCACCACCTTTGTAGTCCGGTAGGTGTAAATATATCACAAAAACACTTATTGAGGTGGTTTAGGTCCTTGTCCGTTTGATCCAACCTTGGTTTCCTCTCTAGTGTTACCTCCACTACCGATCCACTAGATCTACTAGGTACTATCTCTCCTAACCCACCATATCCTCCGTGATCTTCTAGGTCCACTAGGTCCTCCATCTCTAGATCCACCTCATGTATTCGGTAAAGGGCCCGAAGTGGCCACACCTAGCGTCCCAACATCCCACCGAACTACATGCCAAAAGTTTGTGATATCGCACCACTACGATGTGTGTCCCATGCCACTCCCAATCTCAATACCCAAGCTTTTCATACTCACACTTTTCCCAAATTTCATTCTAGAAAATATCCCTCTAAACACAGAAATGATTGTGCAACCATAGATGTACCAAATGAGAAATTATATCTCCTAGGTGTAGATCGGTCACTCCCACCGATACCAACTATGTTAGAAATACTTATCTCTTGATTTGGAAGACTAAGTTCTAGGGTTGGTCACCGTGCATATTTAGATACGCATTGATGGCTCTCCTTTCTCCAAGCGATGAACTCTCATCGAAGCCGAATGGATCTCTCTTCCACGCTTGTCAAGACGGGTAAGCACAGATCGCTCGTGCTCTACGTCCTCTGTGTGAACCTCAATTCCTTCCCACAATGTCTACCTCCATAAATCCATCACTCCCGTAACCTCACATTTTCTAGCCAACTCCCTTTCATGTGCTTCACTATACTTGAGTCGTCTCTCCTCTCTTTATTTTTAGCCGCAATGTCTACCATCTTCCTCCACCCTATCTTCCTCACCCAAAGGCTCGTGAGAAGCTTAGTGGCCATAAGGAATGCTTCCAAACTGAGTATAATGAGAAGGATCTTTATGGATAAAGGGATAGCATGCAAAAATAATCCTATATGTTCCTTTAAGAACTCAAACTCAAAGAACCTCAGAAAAGTATACGTATAAATAACATATTCAAGGGTATAACTAGTCAACACTATTTTCCACCAAAGATCAACAAAACACATACAAGTCGATTAGCATCCTACAAAGATTTGATATTCATCTTGGGTATAAACACGATATCTATAGTACCATCTTTATCTTGATGCATACTCGAAACCCATTCATACAAATCTATTGGAAAGTAGCAAAAGAAGGTCTCATATAGCTCATGATATAGGTGTTCTTCTACCCATTTACGTGCATCAAAATCAGGTCCAATACTAAATATTTGAGCAAACTCATCCTCCTTGATCCTAAATCATGCTTCAACACTATCTGATTTCAAGCACTCTTTCATCACGCATCATTATCACAACTTTGAAAAGATATCTCGGTAAAATAATCAAAATTTAGTCATTTTTCTATCCACCTACTAACTTCTAACCCCATGCACATTGACCTATCACCTAGTGGGCACTGGCCACTCATCTAAGGCACGCAAAGGTGCTGAGCCCCTCCTTTATGTGAGTATTGTGAGAAAAAATTGCCATTGTTAGAGGATTAGTTGCAGAGAAGTGAACATTCATGTAAAAGAACAACATTAGCTATCATATCCTTATACCCAATCATTTAATAACAAGATAAACATCATGACATGAAATACAAAGAACATATCTACCATGAAATATAAGGAAATAACACTAGGGTTTGCACTTCGAACCATATATTCATAAAGCAGAGCCATATATTTATATTGATCATAATCTCAATAACCACATTACATTCAAAAGGGTCGTATCAAACCAAAAACACCAAGACAGAGATATAACCCATACATCAGAGGTCCTAGCTATGTTTTTCTTATTACAAAATTTTTACTGCACTCCATCCCTAGACATGATAACATTCCTATAGTCTTCTAACGAGAAAACCAACTCCTAGGGCCTCCTAGTATTTTTGTAAGCTTCGCTCCTTCATACTATATTTCCTCTATCTATGTCTTCCTCGGTGTGTATCTCTTGGTCTCTCCTCACACTTTCTTCTTCTACCTAAGCATCTCTTTATATAGGTTTAACACCCACCTCCATGCCTTCCTCCGTGAGTAGATTTCTTTCCAATTGTCCATGTGGTCCTCTAATGGAGCATGCTTATTCTTTTCTAAGATCTCCACTTTCGTAATGATGTTTTTTGGGAACCTTCCATGTGTGGAATATTCTTTCCTTGACCACTAGCCTCCGTGTTGTCACCTTATCCATTCAACATGCCTAGTCGGGTCATGTTTTTCCTAAAGTTCCTTCATAAAGTTAAATATGGCTAAGTCTTTAGACTTCGTGTATGTCCTTACAATTGCTCTGGTTTCTCCTAAACCCTTTTCCTACGCACTTATCCCCACATGCCCTTCTTCCTATTGAACCCACATACTCACGTGCCCTTTGGTACTTAGAAAATATTTTGGAACCCAACACAACACATGGTTGTTTACACCTTAAAAATTGAGGACCAAGGCCAAAGTAGTGATAAAATGAAGACTCCCCCAATCCCCACACTTGGAATTTTTTTATGATCCTATAAAATTGTTGAGGTGAGGTTCCAAAGCATGGTTAGTATAGAAAATTTGTTCAGATGAGACTTATTGGGAAAATAAGGAGGCCTCTTACACACAAATAAGATTCTATCATGTAATATGCATACGCATACAGAGGAGCCATATTTCAAGATCAGCAACAATTCCTTCACCACACTGGAGTTGAAGAAAGATCTAGGGAATAAGTATAAGCATGTAGATCCCATATATTTAATGGATGAGTAGGCATGCAACGCCTTGAAAAAATAGTTTTGTAGGTCACACACATAAATTTGGATAAGGGGGATACCATGAGGCTCATGGTAGAAGATAAAAATAAGGAGAGCGAAGTGGAAAGCTTGAATAATGACATCAAGGGGGATCAAAAGCGTATCAAATAATCCTATGACAGGTGGGAGATTTAGTGAAGTATATCATGAGGAATGCCCCACTTTGGTGAGCCAGATCCAATTGATTACAATGATAAAATGTAGTATCTCAAGGACCTAGTTGTAATGTTACTGCTGAATATCAAGAGTGGCATGGGTCGTCACCAAGAGTTGGCCAAGGAGAAGGAAGGGAAGAAAGTGGTTATGGAGGCCAAGATAGTTGAGTGGAAGCTATATTCACATGAATCATGGAGGCGATTAGTAATATTGATTTGGCCTTTAATAGGTGCCGAAGAATGACCTTATTATTAGTGCATGTATCGTTAAATAAAAGGTAGATCCAAACATAATCTAGTAGAAGACACCGACTAACAAGTTTGAGCACACAAAATTCATGGCAAGTAAGTATAGCAGGTAAAAATAATTAATAAAGGCCATGAGGGAAACATTATAGCTTCAGATTCAACAACTCCAATTCTTAGTTTTGGAACATATGGACATGCTAGAAGGAGTGAGAATTGAGTTAAGTGTGGTCATAAAGGAGCTGAAGGGGTGAGTGGATGAAGTGGTGTCTGTCTAAATACCATACATTGTAGAGGCAACACTTGGAAAGGCCATTAAAGAGCTCATGGTGTGACAAAGTTTTAAGATGAATTAAACGTCAAGTTCCCATAGCTCTTCCAAAGAACTCCCTGAAGTATGAGGCATATTGCACACGGGTGGGAAGTCGTTCTTTTGATTCATGGTATTCTTGGTCTTATTATTTATTCTTTGGTTCAATTATTCATTGGAGGAATAATTTGGACAAAACATTTCGATGACGTGTAATGACATTAGTGTGGGTTAATGTTAAGAAGAAAAAATGGCCAAGTATGAACCATGTGCAGAGGTTTGGAGCCACATGCTAGGGGTGTGCATACAGATGGAGCAATGCATGAGGTTTTGTGCATAGGTAAAAAGAGTTAAAGACATAGGTTATTTTCTCAAGGAATGGCTAAAAATAGAAGAATAGAGTGGTATCCTAAGAAGGTTTATATTTAGATAAAAGCATGATAGCTTGGGATGCACAAAACAGAGCCAATTTTGGAAAACTCGCATGCAAAGACAAAATAATATCATGCACAGAGTCAAGATAATTATAGGATTAAAGAAAGTAATATAATTAGGTTAATCTATTATTAACAACCTTTAAAAGCATGCAAGTTTTATATGCATGGCTATTTTGATAAATAAAGCATGCGCAGTTATTATTTTAGCACACCTATTATTAGGAGAGTGCATGGGTGGTGAAAATAAAGTCCCCACCCCTATAAATACTTGATGTATGTCTTTATTATAGGTTTCGTGGTATAGGGATTGAGTTACGGAGAGGTTAGATCAGTATGTGATAATTATGCATGTGATCTTCCACACTATTGTAATAAGTGATTATGTATTTAGATTTATGATGTAATGTATTCTGATTTATAATGGATAATTGTGGTTGGATAATTATTGTTAACATACCTAAGTATGGTGTTATAATGATGCGCTTGATTTGGGTTATTATTTAGATTGTTCCTCTTCCTTATTATATGTGTTTCCAAACTACCATGGTTGGGACGAATTAAATTTGTATGAATGGTTATTGGTTAACAATATGATGATTATGCATTTAAATTCATGTAAAGCATAAAAAAGGAGGTATCTCGTAGTTTTTCACAC
The DNA here is from genome assembly GCA_018340775.1 of Taxus wallichiana var. yunnanensis. Classification (NCBI taxonomy): domain Eukaryota; kingdom Viridiplantae; phylum Streptophyta; class Pinopsida; order Cupressales; family Taxaceae; genus Taxus; species Taxus wallichiana. The sequence goes on from CM031234.1 coordinate 83,548,899, forward strand.
TTCGAGTGAGAATTCAGATTTGTCTAGATGAAGTGTCGGTGCACATAGCTTGTGTATGACAATAAAAGACTACATATTTGTTGGCGAGAAAAAGTGTTTGGTGGAAAAATCGGTGGGTTTCTTACCAATGCTCTAGGAGTCAAAGCCCTTCTACTTAGACAAAGGTAGATTCCATATTTACATGCAAGTGAAAAGGAGGATTTTCCCGGTGGCCTTGGGTCGAGTGGATCCAACAGGCACTCCACCGACCCTCGTAGAAAAGCTAGCAATTCCTCGCTTAGAGTAGAATTTGTTTGAAGAGCGGGAAAGGGAGTGATAAAGAGGTAGGAGAACTAATGTTGCATGTAGAAAATTCATATTCCCGCACACACTAGTTAGAGATTTCAACACATGTGTTAGGCCCCTAAAATATTGACTAAGTACAAAAGGAACATGAGCACACAAGGCCTAAGTTAAGGGGGGTGTGCAAGGAAAAGGCACACAAGGTAGGGTTCTAGGGGAGTTTTAGAAATACCCATGTTACATGTCGGAAGAACAAGGTCTTGAGACTTATCTCGTATTTGGCATATCAGGTAGGACACGAGAAAAGCGTGACCCACCTACGCATGATGAATGGATAAGGTGTCATCCTGTGACAAAGTTGGCCTAGGAAGGAATATGCCCTATAATGGAAGCTTCTAGAAGACCATCATGGTAAGGAGTGGAGAGCTCATGCCTGGAAGAGCATGCTCCCATGGAGGACCACATCTAGAAACTTGGTGATAGATCTAAAGCCTTAGAAAGGTGGGTTGGTAGTTCAAGGGGCCTATAAATGTAAGTGCCCATAGAGGAATTAAGGGAGAAGAGAGATCAATAGAGAGTAGAGCTCTACAGAAAACCGAGAGGATTTGTAATGGGTTGGGTAGATAAAATATAGGAGAAGGATACATCAAGGGGCTTGGGATTGTAAATTTTCTTTTTAAGAACTAAGGGATGTAAATCCAGCTTATAATGTATGACTTCGGTCACATATGCTACCGTGATGGTCTCAGTAATGGGTCTAATGGATGTAATGAGGTTACCAACTTATTTGAATATGATCATTAATGATTCTGGTTCATACACATATATTCATTGTTTTGTTTTATGTATGCTTATGAAATAAGTATGAATCCTTATGCATTTTCCTTTTGCTTTGGTTCAGCCTATAATCTATTAAATATCTATCTATCTGGAATGAATGCATTGGTCTAGAAGCCATTTTGAGCTCTATGATGATTGCATGTCTCATTTCTACTCACTCTCCTCAAGTTCCTATAATAGATGATGTTTTCCACTAAACTCACCTAAAAGAGAGACTTGGCGCCCATTCCGCCTCGAGTGAGCACCCAAAACCCATTGGGAGCGATAGGTCGACAGTGCATGGGATTCCCTTGTTCATTGGTGGGTGTAAAATGACTACATATTAGTTCCGTTTTTGGGACCTCTTTTCAAATTTTTAGTGGAAAATAGCATACATAATGATCTATGCAATGAGTGATGATAGAGAATTTAAATTTGGAAGGTGTTGAAGCATGGTTTAAGAGCACGGAGGATGAATTTTCTCGTAGATTCAACACTAGACCCGAGTTCGATGCACGTAGATGAGTAGAAGAGAACCTCTACCAAGAATTGTATGAATTTTTTTCTCTCGTTGCTTCCTAGTAGAGTTGTATGAATGGCTCTTGGCATATACATCTAGATCAAGTTGGTATTATAGATCACGTGCATGGACCCAAGAAGAGTACCAAAGGCTACAAGATGTAGATATGACATGGAATCATGTTGTAGATCATTGGTGGAAAGGAGTATTGGCTATGTACACTCTGGAGTACGTTATTTCTACATATTCTTGTCCGTAAGTCACCGAGTTCGAGTTTCTACAAGATCACAAAGTGGATCATTTCTATGTGTTATTCCCTCGAAATGAAGATCTTGATCGTTACCATGAGTTTAGAGGCATTTCGATGACCGGATAAACTATTCGATTATCGGGCAAGGAAGCTAGGGTGGAGGAGGATCATAGACATTACGAATGAGAGATAAAGGGAGGAGAGATGACTCAAGTATAGTGAAGTGCATGAAAGGGAGATTGCTAGACAATGTGAGGTTGCGTAATTGTGATGGATTTATGGAGGCGAGATGTTACAGAATGAGTTAGGGGTTCACGCATAGGATGTGGAACCTAAGCGGCCCTGGCTACCCCATCTTGGTAAGTGCGTAAGAGAGACCCCTTTGACTTCTCGATGATATTTTTTTCGTGCGGGGAGAGAAGAGTCATTGGTATGCATTTAAACTCACCTAAAGTGACCAAACCCTCGCACTTGGTTTTCCTAATCAAGGGAGAAGTATCATCAACCTACTTGGTATCGATGGAAGTGACAGATCTATGCCTAGAGATACAATATTTGATTTCCTACTTCTATGGTTGTGCATACTATTCCAATATTCAGAGGAATTTTTTTGACAAGGAGCAAATACACAAGGCTTGGGTAACACATCGGGGAGTGGTGTGGGACACACATCTGGAAGTGGCACAATCTCACACATGGTCAGTACATAGTTTAGTGATATGTTGGGGACCCTAGGCATGACCACTTCAGGCCCATTACTGGCTACAGGAGGATCTGGAGGTGGAATTGGTGGGACTAGGGGCACATGACCTGGTGGATCTAGTGGATCCAGTGGAGGAGGAAACACTGAGGAAGTCAAGGAACTGGATCAGGAGGAAAATGGCCCCAACCACCTCCTCAAGTATTCTTTGAGATGTCTTTACATTTTCTAGATTATAGGGTATTGAAGATGTTACAGAGCATGTTCACAAGTGTGGGATACAAAAGTGGCACTCAAAGGGGTCACAACCCTAGAATAGAAGGCCATTCACTTTGTAATGATGTCGTAAGGCACACACATAGTTGGTATAGAAAGTATGACCCCCATCATATGGAAGTAGATTACACTTTTGCATCGAAAAACACCTTCCTAGTAGAATTCCACATCCCCGAGTTTGAAGAGCAAGAGCATAAGCACCCTTAAGGAGATACAATAGGGAATGGTGAGAGTGTGTGGGAATATGACATGTGGTTTAAGAATATCTTGTCAAATTCATCATATGAAATTCACCCTTCATAGCATGCTCAATGGTTTATTGGAGTGTTGATAACCCCATTTAGAAGAGATTTATCTCATAAAACTTTCACGTACTCGCGCGAGGCGTTGGAATCTTCTCTCGCACGTTGAAGGTGTCGGAAGTTTTGACACTATTGTTAGCCTGCCCTAAGCTCAAATCAATTGTATGGCTAAGAAGCTAGAAAATTTATCTCAGAACTCAGCTCATGAGACTCACAAAGGGAATGTGGTGTATAGATTGTGAAGTAGAGGGCATGCCAAGGATAGTTTCTCTCGAAAGATAGTACATGCCATAGCAAGAGATCAGAGATTTTTCATGGGGACCATGATGTGAGTAGATTTCCTACAACATGTAATTCGTAATAATGTATCTTGTTACTATAATATCTCGCACTCTATGACTCGTGATACCAAGGATTTTTGGCTTATTGACAAGATCGGTGAGACATTGATCATGGTTTTCACCAGATCAACATTGCCAATAGTTCTAAGGGTGATGATCACCGTTATGAGGAGCGCATAGATGGGGGTGCACATGGAAGAATTTCTCATGGAGGATTCCATGGTCATGGTAACCATGAGGAGGAAGAAGTGAGTTCCCACATGGAACCTATTTTAATTATGGGTCTACAGACCACTACAAGTGCGAGTGCCCAAACTTATTGCATAGTGCTCATGGTGTGGGAAGAAGCACAAGTATGAGGAGTTCCCTGAGTTGTTTGACCACATGAGTTAGAAGACCGAAAGACAACGACATTGTAATGGTAAGCATTAAGAAGGATGACACACAATGGATGCCATAGGTGACATGTGATGTAGGCTTGGAACCTGTTATGGTAACAACAAGAGCAGAGGCCACACACAAAGGAAATGCCAAGGTAGAAGAACCTAGTTTCAAGGGAAGAAGTGGTACATGGGAAGTACCTAGACCCTGTACATCAAAAGGAGGTATATCAAGAAACCATGGACATCATTCGGAGTTTACAAGGAGAAATCCAGTGTCTAAAGGAGCATTCCATGAGGGAGGAGCAAAGAAGCAAGGTCGAGGCACCAAAGGATGACTTGGATGAGGTCAAGGAAGTATGTAAAATGCTAAGGAAAGAGAATATTATTCCTTGATAGGAGCATGGTTGAGAGAGAAGGTACCACGTATCGGAGAAGAGCGTCGAGAGGTAGGTATTGCATACAAACCTTCCCCCTCACAACCTTGACTATGATAAAGAGATCACGTTAAATGCATTCATGGATGGATGGCTCCTTAGTAATATCCTTATTAACACGTATGCGGAGATCAATGTTCTCACCTTGGATGCATGGCAAAAAATGGGAAGACCTACATTATAGCCATCTTTGAATGTGTTGTATATGGTGAAAAAAATGAAGGCAATGCCCATTAGTGTCTTAAAAGATGCATCTATCACCATTCGTGTGTCTAAGTTTACTAGGGACTTTGAAGTCTTAGCGCTCACCGAGTCTAAAAATTTCCCAAAGATTACTTAGGTTCCCATGGTGCTATAAGAACAATGTGGATCTTCAATTCAAAAAGGGATACGAAAGCTATGAAAATGAGGAGGAACGGGTAATCATACCCCCGACTGGCTGATGTAAAATCAACACCCTATATTGAACCCCTCGGAAAAGAGGCCCTGGATAGAATATATGTGTGCTCAATCGTGATCCAAATATAATTCATCCCACGAGGGGAATTATCTGGTTTGAGGATGCTCACCCTTAAGTGACACCACCAAGATAGCGTGAAATAATTAGGTGCATGGGACCTATGAGTTAATCAGACAACAATTGAGAGGATCGGTGAAAAGGTGAAAAAGGCGTGTATAGCTCAGCGCACAGGAGGAAATAAGCTACCTAAGTATTTAGGAGTAGCCTTCCCCCTAAGATCTTTTTACAAAAAAATGGAAGCTCGGTGGAAGAAGGAGAATGAACGAAGAGGGATGTTAAGTTATGTCCTACTCAAGATGCTGTGGCAGCACAGTGGTGGGCTACACATCAAAAGAACCTCTTGGAATGGCGTGAGGTGAGAATTGCCTTCTCCATAAGTTTTTACGAAATAACGTGCCCATGGATATAAAAGACTAATGTGGGAGAGAGATTGCTTCCTTCCATATCCAATCATGTGAGATAACCCAGTATGGGAAGCGCGAAGCATTACCACCTTCATTATGGGTTCAAAATTTTTACTCCACCCTACAAGAGTTATGCATCCGCATGGTATATCCACTCGTAGAGATGTGTCACCAAACTAGTAATTGGAAAGAATTGGTAGTTGATCTCATTCAAACATTAGAGTATCGTAGTACAAAACCCTTGGTGGATAATCAAGCACCTTACCATTGGGGATAGTGCTATGGTGGAAGATAGAATACAAGATTTTCTAGAGTGAACCTATCCTGGAGGCACACTTTGAGGAAGAAGAAACAAAATATATACGGTTGATCAGTGCGTGGATAAAGAAGGAAAAGGGGAAGATGGTGTGTGTTATTTATGGAGAAGAGGCAAACAACTTGGATGATAACCACTCTATAGGATTCACGAAGTCGTAGATAGTGTTGATGAATGGGTACGTGCTTCTGCCATGAGACTTTAAAGACAAAGAAGGCTAACATCGGTTCTGTAAGAAGAGCCTAAAGAGGCTATCATCGGAGACTATTGGTCAGAGAAGGAAGTCTCCAAGATCATTGATCTTTTACATGAGTTTGAGGATTTATTCCCACACGTATCATGAACTCAAAGGTGTTCACCATTCCTTGGGGAAATTAGAATTAAGTTTAAGGAGGGTACGCACCCATTCTAGAAGAGACCATACCGAATGAATCCTAACCTACATGTGAAGGTCAAGGAAGAAATAGATAAGATGATAGCGTCAAACATCATTGAAGTTGTTGAAGAGTCAGAGTGGATAAGTCTAATGGTAATTAACATAAATAAGGATGAAAGGATAATGATCCGGGGTCAGATTACAGTGACCCAAATGCAATGTGTGTCATTGATCCTTTCCCGACCCCATTTACGGAAGAAATCCTAGAGGGAGTGGCAATATGGTGTGAGGTCTACTCTTTCAGATGGATTCTCGTGCTATCACCGTAAGGATCATACTGCTAGGACCGAGAGAAAGATGATTTTTTTCCACCGAGTGGGGAAGTTTTCCTATACATTTATGCCTTTTGGGTTGAAGAATGTGCCTGACCACATGTTCCCACGCATTTTGGTACAAGCTTTCAAAGTACTTCATCCATTAATTTCTTCAAGTCTACCTAGATGATTGGACAATATATGGGGTTAATTGAAGGACCACTATGAAAACTTAAGGTTAATGTTTGAAGGTGTCGGCGAGTTGAGATATCCCTCAATATTAAGAAATGTGTCTTTGCTTACCCTATTTGGAACATTATTAGGACACATCATATAAAGAGAGGACCTCTTAGTAGATCCCATGTACGCAAAATTTGTAATAATTGTGGGATTGAGGGACCCTCTACTAGGAAAAGTGCAATGCATAGATTTCTTGGGTAAATGACAAGGTACTATAGGAAGTTAATCAAGGGATATGCCAAGATGCTTCACGCCTTTAGAAGAGTTTCTTAGACATAGAAGTGTCTTTCGTTGCCAGGGAGAGGCACAGTGGTTGCATTCAACACTTTGAAGGATAGGCTTCCTTTGTGCCTATACACTACGATTCCCCCTCTTGGATAAGCCCTTCCACGTATTCGTGTTGATGCCTCAAACTGCTTATGAACTGGAGCATCACTTGCAGACAACCTGAGTGTAGAGGGATTTTATCATCCTTTGTGGCTTTGCAAGTAGGAAGGTTGACACCAAGTGGAAGTAGAATTATACTGGGTACAAATCGAGCGAGAGCATTACTCGATGATCTACATGCTTCACAAGTTGTAATGCACGTAAT